>CM055125.1:271665268-273051934 GCA_029206835.1 Rana muscosa | reverse complement strand
GCAAATTTTTGATTTCACTCCTCACTACCTATCACAGTTTCGAAGGCCATAAAATGCCAAAATAGCACAAAACCCCCCCAAATGACCCCATTTTGGAAAGTAGACACCCCAAGCTATTTGCTGAGAGGCATGTTGAGTCCATGGAATATTTTATATTTTGCCACAGGTTGCGGGAATATGACAAACTTTTTTTTTTTACACAAAGTTGTCACTAAATGATATATTGCTCACACATGCCATGGGCATATGTGAAATTACACCCCAAAATACATTCTGCTGCTTCTCCTGAGTACGGGGATACCACATGTGTGGGACTTTTTGGGAGCCTAGCCGCGTACGGGACCCCAAAAACCAAGCACCGCCTTCAAGGTTTCTAAGGGCATACATTTTTGATTTCGCTCCTCACTACCTATCACAGTTTTGAAGGCCATAAAATGCCAAGATGGCACAAAACCCCCCCAAATGACCCCATTTTGGAAAGTAGACACCCCAAGCTATTTGCTGAGAGGCATGTTGAGCCCATTGAATATTTTTTTTTTTTTGTCCCAAATGATTGAATAATGACAAAAAGAAAAAAAAAATGTACAAAAAGTTGTCACTAAATGATATATTGCTTACACATGCCATAGTTATATGTGAAATTACACCCCAAAATACATTCTGCTGCTTCTCCTGAGTACGGGGATACCACATGTGTGGGACTTTTTGGGAGCCTAGCCGCGTACGGGACCCCAAAAACCAAGCACCGCCTTCAAGGTTTCTAAGGGCATAAATTTTTGATTTCACTCCTCACTACCTATCACAGTTTTGAAGGCCATAAAATGTCAAAATAGCCCAAAACCCCCACAAATGACCCCATTTTGGAAAGTAGACACCCCAAGCTATTTGCTGAGAGGCATGGTGAGTATTTTACAGCTCTCATTTGTTTTTGAAAATTAAGAAAGACATTTTTTTTTCTTTTTTTTTTTCTTTTTTTACATTTTCAAAACTTTGTGACAAAAAGCGAGATCTGCAAAATACTCAACATACCTCTCAGCAAATAGCTTGGGGTGTCTACTTTCCAAAATGGGGTCATTTGGGGGGGGGTTGTGCCATCTGGGCATTCCATGGCCTTCGAAACTGTGATAGGCAGTGAGGAGTGAAATCAAAAATTTACACCCATAGAAATCCTGAAGGCGGTGCTTGGTTTTTGGGGTCCCGTACGCGACTAGGCTCCCAAAAAGTCCCACACATGTGGTATCCCCGTACTCAGGAGAAGCAACAGAATGTATTTTGGGGTGTAATTCCACATATGCCCATGGCATGTTTGAGCAATATATAATTTAGTGACAACTTTTTGTACATTTTTTTTTTTTTTTTGGTCATTATTCAATCACTTGGGACAAAAAAAAAAAATATTCAATGGGCTCAACATGCCTCTCAGCAAATAGCTTGGGGTGTCTACTTTCCAAAATGGGGTCATTTGGGGGGGTTTTGAACTGTCCTGGCATTTTATGCACAACATTAGGAAGCTTATGTCACACATCATCCACTCTTCTAACCACTTGAAGACAAAGCCCTTTCTGACACTTTTTGTTTACATGAAAAAAAAAATTTTTTTGCAAGAAAATTATGTTGAACCCCCAAACATTATATATTTTTTTAAAGCAAAGGCCCTACAGATTAAAATAGTGGGTGTTGCATTTTTTTTTTCCACACAGTATTTGCGCAGCGATTTTTCAAACACATTTTTTGGGGGAAAAACACACTTTTTTTATTTTTAATGCACTAAAAAACACTATATTGCCCAAATGTTTGATGAAATAAAAAAGATGATCATAGGCCGAGTACATGGATACCAAACACGACATGCTTTAAAATTGCGCACAAACGCGCAGCGGCGACAAACTACATTCATTTTTAAAAGCATTTAAAAGCCTTTACAGGTTACCACGTTAGATTTACAGAGGAGGTCTACTGCTAAAATGACTGCCCTCGATCTGACCTTCGCGGTGATACCTCACATGCATGATGCAATTGCTGTTTACATATGACGCTAGACCAACGCTTGCGTTCGCCTTTGCGCAAGAGCAGGGGGGGACAGCGGTGCTTTTTTTTTTTTTTTTTTATTTATTTGGCTTTTTTATTTTATTTTTAAACTGTGCCTTCCATATTTTATTTTTTTACCATTTTTATTGTTATCTCAGGGAATGTAAATATCCCCTATGATAGCAATAAGTAGTGACAGGTACTCTTTTTTTGAAAAAAATTGGGGGGTTAGACCCTAGATCTTTCCTCTGCCCTCAAAGCATCTGACCACACCAAGATCGGTGTGATAAAATGCTTTCCCAATTTCCCAATGGCGCTTTTTATATCCGGGGGGGGGACATTCCCTCCCACTGCTTGTAAAAGCAGTCTAGAGGCTAATTATCTGCTAGAATTGCTTTTACATGAAAGCCGGCTGCTGGCTGAAAAGAATGATACCAAGATGATACCTAAACCCGCAGGCATCATTCTGGTATAAACATTCAAAGTCCAGCAACATACCAGTACGTTGCTGGTCCTTGTTGGACATGTATTGTAATCTTTTTTTTCATACAGCCTATTGGCTGAACGAAAAAAAGAGATTGATTGGTGGGTATGCCCACCATTAGAATACCTCCCTTCATCCACCCACTTCTAATGATGGGCATATATGCCGAAGCATGGGGGCATCCTCCCGCAAAAAAGTTATGCCGCGTACACACGGTCAAGCCTTCGTCGGAATTTCGACCGTATGTACGCGGCATAAAAGGTTATGCCGCGTACACACGGTCGGACTTTTCCACGGGCAAGCCTCCGTTGGAATTTCGACCGTATATACGCGGCATTAGGAGCAAAATCGCTCCTCCGCCCCTGCTGCCCCCATGCTTCGGCATATATGCTCTTTTTTTTAACTGTGGTGGTGAAATCACCTCCTACAGCACTGGAGTCACGGCTTTATGTATCGTGGGAGCAAACGCTGTTGCTGTCAAGATAAATAGATCCGCGCTGCAACTGAATGGCGTACCTGCTAAGCAAATGGTGGTTAACATTAAAACAAAGTAACATTACAGTACAACAGTAAGACCTTACCATGCCATACCTGCAAAGCAAATACCAAAACAAAACCTAGTAAAAAATAAAAAAATGTTTTAACGCAACCTGTGCCTAAAATATATATATGCCGAAGCATGGGGGCATCCTCCCGCAAAAAAGTTATGCCGCGTACACACGGTCGGAATTTTCCACGGGCAGGCCTCCGTCGGAATTTCGACCGTATGTACGCGGCATTAGGAGCAAAATCGCTCCTCCACCCCTGCTGCCCCCATGCTTCGGCATATATGCTCTTTTTTTTAACTGTGGTGTCACGGCTTTATGTATCGTGGGAGCAAACGCTGTTGCTGTCAAGATAAATAATTCCGCGCTGCAGTTGAATAGCGCACCTGAAAACAAAAAATTACATACCTGAAAAGCAAGCATGATAAAACATTGCAGAATAGAATACAGTAAAAAAGAGCAGAACAATAGAGAGAAAATAGAGAGAGAGAGAACAATAAAACGACAACTATTTTTGTTTTTTTTATTTTATATTTGTTTTGTGTTTTGTTTTTTACGTTTTTTTTTTTCTTTTTTACACTTTTTTTGTAACTTTACAACTGTAATGGTTCGGGTCTCTCAAAATGTAATGGCATCTTGGGAGACCCTGTGTAAGTGTGTCCTTGTCTGTGAAATGCTGTACCCTACGCTAAAACTTCACTTTTGAGTGGTAGCGTTCAAAACATTCACCTTGGACTGGTTGATATTGATGGTTGCTATGGACTGGTTGCTATGGACGGTTGCTATGGACAGTTGCTATGGACGGTTGCTACGGATTGGTTGTTATGGACGGTTGCTATGGATTGGTTGCCATGGACAGTTGCTATGGACTGGATGCTATGGATAGTTGCTATGGATGGTTGCTATGGACAGTTGCTATGGACGGTTGCTATGGACTGGTTGCAATGGATGGTTGCTATGGACAGTTGCTATAGACTGGTTGCTATGGATGGTTGCTATGGACGGTTGCTATGGACTGGTTGCTATGGACGTTTGCTATGGACTGGTTGATATGGATCAGGCCTGTCTCTGCGAACGCTGCAGTTATGTGTGTTGTGTTTGGTAAGTGACAGTGATCGATCGATACTGCACTTGGGTGGGCTGGGCTGGGCTGGGCTGGGCGGAGGGGCTAAACGCAGGCGCTAGCAGGTATCTGGGCTGATCCCGCTAACACTGCGTTTTTGGGAACCCTAAACCGCTGGGGATGCTAGTATAGATCTGATCAGATACTATACCACTAAGGGGGGTGTATGCTTTGCGCGTGGGTGTTAGCGTTACTGGCACTAACCTAACACTGCCTGGGGCGACGCAGACCCTCTCTGGCGCTAAAACCTAATTGATCTCACCCGCCGGGCGATCAGGGGGGTTAAACCTTTATTGGGTTATATACGGCGGGTGCCCTGATGCTATAAAAAGCAAACTAATCAACCAGCGTCACCCGTAACCTTTATATGGTGATCACTGGTGAAAGGGTTAACTAGGGGCAATCAGGGGGTTAAAACCTTTATTAGGTTAAATATGGGGGTACCTGACGCTATATAAAAACCTGACGGGTAACCTAAATAACTAAATAACTTACTGGCTAACCAGTGACACCAGTGACGCTTATACGGCGATCACTGGTGAAAGGGTTAACTCTAGGGGCAATCAGGGGGTTAAAATAATATATGGGGGTACCTGACACTAATAAAAACCTGCGGCGAACCTAAAAAAAAATAACTAATAATCTAAAACACCAGCGACACAGATACAGCGATCGGAAAAACAATCGCTTAGTGACGCTGAAGTTAGGGGGTGAAAGGGTTACCTGGGGGGTGATCAAGGGGTTAAACCTTTATTAGGGGGGGGTTAGGGGGCTACCCTGGACCTAAAGGGGCCTAATCCTAACTGCCCTGCAACTTTTTACAATCACAGATGACACTAAATGCAGTGATCAGTAAAATAAATGATCACTGCAATCAGTGACACTGTGATTGGGGGCTTTGGGGTGACCTGGGGGGTGATCTGGGGGTGACTGGGGGGTGATTTGTGTGCCTATGTGTACCTACGTGTCAGTGGACTGTTGGTGCACTAACCTCTGTCTTCACTCCTCGGCGCCGGGAACGAAAAGACCGCGGCAAGGGAGATGACATCACTTCCTCCAGCCTTGTTTACATCACATGGCGGAGGAAGCATTTTCATTGGCCGGGAGCGATCGCGAGGGGGGGGGCGGAATCGAGCGGCCGCCCCCTCATGCCTGATCGCTCCCGAACACTTAACGGCCGCTCACTGCAGTGAAGGGGGGTCCGGATGGACCCCCCAACTGCACAAAGGCGATCACGTAGATCTACGTGATTCTGCCTGTCCGTGCCATTCTGCCGACGTAAATCGGCGGTGGGCGGTCGTTAAGTGGTTAAGGACATGACCCCCACAACCACTGGCCAGGGTTGCTCCAAAGCACCCCCATGTTGAGGGCATGTGGCCTGGTATGGTTCAGGAGGGGGGTGGGCACTCACTTATCCCCCCTCTTTCCTGGCCTGCCGGGCTGCATGCTCTAAAAAGG
Organism: Rana muscosa; assembly: GCA_029206835.1. Taxonomy (NCBI): domain Eukaryota; kingdom Metazoa; phylum Chordata; class Amphibia; order Anura; family Ranidae; genus Rana; species Rana muscosa. The sequence continues at coordinate 273,046,296 of CM055125.1, read as the reverse complement.
GTCTGGTATTGATTTTGGGGAGGACCCCACGCCTTTTTTTAAAAAGATTTTGGCATGGTGTTCCCCTCAAAAGTCATACCAGACCCGAGGGCATAGTCCAGGTATAAACAATGAAGGGTTGTACCGCTCTTTTAAGCTGTAGGGCTTTCAAAATGCTCCCGCCCTGATACTGGAACAGGTGCTGGCTCTGCACTAATGCATGGAAAAGAAAGGAGCCCTGGACTGCCGCACTCTGTATAAACAATTTATTTCCCAAATTTCAAAATAAAATCCAAAATTAATCCATAGATTCAAAAAAATCCAAAAACAGGCAAAACAGAAAACTGACATGCAGGGATGGATGGCTGACGCGTTTCACATCAAAGTAGATGCTTACGCAGCTATGAGTAAGCATCTACTTTGATGTGAAACGCGTCAGCCATCCATCCCTGCATGTCAGTTTTCTGTTTTGCCTGTTTTTGGATTTTTTGAATTTATGGAATAATTTTGGATTTTATTTCAAAATTTGGGAAATAAATCGTTTATACAGAGTGCGGCAGTCCAGGGCTCCTTTCTTTTCCAGACCCGAGGGCATGGTATGGAATGGAGCTTTCTTTTGGTGGTATTTGATCACCTCAGTTTTTATTTTTTGCGCTATAAACAATTTTGAAAAATATATATATATTCTGCTATAAAACATATCCAATATTTTTTAACTAGGGGATATTTTTATGGAATTTTTATACATATTTTTTTAATTTACGAGTAATGGCGGCGATCATAGTTACATAGTTAGTCAGGTTGAAAAAATACACAAGTCCATCTAGTTTAACCATAAAATAAATAAAATAAAAAATATCGTACAATCCCATATACACAATTCTATATTCACAGTTGATTCAGAGGAAAGTGAAAAACCCCAGCAGAGCATGATCCAATTTGCTACAGCAGGGGAAAAAATTCCTTCCTGATCCTCCGAAAGGCAATCGGACATTCCCCGGATCAACTTTACCTATAAATGTTAGTACCCAGTTATATTATGTACATTTAGGAAAGAATCCAGGCCTTTCTTAAAGCAATCTACTGATCTGGCCAGAACCACCTCTGGGGGGAGTCTATTCCACATTTTCACAGCTCTTACTGTGAAGAAACCTTTCCGTATTTGGAGGTGAAATCTCTTTTCCTCTAGACGTAAAGAGTGCCCCCTTGTCCTCAGCGATTTTTAGCAGGACTATAACATTGCGGCGGACAAATCGGAGACCTAACTGACACTTTTGACACTTTTTGGGGACCAGTGACACTAACACAGTGATCAGTGCTAAATAATATGCACTGTAACTGTACTAATGACACTGGCAGGGAAGGGGTTAACATCAGGGGCGATCAAATAGTTAAGTGTGCTCCTAGGGAGTGCTTTCTAACTGTGGGTGGAAATCTGTGACTAGAGAAAAACAGAGATCCGTGTGTCTGTATAGCAGAAACCCAAGATCTCCATCTTGCTCCCTCACAGAACGGCGGTCTGCCGTGTTTACATAGGCAGACCGCCGTTCTGCCTCTCCTCTGAACGATCGCCGGGTGCCAGCGCCTATTGTGGCTCCCGTTATGTCCAATCACAGCGGGAGCGGGTCGCTGGCGGTGCGCGCCCCAGACCCAATGCAAGAAATCACGTACCTGTATGTTATTTCACACAGGAGGGCCACCCTACCGCAGTATATCTGCATGGAGCGGTCCTTAAAGCGGAGGTGCAGCCAAAAAATAAAAAATAAATAAAAAGTCAGCAGCTACTAACAGTGTAGCTGCTGACTTTTAATAAGGACACTTACCTGTTCTACTTGCCCGAGATGTCGGTCCCGCCACGGCGATCGATCGCTGCTGGCAGGTCCCGGCTCCTCCATCCTGAGTAAGGGAAACAGGCAGTGAAGGCTGCCTTTTACTGATGTATACGCAGGGCAAGTTCATGAGTCTGTGTACACAGGCCCATTATTTTTTGTTTACAAACGTTTTTTATTGAGGCAAAGTAAATTATTCAGTCATCTGACAGTACAAAACATAAAATGAATGACAAAGGAGCATTTATGCAAATCAAAATAAAGAACCAAAGGAAAAAGAAAAATTCCGAAGCATACAAGAAGACCATCAAAATAAAAATACTGGTCATTAAAATTTGACAAAAGGTACACCTAAAAAAGTAGGGGGAAGGTACACCTGGGAATACTACTAATACATGGTACGGTAACCTGGGTTGGCCATTAGTCGTGTGACAGTAAAACTTGCCTATGGGTTTTCCAAGCATCCCATCTACTCTCGAACAATTGCATCTTATCACGTAGTGTATACAAAATCCTCTCCATTAGCATAATCATATCCATTCTGTTTAGAACAGAGGACAGGGGTACTACGGGGGTCTTCCAGTGCAGAGCAATAGCCCGTAGAGTAGATATGCAAATATACACAGGTCCATTAATAACAATGGGCTGCATTTAGATCAGGAAACAAAAATGCCTGAATGCCTAAAAACATGGCCTTTTTTGGCCTCTTGCAATATACATGCGTAAACTTGCAATCAGGCGAGTAAACACAAGAGTTTCCCCTGTGTACCATCCCACCATTTCACATGAAGGACAGTCTTTTGCTCCCCCTTTTTTATAGAGTTTCTTATGTACTTAATGAGTATGTAGCGCACACCTGAACCCTGCACTCTGTACATAGCGCACCTCTGAACCCTGCACTCTGTACGTAGCGCACCTCTGAACCCTGCACTCTGTACGTAGCGCACCTCTGAACCCTGCACTCTGTACGTAGCGCACCTCCGAACCCTGCACTCTGTACATAGTGCACCTCTGAACCCTACACTCTGTACATAGCGCACCCCTGAACTATATACCACACGTGTGTTTGAGCTCTGGAGTGCACACTCTAATGCAATTGGCTGAACACACCTATGCACAGGGGGGCTCCTGACAGAGAGGGGGACATCCGGAAAATGTTTGAAATTGCTCAAACCTCACCTATGCAGTGCTTGTGTAGGCCTTGTCTCTTGTCTGGGGGGGGGGTGAACGGAGTCTTTGAAAGAATGTCTCGCTTCGCCACTGAAGAGTACATACATAGCTCCCAACTATCCCTGATTTCGTTTTTAAGTATTAAGTATTAAATTAAGTATTTCCCAGTGCTAAACCTTTCATCCAATTTCTAAATTATTATTTTTTTGTATAATTCTCCTTTAAGGGGGTGTGGCAGGGGGTATGTCCAATGCCTTCATACTTGTGCTAAAAGGTTTTCCTATCTCAAAAAGTTGGGAGGTATGTAAATACGCGTATGCAAGTTAGAACCCTTTCACACTGAGGGCACACCTGTAAAGCACCTGAAAACTGCCTCCCATGCTGCCCGAATGTTAAAGCCCGAGTGCTTTCACACTGGGGCGGTGCGCTTGCGGGACGTTAGAAAAAGTCCTGCAAGCAGCGTCTTTGGGGCGGTTTGGGAGCAGTGTAGACAGCGCTGCCAAAACGCCACTGCCCATTGCAATGAATGGGCAGCGCTTCCGAAAGCACCTGAAAAGTACTTTGAAAGCACTGCAACACAGGCGTTTTGAACCCCTTCTTCGGCCGCTTAAAAGCGCCCTGCTAGCAGTCAAAAAGCGCCACTTAAACTGCGCTAAAGCACCGCTAAAATGAGTGGGGCTTTTGCGCTAACGCACGGGCGACCCCAGTGTGAAAAGAGTCTAAATGACTGCACTCAAATGTAGAATTTTTTATTTATGTTTTACTCTTCTGTACTCAATGCTGTATTACTGATCTTTACTCAGCTCCATGCTTGGTTCCATAGACAACAATGCATCTCATTTAAAATCATTAAAAAATAAATGTGTTTTTCTTTCTCGTACATCACGGGACACAGAGCGACATAGTCATTACTAATGGGTTATATAGATACCGTCAGGTGCTGGCACTGGCAACTTCCAAAACCAGAAGTACCCTCCCCTATATAAGCCCCTCCCATCCGGGAGCACCTCAGTTTTTTGCCAGTGTCTAAGGTGTTGGCCAAGAAGAAACATGTGTTTTTCACTGAGCTTGCGTACAGGTTCTTTTGGGCCTCAGTAAGCTATTCCGGATCCGACCAAAAAAGCTTCATAGCTAAACGGTCGGTACCCGGGCCTTGCAGAGAAGAGCAAGGTTTTGCCTGTAATGCTTCTCTTAGGAGAGCTGGACCCTGGGATCCAGAGCTCTGGTCATACCCACGACCAAGATGTTTTCTGTGCAGGGTGCTATACAGGTCCAGGGGAGTGGAATCCTTGGGAACCCGGTCCCTGAAGGTTTGATTACAATGCCTGCCGTGATAGGTGAAGTTTGGGCTTTTGTGGACCAAACAAAGTCCTGCGGCGGTGAACAGGTAAGTGGGGGCCCCCAGGAACTTGGTTCTATTGGGGGACCCCCAAGCCTAATTTGTCTTTCTGTCTGTTACCTAACGGTATTCCCGCTGATATCTGTGCATGCCTGTAACTACTAAAAAAATGTAATAATTTTAATAGTGGTCAAGAAAAAAAAAAAAATAATAATTTTTTTATATATATATTTAATATATTAGACTGCGGTACCTGTGTTTGTCCACTAGAGGCCGCTGTGGAACGTTTCTTGTCATGTGGACTAGTTTCTTTTCATCAGAGCAAGTCCAGGCAGATGGTGAGTTCTCTTATGGGAAACTGCTTCCTCTGCCATGTTGCAATGCTCGTCCATCCCCCGGCCTGCGGCAAAGAGGGGCCCTGGCTCTTGTCCCTGTTTTCCATTTTCGAAATTAGCGCCGAAGGCGCACGTGGCCGCGCGCATGCGCGTGCACGCGCCTCTATATATAGAGGTGAGCCGGGAAAGGGGGCGGAGCCTGGGGGATGACGCTCTGTGCGCGCCGCAGCGCTTCTGCGCATGTGCGGGCGTCCCAGCATGTTAAAAACCACAAAGTTGTGTTTTGAGCTGGCTATAGAGTGCAGAGACAGAGCTGGCAACATTTAAAAAAGGCATACAGCAAGCGGTTGATGCAGGCATCCCCTAGAAAGGCACATTAGTAGACACCAACTGTTTCTTATAGCAGCATTTATGCTAGACTATTGTCAGTAAGTGGTGTATTTCGGCTGGAATACCTCAGCTTTGGGCTTAGGAATAATGCCGTCTAAAAACTCCGGGACTAGAAATTCCAGGAAGCATAGGGGGTCTCCATCGGGCTCTGAGGATCTTGGGCATGCTTCGGCTGCACCAGTCTCCCCTGAAGAATCAGAGTTTAGTGACCGTAGAGCACCCCCAGGAGTACCTGGTACTGTGGCTGTCCTCAGTTCACCTGCTCCTGTGTATGTAACAGAGGAGGTTTTTTCCTCAGCTCTGGGAGGGCTGGAAGAGAGATTGTCAGCATTGATCGCTGCTTCCCTGTCACAGGAAAAAAGCGCCCGATCTCCGTCTCCTCCCTCAGAGTGCCTGTTAACAGAGCAACAGTCCCATACAGGGATCGACCTACCTGAAGGGGATCAGGATGAGGTTGATTCTGTTGTAGAGGAATCAACAGTGGAAGAGCCATTCTCAGCATCACATGCTGAAAGGTTATGGGTTCAGTCCCTGACTAATATGGTCCGATCAGCATTTAAAATGCCCCTTGCGGAGCCATCATCCACTTCTGTCTCCTCGTTGGGGTCGCTAAAAGCTCCCCAGACTGTTTGTTCCTTTCCAATCCATCCTTTACTGGAAGGGCTCATTTACCAGGATTGGGAACATCCTGATAAAATATTTACTCCTCCCAAGAGATTTCCGGTGGTCTATCCCATGGAGGATAAGTTCATCAGAAAATGGAGGGTCCCTACAGTGGACGCAGCCATCTCTTGTGTGAATAAATCACTGACATGTCCAGTGGATAATGTCCAAATGTTCAAGGACCCAATAGATAAAAAATTGGAGTCCTTATTAAAATCTGCTTTTTCTACAGCAGGATTGGTGACACAACCAGCAGTGGCAGCTATTGGGGTCTGCCAAGCAGTGAAGGATCAGTTGAAGCAGGTCTTAAGGGACTTGCCAGATCAGCAGGCTCTTGCCCTAGCCGATCTACCTAGAGCCTTATGCTTTGCGGTGGACGCTATAAAGGATTCAATCCATCAGGCCTCCCGCCTTACGCTGTCTGTAGTACATATGCGCAGGCTTCTATGGCTCAAAAACTGGTCTGCTGAAGCTCCCTGTAAAAAATTGCTGGTCAGCTTCCCATTTCATGGTGAACGCTTATTTGGGGAAGACCTGGACAAATATATCCAGAGAATTTCCAGCGGTAAAAGTACACTTTTGCCGGTTAAAAATAGAGTTAGAGGTCCCTCTTTTAAGAGGCCTGCTTCTCCAGTCCCTAGGGCATCGGCTGTGAAACAGTTCCGACGGCCTCCTCGGTCAAATCCCGGAGGTAAAAATCAGGGACAATTGCAGGGTAACAAGAAGCCCTGGAGCAGGAGAGGTACAAAAACCTCCCCCAAAGTCAAATGCATGAAGGGTTGCCCCCACTCAATCGGGTGGGGGGAAGACTTCAGTTGTTCGCAGAGACCTGGCGGGACACGATCAGAGACAGATGGGTGCTCTCCGCAGTAAATCTGGGATACAAATTGGAGTTAAAAAACTCCCCTCCTTCCCGCTTTATAAGGTCAAACGTGCCAAGGGGTCCCCAAAAGAGAGGATCCCTCCTGTTGGCACTAGAACAATTATTGCTCCAAGCAGTAATTATAGAGGTTCCCCTGGAAGAATGGGGGTTCGGGTTTTACTCAAACCTCTTTACAGTCCCGAAGCCAAACGGGGACGTGAGGCCCATATTAAATCTAAAAGGGCTAAACAAATTCCTACATATCAGGACTTTCCGGATGGAGTCGATCCGGTCGGTGGCAACTGCCCTACAAGGGGAGGAATGGTTAGCCTCGATCGACATCAAAGATGCTTATTTGCACGTTCCCATCTTTCCAGCCCACCAAAAATTTCTACGCTTTGCGGTAGAAGGGCGCCATTTTCAGTTCAGAGCCTTACCCTTCGGTCTGGCCACAGCACCACGAGTGTTCACAAAAATTCTGGCCCCATTATTGGCCAATCTAAGAACACGAGGTGTAACGATAATGGCATATCTAGACGACTTGTTGCTGATAGACCACTCAGTGGAAAAACTAGAAGTGGTTGTTCACGAGACAATCAAGTATCTGGAATATCACGGTTGGATTATCAACCGAGACAATTCAGCCCTAAAACCAGACAAAAGTCTGGAATACTTGGGGCTAAGGCTGGATTCAGACCAGAGAAAAATTTTCTTGCCTCAAGAAAAGGGGTCGTCTTTGAGAGATTTGATCCACTTAGTGGGTTCAAAAAGACAGCCATCCATACGCCTGTGCATGAGGCTGCTGGGAAAAATGGTGGCATCATTCGAAGCAGTACCCTACGGTCAATTCCATTCAAGGAATTTGCAAAGGGCCATACTGTCAGCCTGGAACAAAAAAGTTCAGGCTCTGGACTTACCAATGTCCTTGTCCCCTTCCGTTCGCAAGAGCCTCCGCTGGTGGTTGGTTCCCCAGAATCTGGAAAGAGGGAAATCCTTCAGTCCGATTTCCTGGAAGGTGGTCACTACAGATGCCAGCCTTATAGGCTGGGGAGCAGTACTGGAGCAATGGTCTCTCCAGGGCAGATGGTCGGATGCGGAAAAGGCCCTGCCCATCAATCTCTTAGAGATACGAGCAGCCCGGTATGCCCTAGTAGCATGGACATCCAAACTCCAAGGGTCCCCTGTCAGAATTCAATCAGACAATGCCACAGCAGTGGCATATATCAATCGTCAGGGGGGCACCAGGAGTCGTGCAGCCCAAAGGGAAGTAAATTACATCCTGAGATGGGCAGAAAGATATGTCCCAGCCATATCTGCGGTATTCATTCCAGGAGTGGAGAATTGGAAGGCGGACTTTCTAAGTCGCCAACAATTATGCCCAGGGGAATGGTCCCTTCATCCCGAGGTTTTCCGGACAATATGTCAGCGGTGGGGAACACCGGATGTAGATCTGCTAGCATCCAGATTCAACACAAAAGTGGACAGGTTTGTCTCTTGGCCAAGGGATCCCCTAGCTTGCGGCTCGGATGCCTTAGTGTTCCCTTGGGATCAGTTCAAGCTGATATATGCATTCCCACCGCCACAATTGTTACCTCGATTACTCCGCAGAATCAGGGTAGAAAAGAAACCAGTGATTCTGGTGGCTCCAGCGTGGGCCCGAAGAGCATGGTACGCGGAGATTGTAAAAATGTCTGTGGGGAGTCCTTGGACCCTCCCACATCGTCCGGACCTGCTTTCGCAAGGACCGATATACCACCCTTCCTTACCAGCCCTAGGTTTGACGGCCTGGCTATTGAAGCCCACATTCTAAAAAAGAGAGGGCTCTCTAATGCTGTGGTATCTACCATGATCAATGCCAGGAAGCCGGTATCCAGGCAGATCTACTATAGAATCTGGAAGGCGTACATCGCCTGGTGTGAGGCCAAGAAATGGCATCCACGTAAATACGTAATAGGTAGGATTCTGGACTTCCTACAATGGGCTGTAGATAGGAAGCTTGCCTTGAGTACTATCAAGGGTCAGATTTCGGCCTTGTCAATATTTTTTCAAAGGCCCTTGGCTTCGCATTCACTAGTCAAAGCCTTTATACAAGGGGTGATGCGTATTAGTCCTCCGGTTAATATTCCCATATGTCCATGGGATCTAAACTTGGTTCTGTCGGTTCTACAGAAACAACCATTTGAACCATTACAGCATATTTCTTTGGTGCTTCTCACCAGGAAATTGATTTTTCTAGTAGCCATTTGTTCGGCTAAAAGAGTGTCGGAATTAGCAGCTATGTCCTGTAAGGAGCCATATCTGGTTATCCATAAGGATAGAGTAGTGTTACGTCCTCATCCAGCCTTTCTTCCTAAGGTGGTATCGAGGTTTCATTTGAACCAAGATGTGGTTCTTCCTTCTTTTTTCCCCAAACCTACTTCGGTAGAGGAAAAGTTATTGCATTCTTTGGATGTAGTAAGAGCAGTTAAAGCTTATCTAAAAGCCACTGCTCAGATTCGCAGAACGGATACTTTGTTTATTCTGCCGGAAGGCCCCAGAAAGGGTCAGGCAGCGTCAAAATCTACTTTAGCTAAGTGGATTCGACAGGTCATAATACAAGCCTATGGCTTGAGAAGGAGACCGCCTCCGTTCAAAGTTAGAGCGCACTCCACGAGAGCAGTTGGAACTTCATGGGCAGTGCATCACCAGGCCTCCCTGGCTCAAATCTGTAAGGCCGCAACATGGTCTTCAGTACACACGTTTACTAGGTTCTACCAGGTGGACGTTAGAAGTCAGGAGGATGTCGCCTTTGGGCGCAGTGTGTTGCAGGCCGCAAAAGATCCTCATGTCTGATAGCGCTCAGCTTATGTATGGTGTATCCCCCCCCCTCATTGGGCATTGCTTTAGGACATCCCATTAGTAATGACTATGTCGCTCTGTGTCCCGTGATGTACGAGAAAGAAAATAGGATTTTTATAACAGCTTACCTGTAAAATCCTTTTCTTGGAGTACATCACGGGACACAGAGCTCCCGCCCCTCTTTGGGGACACTTATTGCTTTGCTACAAAACTGAGGTGCTCCCGGATGGGAGGGGCTTATATAGGGGAGGGTACTTCCGGTTTTGGAAGTTGCCAGTGCCAGCACCTGACGGTATCTATATAACCCATTAGTAATGACTATGTCGCTCTGTGTCCCGTGATGTACTCCAAGAAAAGGATTTTACAGGTAAGCTGTTATAAAAATCCTATTTTTTTTTTACTCCTGTGTGTAAGAGGCCTAAGAGGGAATATCCACTTGCTATGGAGAGTTCTTCTTTTTGCTGCTGTGACTCTGGGCTAAGAAGTGAAGAAAGTGAAGAAAAATCGTTCTTAGGAGACACAGATAACTAGTTCATAACTCTTTGCTATTCTTTGCTAATTTTTTGTTTTTTTTAAGTATAGGCTTTTCACTTAACCGGGTTCCCGACCGGCTCACGCAGATATACTGCGGCAGAATGGCTCTCCTGGGTGAAATCCCGTACATATACGGCTTTGCCCAGGAGAGCCACCAGAGGGCGTGCGAGCACCGCCAGAGGCAAGCGTGCGCATGGCCGGCAGGCGCGATCGCCGACGGCCATGCGTGATCGTGTGCACGAGCGGCAGCACGGGGTTTTGTATGTGTAAACACACAAATCCTTGTGCTGTCAGAGGAGAGAAGACAGATTGTGTGTTTCTACAAAGTAGAAACCAAGATCTGTCATCTCTCCTAGTTAGTCCCATCTCCCCACAGTTAGAACACACACATAGGGAACACAGTAAACCCCTTGATCGCCCCCTAGTGTTAACCCCTTCCCTGCCAGTGACATTCACATAGTAATCAGAGCATATTTATAGCACCGATCGCTCTGTAGATGTCAATGGTCCCAAAAATGTGTCAAAAGTCTCCGACCTGTCCGCCGCAAAATCGCAGATCACCGCCATTACTAGTAAAAAAAAAAAAAAACGCCATATAAATGCCATATATCCATAGACGCTATAACATTGCGCAAACCAATCAATATACGCTTATTGCTATTTTTTTTTACCAAAAATATGTAGAAGAATACATATCGACCTAAACTGAGAAAAAAAAAATGGGATATTTACTAAAGCAAAAAGTAAAAGATAGTGTTTTTTTTTTCAAAATTGTCACTTTCTTTTGTTTATAGCGCCAAAAATAAGAACCGCAGGGGTGATCAAATACCACCAAAAGAAAGCTATATTTGTGGGAAAGAAAGGACATAAATTTTGTTTGGGTACAACGTCGCATGACTGCGCAATTGTCAGTTAAAGCGACGCAGTTCCGTATCGCCAAAAATGGCCTGGTCATTGAGCAGCCAAATCTTCCGGGGGTGATGTGGGTCATGTATGCACTGAGGAGGAGCTCATGGACCCAACCATTTGATACTATACGGTATTTCATTATACATTTATGGACTTTCTATTTTTTAAGGATCCATGCCTCCGTGTCTCGTTATTTGGGTATCTGTTGACCTTTTCTAGTAGAGGGTAGTGTTGTGTGTCATATGTGTAATTTTTTTTGTAATAAAAATATATTTTATGCTAATTATACTTGCATCATGTTGTGCCCACAAAGTCCTTTCATGCCCCATATACACGATCGTTTTTCATGCCGTTAAAAATGCCATTTTTAAAAATGGCCATTAAAAATGATTGTGTGTATGCTCAGGAGCATTTTTAACGACGTGAAAAATGGGCATTAAAAATTTCGAACATGCTCTCTTTTTTCACGTCGTTTTTCATGTCGTTTTTTTTAACGACGTGAAAAACGATAGTGTGTATGCTTTAACGACGTGAAAAAAACCGTGCATGCTCAGAATCAAGTATGAGACGGGAGCGCTCGTTCTGGTAAAACTAGCGTTCGTAATGGAGATAGCACATTCGTCACGCAGTAACGGACTGAAAAGCACGAGACTGAAAAGCGCAAATCGTTGCTCAACAAACTTTACTAACATGAAGGGTGGCGCCATTCGAACGGAACTTCCCCTTTATAGTGCCGTCGTACATGGTATACGTCACTGCGCTTTGCTTGATCGTTTTTTTTAAATGATCGTGTGTACGCAAGACAGGCTTGAGAGGAAACATGAAAAAAAACGACGTGAAAAACGGCAAGAAAAAAAATGACAAGAAAAACGATTGTGTGTATGGGGCATTATCAGAGGCGTATCTAGTGGAAATGGCGCCTATGGCAAGCACTGAAACTGCACCCCTGTCAAAACATTTGAAACCCATCTTTCAGGCAACCTTAAAGGGGTTGTAAAGCTTTGTGTTTTTTCACCTTAATGCATCCTATGCATTAAGGTGAAAAAACACCTTGCAGTGTCTGGCCCCCCCGAGCCCCCGTTTTACTTACCTGAGCCTCGAATTTCCGCGGGCACGATCCCGCGTCATTCTCCCTATGGCTGATCGGCTCTTTATTGGATAGATTGATAGCAGCGCAGCCATTCGCTCCCACTGCTGTTGATCAAATCCAATGACGTGGCAGCCGGGGGGCGGGGCCGTGTCATACAATCAGCGGCTATGGACGCCGATTGTATGACATGGGAGCACGCCTGCAAGGTAACCCCCTTGGGAGAAAACTTCCTAGAGGGGGTTATCTGATGCGGGGAGGAGCCATGACAGCCGCCGTGGGACCCCAGAAGAGGACGTTCGGTACCACTCTGTGCAAAACGAGCTGCACAGTGGAGGCAAGTATGACATGTTTGTTATTTAAAAAAAAAAAAAAAAGTGAACCTTTTAATATCACTTTCAAAACACCTAACAAAACAACAAGGCAAACTTTCAAAATATAAAATTGTAGTATATTAGTGATGGTGTCACCCCCTATTGTAAGTGGAGTTATTTTATTTCTTGAGGGGGTGTTACCGTCACTTACATATTGCAACTTGTTATCAAAAATATTTTGAGGGGGTGTTAATATCACTAATATGCAATTTTATATTTTGATATTTTTATTTGTTTGAAGGATATAAAGTTGTATGTTTGGTTTACAGGACACCACATATACAGTATATGGCATTCAGAGAGAGGGCTCCACCATCACTTAAAGTGGAAGTAAACTTCCTTTACTGCCTTTTACATACAGGTAAGCCTTATTATAGGCTTACCTATAGGTACAGTAAATATGTCCTAAACATGTACAGTTTAGGAGATATTTACATTACATGGAGCCAGTGACATCACTGGCGCATGCGTTCTGAAGGAACGGCCACTGGTGCTGTTCCTTTAGAACCCTGTGCCATTAACGGTGGCTCCTGCGCGCATGCACAGGAGTGACTTCATCGTGACTCAGGCCAGTCACAGAGCCCACAAACCCGGAAGCAAAATTAGTAAAAATTTGACTTCTGGGTGCGGGAGGGCTTTGTGCTAAGGTAAGTTTACCATAATGTGCTAGTATCGCATACTAGCACATTATACCTTTTACCTTGCATGGTAAACAAAAAGAAAGTCCAGCAGTATACAACCACTTTAAATTATGCAGTTACAGTTAAATTGTAACACGAAGGTGAAGAAGGAAAAACAGCATTGTATATTTTATTGTAATATTTACTGTTTATACTGGGTATGGCCAGAGGGAACAAAAGGGGGGGGGGGGGAGAAGATGGAAGTGGTGAAAGAGAGAGAACTGGGGGGGGGAGAGAGAGAGAGGAGGGGGGGCAGGGGGAGAGAGAAAGTAGGAATACAGAATACATCAGAAAGTACAGAGAGACTAAAGAGAGGAGCATTGTAGTAAATGTCTCTTCCTGTGCACCTTCTCCACATTACCTTCACCTGAATGCATTCTTCTCCTTCTCTGCCCCCTCCCCACTCCCCACAGCAGCTCAGTTCTCTCTCCAGGCTCCAGCATGGCTCCAGTACTCTGTGCTTGAGAAGGGGGCGGGTTACAGCATCAACCATTGGCTCAGTAAGCAGCAGGAGGTGGATCAGCTCCTGCTTTTAACTCTTTCTTGTCCTGTGGCAGCCTTCCTATAATACAAGGTTGCTGGTTCCTTTCTGCTGTTTCTATAGAGTCAGGACAGGATGGGGGGAAGCTGCAGGGCACTCCTATTCACACAGAGCCACTGGGAGAGAAGAGCTGCAGTGTCAGGACTGTGAAGCTGGAGAGGAGGGAAAGCACAGCACACCTCTCGGCTCCTTTCCCCTCTCCTGCACGGCAGCCTAGTTTGCAGATATTCTAGGGGGATACCAGGAGCCACTGCCTAAACTCCTCTCTCCCTTTGTGTACTGCAGTCAGGGTCTCATATGTTTCCTGTCCATGTAGGAGAAGATGCAGGGAGGAGGTGGGTGGAGCCAAGCAGTGGGCGCGGAGGAGAAAGTTAAATTTCTTCGCTCTGAATGCTGGTCTCTGCCTCTCTCCTCCTCGTGACATCACTGGTTGTTAGACGCGAGTCGGGCCGTGGATAGCAACCAGTTTGGGCAGTGAGCCAGGGGCCAGTGGTGAACGACCTATAGCAGTCTCTGCTGGCCAGGATCCCACCCCAGGCTGACAGTGACTAACAGTGGCTATATCAGGGCCATTTTAAGAAGAGATCTAAGTGCCTTGCTGCCCAGCCACTCAGGAGCGCCCCTTCATATAGCGCCCATGGCACTTGCCCTATCTGCCATACCCTGGATACGCCACTGGGCATTATTCTTTGAGAGTGTTTTACTCTTTTAATCCTTTTTCTACAATTAGTGGATGTTGGCATGGTGGAGGTCCTCCCTTCTTATGCAGTGTGATTTCAGGTTACACAGCATATCAAAAAGAGAATAACACAAGATTATAATCACGTTTTTGGACTTTATTTCAGCACTTACATTGTTGGGTTATTAAGTGAAACACTGGAGTAATGTGTTCACTAGTGATTGTTTTGATGATTGTTACAATGCTTTAACTGTGGGTATAGTTTTACACAAGTACAGTATTAATTTGTATATTTACACCTATTTTTGTAGCACATTTATGAGGTTTGGGTTACTGTTGTATTTGTATGTACCAGCAGCAGGGCAACATTATAGTAAATGCATAGTTGTACGCTATACTATGGGAAGTAACTAAAAATTGTACAAGTTTGTTTAGGTGTGGGCGTTCCAGTACCAAAAACTTCTGCCCACAAGATGTAGGGTGAATTCACACATGGGGGTTATTTACAAAAAACAAATCCACTTTGCACTACAGGTGCAAAGTGCACTTGAAATTGCACTAAAAATGCACTTGGAAGTGCAGTCGCTGTAGATCCGAGGGGGATATGCGAGGAAAATAAAAAACTGCATTTTAGCTTGCACATGATTGGATGATAAAATCAGCAGAGCTTCCCCTCATTTCAGATCTTCCCATCAGATTTACAGCGACTGCAATTCCGAGTGCACTTTCAGTACAATTTCAAGTGCACTTGTAGTTTGCACTTGTAGTGCAAATTGGATTTGCATTTCGTAAATAACCCCCATAGTGTGGTGACGGGCATTTTACTGCATTGTAGAACGTTTGTCACCGCAAGGACACACAGTAAACAATTGTTTTCAATGTGTCCTATTCAAACTGCAATGCAGCCTGGAGCTGTGCTGCAAAAAATTAAGATATGCTGCATTTTATTGTAGCACACTGTAAATAACTGAATTTGCACTGTACAGCGACATGAATGAAGTGTACTTTTGCTCAAATGTCCTGAATCGCGCTGTACAACTGCCCCCTACCGCAGTCAGGAGTCATTGAGAACTGCCCAAGAGGTTCTAGTGTGAATTGACCCTTAAACAGCAATATGTTGTGCTGCTCCTCATCTATATTGCATTTTTGCATTTCCTTATTTTTATCACCCGGATTTGCGCCATCTAAATGATTAAGGCCCCTTTCACACTGGGGCGTTTTTCATGCGGTTTAGCGCTAATATTAGCGCTATTATACCGCATGAAAAATTTGTGCCTGTAGCCTTCAATGTGAAAGCCCGAAGGCTTTCACACTGAAGTGGTGCGCTAGCAGGACCGCTCCAAAAGTCCTGCTAGCCGCTTCTTTACAGCGGTAAAGAAGCGGTGTGTTCACCGCTCCTTTACCGCGGCTGCCCATTGAAATCAATGGGACGCCGTGGTAATACCGCGGTTTGCGGGCGGTATTAACCCTTTTCCGGCCGTTAGCGGGTGTTAAATTCACCCCCCTAGCGACCGCATACCGCGGTAAGAACGACGGTATAGCAGCGCTGAAAATCGCGCTGCTATACCGCCACCGCACCTGCCCGCCCCAGTGTGAAAGGGGCCTAATAGATATTAGGAGCTATGTAGTGGACCTTTGAACAGAACGTGTCAGCTACAACCATTTCTTTAGTAGCTTATGTGTCACACCAAGTATAACCCCATCCTTTAGAAAGGTAAAGAGAATATTCCAGAATAAATTTATGGAGGATACCACTTTTAAAAATCATTAATTTCTCTGGATAACTCAATCCACAGAAATGCTAAATTTGATGGATTTTCTCTTTAAAGAAAAATAATCAATTCGCACACAAAAACACTAGATCAGCCTCTCTCAACTAGCACTCTGTGGAACCCTAGGGTTGCTAGGGGTTCCTTGAACAATGAGCAATTTCTGCCATTCAGATTGGATTGGACAACAATGCTCCTTTTAGCTAACTGTAAGGGGGGATTCCTTCCAAGGACCACAAATACAAGGAGCATTGTACACAGTGACCATCATACTTATGTACCATGAGCTGTGGATATAACAGTTCTTAGCAGGGGGTTCCCTGAGGCTGGAAAGATTTATAATTAAAAACGTTGAAAAAGGCTGCACTAGATGGAATGTTTCATGAAAACAAGACATTAAAAAGTTGCATAAAATCATGTTAGTAAGAATTCAGCTACAGTCTGGTAAATTTACAGCAGATGGCGCTGCAGATCCAGGATGACACCAATGTACCTCCACATCTGTGAAAGAAGCAATCACATACCTGTGAGGATAAGAGAATCAAAATTACTAGAAGGTAAAATAATAATTCTAGGACATCTGCTTAGTTGTTGTGGACCTAGAGGGAAATAACGTAGTTGTCCCCTCCAGCAAAAACCTGCTGTTTTCTGTCCCTTGGCTCCAAGGCACCAACTGCTTCACTGTTTAGATGCCAATCCAATTGTAATGCTTGTAATTCACCCCGGGACCTGTTTATTTTAAACTTTATCAAGTATAGAGGAACAACTGTGTTAGAGGGGGAAAAAAGAGCATCTGTTGAAAGAAAATTGTGTGTATCCTGTGGAGTGAGATTGGAGGAGCAGGATTTACACACTGGAATTGATTGGAAAACCACTGCAGTGCAATGCACCACATTTTTCAATTATAAAATGGTATTAGGAGACAAACCCTGCACATGAGAAAGCATTTTTTCTTTGAATTTCAATGTTTCATTTGCTTATGGTACGCTTTAAAAGAAAATCTGTCAGGCTAGAAACATGGGAGCTGCTATGACTTACTTGTTTTTAAAGATCTAGACTCCAGGGCTCTCTTTCTTTGACTCTTAATTCACCATTTAGTTACTGACTCAGAATAAGCATGTACATTTGTGTTGTCCTATCGTATAAAAGGAGTATGTTTGTTCTGGGTCACTTAAAATGTTGCATCACCTTTACAGAAAAAATGTAAAGGTGAACTAACACTGGAAAGGAGAGAACGGGTATTTCAAATCCTCAGACGGCTGGACCAGCTGCAGGGGTGTTGGCAGCTCAGCAAAGGTAAGTACAGCAGACATTGGGGTGGTGTGTGGTATTAGTTCACCTTTTGCATTTTTTCACACTTTTTTTTTTTTTTCGTTCAGCCAGATGATGGCAGATTAATGATTTTTCCCCCCACAGCCCAGCCCTGCTGAACCAACTGATCTTTGATCACTGTATTACCACCTTTACATGAAAGCGGGATAGTGATGACCACTTTGAATAAAGGAGCCTTAAAAAAAACAAGTCAGTAAAGGCACCTTCCATGTTTTTTTCCAGCCAGATTAATTTTAATGCAAAAGTAAACCATATAAACAAACATTTTCCAGCAGGTAAGAGTGTTGAATACGTTATAGAGCAGGGGTGTCAAACTAAATTTCTTCATGGGCCACATCAGCATTATAGTTGCCCTCAAAGGGCTGACTGTATCTGTAGGATTATATAAATTTACCCAGGGCTTTTTGTCTCAGAGAATAGGTGCAGGAACTCAACCCCTGATGAACCGCATCGAGCGATGGGTGTGGCCAAATTGCCCTAACAGTGGGAGGATCTTAAAGGGGCAATAAATACCAGGAGTGCATTATGTGTGGAGTTCAGGGGTGCCCTATGTAGAGAGTGTAGAGTTCAGGGGTACCCTATGTAGAGAGTGCAGGGTTCAGAGGTGCACTATGTACGAACTGCAGGGTTCAGGGGTGCGCTATGTACCAAGTTCAGGGTTCAAGGGTGCGCTATGTACCAAGTACAGGGTTCAGGGGTGCGCTAAGTACTAGGTGTCGTTTTGGGGTGCCCTATGCACAGAGTGCAGGGTTGAGGTGTGTGCTACATATAGAGTGCAGGGTTTAGGGGTGTGCTATGCACAATGTGCAGGGTTTAGCTCTCTTGGCTGTCCACATCTCACTGCCACCCCCTATCCCCTACCTATGCACACATCTTCCCTCCAAAAAAAAGTTTGCTTGCATTTCACCTACCTGACCCGGCTCTAGTACCTCCTGGACATTGGATCCCCAATTGGATATTCCCTGGATTAACTTTGCCTATAAATGTTAGTATCCAGTTATGGTTTGGAGGGCTCAACATCAGATGGAAAACAATTATACATATTATTCAAATATACATAATTCTTACCATAGAATAGATAATTTTTTTATTAACCAATCTGGTCTGATGATGAATCCCTCAACAGATATAGGCAATTTCTCTTGGTCAGACCATGCCCCGATATATCTGGAACTTAGGATAATCGCATATAAAAAAAAAACAACAGGGACATGGAGATTGAATGATAATTTAATAAAAAACAAAGAGTGTGAAAACGATATACGACAAGTAACGAGAGAATTCCTGCCAACTCATAAAAATTATGATACCTCAATCCCCATACAATGGGAAAAACTTAAATGTGTGCTGAGGGGAGTATTCATCAAGCACGAATCTAGGCTGAAAAGGGAAAAAGAACAGAAGCAATCTCAATTAATGATGGAAATTATAAAACTAGAAAATAAACACAAACGGAGTCTTAAAATGGGGGACAAATTAGCATTAAAAGAAAAACAAATGCAGCTACGATGCATGCTTGATGAGGACTCCCTTCGGACAAGGGATAAGAATAAAACCCAATGGTACCAACAAGGTAACAAAACAGGGAAATTGTTAGCCAGAACATTAAAAAACCAACAACGACGTCGATAGCTAAAATTCTAAATACAAATGGGGAACTGGCCCATGACCCAACAGAAATATCTAAAACGTTCCATACATACTATTCTAAGTTATACAATTTAAACACTCAACAGGAAAATATAGAAAAAGGCAAGAAAGGGGAAGAG
Organism: Rana muscosa; assembly: GCA_029206835.1. Taxonomy (NCBI): domain Eukaryota; kingdom Metazoa; phylum Chordata; class Amphibia; order Anura; family Ranidae; genus Rana; species Rana muscosa. The sequence goes on along the minus strand of CM055125.1, from coordinate 273,027,217 downwards.
ATTCGTAAATATATAAAAGATACAGCTCTACCGGTGTTTTCAAGAGAAATAACGGAGGAGCTGGAAAAATAAATCTCAGTAGAGGAAATTCAACATGCTATCTCCGAACTGGTCCTGAGCAAAACCCCCGGACTCGACGGGTATACCTCTAGATTTTACAAATCATTCCAAGATATAATAATACCCCTCCTTAAAAAAACATATAACGCCATATCTAGAACACAAATATTTGCACCACAAAGTATGGAAGCCCACATTGCATTGATACCAAAACCTGAAAAGATCATACATTATGTAAGAATTATCGACCAATTTAATTGACAAATATTGATATAAGACTATACTCAAAGATTATTTCCAATAGATTAACACCTATATTACCAGGGTATATAAACCTAGATCAAACGGGTTTCACGAAAGGCCGAGAAACAAGGGACAATATTATAAAAACTTGTACACTAGTAGAACATGCTCAGAGAGCTGCCATCCCAACATGTCTATTATCTGTTGACGCTGAAAAAGCGTTCGATAGAGTGGGATGGCAGTTCTTAGAGGAAAAAAAAATAAATAAATCTCCTGCGCTCTCAGTGTATCGTCAGAACATAGGTGGCATGGTTCTGTCTAGAGGCAAAGTCTATAATCTTGCAGCCCTCCTCAGAACAATGGGTGTTCATATGGCTGAAAAAAAGAAAGAAAACAGGAGGGCGCACCGACCTAGTGCATTACCACTTGCAGGTTTATTAAAATACAATTAAAAAGCAATAGTCCTACTCACAGACAAAGCTTATATACAAGCTTATCGGAAACAATGGCTGGAGATCTTGGCATTCACCAACAGGACTTGATGACAGAGAGGGTCAAACGATACCCCAAAACATCCAGATGACTGACGCGTTTCAGGGGCGCACCCCTTTCATCAGAGCCTAAGTGGTTCATACATGCTCTCACAAAGTCCTCCGTTATATATGTGTGTATGTGCCCATGTGAGGAAAGCCCCAGTACAGGTGGAAGGCAATTTAGCAATTAGCAAGCCCCGCCCCCAGATGCCAGCTCTCTCCACCCACGGTGTCGGTGAATGCCAAGATCTCCAGCCATTGTTTCCGATAAGCTTGTATATAAGCTTTGTCTGTGAGTAGGACTATTGCTTTTTAATTGTATTTTAATAAACCTGCAAGTAGTTCTTAGAGGAAACATTGATTCAGATTGGTATGGGCCCAAAAATGCTTAGTAGGATTGTTGCACTGTACTCTAATTCACGGGCCAAAATAAGAACAAACGGAACGCTATCGGAGTATATAAAAATTTCAAATGGAACCCAACAGGGATGTCCACTATATCCCCTATTATACATACTAGCAGGGCTTTTTTTCAGCGGGAACGCAGGGGAACGCAGTTCCGGCACCTCTCCCACTGAATGTATGTAATGTCAAGTGGTGCTTGGGTGTGTTGATGCTAGCTGTTGGGGGATCTATTGTCGGAGGTACACCTACTGCTGGAGGTGATCTATTTTTTTCAGGTGGGTTTATTGTTGCTTGGAAAGTCTGTTGTTGCTGGTGGGGAATCTATTGTTGCTTGGGGTGGGTCTTATGTTGCTGGTGGTCCATTATTGCTGGGGGAGATCGATTGTTGCTGGAGGGTCTATTGTTGTTGGCTGCAGGTGATCTATTTTACTGCTTATCTTGTTATCATTAACAAATTCCATACAAATTACTTAGCACCACAAATGATATTTGGTTCTGTATTCCCCTAAAAAGGGTAGTACTGGGAGGTGGGTAGGTGGTGGAACCAAGGGACGGTGCGCAAAGGTGGGTAGGGGCGGAGACAAGGGGTGACTTGGAGAGGGGGAGTTCCTGTACCTATTCTCTGAGAAAAAAAGCCCTGCATACTAGTGATGGAACATCTTATACAAGCAATAAGGAAAAATAAAGACATACAAGGAATTAATATTAAAGATAAAGAATATAAAACAGCAGTCTACGCAGATGATTTATTAATATACGTGACTAACCCCATCATAACAATCCCTAATTTAATAAAATAATTTAAAAGATTTGGTGAATTGAGTAATTTTAAAGTTAATTATGATAAATCTGAAATGCTAAATGTATCACTAACAGAAAAAACACAGATATTATTGCAAAAAGACTTTCCGTTTAAATGGCAGCAAGTAGCAATTAAATATCTAGGAATTTATATCCCGAAAGACTTGAACAAGATACAAGAGTTTAATTACAGTGCGATAATCCGAAAAGCAATAAAATTATTACAAAAATATGAAAAAATAACACACATGGATAGGAAGAATTAATATAATAAAAATGGACATACTACCAAAATTGTTATATATATTTCAAACGGTTCCTTTAGCCGTTCCAAAGAAACCTATGATTGAACTAAGAAGAGCAATAGGAAGTTTTATATAGGCCCACAAATCACCACAAATCAAAAGGGAAATTTTAATTAGAATTAAGAAAAAGGGAGGATTAACACTACCTGATTTCTCAAAATATCTACAAGCAGCCTCTTTGACTAGGATAGTAGACTGGTATCAAAATATGGAGGATAAACAATGGGTTAAATTAGAAGAAGACATTATAGGTATTCAACTCAAAGTGCTCCCCTGGATAAAACCTTAAGACCTGGAAATAAAAAACTAACAATCTTTGTAAGAGCCACATTAAAAATATGGGACGCAGAATTAAAAAAGGGGAACCTATCCACTATGATGGGACCAATGACCCCAGTGTTCTCCAATCCAGAATTTCCGTCAGCCTTAGCAACCACAAAGTACTTAAAATTGAATATATTGGAGAACGCAAGGGTGGCCCAGATCCTAGTGGAAGGGAAAATACCAGAAATGCAAGATCTGGGACCCGAATATAAACATAAATGGCTACAATACCACCAATTAAAAACATACATTGCAACAAATATAGTATTATCTTCAATAAATAGACCCAAAACTAAATTTGAACAAATCTTAATAGACGAACAAAAAACAACTAAAAAATTATCCAAGATATACGGTTTATTACTCCCTTCTGGACCCCTTAGAGAGCTAACAGGAATGAAAAAATGGGAAAAGGAAATAGGGAGATCAATATCAGAGATAGAATGGGAGAAAATATTTTCAATAATACATAAAACATCTCTAGCGACGAAGTACCAAGAAATAAATGACAAATTAGTAATGAGATGGTATTGGAGCCCGGTAGCGTTAAATAAAATAAATAGTAGACAATCAGATATATGTTGGAGATGTAAGGTCGAAAGGGGGACTATGGACCACATTAGGTATAGTTGTCATTTGGTGAGAAATTTCTGGGAAAAAGTTCACGAGATATACTGGAAAGTGTCGGGAGTAAAGAGGAATCTAAATATAGATATTTCCTTGTTGTCTCTAATTCCAGAATCAATAAAGAATATCAAGAAAGATATTTTTCATCATATGACAACGTAAGCTAGAACAATAATAGCTCGCAATTGGAGAGAAAATAAAAGTCCAAATATAGTAGAATGGATATGTGAAATGAATGAAATACAATGTATGGAAAGACAGATAAGAGAAGAAGGATACATAAATAGTCAAATGCAATAATATGGCAAAAATGGGATGAATTTCGGCTCTCGGAAGTAATGAAAGAATTTATATAAATGGAAAAGAAGGAGAAATGAGAAGGGGAAGGGTAAATGAAGTGGAGAAATAAGGGGGAGATGGGGGGGGTAGCTCTTAAAAAAAAATATTTCTTTTTTGGCGGGGGGAGAGAGAGGAAAGGGGAAAGAAAAGAAAGGGAATTTTTTTTCTTCTTTCCGGATGAATGGATGTTAGGATGAATGGATATGAAAGATTGTAGGAGCAAATGTAGTTTAATGATGAAGAGTGTATTGTTTTAACAATTAAGTAACTAACACACATCAAGATTCGGTATATCGAATAACTAGTGGGAACAATGTATATTGCAATTGAATCTTGTATAAATGTAAAAGTTATTTGTAATTGAGAAAAAAAGTTTATTAAAAAGAAATTGAAAACAGTTATGGTTTGTACATTTAGGATAGAATCCAGACCTTTCTTAAAGCAATCTACTGAGCTGGCCAGAACCAGCTCCTGATGGAGTCTATTCCACATTTTCACAGCTCTTACTGTGAAGAAGCCTTTCCATATTTGGAGATGAAATCTCTTTCCCTCTAGACTTAAAGAGTGTCCCTTTGTCCTCTGTGACCAAACTGAACTGCATATTCCAGATAAGGTTTAACTAATGATTTGTACAGGGGCAAAATTATATCTCTCTCTCTGGAGTCCATACCTCTCTTAATACAAGCAAGGATTTTGCTCGCTTTGGAAACCACAGCTTGGCATTGCATGCTTGTATTAAGCTTATGATCTACCAAACCTCCCAGATCCTTCTCCACCATTGACTCTCCTAGCTTCCCCCCCCCCCCATAGTATGTATGATGCATGCATATTTTTAGCTCCCAAGTGCATAACTTTACATTTATCAACATTAAGCCTCATTTGCCACATAGTTGCCCAACTAAACAGTGCATTGAGGTTGGCTTTTAAGTTGGAGACATCCTGTAAGGACATTATTCCACTGCATAGCTTGGTGTCATCTGCAAAGACTGAAATGGTACTGTTAATCCCAGACCCTATATAATTTATAAATATATTAAAAAGTTTTAATTTATTACAGGTACTTTTATAGTGTAGTCAATTTACACAGCACTTTACATACATCCAAATCAGTCCCTGCCCTCACGGAGCTTACAATCTAATGTCCCTAACTTATATTCATACATACACATACTAATGCCAATACCTACCAGAATGTCTTTGGAGTGCAGGAGGAAATCCGTGCAGGCATAGGGAGAACACACAAGCTCCGTCCAGGTAGACCCGTGGTTGGGATTTGAACTGACAACCCTAGTGCTGCTAGGCAGAAGTGCTAACCACTTAGCCACTGTGTTATCAATAAGGTGGATCTTTGATACAATGGGGGGCAGTATGTAGTACTATATTTCTTAAAATCAATATTCTGAGTTCATGCAATATCACCAAAGTCATGAAAATACTCTCTTAAAACATATTATGGTGATGTATTATATCAAATGGAAGCAGCTCCACCCACAATTACACTCTGCACTATGGGACATCCAGAGCAGTCCAGGTCACATGCAGCTATTCATCCCTTTGCGTATTTTGAAATGTAAGTGCTATGTGCAAGACCCCCGTGTTTCCTGCAAAGCACACAATCAGGATGGCCACAGTGTGCAGGATGATGAGGTGCCTATGCAAGGTGCTGGAATTTTAGAAGCTACCATGGCATTCAGGTAACTGTTATATTTATAAATTAATTATTTGATAGGTTAAAAATAAATGTGCTACTTTTGTATAGCTGGGTGTTATCGGTGTGCATATTCCCCTACCATCCACATGCTCTGCTGAGCATTTTTTTTTTGTATGTGTATGTGTTTTGGTACGCGGAACGTCAATAGAAATAAACTTGGGAATATTATGTGATTATGTGAAATAGCTTACATTTTTCATCTCTCACTCTCTCTCTCTCTCTCTCTCTCTCTCTCTCTCTCTCTCTCTCTCTCTCTCTCTCTATATATATATATATATATATATATATATATATATATATATATATATATATACAGTATATTTATATACACAGTATCTCACAAAAGTATTATAACTTTTCATGTGACAACACTGAAGAAATTAAACTTTGCTACAATGTAAAGTAGTGAGTGTATAGCCGTGTCAATTTTCTGCCCCCTCAAAATAACTCAACACACAGCCATTAATGTCTAAACTGCTGGCAACAAAAGTGAGTACTTTTCCACTCCTTGATGAAGACATCACGGAGCTGGTGGATGTTAGAGACCTTGCGCTCCTCCACCTTCCGTTTGAGGATGCCCCACAGATGCTCAATAGGGTTTAGGTCTGGAGACATGCTTGGCCAGTCCATTACCTTTACCCTAAGCTTCTTTAGCAAGGCAGTGGTCATCTTGGAGGTGTGTTTGGGGCCGTTATCATGTTGGAATACTTCCCTGTGGCCCAGTCTCCGAAGGGAGGGGATCATGCTCTGCTTCAGTATGTCACAGTACATGTTGGCATTCATGGTTCCCTCAATGAACTGTAGCTCCCCATTGCCGGCAGCACTCATGCAGTCCCAGCCCATGATACTCCCACCATTATGCTTGACTGTAGGCAAGACAAACTTGTCTTTGTACTCCTCACCTGGTTGCTGCCACACACGCTTGACACCATCTGAACCAAATAGGTTTATCTTGGTGTCATCAGACCACAGGACATGGTTCCAGTAATCCATGTCCTTAGTCTGCTTGTCTTCAGCAAACTGTTTGCGGGCTTTCTTGTGCATCATCTTTAGAAGAGGCTTCCTTCTAAGACGATAGCCATGCAGACCAATTTGATGCAGTGTGTGTTGTATAGTCTGAGCACTGACAGGCTGACCCCCCACCCCTTCAACTTCTGCAGCAATGCTGGCAGCACTCATATGTCTTTTTCCCAAAGACAACCTCAGGATATGACGCTGAGCACGTACAGTAATCTTTTTTTGTTCGACCATGGCGAGGCCTGTTCTGAGTGGAACCTGTCCTGATAAACCACTGTATGGTCTTGGCCTCCGTGCTGCAGCTCAGTTTCAGGGTCTTGGAAATCATCTTATAGCCTAGGCCATCTTTATGTAGAGAAACAATTCTTTTTTTTAAGATCCTCAGAGAGTTCTTTGCCATGAGGGGCCATGTTGAACTTCCAGTGACCAGTATGAGAGAATGAGAGCGATGACACCAAATTTAACACACCTGCTCCCCATTCACACCTGAGACCTTGTAACACTAACAAGTCAATGACACTGAGGAGGGAAAATGGCTAATTGGGCCCAATTTAGACATTTTCACTTAGGGGTGTACCCACTTTTGTTTGCCAGCAGTTTAAACATTATTGGCTGTATGTTGAGTTATTTTGAGGAGACAGCAAATGTACACTGTTATACAAGCTGCACACTCACTACTTTACATTGTTACAGTGTAATTTCTTCAGTGTTGTGCAAAAATTGAAATATAAATGCGCAACCCTTGAAAAAGCAATCACAGTGCTAATAGGTTCATATATAAGTACATACACGTGTAAAAAACTGGAACAATGTCCTGTGCTAGAAAGATAATGTCCAGTGTAGAAAATCAATAAGTGAATATTTGTCTTAAAGAAAAATATATAATATATATGTACATAGGTGCCATATATAAAAAGAAACAGACAAAAAATTCCAATGGATTTAGTTCATAAGCAGGAAGGGTAACCACATCTGATGGTATAGGTGTGTTACAACACCTCAAGACAGCTATAGGCAGAAATCCACCTCCAGCTTGCTCAGGTAGAAAATAGACGAAATAGCAGCTTACCGGATCAGATGGATCTCTATAACGGAGATCTATAGGGGCTCAGACTCATGTAGCAGTCCCACAGGCAATCTGCAACGGAACACCGGATTCAGCTAGTATCTCCGTCTTCAAAGATTCTTCAAAGGGTAATTTCTGGGAGGGAACACCCTCCAGGTGTCAGCTTGCACAAGATTGCTCACACAGCGGGATAAAATGTTGTAAATGAAAGAAAGAAAAAGAAAAACCTCATGGTGCAATACTTCTTGTTAAAAGCAGGATACCCTTTATTGATCCCGGGTAAAATTACATCATGTAAGTTCAAAAAGAGAAGCGGCAAACCCAAACGAACAGTACTTCAGCTGCGGTGCGAACCAAGCAGCTGTAGCGTAGTGACGTCACGATCAACATCTCCCCCAGACACTGCGTTTCGTCGTAAGAGGCGTCCACTGGGAAAGGAGGCTCCTGTCCAAAACATATACCCATTCAACCCCCCCTAACATTTTTAGAATGTGCCACCAGAGGGGGTGAGGAATCATATAAGTAGTACTTACCCTTTTTATTGGAAATACTCATTGAAATGTTATACTTTTATGTTGCCCATGAATGTTTGTGTCAAATATGCTTGCAATTTTATGTGCTCAAGTAGTATTTTTTTTTGCTTTGTTTGACTCCACAGTTTCCTTCAAACCCCCACCAATGGCAGGATGTGGCGGCCCAGTTTGCCAATATGTGGAATTTCCCCAACTGTGGGGGTGCCATTGATGGGAAGCATGTGAGGATTGTCCCACCACCCAACTTAGGATCGTATTACTTCAATTATAAAGGCTTTTGCAGCATAGTTCTGCTTGCTGTTGTGTCTGCAACATACGAGTTCCTGTACGTGGACGTGGGGAAGAATGGCCGCCACTCGGATGGAGGTTGTCATGATGCATACCGAATTCTACCATCAGCTACAGAATGGCACCTTACATTTGCCACATGCTCAGGACAATGTCGAGGGCCTAAATTTTGTTTTTGTGGCAGATGAGGCCTTTGCTCTGGGGGAACATCTTCTAAAGCCCTTTCCTATGAGGAACCTCACCCCATAGCAATGCATTTTTAATTATCAGCTCTCTCGTGCCAGAAGGGTGGTGGAAAACGCCTTTGGCATCCTCTCCAGTAGATTTAGGCTGTTTTTAACCGCCATAAACTTGGCCGAGTATAAACTAAACCATGTTGTGTTGTGCTGCTGCATCCTCCACAATTTTTTAAGGAGGAATTCTAGCAGCTACATTGCCTAAGGGAAAACAGATGACCCTTCTGGTTTATGCCCAGCTAAAGAGGCTGTGATGCCAGCTCTCGAAAGTGGGCGTGCTGGTTTGGCCTCCCAGAATGCCCGTCTTGTCCGGGACCAATATATGGACTACTTTGTGGGTAGAGGGGCAGTGCCTTGGCAGCAAAATGTAGTTGATCATGACTAAATGTTTGAATTCTTCATAAACTACTATTTCATTTGAACTACTGTTGTCTGTGTTTACTGGGTTTGCAAATGGCCTTAATCCTTGTCATTTTCTCCACTAGCGCAAACCTATCTTATGTGCAATATGAGGTGACAATCTTGCCTTGAGCTAAGTATTATGTTGTGCTGTGGCTCTGCTGCACACATTTTAGAGTACACTGTCAATGTAACTACACCAACTTAACAAATATACTGGTATTGAGCATTGAAATAAGAAGCCACACATTAGTTAGCAAAAATATTTTTACTACAAGCACATTCACGTGTTTTTTATGGTTTTAGAACAAACCAACATAGTTATTTGTGTATAACATGTATATTTGCCCTTCTTTAGCATTTGTAGTGGCTAAACAGGCATGTTTGAAAGCAGAGCATACACATCCCCAACTCTGGAACTTACAAATTTCAACTTTTGGAATTTTAAGGCCATATGAGACATTAATATTAGTATTCTCAAGTTGTGAATATCTTGCCTTCATCAGGTAGGATGAGCTCACCCCTTTCAAAGTCAAATTTTGAAGAGGCATAACTGTTAAATGTCCCTTATGATAACCTGCCTAAAATGTTTGTACGTACAAACAGGTTATTTGCAAAAGCCACGAAACACAGTGTGTCAACATTTGCTATCTCCCATCACGGGATATCAATGTACGCGTTTTGGGGGGTGCAACACTTTCCTCAAAACTAAAGTAGGTGAGAGGAAGGGTTTGATCCCCCGAAACATGTCCAGTGTTACCACATGATATATGTTGTCACAGTGGAGGTTATTTACAAAATGGAAATCCAATTTGCACAACAAGTGCACTTTCCACTGCACTTGTAGTGCACTTGTAGTGCACTTGTAGTGCACAGTTGATTGTCCTTTCGTAAATAACCCCCACTGTGTGTTTTGTGGCTTTTGCAAACTTCATGGAGGGAAAGTCACATAATTTAGACATGTGATCATGAGGGAAATTTAATGTTTGTGTCCCAATTTGTGTGCTTCTTCAAATTTTGGCTTTTCAAATACAAAAAAAACACATCAAGTAAAAACAAGCCATTATACTTAGGACAGTGTTTCTCAACTCTCCTTCTCTAGATGCATTACCAGGTCCTGTTTTCTCTATTTGTAACTTTTTCCACAGGTGATGTGTTCATTTTTGAGGTAATTCATTGACACAGTCTTTTTTATACTGCCTAAAATAAAGAAAACAGGACGTGGTCATGCACCTGGAGAAGGGGAGTGGAGAAACACTGACCTCAGACACTAAAAAAGCACAGGTTCAAATTTAGTTTGACTTGTCATGCGATTTGAGAGGTCAAATCGCATGACAAGTCACAGCCTATTGTAGGCATTGGCAGTGTTCCTTGCTACTTTGAAATCGCAGTAGTTCTAAGGAAGTAGCACTATTTCAAAGTAGCATCAATCTGAGCCTGTACTTCAAAGTAGTCAAAAAAGATGCCAAAAATACACACAAAGACAGGAGGCAACAATTTGAAGAAAACTTAAGGTCAAAATATTTTAAAATTTGGCTAACATGTCTACATAATCCTGGATTCGTTTCTGTAAACCAGTGGCAGCCTCCTTTATTTTCTCAAGCTCAATCATTGCCTGCAGCATATCAGCACTGATACGACCAATAGTGCATCTTGGTAGTTCGTGGCCTTGGAAGAAGAGAAAAAAATAATTTATGGAAATGATGGTCAAGTGGCTGAGGCTCTACATAGTGAATTATGGTCACGTTATTATTATAGGCAAATTGGGAAAATAGTTACCTAGCCAGTCTATTTTTGCTTGCAACCTGCTTGCCCTTCAGACACCTACACTACTAGGAATGTACACACTGCAACTACTCTGTAATCTTGGCACTGGTGCCTGTGTCTACAAAACTCGGGTACGTTAAAAAAATGGCAGCTCCTTCCACCTCTTCCTTCTCCATGCTAATGTTCAAGGCACTACATACTTTGCTCATGTGTGGTGTGGGTGTTTGTTTTGGACATCTAATCACTTGACATGTATACACATTTGAAGCCAGATGTTAAAAATTCTTACTGGGGCAAACAACAGGTTTAAAAGTAGTTTCTTCAAATTGTTGCACTCTTTCAATCTCTGTCTGTCTTGTGTCAGGGGATGTTCTGTCCAGTGAAGGTTCTGTGCTGTGTTCAGCTCTCAGATCCCACTCCTCCAAATGTGGGAGCTGACCACACTCACATCCCTCTAAAAATAAACAATACAGCCTTCATGAAGCCACCCCAAGTCACATCTGTTCCTAGCATCCCTTTTGCTGAATTAGTTGACCGACCTTGCACTGGTGACAATGTTTGCTCCTGGCTAGTGGACTCCAACATGCTGCACTATGCTTTATTAAACTTTGAAAAATGCATTAAAAAAGGAAGGTGATGTCATTTTAAAATGGAAAATAAATAACTAAATGCCCACATTGAACAACTCATGCAGTTGCCACTCACCCCTCTTGTCTCCTATAGGCTAGGGGATATATGATGATCATTCTAGCAGGCGTGACTCTGTGTGACTGTTATCCCCAGGGCCTCTCCTCCACCCATGTCTACTCTGGCAAGGCTGCATTAATGGGCACTGATGAGCCACGCAGCAAATATGAAGTGTTCTTTACCCCTTAAGTTACGCCCTAAGCCCATGGCCTTTGGCCCACCTAGAAACACCCCTGTCGGTGGCTAAATGAGTGTGTTTGAAGTTGTCACTTACGATTTTGGGGGGAAAATGGCCCTGATGTATCCCCTGTTGGGGCCCGGCCAAGGGAAGCCTCCCTTTGTCCCCTCTGGTGGCTTGTCTGGTGACTTTGTCTTTTAATTTTTCCTGTTGAAAGAATAAAATACACTAAAAATGATTACACCAAAAAAGGCTACTCAAAAAAAGAAACCAGTATAGTTCATATCTGCTTTAAATTTTACTTCATCTTTACACAAAATATTCATACCTAGATTAGAGAAAACATTATGTCTATTTTTGAAGACCTACTTGTATAAAGCAAATATACAGACAGCTAATTCCAACATCTACATAATGATTTCAGTTATTAATCTGGCTTTTTTTTCTATGATACGATAGATAGAGTCCATCTAGTCTTTCTCACGGTGCTTTAAATCCGACCAGTGCTTGCAGATTTTATCCTTCGTTTGGTGCACCGAATATTCTCCCTCCAATACCACCATGACCTTCTCCAGAATCCAGTCTTTACGGCTGTTGGGCCTATCATAGTTCTGCAGCTTACAGTCGTAGTCATATTTCTCCAATATTTGCACCATCTCCACCATCTCCCCCTTGCTCATGGGGGTGGCCTTATGTTTTTGATAAGCTCCACCACCGCGGGGCCTGCTCGATTTCGGTGATTCCGCCATCACGTCGTCCCTCCCGAATGTTCCACCGTGTATGTCGCATGCAGAATAGAGAATCTGGTCACGCCCCAGCGTCATGACGCTCTGAGAGCGGATTTTTACGCATGCGCAGGGTATATCAATCCCTAACGAGCAGTTGATGTAACGGCCGTAGGAACATTCCGATAGTTGCGAGACGAACGCAAGCCAAAAGGAGCCACGAAAAAAAGGTACGTTTGAAAATTGGGTCACCGGTGGTTAGTGGCATATACTGCTTAGTTAGAGGCCTATATTGTGACCAGATTATGAGCTATAAGCAACCCATTATGGTTTGTCTTGTGTTCTGTCTTGCAGCCATCTGATACTTGACACCAAAATGAGGTCAAGCTTTAATTCCCACGAATTTGTGGCACAATTTATTGAAAAATACAGGGAGCTCACCTGTCTGTGGCAAGTAAAACGTAAGGATTATTCAAATAAAATCAAGAGGATGGCAGCAATGGAACAACTGGTGGAATTGGCGAAGACTGTGCACCCCAGGGCAACCTACAGTTTGGTGAAGAACAAAAATGGGGGCCTCAGGAGCATGTATAACAGGGAGCGAAAGAAGATAGAGGAATCCAAACAATCGGGAGCAGCAGCAGAAGACGTTTATGTCCCCAAGCTGTGGTACTTTAACAGCCTGCAATTTTTGTCAGATCAAACTGTACCACGCAGTTCTCTCTCCACACTACCCTCCACATCAGCTGAGGCCGCCGATACTGAGGCCTCGTACACACGACCGGTTTTCTCGGCAAGAAACGACAAGAAAACCGCTGGCAGAGCTTTCTTGCCGAGAAAACCGTGCGCGTGTACGAGGCTTTCAGGTTACTCGTCGGGAAATCTGCCCAGAATCTTGACGAGAAAAATAGAAATCCAGCTCTCTATTTTCTCGTCGGGATTCTTGTCGGGCTGTTTCCCGACGAGAAACCCGAGCGTATGTATACTTACCTGCCTCCATAGAAACCCACGCATGCTCAAAATGACTTTGACGCATGCGCGGTAGCTTCCAAGGCATAGGTAGGGTGAAGCAAGATGGCGGCGACGGCATCGAATGTGACGAGTGCATGCTCGTCGTAGTCGAAGACGTCACCGCATTCGTGTCATTCAAAAGAACGGCGGTTCTTTTGAATCGTACGTGTGTACACTCGGCCGGGACAAGATTCTTGTCAAGAATCTCGTCAGGAAAAAACCTGTCATTTTTCCTCGGCCATGTGTACTAGGCTTGAGCCTGGTCCTACACAGGATGAAGAGGAGGAGGAGCTCAGACTGACCCAGGTATAGCATTGTTGAAAAGATTTGAAGACAAAAATACAATGTTGTTCATTAGATGTTATTATGGATAATAATTTTCTGCGTTAACAAAGTGGGTTGCATATCAATAGACAAAAAGCTAAAATGATGTTCTATTTTCACTCACAGGAACTTTTAGCCAAGAAGAGGCCAGGCCCAGCAGCCAGACAACAGAGTGCAGAATCCCTCCCTTGCACCCTCCTACCAAAGGGGCCAGGAAGAGCCACCACCTGGATGAGGCCAGAGCTGACTTCCTTACTAGGGCTACTTCAGTCATCACAACAGCAACCGATAGTGCTGAAGAGTTTGGCTGTTTCACAGCTAATAAGCTCCGGGAGGTGGACGAGTATCAAAGGGAGCTATGTGAGGGGATAATCCATTCAGCGCCTCAGCAAGGCCAGGAAATGAGAGCTAACCCCAAAATCACATGTGATTTGGAGCACACACCTCCACCTCCTCCACAATGAGCCTACCCACCCCAGCAAACCTACCCAACCCAGCAACTCTACCAACCTCAGCAAACCTACCCACCTCTGCAAACCTACCCACCTCAGCAAGCCCACCAACCCCAGCAAGCCCAACCACCCCAGCAACCCCACCCATCCCAGTAGCATGGTGGTCAGTGGCAAAATCAACCCCAGGATCCACAACAAGGCCAGTGGTCTGGGGAGTTTCAGGGCTACTAATTTAGATTTATTTTTTGGTATTTAAGTATGATTTTCTTGGTTATACTTTAGTTCGTTTTCTGAGTATCATTTGCTCTTTTTAGATTTTTGATGACAGAGAATATGTCTACTAATTTTTTTCTTTTATTTTTGTTCTGAATGCACAAGAAACAAAATGGCCTCAGCTGATGTGGAAAGAAGTGTGGAGAGCGATGGGCATGGTTCGGTCTGGTCTGACAAAAATCTCAGCCTGTTGTAGTACCACAGCCTGGGGACATATATGTCATCTGCTGCTACTCCCGATCTCTCGGAGTTCACGACCTTCTTGTGCTCCCTATTGTATGCACTCCTCAGTTTCCCAATTTTGCTCTTCACAAAATTGATGTCTGCCCTGGGGTACAGAGGCTTCACCAATCACACCAGTTGATCCATTGCTGCCTTTCTCTTGATTTTGATATGCCATTCTTGTGCTTACTATTCAAAATAAAAAAAATTACCAAAATAATTAGCTTATGTGTTTAACTTCTAATGACAGTTAGGGTGTAGGCAGGTACATTTCGAAAATTAAAGTGGAGGTCCACCCTGAAAAAATCTTCACACAAAAAAATTTTTTTTTTTATACTCACCCTAAATGCCTGTTGCTATGCGGAAGTCCCCTAATCTGCCGCTAATGTTCCTCTTCTCCATCCGCGGTGGCTCTCCTTCCGCTTCCTCTTCTTGTGAATGGGCCGCGCTGCCTTCTGGGAACTGTGTGTATCCCAGGAGGCAAGCCGCCCATTCACAAAGCGCCGTGCGAGTGGCGCATGGCGCATGCGCAGTAGGAAACAGCCTGTTTCCCCTACTCAGAATGGAGGAGCCGGGAGCCTGCCAGCAGCAATCGATCGCCGCGGCAGGACCGACATCGCGGGAGAGTAGGACAGGTAAGCAGTGGCGGCTGGTGCTCAAATTTTTTGGGGGGGCGCAAACAAACTGAAAAAACATCAATTGCCGCCACTGTGCCCATTAAACGCAGCCACTGTGCCCAAACGCCACTAGTTTGTCCCCAAATGCAGCCAGTTTCCCCCCATATGCAGCCAGTTTCCCCCCAAAATACAGCCAGTTTGTCCCCCATAATACAGCCAGTTTGTCCCCCATAATACAGCCAGTTTGTCCCCCATAATACAGCCAGTTTCCCCCATAATACAGCCAGTTTCCCCCCATATGCAGCCAGTTTGTCGCCAAAATACAGCCAGTTTGTCCCCCATAATACAGCCAGTTTGTCCCCCATAATACAGCCAGTTTGTCCCCCATAATACAGCCAGTTTGCCCCCATAATACAGCCAGTTTGCCACCAAAATACAGCCAGTTTGCCACCAAAATACAGCCAGTTTCCCCCCATATGCAGCCAGTTTGTCCCCATATGCAGCCAGTTTCCCCCCAAAATACAGCCAGTTTGTCCCCCATATACAGCCAGTTTGTCCCCAAAATACAGCCAGTTTGTCCCCCATATACAGCCAGTTTGTCCCCAAAATACAGCCAGTTTGTCCCCATAATACAGCCAGTTTGTCCCCCAAATGCAGCCAGTTTGTCCCCCCCAGCCCTGCACTTACCTTCCTCGGGTCAGCGCCGTCCTTCTTCCGTCCTCGATGTCTTCTCCTGCCCTCGATGTCGCTTCAGCCAATCAGGTTACCGGTAACCAGACCCGGTGAACCTGATTGGCTGAAAGGCAACCAGGGAACGCACCCCCGTGCGTCCCCTCGTTAGCTATTTAGAAGCCGATTACAGCCCTCAGGCTGTAGTTGGGAAGCCTATCAGAGCCGCTGGCTCTGATAGGCACTTCTAAAGGCCAACCAGACGCTGTTATTCAGATGGCCGGCGCTCAAGGGGCCGGCCATCTGAATAGTGGGCGGCAGCGGCGGCGACAATACATAGGTTCATGCAATGCATGAACCTATGTATTGTTGTGAGTGACGGGCGCAGAAGCGAGCGGGGGCGGCGCTTCTGCGCCCACTATGGACGCACCGCCACTGAACTGTGAAAAAAAGGACATTTAGAAAAAAAAAACTCTTAAAAGGGCCAGTTTTTTTTTTTTTTGGTGACTACAGGAGGGGGGGCGGCGCCCGGGCCGCCACTGTTCACAATCCTCCACACTTCAGCATCTGCAAAGCACCACCACAGCACACATTCCTTTATTTTTATTACTGCCCTGTGTAACACCTGACATTCCCTCAACCATGAGAGAGTTCACATTACACTATGAGGGGAAACAGGCTCCACAGGTGGAGAGCAGTGCCTCCTATCTATCCTCCCTCCCTCCCCCACCAATACATTAGCAATGTGAAAGGCAGACCTCTGGTCACGGCAACAGTCAGCAAAGACTAAATAAATAAATAAAGTAAGCCCATGTGTTCACAGTGCCTGGCCAAGTAAAAAAACAAAAAAACAAGAGATCCATCATGCATATATGTGCAGGACAGTGATAATGTGAGCTGACCATCATCCTCAGTGTCCTGTGTGTGCCATGTGAGTGGAATCAGCAGATCTTACAGCCTCTCCTCAGCCCCGAGGTGAATCCTTTTTTTATGTGCTTCATGTTGCCCAGTCTGCAGTGTGCTGTCTGAGTGGGAGACTGGAGAAAGAGTGAGAGGCGAGCAGGGAAGTGTGTGGACTCTGGAGGACTGCCTGGATAGTAATTGAGGGGCCGGGTTTAGCAAGGAAAGACAGCATTGTCTTTGTCTCTCTCTCTCTCTCTTACCTTGCTTCTTAGCTCCGCTCGGGCTATGCACAGAACGGAGCTGCTGACGTCACTTCCGGTTTTCGTGTATTCCACGAAACCCGGAAGTAATCTCTCAGTTCTAAACATCAATGCTCCTGCCCGGCGCCCGGAAGCTTATCAGCGCTTTGGATGGCGCCGCAAGGCGGGTTAAAAGCACGCAAATGAAGCGTCACGTCTGCAATCTTGTGATTGCATTGATGTGGCGCTTCCCATAATGCACGTGGCCGGCGCCCATACATAGCACAGTTAGTTAAAGAACATTTTTTTTTTCTTAAAGGGGCAGTTTTAAAAAAAAAACATATTTATTTTTTTTTTACTACAGGAGGTGGGTGGCGCCCGGGCGCCCCCTATGGACGGGCCGCCACTGCAGGTAAGTGTCCTTATTAAAAGTCAGCAGCTACACTGTTAGTAGCTGCTGACTTTTTTTTTTTTCCTGCACCACCGCTTTAAGAACAAGGGACACAAATAGAGTTGGAGCTTTGAGCTTCAAAACCACTAGGGGATAAAGGGGTTGTGCTAACTTGACACCAAAAAAATATATATATATATCTTTTATTGATATCACTAGAACACAAATCCTTTGTAAAAATGTTTGTTATTACTCCGTCAGTATCACCAGCAAAGCAGCTTGATTATTAAGCCATTATAAAGAAGAAGAGAATGTGCGCTGCATTTCGAGATTTCATAATTTGCCGCGTCACGAATGTGATATCTCAATTATGAATGCTAGTTTTACAAGGACGAACGCTTCCGGCTGGTCCTTGCTTCTGAGCATGCGTGTTTGTACTTTGGACTTTAGTTCGATGTACTTGTGTACACACGATCGGATTAGCCGACGTAGGACATTTGTTGCTGGAAAGTTTGTCTGTTTGCACAGCAAACATTTGTCCGATGAAAAAGCGAAAAAGTTTGTCCGATGGAGCGTACACACGTACGGATTCTCTGCAAAAACAGGTCCGTCGGACAATTGTTGTCAAAAAGTCAGATCGTGTGTATGGGCCTTATGGCTGGCTTTACTCTCCAAAATAACTGGATTAGGCCCTGAGCTGGGGTATACTGACAGGAAGATGTGGTTCTCTAATCACTTCCAGCTGGAGCTCTCCATGGTTCTAGACAAACGTGATCTGACAGCACCACCGTAACATGCCTCCATCCCTATATTATACATACAAATAAAAATTCTGGTCATGGGACTTTAAAATTACAAAAATAGAAAATATATTATAAAGTTTATTTAAAAATTCATCGTAGAAGCTCTTCCCATACATTCCAATTTTCCATCCTAGAACAATACTTACCCTCTGCCACACTCCAAATTCCCCCCTTCCAACACAAATCCCCTGCCCCCTATCGCCTTGCGGTGCCCCTATCTCCTTGCGGTGCCCCCTTCGCATTTCATAAAACCACAGTGCCCAGGGCAGCCGCCCCCTCCTGCCCACCCCTTGTCCCAGCCTTGGTAATGGTACCCCAAATGCAGTAAAAAAAAAAAAACGTGCGTCAAACAATACACAAGGTTCAACACTCAAAAAGCTACATGGGCTAATTTGCCATGTTTGGCACCGTAGGGCAGCCCGTTAAAATCAATAGGTTGCCCAATGCGTACAGCGCAAAAACGCACACAAATGCACAAAAACATGGTGCAATATTGCTCATGTTTACAAAATGCAAAATGTGGATGCCTGAGGTGAACACATTTTTGCTGTATACCGTATTTTTTGCTCCATAAAACGCACTTTTTTCTTTTTTCCCCCAAAAAATGGGGGGAAATGTCTCTGCGTCTAATGGAGCAAATACTGACCAGCCCCACCGCTCCCTCCCCCCCCATCACCAGGGGGGGGGGGCCATCTCCCGCTGGGCCTGTCAATCACAGAAGACTGAAGATAGAGCAGCCCAAGTGGCCGAATGGAGTATGGGCTGCTCTGTCTTCTGAGTAACAAGCGGATGCATAAGGAATGTCAGTCTGTGTAAGGTGGAAGTAGCACAGGTCAGGATGAATTTCATGGCACAGACAGGCTGCATTTCATGGCACAGGTCAGGCTGCATTTCATGGCACAGGCCAGGCTGCATTTCATGGCACAGATCAGGCTGCATTTCATCATGGCACAGGCCAGGCTGCATTTCATCATGGCACAGATCAGGCTGCATTTCATGGCACAGGTCAGGCTGCATTTCATGGCACAGGTCAGGCTGAATTTCATGGCACAGGCCAGGCTGCATTTCATAGCACAGATCAGACTGCATTTTATGGCACAGGTCATGCTGCATTTCATGGCACAGATCAGGCTGCATTTCATCATGGCACAGATCAGGCTGCATTTCATGGCATGGGCCAGGCTGCATTTCATGGCACAGATCAGGCTGCATTTCATGGCACAGATTAGGCTGCATTTCATGGCACAGATCAGGCTGCATTTCATGGCACAGATCAGGCTGCATTTCATGGCACTGGTCAAGCTGCATTTTATTGGCACGGGTAATCATTTTAGTACACCATTTGGTTCAGAATATTTTTTTTCTTGTTTTCCTCCTCTAAAACCTAGGTGCATCTTGTGGTCCTATGGAGCGAAAAATACGGTAACCTAAAAAGTATCTTAAAGCCCAGCTCTGGCAAAATGTATTATTATTCCTTGCAGTGAAGCTGCACCCACACTGCAAGGGTTAATTGCTCATTTAGCTTTGGAGGGCACAGAAAAGAAGATTTACTTACCTGAGAACAACCCCCCATGCAGCTGGACCAGTTCCCTCTGCGTCTTCTGCCAGATGATCCAATGATGAAATGACGCCAAGTGACAGTCAATCCCCGGAGCGTGGGAGAACAGTACCTGCCAAGGAAGAGGATCAGGTAAGTAAAATCGTTTCTCCTCTCCACTAGACAAAATGAGGCTCAGCCCCACTGCAAGGGATAATTTCAAAGTTTCCCCCCGTTGGGCTTTAAATTGTCTTTTTCAAATAGAAAAACTGCATACACAATCACATAAGCAGTGTATTTTTGTTTGGAGTAACTCCACATATACATAAGCCAGCAAAGTGTTTCACTTTTTGGTTACTGTCTCCTGAGTCCTTGTGATTAAGAAATTTGCTCTTGGTGGTTGATAGACAGTTGGGTTAAGTGGGAGCGTGGCTTTGTACAGCAACTAAAGCAACTGTCATCCAAGGCTTTCATGTGTTCATTCACACTGTGCTTGTTCCTCTGATTTTAAGAAAAAAAAAACATATTTTATGAGTCTGTGCCCTGGGCTCGACAAGACAGAAGAGAAGGAGGGGTTGTGATAGAAGGATTGATGCAGTCCTCTATAGTACAATTATCACACCTCAGTGACTGTGATCTCACCCATTATCAGATGAAGTTACAGTGACAAAATGGAAGAGGTTCATGCACATCTGAAGAAGGTTTTCAGTACTTGTCAGGTGAATGTAAAAGTGGACCGTAGTCTGCAAAAGTCGCTCTTACGTAGACCTAGTTAAAGCAAGATCTTTTGTCTCCATATAAAAGCACGGACTTTGGTTGCAGAAAAAAAAAGTTCACCAAAATTCAATTCACGAAGCTGTGTATTAGAATAGTCCAGGGCCACACTGCCTTCCTAGGAAGGGGACGATAAAAAAAAGGATAAGCTCAAGAATGGTTTGTCACAATCACACGACTGAATAACAAAGTAGTCCTTTCAGTGCTATATCATTTTTAAAATCGCATAATAAAATTTGCCTGGGGATGTTAATTTGAGGAGCATGGAAAAAAGCTTTTGTTTATAGCCCAAAAAATAAAAACCGCAGAGGTGATCAAATACCACTGAAAAAAAGCTCTATTTGTGGGGAAAAAAGGACGTCAATTTTGTTTGGGTACAACGTTGCACAACCGCGCAATTGTCAGCTAAAACAACGCAGTACAGAATTGTAAAAAATGCTCTTGTCAGGCCGGGGGTGAAGTGGTTAATCTGCTTTGATCTGAGTTGATCAATGCAGGCTCAGTGCAATGGACACATAGAAAACAATTGTTTTGTTGCTAAATCTTCCAATCCAGCACAGTGACCAATTGAATGCCCCCCTTGACAAAAAGTAGTGGTGTATACAGTAGAACCTCGGTTTAAAAGTAATGTTTTTGATTTACGAGCAACTTTTTTTTTTTTTTATTCTGACTCGGTTTGCGAGTGTTGTCTCGCAAGACGAGCAGAATTCAACCTAATAGGGCCTGCAGTACCGCATTTGGCCTGACGTGCGGGTGCGCCGGAGCCGAGCAGAGCCGAACAGCGGCGCTCGGAAAGACACGGAAATACACGGAAATAATCAGTTTCCAAGCCCTTCCGACGTTTGCCGAGGTCAGCCGACATGTCCTTGGGCCTTTCCGGCCATTTCCTGGGCTCTCCGGCACCCCCCCACCTCTGGCCGCATGCGGTATTGCATCCCATCGAAGTCAATGCGGAGCAAATTATTTTCGTTTCTATTGACTTCAATGGGGAAACTCGCTTTGATATGAAATTCTTTGGATTACAAGCATTCTCCTGGAAGGGATTTTGCTCGTAAATCGAGGTTCAACTGTACTGTATATGTGGGAGCACAGTCCCACTTCTGTGTTTCCAGATATTTGCGTATGGACAGTGGGAAGGGGATAGGAAAGAAGATAAGAATGTACACACATAATTGCTTCTGTCAAGATTCTCAAATCTTTTACAAATCATTCTCATATATAAATTTCCACTTAACGCTGATCTCCAGCTTTTAGTGAACATTAAAGCGGTTCGTCAGAAGCTACAAATACTTTAGCTGCTGACTTAACACACTGGGCTGTGGGAGTGAAGCCTGCGAGTTCAGCTGAATTCACACGATTTCACTCCCGCTGGCAGTCCCGATTTCAGCCACGATTTCAAAGACATCTGAAACAGATGTCAATGTAAATCGCGGCTGAAATCGCAAAAAGTAGTACAGAAACTACTTTTTGTAATCGGTGCAGCGCCGCAGATGCGGCGTTGCACCGATTAGGATGGTGCCATTGCCCGCAATTTGTGGCAAATTTTGCCGATTTGGCATGTCAAATCGCACCAGTGAGAACCAGGGCTTAAAGCGGTAGTAAAATTAAAGGTTTGTTAACCCACCTGTGCAAATCACTGCCAGCCTCTCTATTAGAGCCTGACATAGCACACTCTATAAGTCTTTTATAAAAATGAGCATTGTAAATACCTATTTAGGGTGATTTTCAGGCTGGTCACATGACCCGTGGCCGCTGTACACATCCCATATATGGCTTCTGCAGGAGAGGCCAAGATCTCCCTCTGACGTCAGCTGGGGAGATCACATGCCTGCTCAGCCTCTCCTGCAGTAGCAGCTCTCTCCGCAAATCAGCACAAACACATTGGTTTTCTTGATCCAAGGAAACAAATCACCTCTCAGCTTTGCTCAAGAGTCCTCTACTGAGGAAGGTCTGTGATTGGCCGATAAGCGTCTACAGAGAAGGAGCTGATAATGTGACGTCTAGCCAGGCACCAGAACACTATGGTCTCTCTACTTATCATTTACATGCCCTGAATCCCTGGAATCTTGAGCAAAGCTGAGAGGTGATTTGTTTTCCTTGGATGCAAGTGTGCTGAGTTGCCAATAAGAAAAGAGCCAGCTGGATTACCCGGCATTGATTGTTTAAAGGAGGAGATCGTGTGAATTTGTGGGGAGATCTATTCATGAGTTTTAACTCATCTGGGAGCTGGTGTCTCAAGAAACCAATGTGTTTGTGCTGATTTGCGGAGAGAACTACCTGATTAATGCATTCATTGATCCTCTGTCATGGGGGATCATGACTAGCTGGTAAGGAGGAATTCCTGCTGATTGGTGGTGGAACTTCACAACTTGTTTGGATGCAACTTTCACTTTTTGGAACTTTTGATTTACACAGAGCACCGGTGTTATTTAATGGACACTATTTAGGAAACTCATACATGGACTATATGATTTTTTCACACCACTCTATACACTTGTTGTGTTTTATGATTGATGTGTCTTAATTTTTTTGGTTAATCATTTTATACACTTTAATTTCATTTATTGACTGAGTCACACTGTTAATATATAATTTAATCTATTCAATTCACACCATCACCTATCAGTGTATGGTTATGGGTCAGCACGATTTTTTCTTTTTTCCATGGTGCTTTGTAGTTCGTCTGACAAACACGTTTAGAAGGCTGTATATCGTGAGACAGGTCGGGCCGTGTAAAATAATTGGAATTCCTGTGCGCAATTGTATTAGCATAAAACGTGAGGGGTAGTATGCTAGCATACCGGGAGGCCGTGTAGAATAATCGGAATACGCCGGTGCCAGTACTGTAAAAATGGTCACTAAGCAGTACTGCTCCGAAAACGAGTGCAAGGGTGCCCTGGACGCAGGGACACTTCTTAAGCGATTCGAATTGTCATGGGTAATGTGCCATCCATGCGCTAGAGGAAAAAAATTAGGCTCCACACCAGTCAGACAGCTGCACCGCACATGAGGTCTGGGTTTGGGGCTCCGGACATGAGACCCCTTAAAGAATGACATATATGGTCAGAGGGTACAGTAAGGTCTATTCCTTTGGAAGGTACTTTTGATGTCTGGAGGACGAGACCTCAGAATAAAAATACCTTGGAAATAGTTCAGCTGCGGCTTCAGAAATCTGTAATGATGTGTTGATGTGTAGTACACGTTTTTGTGATTCTCAGAGGAGGAACTATGGTTAAAATTCTCATGCCCGTTTGTTTGAACTTTGAATGGCTGGTCCATGCAAAGTTTTCGATCTACTCTCATGTTTTTTCCATTGTATTTTTTTCTATTGCAGAAAGAGTGAAGGTAGAATTCTGGCTGTTTTGTTTTTTCATTTTTGTTTTGGAAACTGTGAAGTATCTCCCCCACATTTGTATCGGAATGTTTGTATGTAGTAACGTGAATATGTTCAAACTAACTGCGGCGATCCTCTGATGCGTCGCGGCTGTTGTATTTTTGTAGGAACGGGAAAAGTAAGGGTTTTGTTTGAATCGGTTTTGAAAGAATGTCATTGACAATTTACCAGTGTACAGGAATGTCATTATTGTTTACCATTCTTTGCAGGTTAAATATGAAGGATAGAGTAATGATTTTTGCTTATAAGTATTTTTCAGGTCCAAGGAGTTTCTTAAAGTGTATGTACATAGAGAGCAAGTGTATGTAGACAGCTGTACACATGGATAAATACATAAGTCTAAGGGAGGTAAAAGTATCATATGCTATTTCATTGTTTCTTTTTTCCTGCACCACTCTAAATCCTGCAGTTCTTCCTAATGAGGAAGAAAAGGGGGGGAATGATAAATGTAAGAATGACAGTTTTTTTAAACAAATAATGTTAACCTCTGTAATTCCAACCAAGTTTGTGCCAAGACTGTCTTTCTTTGATAGAATTTGCATCGGCAAGCAGCAGTCGGGTGAAGTAGGTTCCCATCCCAGATGCTAAGAACCTTTTGTCAATGGTTCCAGGTATTGTAAGCCACGCACAGGTTATGCAGTGACCACAGTCCCAATGTCTGGGATATTGTCGTTTGAGGGTTTTTTGGAGGTCAATCAAAACCAGGGTCGTACTTTCAAAACCAGGTTCGTCACTTACATTCTCAGCTGATGGGGTGGGTGCGATCACTGTAACATGAACTTCAAAATGTCTACCACAGGGTTCACAAGTCACTCCTGGACCCTGACACAATAACCGATTGCTGGGTCTGTTCTGGGTCTCCACAGAGTTTTGGTACCCCAGCGATGACAGCGGTACATGCTATTTATGATGTTATTATGGGAATGAGGAGTTTTGAAAAACTAGTGAAGACTCCAAACAGACACTTGTCAATGGAGTTTAACGATGCATTTTTAGAGGGTAAAATTGGTTATAATTTTAATAGCTCTGCCTCTTGTTGGTTTGGGTATCGGGACAACTAGGTAGCCCACAAGTTTGTTTGAACTTTAGTTTGGTGCTTATGCGGATCTGCAGCTTATAAGGTAATTCCCCCAATTCAAGAGGTTCATGCGTGATGGTGAAACTCGTCCCAGCATCTTATGTCGCGGCCGATCGCAAGGATCTGATGGCACAAGAGAAATTAAGAATGGCAGGGACAGCTAGGAGGGAATTGTTCACCAACTCCGACCAGGTCTGGGCATGGTTTCCGGCATGTTCAAGGTGGGGGGGGGCTTGAGCTTATGATATGATTGAACAATTCTCATCCATTGATGTGATGTTTCATGTAACTCTTGAAGCCAGAGCTGTAGCTAAGTGAAGGTTGGGAGTCCTTTTAAGGGTCTGGGAATCTTTGGGGATCTAATTTTTATTTTACAGCGGATCGTGGTTAAAGGAAGTGGGAATATATATACTCATGACGTTTTTATCTCTATTCTTTCTATGTCATGATGAGTGCTCCTGTTGCCTAATTGGACGCATGACCAGAGCCCGAGCAGATGACCACATCTTCCTTGATGAGACGCCCCGAAGCCCAACACACGTACAAGACACAGAAGATCCCAGACCAATCGGCGATTACTACAGCTCACCATGTCATGTCCTCCTTATAAGTCATAAAACAAGTAAAAAAGGCGCATTGCACAAGTACCTCGATATATGGATAAAGGTATGATACCAGATAGTCCAGGAGCAGAATAATAAAAGATGTATAAATGAGGACTTATGCTCTCAGGTACATTAATGGAGATGGGTCAGTCAGGGCAGCCACTGACAAGACCAGAAGCAGGTTTCCAGTGAGCTAGAACAAAAAACAAGGAAAGGGGCGCCTCTGAGAAAAATACCAATATAACTTTTATTAAATAGCAATATTCACTCACATGTAGGAATGAAGTAGTTGTGTACAGCTGGGTAGAGGAGTGAAGGGGGGGACTGCAGGTCACAGCAAGTCCATGAAGGCTGGCACCACAAAGAATCCTGCCGTGTCTCTTCATCTATCCCGGAAGCCAGGCGAGTCCCCACGGCCGCAGCGCAGCACAGCCAGCCATCCAGCCCTGACGTCCCGCCCTAGCTACTGCCCTGGAACCCATACCTAATGCCAGATGGATCCTCCTACTCTGAATGAGGTATGAACTGACTGGGTCTGAGAAGGAACTTTTCTTGCTGTGCTTGTCATCCCACGCTTCCCCTATATGATTCTTTGTGGTGCCAGCCTTCATGGACTTGCTGTGACCTGCAGTCCCCCCCTTCACTCCTCTACCCAGCTGTACACAACTACTTCATACCTACATGTGAGTGAATATTGCTATTTAATAAAAGTTATATTAATATTTTTCTCAGAGGCGCCGCTTTCCTTGTTTTTTTTCCTTATAAGTCATGCTCCTGAAGAACAGAGTCTACATGTCAAGCCGTGTTTTCCTTTTTATGGACTCGTATGGACTGTAAGGACTGATTCATAAGATCAAGGTACATCGAGGGACACATGGGAGCATATGACAAGAGGAGGAACTGTTGTGGAAATTTTATGAAGATGTATTTAATATGTATTGTCATATTGTCACCCAGTGTTAGTTCTCCTGAAACCCGCTCTAAAGAGCTGACTGGGGCGGACTGACGCTGGTTGAGATAAACTTCCTGATTTGGAGAAGGGTGTTTGCGGAGTGAGGCCTCTCTGCAAACGCATTATCGGTTTAGCGCATGTATGCTCTTGTCATCTCGATATGCCTGATCAACATTGAGGTGGTGACATGAGCATTCACTTGCGGATAAGCTCCCCTCATCAGGAACTGTGTTCATTGGTTATTGTATTATTATTGTATTGAATTGTGTTGTTGTATTGTATCCTTTAGCTGTACTTCTTGTGTTGTCAACTCCTTATATGGACATTTCTTGTGTGGTGGGGACATCCTGTGATGTCCCCTCCCATGGAGGAGGTGATTTGCTGCTGCAGCCATCACTTCCTGTTTGTGAGATCTTTTGTGATAATAAAAGAGCCTGTGAGGGCATCGGCAGTCAGTGATTGCTGTGATGCCGAGATGATAAGAACAGTGTGGTGATGTCTCTTGACTTGAATGAATGGCAAATCGAATGAATGGTGAGCGAATTTTAGCTTAAGAAGCATTATTGCATTAAGATGAAGTGTGTTCTTATTTAGCACAAGGCAAAATGGCTGTGTGCTCTGCATACAACCTATTTTGTCACCACAACTTTTATTTGTACTAATAGTGGCGGGGATGGGGGGCGGAGACAGAGATACAGACGCAGAGCTGACAGGCAAGGAGGAGGGGGTGAGGGGGAGAGAGAAGAGCTGAGAGTAGGGCTGCGGATGACGGAGGGACATACTCTGACTACAGTGATTTTTGTGGTCAGTATAGAGAGGGGGATACAGGAAGTGGCAGGTTCAGGGAGGTTTTTTACAGTTTAGAGAGGGGCAGATTACACAGCACAAGTACTGTGCTGTTTAATCTGCTTTAAGGGACCAGGATCTGTAATCAAATTTTGGGGTTAACACACACTTTAAAAAGAAAAAAACGAAAGATTTCCCCCTGCAAGGTAAAGACCTAATGTGCTAGTATGCATCACATACTAGCACATTATGAAAGACTTACCTTCTAAATTTATGTTTTTTGTTTTGTTTTTGCGGCCTGCCTTCTCCTTGGTTGTATAATTTCTTCATCAGTTGCTGCTGACTGCCCTTCCACCTGTGTTGTGGAAGTGCGGGCAGCCTATGACCAAAGGTTTTCCCCCTGTAGTTACATAGTTACATAGTTAGTCAGGTTGAAAAAAGACACAAGTCCATCCAGTTCAACCATAAAAAAAAAAAAAAAAACGTACAATCCCATATACCCAATTCTATACCCACAGTTGATCCAGAGGAAGGCAAAAAACCCCAGCAGAGCATGATCCAATTTGCTAAAGCAGGGGAAAAAATTCCTTCCTGATTCCCCAAGAGGCAATCGGATATTCCCCGGATCAACTTTACCTATAAATGTTAGTACTCAGTTGTACATTTAAGAAAGAATCCAGGCCCTTCTTAAAGCAATCTACTGAGCTGGCCAGAACCACCTCTGCAGGGAGTCTATTCCACATTTTCACAGCTTTTACTGTAAAGAAACCTTTCCGTACTTGGAGGTGAAATCTCTTTTCCTCTAGACGCAAAGAGTGCCCACTTGTCCTTTGTGTTGACCGTAAAGTGAATAACTCAACACCAAGTTCACTATATGGACCCCTTATATATTTGTACATGTTGATCATATCCCCCCTTAATCTCCTCTTCTCAAGAGTGAATAAATTCAGTTTCTCTAATCTTTCCTCATAGCTGAGCTCCTCCATGCCTCTTATCAGTTTGGTTGCCCTTCTCTGCACTTTCTCCAGTTCCCCAATATCCTTTTTGAGAACGGGGCCCAAAACTGAACTGCATATTCCAGATGAGGTCTTACTAATGATTTGAACAGGGGTAAAATGATATCTCTCTCTCTGGAGACCAT
Source organism: Rana muscosa (assembly GCA_029206835.1). Taxonomy (NCBI): domain Eukaryota; kingdom Metazoa; phylum Chordata; class Amphibia; order Anura; family Ranidae; genus Rana; species Rana muscosa. The sequence goes on along the minus strand of CM055125.1, from coordinate 272,998,802 downwards.
ACCTCTCTTAATACAAGAAAGGACTTTGCTCGCTTTGGAAACCGCAGCTTGGCATTGCATGCCATTATTGAGCTTATGATCTACCAAAACCCCCAGATCCTTCTCCACTATGGATCCCCCCAGTTGTACTCCCCCTAGTATGTATGATACATTCATATTCTTAGCCCCCAAGTGCATAACTTTACATTTATCAACATTAAACCTCATCTGCCACATAGTCGCCCAATTAGACAGCACATCGAATTGCATCACCCTCAGCACATCGAATTGCATCGCCGACACCACATTGCATCACCCCCAGCACATTGAATCGCATTGCCCCCAGCACATTGAATCACATTGCCCCCAGCACATTGAATCGCATTGCCCCCAGCACATTGTATCACCCCAGCACATCGAATCGCATTGCCACCAGCACATTGCATCACCCCAGCACATCGAATCGCATTGCCCCCAGCACATCGAATCGCATTGCCACCAGCACATTGCATCACCCCCAGCACATCGAAACGCATCACCCCCCCAGCACATCGATCGCATATATGAAGGATAGAGTAATGATTTTTGCTTATAAGTATTTTTCAGGTCCAAGGAGTTTCTTAAAGTGTATGTACATAGAGAGCAAGTGTATGTAGACAGCTGTAAACATGGATAAATACATAAGTCTAAGGGAGGTAAAAGTATCATATGCTATTTCATTGTTTCTTTTTTCCTGCACCACTCTAAATCCTGCAGTTCTTCCTAATGAGGAAGAAAAGGGGGGGAATGATAAATGTAAGAATGACAGTTTTTTTAAACAAATAATGTTAACCTCTGTAATTCCAACCAAGTTTGTGCCAAGACTGTCTTTCTTTGATAGAATTTGCATCGGCACCTTGAATCGCATTGCCCCCAGCACATCGAATAGCATCACCCCTGGGTATACAGAGGGGAGATGCTGGGTATACAGAGGGGAGATGCTGGGTATACAGAGAGGGGGGATGCTGGGTATACAGAGGGGAGATGCTGGGTATACAGAGAGGGGGGATGCTGGGTATACAGAGGGGGGATTCTGGGTATACAGAGGGGAGATTCTGGGTATACAGAGAGGGGGGATGCTGGGTATACAGAGGGGGATTCTGGGTATACAGAGGGAAGATGCTGGGTATACAGAGAGGGGGATGCTGGGTATACAGAGGGGGGATGCTGGGTATACAGAGAGGGGGGATGCTGGGTATACAGAGAGGGGGGATGCTGGGTATACAGAGGGGGGATGCTGGGTATACAGAGGGGAGATGCTGGGTATACAGAGAGGGGAGATGCTTGGTATACAGAGGGGAGATGCTGGGTATACAGAGAGGGGGGATGCTGGGTATACAGAGGGGAGATGCTGGGTATACAGAGAGGGGAGATGCTGGGTATACAGAGAGGGGGGATGCTGGGTATACAGAGGGGGGATTCTGGGTATACAGAGGGGAGATGCTGGGTATACAGAGAGGGGGGATGCTGGGTATACAGAGGGGGGATTCTGGGTATACAGAGGGAAGATGCTGGGTATACAGAGAGGGGGATGCTGGGTATACAGAGGGGGGATGCTGGGTATACAGAGAGGGGGGATGCTGGGTATACAGAGGGGGGATGCTGGGTATACAGAGGGGAGATGCTGGGTATACAGAGAGGGGAGATGCTGGGTATACAGAGGGGAGATGCTGGGTATACAGAGAGGGGAGATGCTGGGTATACAGAAGGGAGATGCTGGGTATACAGAGAGGGGAGATGCTGGGTATACAGAGGGGAGATGCTGGGTATACAGAGGGGAGATGCTGGGTATACAGAGAGGGGGGATGCTGGGTATACAGAGGGGAGATGCTGGGTATACAGTGGGGAGATGCTGGGTATACAGTGGGGAGATGCTGGGTATACAGAGGGGAGATGCTGGGTATACAGTGAGGGGGGATGCGGGGTATACAGAGGGGAGATGCTGGGTATACAGAGAGGGGAGATGCTGGGTATACAGAGAGGGGAGATGCTGGGTATACAGAGAGGGGAGATGCTGGGTATACAGAGGGGAGATGCTGGGTATACAGAGAGGGGGGATGCTGGGTATACAGAGGGGAGATGCTGGGTATACAGAGAGGGGGGATGCTGGCTATACAGAGCAGGGATTCTGGGTATACAGTGGGGAGATGCTGGGTATACAGAGAGGGAGGATGCTGGGTATACAGAGAGGGAGGATGCTGGGTATACAGAGGGGGAATGCTGGGTATACAGAGAGGGGGGATGCTGGGTATACAGAGGGGGGATGCTGGGTATACAGAGGGGAGATGCTGGGTATACAGAGAGGGGGGATGATGGGTATACAGAGGGGAGATGCTGAGTATACAGAAGGGAGATGCTGGGTATACAGAGAGGGGGGATGCTGGGTATACAGAGGGGAGATGCTGGGTATACAGAAGGGAGATGCTGGGTATACAGAGAGGGGGGATGCTGGGTATACAGAGGGGAGATGCTGGGTATACAGAGAGGGGGGATGCTGGGTAATGGTATACAGAGAGGAGACAGGCTGGTGTAGTACAGAGTTTCCCCCCTCCCCCTCGGTCTGCACTGACCTGCTCAGGAGCTCAGTGTGAGAAAGTTCCTCCCGACTCTGATATGGGCAGAGCCAGGAGGAGACTCACTCTCACACTGATCTCCCTTCTTAGGCTGTCAGTGAACCACTGAGTGCAAAGTAGTCAGTGAGAATGCCGCAGCTGTGCAGGAAGCGCCGTGTCAGACAGCCCGGGACACTCTCGCTGTAGGGCTGCAATGCATTCAGTTGCAAATCAGTTTCACACACTGAGCACAGAGCCACTCAGTGTGTGAAACTGTCACAGTAACAATGGCAAAACACACCTGGTTGCCCTTATTTAAAATGGCGCCGCCTTGCATCGCGTCATTTCCTGTTTCGAAATAACGCGATGCTACGGCCCAGGGCCTCCTGGGATTGATGGCAAACATATCCCAGGAGGCATAGCGGTACATGGATGACGCGCTGAGGCCCCTGCGGCCGCGGCCTCAACAAGAAACACATCAATATATAACAGTGAGTTTTTTTTTTTTATATGCCAAAACGATATAAGGAGACAGAACTACAGGGGATGCAGCAAAGTTGTCAAAGAGTGTGGAACTCCACTTTAACTGTGTTGGACTGTCAAACATGTGTAATTGGAAATGAATGACCAGACAGAAGTTGACCACAAAAATCTTTATTCCAGATTTTTTTTGGGGGGGGGGTTTTATTTGAAAAAATAATAGCTCAAATAGCCAACATATTTTTTTTTTTTCAATATATAAAATATAAACTGTGCTTTCAAGTATACCTCTTGACAAAATTTTGAACAAAAAATGCACACATGCACCTCAATTTTGAGCAGAACTCAAAATTCAAAGATTATGATATGTTCTTTGTAAAGGTGCCTCAGTGGAGTAGTGACTTGCAGAAGGATTTTCATCACTGGCAGTGCTGGGAGCATGGCTAGACTCACCATATTAAAAATAAAAGATACTAAATAATCGCGCCCCCCTTTCTTAGTATCACTCTGCGCTAAATAGAAAAACCACAAAGCTAAAAGCACCAGAAAAAAAGTAAAACAATAAAATCTAAAAGAACAGCAGCTGCTAAAAGATAGGCATAAAATATAAAAAGAGCAGTATTTATAAAAACTTAAAATAAAAAGTTCAGAATAAACTGCAGCAGCGCTACGGACAAAAGTTCAAATGTACGTCTTCTATATAATCCAATTTATATAGGTGGTGTAGATAGTGAATGAAGAATGTGGTTATAGCTGGTTTAAATCTTAGTTCCTGTGCTCCTTATCACCAATATGTGTTTTCACCACGTGGGGGGATTAGGGTCCCCTAATGGGGATGCACTCACCAGATATTAAAACAATAAAGGCATGTATAAACTATCCTTCTTTAGTATGTTCTGTCTTCTTCTACTGTACAGGCACTTCTGGCATATGTGAGGAGAAAGGAACAAACTACATAGGGTAGTACTGTTTGGTAATTTTTATTAATATTCCCCAAAACAAACAAGCCCCTTTGCATATGTGCGTACCAATAAAAAGAATAAAACAGGAGTATATAATGTATATGAGATAAATGGACGCTTGCAGCGCTTTCAGACTTGTCCCTAGAGAACGCCACTTCCTGGTTCCTCTGGCGTCTTCCTGGTATGGTCCTGGAGCGCAGATGCGTCACTTCCGGTTTGCTGGGTATTGCTGGTCACGCCCTGACGTTTCGTCACTTCCTGACTTCTTCCGAGGGCAAGACCAGTCTCCGCAGCAACCGGACTAAATATGCTCCTCTGATCCCGCCCCACTATAGACGTTGGAGCGTTCGGGTTGCGTCTGCGTCACCGCGAATGCGCACTTCAGCCCCACGTCTATGCCCTGTTGTGGGCGGAAGCTCTGTCGCCATATCGTGGATGCGCTGCCGTGATTGGCGCGCATCCCCAATACGTGATCCGATGGGATGGAGCCTATTTATGTGCAATAATAAAACAAAGACATTGCAAAAATACTTAACAACAATATGGGTGATGACCCTGTGTGTGCGATTAGCTCAATAAGAGCAAGTGTGTCATGAAAATGCATAAACTCAATACTTGTCATTTCCTGCTGAGAAACACAGTTTATGTCAGTGTGTCAAACACCGTTTGTTTCAATGGTATGGCAGTCATTGGTATTACTATGTTTGGACCCCTTTTGTGTGACAGACATTTCTCCATATAATATTGAAGCATATGTATATTGCAATAAGAAAACTAGTTTCATGCTAAGCACTGGAAGACCGCTATCTGAGGGTCTATACATCATTCCAATTTTACAGAGTATGTATGCTTTTTAGTCCATAAATAAAAATACCATAAAATACCATAAATACTATAAAAAGTTCTGTGTGGTCCATAGGTTTCTAAAATACCAAACAAATGGATGGAAAGACACCCAAAGTCATAAGAGGCCAATATCAAGCCCTGTATATGTATAAAAACCTATAAAAGAGAGAGCCTAAAAAAGGGGACACCAATAAAACCCATGCTCATTTCCTAAAATATGCATATAAAACATAAATAGATAAAACTAAAATATAGAGTATATAAATATATATCAAAATTATATAAAATCTATATGTCAATAGTACATGCATATGCATTAGTCATTATCCTGTTAGTGTGATGCCTTATTTTTGTGGACACTGTTTAATTTAAATTGATCACCAACAATTAGTAATAGCAGAGGTAGTTCATCCTTAATTAAGAGTTACTTATAAAACAATTAATGTCAAGCTCAACGTTGAGGCCCTTAGGTACTAAAACGTCAGTAAGAAAAATCCACTTGGTTTCTTTTTTAGACAATTCTCGTATTTTGTGCGAGCCTCTCCAATTAGCTTCTAGGCATTCTATGCCCCAAAATAGTAGCCCTGAGGCGTCTTGATCATGTTTGAGCTTAAAATGTAACGACACATTGTGGTCTTTGAAGCCAATCTTAATATTATGAATGTGTTCTGCTATCCTTATTCTAAGGAGTCTCTTAGTCCGCCCAATGTAGAGAAGTCCGCATGGACATTTCAGCGCATATACTACATGGCTAGTGTTGCAGGTAATGAATTGCTCAATGCTGAATTGCTGCTGGTTGGAGGGGGATACAACATTTTCCAGACCTCTTATAGGTAGTGCCACTTCCCTACATGCTTTACACCTTCTGCACGCAAAAAAAACTTTTTGGTTCCAGAATGTTGGTGGTTTGCTTGGAGGGTCAAGTGCTTTTTTCACTACCCGGTCTCCGTGATTAGAGGCCTTCCTATATATAAACTGCGGTTTCGGTGGTAGGACAGGGCCCAGTTTTTTATCTAATAGTAAAATGTGCCAGTGATCGTTAAAAATTGCCTCCACTTCCTTGTATTGCACATTGAATTGTGAGATGAATGCCCATTCCTTTGTGTTGGTTCCACTTGTTCCTTGCTTGGGTTTTGTTTCAAGACATGTTTCCCTCGGGATTAGTGCCACTTCTTCAACGATTTTTCGTAAGGTTTCGGGGGCATATCCTTTTGCCGCAAATCTGTCGGTGAGCACTTTTGATTGTGTGAGAAAGTTGTCATTATCAGAACAATTACGTTTCACTCGCATGATCTGTCCTTTAGGGATATTCCTAAGCCATTGCGGGTGATGGCCACTTGTGGTTGGGAGATAGCTGTTTCTGTCGGTTTGCTTAAAAAAGACTTTAGTCCCAAACGTCAAATTTTGGCGATATACCGTGACATCCAGGTAGTTTATTGTTTCTTTATGCCATTCACAGGTCAGTCTGATGTTTTTACTATTTGTGTTTAAAACCTTTAAAAACTCATAAAAAGATTCAACTGTGCCAGCCCAAATTAAAAACAGATCATCTATATAGCGCTTATAAAAAATGAGTTCGGCTTTTCTGTCTTTAAAAATCACTTTGTCCTCCCACTCTGCCATAAATAGATTTGCGATGCTGGGGGCAAACTTGGCCCCCATAGCAACGCCCCTCTGCTGCAGATAAAATTTACTGTTATACCAGAAATAATTATGCGAGAGGCAATAGTCCAGGGCATGGCCAATGAACACTTTTTGATTGTGAGGTAGGTCTTCTCTTTTACTTAAAGCCCAATTCAGGGCCAGTAAGGCATCATCATGCTGAATGATGGAATAAAGAGAGGCCACATCTAGTGTTACTAGTAAAACATCTTGATCTCCGGTTATTGTGACATTCTGTAGGCAGTTCAGAAAGTCTTTAGTATCCCTTAGGTATGCTCGTGTGGAGGTTACACTTTTTTGCAGAAAGGTGTCCAGATATTGTCCCATTCTTGAGGCGACCGAGTCTATACTATTTACAATGGGCCTGGGTGGTGGATTAACTGAGTTTTTATGAATCTTTGGCAATGTGTAAATCGTTGGGATTTTACTACTGGTTGGTGCCAGATATTGCCTTTCTTTCTCTGTTAATACTCCCAGTTTGGTGCCGATTTCCACTAGTGTCGTTAGCTGATTCCTAAAGGCTTGGGTTGGATCATTATCCAAGGCTCTATAGGTGGTTTTATCTGCTAGCATCTCAGTAATTTGCGTGTGGTACATATCTTTAGGCAATATGACCACTCCTCCCCCTTTATCAGCTGGCCTGATGATAATGTCTTTTCTTTTCTCTAATGCCTTTATTCCTTCCTGGATGTGTTTCAAACTTGTGTGTTTTTTCGGAACCAATTGGTTCAGGTCCCGTATGATCAATCCCTTAAACACCTCTACCTGGTGATTGGGGTTATTCAGGGGGTTGAACAATGATTTGTTTTTTAATCCACTGTTTACCATCCCCTGGGGGTTCATGCGAGTGATCGTGTTTTGTGTGCCCAGTCCTACAAAGTGCTTCTTTATATTGAGCTTCCTTATGTACTTATGTACGTCTATATATACATCAAATTTGTTTATTGGCCGTTTCATCCCACATTTCAGGCCCATGTTGAGGATGTTAATTTCTTTGTGTGACAACTCTACTGGGCTTAGATTAAAAATACCGTTGGTTAATGGTTTCGCATTCTTTTTCTGGACCTTCCTTCCAGCCCTGCATCCTCTGGTTCTATGTGTCCTTGTGCTGTGTATTGGTTTTGTTCTCTGGTCCACTGGTGCTGAAGTTGAGGATCTCTCCAGTCTTGATTCCTTAGATGCGCGGGAGGATAATGGGGTTTTCCTCTGTATGGCGGGTGGCCTCTTCCCCTTTGTTGTCCTCTCCCTCCCCGCCCTAAAAAAGGGCGTGGTGCTGGGTAACCGTTGTACTGCTCTGGTGGTTGAAAATTATTTTGTGTGGGTATCTGGTAGGGTGTATTTGGATGATTGTTGTACTGCTGATTGTTCACCTGATTATTCTTCCCCCCCTTTCCTTTTTGCTTTGCTTTTTTGCTTAGAATAGGGGTGGAGAAATTTGTTGGTGAGTCAAAAAGGATCTCATCATCGCTTATAAACCCGCGTACTCGATCCATTAGTGTGGTTATTGCTTGGTTAATTAGAGGTTCTGTTGACCGTGGCTTTTCAATCAGATTGATGTTATCTGCCAACGTCTGTTGCCAGGCGTATATGGTATTTGTCTTGAAGTCTCCCATATCTCTGTGGTACTTCTTTATTTTCTTTTTCTGGGTGTCTTTATCAACTTTTTCCAGTCGTCTATTGGTTCTGGTATTAAAGTCAATCATGGGCTGTGTATCCTTGATAGGGTCAAATTTTTGTTGTAATGTGTTAATTTTTGCTTCCAGGATCATCATTTTTCGTTTCTTTCTCTGTAGGATAAGCTCTTGGAGTTTAAAACCTACCCCATTAAAGAAATCAAACCATTCTCTAATGGAACCTGGATCATCCAGGCCGTCCTGAGGTACGACCTCCCATCTGAGGCTACGAATGATTATTTTGTCTTTTATGTATTGCTCTAAGGTGAAGATATCCCACCATGTCCTCACTTGTTTCTCCAAGACGTTACCTAGTGTTGACATGGCCCCATTATAATTCACCTGAGTTGCAGTGGGTTCACTATCTGAAAATATTGTTTCTACATTAATAATTCTGTTGCTTAAAAATCTCAGAGCATCCATAGCAGCGGAGTAGTAAAGTGTAAAAATCAAAAATAAAAGATACTAAATAATCGCGCCCCCCTTTCTTAGTATCACTCTGCGCTAAATAGAAAAACCACAAAGCTAAAAGCACCAGAAAAAAAGTAAAACAATAAAATCTAAAAGAACAGCAGCTGCTAACAGATAGGCATAAAATATAAAAAGAGCAGTATATATTAAAACTTAAAATAAAAAGTTCAGAATAAACTGCAGCAGCGCTACGGACAAAAGTTCAAATGTACGTCTTCTATATAATCCAATTTATATAGGTGGTGTAGATAGTGAATGAAGAATGTGGTTATAGCTGGTTTAAATCTTAGTTCCTGTGCTCCTTATCACCAATATGTGTTTTCACCACGTGGGGGGATTAGGGTCCCCTAATGGGGATGCACTCACCAGATATTAAAACAATAAAGGCATGTATAAACCATCCTTCTTTAGTATGTTCTGTCTTCTTCTACTGTACAGGCACTTCTGGCATATGTGAGGAGAAAGGAACAAACTACATAGGGTAGTACTGTTTGGTAATTTTTATTAATATTCCCCAAAACAAACAAGCCCCTTTGCATATGTGCGTACCAATAAAAAGAATAAAACAGGCGTATATAATGTATATGAGATAAATGGACGCTTGCAGCGCTTTCAGACTTGCCCCTAGAGAACGCCACTTCCTGGTTCCTCTGGCGTCTTCCTGGTATGGTCCTGGAGCGCAGATGCGTCACGTCCGGTTTGCTGGGTATTGCTGGTCACGCCCTGACGTTTCATCACTTCCTGACTTCTTCCGAGGGCGTGACCAGTCTCCGCAGCAACCGGACTAAATATGCTCCTCTGATCCCGCCCCACTATAGACGTTGGAGCGTTCGGGTTGCGTCTGCGTCACCGCGCATGCGCACTTCAGCCCCACGTCTATGCCCTGTTGTGGGCGGAAGCTCTGTCGCCATATCGTGGATGCGCTGCCGCTGGAATGATGTATAGACCCTCAGATAGCGGTCTTCCAGTGCTTAGCATGAAACTAGTTTTCTTATTGCAATATACATATGCTTCAATATTATATGGAGAAATGTCTGTCACACAAAAGGGGTCCAAACATAGTAATACCAATGACTGCCATACCATTGAAACAAACGGTGTTTGACACACTGACATAAACTGTGTTTCTCAGCAGGAAATGACAAGTATTGAGTTTATGCATTTTCATGACACACTTGCTCTTATTGAGCTAATCGCACACACAGGGTCATCACCCATATTGTTCTTATGTATTTTTGCAATGTCTTTGTTTTATTATTGCACATAAATAGGCTCCATCCCATCGGATCACGTATTGGGGATGCGCGCCAATCACGGCAGCGCATCCACGATATGGCGACAGAGCTTCCGCCCACAACAGGGCATAGACGTGGGGCTGAAGTGCGCATGCGCGGTGACGCAGACGCAACCCGAACGCTCCAACGTCTATAGTGGGGCGGGATCAGAGGAGCATATTTAGTCCGGTTGCTGCGGAGACTGGTCACGCCCTCGGAAGAAGTCAGGAAGTGACGAAACGTCAGGGCGTGACCAGCAATACCCAGCAAACCGGAAGTGACGCATCTGCGCTCCAGGACCATACCAGGAAGACGCCAGAGGAACCAGGAAGTGGCGTTCTCTAGGGGCAAGTCTGAAAGCGCTGCAAGCGTCCATTTATCTCATATACATTATATACTCCTGTTTTATTCTTTTTATTGGTACGCACATATGCAAAGGGGCTTGTTTGTTTTGGGGAATATTAATAAAAATTACCAAACAGTACTACCCTATGAAGTTTGTTCCTTTCTCCTCACATATGCCAGAAGTGCCTGTACAGTAGAAGAAGACAGAACATACTAAAGAAGGATGGTTTATACATGCCTTTATTGTTTTAATATCTGGTGAGTGCATCCCCATTAGGGGACCCTAATCCCCCCACGTGGTGAAAACACATATTGGTGATAAGGAGCACAGGAACTAAGATTTAAACCAGCTATAACCACATTCTTCATTCACTATCTACACCACCTATATAAATTGGATTATATAGAAGACGTACATTTGAACTTTTGTCCGTAGCGCTGCTGCAGTTTATTCTGAACTTTTTATTTTAAGTTTTTATATATACTGCTCTTTTTATATTTTATGCCTATCTTTTAGCAGCTGCTGTTCTTTTAGATTTTATTGTTTTACTTTTTTTCTGGTGCTTTTAGCTTTGTGGTTTTTCTATTTAGCACAGAGTGATACTAAGAAAGGGGGGCGCGATTATTTAGTATCTTTTATTTTTGATTTTTACACTTTACTACTCCGCTGCTATGGATGCTCTGAGATTTTTAAGCAACAGAATTATTAATGTAGAAACAATATTTTCAGATAGTGAACCCACTGCAACTCAGGTGAATTATAATGGGGCCATGTCAACACTAGGTAACGTCTTGGAGAAACAAGTGAGGACATGGTGGGATATCTTCACCTTAGAGCAATACATAAAAGACAAAATAATCATTCGTAGCCTCAGATGGGAGGTCGTACCTCAGGACGGCCTGGATGATCCAGGTTCCATTAGAGAATGGTTCGATTTCTTTAATGGGGTAGGTTTTAAACTCCAAGAGCTTATCCTACAGAGAAAGAAACGAAAAATGATGATCCTGGAAGCAAAAATTAACACATTACAACAACAATTAGACCCTATCAAGGATACACAGCCCATGATTGACTTTAATACCAGAACCAATAGACGACTGGAAAAAGTTGATAAAGACACCCAGAAAAAGAAAATAAAGAAGTACCACAGAGATATGGGGGACTTCAAGACAAATACCATATACGCCTGGCAACAGACGTTGGCAGATAACATCAATCTGATTGAAAAGCCACGGTCAACAGAACCTCTAATTAACCAAGCAATAACCACACTAATGGATCGAGTACGCGGGTTTATAAGCGATGATGAGATCCTTTTTGACTCACCAACAAATTTCTCCACCCCTATTCTAAGCAAAAAAGCAAAGCAAAAAGGAAAGGGGGGGAAGAATAATCAGGTGAACAATCAGCAGTACAACAATCATCCAAATACACCCTACCAGATACCCACACAAAATAATTTTCAACCACCAGAGCAGTACAACGGTTACCCAGCACCACGCCCTTTTTTAGGGCGGGGAGGGAGAGGACAACAAAGGGGAAGAGGCCACCCGCCATACAGAGGAAAACCCCATTATCCTCCCGCGCATCTAAGGAATCAAGACTGGAGAGATCCTCAACTTCAGCACCAGTGGACCAGAGAACAAAACCAATACACAGCACAAGGACACATAGAACCAGAGGATGCAGGGCTGGAAGGAAGGTCCAGAAAAAGAATGCGAAACCATTAACCAACGGTATTTTTAATCTAAGCCCAGTAGAGTTGTCACACAAAGAAATTAACATCCTCAACATGGGCCTGAAATGTGGGATGAAACGGCCAATAAACAAATTTGATGTATATATAGACGTACATAAGTACATAAGGAAGCTCAATATAAAGAAGCACTTTGTAGGACTGGGCACACAAAACACGATCACTCGCATGAACCCCCAGGGGATGGTAAACAGTGGATTAAAAAACAAATCATTGTTCAACCCCCTGAATAACCCCAATCACCAGGTAGAGGTGTTTAAGGGATTGATCATACGGGACCTGAACCAATTGGTTCCGAAAAAACACACAAGTTTGAAACACATCCAGGAAGGAATAAAGGCATTAGAGAAAAGAAAAGACATTATCATCAGGCCAGCTGATAAAGGGGGAGGAGTGGTCATATTGCCTAAAGATATGTACCACACGCAAATTACTGAGATGCTAGCAGATAAAACCACCTATAGAGCCTTGGATAATGATCCAACCCAAGCCTTTAGGAATCAGCTAACGACACTAGTGGAAATCGGCACCAAACTGGGAGTATTAACAGAGAAAGAAAGGCAATATCTGGCACCAACCAGTAGTAAAATCCCAACGATTTACACATTGCCAAAGATTCATAAAAACTCAGTTAATCCACCACCCAGGCCCATTGTAAATAGTATAGACTCGGTCGCCTCAAGAATGGGACAATATCTGGACACCTTTCTGCAAAAAAGTGTAACCTCCACACGAGCATACCTAAGGGATACTAAAGACTTTCTGAACTGCCTACAGAATGTCACAATAACCGGAGATCAAGATGTTTTACTAGTAACACTAGATGTGGCCTCTCTTTATTCCATCATTCAGCATGATGATGCCTTACTGGCCCTGAATTGGGCTTTAAGTAAAAGAGAAGACCTACCTCACAATCAAAAAGTGTTCATTGGCCATGCCCTGGACTATTGCCTCTCGCATAATTATTTCTGGTATAACAGTAAATTTTATCTGCAGCAGAGGGGCGTTGCTATGGGGGCCAAGTTTGCCCCCAGCATCGCAAATCTATTTATGGCAGAGTGGGAGGACAAAGTGATTTTTAAAGACAGAAAAGCCGAACTCATTTTTTATAAGCGCTATATAGATGATCTGTTTTTAATTTGGGCTGGCACAGTTGAATCTTTTTATGAGTTTTTAAAGGTTTTAAACACAAATAGTAAAAACATCAGACTGACCTGTGAATGGCATAAAGAAACAATAAACTACCTGGATGTCACGGTATATCGCCAAAATTTGACGTTTGGGACTAAAGTCTTTTTTAAGCAAACCGACAGAAACAGCTATCTCCCAACCACAAGTGGCCATCACCCGCAATGGCTTAGGAATATCCCTAAAGGACAGATCATGCGAGTGAAACGTAATTGTTCTGATAATGACAACTTTCTCACACAATCAAAAGTGCTCACCGACAGATTTGCGGCAAAAGGATATGCCCCCGAAACCTTACGAAAAATCGTTGAAGAAGTGGCACTAATCCCGAGGGAAACATGTCTTGAAACAAAACCCAAGCAAGGAACAAGTGGAACCAACACAAAGGAATGGGCATTCATCTCACAATTCAATGTGCAATACAAGGAAGTGGAGGCAATTTTTAACGATCACTGGCACATTTTACTATTAGATAAAAAACTGGGCCCTGTCCTACCACCGAAACCGCAGTTTATATATAGGAAGGCCTCTAATCACGGAGACCGGGTAGTGAAAAAAGCACTTGACCCTCCAAGCAAACCACCAACATTCTGGAACCAAAAAGGTTTTTTTGCGTGCAGAAGGTGTAAAGCGTGTAGGGAAGTGGCACTACCGATAAGAGGTCTGGAAAATTTTGTATCCCCCTCCAACCAGCAGCAATTCAGCATTGAGCAATTCTTTACCTGCAACACTAGCCATGTAGTATATGCGCTGAAATGTCCATGCAGACTTCTCTACATTGGGCGGACTAAGAGACTCCTTAGAATAAGGATAGCAGAACACATTCATAATATTAAGATTGGCTTCAAAGACCACAATATGTCGTTACATTTTAAGCTCAAACATGATCAAGACGCCTCAGGGCTACAATTTTGGGGCATAGAATGCCTAGAAGCTAATTGGAGAGGCTCGCACAAAATACGAGAATTGTCTAAAAAAGAAACCAAGTGGATTTTTCTTACTGACGTTTTAGTACCTAAGGGCCTCAACGTTGAGCTTGACATTAATTGTTTTATAAGTAACTCTTAATTAAGGATGAACTACCTCTGCTATTACTAATTGTTGGTGATCAATTTAAATTAAACAGTGTCCACAAAAATAAGGCATCACACTAACAGGATAATGACTAATGCATATGCATGTACTATTGACATATAGATTTTATATAATTTTGATATATATTTATATACTCTATATTTTAGTTTTATCTATTTATGTTTTATATGCATATTTTAGGAAATGAGCATGGGTTTTATTGGTGTCCCCTTTTTTAGGCTCTCTCTTTTATAGGTTTTTATACATATACAGGGCTTGATATTGGCCTCTTATGACTTTGGGTGTCTTTCCATCCATTTGTTTGGTATTTTAGAAACCTATGGACCACACAGAACTTTTTATAGTATTTATGGTATTTTATGGTATTTTTATTTATGGACTAAAAAGCATACATACTCTGTAAAATTGGAATGATGTATAGACCCTCAGATAGCGGTCTTCCAGTGCTTAGCATGAAACTAGTTTTCTTATTGCAATATACATATGCTTCAATATTATATGGAGAAATGTCTGTCACACAAAAGGGGTCCAAACATAGTAATACCAATGACTGCCATACCATTGAAACAAACGGTGTTTGACACACTGACATAAACTGTGTTTCTCAGCAGGAAATGACAAGTATTGAGTTTATGCATTTTCATGACACACTTGCTCTTATTGAGCTAATCGCACACACAGGGTCATCACCCATATTGTTCTTATGTATTTTTGCAATGTCTTTGTTTTATTATTGCACATAAATAGGCTCCATCCCATCGGATCACGTATTGGGGATGCGCGCCAATCACGGCAGTGCATCCACGATATGGCGACAGAGCTTCCGCCCACAACAGGGCATAGACGTGGGGCTGAAGTGCGCATGCGCGGTGACGCAGACGCAACCCGAACGCTCCAACGTCTATAGTGGGGCGGGATCAGAGGAGCATATTTAGTCCGGTTGCTGTGGAGACTGGTCACGCCCTCGGAAGAAGTCAGGAAGTGACGAAACGTCAGGGCGTGACCAGCAATACCAAGCAAACCGGAAGTGACGCATCTGCGCTCCAGGACCATACCAGGAAGACGCCAGAGGAACCAGGAAGTGGCGTTCTCTAGGGGCAAGTCTGAAAGCGCTGCAAGCGTCCTTTTATCTCATATACATTATATACGTGTCAGTGAAACATTTTAAAGAAGCACAGCATACTTCCCTTTGAACACTAGATGGCAGCAACGTCGACAGTGGAAGCTGTCAGCTGCACACATCACATGACTTCCTGGCTGCCTATAAAAGACAGCCTGGATCCATGTTTAAGTTGCTGGTTTATCTTTCAGCTTCCCTAGTTCCTGCTTGTGTTTCCTGCCTTGATACTACCATTGTGACCCGGATTGACCCTGACCTGCTCCGATCTCTTCCAGCACCTGACCCTTGGCTTGTCTTTTGTACCTCTGCTACCTTTCTCCAGTGTTTGACCCTCGGCCTGCTTACGGATTACTCTACCAGTCTCCTGTGCTTGACCTCCAACCTGCCTACGGACTTTGCTATTATCTCCTGTGCTCAAACCCCTGGCCAGATTACGGACTTGCTGTGTATCTTCAGTGTCTACTAGTACTGCACAGCTTCCAGCTCCACGTCATCCGCACGCAGACCTACCAGCCTGCCGGTGCCTCGTGCCTCTTTGTGCACTTCACCCTCTGTTCCACCACCAGGGGTGGAGTGCGCTTAGTCGCAAGGGAGAACCGCTCTCAGCATCTCGGCCTCGGTGAGTACCATCGTGACAGTATAAACCAGCCAAAATGTCCGAGGCCGACAGAGTGTGTTCTCCTCTTGAGGCCCTGTGTCAGCAGGTCACAGCCATTACGCAGGCAGTCCAGAAGTTGCAGGAGGGTTATATCCAGATGGATGGACGTCTTCAGCACCTATCCAGGTCGCCCGCTTCAGCCACCACAGCTTCAGCAGTTTCTCCTGGGACCTCCTCTTCTCAAGCTCAGTCCAACCCTGCTGTCATTATGGCCGTTCCTGAACCACGGGTTCCTATTCCTGAGCGATTTTCGGGCAACCGAAAGAAATTCAGAGCTTTCAAGAACGCCTGCTCCCTATACTTGGCCCTCCAACCCAGGACTTTTTCTTCTGAAGTTGTCAAGGTGGGGTTCATTATCTCCTTATTATCTGAGGAACCACAAGCCTGGGCCCATGGTCTCATGGAGCAGAGAAGCCCCATATTGAACTCAATAGACACTTTCTTTGAATCCATGGCTCAACTGTATGATGACCCTCAGCGTACAGCCACGGCAGAGTCCGCCTTACATGCCCTGACCCAAGGAAAGAGACCAGTGGAGGACTATACGGTTGATTTCCGTAAATGGTCAGCTGATACAGGATGGAACGAGGCTGCCCTCAAATATCAGTACCGCCAGGGTCTCTCCGAGGCCCTTAAAGACGAACTGGCCCGGGTTGAGACCCCTACTACTTTGGAAGCTTTAATTCAATTGACCATTAAATTGGACAGACGCATGCGGGAGCGGCGCTCCGAGCGTTTCCAGTCCACCCGACCTACCTGGATGCTACCCAAGCCTTCTCCAGTCCATCCTCCGTTCCTGGCTCCTCCTGTTGTTTCTGCTCCTGAGAGTGAACCCATGCAGCTAGGTTTGGTCCGAGCTCCACTCACCCCCGATGAAAGACAGCGGAGACGCCAAGCCAACCTGTGCCTGTATTGCGGCGAAGCGGGACATTACTTACGTAACTGCCCCGTGAGACCCAGTAAGTCACGCAACCATTATGCTATGAACTATCAAGTTGCTGGTCCTACTCAAACTCATGTTACCCTTCCTGTCTCTCTACGGGTAGCGGGAGAGGTAATTCAGCTACTGGCCATAGTCGATTCGGGCGCCTGCAGCTGCTTCCTTGATGCATCATTGGCTCAGAAACTACATATTCCTCTCCTCAACAAGAGACAGAATCTCCTGGTTCGCTTAGCCGATGGGTCCTTACCCTGCTCAGGACCTGTTACACAAGAAACTGTTCCCATTCTCACTGTCACAGACTCAGGCCACCAGGAGCACTTATGTTTTGATATTATCTGCTCCCCCATGTTCTCTGTCATCTTGGGACTTCCATGGTTACAAGCCCATGATCCTCAAATTAGCTGGCTTAATAAAGAGATTTCCTTCTCCTCTGCCTACTGCTCCCAGCATTGTTTTGTTCCAGCTCCTGCCTCATGCCTAACTGTTCAACCAGTACCTGACCATCTCCAGCATGTCCCTTCCGTTTACCTCGAATTCAAAGACATTTTTGATAAAAAGAAAGCAGATTGTTTGCCACCTCATCGGTCTTACGACTGTCCCATTGACCTCCTACCTGGCTCAGAAATCCCTTTCGGTCGCATATTTCCATTGTCCGAGACTGAGTTGGAAGCTCTTCGGGTATACATAGACGAGAATCTTGAAAAAGGCTTCATCCGTCCGTCCTCTTCACCGGCTGGAGCCGGTATCTTCTTTGTCGAAAAGAAAGACGGCTCCCTAAGACCTTGCATAGACTACAGGGAGCTCAATAAAATAACTATAAAGAACCGGTACCCGCTCCCACTTATCCCAGAACTGTTTCAGCGGTTTCGTACCGCCCGCATCTTCTCCAAATTAGACTTACGGGGTGCCTACAATCTTATCCGGATTCGTGCTGGTGATGAGTGGAAGACCGCCTTCAGGTCCAGGTTCGGTCACTTTGAATACTTGGTGATGCCGTTTGGGCTATGCAATGCCCCGGCAACCTTTCAACATCTGGTGAACGATGTCTTTCGTGAATATCTCGACAACTTTGTAATTGTCTACTTGGACGATATCCTTATTTTTTCTGCCACCATTGAACTTCACCAAACTCACGTAAAAAAGGTTCTCACAATTCTCAGAAACCACGGACTTTACCTTAAAGCTGAGAAATGTGAGTTCGAGAAAACTGTTGTCCAGTTCCTGGGGTTCATTATTTCCACCGAAGGGGTTGCTATGGACCCACAGAAAGTTAAAGCTATCCAGGAGTGGCCGGCCCCTACTGATAAAAAAGGGGTGCAAAGGTTCATAGGCTTCGCCAACTTCTATCGGAGGTTCATTAAGGGATTTTCATCCATCATCTCTCCCATCACTCAGTTGACCCGTCAGCAAAATCGCTTTCAATGGTCCCAGGAAACCCAGGAAGCCTTCGACAAGTTAAAACTCAGATTCATCTTGGCACCAATTTTACAGCATCCTGACCCGGCTTTGCCCTTCGTGCTGGAAGTTGACGCCTCAGAGACTGCTACAGGAGCTATTTTGTCCCAATGACAGGGTCCCAAGGCTCTCCTTCACCCAGTGGCTTTTGCATCCCGGAAGCTAAGTTCCCCCGAAAGAAATTACGACGTCGGTGACCGGGAATTGCTAGCCATTAAATTTGCCTTGGAGGAATGGAGATATCTTCTGGAGGGTGCGTCCCACGCTATCATGATTTTCACAGACCATAAAAACCTGGAGTACCTCCGGACTGCCAAACGCCTCAGACCACGACAAGCCCGATGGGCGCTCTTTTTCTCCAGGTTTAATTTTCATATCACCTTCCGACCTGGTTCCAAGAATGGTAAAGCGGACGCACTCTCCCGGATGTTCCCCGAATTTCCTCAGACAACTGAACCTGACACCATCCTTTCGCCACAGAATTTTCTTCTCCTTGCTCAGCCCGATCTAAGAACTGCCATTGAACAGGCCTCTAGCCACTGTACCGACCCAGAGATATCTTCTCTAGAGAAACGGGGCAATCTGTTCTGGGCTCAAAATAAAATTTTTGTCCCCCTGGAAGTAAGATCCTTGATCTTAAAGACATTTCACGATCACAAGCTTGCAGGTCACTTCGGAGTACAAAAAACCTCCGAACTGGTCTCTCGCTCTTTTTGGTGGCCAGGTTGGAGACGAGACTGTGAGAGCTATGTTTCTTCATGTATTTCTTGCCAGCGGAACAAGGGGGCAAGGGCCAAATCCTGGGGCCTACTGAGACCTTTACCTATCCCGGAAAGACCATGGAAGGAGGTCTCTATGGACTTTATCGTGGACCTGCCCCCCTCTGAAGGCTTTACCACCATTTTTGTCATTGTTGACCGCCTCTCAAAGATGGCACATTTTCTACCTATGATTGGTACCCCCTCTGCCTTAGACACTGCCAACACATTCATTAAGGAAGTGGTGAGACTCCACGGGGTACCTGATAATATTGTCTCCGACAGAGGCGCACAATTCACCTCAAAATTTTGGAAGGAACTCTGTAAGTCATTAGAAATCAAGGTTTGTCTCTCTTCAGCTTACCACCCCCAGAGTAATGGCCAAACAGAGAGAACAAACCAAACTCTAGAACAATATCTTCGTTGTTTCTGTTCTTGCTCCCAGGACAATTGGTCTTCTTTATTACCCTATGCGGAATTTGCCTACAATAATTCCATACACTCAGCCACCAACCAGACTCCTTTTTGGTCCAACTGTGGTTTTCATCCTTCCTTCCTCCCTAAAACCATCCCGGAAATCTCAGTACCCGCAGTACAAGATCGGATAACTTCTATTCAATCCAACTTCCAAAGGATCCAGGAAACCATGCAAAAAGCTCAGGATAGTTATAAAAAACATTTTGACCGAGGAAGAAAAGCTAACCCGGCTTTCAAAGTAGGAGATGAGGTTTGGCTATCCGCCATCAACCTTAGACTCCCTTGCCCGTCTCGAAAATTAGGACCAAAGTTCATTGGCCCTTTCAAGATTAAAAGAATGGTAAATCCTGTGGCTTTTGAGTTGACCCTTCCTGATTCTTACAGGATGCATCCCGTGTTTCATGCCTCCCTGCTAAAACCAGTGGTCCCTAGTCCTTTTTTGGGAAGAGAAGAGCCTCCTCCTCCTCCAGTCGAGATTGATGGAGAGAACGAATTTGAGGTGGAAGCTATAATAAACTGTAGGAAGAGGGGTAGGCAACTTCAATACCTAATTAAGTGGAAGGGGTACCCGCCTGAAAATAATTCTTGGGAACCCTCAAGGAACATACACGCCCCTCGCTTGATCCGAACTTTTCAGTTGGAACACCCAGAATTAATGTCCAGTTTGGGCGTCCAGAGGCCGCTCCTCGGGGGGGGGGGCACTGTCAGTGAAACATTATAAAGAAGCACAGCATACTTCCTTTTGAACACTAGATGGCAGCAACGTCGACAGTGGAAGCTGTCAGCTGCACACATCACATGACTTCCTGGCTGCCTATAAAAGACAGCCTGGATCCATGTTTAAGTTGCTGGTTTATCTTTCAGCTTCCCTAGTTCCTGCTTGTGTTTCCTGCCTTGATACTACCATTGTGACCCGGATTGACCCTGACCTGCTCCGATCTCTTCCAGCACCTGACCCTTGGCTTGTCTTTTGTACCTCTGCTACCTTTCTCCAGTGTTTGACCCTCGGCCTGCTTACGGATTACTCTACCAGTCTCCTGTGCTTGACCTCCAGCCTGCCTACGGACTTTGCTATTATCTCCTGTGCTCAAACCCCTGGCCAGATTACGGACTTGCTGTGTATCTTCAGTGTCTACTAGTACTGCACAGCTTCCAGCTCCACGTCATCCGCACGCAGACCTACCAGCCTGCCGGTGCCTCGTGCCTCTTTGTGCACTTCACCCTCTGTTCCACCACCAGGGGTGGAGTGCGCTTAGTCGCAAGGGAGAACCGCTCTCAGCATCTCGGCCTCGGTGAGTACCATCATGACAATACGACTGTTTTATTCTTTTTATTGGTACGCACATATGCAAAGGGGCTTGTTTGTTTTGGGGAATATTAATAAAAATTACCAAACAGTACTACCCTATGTAGTTTGTTCCTTTCTCCTCACATATGCCAGAAGTGCCTGTACAGTAGAAGAAGACAGAACATACTAAAGAAGGATGGTTTATACATGCCTTTATTGTTTTAATATCTGGTGAGTGCATCCCCATTAGGGGACCCTAATCCCCCCACGTGGTGAAAACACATATTGGTGATAAGGAGCACAGGAACTAAGATTTAAACTAGACTCACCATATTGCTGTGGCCCATGTTGCTGTGGCCCATATTGCTGCGGCCCATGTTGCTGTGGCCCATGTTGCTGCGGCCCATGTTGCTGTGGCCCATATTGCTGCGGCCCATGTTGCTCTGGCCCATATTGCTGTGGCCCATATTGCTGTGGTCCATATTGCTGTGGCCCATCTTGCTGTGGCACATGTTGCTGTGGCCCATGTTGCTGTGGCACATACATCCCCTGATTTTGTGTGGATGGCCTGATTGAAGGAATTGGGGATGGAATGGGATAGGGAATTTGACTGTGTGGTACATCATATATAGAACTTGCCTCTTGAAAACTAGAAGGATAGGATGGAGGAACATAGGGGTAAGGTTTGTGTAGCGGTTCAGGGTACGTGCCGGACATTGGGAAGTGAATGTGAGTTTTTGCTGGTGGCACATATGGCCTTTCAAATGTTGCTTCCTCACATGGCAGTGCGAAGGATTGCAGAACTTGTTCTATAGTGGTTCGCATTTCCAAATATCGCTCTGGTTTTACTTTTTTGATTAGAGGGACAAAATTGAGCGGCAGTATCGTATTCGGACATAAGAAAGCATCCACCTTTTCTGACATTATTTTTAACATATCTAGTAGACGCTCACTTATGTCCGGCTGTGATATGGGCACTCGCTTACACGCCACTTTGGCTGGCCAACCAATGTTTGCAGGAGCAGAGGAGGGCCCAGGGATCACCTCTGCCACTACAGATTCCAATTCTGTGTTTTCTAACCACAGATTAGAGGCCATTAGGATTTGTGCTAGATCATCAGTAGGTTCCATAAAAATTATATCTACTGGTGCCTCCGATTGTGCCTCAGAATGGCTCTCCAGTTGATCCTCTAACACGTCTTGTTCATCCCAACTAGCTTCGGTCCTGTAGTAAAATAAAGAGTTTAAGTTAATAATGCAAAAACCGAAACATATGTTTGCCCAATACATTGATGATGTAGATGATAACTTACTCTCTCATCTCTATAATTGGTTTACAGAAATTCTAGGTCTCCGGCATACATATAGGGGACCCTAGCTGTTGCCCCCGAGCCACTCTTCACTTCTCTGATGTGTTGATTATATTTTTTGTAGGCATCCCTCATGCTCCGCCACTTTCTCTTTATGTATAGCACTGAAAAACAGAGAAATTAATACTAATGTATTATTTTTATTTTGTTTAAGGTACCTAGCTACAGGCAATTCGTTCGGAAGTCTCCACTATGAGTACAAGGTTGGCAAATCAATTATAAGTGGCATTGTTCATGAGACATGCATTGTTATTTGGGAAGAACTAAAGCATTTGGTGTTCAAAAAGCCTACAAAACAAGATTGGTTGAAGGTATCCGATGAATTCTGGGAGTGTTGCAACTTTCCTAACTGTGTGGGAGCCATCGATGGGAAGCACATCCGCATCCTGAAGCCATTTGATAGTGGAAGTCAGTTTTTTAATTATAATTTCTTTCTCGTACATCACGGGACACAGAGCGACATAGTCATTACTAATGGGTTATATAGTTACCGTCAGGTGCTGGCACTGGCAACTTCCAAAACCGGAAGTACCCTCCCCTATATAAGCCCCTCCCATCCGGGAGCACCTCAGTTTTTTGCCAGTGTCTAAGGTGTTGGCCAAGAAGAAACATGTGTTTTTCACTGAGCTTGCGTACAGGTTCTTTTGGGCCTCAGTAAGCTATTCCGGATCCGACCAAAAAAGCTTCATAGCTAAACGGTCGGTACCCGGGCCTTGCAAAGAGAAGAGCAAGGTTCTGCCTGTAATGCTTCTCTTAGGAGAGCTGGACCCTGGGATCCAGAGCTCTGGTCATACCCACGACCAAGATGTTTTCTGTGCAGGGTGCTATACAGGTCCAGGGGAGTGGAATCCTTGGGAACCCGGTCCCTGAAGGTTTGATTACAATGCCTGCCGTGATAGGTGAAGTTTGGGCTTTTGTGGACCAAACAAAGTCCTGCGGCGAGGAACAGGTAAGTGGGGGCCCCCAGGAACTTGGTTCTATTGGGGGACCCCCAAGCCTAATTTGTCTTTCTGTCTGTTACCTAATGGTATTCCCGCAAGATTCTGTGCATGCCTGTAACTACTAAAAAAATATAATAATTTTTAATGGTGGTCAAGAAAAAAAAAATAAAAAAAATGTTTTTTTATATATATTTAGTTTATTAGACTGCGGTACCTGTGTTTGTCCACTAGAGGCCGCTGTGGAATGTTTTCTTGTCATGTGGACTAGTTTCTTCTCAGAGAGCAAAGTCCAGGCAGTTGGTGAGTTCTCCTATAGGAAACTGCTTCCTCTGCCATGTTGCAGTGCTCGTCCATCCCCCGGCCTGCGGCAAAGAGGGGCCCTGGCTCCTGTCCCTGGTTTCCATGTTTGAAATTAGCGCCGAGGGCGCACGTGGCCGCGCGCGTGCGCGTGCACGCGCCTCTATATATAGAGGTGACCCGGAAAGGGGGCGGAGCCTGGGGGATGACGCTCTGTGCGCGCCGCAGCGCTTCTGCGCATGTGCGGGCGTCCCAGCAGGTTTTAAAAAGCCACAATATTGTAGTAAGCTGGCTATGAAGTACAGAGACAGAGCTGGCAACATTTAAAGGCATACAGCAAGCGGTTGATACAGGCATCCCCTAGAAAGGCACATTAGTAGACACCAACTGTTTATTATAGCAGCATTTATGCTAGACTATTATCAGTAACTGGTGTATTTCGGCTGGAATACCTCAGCTTTGTGGCTTAGGAATATGCCGTCTAAAAACTCCGGGACTAGAAATTCCAGGAGGAATAGGGGGTCTCCATCGGGCTCTGAGGATCTTGGGCATGCTTTGGCTGCACCAGTCTCCCCTGAAGAATCAGAGGTTAGTGACCGTAGGGCACCCCCAGGAGTACCTGGTACTGTGGCTGTCCTCAGTTCACCTGCTCCTGTGTATGTAACAGAGGAGGTTTTTTCCTCAGCTCTGGGAGGACTGGAAGAGAGATTGTCAGCATTAATCGCTGCTTCCCTGTCACAGGAGAAAAGCGCTCGATCTCCGTCTCCTCCCTCAGAGTGCCTGTTAACAGAGCAACAGTCCCATACAGAGGTCGACCTACCTGAGGGGGATCAGGATGAGGTTGATTCGGTTGTAGAGGAATCAACAGTGGAAGAGCCGTTCTCAGCATCACATGCTGAGAGGTTATGGGTTCAGTCCCTGACTAATATGGTCCGATCAGCATTTAAAATGCCACTTGCGGAGCCATCCTCCACTTCTGTCTCCTCGTTGGGGTCGCTAAAAGCTCCCCAGACTGTTTGTTCCTTTCCGATCCATCCTTTACTGGAGGGGCTCATTTACCAGGATTGGGAGCATCCTGACAAAATATTTACTCCCCCCAAGAGATTTCCGGTGGTCTATCCCATGGAGGATAAGTTCATCAGAAAATGGAAGGTCCCTACAGTGGACGCAGCCATCTCTTGTGTGAATAAATCACTGACATGTCCGGTGGAAAATGTCCAAATGTTCAAGGACCCAATAGATAAAAAATTGGAGTCATTATTGAAATCTGCTTTTTCTACAGCAGGATTGGTGACACAACCAGCAGTGGCAGCTATAGGGGTCTGCCAAGCAGTGAAGGATCAGTTGAAACAGGTCTTAAGAGACTTGCCGGATCAGCAGGCTCTTGCCCTAGCTGATCTACCTAGAGCCTTATGCTTTGCGGTGGACGCTATAAAGGATTCAATCCATCAGGCCTCCCGCCTTACGCTGTCTGTAGTACATATGCGCAGGCTTCTATGGCTCAAAAACTGGTCTGCTGAAGCTCCCTGTAAAAAATTGCTGGTCAGCTTCCCATTTCATGGGGAGCGCTTATTCGGGGAAGACCTGGACAAGTATATCCAGAGAATTTCCAGCGGTAAAAGTACACTTTTGCCGGTTAAAAATAGAGTTAGAGGTCCCTCCTTTAAGAGGCCGGCTTCTCCAGTCCCTAGGACATTGGCTGTGAAACAGTTCCGACGGCCTCCCCGGTCAAATCCCGGAGGTAAAAATCAGGGACAGTTGCAGGGTAACAAGAAGCCCTGGAGCAGGAGAGGTACAAAACCTCCCCCAAAGTCAAATGCATGAAGGGTTGCCCCCACCCAATCGGGTGGGGGGAAGACTTCAGTTGTTCACAGAAACCTGGCGGGACACGATCCGAGACAGATGGGTGCTCTCCGCAGTAAATCTGGGATACAAATTGGAGTTAAAAAACTCCCCTCCTTCCCGCTTTATAAGGTCAAACGTGCCAAGGGATCCCCAGAAGAGAGGATCCCTCCTGTTGGCACTGGAACAATTATTGCTTCAAGCAGTACTTATAGAGGTTCCCCTGGAAGAATGGGGGTTCGGGTTTTACTCAAACCTCTTTACAGTTCCGAAGCCAAACGGGGACGTGAGGCCCATATTAAATCTAAAAGGGCTAAACAAATTCCTACATATCAGGACTTTCCGGATGGAGTCGATCCGATCGGTAGCCACTGCCCTACAAGGGGAGGAATGGTTAGCCTCGATCGACATCAAAGATGCTTATTTGCACATCCCCATCTTTCCAGCCCACCAAAAATTTCTACGCTTTGCGGTAGAAGGGCGCCATTTTCAGTTCAGAGCCTTACCCTTCGGTCTGGCCACAGCACCAAGAGTGTTCACAAAAATTCTGGCCCCATTATTGGCCAATCTAAGAACACGAGGTGTAACGATAATGGCATATCTAGACGACTTGTTGCTGATAGACCACTCAGTGGAAAAACTAGAAGTGGTTGTTCACGAGACAATCAAGTATCTGGAATATCACGGTTGGATTATCAACCGAGACAAGTCAGCCCTAAAACCAGTCAAAAGTCTGGAATACTTGGGGCTAAGGCTGGATTCAGACCAGAGAAAGATTTTCTTGCCTCAAGAAAAGGGGTCGTCTTTGAGAGATTTGATCCACTTAGTGGGTTCAAAAAGACAGCCATCCATACGCCTGTGCATGAGGCTGCTGGGAAAAATGGTGGCATCATTCGAAGCAGTACCCTACGGTCAATTCCATTCAAGGAAGTTGCAAAGGGCCATACTGTCAGCCTGGAACAAAAAAGTTCAGGCTCTGGACTTACCAATGTCCTTGTCCCCTTCCGTTCGCAGGAGCCTCCGCTGGTGGTTGGTTCCCCAGAATCTGGAAAGAGGGAAATCCTTCAGTCCGATTTCCTGGAAGGTGGTCACTACAGATGCCAGCCTTATAGGCTGGGGAGCAGTACTGGAGCAATGGTCTCTCCAGGGCAGATGGTCGGATGCGGAAAAGGCCCTGCCCATCAATCTCTTAGAGATACGAGCAGCCCGGTATGCCCTAGTAGCATGGACATCCAAACTCCAAGGGTCCCCTGTCAGAGTTCAGTCAGACAATGCCACAGCAGTGGCATATATCAATCGTCAGGGGGGCACCAGGAGTCGTGCAGCCCAAAGGGAAGTAAATTACATCCTGAGATGGGCAGAAAGATATGTCCCAGCCATATCTGCGGTATTCATTCCAGGGGTGGAGAATTGGAAGGCGGACTTTCTAAGTCGCCAACAATTATGCCCAGGGGAATGGTCCCTTCATCCCGAGGTTTTCCGGACAATATGTCAGCGGTGGGGAACACCGGATGTAGATCTGCTAGCATCCAGATTCAACACAAAAGTGGACAGGTTTGTCTCTTGGGCAAGGGATCCCCTAGCGTGCGGCTCGGATGCCCTAGTGTTCCCTTGGGATCAGTTCAAGCTGATATATGCATTCCCACCGCCACAATTGTTACCTCGATTACTCCGCAGAATCAGGGTAGAAAAGAAACCAGTGATTCTGGTGGCTCCAGCGTGGCCCCGAAGAGCATGGTACGCGGAGATTGTAAAAATGTCTGTGGGGAGTCCTTGGACCCTCCCACATCGTCCGGACCTGCTTTCGCAGGGACCGATATACCACCCTTCCTTACCAGCCCTAGGTTTGACGGCCTGGCTATTGAAGCCCACATTCTAAAAAAGAGAGGGCTCTCTAATGCTGTGGTATCTACCATGATCAATGCCAGGAAGCCGGTATCCAGGCAGATCTACTATAGAATCTGGAAGGCGTACATCGCCTGGTGTGAAGCCAAGAAATGGCATCCACGTAAATACGTAATAGGTAGGATTCTGGACTTCCTACAATGGGCTGTAGATAGGAAGCTTGCCTTGAGTACTATCAAGGGTCAGATTTCGGCCTTGTCAATATTTTTTCAAAGGCCCTTGGCTTCGCATTCACTAGTCAAAGCCTTTATACAAGGAGTGATGCGTATTAGTCCTCCGGTTAATATTCCCATATGTCCATGGGATCTAAACTTGGTTCTGTCGGTTCTACAGAAACAACCATTTGAACCATTACAGCATATTTCCTTAGTGCTTCTCACCAGGAAATTGATTTTTCTAGTAGCCATTTGTTCGGCTAAAAGAGTATCGGAATTAGCAGCTATGTCCTGTAAGGAGCCATATCTGGTTATCCATAAGGACAGAGTAGTGTTACGTCCTCATCCAGCCTTTCTTCCTAAGGTGGTATCGAGTTTTCATTTGAACCAAGATGTGGTTCTTCCTTCTTTTTTCCCCAAGCCTACTTCGGTAGAGGAAAAGTTATTGCATTCTTTGGATGTAGTAAGAGCAGTTAAAGCTTATCTAAAAGCCACTGCTCAGATTTGCAGAACGGATACTTTGTTTATTCTGCCGGAAGGCCCCAGAAAGGGTCAGGCAGCGTCAAAATCTACTTTAGCCAAGTGGATTCGACAGGTCATAATACAAGCCTATAGCTTGAGAAGTAGACCGCCTCCGTTCAAAGTTAGGGCGCACTCCACGAGAGCAGTTGGAACTTCATGGGCAGTGCATCACCAGGCCTCCCTGGCTCAAATCTGTAAGGCCGCAACATGGTCTTCGGTACACACGTTTACTAGGTTCTACCAGGTGGACGTTAGAAGTCAGGAGGATGTCGCCTTTGGGCGCAGTGTGTTGCAGGCCGCAAAAGATCCTCATGTCTGATAGCGCTCAGCTTATATATGGTGTATCCCCCCCCCCTCATTTGGCATTGCTTTAGGACATCCCATTAGTAATGACTATGTCGCTCTGTGTCCCGTGATGTACGAGAAAGAAAATAGGATTTTTATAACAGCTTACCTGTAAAATCCTTTTCTTGGAGTACATCACGGGACACAGAGCTCCCGCCCCTCTTTGGGGACACTTATTGCTTTGCTACAAAACTGAGGTGCTCCCGGATGGGAGGGGCTTATATAGGGGAGGGTACTTCCGGTTTTGGAAGTTGCCAGTGCCAGCACCTGACGGTAACTATATAACCCATTAGTAATGACTATGTCGCTCTGTGTCCCGTGATGTACTCCAAGAAAAGGATTTTACAGGTAAGCTGTTATAAAAATCCTATTTTTTTTTCTCTATTGTATTAATGGCAGTGGCAGATGCCAATTATAAATTCAATTATATTGATGTCAGTGCTTATGGCAGCAGCTCTGATTCAGGTGTATTTGCCCATTCCTCATTTGGGAGAATGCTGAGGGAAAATAGACTTGATTTACCAAACGATTCTGCCTTGCCCGGAACAAATGAGCCTGCCCTCCCACATGCTTTTGTAGGGGGTGAAGCGTTTGCCCATGGGAAAAACATGCTGAGACCTTTTTCTAGTAGAGCGCTGACCAACTATAAAAGAATATTTAATTATCGGCTCACTAGGGAACGCCGAGTAGTGGAGTGTGCATTTGGGATTCTTTGCAATAAATGGAGATTCTTGCATACTGCCAT
Organism: Rana muscosa; assembly: GCA_029206835.1. NCBI lineage: Eukaryota > Metazoa > Chordata > Amphibia > Anura > Ranidae > Rana > Rana muscosa. The sequence goes on along the minus strand of CM055125.1, from coordinate 272,969,658 downwards.
CAACCTCAGTCTTGAGCATGCTGTCTCTGCTGTTAAAACTGCCTGTGCACTGCACAACTATGTGCGTGAACGTGATGGGTACGTTTTATGAGGATTCCCTGATGCATAACATTGAGGCGGCACAGTGGAATGTGACTAGGGGCACTACCAGTGGGAAATCGATTAGAGATCAATTTCAAAATTACTTTATGTCGCCAGCTGGTGAGGTACCTTGGCAGATGTATTCAATTTAATTTTATACTTACCTTTTTTGTTTTACCCAAAAATTATCTGGCCCTTTAAAAATTAGAAAATTACATACTGTAAAAATTGATGACATTTGTGTATTGTAATATTTGGGACTCCTAAGCTAAGTTTTACTTTATAATTGAGCTTAATTGATGTCCTCATCCGTCGCTGTCTGACGCCGTTATGTGTGCTCTATTGGGGGTCATTGTACACAAAATCAAGGGGTTAGGCCAAGATATATAATAGTCACTTGTCATTATGACATCTTCGCACGGCCATCATGGGTCATAGCGTTAAAAGGGACTGACAAAAACAGATAGCCACTCCTCCAAGGATCTGGGACCAACCTTGTTAAAGTGAGTTTGCAGTTTCTTAAAATACACACGCATGCAGACACCTACAAACAATGTCCAAGGATGTAGGAATGAGGCCCTTGTCACCAACAACATGGGGACAAGGTGCATTGGTAGGGAGACAAAAACACCCTGCCCATGTTGAAAGCATGTGTCATGGTATGGGTCAGGGGGGGAGGGCTCGCTAGCACACCTAACATGCCCTGACAGGCTGCATGCTTGAATAAGGGCTTGGTTTGGATTTGTGGGGGCTCGCACGCTGTTTAGTTTGGTTTTATTTAAAATATACAATTTTAACATAACTAATAAATAGGAGAACATCTACAGGTAGAGAATAAGAAAACAAAACTTTCCTTTGTCAGCCTGAACTTGGGATGAGCACATGCTCCACTCTGGCAATAGGTTTCTGGCAGTTTTTTAAGCACGTTGTCCTTATATTTAGGATGCCGGGTGTCATAGAGCATTGGGTTCTCCCAGACAAGGCGGATCAGCTCCTCACAATCCACAGACTACTTAACCTTTGCAGGAACTTTTTGGCTCCGTCTTTTCGACATGGCTCCTCACCTCAGCAGCATGAAACAGACAGGGGAGGAACTTGGAAAAGGGGGAGGTGGAGGAGGAGGGGAGAAAACTTCTGTTCACACCGCAACACATCTGCGAATCAGATGCGTGCCCATAGAAGATAATGGACATGAATTCGCACCTGAGCCGCACAGCAATGCGTAGAAAACGCACACTTTTTTTGGCAATGCGCAGTGCGAATGCATCACACATATGTGAACCAGCCTCATTGAAATCAATGTATTTTAAAATGTTATGCGAATTGGATGCGGTGTATGCCGCAACCAATTTGCATAGGTGTGGACAGGGCCTAAGAGTAATGCGGTTAACAAGCGTTTTGATTTACCAGCAACTTTTTTTTTTTTAATTCTGACTCGGTTTGCGAGTGTTGTCTCGCAAGACGAGCAGAATTCAACCTAATAGGGCCTGCAGTACCACATTTGGCCTGAGGTGCGGGAGCGCTGGACCCGAGCAGAGCTGAACAGCGATGATCGCAGCCGATCGTCACCGTTCGGCAATGCTCAGAGAGACACGGAAATACTCAGTTTCCGAGCCTTTCCGACGTTTGCCGAGGTCGTTTCTGAGGCTCTCCGGCGCCCCCCACCTCTGGCCGCATGCAGTATTGCATCCCATTGAAGTCAATGCGGAACAAATTATTTTCGTTTCCATTGGCTTCAATGGGGAAACTCGCTTTGATATGCGGGTTCTTTGGATTACGAGCATTCTCCTGGAACGGATTATGCTTGTAATCCGAGGTTCAACTGTAAAAATATATTTTTAATGGCATATTGACAAGCAAGCTTTCTAAAATAGTTACCGTATATACTCGAGTATAAGCCGAGTTTTTCAGCACATTTTTTTGTGCTGAAAATGCCCCCCTCGGCTTATATACTCGAGTCACATTTTTGTGCCTGATCTCCCGGACTTTGGGGACCCGGTACCGGCCATAGACTCCCATGTTAAACGGTCATTTCTCCAGTGATTTTGGGGACCCGGTACCGGCCGGTCGTAGGATCCCTTGACCCAGAACTTAGCACACATGTAGCCCAATTTCTTCTCTACAAGTGTGCAAAGTTTGTTGTCTGGGGGACCTACGGCTGGGAAGCCCTGATTTTTCAAAATCGGGCACCCCTTCCATAGACTCCCATGTTAAACGTCAGTCTAGTCATGGACACAGTGAGGCATGGGCACAGTGAGGCATGGACACAGTGAGGCATGGGCACAGTGAGGCATGGGCACAGTGAGGCATGGACACAGTGAGGCATGCACATGGACACAGTGAGGCAAAGTGAGGCACAGTGAGGCATGCAGATGGACACCCCAGGCTTATACTCGAGTCAATATGTTTTCCCATTTTTTTGTGGTAAAATTAGGTGCCTCGGCTTATATTCGGTTCAGCTTATACTCGGGTATATACAGTACCTAATTTTTTTAATACTGGTTTGCGTTCTACTTGTGTTTCTATGGACTTTGAACACATCTTTTTCATGGACTTTGAGCAAATTTGTATGCATTCAATTGGTTAGTTTTCAATTGTTGTGGTCAGTGATTATTGATGTCTTTTTATTAAATTTTTTTGCAGCATTGACACATTTATCTGATAATATTAATACTTTGCGTATTTGTGAATTTTGATCGCATTATTACATTGTTTATGTGATATTATCTGTCAGCGACACACAAAATTTCACAAGATTGATACTTTATTTCATATTATTGATATATTGATATTAGGTTTTGTTATAATAAGTGCAGCATCTTTTTTATTCAATTTTGAGTTTGGCCATTTAGTGCTAGCAGCTAATTGTATTTTTACTGTAGGACAACCCATATAACTATATATTCAAAGACAAGAAGTACTACACACAATTAACTCTGTGATATTAAGCAGCCAGTTATTCACAAATACAGACATCAGAGGACAGCAGATCCGTACATATGTATTATTGAATATTGATTTTATTTATAGTGGCAGTTTTATATAAGGATAGGTATGGAAGGTCCACTTCAAAGAGAGCAGAAAGTTGGAGTCAAACTCAAACCCTTTATTTGCTATCTTTCTGTTTTACCTAAAGTAACTATGTCATCTGGAAACAAAAAAAAAATGGAGCCCGGTACAGTATAAGATGTTTAATACTTACAGTGAGGGAAAAAAGTATTTGATCCCCTGTTTATTTCGTAAGTTTACCCACTGACAAGAAAATGATCAGTCAATCACTTTATTGGTAGGTTTATTTTAAAAGTGAGAGACGGGATAACAAAAAAAAAATCCAGAAAAACGCATTTCAAAAAAGTTATAAATTGATTGGCATTTTAATGAGTGAAATAAGTATTTGACCCCTTCTCAAAACATGACTTAGTACTTGGTGGTAAAACCCTTGTTGGTAATTACATAGGTCAGACGTTTCTTATAGTTGGCCACCAGGTTTGCACACATCTCATGAGGGATTTTGTCCCACTCCTCTTTGCAGATCCTCCCCAAGTCATTAAGGTTTCGAGGCAGATGTTTGGTAGGCCACTTCAGGACCTTAATGTGCTTCTTCTTTAGCGGCTCCTTTGCTGCCTTGGCCATGTGTTTTGGGTCATTGTCATGCCGGAATACCTATCCATGCCCCATTTTCAATTTCCTGGCTGAGGGAAGGAGGTTCTAACCCAAGATTTAATGGTAAATGGTCCCGTCCATTGTCCCTTTAAAGCGGTGAAGTTGTCCTGTCCCCTTAGCAGAAAAACACTCCCAAAGCATAATGTTCCCACCTCCATGTTTGATAGTGGGGAAGGTGTTCTTGTGGTCATAGGCAACATTCCTCCTCCTCCAAACACGACGAGTTGAGTTGATGCCAACGAGCTTGATTTTGGTCTCATCTGACCACAACACTTTCACCCGGTTCTCCTCTAAATCATTCAGATGTTCATTAGCAAACAATACAAATTAAGTTACCATATATACTCGAGTATAAGCCGAGTTTTTCAGCACATTTTTTGTGCTGAAAATGCCCCCCTCGGCTTATACTCGAGTCTGTGTCCAGCTTCAACTTTGTGCGCCTGATCCAGGCCAGCCATAGGTTCCCTGGACCCCAAACTTGTTACACATGTCCTCTACAAGTGTGCAAAGTTTTTTGTCTGGGGGACCTACGGCCGGGGAGCACCGATTTTTCAAAGCCGGGCACCCCTTCCATAGACTCCCATGTTAAATGGTAATTTCTCTGGTGAATTTGGGGACACGGTACTGGCCGGCCCTAGGTCCTCTGAACCCCAATCTTGGCACACATATAGCCCCACTCTTCCTCTACAAGTGTGAAAAGTTTGTTGATCAGGGGACCTACGGCCGGGGAGCACCAATTTTTCAAAGCCGGGCTCCCCTTCTATAGACTCCAATGTTAAACGTCAGTCTAGTCACACAGCGCCGGAGATCAGATAGGGAGATTGGGCACAGTGAGGCATGGGCACAGTGCGGCATGGGAACAGTGAGGCATGGACACAGGCATGGACACAGTGAGGCATGGGCACAGTGAGCCATGGGTACAGTGAGGCATGGGCACAGGCATGGACACAGTGAGGCATGGGCACAGTAAGGCACAGTGAGGCATGGACACAGTGAGGCATGGACACAGTGAGGCATGGGCACAGTGAGGTATGGGCACAGTGAGGCATGCAGATGGACACCCTAGGCTTATACTCGAGTCAATAAGTTTTCCCAGTTTTTTGTGGTAAAATTAGGTGCCTCAGGTTATATTCGGGTCGGCTTATACTCGAGTATATACGGAGGGTATAATTTGATAATTTAATATGCAAAAATAGCTCACAGCATTTGCGTCCGTTTCTGCAACAATAATCCCCAACATGTTACTAGCTTATGTAATGACCCCCAGCATTGATGGTATTGTCTGTGATCCCCATTATGAACTGCCTGTTGTGGTTAACTCTCTGGGGGGAGGTTAATTAACCACTAAAGCTCTGAAAGATTTTACCCCCTTCATTGCCAGTCCATTTTTTGCTATATAGAAATGCGCTACTTTAACTGGTAATTGTGCGGTCATGCAACGCTGTACCCATAAAAAAATTATATAATTTTTTTTCTACACAAAAAAAGCTTTCTTTTGGGGGTATTTGCACACCATTGTTTTTTTTTTTTCTTTTGTTTTTATGAACGTAAAAAGGCCAAACATTTTTTTTAAAAACTTTTTTTTTTTTTTTTACTTTCTGCTATAAAACATGTAATAAAAAAAAAATCTTCATGTATTCTTTGGTAAAAAAAAATCCAAATAAGTTTATTAATTGGTTTGTGTGAAAGCTAGAGCGCCTACAAACGTTCGGATATAATACTGGAATTTATTTTTTATACTAGTATTGGTGGCGATTAGCGACTTAGTGGGACTGTGTGGTAACTGACTAAATGCCACTGACATCACCAGTGACACTAATACAGTGATCAGTGCTAATAATACACACGGTCACTGTACTATTCACCCTGGCTGAGAAGGGGTTAAAATCTAGGGGCAATCAAGGGGGTTAATTGTGTGCCTAACAATGTGTAATGTGTATAATGTGTGCTGCTTTTTACTACTGATCGATTTGTTTCTTATCTCTGCTTTGCTTGAAAAAAAAAAAAAAAACGATTGTTCCCTGTGTACAGAGCCCTGTGTTGATTGTCAACACAGGGCTCAGGGCTGTGATTTGACACAGCTGGTCAGCAGGTCCCAGCTGTAAATCGTTGGCTGGGATCTGCTGACGGGCTCCCACTATGTACAATCACAGGGGAGTAGTCAGGCGGGGGAATGCGCCCGAAACCCTGAAACAAGCAGTGAGGTACAGGTACATCTCCGTGTCTGTAGCTTCTACCTGCGGTGAGTTGGCAAGTGGTTAATTACCAATGGCATTTGTAATATGCAGCATGAAGGGGGTTAATGTACTGCCACTGGTCACTGGTGCATTAGTGACTAGTGGCAGTTAATTAACCCCTTTGTGCTGCATTAGTGGCACCAGTGTCAATGTTATTTAACTCCTTCAAGCAGCAACATGAAGGGGTTAATTAGCACTGACATGGTGCCACAAATTCAGCACAAAGGGGTTAATTAACTGCCACTAGTCACTAATGCATCAGTGACATGCTGCATATTACAGAAATACCTTTTGTGATCAATTAACCTCCTCTATGTTCCTCTCCCAGCCCGCCTCCCGGCCAGCGTGACGTCCCCGAGAGGCCGGCCGGGACTAGAAAAGCCTGTCGGGCAGAGATTACTCCACCTGACAGGGAGGTGAAGGGCAGGGCTGGTCTTAAGCTTGTGCTATGTGCAGGAGCACACTCGGCACAAGTTGCAGCTATTAGCATGTAGCGCGGTCGATGTGTACAGTCAGTGTATGTGTCCAGCAAGATTTTAGCAGCATGCTGCCGGCACTTCTCCTGTGCCCTCCTTCCTCCAGTAAATGGTGCCGCCCAGGGCATCCGTCCCTTCAGCCCACCCCTTGTACCGGCCCTGGACGTCGGTCCTCCATCCGCTGTGTGTCTGCACCTACGGTTCCTTCTGCCAACCGCTGATTCAACCATCCAGCCCAGTTCCGGTGAAGCACCTGCCGCACCACCTTTGCAACCAATGGAAGATCTTGCAGGCATTCTTACCACACCACGTTCTCGCGGCCACTGTCGCAACTCCAGTGGCCCTTGAGCCGGGGTTGTACGAGAGGTCTCCCTCTACATGTCAGGCTCTGCCACAAGGTACGTGACATTTTGGGGGTTATTTACGAAAGGCAAATCCACTTTACACTACAAGTTCAAACTACAAGTGCAAAGTGCACTTGAAATTGCACTGAAAGTGCACTCGGAAGTGCAGTTGCTGTAAATCTGAGGGGGACATGCAAGGAAAATAAAAAATTGCATTTTAGCTTGCACATGATTGGATAATAAAATCAGCAGAGCTTCCCCATATTTCAGATCTACCCCTCAGATTTACAGTGACTGCACTTCCAAGTGCACTTTCAGTGCAATTTCAAGTACACTTTGCACTTGTAGTTTGCACTTGTAGTGCAAAGTGGATTTGCCTTTCGTAAATAACCCCCCTTGTCTCCATATGAAAGTTGTAAAATACGTGTTGCCTGGCTGTGCAGGAATAGGGGGACCCAAAATCCAGCGGCCCTTTAGGGGGTAGCGCTACAAACACTTGCAACTACAAAATGGTGGAGAAGACCATTATCTCCAATCACAAAAGAAAACATTTAGATCCACAAAGGCATTATCTAAATACATCACTTGGACAAACAGCCCTCTAGCCCATCGAATATACAATCTATTTGTATCTACCTTTCGCTTAAGAACAGCTCTAATATAGGCCATTGTTTGAGGCTGCCTTTTTATTTTTACAATTCAATTCCAAATTATTAAAATGATTAAAAAAAGTTACATAACGGACTCACAACTCTGGATCATGACTCAATATATATACTGTATATATATATCTATATCTATATAGATAGATAGATAGAGATATATATATATATATATATATATATATATATATATATATATATATATATATATATAAATATATATATATATATATATATATATATATATATATATTGTGACAGCAGGAAGGTAAAGTCACCTGGTTGCATCCAGGGGGGTAGATATATTTCTCCCAGATTCAGGCTTTATGCTGACTTATACAACTAGGGTGGAGAGTTGTATAAGCCCAGCTGAGGCTAGTAGGCTCATGGATGACTCATACCTCTAGGGAGAGTGTGGGGCGTCGTACAGACAGGGAGTTGATGAGACCAGCTGAACCTTGTCAGCTCATTTAGGCCTCTATAAGAAATCCCAGCTTCATTAGATGTTAGCTCATGCCTGGAACCAGACCTGTGTGGACTGTCTAGGGAGAGTGAACCCCTGTGCGGTGAGGCAAAGCCTGTGTGGCTATTTGTTTGGACTTTTACTAAACCAGGGACTTAGGGACTAGGACAGCACCAGGCTGATCCCAGTTGTTAGTTTAGGAAACCTGCATGTTTAGTCAGAGGTCAAACTGACCAGGATTTATTTTGTTTGTTTCTTTTTGGCTTTGCTGTGTTTTTGTCACTGTACATAGAGAAATAAACCGCACCTTTTGATTTTGAAAACCACAACCTCCGTCTGCTGGCCCTGTTTTTGTGTGGGGAGCCCAACCAGGGGGTCACACACACCCGCTACCGAGTTAACCCCCCTCACAGTTGGTGGAGAACCAGTGGCAGTTTTTTTTAAGCCAGCATGGAGGAGATACTGAAACAGCTGGCTCTAGCAAATGCCAATCAACAGCAGACAAATGCAGGTTTGCAAAGGAGCCTTGCAGCCCAGCAGCAAGCTCATCAACAAGCCCAGCAGCAATCTGAGGCCCGCTTCATAGACCTGTTACAGAAGCAAGAGCAGAGACTACAACAAATGGAAGCAGTAATGCAGCAACGTCCGCAGACCAGTGAGGAAAGCCGTCCCACTAATACCGCGTCCTTTGGGGTGAGTCGTTTATTGACAAAAATGACTGGAGAGGATGATCCAGAGGTATTTTTGACCACATTTGAAAGGACTGCTGAAAGAGAAAAGTGGCCTGAGGAGCAGTGGGCTGGACTGGTGGCTCCTCTGTTAACTGGTGAATCGCAGAAGGCTTACTATGACCTAGAGCCTGACCAAGCAAAAGACTATGTGATGCTAAAAGCTGAAATATTGGCAAGGCTGGGTGTCACCCTGGCTGTCCGGGCTCAGCGTGTGCATAACTGAACTTTCCAGCTTGGAAAACCCCCCAGGTCTCAAATGTATGATCTCATTCACCTGAGCAGGAAGTGGCTACAGCCAGAGACTTTGTCCGCACCGGAGATTGTGGAACGTGTTGTGATGGATCGTTTCTTGAGAGCTCTTCCTACCGCCATTCAAAAGTGGGTAAGCCATGGAGACCCAGAAACGGCCGGTAAACTTGTGGATCGTGTAGAGAGATACTTGGCTACAGAGAACCTGACGGCCTCTTCCAGAGACTCTCGGACTTTCCACCCTAAGACCAGACCATCCCCAGGGGCGGATAAGAGGATTCCAAGGGGTGAGGGTGGAGAGAGTGAGAGGGTGGGAGCTCTACCCCAAGTTTGGCGAGAACAGCCTGGGAAATCAGCGGCTCAAGAGGCCGCAAGAAGGATCGTTTGCTACCGCTGCCGGCAAGCGGGACATATTGCAGCAAATTGCCCGGTTGTGGAGGAACCCATGCAATGTGACTTTCTGATGGACAGACGTCAGTCGCTGTGTGCGACAGTCGCATGCACTGCCATTCGGGGAACTGAGAAACATTTATGCAAAATGTGTATTAATGGTAGAAATGTTGTGGTATTACTGGATTCAGGTAGCCTTGTGACCCTGATAAAGGCTGAATTAGTTAAAACAGAGGTCTCTGGGAATAGCAAGGTAGCTGTTATTTGTGTGCATGGGGACACCCGAGAGTATCCAGTGACTACAGTGTGTTTCGAGACCCCCAAAGGTACCCTCTCTCATCCAGTGGGGTTAGTATCTCAATTACCGCATGATGCCATTGTGGGAAGGGATTTTCCGAAGTTCTGGGAACTGTGGGATGATCCTGAGCGCCCCACTGGTGCCCCTATGTACCAGGAATGTGATAGCCAGAACTCCTCTGAGAGTGGTGAGGACTCTCCAGAATTTCCCTTGTCAGTATTGGCAGGGGAGACTCAAGAAACTGGAGAGGAGCCCACCTCCTCAGACGAAAACCTACCGTCTGTGGAGTTTTCTGATCTGGAGGTTCACAGGGAAAATTTTGCCACAGAACAGTTAAAAGACCCCGCCCTAATAAAGGCACGGGAAAACGTAGTGGAAATAGATGGCGAGTTAGTGAACCCAGATAATACCTGCACTTACCCATACTTCAGCGTAGAGAAGGACCTACTGTATCGGGTGGCAAAAAGGGCAGAAGAAACCGTTGAGCAGCTGGTGGTGCCCAAACCTTACAGGAAGTTGGTGTTGGAGTTGGCCCATGGGCACATTCTTGGAGGTCATCTGGGGACAGAGAAAACCCGAGAGAGGGTATTACAGAGATTCTATTGGCCTGGGGTGATGAAGGACATAGAAAATTATTGTTCCTCCTGCCCTGTGTGTCAGAGGTCGGCCCCGATGCCACATTTCCGTAGCCCGCTGGTCCCTCTACCCATCATTGAGGTCCCGTTTGAGAGAATCGCAATGGATTTGGTAGGTCCTATAATCAAGTCCGCTAGGGGGCACCAGTACATATTGGTTATAATGGACTATGCCACCCGTTATCCAGAAGCGATCCCTCTCAGAAATACCTCGGCCAAAACCATAGCCAAAGAGCTATCTCTTGTTTTTAGCCGGGTGGGTATTTGTAAAGAACTGCTTACGGACCAAGGTACACCCTTTATGTCCCGGGTTATGAAAGAGCTGTGTAAATTGTTCAAAGTGACGCAATTGCGTACATCTGTGTATCACCCCCAAACCGATGGGCTGGTTGAAAGATTCAACAAAACCCTAAAACAAATGTTGAAGAAAGTGGTGGATAGAGATGGAAAGGATTGGGACTGTCTACTTCCTTATTTGATGTTTGCTATTAGGGAGGTGCCCCAATCCTCTACGGGATTCTCCCCCTTTGAGTTACTGTATGGGAGACACCCAAGAGGGCTGTTGGATATTGCCAAGGAAACTTGGGAAAGTGAGAGTTCTCCCCACAGGAGTGTGATTGAGCATGTCGCCCTGATGCAAGATCGAATTGCACAGGTAATGCCCATCGTGAAGGAACATTTGGCCCAAGCGCAGTTGGCACAGCAGAGAGTGTACAACCGTGGAGCAAAGACCCGTACCTTTTCCCCGGGGGATAGGATATTGGTACTTGTCCCTACGGTTGAAAGTAAATTCCTTGCCAAATGGCAAGGCCCCTACGAGATAATGGAAAAAGTGAGCGAAGTGAATTACAAGGTCAGACAACCAGGAAGGCGAAAGCCCGAACAGATATATCACGTTAATCTGTTGAAAGCCTGGAGGGATAGAGAGTCCCTAGTCGCAGAAACTTGGTCACCAGCTCAAACTGGTTGCGTGATTCCGGAGGTTGGAATAGCAGCCACCTTGTCACAACCCCAACAACAGGAGGTTAAGGAGTTTGTGCTTCGCAACAAGGAGGTGTTCTCTGAGCTGCCGGGACAAACATCTGGGGTAGAGCATGATATTATTACCCCGCCCGGTGAAAGGGTGAAGTTAAAACCCTATCGGATCCCAGAGGCCCGACGGGAGGCAATACGGGAGGAAGTACAGAAAATGCTGAACTTAGGGGTGATAGAGGAGTCCCAAAGTGATTGGTCTAGTCCCATTGTGTTGGTGCCTAAACCGGATGGGAGCTGGCGATTTTGTAACGATTTTCGTCAGTTGAACAAAGTTACAAAATTTGACACCTACCCCATGCCACGTATAGATGAGTTGATCGACCGGCTGGGAACAGCCCGATACATGACGACTCTTGACCTCACAAAAGGGTATTGGCAAATTCCCCTGGCCAAGTCGGCCAAAGAGAAAACCGCATTTGTAACCCCAGACGGGGCGTTCCAATATAAGAGAATGCCGTTCGGGTTACAGAATGCGCCGGCCACATTCCAGCGGAAAATGGACCAGATGCTGAGGCCCCATCGGAAGTATGCTGCGGCTTACCTGGATGACGTAATTGTCCATAGCACAGATTGGGCCTCACATCTGCCAAAAGTGCAAGCAGTCCTGGACTCTGTTCGGGAAGCGGGGTTTACGGCTAACCCCAAGAAGTGTACCATTGGGCAGGAGGAGGCCAAATATCTTGGGTACACCATTGGCAGGGGAGTAATAAAACCCCAACTCAACAAAGTCGAGGCCATCCAGAGTTGGCCACGTCCCAACAGCAAGAAGCAGGTACGAGCCTTTCTGGGAATCGCGGGTTATTATCGGCGCTTCATTCCCCACTTTGCTTCTAAGGCTGTGCCCCTAACCAACCTGACGAAAGGGAAAGGGTCGGTCATGATTAAATGGACCCCCGAGGCTGAGGCAGCATTCCAATTCTTGAAACAAGCCTTATGTAGCCAGCCAGTGTTGTACTCACCCGACTTCTCTAAAGACTTTGTCGTACAAAGTGATGCGTCAGATGTGGGGTTAGGAGCAGTATTGTCCCAGGTCTGGAACGGGGAAGAGCACCCAGTCATTTACCTCAGCAGGAAGTTGAAGTCCCATGAGGTAAATTACGCCACGGTTGAAAAGGAGTGTTTAGCGGTGAAGTGGGCTCTAGATTCCCTTCGGTACTATCTGCTAGGTAGGCACTTTGACATGGTTACGGATCACGCTCCGTTAAAGTGGATGGCTCAAAACAAGGAAACAAATAGAAGAGTGAATAGGTGGTTCCTGGCCCTCCAGGAATTCAACTTCACAGTAAAGCATCGCCCTGGCGTTCAAATGGGGAATGTGGATGCTTTGTCTCGAGTACATGAATGCCTGATTGCTGGTGTTCCAACCCCGAGGTTAAAACAAGAGGGGGGGGTATGTGACAGCAGGAAGGTAAAGTCACCTGGTTGCATCCAGGGGGGTAGATATATTTCTCCCAGATTCAGGCTTTATGCTGACTTATACAACTAGGGTGGAGAGTTGTATAAGCCCAGCTGAGGCTAGTAGGCTCATGGATGACTCATACCTCTAGGGAGAGTGTGGGGCGTCGTACAGACAGGGAGTTGATGAGACCAGCTGAACCTTGTCAGCTCATTTAGGCCTCTATAAGAAATCCCAGCTTCATTAGATGTTAGCTCATGCCTGGAACCAGACCTGTGTGGACTGTCTAGGGAGAGTGAACCCCTGTGCGGTGAGGCAAAGCCTGTGTGGCTATTTGTTTGGACTTTTACTAAACCAGAGACTTAGGGACTAGGACAGCACCAGGCTGATCCCAGTTGTTAGTTTAGGAAACCTGCATGTTTAGTCAGAGGTCAAACTGACCAGGATTTATTTTGTTTGTTTCTTTTTGGCTTTGCTGTGTTTTTGTCACTGTACATAGAGAAATAAACCGCACCTTTTGATTTTGAAAACCACAACCTCCGTCTGCTGGCCCTGTTTTTGTGTGGGGAGCCCAACCAGGGGGTCACACACACCCGCTACCGAGTTAACCCCCCTCACAATATATATATAAATACAGTATATATATAATATATGGACATATTAATAGCTTATTCTTATACAAAATACATCATAGAAGCAGCTGTGCTCCGACTTTGACTTCTCCCCTCTTTGCTCCTGTCCGTTTGTCACTTTTAATAAATTTCTCGGGGAGAGGATTGATTGTTTGTGTTGTCAGACAACATGTGGGACGTGTATGTTGTGCTGAAGGCAGTGTTCTAGGTGCTCTAAGGGTAATTGCCTAGGGAGGATCCTTAGTTGTTTAGGTCCAATGAAGAAAGCCTCTCTTGTCTAATTATAGTCCAACATGCTCCTTGCCACATCCCAGCTCAGGGCAATTCCTTTGCAAACCTCTCCATGGCCACACACCAGACATGTCTATCTTGCTACGCTAACACCATTGTTACTTGTTGGGCTGCACAGCTATGAATCCATGAGAGGGATCCTGGGAATTGACTCTCTGGGATGCTGTGTAGAACATATATGATCCCCTTAACCTTGCTCTATTCCCACAAGGCCAAGAGTAATGGGATGCAGAATTCTGCTTTGTAATTGCCCTCAGGCAGAGAAAGCTTGTAAAGCAACTCCCTCTCACTCCATACAAAATTAAATATTGGCAAGATAAGTTTCCATGCAGGCTTCTCATTTCAAACAGATTCACTGAGAAAAAGCCATTATTTGTACCTCACTCACACTGGTCAAGTATCAGCAGTGAAGATTCGGAAAAATAGGTGACCCAGGCTAAAGGTGAGTACGAGTACAGACACTAGATGGCAGAAAGCTGTCAAACAATCATTTTCATGAATGGCTGTTGTATAAATGTCCTCATTCACATTTGTTTATGAGTGGTCTGAGTTGCCTCATATAGCTTACTTTGTTTTTCATTGTATTTTTTGCCAAGGCGACCCAGCCAAACTGCCAATGCTGATCTTTCATCTAAAAACATATGAAGCAATGACCCTCTTTTAGGAGTTGTTGGATTTTTGGGGCCTCCTAGGCTTTTTTAGTAATCTGGCCTATAGCTGCCCCAAATCATTCAGTAGACCGTCAGCGGAAAGTGAAAGACAGATATCCACTCAGTATTTTTTATGCTATTTAATTGGCTCAAACATCTAGGGGATAGAGGGCTGGGACTACAGTATACCCTAAAGCAGCAGCAAAATTTCCCTCCACTCTGTAGTATCTTCTCAGTTGATAAAAACAAGAAATACGGTTGGGACTTTGTATGAGGCAATGACTATGATGTACCTCCATCCCTAGTATATTTGAAAAAAGAGAGGGGTTGTGGGACTTTATATGAAGCATACTACTAAGTTAGATGAACCAATTAGTATAAACATTGCTTATTATTACAAAAAGGCATACATACACATGTGGGTGTACTTATCCCTCTCCAAAGCACTAAGTCCCATGTCTTTCTGCTGCTTCGTTCTTCTGTTATCAGCATGATAACTTCTGACAAGCTCTCCGACATGGGAGAAACTTTGTGTTGAATGAGTGCTATAAATAGATTAAAAGTGATAATCAAACATATGTGGAAAAAAATACAATGATATATAAATATAAAGCAAATGATCCACAAAACAAATAAATATATTGTGGGTCCTTCTGGGCGGAAGGAGTCCACACACTACAAGTGCTGCCGTGAATATACACAGGTGCATGAAAACAATCCAGATATTAAATAAAGGAGTAACTCATGATTGAGAAAAATCCATATGAGAAAACAAAGTGGAGTCTCTGTATGTGTGTTGTAGATATACCAATCTGAAAGTGAACACAACAACACTGAAGTGATAATAAAGTAGTATATGTGCAAAAAATCCATATCAAAGGTAACTTCCCACGGATATCACATGTGAAACATCGAAGTGTTGACTGATGAATTCAAATCACAAACACTTGAGACAATGGATGAGTGGGGTACTCTTACCACCGATGATGGACTCATCTATCTTATGATAGTGAGTCAGATGGGCTTGAGGTCTCAAAGACCATGGAAGATGGAACAAGATTCCATGGATGTCTCGAACCATCCAGGGAAAGGTGATCCGGTGCGTTGAATAGCTGGTAGAACCTCCTCCAGCATACGAGCTCCAAAGATACAAAGGTGAAAAAATGGAGACAAAAGGGAAGGCTCCCAATGGTGCAGGTCAATAAAACCGTAACAGATTTATTTCATAAAAATGTCATACAAAACGTTGACAAATAGTAAAAAGGTGATCACTATCATTAAAAGCAATGTGGGGTACAGCAAGACAAACCGACGCGTTTTGACTTCAAAGTCTTCAACATGCCCCTGTGACTTAATAGCACAGCGCCGCACTATCCTGTTTTTTCATTTTCATCCACTTTGTTTATTTGAGTGCTGGCGGCTTGACATTTGTTATATATGGGTTTTAGCGCAGTTTATTTTATTTAAACCTATAAATAGATTAGCAGAGAGCTTATCTAGTCACAGAACAGCTCTGTAAGAATCTTCGTTCTTCTGCCTATGTGGAGGGGGGTGTGTGCCTTTCCTCCAATCAGCTTTCACGCAGTGTATGCCAAGACTCCACTCCCAGTGCTGGAACAGGAAGTAAAAATTCTAACACGATGTTCACTTTCTAAAGAATATATAAAGCTGAAGACAGCAGATATACATGTAAAACTTATGTAGGGAGATTTGTTTCATCCCTGTATATCATCTGAGGCTGTTCATTTTACTGGGTATAGGAGAGGGTTTATATCTGCTTTATTAAATTAGCTGCTGAAAGTGTTAAAATCTAAGGGTTCAATATCACTTTAAAGCCCAACCCCAGCTTATGTTTTTAAAAAAGTGAAATAGTTAAAAAAAGAAAAACAGCTCTGTACTCTGCAGTTACATGATAACGATGCAGAGGCCACTCTTTGCATTATTTTCCAGCAATGCTAGGGAAAAAGAAGACCCTTTGGTGTCACGTGACTGACCTGAAAACATCTGAAAAAGGTAGGCATAAAAAAGGAAAGAATACTGTCTGGGAAGGGGCATAGTGCATACAGGACAGTGCTGAATTGCCCCATGAGGTGATTTAGCACTTCATGCTGTGTTACATTCCGAGCACTGATTCAGATCACTGATCAGTATTCTCCTGGCCAGGGAGGGTTAGCCTACAGGTGGAGCTGACAACCATGTGTAGCACACGGCCCTCTTTCTCCCCACTGTCCTTGGCTCGCTCACAGGAGAAAAAGGCACACCATGCCCTCCATGCCCGTACCCCCTGGTTTTCAGAGGTTAAGCACACTTGTTTTAACTTATGGGTCTTGCAGCAAGGTTCCCCTCAAAGCTGGTTTCTGTCCCTAGAATGTAAGGACAAAGTCTCTATACCCAAAGTAACTCCAAGGCCCACACCAGTAGCCACTCCAACGTAGAGTTTATTTTCCCTTATGCATGAACATCCACAAAGTTGAGAAGAGAGAAAGGTGTTAGGAAGACAGATCAATTCAGGCACTCCTGGCTTCTTCGCCACTCGATCCCGAGTGGGTATAGCTCACCCGGATAGTCACCCAATGGTGTGTAGCTCAAACAGTCTATCAGATTCCCTAATGGATGCGTTCAGGAGATCCTCTGCCACAGAATCTATAGTGTCCCGAACCTCCTATTAGTCCCGTTGTTTAGATCCCTTTTCGGATGAATGACATCCCTCCGGAGAGTTACTGGGCCCCTTCCTTCACTGTGATCTCTCACCAGTCCTTCGGAACGGTCCTCCCCAGTCTCCTCTTCCAGAAACGGGTCCCCTCGCAAGGCGGCACCTTAGGATTCCTTCTCCCGAAGTGGGCTCCAGCTAAAGGTGCTGGGCCCAGGGCTGAAGTTGCAGTCCCAGGACTAAAGGTGCCTGGGACTGAAGCGCATGTGACCCCATAGCCTGGAGGGCCATGCACTTGAACTTGGACCGTAGGTTCTCCCTCTGGGCATGGGCAATTGCTCGCTCTCTAATGGCGACCGCCCCTTTTGTACCCTCTCCCGGCATGCACAGCGGTTAGACCACGCCCACTGCACGGCTGCCGAGAGAGGACACCCAATCGCCACTCCATCACCTGTGGTTCAACCCCGAGTACAAGTGACAGCGCCACCCATACTTCTAGGGGGAATTGCACGCCAGGTGAAACAGCAGCAAGGCAGAGTCCAGTAAATTGAAAGATTCGAGCCAACTACCACTTGAATCACCCCTAAATTTAGTATAGCAATCCTTAACTTTGGGACCCCCGCTACACATGTATAATGCACTTTACCTCTGGAAGGTTTACCCCCCTTCATAACCAGGCCATTTATTGCGATACGGCACTGCATTACTTTAATTGACAATTGTGTGGTTGTGCGACACTGCATCCAAATAAAATTGATGTCATTTTTTCACATAAAAAGAGCTTTCTTATGGTGGTATTTGATCACCACTGTGTTATTAATTTTTTGCGCTATAAACAAAACATTTTGATTAAAAATAAAACAATATTTCTAATTTCTGCTATAAAACACAACCAATTTAAAAAAATGTAAAAATATAATTTCTTCATTAATTTAGGCCTATATGAATTTAGCTACATGTTTTGTTAACCACTTAACGACCGCTCACTGTATATATACGTCGGCAGAATGGCACCGACAGGCACAATCACGTAGAGCATACGTGATTGCCTTTGTACATTTGGGGGGCCGATCGGACCCCCCTCCTATACAGTGAGCGGTGGCTAAGTGTCCGGGAGCGTTCCAGGATGAGGGGGCAGCCATTCGTTTCTGGCCACCCCCTCGCGATCGCTCCCGGCGAATGGAAATGCCCCCTCTGTCTGTGTCAGACAGAGGGAGCAGGAGGAAGTGATGTCATCTCTGGTGCGGCGCTCACATATACCGAGCGCCGTACAAGAGAAGATATCAGGTTAGTGCACACAACACTACACTGACACCAGGACACATAGGGACATAAATCGCCCCCCCAGGCCCCCCAGATCACCCCAGATCACCCCCCAGATCACCCCCCCAGCCCCCAGTCACAGTGTCACTGATTGCAGTGACCATTTATTTAGTGATCACTGCAATCAGTGACATTTGTGACTGTAAAAGTGTCACCAAAGTTTAGTCTTAGGTCCAGTGTAGCCCCCTAACCCCCCCCCTAATAAAGGTTTAACCCCCTGATCACCCCCCAGATAACCCTTTCACCGCCTATCACCACTGTCGCTTAGCGATCATTTTTCTGATCGCTGTCTTAGCGTCAGTGATGCCGTTCGGCAGCCAGTAATTTTTTTTAGGTTCGCCGCAGGTTTTTATAGCGTCAGGTACCCCAATATATTATCTAATAAAGGTTTAACCCCCTTGATCGCCCCCCAGGTAACCCTTTCACCCCCTATCACCACTGTCGCTAAGCGATCGTTTTTCTAAACGCTGTCTTAGTGTCTGTGATGCAGATCGGTAGCCGGTAATTTTTTTTAGGTTCGCCGCAGGTTTTTATAGCGTCAGGTACCCCAATATATTATCTAATAAAGGTTTAACCCCCTTGATCGCCCCCCAGGTAACCCTTTCACCCCCTATCACCACTGTCGCTAAGCAATTGTTTTTCTAAACGCTGTCTTAGTGTCGGTGATGCAGATCGTAGCCAGTAATTTTTTTTAGGTTCGCCGCAGGTTTTTATAGTGTCAGGTACCCCAATATATTATCTAATAAAGGTTTAACCCCCTTGATCACCCCCCAGGTAACCCTTTCACCCCCTATCACCACTGTCACTAAGCGATCGTTTTTCTAAACGCTGTCTTAGTGTCTGTGATGCAGATCGGTAGCCGGTAATTTTTTTTAGGTTCGCCGCAGGTTTTTATAGCGTCAGGTACCCCAATATATTATCTAATAAAGGTTTAACCCCCTTGATCGCCCCCCAGGTAACCCTTTCACCCCCTATCACCACTGTCGCTAAGCAATTGTTTTTCTAAACGCTGTCTTAGTGTCGGTGATGCAGATCGTAGCCAGTAATTTTTTTTAGGTTCGCCGCATGTTTTTATAGCGTCAGGTACCCCAATATATTATCTAATAAAGGTTTAACCCCCTTGATCGCCCCCCCAGGTAACCCTTTCACCCCCATCACCACTGTCGCTAAGCAATCGTTTTTCTAAACGCTGTCTTAGTGTCGGTGATGCAGATCGGTAGCTGGTAATTTTTTTTAGGTTCGCCGCAGGTTTTTATAGCGTCAGGTACCCCCATATATTATCTAATAAAGGTTTTAACCCCCTGATTGCCCCTAGTTAACCCTTTCACCAGTGATCACCATATAAGTGTTACGGGTGACGCTGGTTAGTTAGTTTGCTTTTTATAGTGTCAGGGCACCCGCCGTGTATATAACCCAATAAAGGTTTAACCCCCTGATCGCCCGGCGGGTGATATCAATTAGGTTTTAGCGTCAGAGAGGGTCTGAGTCACACCCCAGGCAGCGTCAGGTTAGTGCCAGTAACGCTAACACCCACGCGTGAAGCATACACCCCCCTTAGTGGTATAGTATCTGAACAGATCAATATCTGATCTGATCAGATCTATACTAGCGTCCCCAGCAGTTTAGGGTTCCCAAAAACGCAGTGTTAGCGGGATCAGCCCAGATACCTGCTGGCACCTGTGTTTTGCCCCTCCGTCCAGCCCAGGCCACCCAAGTGCAGTATCGATCGATCACTGTCACTTACAAAACAAAAACACACATAACTGCAGCGTTCGCAGAGACAGGCCTGATCCCTGCGACTCCAGTGCTGTAGGAGGTGATTTCACCACCACAGTTTAAAAAAAAAAGCAAATATGCCGAAGCATTGGGGCAGCAGGGGCGGAGGAGCGATTTTGCTCCTAATGCCGCGTACATACGGTCGAAATTCCGACGGAGGCTTGCCCGTGGAAAAGTCCGACCATGTGTGTGCGGCATAACTTTTTTGCGGGAGGATGCCCCCATGCTTCGGCATATATAAATGGTGCGTGTATGCCCATCATTGGAAGTGGGTGGATGAAGGGCGGTATTCTAATGGTGGGCATACCCACCGATCAATCTCTTTTTTCGTTCAGCCAACTGGCTGCATGAAATAAAAAGATTACAATACATGTCCAACAAGGACCAGCAACGTACTGGTATGTTGCTGGACTTTGAATGTTTATACCAGAATGATGCCTGCGGGTTTAGGTATCATCTTGGTATCATTCTTTTCAGCCTGCGGCCGGCTTTCATGTAAAAGCAATCCTAGCGGCTAATTAGCCTCTGGACTGCTTTTACAAGCAGTGGGAGGGAATGCCCCCCCCGGATATAAAAAGCGCCATTGGGAAATTGGGAAAGCATTTTATCACACCGATCTTGGTGTGGTCAGATGCTTTGAGGGCAGAGGAAAAATCTAGGGTCTAGAAGACCCCAGTTTTTTCAAAAAAAGAGTACCTGTCACTACCTATTGCTATCATAGGGGATATTTACATTCCCTGAGATAACAATACAAATGATAAAAAAAAAAATACTTGGAAGGAACAATTTAAAAATAAAATAAAAAACAAAATTAATAATAAAAAAAAAAGAAAAAAAAAAAGCACCCCTGTCCTGCCCTGCTCTTGCCCAATGGCGAACGCAAGCGTCGGTCTGGCGTCATATGTAAACAGCAATTGCACCATGCATGTGAGGTATCACCGCGAAGGTCAGATCGAGGGCAATCATTTTAGCAGTAGACCTCCTCTGTAAATCTACTGGGGTAACCTGTAAAGGCTTTTAAAGGCTTTTAAAAATGTATGTAGTTTGTCGCCAATGCGCGTTTGTGCGAAATTTTAAAGCATGTCGTGTTTGGTATCTATGTACTCGGCCTAAGATCATCTTTTTTATTTCATCAAACATTTGGGCAATATAGTGTGTTTTAGTGCATTAAAATTAAAAAAAGTGTATTTTTTAACCCAAAAAATGCGTTTGAAAAATCGCTGCGCAAATACTGTGTAGAAAAAAAAAATGCAACACCCACCATTTTAATCTGTAGGGCCTTTGCTTTAAAAATATATATAATGTTTGGGGGTTCAACATAATTTTCTTGCAAAAAAAAATAATGATTTCATGTAAACAAAAAGTGTCAAAAAGGGCTTTGTCTTCAAGTGGTTAGAAGAGTGGATGTAAGCTTCCTAATGTTGTGTATAAAATGCCAGAACAGTTCAAAACCCCCCCAAATGACCCCATTTTGGAAAGTAGACACCCCAAGCTATATACTGAGAGGCATGTCGAGTCCATGGAATATTTTATATGTTGACACAAGTTGCGGAAAAACGACAATTTTTTTTTTTTTTGCACAAAGTTGTCACTAAATGATATATTGCTCAAACATGCCATGGTTATATGTGGAATTACACCCCAAAATACATTCTGTTGCTTCTCCTGAGTACGGGGATACCACATGTGTGAGACTTTTTGGGAGCCTAGCCGCGTACGGGACCCCAAAAACCAATCACCGCCTTCAGGCTTTCTAAGGGTGTAAATTTTTGATTTCACTTCTCACTGCCTATCACAGTTTCGGAGGCCATGGAATGCCCAGATAGCACAAAACCCCCCCAAATGACCCCATTTTGGAAAGTAGACACCCCAAGCTATTTGCTGAGAGGTATTGTGAGTATTTTGCAGATCTCGCTTTTTGTCACAAAGTTTTGAAAATTGAAAAAAAAAAAAAATATATATATATATATTTTCTTTCTTCATTTTCAATAACAAATGAGAGCTGTAAAATACTCGCCATTCCTCTCAGCAAATAGCTTGGGGTGTCTATATTCCAAAATGGGGTCATTTGGGGGGGTTTTGTGCGATTTTGGCATTTTATGGCCTTCGAAACTGTGATAGGTAGTGAGGAGTGAAATCAAAAATTTGTGCCTAGAAATCCTGAAGGCGGTGCTTGGTTTTCGGGGTCCCGTACGCGGCTAGGCTCCTAAAAAGTCCCACACATGTGGTATCCCCGTACTCAGGAGAAGCAGAAAAATGTATTTTGTTGTGTAATTCCACATATAACCATGGCATGTGTGAGCAATATATCATTTAGTGACAACTTTTTGTAATTTTTGTTTTGTTTTGTTTTTTTGTCATTATTCAATCACTTGGGACAAAAAAAAATATATTCAATGGGCTCAACAGGCCTCTCAGCAATTTCCTTGGGGTGTCTACTTTCTAAAATGGGGTCATTTGGGGGGGTTTTGTGCTATTTTGGCATTTTATGGCCTTCGAAACTGTGATAGGTAGTGAGGAGTGAAATCAAAAATTTGCGCCCTTAGAAATCCTGAAGGCGGTGCTTGGTTTCCGGGGTCCCGTACGCGGCTAGGCTCCCAAAAAGTCCCACACATGTGGTATCCCCGTACTCAGGAGAAGCAGCAAAATGTATTTTGGGGTGAAATTCCACATATAACCATGGCATGTGTGAGCAATATATCATTTAGTGACAACTTTTTGTAATTTTTTTTTTTTTTTTTTTTTTTTAGTCATTATTCAATCACTTGGGACAAAAAAATAAAAAATTCAATGGGCTCAGCATGCCTCTCAGCAATTTCCTTGGGGTGTCTACTTTCCAAAATGGGGTCATTTGGGGGGGTTTTGTACTGCCCTGTCATTTTAGCACCTCAAGAAATGAGATAGGCAGTCATAAATTTAAAGCTGTGTAAATTTCAGAAAATGTACCCTAGTTTGTAAACTCTATAACTTTTGCGCAAACCAATAAATATACGCTTATTGACATTTTTTTTACTAAAAACATGTGGCTGAATACATTTTGGCCTAAATGTATGACTAAAATTGAGTTTATTCGATTTTTCTTATAACAAAAAGTAGAAAATATCATTTTTTTTCAAAATTTTCGGTCTTTTTCCGTTTATATCGCAAAAAATAAAAATCGCAGAGGCAATCAAATACCATTAAAAGAAAGCTCTATTTGAAGAAAAGGACGCAAATTTCGTTTGGGTACAACATTGCATGTCCGCAAAATTTACAGTTAAAGCAGCGCAGTGCTAAATTCTGAATTCACCTCTGGTCCTCTAGCTACCAAATGGTCCGGGGCTTAAGTGGTTAAAAAAAAAATCACAATAAGCGTGTATTCATTGGTTTGCATGAACGCTATAGCGTCCAAAAACTATATTTATGGAATTTTTATTTATTTTTATTTTTTATACTAGCAATGGCAGCGATCAGTGACTTATATCGGGACTGTGATTTTGCAGCGGACAACCGGACACTAACTAAAAACTTGCTGTGAAGGGCTTAAACATCTAGGGCAATCAAATGGTTAACTGTGTGTCTAGCCAGTGTTTTTGTGTACTTTGTTATGTGCTTTTTCTAAGGCAATAGATGGATTTTTATCCTTGCTTTGCAGGAACACAAAATCCATCCCTTCTCCCCTGGCAGAACTGAGATCTGCCTTGTTTACATCGTAAGATCTCAGTTCATTGTGTATTACTGACAATACCGACTGGTACCCGCAGATTGGCTTCCACTGTGAATAATCACAGCAGAAGCAGCCCGCCGGCGGCATGCAGGCAGCCCCTGCAAGCGGAAGTGCAGAATACGTGATTCTGCACAGGAGAGTTGCCCTGTAGCAGTAAAACTGCTATGGGGCAGACGGAAAGTGGTTTTAAGTGCTTATGTGTAATGGGCTATTTGGCTTGATACTTCCTTTTTTGTCCCAAGCTTCAGCTGAACACAGAGTTTGGGAATGATAACTAATGCCTCATTTCCACTGAGCAGATCGGTTCGAGTTGGTTCGGTACGGTACGCTATTTTGAGTGTTGCCTTTATGAAAGCAGCCCATACAACCGAACCATACCACACCATTCAGGATCCTGCTTCAGATGTGAGGCCATAGAAAATGGTACGGTACGGTTAGGGCGGAGCTACTGGCGTCATACGATACATTCCACTGATTGGCGGACAGAAAAACGTCAATGCTCACGTCAAAGGAAAGCGCAAAACAAACACCACGTCGCCGTTCAGTCCAGATCATACGCTAGGCATTTTTTCTAAACCCTGTATGGCCCCTGGTGGTCCAACTTGCAGTGGAAAGCTCACCTGAATAGGCCGGACCATTCTAACCCTTCCAAACTGTACCGACCGGAACCGTTCCTCAGTGGAAACGAGGCATAAGTGTCCAATTTTTATTCTTTTGTATGTAGTTCTTTAGAGGTAGATTTTGGCATTTCACAGTTTCCATTTGCTGTTCGTGTTGCATGACTAGTGTGACTATCAAACATAAAAGAATCATAAGAGTAGAAGTAGATGTTTGGACAAACCAGTAGATGGTTGAAAGGAACCCCGTGTCTATGTGCACCAACAGGCCTCCTAAAACATTTCTAACTAAATGAGTAAATATCAGTCATCTGTAATAAAATGGAATGACACAGTAAAAAAGTATTCGACACACTGAAGGGAACTTCCTTTACTGTGTAATAAATGAATAGACCCACCCCTTCTAAAGTTCCCCATCAGGTCCGCTAAGCGGACCAGATGCGGAACATTCGTTCGACTCAAAGTCAAAGCTCATCCCTAGTCTACACTCAGAGGCGCCTCTCCCCTTGCTTTTTCTCCTACAGTATTGGAACACGGTTTCTGTTTCTCCTCTGATGGCAGCCCTGAGACTGTACATGTGACTTGTTTTACCATTCCCCCCCCCCTTGGCCCCCATTATCTTGCTTACACACCCCCAGAGCTTGGACTCTATTTTTCACTGTTTGTACATTGCATTGTACATTTATCATCTGATCCTATACTAATGGGATACCAGTGATTTGGACTTATGCGCATTTTACTTAAGAGCTTCAGAAAGACCTGGAATTAGCAGGTACAATTGTTTCAAAGAAAACAATAAGAAATGCACTTAACCGCCATGGCCTTTATGCACGCTCACCACGCAAGACTCCATTGCTGAAGAAAAAGCATGTTAATGCTTGTTTAACCAACTGCCAACCAGCATATGAGTGCTGCCAGCATTGCTACAGAGGTTGAAGGGATGGGGGGTCAGCCTGTCAGTGCTCAGACCCTACGCTG
Organism: Rana muscosa; assembly: GCA_029206835.1. Lineage (NCBI taxonomy): Eukaryota > Metazoa > Chordata > Amphibia > Anura > Ranidae > Rana > Rana muscosa. Next base: position 272,944,375 of record CM055125.1, on the reverse strand, counting down.
CACACTGCAACAAATTGGTCTGCATGGCTTGGCTGTCGTCCCAGAAGAAAGAATCCCTTAAAGATGATGCACAAGAAAGCCTGCAACCAGTTTGCTGAAGACAAGCAGACTAAGGAAGACAAGCAGACTAAGGACATGAATTTCTGGAACCATGTCCTGTGGTTTGATGAGACCAAGATAAACATATTTGGTTCAGATGGTGTCAAGCGTGTGTGGCAGCAATTAAGGTGAGGAGCAGGGATGAGCCGAACACCCCCCTGTTCGATTCGCACCAGAACCTGCGAACAGACAAAATGTTCGTGTAAACTTTAGAACCCTATTAAATACAATGGACTCGAACGTTCGAAATCTAAAGTGTTAATTATAAAGGCTAATATGCAAGTTATTGTCCTAAAAAGTGTTTGGGGACCGGGGTCCTGCCCCAGGGGACATGTATCAATGCAAAAAGAAGTTTTAAAAACGGCCGTTTTTTCGGGAGCAGTGATTTTAATAATGCTTAAAATGAAAAAATAAAAGTGAAATATTCCTTTAAATTTCGTACCTGGGGGGTGTGTATGATATGCATGTGAAGTGGCGCATGTTTCCCGTGCTTAGAACTGTCCCTGCAAAAAATGTCATTTTTGAAAGAAAAAAATGCATTTAAAACTGACTCGCGGCTATTAATGAATTGTCGGCTCCCGGCAATACATACAAAGTCATTGATAAAAAAAAAAAAAAAAAGCGTGGGGATTCCCCAGAATTCAATTACCAGGCCCTTCAGGTCTGGAATGGATATTAAGGGGAACCCCGCCGCAAATTTTAAAAAAAATTGACGTGGGGTTCCCCCAAATATCCATTCCAGGCCCTTCAGATCTGGCATGGATTTTAAGGGGAACTCCACCCCAAATTTTAAAAAAAAATGGCGTGGAGTCCCCCTAAAAATCCATACCAGACCCCTTATCCGAGCACGCAACCTGGCCGGCCGCAGGGGAAAAGGGGGGGACGAGAGAGCGGCCCCCCTCCCTCCTGAACCGTACCAGGCCACATGCCCTCAACATGGGGAGGATGTCCCCATGTTGATGGGGACAAGGGCCTCATCCCCACAACCCTTGCCCGGTGGTTGTGGGGGTCTGCGGGCGGGGGGCTTATCGGAATCTGGAAGACCCCTTTAACAAAGGGGACCCCCAGATCCCGCCCCCCCTATGTGAATTGGTAAGGGGTACATTGTACCCCTACCATTTCACGAAGAAAGCGTAAAAAAATGTTTAAAAAAACACACAAACACCTTGAAAAAGTCCTTTATTAAAAAGAAAAAAACAAAACCATTCCAGCGGTGAAATCCAGTGTCCCGCGGCGATCCCGATGTCCAGCACTGTCCTTCATTGGTTGTGCCTGAGCGGACCTGATGGGGAACTCCCTCTCAGTGTTTTAAATGTATAGACCCGCCCCTTCTAAAGTTCCCCATCAGGTCCGCTCAGCAGACCAGATGCGGAACATGAGAAGGGGCGGGTCTATACATGTATTACCAAAGTGAGAGCACTTCCCCATCAGGTCCGCCCCCTCGGTATGTCGGACCCGCCTACGTCATTGGCTTGAGCGGGGAACTTCCTTCACTATGTAAATTTAAATTACACAGTGAAGGAAGTTCCCCGCTCAAGCCAATGACGTAGGCGGGTCCGACATACCGAGGGGGCGGACCTGATGGGGAACTGCTCTCACTTTGGTAATACATGTATAGACCCGCCCCTTCTCATGTTCCGCATCTGGTCCGCTGAGCGGACCTGATGGGGAACTTAAGAAGGGGCGGGTCTATACATTTAAAATACTGAGAGGGAGTTCCCCATCAGGTCCGCTCAGGCACAACCAATGAAGGACAGCGCTGCACATCGGGATCGCCGGGGGACACTTGATTTCACCGCTGGAATGTTTTTGTTTTTTTCTTTTTAATAAAGGACTTTTTCAAGGTGTTTGTGTGTTTTTTTAAACATTTTTTTACGCTTTCTTCGTGAAATGGTAGGGGTACAATGTACCCCTTACCAATTCACATAGGGGGGGGCCGGGATCTGGGGGTCCCCTTTGTTAAAGGGGTCTTCCAGATTCCGATAAGCCCCCCGCCCGCAGACCCCCACAACCACCGGGCAAGGGTTGTGGGGATGAGGCCCTTGTCCCCATCAACATGGGGACATCCTCCCCATGTTGAGGGCATGTGGCTTGGTACGGTTCAGGAGGGAGGGAGGGCCGCTCTCTCGTCCCCCCCTTTTCCCCTGCGGCCGGCCAGGTTGCGTGCTCGGATAAGGGGTTTGGTATGGATTTTTAGGGGGACTCCACGCCATTTTTTTTTTAATTTGGGGTGGAGTTCCCCTTAAAATCCATGCCAGATCTGAAGGGCCTGGAATGGATATATGGGGGAACCCCACGTCAATTTTTTTTTAATTTGCGGCGGGGTTCCCCTTAATATCCATTCCAGACCTGAAGGGCCTGGTAATTGAATTCTGGGGAACCCCCACGCTTTTTTTTTTTTTTTTTTATCAATGACTTTTGCATGTATTGCCGGGAGCCGACAATTCATTAATAGCCGCGAGTCAGTTTTAAATGAATTTTTTTCTTTCAAAAATGAAATTTTTTGCAGGGACAGTTCTAAGCACGGGAAACATGCGCCACTTCACATGCATATCATACACACCCCCCAGGTATGAAATTTAAAGGAATATTTCACTTTTATTTTTTCATTTTAAGCATTTTTAAAATCACTGCTCCCGAAAAAACGGCCGTTTTTAAAACTTCTTTTTGCATTGATACATGTCCCCTGGGGCAGGACCCGGGTCCCCAAACACTTTTTAGGACAATAACTTGCATATAAGCCTTTATAATTAGCACTTTAGATTTCTCCCATAGACTTTTCGAATTTGCCGCGAACACCCCAATTTGTTCGCTGTTCGGCGAACGGGCGAACAGGCAATGTTCGAGTCGAACATGAGTTTGACTCGAACTCGAAGCTCATCCCTAGTGAGGAGTACAAAGACAAATGTGTCTTGCCTACAGTCAAGCATGGTGGTGGGAGTGTCATGGTCTGGGGCTGCATGAGTGCTGCCGGCACTAGGAAGCTACAGTTCATTGAGGGAACCATGAATGCTAATATGTACTGTGACATACTGAAGCAAAGCATGATCCCCTTCCTTCGGAGACTGGGCTGCAGGACAGTATTCCAACATGATAACGACCCCAAACACACCTCCAAGGCGACCACTGCCTTGCTAAAGAAGCAGAGGGTAAAGGTGATGGACTGGCCAAGCATGTCTCCAGACCTAAACCCTATTGAGCATCTGTGGGACATCCTCAAACGGAAGGTGAAGGAGCGCAAGGTCTCTAACATTCACCAGCTCCGTGTTGTCATCATGAAGGAGTGGAAGAGGACTCCAGTGGCAAACTGTGAAGCTCTGGTGGACTCCATGCCCAAGAGGGTTAAGGCAGTGCTGGAAAATAATGGTGGCCACACAAAATATTGACACTTTGTGCCCAATATGGACATTTTTACTTAGGAGTGTACTCACTTTTGTTGCCAGCGGTTTAGACATTAATGGATGTGTGTTGAGTTATTTTGAGGGGACAGCAAATTTACACTGTTATACAAGCTGTACACTCGTTACGTTAACAGATGCTAACACTGCTACATTTTGCCCAGGCAAGTAGGCATTAATGACCTCTAGCCATGAAAGGGTAACCATATAAATCTTTTAGCCCTACAGACCAGTAAAAACACTGGAAGCAGCATCCTGCTATATATTGCATTGATGTAAAAAGCATGGCATGAGGAACATAAAAGTAGCTGTTCAATGGTGAGATTCTTGAAATGCAATTTGCAGTCTCTGCAGAGTGATCAATGTGAGGTTTCAGTGATATGTCATTGAAAATAGACAAGATACAATCAGGTTTTCTATTCATATCTCCTAGGTTATGTGTAATGCAAAGGTGATAATGCAATGTGGATAACTTGTTACAGACAGGACCGGTGCTATAGAATATCCAAAATTATAAGAGAAAATGTGATGTGTTAATGACTTGATGCCTGAACACGAACATTTCAATTCATTTTATAAAGCAATTTGCAGGGGACAAACTATGCACTGTTATCTGTCTACTCTACAATAGGTATGTTTATCAAGAGATAGAAAGCTAAGGTAAACTAAATAATGACACACACGACTGCTAAATTCATTTGGGATAAAGGTTAAAAGTGACTGAAATCAATAAATAAAAAGCCATGTTTAGCCACTGCTTATGGATATCATCTGTTCATCTTCCTGCACCAATATCCCCAATGGTGATTACCCTGAAATCAATATGGAGGAGGCGTTCCAATTTGTTGAAAAACCTCCCAGTATCTTCAAAAACTGGATGTGTGTGCATTGCCACTCCCTAGCAGTGCAGAAACCACCTAATCCTAACAAGCATCACTTACTATTATGAGGTCATTTATGGTCAACATTAATTATCCTCTCTATCTTTGCATATCGGCCATGTAGATCTGACCAGCTGAGACCATAAACCATTGCAATTGTTAAGGGCTCATTTACACTGGCAGCACTGGGCTGTGTTGACCAATGCTGCTCAATGCAGTCCCAGCGCTAAAAGTAGGACATGTTCTACTGTATTTTTTACACAACATGTTCACACATGCTGTAACATTTTAAAAGTGATGCATCGCAGAGAATTACATAAAAGTATTAAAAAAAAAAAGAAGAAGAAACAAAAAGCAAACACTGCAATATGTTATAAAAAAACAACAACACACTGTAGCGCAGTGTTTCTCAACTCCAGTCCTCAAGGCGCCCCAACAGGTCATGTTTTCAGGTTTTCCATTATTTTGCACAGGTGATTTGATCAGTTTCACTACCTTAGTAATTACCACAGCCATTTCATCTGAGGGAAATCCTGAAAAAATGACCTGTTGGGGCGCCTTGAGGACTGGAGTTGAGAAACAATGCTGTAGCGCTTGGCAGTGTATGTTCACACCACACAACAGTGCACACATGTTATACTCACAACAGCGCACACTGTGTGCGCTCTGTTTTTTAAGTTTTTTTCTCTTCTATTATTACCTGGCGACCCTGCTAGTAACACTGGCTTCTAGACTTGTGCACGACGGAAAAATTTGTTTAGTTTCGGTTCATTTCTTTTCGGTCCTGTTGATTCATAATCGTTCGTAATTTTTCTAGACGGGATTTTTCGTGTTCGGACTAATTCGTATTTTCGCAAGCGCCATTTTTCGTTAAATCGGAATGATTCGTATTAATGTAAGCCTTATTTTTAGTTGATTTATAATTCGTACTTTCAGTAGAGTACATTGTTTTTAGTTTAAAAAAAAATTATAAAATGCAGCGCTAGCGAATATAAATGTGCTCAATACAAACGTATGTGTGAATGTCAACCATCTAAACCTTTCGGGATGATGGTACACACTATTAGTGAAAAGATTATACACCAGTGATTGGTGTCACCAGAAATGCAGTAGGTGTAATACTAAATGTTACCACTAAAAAGTGATCAACTAAGTAAAACCAGAAAATATACTGTGCAAAACATTAAATGAACTGAACAACCAGGCAAATAGCTCTAGGAGTAATTCACAGTACTACAGATGGTTTTCAACATCAAAGAAATAATGTCCCATATGCAACAGTGGTTGCAATATAGAAGGAAGGATAAAAATTGATTTAAAATAAATTAAAAGTCACACAACATCCGACATCTAGGACTGATAATGTTCGGTGAAATTCAACAGTTGGCTCAATAACAGCAGAGATCAGAGGACCATGTGGGGAATAAAAAGAAAAAGCAACTTGTGAAGTACCGCTTAGGAACAGATTAACAATACGCTGTTATTGGGAAAACTTACAAGCCTTCAATGATAACCGAGCGTCAGTGTGTTCCGGGTTCACAACGGCGTGCGTTCCACAAGAACCGGAAGCAGCGTCACTGGTTCTTAGTGTTGACCGGAAATTCGTCAATGCATTTCGCCCCTCCTCCAGGGCATCATCAAGGATGATTTATAATTCGTACTTTCAGTAGAGTACATTGTTTTTAGTTTATTCTGGACACATATATAGTGCCGTGGTACGTGTTGTACGTCACCGCGCATTGCTCGAGCATTTTTTTTCACGTAAGTGTGTAGGTAAGGCAGGCTTGAGAAGAATCACGTCGGGAAAAACGCTGTTTTTTCAATGACATTAAAAGCGGTCGTGTGTACGCGGCATTATTGTGCTTCGAATGGATTTGTACATTCGTATGTTTTTTCATAACGAATTATGCCGAAGACATTCGGGCATTCGCTATTTGCGATATAATTTATTTCGGATTTGGTTTTATTCGCAATTGCTTTGTTCGGAAATTCGAATGCTTCCGAACGTCCGAAAGTTGCTAAATTCGGGGGAATTTCGATTTGTTACGAAACGAATTGCACAAGCCTACTGGCTTCCCACACAGCCACTGTAGCGGTCCAGGGATTTGAAATCCATACTCTTCTTCCCCTTTTTTCCGTAGCTCTTACAGGTGGGAGACCACGCTGGACTGACCTAGGCCCCTTTCACACGGGCGGACCGTATGTCCGTTTTTCATCCATCCGTTTTCGGATGAAAAACGGACATACATGTATCCCTATGGGATAGCGGATGTCAGCGGATGAACATCCGCTGACATCCGATCTCATCAGTCTCCACTATGCTCCATTTATGATGACGGAGGAAAATCCTATTATTTTGAAACAAAAATGGTTACTGACCTGCTGCTGTGTGCTATGATAAATGGGGATGTGCAAACTGGTGTGTCTGTGACACTGAATTTGTATCCTCTTAACCTTCATTTCCATACATGTACATCATGCTCTATATACAGTGTCTTGCAAAAGTAATCACCCCCTTGGCATATTTTGTGTTTTGTTGCCTCACAACCTGGAATTAACATGGATTGTTTGAGGATTTGCATCATTTAATTTACAGAACATGCCCACAACTTTGAAGATGTTTTTTTTTTATTCTGAAGCAAACAACAAATAGGACAAATTAACAGAAAAATTCAATGTGCATAACTATTTACCCCCTAAAGTCAATAAGTCTCTATGAGCTTGCCACATCTTACCACTGGGATTTTTGCCCATTCCTCCTTGCAAAACTGCTCCAGCTCCTTCAAGTTGTATGGTTTGCACTTGTGAACAGCAATCTTTAAGTCTGACCACAGATTTTCTGTTGGATTGAGGTCTGGGCTTTGACTAGGCTATTCCAACACATTTACATGTTTCCCCTTAAACCACTCAAGTGTTGCTTTAGCAGTGTGTTTGGGGTCATTGTCCTGCTGGAAGGTGAACCTCCATCCTAGCCTCAAATCACACACAGAGTGGTACAGGTTTTCCTCAAGAATATCCCTGTAATTAGCACCATCCATCTTTCCCTCAACTCTGACCAGTTTCTCCCTCCCGACTGCTGAAAAACATCCCCACAGCATGATGCTGCCACCACCATGTTTCATTGTGGGGATTGTGTTCTTTGGGTGATGTGATGTGTTGGGTTTGAGCCAGACAAAAAGTTTTTTTTTGGTCTTATTAGACCAGAGCACCTTTCTCTATACATTTTGGGAGTCTCCCACATGCCTTTTTCGCAGAATCAAAACGTGCCATTTTGTTTTTTGCTAAAAGTAACGGCTTTCTTTTGGCCACTCTGTCATAAACCCAACACTATGGAGCATATGGCTTATTGTTGTCCTATCTACAGATACTCCAGTCTCTGCTGTGGAACTCCGCAGCTCCTCCAGGGTTACCATAGGTCTCTGTGCTGCCTCTCTGATTAATGCCCTCCTTGCCCGGTCCGTGAGTTTTGGTGTGCGGCCGTCTCTTGGCAGGTTTGCTGTTGTGCCATGTTCTTTCCATTTGGTTATGATAGATTTGATGGTGCTCCTAGGGATCATCAAAGATTTGGATATTTTTTTATAACCTTACCCCTGACTTGTACTTCTCAACAACATTGTTCCTTACTTGTTTGGAGAGTTCCTTGGTCTTCATGGCAGTGTTTGGTTAGTGGTACCTCTTGCTTAGGTGTTGCAGCCTCTGGGGCCTTTCAAAAAGGTGTGTATATGTAATGACAGATCATGTGACACTTAGATTGCACACAGATGTACATCATTTCACTAATTATGTGACTTCTGAAGGTAATTGGTTGCACCAGAGCTTTTTATCGGCTTCATAACAAAGGGGGTTAATACATACGCACATGGCAATTATCAGTATTTTATTTCTGAAAAATCATTTTATGTATTTATTTTTCTAATTTTACTTCACCAACTTAGACTATTGTGTTCTGATTCATCACATATATTTCATATTACAAAACATTGAACTATACATTTTTATATTTGTCTCTGATAGCCCTGAAGAAAGGGGAGTCTTTGTTCCCGCGAAACACATTGATTTTATCATGCTTTACTACTTTCAATAATAAAACGACATATACACCTTTATTTCACTTCTAATTGGATACTGGGCACTCCTTTTACCTATCCTTCTTTCTGTAGGGCTTTCAGGATGGATCAGAGCAATTCAGATTGGTCAAAGTGGTCATGTGCCAGCGCTGACCAACCAGAGTCGATCTGATCTGTCCTACTACACAGAAGAAAGGGGAATAATTGTGGGGATTTCAAATGCTGGAACACTAGAGTGTCTGTGTGGACACTGGCAGCTGATCACCCATGAAGGTAAGTGTAGCAGGGACTGGAAAGGTGGAGATGGTATAGGTTGTTAGTCTACCTTTTCATTTATTTCTCTTTTTCACAAAATCATTTCCTACTGTGTTTTTCTGTCTCTTTGTAATGTCCTACCATTAGATGCAATCATGTTCACTCCTCTATGCTCACCACAAATCCCATAGTCCCTCCCTAGTCCATCTTGGGAGCAAGTAAGAAAGGGTGGCTACATTTCTACAGTTCCTACAGATTCTACCACCTGAGCTGTGGATCTCTGCAGCTCCTCCAGACTGAGTTACCATGGGCCTCTTGGCTGCTTCTCTGATTAATGCTCTCCTTGTCCAGACTGTCAGTTAGGTGGACGGCCATGTCTTGGTAGGTTTGCAGTTGTACCATACTCTCTCCATTGTCGGATGATGGATTAAACAGTACTCCTTGAGATGTTCAAAGCTTGGGATATTTTTTTTATAATCTATCCCTGTTTTAAAATTCTCTACAATTTTATCCCTGACCTGGTGTGCTTCACAGAACAGCTGTATTTATACTGAGATTAAATTACACACAAGTGGACTCTATTTACTAATTAGTTGACTTCTGAAGGCAATTGGTTCCACTAGATTTTAGTTAGACCCCTTTTATACTGCAGCATCGCTAAAACAGCGTTAAAGCGGCGGTCATTTTTGGGGTGCTTTAGAGGCGTTTTAGTGGCGCTTTTCGAGTGCTAGTGGGGCGGATTTTTTAAGCTCACGTAATAACGTGACTTTAAAAGAGAAAGGAGAAAAGTACCATTTTGCGGCGCTTTTAAAGCTCTTTTAAGGCATGTTGGAAGCGCTGCCCATTAATTTCAATGGGCAGGGGCATTTTGGCAGCGCTATTTATAGTGCTCCCAAGTCGTCCCAAAGATGCTGTTCGCAGAACTTTTCTTAATGTCCTCATGTTAATAAATATACACAATATATATAAATGTCCCCTGTCAGAGAGATGAGATGTCCCCTGTCAGAACGGGGATCTGCCGTGTTTACAATGGCAGATCCCCGTTCTGCCTCTGTATACAGCGATCGCGCGCGCGCAATCTCACATGCACGGACCCACATACAGGTTCGCGCAGGAGAGCCGACCTGCCGCCGTATAAGTACGCCGGCTGGTCGGCAGGTGATAAAGCATAAGATGACAAATGGACAGTGTGATGCTTCCCAAGCTCTGGAACACAAGGCAAGTGACTATAGCTGTCGCTACTCCAAAGAACTAGACAACACCAGTTTTTAGAGAAAACAAGAACTGCTTTATTAGAGAAAAAGACTGAATTTATACAGAAAACTCTCAGATAAGAGCTCACATTATCACAGACAATGCCCACATCAGACAGCCCGGCACCCACATAGAAATACATTATACATAGGAAGCCATAAGTTACAATGATAGTTCTTTTTGGAGTGATCCAGAGGGAGTGGCAAGCCCAGGATACTATTTGATAGCCCGGACCCCCAGATGATAAAATTCAAAAAGTGACATTTTCCGTGGGGAGTTGGGGGTGGAGTGACAGCTGGTTAAAGGTACCAGGTGCCATTCGGGGGGTAACCAGGAAACAGTTCCATAGCCGTGGTTACCAAACCCCGGTGAGATTTAACTCTGAAATTCCAAGGTTACCAAGCAAGCCCCCCTCAGTAACCATCCCGACCCATGTCCCATCAAAAGGAGAACATAGTCCCAAAAGAGCAACGTGACAAGACAATAGGCCTTCAAAGTGAGTAAAGTAAGTGGGTATTCCTATACAGTTCCATGCGAATGTGGCTAGGATTGAGTGAAGCACTGAAGGAGTGCCCTGGATAGATAAATGTCTGGATGGGCATAAAAGGCAACAAGTTACCAGCTCCTTCTGGATAACTTGAATACACAGAAAAACACAGAGTTCTCCGGATGGCAATGGTTCTCCTGCAGCCCCAAGTCTGTAACAGACACAAATGTGAAACAATGCATGTTTTTTACACTCTTGCCACTATTTACAATATTTTTAGTTGACTGCAAGGATGTTAGGTGTATTGTAATTTTACCACATATGACAATTGTGTATGGTTGGTAAGCATGCCTAGGAACTTTTGTAAATTGGTAGGCCTGAGAATGAGGATGGGGCTAATAATGGCATGTGGTGTGTGCCTTGCCAAATCATATGAAATAGTTGCAGCATGGTTGTGGCACTTTGCAGCGAAATAAAGAGTTTATTAGCAATGTCTCACAGTAAAATTGGGGGGCTAACAGGCGAAGGAAGAAAATCTGTGTCAATGAGATGAAGGAGGGGAGCTGGGAAGCTATGGTATGCGTTGAGCTAAGGACCCCAGTGTGGCTCTAGGGGAGCTGAAGGGCTCTGTGGTACACAGGGTAGCTAACACTCTTTAGGCTTTGAGGCGCAAAGGGGAGCTCTGAGGCCAAGTCACTTTCCCTATCCTATGTGTACTTCTCATACAGAGAGAGAGATTTTTTCACAGTTGGACCCCCCTATTAATGCTCTCTTATGTCCATAGAGAGCTACAAATAGAGGGAGGGGAGAGCAGAATCTTTCCTCCAGCAGCTATCCAGTGCCCTGCCCAATAGCACAGCAGTGTCACTCTTGTCAATCAGTAGGCTGCCAGAGAAATGAGCACAGCACCCAGAGATTCGATAAGCTAAAGGCTCGTACACACTATAGGAAAATCAGGTGAACATTTTCGTCCAAAAATTTTCCATATAGTGTGTACACAACTTCCGACAACCGATTCAAATTTTTCGTACGTAAGGGACACACTCCAAAAATGTTCTCGTACGGGAACAGAACAAACGATTTTCGTTTAATTGTACTGTTTTCGGACGATTTTCGGATAAGAAAAATCAGAAAAGAAAGACTGCGCATGATCAGAAACAACAAAAAAAGTATTATGTCGTATGAGAATATTCATAACAATTTTCATACAAATTTCCTTTCATCATTCCGATTTGCTGTGAAACATCGAGAAAAATCGGACGAACGTTCACCCAATTTTCTTATAGTGTGTTCCCCACTTTAGTGAAAATCCGGCATCTCCAGCAGGGATGAGCCGAACACCCCCCTGTTCGGTTCGCACCAGAACCTGCGAACAGACAAAATGTTCGTGTAAACTTTAGAACCCTATTAAATACAATGGACTCGAACGTTCGAAATCTAAAGTGTTAATTATAAAGGCTAATATGCAAGTTATTGTCCTAAAAAGTGTTTGGGGACCCGGGTCCTGCCCCAGGGGACATGTATCAATGCAAAAAGAAGTTTTAAAAACGGCCGTTTTTTCGGGAGCAGTGATTTTAATAATGCTTAAAATGAAAACATAAAAGTGAAATATTCCTTTAAATTTCGTACCTGGGGGGTGTGTATGATATGCATGTAAAGTGGCGCATGTTTCCCGTGCTTAGAACTGTCCCTGCAAAAAATGTCATTTTTGAAAGAAAAAAATGCATTTAAAACTGACTCGCGGCTATTAATGAATTGTCGGCTCCCGGCAATACATACAAAAGTCATTGATAAAAAAAAAAAAAAGCGTGGGGGTTCCCCAGAATTCAATTACCAGGCCCTTCAGGTCTGGAATGGATATTAAGGGGAACCCCGCCGCAAATTTAAAAAAAAATTGACGTGGGGTTCCCCCAAATATCCATTCCAGGCCCTTCAGATCTGGCATGGATTTTAAGGGGAACTCCACCCCAAATTTAAAAAAAAAATTGCGTGGAGTCCCCCTAAAAATCCATACCAGACCCCTTATCCGAGCACGCAACCTGGCCGGCCGCAGGGGAAAAGGGGGGGAAGAGAGAGCGGCCCCCCCTCCCTCCTGAACCGTACCAAGCCACATGCCCTCAACATGGGGAGGATGTCCCCATGTTGATGGGGACAAGGGCCTCATCCCCACAACCCTTGCCCGGTGGTTGTGGGGGTCTGCGGGCGGGGGGCTTATCGGAATCTGGAAGACCCCTTTAACAAAGAGGACCCCCAGATCCCGCCCCCCCCCTATGTGAATTGGTAAGGGGTACATTGTACCCCTACCATTTCACAAAGAAAGCGTAAAAAAATGTTTAAAAAAACACACAAACACCTTGAAACACCTTGATTGTTATAGGTATTATCTTCCCAAACACAAATTTCACACTCTTCACAATCACGTTATACATGTAATGAGTTTTCAGCAGAACACACAAAGGGCAAAATTAGAACCAAAATAAATGATAGGTACCTTGAAAAATTATTGAGAACTGTTGCTAAATCCATCGAACCAGATATTGATGTGTTTGTTTATCAAAACCCGTGTAAAATATTGCACTAGTTTTATGTTACCTTCTTTTACTTTTATAATAAAAAAATATTACATAGTACATTACCTATATCAGTGATCATTAACCACTTCAGCCCTGGACCATTCGGCTGCCCAAAGACCAGAGGACTTTTTACAATTTGGCACTGCGCTGCTTTAACTGGTAATTGCGCGGTCATGCAATGTTGTACCCAAACAAAATTTGCGTCTTTTTTCCACAAAAAGAGCTTTCTTTTGATGGTATTTGATTGCCCCTGCGATTTTTTTATTTTTTGCGATATAAACGGAAAAATAACAAAAATTTTGAAAAAAAAAAAAAGATATTTTCTACTTTTTGTTATAAGAAAAATCCAATAAACTTAATTTTAGTCATACATTTAGGCCAAAATGTATTCAGCCACATGTCTTTGGTAAAAAAAATGTCAATAAGCGTAAATTTATTGGTTTGCGCAAAAGTTATAGCGTCTACAAACTAGGGTACATTTTCTGGAATTTACACAGCTTTTAGTTTATGACTGCCTATCTCATTTCTTGAGGTGCTCAAATGGCAGGGCAGTACAAAACCCCCCCAAATTACCCCATTTTGGAAAGTAGATAGCCCAAGGAAATTGCTGAGAGGCATGTTGAGCCCATTGAATATTGTTTTTTTTTGTCCCAAGTGATTGAATAATGACAAAAAAAAAAGTACGGGGATACCACATGTGTGGGACTTTTTAAAAAGTAGACACCCCAAGCTATTTGCTGAAAGGCATGGTGAGTATTTTTGCAGCTCTAATTTATTTTTGAAAATGAAGAAAGAAAATAAAAATGTATTTTTTTTTTCTTTTTTACATTTTCAAAACTTTGTGACAAAAAGCGAGATCTGCAAAATACTCACCATACCTCTCAGCAAATAGCTTGGGGTGTCTACTTTTCAAAATGGGGTCATTTAGGGGGGTTTTGTGCCATCTGGGCATTCCATGGCCTTCAAAACAGTGATAGGTAGTGAGGAGTGAAATCAAAAATTTACACCCTAATGCCGCGTACACACGATCATTTTTCCCGTCGGGAAAAATGACATTTTTTTTTTTCGCCGAGAAAAACGATCGTCTGTGGGCTTTATGCCGTTTTTCTCGTTGAGAAAAACGGCAGGAAAAACGACGAGAAAAATTAGAACATGTTCTAAATTTTCTCATCGTTTTTTCCATAATTTTTTTCCGCGGCAGTTTTCCCATAGGGAGACACTGCCGCGGAGCCCACAGACGGTCGTTTTTCTCGTCAAAAAAAAAAATTACGGGAAAAACGGTCGTGTGTGGGGGAATATGCCGTTCCCTCGTTTTTCATTTTTTTTCATGCCGTGATTCACGGCGGTGTTTTCACCGCCGTGAATCACGATCGTGTGTACGCGGCATTAGAAAGCCTGAAGGCGGTGCTTGGTTTTCGGGGTCCCGTACATGGCTAGGCTCCCAAAAAGTCTCACACATGTGGTATCCCCATACTCAGGAGAAGCAAAATAATGTATTTTGGGGTGTAGTTTCACATATGCCCATGGCATGTTTGAGCAATATATCATTTAGTGACAACTTTGTGCAAAAAAAAATAATAAAATTGTCTATTTCCCGCAACTTGTTTCTGTAAAAAAAAAAAATAACAATAATAATTTTCCAGAAACTTGTGGCAAAATATAAAATATTTCATGGACTCAACATGCCTCTCAGCAAATAGCTTGAAGTGTCTTCTTTCCAAAATGGGGTCATTTGGGGGGGGTTTGTGCTATTTTGACATTTCATGGCCTCCGTAACTGTGATAGGCAGTGAGGAAGTGAAATCAAAAATTTGCGCCCTTAGAAATCCTGAAGGCGGTGATTGGTTTTTAGGGTCCTGTCAGTGCTGGTCCAAGACATTGTGCTGCCTGGTACCAAGAATTAAATGCTGCCCCCCCCCCCTCCAAAAAAAAAACACGCCCAGTCGCCCACCAAAAGGCCCCCACATTCATAATTGTATATCATGATAAATTAAGAGGACTCTTTACATGTATATAGAAGTATAAATAGGACCTGTCATGGCTCTATAAAAAGGACCTGGTATGGCTCTATTCATGTGTAGGACTATAAAGAGGAGCGGTCATGGCACTATACGTGTGTATAGAAGTGTAAAAGGAAATGTCATGGCTCAATCCATGTATGTAGGAATATAAAGAGGACCTGTCATGGCTCTATACATGCATGTAGGAGTATAAAAGGACCCATCAGAGCTCTATACATGTGTATATAGGAGTATAAAAGCACATGTCATGGCTCAATAAAAAGGATGTGTTATGGCTCTATTCATGTATAGGAGTATAAAGAGAACTGGTCATGGCACTATATATATGTGTGTAAATCAATATTCAAGTGTAAAAACACCCCCCTGCACATCCGTTTCCCCCCTCCCCTCACACACACATATCTGTTCACCCTCTGTACCCAATACACACATATCTGTTCCCCCTGCACACCTGCCCCCCCCCTCCCCACACACACATATCTGTACCCCCTGCACACCTGTACCCCTCCCCCACACACACATATCTGTATCCCCTGCACACCTGTCCCCTCCCCACACACACACATATCTGTTCACCCTCTGTACACAATACACACATATCTGTACCCCCTGCACACCTGTACCCCTCCCCCACACACACATATCTGTATCCCCTGCACACCTGTCCCCTCCCCACACACACACACACACACACATATCTGTACCCCCTGCACACCTGCCCCCCCTCCCCACACACACATATCTGTACCCCCTGCACACCTGCCCCCCCTCCCCACACACACATATCTGTACCCCCTGCACACCTGTCCCCTCCCCACACACAAACATATCTGTACCCCCTGCACACCTGTACCCCCCCCCCACACACACATCTGTATCCCCTGCACACCTGTCCCCTCCCCACACACACACACACACACACACATATCTGTACCCCCTGCACACCTGCCCCCCCCCACACACACATATCTGTACCCCCTGCACACCTGCCCCCCCTCCCCACACACACATATCTGTACCCACTGCACACCTGTCCCCTCCCCACACACAAACATATCTGTACCCCCTGCACACCTGTACCCTCCCCACACACACACATATCTGTTCACCCTCTGTACCCAATACACACATATCTGTTCCCCCTGCACACCTGCCCCCCCTCCCCACACACACATATCTGTACCCCCTGCACACCTGTACCCCTCCCCCACACACACATATCTGTATCCCCTGCACACCTGTCCCCTCCCCACACACACACATATCTGTTCACCCTCTGTACCCAATACACACATATCTGTACCCCCTGCACACCTGTACCCCTCCCCCACACACACATATCTGTATCCCCTGCACACCTGTCCCCTCCCCACACACACACACACACACACACACACACATATCTGTACCCCCTGCACACCTGCCCCCCCTCCCCACACACACATATCTGTACCCCCTGCACACCTGTCCCCTCCCCACACACAAACATATCTGTACCCCCTGCACACCTGTACCCCCCCCCACACACACACATATCTGTACCCCCTGCACACCTGCCCCCCCTCCCCACACACACACATATCTGTACCCCCTGCACACCTGCCCCCCCTCCCCACACACACATATCTGTACCCCCTGCACACCTGTCCCCCCCCACACACACACATATCTGTACCCCCTGCACACCTGTACCCCCCCCACACACACATATCTGTACCCCCTGCACACCTGTTCCCCCCACACACACACACACACACACATATCTGTACCCCCCTGCACACCTACCCCCCCCCCCACACACACACACACACATCAGTTCCCTCTGTACACAGTGCAATGCACTATAAACTGACAGCAGAGTAAATTTTTGTTTCTTGTGAATGGGTGCAGGCTGCAGCAATGAGCTTGAAGCTTCCACTATACCTGAGCCAGCGAAGGTGGTGGTAAACTTTACTCCAGGACTGGAGAGCGGCGCTGCTGCCTGCCAGTCCTCCCACAACAGATCCCTGAGAGACCAGGAGGAGGGGGGGCGGCGGGAGCAGATATCGTGGCAAGCCCGTAGTTACATGATGCAGGGCTTCCATATCATCTACCCCAGCCAGTTCCACTAAACATGCAGCACTTCCGGCCAGCTGCTCCTCGTCCCGGCTCTCTCCTCTCATCTTCTCACTGCAGCTGCTAGGGCGGCACTGCAGGCTGGGGATAGAGTGGTCTGTCAGGGATGTCTTCACAGCCCCAACCGCCCCCTAGGCTGGCGCCATAAGGCATGCATTTTAAAAATGCCGGGACCTTTCTCGGCAGAACACTGGCCCTGCTCGCAATGGGATAAGCAGCGCAGGGGAACGGGCTAGCTGGCTGGTGGGCGGCAATTTGCCGCCCCCTTTAAAGTGCCGCCTGGGACCGAGGTACCATCGGGTCCCATGGTAGGGCCGGCCCTGGGTCCTGTACACGGCTAGGCTCCCAAAAAGTCTCACACATGTGGTATCCCCGTACTCAGGAGAAGCAGCAGAATGTATTTTGGGGTGTAATTCCACATATGCCCATGGCATGTTTGAGCAATATATCATTTAGTGACAACTTTGTGCAAAAAACAAACAAAAAATTGTCTATTTCCCGCAACTTGTGTCAAAATATTAAATATTCCATGAACTCGACATGCCTCTCAGCAAATAGCTTGGGGTGTCTACTTTCCAAAATGGGGTCATTTGGGGGGGGTTATGAACTGTCCTGGCATTTTATGCACAACATTAGGAAGCTTATGTCACACATCATCCACTCTTCTAACCACTTGAAGACAAAGCCCTTTCTGATACTTTTTGTTTACATGAAAAAATATATTTTTTTTGCAAGAAAATTACTTTGAACCCCCAAACATTATATTTTTTTTTTATTAAAGCAAAGGTTATAGATTAAAATGGTGGGTGTTGCATTTTTTTTTCACACAGTATTTGCGCAGCGATTTTTCAAACCCATTTAAAAAAACAAACAAACACTTTTTTAAATTTTAAAGCACTAAAACACACTATATTGCCCAAATTTTTGATGAAATAAAAAAGATGATCTTAGGCCAAGTACATGGATACCAAACACGACATGCTTTAAAAATTTCGCACAAACGTGCAGCGGCGACAAACTACATACATTTTTAAAAGCGTTTAAAAGCCTTTACAGATTACCACTTTAGATTTACAGAGGAGGTCTACTGCTAAAATGACTGCACTCGATCTGACCTTCGCGGTGATACCTCACATGCATGGTGCAATAGCTGTTTACAAATGAGGCCAGACTGACGCTTGCGTACGCCTTTGCGCGAGAGCAGGGGTGATTTTTTTTTATTATTATTTATTTTGCTTTTTTATTTTATTTTTAAACTGTTCTTTTCAGTTTTTGTTATCATTTTTAGTGTTATCTCAGGGAATGTAAATATCCCCTATGATAGCAATAGGTAGTGACAGCAGGGGCGGGCTGGGCCGGGATGCAAAGTGTCAATTTCCGCCCGAGCCGCTCTGATTGCCTGCAAAAAGGGCCGCTGTACTGCCAACTCAGAACTGCACATGTCCTGTGCCTGCAATAGAATAGAATAGAGAGTTGGCCGCTGGCCGCGGACCCTGCAGTGCAGTACAGAACTGAGTCTGTCTGACTATAGTACCATCCCAGATTTGCTCCCGAGTCCCGCGCACAATCCCTGGTGATCACGCCGGATTGGCAGTCATGTGACCAGTGGTAGGGGGCGGGGCTTCGGATGGTACACAGAGACGGGACTCATGTGACAGGCTGCTGTCTGACGGAGCTGGAAGATGGCAACCTGCGGGAGAGAAATTTGCTGTGTTGCTGCTGTCGAGAGAGAGAGAGAGAGAGAGAGAACAACCCCAGAGGAGATGGTAAGTGTAACCCAACCACCACCACAACCTGCATACACCCACTCTGCATTTACCAACCTGCATACACCCACCCTGCATACACACACCCTGCATACACCCACCCTGCACCACCCATTACACCTCTCTATTACCCTTCAGGCCAATGTACACTGCATTATATCTCACCATACCCTGTTTGCACTCCTTATACCCTGCACATATCCATTACACCTGCTCAACTACAGATGACTAATGCACAGCTATCCACTCCCTGCAGAGCCCTGACACCACCCAACTAGGGTTGCCACCTCATCCCTTTAAACCCGAACACATGTTAATTACACAGGTTCCGAGTCTAATTTGTTTCCCGATAAGGCACCAAGTGAGTTTAATTACCACCTTAATCAGCCACAGAACCCGTGTAATTCATGTGTGTTCGGGTTTAAAGGGATGAGGTGGCAACCCCACACCCAACACTCTCCATTACACCCTATTATACTCTGCATACACCAATCACACCCCAACACTACCAACACCTCTCACCACAGATCCCACCCAACTATACTCTGCATATACCAGTCACATAAGAACTCTTGCACCTCTCACCACCCATCACACTTCACTTCACACCTTCTTACTAGTGATGAGCCGAACACCCCCGGGTTCGGTTCGCACCAGAACCCGCGAACGGACCGAAAGTTCGAACGAACATTAGAACCCTATTAAATACAATGGATGCGAACGTTCGAATTCTAAAGTGCTAATTATAACAACTATTATGCATGTTATTGTCATAAATAGGGTTTGGGAACCCGGGTTCTGCACCAGGGAACATGTATCAATGCAAAAAGAAGTTTTAAAAACGGTCGTTTTTCGGGAGCAGTCATTTTAATGATGCATAAAGTGAAAAAAAAAAAGTCAAATATTCCTTTAAATATCGTACCTGGGGGGTGTCTAAAGTATGCCTGTGAAGTGCCACGTGTTTCCCGTGTTTAGAACTGTCCCTGCACAAAATGACACTTCTAAAGGAAAAAAAAGCCATTTAAAACTGCTTGCGGCTTTAATGTAATGTCTGGTCCTGGTAATATGGATGAAATTCTTTAAGAAAAATGGCATAGCTACCCCATGACCCCCCCCCCCCACCCCAGCCCATTACCAGCCCCTTTGGGTCTTGTATGGATATTAAGGGGAACCCCGCACATAAAATAAAAAAGGCCCTATATACTCTGAACAGCCGTATACAGGCGGTGCATACAAGACAGGGACTGTAGGTTTGTTCTTATGTAGAATCTGTTTGTAATTTTGAACAGGTACATTGTTGAAGTGTAGCTCCAGCCCAAAAATCTATTTTTAAACTTTTTGGGAAACATAGGTAAGGGTTATCAACCCTGTAACATTTGTTTTGCTGTCTGTGCCCCTGTTCAGAACATTTCACCTCACTTTCCGTCCCAATGACAACTGTTTTTGAAATGTGGTGTTTTTCTTGAAACAAGGATTGCTGATAAAGCATCAGTACAGATGAGACCCCTTTCTCCCATATTTATTCTTACAGGAGAGAATTTTCCTTTCTAGGGGTAGATTTCCTCTCACTTCCTGTTGTCTTCTTTCGTTTGCAAGTAGGAGTCGTTTGTAAGTTGGATGTTTGAAAGTAGGGACCTGCCGTATATACTCTGCAGAAATAGGCCCCTTAGTTGTTGGTGTTGGCACAACACTGTAAGCACTCAGTTACTCTTGGTTGGTGCTGGAACGCCCTGCTGTCAACTATTATATCAGGAATTTTAATTACATATAATTGTTGAACAGTGGTAGTAAAAATTGGGGCTTTGATGGTGGTGCTGGTGCCACAACACTGTAAGCCCTGACAGTTACTCTTGGTGGGTGCAGCAATGGGCCCTGCTGTGAATTATTAGATCAAGAATTGTAATTACATGCCCCTTTTGAACAGGGGCTGAAAAATTGGGCCTTTCGTGGTGGTGGTGGTGGTGGCGTTGCCACAAGACTGTAAGCCCTCAGAGTTACTCTTGGTGGGTGCAGCAATGGACCCTGCTGTGAATTATTAGATCAAGAATTGTAATTGCATGCCCCTGTTGAACAGGGGCTGAAAAATTGGGCCTTAGGCACTGGTGGCACAACACTACAACCCCTCACAGATACTGTACTTGGAGCACAGCAATGAGCCCTGTTGCAAAGTATTGCTTCAAAAATTGTAATGACACGCCCCTGTTAAACAGGGGCTGAAAAATTGGGCCTTAGGCACTGGTGCCACAACACTCCAACCCCTCACAGATACTGTACTTGGAGCACAGCAATGAGCCCTATGGCAAATTATTGCTAAAAAAATTGTAATTACACGCCCCTGTAAAACAGGGGCTGAAAAATTGGGCCTTAGCCACTGGTGGCGGCACCCATAAACAAAAATGATCTTCCAAGCTATCATCATCAATCGTATCATTGAGGACTCGGAGGAGGAGGATAGCCAGTCAACATAACAGCACAGGCACTCAGCATCAGCATCAGTCTTGAAGGGATGTGACATGTTAAAATCAATTAGTCTGTTATATCAGCATCAGGTGTGTGGTAGCTGGTGGTGATCCAAGACTGGTTCATCTTGATGAAAGTCAGTCGATCAACCGAGTCGGTGGACAGGCGCACCCTGTGATCCGTGACAAATCCTCCAGCAGCACTGAATGTGCGTTCCGAAAGAACGCTGGATGCAGGACAGGCCAGTAGCTCAATTGCATACTGTGCAAGCTCTGGCCAGTGATCCATCCTCAAGACCCAGTAAGCCAGAGGATTTTCGGTGGGGAAGGTGTCCAAGTCTGACCTTGCCCCTAGATATTCCTGCACCATGTTTATCAGACGCTGGCGATGGTTGCTGGAACCGATCATACTTTGGGGCTGCGGACTAAAGAATTGTCTGAACGCATCGGTCAGACGGCCACCTTCCCCACCGCTCCTTCTTTGACTGGCCGAAGCCTCAGCAACTCGTTGTCCAGGACCAGGAGTTTGTAACCTCCCAGTCTCTGGGAACGCGTTGCACAGACCTTTCTGCAAGGCCTCCCGGAGTTGTCTCATCCTCTGCTCCCTCTGCGATGGTAACATAAGGTCCGCAACCTTACCCTTGTACCGTGGATCAAGGAGAGTGGCCAGCCAGTAATGGTCCCTCTCCTTGATCCGAAGAATACGAGGATCCTTCCGCAGACTTTGCAGGATCAGGGAGGCCATGCAGCGTAGGTTTGCTGAGGCATTCGCTCCGGAGTCCTCTGGGTCACTAAGGACGACATGATCCGCAGCCACCTCCTCCCAGCCACGTACAAGTCCACTGGTTTCTTGGGACTGTAAATCATCCCTAAAAGACTGCTGCTGATGATGCTGAGTGCCAGCCTCCACCTCCATGCTGACACAATCCTCCTCCTCCTCCTCCTCCTCCTCCTCTTCCTGTGCGATGGGTGGGACAGAAGGAACACTGTCTGGGTAAAGGGGGCCTTGAGAGGCAAGGAAGTCCTCCTCTTCCTGCCTCTGTTCTGCCTCAAGTGCCCTGTCCATTATTCCACGCAGCGTGTGCTCCAACAGGTGGACAAGAGGTACAGTGTCACTGATGCATGCACTGTCACTGCTCACCATCCTCGTGGCCTCCTCAAATGGTGCCAGGACAGTGCATGCATCCCTGATCATGCCCCACTGGCGTGGAGAAAAAAAACCAAGCTCCCCTGACCCTGTCCTGGTGCCGTAGTCGCACAGGTACTCATTGATGGCCCTCTGCTGCGTGTGCAGCCGCTGCAGCATGGCCAACGTTGAGTTCCACCTGGTGGGCATGTCACATATAAGGCGTTTCTTGGGCAGGTTCAACTCCTTTTGCAGCTCAGCCAGGCGAGCACTGGCATTATAAGATCTGCGGAAATGCACACAGACTTTCCTGGCCTGCCTCAGGACATCCTGTAAGCCCGGGTACCTGCCCAAGAACCGCTGCACCACCAGGTTAAGGACGTGAGCCACACAGGGCACATGGGTCAGTTGTCCCTGTCGGAGGGCAGAGAGGAGGTTGGTGCCATTGTCGCAAACCACCATTCCTGGCTTAAGCTGGCGTGGCGTCAACCACCTCTCGGCCTGGCCCTGCAGAGCAGACAGGACCTCTGCCCCAGTGTGGCTTCTGTCCCCCAAACACACCAGCGCAAGCACGGCATGGCATCTTTTTGCCTGCGTACTTGCGTAGCCCCGTGAACGGCTACGGAGCACCGCTGGTTCATAGGACAAACCACAGGAAGAGGCCATGGAGGAAGAAGAAGAGGAGGGGGTGGAGGAGAGAGGTGTGTCACAACCAGTAGTAGCATTTTGGAGGCGTGGCGGTGGGACAACCTCCAACACTACTGCACCTTGTCCTGCATCCTTCCCAGCTGCCAAAAGAGTGACCCAATGGGCCGTGAAAGAAAGGTAACGTCCCTGTCCATGCCTGCTGGACCATGAGTCAGCGGTAATATGCACCTTACCGCTGACCGCCCTGTCCAGCGAGGCCAAGACATTGCCTTCCACATGCCGGTAGAGAGCCGGAATAGCCTTCCGTGAGAAAAAGTGGCGTTTGGGAACCTGCCACTGAGGAACCGCACATTGCACAAACTCACGGAAGGGGGCCGAGTCTACCAACTGAAAAGGCAGCAGTTGAAGCGCTAGCAATTTAGCCAAGCTAGCATTCAACCGCTGGGCATGTGGATGGCTGGGAGTGAACTTCTTTCGACGGTCCAGCAGCTGGGGCAGGGAAATTTGCCTGCTAGAATCGGACGTCGGTGTACTGCTAGCAGAGTGGCCGCAAGTACTTGGCTGTGACACACCTAATTCTACACCTTCATTCCTCTCAGTGCATGTTTCAGAGAGGACTGAAGTTATAGTGGGGTTGGAGATCCCAGCTGATGCGGTGCAAGGAGAGGTCCGCTTTGTTCTTTGGTGTGGGTCTTTGAGGTAGGCTTGCCAACGAGCTGCATGGCAGGTCAACATATGTCTGGTCAGGCATGTGGTACCCAAGCGGCTGATGTTTTGGCCACGCGATATACGCTTGAGACATATGTTGCAAACAGCAGCTGTGCGATCTGATGCACTAGCCTCAAAAAAGGCCCACACCAAAGAACTTTTTGAATGACGGGCAGAGGCAGCGCCCTGCACAGGCGGAGCTCTGCGGTGTGATTCCGTCGGTGTACTGCCCTTACGCTGGCCACCAAAGGGCATCCTGCCTCGTTGGAGATGTGCCTCCTCCTCCTCCTCCTCCTCTCTCCTATTAGGCACCCACGTGGAGTCAGTGACCTCATCATCACCTCCCTCCTCATCACTGGAGCCAATCTGGCAGTATGCTGCAGCTGCTGGAACATGACTGCCAGATTGGTGTCCTTCTTGAGCATCCCCTCTGTCTGCTCTCACGCTACTGCCTTCCTCTAGCTGGGTTTCATCATCAGACCCTTCGAAACGCTGGGCATCCTCCTGGAGCATGTACCCAACACTGTGCTCAAACAGTTCGGGGGACTCCTCAGGAGGAGGACATGGTGGGTCTAGGGAAGGAGTGACTGATGATGAGTCTGACATTGATACCAGGGAAGAGGACGCTTTGGCAGATGCTTTTCCAGTACCCTGAGCCTGGGTGAGAGAGGATGAGGAGGAGGAGGAGGGCTTGGTCATCCACTCTACCAAGTCTTCGGCATGATGTGGCTCAACATGTCCAGCTGCCGAAAAGAAGGACAAGCGTGTCCCATGGCCATGTGCTGATGACAATGCACCGCGTCCACGACCAGCACTGTTGCCCCCAGACACAGAGCCTGCTTGCCCTCTTTTATTGCCTCCTGACTGTCTGCCTCTCCTTGTTTGCCTTCCAGACATTCTAATAGATGGCCTGCAGGGAGATGGGAAAAAAGCAATAAGGGCTACCTTCAGGTGTCCTTCTCTGTCCCTTGAAACAAGGACTTTGACAGTGAAAGAAACTGACACACTCTCCCTACCTACAGTTTTCTGACCCTAGAAAAAATGTTTTTTTTAAGCACAATTTAGCACAAGGAGAATTCACTCACTGTCCTTCCAGGTCCCTGGAAACAAGGACTTTGACAGTGAAAGAAACTGACACACTCTCCCTACCTACAGTTTTCTGTCCCTAGAAAAAATGTTTTTTTTAAGCACAATTTAGCACAAGGAGAATTCACTCACTGTCCTTCCAGGTCCCTGGAAACAAGGACTTTGACAGTGAAAGAAACTGACACACTCTCCCTACCTACAGTTTTCTGTCCCTAGAAAAAATGTTTTTTTTAAGCACAATTTAGCACAAGGAGAATTCACTCACTGTCCTTCCAGGTCCCTGGAAACAAGGACTTTGACAGTGAAAGAAACTGACACACTCTCCCTACCTACAGTTTTCTGTCCCTAGAAAAAATGTTTTTTTTAAGCACAATTTAGCACAAGGAGAATTCACTCACTGTCCTTCCAGGTCCCTGGAAACAAGGACTTTGACAGTGAAAGAAACTGACACACTCTCCCTACCTACAGTTTTCTGTCCCTAGAAAAAATGTTTTTTTTAAGCACAATTTAGCACAAGGAGAATTCACTCACTGTCCTTCCAGGTCCCTGGAAACAAGGACTTTGACAGTGAAAGAAACTGACACACTCTCCCTACCTACAGTTTTCTGTCCCTAGAAAAAATGTTTTTTTTAAGCACAATTTAGCACAAGGAGAATTCACTCACTGTCCTTCCAGGTCCCTGGAAACAAGGACTTTGACAGTGAAAGAAACTGACACACTCTCCCTACCTACAGTTTTCTGTCCCTAGAAAAAATGTTTTTTTTAAGCACAATATAGCACAAGGAGAATTCACTCACTGTCCTTCCAGGTCCCTGGAAACAAGGACTTTGACAGTGAAAGAAACTGACACACTCTCCCTACCTACAGTTTTCTGTCCCTAGAAAAAATGTTTTTTTTAAGCACAATTTAGCACAAGGAGAATTCACTCACTGTCCTTCCAGGTCCCTGGAAACAAGGACTTTGACAGTGAAAGAAACTGACACACTATCCCTACCTACAGTTTTCTGTCCCTATAAAAAATGTTTTTTTTAAGCACAATTTAGCACAAGGAGAATTCACTCACTGTCCTTCCAGGTCCCTGGAAACAAGGACTTTGACAGTGAAAGAAACTGACACACTCTCCCTACCTACAGTTTTCTGTCCCTAGAAAAAATGTTTTTTTTAAGCACAATTTAGCACAAGGAGAATTCACTCACTGTCCTTCCAGGTCCCTGGAAACAAGGACTTTGACAGTGAAAGAAACTGACACACTCTCCCTACCTACAGTTTTCTGTCCCTAGAAAAAATGTTTTTTTTAAGCACAATTTAGCACAAGGAGAATTCACTCACTGTCCTTCCAGGTCCCTGGAAACAAGGACTTTGACAGTGAAAGAAACTGACACACTCTCCCTACCTACAGTTTTCTGTCCCTAGAAAAAATGTTTTTTTTAAGCACAATATAGCACAAGGAGAATTCACTCACTGTCCTTCCAGGTCCCTGGAAACAAGGACTTTGACAGTGAAAGAAACTGACACACTCTCCCTACCTACAGTTTTCTGTCCCTAGAAAAAATGTTTTTTTTAAGCACAATTTAGCACAAGGAGAATTCACTCACTGTCCTTCCAGGTCCCTGGAAACAAGGACTTTGACAGTGAAAGAAACTGATACACTCTCCCTACCTACAGTTTTCTGTCCCTAGAAACATGTTTTTTTTAAGCACAATTTAGCACAAGGAGAATTCACTCACTGTCCTTCCAGGTCCCTGGAAACAAGGACTTTGACAGTGAAAGAAACTGACACACTCTCCCTACCTACAGTTTTCTGTCCCTAGAAAAAATGTTTTTTTTAAGCACAATTTAGCACAAGGAGAATTCACTCACTGTCCTTCCAGGTCCCTGGAAACAAGGACTTTGACAGTGAAAGAAACTGACACACTCTCCCTACCTACAGTTTTCTGTCCCTAGAAAAAATGTTTTTTTTAAGCACAATTTAGCACAAGGAGAATTCACTCACTGTCCTTCCAGGTCCCTGGAAACAAGGACTTTGACAGTGAAAGAAACTGACACACTCTCCCTACCTACAGTTTTCTGTCCCTAGAAAAAATGTTTTTTTTAAGCACAATTTAGCACAAGGAGAATTCACTCACTGTCCTTCCAGGTCCCTGGAAACAAGGACTTTGACAGTGAAAGAAACTGACACACTCTCCCTACCTACAGTTTTCTGTCCCTAGAAAAAATGGTTTTTTTTAAGCACAATATAGCACAAGGAGAATTCACTCACTGTCCTTCCAGGTCCCTGGAAACAAGGACTTTGACAGTGAAAGAAACTGACACACTCTCCCTACCTACAGTTTTCTGTCCCTAGAAAAAATGTTTTTTTTAAGCACAATTTAGCACAAGGAGAATTCACTCACTGTCCTTCCAGGTCCCTGGAAACAAGGACTTTGACAGTGAAAGAAACTGACACACTCTCCCTACCTACAGTTTTCTGTCCCTAGAAAAAATGTTTTTTTTAAGCACAATTTAGCACAAGGAGAATTCACTCACTGTCCTTCCAGGTCCCTGGAAACAAGGACTTTGACAGTGAAAGAAACTGACACACTCTCCCTACCTACAGTTTTCTGTCCCTAGAAAAAATGTTTTTTTTAATCACAATTTAGCACAAGGAGAATTCACTCACTGTCCTTCCAGGTCCCTGGAAACAAGGACTTTGACAGTGAAAGAAACTGACACACTCTCCCTACCTACAGTTTTCTGTCCCTAGAAAAAATGTTTTTTTTAAGCACAATTTAGCACAAGGAGAATTCACTCACTGTCCTTCCAGGTCCCTGGAAACAAGGACTTTGACAGTGAAAGAAACTGACACACTCTCCCTACCTACAGTTTTCTGTCCCTAGAAAAAATGTTTTTTTTAAGCACAATATAGCACAAGCACAAAACACACTGACACTCTCCCTACCTATCCTTCTCTTTCCCTAAACTAAAGGAATCCAGGTTAAGCAAGAAAGAAATAAAAGTCACTGTCCCTGCCTATGCTGCTCTATCCCTGCTCCGGAACACACTACACTAGGCCGCCGTGCTGGCGGCCTTTTATAGTGTGGGGCGTGTACTAAACACCCTCAGCAATAATTGGCCACAGGCATCCTGCCTGTGGCCAATCATTGCTCTCCTCGCTGACGGCGCTGTGATTGGCCAAGCATGCGGGGTCACAGTGCATGCTTGGCCAATCACAGCGCCTGGATGACACTGCGATGGCGTAGTGCATTGTGGGCCGTTCGCGTCACTCGAATTTGGCGCGAACGGCCCAAATCGTTCGATCTTCGTCGAACGATCGAACAGCCGATGTTCGAGTCGAACGTATGTTCGACTCGAACACGAAGCTCATCCCTACTTCTTACAGCTATGGCCCCCCATCACACCCTGTCCTACCTTGTATACACCCATCACACACTGTATTATACACTGTGTACTCCCCTCTTTCATTGTCACCACCCTTTACAGCCTGGTTGCAACCATCACCATGCAACCTACCACCCCTCCCCTAAATATACAACACTCAAACCCTTCATACACCTGCTCATCCTCCAATGTAAAAAAAACAAAACAAAAACATTTGGTACATATTCCCTCATGCAATCCATCATTTTATCATCTTTTTATTTTTTTGCTTTAAAAAATTAAAAAAGACCAAACATTTGGGAAAAAAATACGTTTTTCTTAGTTTCTATCAGAAAATTTTGTAAATAAGTAATTTTTCTCCTTCACTGATGAGGCGGCACTGATTAGGTGGCACTCATGTGGAGGCACTAATATGCCGCACAGATAGGTGGCACAGATAGGGGGCACAGATAGGTGGCACTGAAAGGCAGCACTGATTGGTGTCTCTGATGGGCACTGATTGGTGTCTCCGATGGGCACAGACTGGCATCACTTGCTGGGCACTGTTGGGGCTGCACTGATGATCAGTGCCCTTTTTACCTGTATGGGTCTCCCCTGCGATGAGATGCCACTGATCGTCTCTCCTCTCCTTACACTCTGTCAGTGTGAGGCAAGGAGAGCCGATAAACAACACTTCTGCATTTAAACGTGATTGGACACAGCGGATCACATGTGTAATGAATGGTGAGCTGATTCAGTGGTTCAACGGGCCACTTGACTGGACTTGCCCCCCAGGCCTAAGACTGCCAGCCCTCCCCTGAGTGACAGGTACTATTTTTTGAAAAAATTGGGGTCTATTAGACCCTAGATCTCTCCTCTGCCCTCAAATCATCTGACCACACCAAGATCGGTGTGATAAAATGCTTTCCTAATTTCCCAATGGCGCTGTTTATATTGTAATCTTTTTTTTCATGCAGTCTGTGGGCTGAACGAAAAAAAGAGATTGATCGGTGGGTATGCCCACCATTAGAATACCTCCCTAATCCACCCACTTCTAATAATTGGCATACATGCACCATTTTGTTTTTAACTGTGGTGGTGAAATCACCTCCTACAGCACTGGAGTCATTGATTTACGTATCGTGGGAGCAAACGCTGTTGCTGCAAGATAAATAAATCAGTGCGGCAGCTGAATGGCATACCTTCTAAGAAAATGATGGTTAACAATAAAACAAAGTAATATTACAGTATAACAGTAAGACATACCATACCTGCAAAGCAAATACAAAAAAAAAACATAGTAAGAAATAAAAAACATTTTTTAACGCAATCTGTGCCTAAATTATATATATGCCAAAGCATGGGGGCAATCCGCCCCAAAAGTTAGGAGCAAATCGCTCCTCCACCCCTGCTGAGATTGATTAGTGACACTGGTGACAGGGGGTGAAAGGGTTAACTGGGGGCGATCAAGGGGTTAAACCTTTATTAGGGGGGTTAGGGGGGTACCCTAGACCTAACGGGGTCTACCACTAATTGCCCTAACACTTATGCCGCGTACACACGACTGTTTTTAATGTCATTGAAAAAAACTGAATTTTTCTCGACGTGATTCTCCTCAAGCCTGCCTTGCCTACACACTATCGTGGAAAAAATGCTCGAGTAAAGCGCGGTCACGTACAACACGTACGACGGCACTATAAAGGGGAAGTTCCATTCGGATGGCGCCACCCTTCATGTTAGTAAAGTTTGTTGAGAGACGATTCGCGCTTTTCAGCCTCGTGCTTTTCAGTCCATTACAGCGTGACGAATGTGCTATCTCCATTACGAATGCTAGTTTTACCAGAACGAGCGCTCCTGTCTCATACTTGATTCTGAGCATGCGCATTTTTTTCACGTCGTTAAAGCCTACACACGGCCATTTTTCATGACGAGAAAAACGACCATGTGAAAAACGTGAAAAATTAGAGCATGTTCCAATTTTTTCATGGCCATTTTTCACGTTGTGAAAAATGCTCTGAAGCCCACACACGATCATTTTTAATGACCATTTTAAAAAATTGCATTTTTCTCGTCATTAAAAACGGTTGTGTGTACGCGGCATTATAACAGTCACAAATGACACCAAATGCAGTGATCAGTAAATGAAAACTGCAATTGGTGACACTGTGACAGGGGGTGCAAGGATTAACTGAGTGGGGGTGATCGGGGGGGTGATTTGTGTGCCTATGTGTACTGGTGTTAGTGTGCTGTTGGTGAAAATCACTGTGTTGCCGCATACACACGATCATTATTCATGGCGGTTAAAAAACCGCCGTGAATAATGTCATTAAAAACGAGAGAACGGCTTGTTCCCCACACACGATCGTTTTTCACATTGTTTTTTCTCTTGTCGAGAAAAACGACCGTCTGTGGGCTCCGCGGCAGTGTTTCCCTGTGGGAAACACTGCCGCGGAAAGCATGTAGAAAAAAACGACGAGAAAAATTAGAACATGTTCTAATTTTTCTGGTCGTTTTTAATGCCGTTTTTCTCGTCGAAAAAAACGACAGAAAGCCCACAGACTATCGTTTTTCTCGGCGAATGGGAAAAATTTCGTTTTTTTCGACGAGAAAAACGACCGTGTGTACGCGGCATGAGACATTGTCTCTCCTCGGCTCCCGAACAAAAAGGCTGCACGAGGAGAGATGACCTCACTTCCTTTGCCTGTGTTTACAGTTCACAGGCAGAGGAAGTGTTTCATTGGTCAGGAGCGAACGTGAGGGGGGAGCCATAAATCAGTGGCCTCCCCCTCAGGATGGATCGCTCCTGGAACCATGCCGACCGTCTCGGGCACCAGGGGGGGCGCTATCGCGCCCCCGCCCACGGGTGGGTGGTAACGTATATATACGCTACTCTGCCTGCCCGTGCCATTCTGCCGACGTATATCGTTGTGAGGCGGTCGGCAAGTGGTTTATATATTATCTGCACAACTTTTTCTGCTTATCAGCTACCCTTATTGTTAGTGTATTTTATGTGTGGCCCAAGACAATTCCTCTTCTTTCAATTAGGCCCAGGGAGGTCAAAAGGTTGGACGCCCCTATTTTAAAGCAATATGTAATTTCTCTAACCATGAGTACAGTGGTTCTAGTTCCCAGGAATCAAAAAGTTCCAGTAAAATTGCAGCATTTATTAAAAAGTTATTTTTTATAGGTTGGTGCTTTGAAAGTCATAAAATATATTTTCTTGGTTTTAATGGACATTGAATATATGGCAACCACAAAAAAAAAAATTGTAACACTATTGGTGAATTGAGTGACATATTTTGAAGGTATATTTATCTTCAGCTTACCAACAGCTTCATTAAAGTGAAGTAAAGAGTAATTGCAAGTGTTCCAAAAATTGCTGCCTCTCCTCTTCTCCTACTAATGCTGCTTAGCCTGTATAAAAGAGATGTGTGTAAATACCTTTTTTAATCTGGTGCGGTCTCATGATTAACAAGCAGCATCTCTCCTGTGTCAGAGAGCGCTTGACAACAGCTCTTAATTCCTGGAGCCGTAGTGTCACCTGCTGGCTCCCATTGTCAATCTGCAACTCCCCCCTTTCCCCTGCAACAACCACTCGCTGGCACAGAAGCCAGAGCTTTGAGATGACGTGACTGCATCAGAGTAGAATAAGGAATGGTATTTACACACATCTCTTTTATACATTCTATGCAGCATAGGTAGAAGGAGGGGAAGGCAGCATTTTTAGGAATTCTTGCAATTATCCTTTACTTCTACTTTAAGAATGCATTTACTTTTAAATGCATTCTTAAAGTCCATTTACTTACATTAATGTCAAAGAAACATTCATTTCAGGTGTGTTTCTTTTTTCTGATTGTTCTGAAATTTCAGATTGTTCAGAAATAATGGACACTAGGGATGAGCTTCGTGTTCGAGTCGAACCCATGTTCAACACGAACATCGGCTGTTCGCCGAATTGCGAACATTATGGGCCGTTTGCGCCAAATTCGAGTGCCTCACCTCCTGTCCCCTTTGTAAATAAAACGGCTTGCTTGTCTAGGGGTATGCGGGAGGAGGATGAGGTTCACTACGGCCTATGTCCTCTAATGTGCAGAGGTGAAAGCCAATACTTGTTTTACCTTCGGGCCTGTGTTCTGGATGGAGCCTCTGCTTGTCCTTGAGTATAACTGTCAGTAATAGAGCCCCACACCATAAAAAGTCCAACACTTCTTTATTCTTCTTGACAAGTGAACAGCATCAGTTGCACTTTTAAATGAACAGACAGGGTGTGGATATGAGCAGGTCCAGGCACAGTGAACTCTCCTTTCCTTCTAGTGCAAATAGGCTTGGCGCACAGTCTCTGCCACCGACTGTGAGATTGGTCGCTGCCACCGACCGGGTGAACTGTTGAGGCCCCTGCCACAGGCCTAACAGCAGGTCTCTGCCACCAACCTGGGTTGATTAGATGGACCGCTGCCACTGGTCATAGAACATGAATCACCTTCCCTGATGAATTGGCCCCTGTTTGGGAAAGACATCCATCCGGACGGTCTCCAGAGGTCCACCCGGCACTGGCAATATGCTGCGCCAGCTCTTCGAGAGGATCCCCCTCTGGTCCCTTACGCCCTGGATTCAGGCGCCCGACACCTGGGGCACCTTAGGACGATCCCTCCCTCGCGGGACCCAGTGGAAGGTACTGGGCCCCAGGCCTCCGCTTGAGTACCTCACCCCAGACTGAAGGTGTCTGGGATGGAACACAAACTCGTGTATAGGCCAAGGGCGCCTGAACACCGACCTCGGGCAGCAGCCCTCAGGCTAAAGGTGCCTGGGACTCGGACCTCGTGGTGAAAATGTCCGCCCCCTTTATACCCTCTCCCAGCAAGCACAGCGGGTTCCCCGCCCCACAGTACAGCTGCTGTGAGAGGTCAAAAAGGGTACGGCACTGCAGTGGTGGTTTAACCCCGGCCCAAAGCGACAGCGCCACCTACTGGGCCGCAGGGAACTAAACACCACCAATGTCTTCACACGAATGAAAACACAGCCCTACTCTAACAATCAGTGCATCAGGGTCATACTACCACCCAGTGCTACATTTAAATAGTACATACCCGCTACATATATATATTGTGAGGGGGTTAACTCGGTAGCGGGTGTGTGTGACCCCCTGGTTGGGCTCCCCACACAAAAACAGGGCCAGCAGACGGAGGTTGTGGTTTTCAAAATCAAAAGGTGCGGTTTATTTCTCTATGTACAGTGACAAAAACACAGCAAAGCCAAAAAGAAACATAAACAAAATAAATCCTGGTCAGTTTGACCTCTGACTAAACATGCAGGTTTCCTAAACTAACAACTGGGATCAGCCTGGTGCTGTCCTAGTCCCTAAGTCCCTGGTTTAGTAAAAGTCCAAACAAATAGCCACACAGGCTTTGCCTCACCGCACAGGGGTTCACTCTCCCTAGACAGTCCACACAGGTCTGGGTCCAGGCATGAGCAAACATCTAATGAAGCTGGGAGTTTTTATAGAGGCCTTAAACGAGCTGACAAGCTTCAGCTGGTCTCATCAACTCCCTGCCTGCACGACGCCCAGCACTCTCCCTAGAGGTATGAGTCATCCATGAGCCCACTAGCCCCAGCTGGGCTTCATCAACTCCCTAGTTGTATAAGTCGGCATAAAGCCTGAATCTGGGAGAAATATATCTACCCCCCTGGATGCAACCAGGTGACTTTACCTTCCTGCTGTCACATACCCCCCCCCTCTTGTTTTAACCTTGGGGTTGGAACACCAGCAATCAGGCATTCATGTACTCGAGACAAAGCATCCACATTCCCCATTTGAACGCCAGGGCGATGCTTTACTGTGAAGTTGAATTCCTGGAGGGCCAGGAACCACCTATTCACTCTTCTATTTGTTTCCTTGTTTTGAGCCATCCACTTTAACGGAGCGTGATCCGTAACCATGTCAAAGTGCCTACCTAGCAGATAGTACCGAAGGGAATCTAGAGCCCACTTCACCGCTAAACACTCCTTTTCAACCGTGGCGTAATTTACCTCATGGGACTTCAACTTCCTGCTGAGGTAAATGACTGGGTGCTCTTCCCCGTTCCAGACCTGGGACAATACTGCTCCTAACCCCACATCTGACGCATCACTTTGTACGACAAAGTCTTTAGAGAAGTCGGGTGAGTACAACACTGGCTGGCTACATAAGGCTTGTTTCAAGAATTGGAATGCTGCCTCAGCCTCGGGGGTCCATTTAATCATGACCGACCCTTTCCCTTTCGTCAGGTTGGTTAGGG
This sequence comes from Rana muscosa, assembly GCA_029206835.1. NCBI lineage: Eukaryota > Metazoa > Chordata > Amphibia > Anura > Ranidae > Rana > Rana muscosa. Next base: position 272,909,801 of record CM055125.1, on the reverse strand, counting down.
GCACAGCCTTAGAAGCAAAGTGGGGAATGAAGCGCCGATAATAACCCGCGATTCCCAGAAAGGCCCGTACCTGCTTCTTGCTGTTGGGACGTGGCCAACTCTGGATGGCCTCGACTTTGTTGAGTTGGGGTTTTATCACTCCCCTGCCAATGGTGTACCCAAGATATTTGGCCTCCTCCTGCCCAATGGTACACTTCTTGGGGTTAGCCGTAAACCCCGCTTCCCGGATAGAGTCTAGGACTGCTTGCACTTTTGGCAGATGTGAGGCCCAATCTGTGCTATGGACAATTACGTCATCCAGGTAAGCCGCAGCATACTTCCGATGGGGCCTCAGTATCTGGTCCATTTTCCGCTGGAATGTGGCCGGCGCATTCTGTAACCCGAACGGCATTCTCTTATATTGGAACGCCCCGTCTGGGGTTACAAATGCGGTTTTCTCTTTGGCCGACTTGGCCAGGGGAATTTGCCAATACCCTTTTGTGAGGTCAAGAGTCGTCATGTATCGGGCTGTTCCCAGCCGGTCGATCAACTCATCTATACGTGGCATGGGGTAGGTGTCAAATTTTGTAACTTTGTTCAACTGACGAAAATCGTTACAAAATCGCCAGCTCCCATCCGGTTTAGGCACCAACACAATGGGACTAGACCAATCACTTTGGGACTCCTCTATCACCCCTAAGTTCAGCATTTTCTGTACTTCCTCCCGTATTGCCTCCCGTCGGGCCTCTGGGATCCGATAGGGTTTTAACTTCACCCTTTCACCGGGCGGGGTAATAATATCATGCTCTACCCCAGATGTTTGTCCCGGCAGCTCAGAGAACACCTCCTTGTTGCGAAGCACAAACTCCTTAACCTCCTGTTGTTGGGGTTGTGACAAGGTGGCTGCTATTCCAACCTCCGGAATCACGCAACCAGTTTGAGCTGGTGACCAAGTTTCTGCGACTAGGGACTCTCTATCCCTCCAGGCTTTCAACAGATTAACGTGATATATCTGTTCGGGCTTTCGCCTTCCTGGTTGTCTGACCTTGTAATTCACTTCGCTCACTTTTTCCATTATCTCGTAGGGGCCTTGCCATTTGGCAAGGAATTTACTATCAACCGTAGGGACAAGTACCAATATCCTATCCCCCGGGGAAAAGGTACGGGTCTTTGCTCCACGGTTGTACACTCTCTGCTGTGCCAACTGCGCTTGGGCCAAATTTTCCTTCACGATGGGCATTACCTGTGCAATTCGATCTTGCATCAGGGCGACATGCTCAATCACACTCCTGTGGGGAGAACTCTCACTTTCCCAAGTTTCCTTGGCAATATCCAACAGCCCTCTTGGGTGTCTCCCATACAGTAACTCAAAGGGGGAGAATCCCGTAGAGGATTGGGGCACCTCCCTAATAGCAAACATCAAATAAGGAAGTAGACAGTCCCAATCCTTTCCATCTCTATCCACCACTTTCTTCAACATTTGTTTTAGGGTTTTGTTGAATCTTTCAACCAGCCCATCGGTTTGGGGGTGATACACAGATGTACGCAATTGCGTCACTTTGAACAATTTACACAGCTCTTTCATAACCCGGGACATAAAGGGTGTACCTTGGTCCGTAAGCAGTTCTTTACAAATACCCACCCGGCTAAAAACAAGAGATAGCTCTTTGGCTATGGTTTTGGCCGAGGTATTTCTGAGAGGGATCGCTTCTGGATAACGGGTGGCATAGTCCATTATAACCAATATGTACTGGTGCCCCCTAGCGGACTTGATTATAGGACCTACCAAATCCATTGCGATTCTCTCAAACGGGACCTCAATGATGGGTAGAGGGACCAGCGGGCTACGGAAATGTGGCATCGGGGCCGACCTCTGACACACAGGGCAGGAGGAACAATAATTTTCTATGTCCTTCATCACCCCAGGCCAATAGAATCTCTGTAATACCCTCTCTCGGGTTTTCTCTGTCCCCAGATGACCTCCAAGAATGTGCCCATGGGCCAACTCCAACACCAACTTCCTGTAAGGTTTGGGCACCACAAGCTGCTCAACGGTTTCTTCTGCCCTTTTTGCCACCCGATACAGTAGGTCCTTCTCTACGCTGAAGTATGGGTAAGTGCAGGTATTATCTGGGTTCACTAACTCGCCATCTATTTCCACTACGTTTTCCCGTGCCTTTATTAGGGCGGGGTCTTTTAACTGTTCTGTGGCAAAATTTTCCCTGTGAACCTCCAGATCAGAAAACTCCACAGACGGTAGGTTTTCGTCTGAGGAGGTGGGCTCCTCTCCAGTTTCTTGAGTCTCCCCTGCCAATACTGACAAGGGAAATTCTGGAGAGTCCTCACCACTCTCAGAGGAGTTCTGGCTATCACATTCCTGGTACATAGGGGCACCAGTGGGGGGCTCAGGATCATCCCACAGTTCCCAGAACTTCGGAAAATCCCTTCCCACAATGGCATCATGCGGTAATTGAGATACTAACCCCACTGGATGAGAGAGGGTACCTTTGGGGGTCTCGAAACACACTGTAGTCACTGGATACTCTCGGGTGTCCCCATGCACACAAATAACAGCTACCTTGCTATTCCCAGAGACCTCTGTTTTAACTAATTCAGCCTTTATCAGGGTCACAAGGCTACCTGAATCCAGTAATACCACAACATTTCTACCATTAATACACATTTTGCATAAATGTTTCTCAGTTCCCCGAATGGCAGTGCATGCGACTGTCGCACACAGCGACTGACGTCTGTCCATCAGAAAGTCACATTGCATGGGTTCCTCCACAACCGGGCAATTTGCTGCAATATGTCCCGCTTGCCGGCAGCGGTAGCAAACAATCCATTTGGCTGCCTCTTGAGCCCCTGACTTCCCAGGCTGTTCTCGCCAAACTTTGGGTAGAGCTCCCACCCTCTCACTCTCTCCACCCTCACCCCTTGGAATCCTCTTATCCGCCCCTGGGGATGGTCTGGTCTTAGGGTGGAAAGTCCGAGAGTCTCTGGAAGAGGCCGTCAGGTTCTCTGTAGCCAAGTATCTCTCTACACGATCCACAAGTTTACCGGCCGTTTCTGGGTCTCCATGGCTTACCCACTTTTGAATGGCGGTAGGAAGAGCTCTCAAGAAACGATCCATCACAACACGTTCCACAATCTCCGGTGCGGACAAAGTCTCTGGCTGTAGCCACTTCCTGCTCAGGTGAATGAGATCATACATTTGAGACCTGGGGGGTTTTCCAAGCTGGAAAGTCCAGTTATGCACACGCTGAGCAGGGATGAGCCGAACACCCCCCTGTTCGGTTCGCACAAGAACCTGCGAACAGACAAAATGTTTGTGTAAACTTTAGAACCCTATTAAATACAATGGACTCGAACGTTCGAAATCTAAAGTGTTAATTATAAAGGCTAATATGCAAGTTATTGTCCTAAAAAGTGTTTGGGGACCCGGGTCCTGCCCCAGGGGACATGTATCAATGCAAAAAGAAGTTTTAAAAACGGCCGTTTTTTCGGGAGCAGTGATTTTAATAATGCTTAAAATGAAAAAATAAAAGTGAAATATTCCTTTAAATTTCGTACCTGGGGGGTGTGTATGATATGCATGTAAAGTGGCGCATGTTTCCCGTGCTTAGAACTGTCCCTGCAAAAAATGTCATTTTTGAAAGAAAAAAAATGCATTTAAAACTCACTCGCGGCTATTAATGAATTGTCGGCTCCCGGCAATACATACAAAAGTCATTGAGAAAAAAAAAAAAAAAGCGTGGGGGTTCCACAGAATTCAATTACCAGGCCCTTCAGATCTGGCATGGATTTTAAGGGGAACTCCACCCCAAGTTTTAAAAAAAAATGGCGTGGAGTCCCCCTAAAAATCCATACCAGACCCCTTATCCGAGCACACAACCTGGCCGGCCGCAGGGGAAAAGGGGGGGACGAGAGAGCGCCCCCCCCTCCCTCCTGAACCGTACCAAGCCACATGCCCTCAACATGGGGAGGATGTCCCCATGTTGATGGGGACAAGGGCCTCATCCCCACAACCCTTGCCCGGTGGTTGTGGGGGTCTGCGGGCGGGGGGCTTATCGGAATCTGGAAGACCCCTTTAACAAAGGGGACCCCCAGATCCCGCCCCCCCCCCTATGTGAATTGGTAAGGGGTACATTGTACCCCTACCATTTCACGAAGAAAGCCGATAAGCCCCCCGCCCGCAGACCCCCACAACCACCGGGCAAGGGTTGTGGGGATGAGGCCCTTGTCCCCATCAACATGGGGACATCCTCCCCATGTTGAGGGCATGTGGCTTGGTACGGTTCAGGAGGGAGGGGGGGCCGCTCTCTCGTCCCCCCCCTTTTCCCCTGCGGCCGGCCAGGTTGCATGCTCGGATAAGGGGTCTGGTATGGATTTTTAGGGGGACTCCACGCCATTTTTTTTTTAATTTGGGGTGGAGTTCCCCTTAAAATCCATGCCAGATCTGAAGGGCCTGGAATGGATATTTGGGGGAACCCCACGTCAATTTTTTTTTTATTTGCGGCGGGGTTCCCCTTAATATCCATTCCAGACCTGAAGGGCCTGGTAATTGAATTCTGGGGAACCCCCACGCTTTTTTTTTTTTTTTTTATCAATGACTTTTGTATGTATTGCCGGGAGCCGACAATTCATTAATAGCCGCGAGTCAGTTTTAAATGCATTTTTTTCTTTCAAAAATGACACTTTTTGCAGGGACAGTTCTAAGCACGGGAAACATGCGCCACTTTACATGCATATCATACACACCCCCCAGGTACGAAATTTAAAGGAATATTTCACTTTTATGTTTTCATTTTAAGCATTATTAAAATCACTGCTCCCGAAAAAACGGCCGTTTTTAAAACTTCTTTTTGCATTGATACATGTCCCCTGGGGCAGGACCCGGGTCCCCAAACACTTTTTAGGACAATAACTTGCATATAAGCCTTTATAATTAGCACTTTAGATTTCTCCCATAGATTTTTCGAATTTGCCGCGAACACCCCAATTTGTTCGCTGTTCGGCGAACGGGCGAACAGGCAATGTTCGAGTCGAACATGAGTTCGACTCGAACTCGAAGCTCATCCCTAACGCTGAGCCCGGACAGCCAGGGTGACCCCCAGCCTTGCCAATATTTCAGCTTTTAGCATCACATAGTCTTTTGCTTGGTCAGGCTCTAGGTCATAGTAAGCTTTCTGCGATTCACCAGTTAACAGAGGAGCCACCAGTCCAGCCCACTGCTCCTCAGGCCACTTTTCTCTTTCAGCAGTCCTTTCAAATGTGGTCAAAAATACCTCTGGATCATCCTCTCCAGTCATTTTTGTCAATAAACGACTCACCCCAAAGGACGCGGTATTAGTGGGACGGCTTTCCTCACTGGTCTGCGGACGTTGCTGCATTACTGCTTCCATTTGTTGTAGTCTCTGCTCTTGCTTCTGTAACAGGTCTATGAAGCGGGCCTCAGATTGCTGCTGGACTTTTTGATGAGCTTGCTGCTGGGCTGCAAGGCTCCTTTGCAAACCTGCATTTGTCTGCTGTTGATTGGCATTTGCTAGAGCCAGCTGTTTCAGTATCTCCTCCATGCTGGCTTAAAAAAAACTGCCACTGGTTCTCCACCAACTGTGAGGGGGTTAACTCGGTAGCGGGTGTGTGTGACCCCCTGGTTGGGCTCCCCACACAAAAACAGGGCCAGCAGACGGAGGTTGTGGTTTTCAAAATCAAAAGGTGCGGTTTATTTCTCTATGTACAGTGACAAAAACACAGCAAAGCCAAAAAGAAACATAAACAAAATAAATCCTGGTCAGTTTGACCTCTGACTAAACATGCAGGTTTCCTAAACTAACAACTGGGATCAGCCTGGTGCTGTCCTAGTCCCTAAGTCCCTGGTTTAGTAAAAGTCCAAACAAATAGCCACACAGGCTTTGCCTCACCGCACAGGGGTTCACTCTCCCTAGACAGTCCACACAGGTCTGGGTCCAGGCATGAGCAAACATCTAATGAAGCTGGGAGTTTTTATAGAGGCCTTAAACGAGCTGACAAGCTTCAGCTGGTCTCATCAACTCCCTGCCTGCACGACGCCCAGCACTCTCCCTAGAGGTATGAGTCATCCATGAGCCCACTAGCCCCAGCTGGGCTTCATCAACTCCCTAGTTGTATAAGTCGGCATAAAGCCTGAATCTGGGAGAAATATATCTACCCCCCTGGATGCAACCAGGTGACTTTACCTTCCTGCTGTCACAATATATATATTTATTTATTACACACATCCCACCTTTGTGCAGCTACATCTCACTGCAGGCCATTAGTATGTCTGGAAGGCAAACAAGGAGAGGCAGACAGTCACAAGGCAATAAAAGAGGGCAAGAAGGCTCTTTGTTTAAAGACAACAGTGCTGGTCATGGACAGGTAGCATCCTCATCAGCACGTGGCTGTGGGACACGCTTGTCCTTCTTCTTTTCGGCAGCTAGCCATGTTGACCCGCAACATGCCCAAGACTTGGTAGAGTGGATGACCAAGCCGTCCTCATCGTCCTCATCCTCTCTCACCCAGGCTCAGGGTACTTTGTCTGGCAAAGCAGCTGCCAAATCGGCCTCTTCCCTCGGCTCAATGGCATCAGTCACTCCTTCCCTAGCCCCACCATGTCCTCCTGAGGAGTCCCCCAAACTGTTTGATGACAGTGTTGGGTACATGCTCCAGGAGGATGCCCAGCGTTTTAAAGGCTCCGATGATGGAACCCAGCTAGAGGAAGGCAGTAACGGGAGCCCAGAGAGAGGGGGTAGTAACGTGAGCCCAGAGAGAGGGGGTGCCCAACAAGGACAGCTATCTGGCAGTCATGTTCCCCCAGCTGCAGCATACTGCCAGATTTTCTCCAGTGATGAGGAGGGAGGGGATGATGAGGTCACTGACTCCCCGTAGGTGCCTGATAGGAGAGAGGAGGAGGAGGAGGCACATCTCCAACAAGGCAGGATGCCCTCCAGGGGACAGCTTAAGGGCAGCACACCGACTGCATCACACCACAGAGCTCCGCATGTGCAGGGCGCTGCTGTCTCTGCACGTTATTCCAAAAGTTCTTTGGTGAGGGCCTTTTTTCAAACGTGTGCAGCAGATCGTACCGTTGTCATTTGCAACATATGTCTAAAGCGTATCTCGCGTGGCCAAAACATCAGCCGCTTGGGCACCACGTGCTTGACCAGACATATGTCGACCTGCCATGCAGTTCGTTGGCAAGTCTACCTAAAAGACCCACACCAAAGAACAAAGCGGACCTCTCCTTGCTCCTCATCAACAGGGATCTCCAACCCCACTATACCTTCAGTGCTCTCTGAAACCTGCACTGAGAGGAATGAAGGTGTAGAATTAGGTGTGTCACAGCCAAGTACTTGCGGGCAATCTGCTATCGGTACATCGATGTCCGATTGTACCAGGCAAATTTCCCTGCCCCAGCTGCTGCACCGCCAAAAGAAGTTCGTTCCCAGCCATCCACATGCCCAACGGTTGAATGCTAGCTTGACTAAATTGCTAGCACTTCAACTGCTGCCGTTTCAGTTGGTATACTCTGCCCCTTCCGTGAGTTTGTGGAATGTGCGGTTCCTCAGTGGCAGGTTCCCAAACGCCACTTTTTTTTTACGGAAGGCGATTCCGGCTCTCTACCGGCATGTGGAAGGCAATGTCTTGGCCTCGCTGGACAGGGCGGTCAGCGGTAAGGTGCATATTACCACTGACTCATGGTCCAGCAGGTATGGACAGGGACATTAACTATCTTTCACGGAGCATTGGGTGACTCTGCTGGCAGCTGGGAAGGATGCAGGACAAGGCGCAGTAGAGTTGGAGGTTGTTCCGCCACCACGACTCCAAAATGTTACTACTGGTGATTCTGACACACCTCTCTCCTCCACCCCCTCCTCTTCTTCTTCCTCCATGGCCTCTACCTGTGCTTTGTCCTTGGAACCAGCGGTGCTCCGTAGGCATTCAAGGGGCTACGCAAGTACGCAGGCAAAAAGGTGCCATGCGGTGCTTGAGCTGGTGTGCTTGGGGGACAGGAACCACACTGGGGCAGAGATTCTGTCAGCTCTGCAGGGGCAGGCTCAGAGGTGTTTGACGCCACGCCAGCTTAAGCCAGGAAAGGCGGTTTGCGACAATGGCACCAACCTCCTCTCCGCCCTCCGACAGGGACAACTGACCCATGTGCCCTGTTCGGCTCACGTCCTTAACTTGGTGGTGCAGCGGTTGATGGCAGAGGGCCATCAATGAGTATCTGTTGCAATATGGCACCAGGACAGGTTCAGGGGAGCTTGGATTTTTTTCCCCAGGGATGCATGCACTATCCTTTCACCATTTGAGGAGGCCACGAGGATGGTGAGCAGTGACAGTGCATGCATCAGTGACACTGTCCCTCTTGTCTACCTGTTGGAGCACACGCTGTATGGAATAATGGACAGGGCACTTGAGGCAGAACAGAGGCAGGAAGAGGAGGACTTTCTTACCTCTGAAGGCCCCCTTTATCCAGACAGTGTTCCTGCTGGCCCCGCTATCACACAGGAAGTGGAGGAGGAGGAGGAGGAGGAGGGGGATTGTGTCAGCATGGAGGTGGAGACTAGCACTCAGCATCAGCAGCAGTCTTCAAGGGATCAATTACAGTCCCAAGACACCCGTGGACTTGTACGTGGCTGGGAGGAGGTGGCTGCAGATCATGTTGTCCTCAGTGACCCAGAGGACTCCGCACTGAATGCCTCAGCAAACCTACACTGCATGGCCTCCCTGATCCTGCAAAGCCTGCAGAAGGATCCTCGTATTCGTGTGTTCAAGGAGAGGGATCATTAATGGCTGGTAACCCTCCTTGATCCACGTTACAAGGGTATAGTTGCGGACCTTATCTTGCCGTCGCAGAGGGAGCAGAGGATGAAGCATCTTCGGGAGGCCTTGCAGAAAGGTCTGTGCAACGCGTTACCAGAGACTGGGAGGTTACAAATTCCTGGTCCTGGACAACGTGTTGCTGAGGCTTCGGCCAGTCAAAGAAGGAGCGGTGGAGAAGGTGGCCGTCTGACCGATGCGTTCAGACAATTTTTTTGTCCGCAGCCCCAAGGTATGATCGGTTCCAGCAACCATTGCCAGCGTCTGGTTTACATGGTGCAGGAATACCTATGGGCAAGATCAGACTTGGACACCTTTCCCACCGAAAATCCTCTGGGTTACTGGGTCTTGAGGATGGATCACTGGCCATAGCTTACACAGTATGCAATTGAGCTACTGGTCTGTCCTGCATCCAGCGTTCTTTCGGAACGCACATTCAGTGCTGCTGGAGGCTTTGTAACCAATTACAGGGTGCACCTGTCCACCGACTCAGTCGATCGGCTGACCTTCATAAAAATGAATCAGTCTTGGATCACCACCAGCTACCAAGCACCTGATGCTGATGTAACCAAATTTTTTTTGGGGAAATGTCAGATCCCTTCAAGACTGCCTATGCTGATGCTGAGTGACTATCCTGTTATGCTGAGTAGGGATGAGCCGAACACCCCCGGTTCGGTTTGCACCAGAACCTGCGAACGGACTGAAAGTTTGCGCAAAATTTAGAACCCTATTAAATACAATGGACGCGAACGTTCAAAATCAAAAGTGCTAATTATAACGGCTAATATGCAAGTTATTGTCCTAAAAAGGGTTTGGGGACACGGGTCCTGCCCCAGGGGAAATGTATCAATGCAAAAAGAAGTTTTAAAAACTGACGTTTTTTCGGGAGCAGTGATTTTAATGATGCATAAAGTGAAAAAAAAAGTGAAATATTTCTTTAAATATCGTACCTGGGGGGTGTCTAAATTATGCCTGTGAAGTGGCACGTGTTTCCCGTATTTAGAACTGTCCCTGCACAAAATGACATTTCTAAAGGAAAAAAAGTCATTTAAAACTGCTTGCGGCTTTAATGTAATGCATGGTCGCGGCAATATGGATGAAAATCATTGAGAAAAATGGCATGGGTACCCCCCCAGCCCACTACCAGCCCCTTTGGGTCTTGTATGGATATTAAGGGGAACCCCGCACCCAAAGTAAAAAAAGGCCCTATATACTCTGAACAGCAGTATACAGGTAGTGCAAACAAGACAGGGACTGTAGGTTTGTTCAGAAGTAGAATCTGTTTGTAATTTGGAACAGGTACATTTTTTAAGTGTAGATCCAGCCAAAAAATCTATTTTTAAGCTTTTTGGAAAACATAGGGAAGGGTTATCACCCCTGTAACATTTGTTTTGTTGTCTGTGCACCTGTTCAGAACATTTCACCTCACTTTCCGTCCCAATGACAAATGTTTTTAGAAAATTTGGGGTTTTTAGTGAAACAAGGATTGGTGATAAAGCATCAGTGGAGAGGAGACACCTTTTTCCCATATAAACTCTTACAGGAGAGAATTTCCCTTCCTAGGGGTAGATTTCCTCTCACTTCCTGTTGTCTCCTTCCGTTTGCAAGTAGGAGTCGTTTGTAAGTTGGATGTTTGAAAGTAGGGGCCTGCCATATATACTCTGCAAAAATTTGGCCCTTAGGTGTTGGTGTTGCCACAACACTGTAAGCCCTCACAGTTACTCTAATGCCCCATACACACGATCGTTTTTCATGCCATTAAAAATGCCATTTTTAAAAATGGCCATTAAAACTGATCGTGTGTATGCTCCAGAGCATTTTTAACGACGTGAAAAACGGCCATTAAAAATTTCGAACATGCTCTCTTTTTTCACGTCGTTTTTCATGTCGTTTTTTTTAACGACGTGAAAAACGATAGTGTGTATGCTTTAACGACGTGAAAAAAAACGCGCATGCTCAGAATCAAGTATGAGACGGGAGCGCTCGTTCTGGTAAAACTAGCGTTCGTAATGGAGATAGCACATTCGTCACGCTGTAACGGACTGTAAAGCACAAGGCTGAAAAGCGCGAATCGTCGCTCAACAAACTTTACTAACATGAAGGGTGGCGTCATTAGAATGGAACTTCCCCTTTATAGTGCCGTCGTACGTGTTGTACGTCACTGCACTTTGCTTGAACATTTTTTAAAATGATGGTGTGTACGCAAGACAGGCTTGAGAGGAAACAAGAAAAAAAATGACGAGAAAAACGTCAGTTTTAAAAATGGCATGAAAAACGATCGTGTGTATGGGGCATTAGTGGGCGCTGGAACGCCCTGCTGTGAACTATTATATCAAGAATTGTAATTACATGTCATTGTTGAACAGTGGTAGAAAAAATTGGGCCTTTGGTGGTGGTGGTGGTGGTGCTGGTGCCACAACACTGTAAGTCCTCACAGTTACTCTTGGTGGGCGCAGGAATGGGCCCTGCTGTGAATTATCAGATCAAGAATTGTAATTACATGCCCCTGTTGAACAGGGGCATAAAAATTGTGCCTTAGGCACTGGTGCCACAACACTGCAACCCCTCACAGATACTGTAGTTGGAGCACAGCAATGAGCCCTGCTGCAAAGCATTGCATCAAAAATTGTAAATACACGCCCCTGTTAAACAGGGGCAGAAAAATTGGGCCTTAGGTACTGGTGCTGGTGCCACAACACTGCAACCCCTCACAGATACTGTAGTTGGAGCACAGCAATGAGCCCTGCTGTAAAGCAATGCATCAAAAATTGTAAATACACGCCCCGGTTAAACAGGGGCAGAAAAATTGGGCCTTAGGCACTGGTGCTGGTGCCACAACACTGCAACCCCTCACAGATACTGTAGTTGGAGCACAGAAATGAACCCTGCTGCAAAGCATTGCATCAAAAATTGTAAATACACGCCCCTGTTAAACAGGGGCTGAGAAATTGGGCCTTAGCCACTGGTGGCAGTGCCCAGAACCAAAAATGTTCTTTCAAGCTATCAGTATTATTATTGAGGAGGAAGAGGATAGTCACTCAGCATAACAGGATAGTCACTCAGCATCAGCATAAGCAGTCTTGAAGGGATCTGACATTTCCAAAAAAATTATTCCGCTACATCAGCATCAGGTGCTTGGTAGCTGGTGGTGATCCAAGACTGATTCATCTTTATGAAGGTCAGTCGATCGACCGAGTCGGTGGACAGGCGCATCCTGTGATCGGTTACAAAGCCTCCAGCAGCACTGAATGTGCGTTCTGAAAGAACGCTGGATGCAAGACAGGCCAGTACCTCAATTGCATACTGTGCAAGCTCTGGCCAGTGATCCATCCTCAAGACCCAGTAACCCAGAGGATTTTCGGTGGGAAAGGTGTCCAAGTCTGATCTTGCCCCTAGGTATTCCTGAACCATGTAAACCAGACGCTGGCGATGGTTGCTGGAAGCGATTATACCTTGGGGCTGCGTACTAAAAAATTGTCTGAACGCATCTGTCAGACGGCCACCTTCTCCACCGCTCCTTCTTTGACTGACCGGAGCCTCAGCAACACGTTGTCCAGGACCAGGAATTTGTAACCTCCCAGTCTCTGGGAACGCGTTGCACAGACCTTTCTGCAAGGCCTCCCGAAGATGCTTCATCTTCTGCTCCCTCTGCGACGGCAGGATAAGGTCCGCAACCTTACCCTTGTAACGTGGATCAAGGAGGGTTGCCAGCCAGTAATGATCCCTCTCCTTGATCGCAGGAATACGAGGATCCTTCCGCAGGCTTTGCAGGATCAGGGAGGCCATGCAGCGTAGGTTTGCTGAGGCATTCGGTGCGGAGTCCTCTGGGTCACTGAGGACGACATGATCCGCGGCCACCTCCTCCCAGCCACGTACAAGTCCATGGGTGTCTTGGGACTGTAATTGATCCCTTGAAGACTGCTGCTGATGCTGAGTGCTAGGCTCCACCTCCATGCTGACACAATAATCCTCCTCCTCATCCTCCTTCTCCTCCTCCTCCTCTTCCTCCTCTTCCTGTGTGATAGCCAGGCCAGCAGGAACACTGTCTGGATAAAGGGGGCCTTGAGAGGTAAGGAAGTCCTCCTCTTCCTGCCCCTGCTCTGCCTCAAGTGCCCTGTCCATTATTCCATGCAGCGTGTGCTCCAACAGGTGGACAAGAGGGACAGTGTCACTGATGCATGCACTGTCACTGCTCACCATCCTCGTGGCCTCCTCAAATGGTGCCAGGACAGTGCATGCATCCCTGATAATGGCCCACTGGCATGGGGAAAAAAATCCAAGCTCCCCTGACACTGTCCTGGTGCCATATTGCAACAGATACTCATTGATAGCCCTCTGCTGCAGCATGGCCAACGTAGGGTTCCACCTGGTGGGCATGTCACAGATTAGGCGGTTCTTGGGCAGGTTGTAATTCTTTTGCAGGTCAGCCACAGAGTTTCCTGGCCTGCTTCAGGACCTCCTGTAAGCCTGGGTACCTGCCCAAGAACCGCTGCACCACCAAGTTAAGGACGTGAGCCAAACAGGGCACATGGGTCAGTTGTCCCTGTCGGAGGGCGGAGAGGAGGTTGGTGCCATTGTCGGAAACCACTGAGGAACCGCACATTCAACAAACTCACGGAAGTGGGTAGAGTCTACCAACTGAAAAGGCAGCAGTTGAAGTGCTAGCAATTTAGCCAAGCTAGCATTCAACCGCTGGGCATGTGGATGGCTGGGAGCAAACTTCTTTAGGCGGTGCAGCAGCTGGGGCAGGGAAATTTGCCTACTACAATCGGACGTCGGTGTACCGATAGTAGATTGTCCGCACGTGGCTGTGACACACCGAATTCTACACCTTCATTCCTCTCAGTGAAGGTTTCAGAGAGGACTGAAGGTATAGTGGGGTTGGAGGTCCCAGCTGATGAGGAGCAAGGAGAGGTCCGCTTTGTTCTTTGGTGTGGGTCTTTTAGGTACGCTTGCCAACGGACTGCATGGCAGGTCGACATATGTCTGGTCAAGCACGTGGTGGTAGTGCTGGTGCCACAACACTGTAAGCCCTCACAGTTACTCTTGGTGGGCGCAGGAATGGGCCCTGCTGTGAATTATTAGATCAAGAATTGTAATTGCATGCCCCTGTTGAACAGGGGCTGAAAAATTGGGCCTTAGGCACTGGTGCTGGTGCCACAACACTGCAACCCCTCACAGATACTGTTCTTAGAGCGCAGCAATGGGCCCTGTTGCAAAGTATTGCATCAAAAATTTAGGCTTTAGGTGAATGCTATGCAAAGCACACAGTAGTACACTAAGTGAAACACTGACTGTCTGCAGCTAGCACAATCACCGGCCTGCCTGTCACAGTATAGAGAATAACTGTATCCATGTGAGCTTTAGGTGATCGCTATGCAAAGGACACAGTAGTACACTAAGGCCCCTTTCACACTGGGGCGGTTTGCAGGCGCTATTGTGCTAAAAATAGCGCCTGCAAACAGAGCCTAAACAGCGGCTGCTGTCTCTCCAATGTGAAAGCCAGAGGGCTTTCACACTGGAGCGGTGCGCTAACAGGACTTGAAAAAAAGTCCTGCTAGCCGCATCTTTGGAGTGGTGAGAGGAGCGGTGTGTTTACCGCTCCTACACTGCTCCTTCCCATTGAAAGCAATGGGAAACTGCGGTAATACCGCCGGCAATGCGCCTCTACAGAGGCGCTTTGCCGGCGGTATTAACCCTTTTTTGGCCGCTAGCGGGGGTTAAATCCGCACCGCTAGCGGCCGAATACCTCCGCAATTCCGCTATACCACCACCGCACCCACCGCCCCAGTGTGAAACCAGCCTCAGTGAAACACTTTGGTGTGACTATACAACTAAAAGCTTTTCTGATTGTCATGCCGGTTTTAAAATACTTTTCTGTTAAAGATGTATATATTTTTGTAATAAAATGTATCGAAACATTTTATATATGACTATCTAAACCCAGTTATTGTACGGTATCACTAAAGTCCACCATAGCCTCCCATTCTCAATTTCTCTTATACTGTCGGGACGAAGGTACCATATATAAATGTTCTCTATTGAGGCACTTCTCTTCATTTACAGACCCAGGGTCTTTGGGATACTCTAGAACCCAAAATGCACCTCTTTGAATAACTTCAGACTAGGCTCAAAGCAATTGGAACAACTTTACTGAAAACGTTGCATAGCATTTACAACAAAGTTAAACATCCTTTCCCTAACTAACACTAACTGTGGCTGCCCCCGCGTGCCTGCAGAGGTAGAGTCTTTATGGGCAAAGTACATGTAGCGGGTATACACTTTTCTGTGTATTTAAAACTGGCAGAGACACCAGTGATGTGCAGTTCCCTGCAGTCCCGCGGGTGGCGCTGTCGCCTTGAGCTGGGGTTGAACCATTGCTGTGTGCTGTGCTCCCTTTTTGTCCTCCCTCAGGAGCGGTATGGTGGGGCGGGGAACCCGCCGTTCTTGCTGGGAGAGGGTATAAAGGGGCCGGCCATCTTTGTCAGGGGGTCAAGTCCCAGGCACCTTCAGCCTGTGGGCGGTGGTTCGTGTCGGTCCTCTAGGCGGCCTAGGCCTAGAGGACGTTCGGAGGTCGTGTTCCATCACAGGCACCTTTACCTGGGGTGAGGTACTCGGATGGAGGTCTGGAGCTCAGTGCCCAACACTGAGTTCCGCAAAGGAAGGAGATCCTAGGGGACCCTGAGAGAGGGTACCAGAATCCGGAGGGCGTAATGGACCGGTGAGAGACACTTGCTTGAAGACCCGGTGCAGCATACTGCCGGTGACAGGTGAGCCTTCCATCGGAGACCGCCTGGAAGGAAATCCCCCTTCGCTGGGAGACCGCAACCCACTTTCAGGAAGGAAAGTGGAGAGTTCATTGTGTCTGGGCCTACTCGCATCCACACTTCCTTGTCTGTTCTGTTCTCTAAGGGGTCCAACTGATTGTGTTCACTTGTGCATTGAGAAGAATAAAGGAGTGTTGGACTTTAATGGTGTGGGGCACGTTTTCTGGCAGACATTGTTCAAGGTAACTCTCTTTGGAGGTTCCAGGTGCAGAACACCAACCCGAAGGTAAAATAAGAACTTTGCTTACACCACACAAACATCTGTGGTGAAGGCTTGGCGTGGTGACCTCGCACTCTCTCCTCTAAGGTACCCCTAGACAAGAGACAGACGAGCTGATGAGAAAGAGGTGAGAGTGGAGGCCGCTACACGTGGGGGCTCGTCCGGGATGGTGTTCGTGTTACTACGGAATTGAATGTGTCTGCCGGGAGGAGTTCCGAGTAGGTTGGCCAATTTATTGGCCAAAGTGCATCCCTGATCAAAGTCGTGTACATGACCCAGTGAAGGGAAAGGCCCGCGCAGAAGAGCGAGAAAAGGGGGGAGCTCAGCCGTGTGAAGGATTACACGTGGGGGCTTCTATTTGCACTGCTCCACCAGGCACACCCCCACCGCTTAGTTCGTGGGCGTGACTCAGAAAGAAAAAAAGAAGAAAAGCCCGCGAACTGGAGCAAAGGGGAGGAGTCCAATACGTGTGAAGGACTACACGTGGGACGTTGGCGCAAAACAGTGCGCAATGGACCAACAGCAAGTCACCATGTTCGGACAAACAGCGTGGGTTCCACTTCATCCTTCTACCACGTCTTTGACTACTGCTGCTCCGGTGACCGATACAGGGATTCGGCTAAAGCCAAGGGGACGATTCGCCCTGTATTCATGCATGGACGTTGAGGCCCTGGGTGTGATTTGTCCTGGCTACTCGGGACTGGTGTGTCATCTGAAGCCATTCGGGCGATGCGAGGCCTGTGGGGAGTTTCTATTTGAAGTAGATCCAGCGGTTGAGAAGCCGAGAACCATTTACCCCGGCCGTGTTGCAGGCAGCACCACTCAGAGAGGAGGAATCACTGCTTTGACAGCCATCCCTGCGCGCACTGCAGTGACCACGGAGGAAGTCGCGACTACTCAACGGGAGGAATCCGAGGATGCTGACTCGGTCACCACTGTCTCACAGCATCCACCGCTGAAGAGAAAGACTGGTATGGTAGCCCCGTCCAGCGGTTGCGGTGGACCATCTCGCCTGCCTACGCCCGGCCCGGATGAATCCGGTAAGAAGAGTTCCGGACGTCCTGCCTCAAGAAAAGGCCGAGGTAAGCCAGGCGGAGGGACTTGGTGTGTGGGCGGAGGTGTCGGGAATCCACAACCCTGTGTGTCCGTGGGGGGTGGTAGTCCTGTTTCCACTACAGGCTACATACCCGCGGAGGAGTGTGACACCTCCGACCTAGAGTCGCTCTCCGATTTGGGAGACAATGTCGCCATAGACGAACTGTTTTCTCAAAAGGGCTGGGACAAAGTACCTCTCGCCTCATCCCGTGGAACCAGGGACCCACCCATGTCTACAGGGGATAGTACACCCCGGGTGGAGGCACCAGGGCCTGAGGAGGGGTCCCGTCCCCAGCCTACTCTTGCTTTCCCGGTGCCACCTGCACCTAATGCCGGGGAAAAGAGACTGTTGTTGCGGCACCTATGCCCAGACCAGATGTGATCAAGGTCCCTCGCCACCCGGACTCAATAGTTTTACCTGGCGAAGGGGACAGAGCCACTATGCCTCCTCTGGCGAGACTACAACGCCTATTTGGCCAGAAGGTTGCTGCTGAGTACGGATGGGAGTATCCATACTTGACCAAGGAGTTGCTGTATGAGGTGGAAGTGTGCCGGGAGCGCTGGTACAATGACTTTGTGTGGACCCACCTTCAGGTTCCACATGCCCGCAGGTACCTGGCATGCTCCCCCAAGGCCTCTCAGCGTTTTAAAGATTGCAAGGCAGAATGGATGTTGGGACGGCACATCCACGCGGACAAGGTGCTGGTCCGGCGGAAGGAAGGGGAGGATGTTGAGTATCATCTGGAGACCATGGATCAACACTTGAAGCCACTTGTTCTGACGCATCCCCGCTTCTATCTGTAGGAGGAAAGAGACTCCGTTTCTGTTTCTTATGCTGCTGAACATTCTGGGGTTTGTTGTCCTTGTTACCCAGAGGAATGAAGGACTGTTGCTGTTTTTGTTCTTCAATTTTCCAGCAAGAGATCATGGACTCTGAGGTAGTTAGGGCTCAAGAGAAGAAGGAAAGTTCCACGGGTGCAGTTACCGCGACGCTGTCACCAGGTGGCAGTGTTGCGCATCGTTAACGCTTTTCACACACTCACTCTTTCAAGAAAAGGGATTTCTTCACAAAGAAGTTTCTTTCCTCTTACACAAATACATGTGTCAGGGTTTATGTGTGTTAATTTTCTTTTTTCCTCTGCAGGAGAGCATCCCATCAAGACCACTGAGTATGGCGTGGGTCTTAGTCAGGATGGGTGGGGAAAAAGTGTAATGTGAATATGTGATTCTAAAGTTATGGTTAAAATGTTGTTGTTTCCCTTCCCTTTCATGTAAGGCTCAGACACAATTGCTTCAGTTGACCAAGTTTTCAAAAGTTTTATTTTGTACAATTTGTGTAACGCCGAGCGCTCCGGGTGTCCCATCCTTCCCGGAGCGCTCGCGGCGTCGGTCCTCCTGCAGCGCTCCGGTCAGCCCCCCTGGCCGTGGGCGCTGCTCTGTTACCGGCAGGGATGCGATCCACGCGGCGGCACATCTCCGTCCACGGATCGCATCCCATCCTACTCACCATCCCCCTCCTGCTCCTTCCCGGCGCGCGCGGCCCCGCTGCGTTTTAGGGCGCGCGTGCACCGGCCTTCTGAGATTTAAAGGGCCAGCGCATCATTGATTGGTGCCTGGCCCAATTACTGTGTGCACACCCAAATCTGATATAAACCCACTTCCCCTTCCTGTCCTTGCCGGATCTTGTTGTCTTAGTACCCTGTGGAAGCGTTTTGTGAGTTGCCTTGCCTGTGTATCTGACCTGCTGCCATTGTCTCAGACTACGAACCATTGCCGCCTGCCCTGACCCTCTGCTACGTCTGACCTTGCCTCTGCCTAGTCCTTTTGTACCGCGCCTATCTCAGCCGCCAGAGAGGTGGAGTCGCTACTGGAGGACACGACCTGGTTGCTACCGCCGCAGCAAGTCCATCCCGCTTTGCGGCGGGCTCTGGTGAAAACCGGTAGCTGCTTAGAACCAGTCCCTCAGTACGACCCGTGCCATCCCCTCTCTGGTACAGAGGATCCACCTCCTGTACCCCACTAGCCGCCAGTCCGGCTCGTGACAGTAGATCCGGCCATGGATCCCGCTGACGTGCCGCTGCCTAGTCTCGCTGATCTCACTACCGTGGTTGCCCAGCAGTCACAATTGATTGCCCAACAAGGACAGCAGCTGTCGCAGTTGACCGCCATGATCCAGCAGCGTCTGCCGCCACAAGCTCCAGCATCTTCCCCTCTCCGAGCTGCCGCTACTACCTCAAAGATCCGCTTGTCTCTGCCAGAGAAATTTGACGGGGATCCTAAGATGTGCCAGGGATTCTTGTCCCAATGTTCCCTGCATCTTGAGATGATGTCAGACCAGTTTTCCACAGAACGGTCTAAGGTGGCATTCGTGGTCTGTCTGTTGTCTGGGAAGGCCTTGGCCTGGGCCACGCCACTCTGGGACCGCAATGACCCTGCTACAGCCACCGTTCAGTCCTTCCTTGCTGAGGTTCATAGCGTTTTTGAGGAACCAGCCCGAGTCTCATCCGCTGAAACCGCCCTGCTTAACCTTGTCCAAGGAAACTCCTCTGTGGGCGAATATGCCATACAGTTCCGCACACTGGCCTCAGAGCTAGCCTGGAATAATGAGGCTCTCTGCGCGACCTTCAAGAAAGGTTCATCCAGCCACATCAAGGATTGTCTGGCCGCACGAGAGATACCCTCCTCCCTGACGGAGCTCATCCACTTAGCTACCCGTATTGACATACGCTACGTTGAAAGAGCTTCGCCAGGAGAAAGATCTTGTTCGCACCAGGCGTTATCCACGCCTGGCTCCTCTCTTCCTGAATCCAACGCATCCTGATACTATGCCTTCCGTCGAGGAGGCCATGCAGGTGGACCGATCTCGCCTGACCCTACAAGAGAGGACTCGCCGTAGGAATGAGAACTTATGCCTTTATTGTGCGAGCTCTGAACATTTCCTAAAGGACTGCCCTATTCGTCCTCTACGTCAGGGAAACGCCCGCACCTAGTGAACGTGGGAGAGGCGTTACTAGGTGTGAATTCTTCCTCTCCACGTCTGACTATCGTGGTCTCAATAAAATCACTATTAAAAACCGCTACCCTCTGCCTCTCATCTCGGAGCTCTTTGACCGTCTGCGCGGAGCAAAACATTTTTTGAAATTGGACCTCAGGGGCGCTTATAACCTCATCAGAATCCGTGAAGGAGATGAATGGAAAACCGCATTTAACACCAGAGATGGTCACTTTGAATATCTTGTCATGCCATTTGGACTTTGCAACGCTCCTGCAGTCTTTCAGGATTTTGTCAATGAAATCTTTCGGGACGTACTGTATACCTGTGTGGTTGTCTATCTTGACGACATCCTAATCTTCTCTACCAACCTTGAGGAACATCGGCTCCATGTCCGTCAAGTGCTCCAGTGCCTCCGCGTAAATCATCTTTACGCTAAATTTGAAAAATGCCTTTTTGAGCGCAGCAGCCTTCCTTTCCTAGGTTATCTGGTCTCAGGACAAGGCCTTCAAATGGACCCTGACAAGCTCTCCGCAGTCTTGGATTGGCCACGCCCCTCTGGACTCCGTGCTATCCAACGCTTCCTTGGATTCGCCAACTACTATCGTCAGTTCCTACCCCACATCTCCACCATCGTTGCTCCTATAGGGGCACTGACTAAGAAAAACGGGAATCCAAGGTCCTGGCCGCCTCAAGCGGAAGAAGCCTTTACTCGCCTTAAGACCGCCTTCTCCTCTGCACCTGTCCTGTCTCGACCAGACCCCATAAAGCCGTTCTTCCTTGAAGTTGACGCCTCCTCGGTAGGAGCCGGAGCTGTTCTTCTTCAAAAAAACGCTAAAGGAGGAAACGTCACGTGTGGTTTTTTTCTCTAAAACCTTCTCCCCTCCTGAAAAAAACTATTCCATAGGTGACCGTGAACTGTTGGCCATCAAGCTGGCATTAGAAGAGTGGAGACATCTCCTGGAAGGATCCCTTCACCCTATCTCCATCTACACTGACCATAAAAATTTGTCCTACCTTCAGTCCGCTCAGCGCTTAAATCCTCGCCAGGCCAGGTGGTCATTGTTCTTTGCCCGGTTCAATTTCCAGATCCATTTTCGTCCCACAGACAAGAATGTCAGGGCTGATGCCTTGTCCCGTTCCTCCGATGCTTCTGAAACCGGGACTCCCCCTCAACACATCGTACCCCCTGAGTGTCTGATTTCCTCTGCTCCTGCTTCTCTGGTGCCAGTTCCTCCAGGAAAAACTTTCGTTCCTCCATGCCTTCGTCTCCAGATACTCAGGTGGGGCCATTCCTCCAATCTAGCCGCTGGGATCAAAAAATCCATACAATTGATGGCCAGACACTATTGGTGGCCTACCCAGGAAAAAGATATGACTGACTTTGTACGGGCCTGCACTATCTGTGCACGTGACAAGACTCCACGCCAGAAGCCTGCAGGTCTTCTCCTTCCTCTACCTGTGAATAGTGAGAGATAAGGGCGCTCAGTGGTAATAACCTAATATTAATCAATAATTAAATTGATATACTTACACCTCCCTAAAATATATAGTGCAATAAACAAGTGAATATATATAATCACAAGCTAATAAAAAATCAATGTGCCGGTGATTCCCAAAAGAAACAAATAATGATATATGGTGCATCAAAGTCCAAAGAAATCCACAAAACGTCCCACAACGATAGTGAACAACGAATATGTTTCTTGCATATGTAATAAATCTTCAATCTTCAATAAACATGATATTTATAAATAGACTCTTGTGACTGTTCAAATCCACCTTCACCAAAAGCAGTGACACCCGATAGTGCTGAAGTAATGATGGCAGCTTACCCCAACAATATGACCCTTTTACCTAAAAAAGAGGTCAAGCAGGCTTTCTGCAAGTATCAACTTGCCAGATATCAAAGCTATGATGTCCACAGAGCAGGCAGCGGTGGATGATGGGATAAGAACTCCGATATTATGCAAATTAGGAGAAGAGAAGCAAAAAATAGTGTGATACCATTTATTGCACAGAATAGTTTAAAAAGCCAAAAACGCGCTTACTTTATAAGTGCCCCGACCCGGCACTGAGGCTGTAAAGGCGTGGGTATACGAATGGCGGTCCCAGACCTGTGGATATTGGCGTGCATTCCACCTCTTCGGAACGAACAGCCAGCGGGACCGGAAGTAACGTCAATTGCGTGACCTGTATTGCGCCTTGACGTACGTTTCGGGTTCCGTCATCAGGAAGCGCTACAGGTCACGCTCAGAATGCAATATTTATGTCGCTCTTAATTTGAATATGGGAGGGGATATATACGTAGGCAGCCTCTGTCCCGGCAGAGCGGCACAGCATATTATGCACATATACATAGTAACAGCATATATATTAATACAAATCACTACAATAATAGTAGTTTATATAAAAAGTAAAAAAATGGTTATGAACCAATCCCAAATATTAAAATAAAATAATTATAAAAATATTAAAAAAATCAAAAATTTATATAACTGGATGGGATAGACAGGGCCCTAATAGATGGAGACCTTATTCATTTGTAAGGAAGCAGTTCAAGTCCAAATCAATATTTAAACCAGAGGGCTGCATCGTTCTAAGTCGGTATAGCCATTGAGTCTCATTCTGTGATATGGATTTCTTTAAATCTGTTCCTCTCCAGTGTCCCACGACCTTGTCAATCCCATAGAAGGTCATTTTTCCAGGGTCCTGATCATGGTATTGGGCAAAGTGACGTGAGACACTATGGTTAGGAAATCCTTTAAGAATATTTGTTACATGTTCATTTATCCTAACTTTTAGCTCCCTTGTAGTCCTACCTACATATTGAAGGGAGCAAGGACACTCCAGGACATATGTGACATGCCTGGAGTCACAGGTTATGAGGGGTTTAATATCAAATTCTTGATGTGTGACATTGGACCTGAATTTGCTAATTTTCTTAGTATATCTTTTGGTTTTTTCGACAAGATTTACATCGAGTACAGTAGTGGAAACCAGAACCATCTAAAAAGGTGGGAGGTTTCTTGGGGGGATCAGGTATATTAGGCGCAATCATTTTTCGCAACACTGGTGCCCTCCTATAAATAAATTTCGGTTTGGGAGGTAAAATTTTGGCCAAATCATTATCCTTAAGAAGAATAGGCCAAAATTTCTTAAAGGTTTTTTCTACATCCCTATATTGCCTATGAAAACCTGAAAGGAAGGCTAGTTCACCCGAAAAAGGAGGTTTTTTCTTTGAAACCAGAAGGGATTCCCTCTCCATCAAAAGAACTTCATTTTTGTTTTTTTCAAGTATGTGTTGGGGGTAACCCTTTTCCCTAAACCTCTCAATGAGAGTGGCAGCTTGCGTTTCAAAGTCTGAGATTTGATCACAATTACGCCTAATGCGCATAAGTTGCCCCTTGGGGACTGCCCCCAACCACTGGGGATGATGACAACTCGATGTAGGCACAAATCCATTCCTGTCTGTAGTCTTGAAATTAGTTTTCGTGCCTACTCGACCCTCTTTTTTAACTAGTGTTAAGTCTAAGTAATTGATGGAGGTAAGACTGATTTCTGCTGTAAACTTGAGACCATAATAATTTATATTCATGGCCCCCAAAAATGTTTCAAACGAGGGTAATGACCCCTCCCACAACAGAATAATGTCGTCAATATATCTTTTATAAAAGATCAAACACTTGGAGATGTCAAGGTAGATGGACTCATTTTCCCATTTAGTTAGGACAAGGTTAGCCACATTGGGGGCATAACGAGCCCCCATCGCCACACCTTTAATCTGGTTATAGAAACTACCCCGTGCCCAGAAATAATTGTTACCCATTGCTAATTGTAATCCTTCTCCCAAAAATTCTATTTGATCCCCAGATAAACTGGAATGCTCTATGAGGGCCAATTCGACCGCCACAGAAGCATCTCTCTGCTGGATATTGGTGTAGAGGGACTCTACATCTATGGTAACCATCAAGGTCTCATGGGTGACTACTATAGAAGACAGTAATTTAATAAGTTCTCTGCTGTCTTTGAGATAGGACTTCCCTTGTATGACCAAGGGTTGTAAATAAATGTCCAAATATTCTCCCACCCTGGAGTAGAGGGACCCAATACCACTCACAATTGGTCGCCCAGGGGGATTGTCAATATTTTTATGGACTTTCGGTAATATATATAACACCGGCGTCCGGGGCACTCGGGGTATAAGGTATTGGGCTTCTTTAGTGTTCAGTATATTTCTATCAGCTCCCTCCGTCACCCATTCCAATAATTCCTCCTTTAATCTCCTCAAAGGATCACCTGAGAGAAGTTTATAAGTACTTTGATCTCCTAATAGGCGATCAATTTCATCATGATATTTTTGTATGGGAAGTACCACTACCCCCCCCCCTTATCCGCGGGGCGAACAACAATATCTTTGTTTTTCTCAAGTGATCTAATTCCCTCCATCAATAATTGGTTGTGTCTACCCTGCTGGATTTCTAGATCTCTAATGTCATCTTGCACCATATGCTTGAAAACCTCCACATGATGATGTGAACCTTTTTTAGGATTAAATGTGGAATTGTTTTTCAATCCACTATGTGAATAGATATTACCCTCTCCAACCAAGGGAGTATTGGGTAGTTGGGATGCAAAGTGTTTTTTAATATTTAGTTTCCTAATATACTTTTCAATATCAATAAAGAGATCAAATTTATTTAGTTTCTTATCAGGTGCAAATTTCAAACCTTGTGATAGAACTTGTAACTCCGCCTCCGAGAAGTCAATTCCTGTCAGATTAAAAATGCCACCATTTAATTGTCTTGCGGCCTTTTTCTTTCTGGTTCCCCCTCTTTTACCTCTTTTTCTAATTGTTCTTTGGGGTATTGTGGAGTATTGGTTGGAATTTTGTAGGGCTCTTTCCATCCTCTCCATTCCCCCCCCCCCTGTGGGTAATTATTCTGATGTTGGACCGGTCTCCCTCTGTAATTGCCTCTAAACTGACCCCTCGGTGGTCTGGGGGCATAGTGACTGGGTCCCTGGTTGTAATACTGATGATTATAGTCAGCAGATCTATTATCCAGAGGACCATACTTGTTAAATGTGGGTGCCATGTATGGGGCTGGATAATAATCATTAGACTGGGAATATTCCCCTCCATAATACGAGGTGGGGGGGGGTTTGAGGGGGCCCCCTCCCATAGGAACTAGCTTGCCCCTTATTTTTAGCTGGAGTTTTAGCTTTAATAGGGGTATGTACTTTATTTTTAAATTTATTAGCTAGTTGAGTGACAACATTATGAACTTCTAAATCCCTATCCACAGGGGATTCATTTAAACTGGAGGGATCAAAATCCACCTGCCATTTGTACACCTTATTATCCTCATAATCTTTAACATCTCTCTGATATTTTTTCAATTTTTTCTGTTTAATGTCCCCATCGTATTTGGATAAATGGGTCTGTAACCCTTGGGCCTTATCCAAATACTCTTTTGTTCCCATTAGAGGCCCCATTTTCTCCTTCAGATCTGCTATATTGGCTTCCACTAAAACATTTTTTGCTCGTCTTCTCCGTACCATCAACTGCATAAGTTTTTGTTCACATGCGTTAAAGAATTGAAACCACTCATCTACACGGGTTAAATCTTCTATACCATCATTTGGATGCACATCCCACCTCAACCTCCTGGGGGTGAGATTCCTCCCGATGTACATCTCAAAAGATGCTATGTCCCACCAGAGACGTATCTGTTTCTCCATGTCATACTGGAGTTGCTTGAACCCCCTTTCCAGATCCAAATTAGGGCTAGGTGTTTGTAAAAAGATCTCCTCAATATTGGTCTGGCGACCCTGCATAAAATTGAAGACATCCATGGCTGCAGAGTTTGAAAAGTTGTGAAAAACTCCAAAAGAATGAATAGAAAAAAACTTGTGCCACCTAGTGTGTATATAAAAAAGCTGCACCTAAAATTTCAGTGATAGCTGAAAACAATGTGAATAGTGAGAGATAAGGGCGCTCAGTGGTAATAACCTAATATTAATCAATAATTAAATTGATATACTTACACCTCCCTAAAATATATAGTGCAATAAACAAGTGAATATATATAATCACAAGCTAATAAAAAATCAATGTGCCGGTGATTCCCAAAAGAAACAAATAATGATATATGGTGCATCAAAGTCCAAAGAAATCCACAAAACGTCCCACAACGATAGTGAACAACGAATATGTTTCTTGCATATGTAATAAATCTTCAATCTTCAATAAACATGATATTTATAAATAGACTCTTGTGACTGTTCAAATCCACCTTCACCAAAAGCAGTGACACCCGATAGTGCTGAAGTAATGATGGCAGCTTACCCCAACAATATGACCCTTTTACCTAAAAAAGAGGTCAAGCAGGCTTTCTGCAAGTATCAACTTGCCAGATATCAAAGCTATGATGTCCACAGAGCAGGCAGCGGTGGATGATGGGATAAGAACTCCGATATTATGCAAATTAGGAGAAGAGAAGCAAAAAATAGTGTGATACCATTTATTGCACAGAATAGTTTAAAAAGCCAAAAACGCGCTTACTTTATAAGTGCCCCGACCCGGCACTGAGGCTGTAAAGGCGTGGGTATACGAATGGCGGTCCCAGACCTGTGGATATTGGCGTGCGTTCCACCTCTTCGGAACGAACAGCCAGCGGGACCGGAAGTAACGTTAATTGCGTGACCTGTATTGCGCCTCGACGTACGTTTCGGGTTCCGTCATCAGGAAGCGCTACAGGTCACGCTCAGATTTGAACAGTCACAAGAGTCTATTTATAAATATCATGTTTATTGAAGATTGAAGATTTATTATATATGCAAGAAACATATTCGTTGTTCACTATCGTTGTGGGACGTTTTGTGGATTTCTTTGGACTTTGATGCACCATATATCATTATTTGTTTCTTTTGGGAATCACCGGCACATAGATTTTTTATTAACTTGTGATTATATATATTCACTTGTTTATTGCACTATATATTTTAGGGAGGTGTAAGTATATCAATTTAATTATTGATTAATATTAGGTTATTACCACTGAGCGCCCTTATCTCTCACTATTCACATTGTTTTCAGCTATCACTGAAATTTTAGGTGCAGCTTTTTTATATACACACTAGGTGGCACAAGTTTTTTTCTATTCTTCCTCTACCTGTGCCTGAGCAACCATGGTCCCACATTGCCATGGATTTCATCACGGACCTTCCTTTGTCTCATAGTAACACTGTCATCTGGGTGGTCGTTGACCGCTTTTCGAAAATGGCTCATTTTGTCCCCCTTCCTGGTCTGCCTACTGCACCTCAGTTGGCGAAGCATTTTTATCTTCAAATTTTCCGTCTCCATGGGCTACCCTCACATATCGTCTCTGATAGAGGCATTCAATTCATCTCAAAATTTTGGAGAGCTCTCTGTACTCAACTAAAGATTAAGTTGAATTTTTCTTCCGCTTATCACCCGCAATCCAATGGACAGGTGGAGAGAGTTAACCAGGTCCTTGGTGACTACTTACGACATTTTGTCTCCGCCCGTCAAGACGATTGGGTCGACCTATTGCCCTGGGCAGAATTCTCATACAATTTCAAGAACTCTGAATCGTCCTCCAAATCACCTTTCTTTGTGGTCTACGGCCGTCACCCATTGCCCCCCCTCCCCATCCTCACTTCTTCTGGAGTTCCTGCCGTGGATGAATTAACTCAAGACTTCACCTCTATCTGGAAAGAGACTCAAAAGTCGCTATCACTGGCCTCTGCCCGCATGAAGAGACATGCAGATAAAAAAAGAAGAATTCCTCCTGTCTATGTCCCTGGTGACAAAGTGTGGCTCTCCTCCAAATATGTTCGGTTTCGGGTACCTAGCTACAAGCTGGGCCCTCGTTACCTCGGACCTTTTAAAATCAAAAACCAAATCAATTCTGTCTCTTACAAACTCCATCTTCCTCCTTCTCTTCGTATCCCCAATTCTTTTCATGTGTCTCTTCTCAAACCCCTCATTCTTAACCGATTTTCCCCCAAGGTCACTGCTCCTGCTCCTGTCTCTGGTTCTTCCGATGTCTTCTCGGTGAAAGAAATCCTCGCCTCCAAGGTCATCCGAGGTAAAATATTTTTTTTAATTGATTGGGAGAACTGTGGTCCTGAAGAGAGATCCTGGGAGCCTGAGACCAACATTTTAGACAAGGAGCTCATCCGTAGATTCTTGGGTTCCAAGAAAAGGGGGAGACCTAAGGGGGGGTACTGTAACGCCGAGCGCTCCGGGTGTCCCATCCTTCCCGGAGCGCTCGCGGCGTCGGTCCCCCTGCAGCGCTCCGGTCCGCCCCCCTGGCCGTGGGCGCTGCTCTGTTACCGGCGGGGATGCGATCCACGCGGCAGCATACTGCCGGTGACAGGTGCGCCTTCCATCGGAGACCGCCTGGAAGGAAATCCCTATTCGCTGGGAGACCGCAACCCACTTTCAGGAAGGAAAGTGGAGAATTCATTGTGTCTGGGCCTACTCGCATCCACACCTCCTTGTCTGTTCTGTTCTCTAAGGGGTCCAACTGATTATGTTCACTTGTGCATTGAGAAGAATAAAGGAGTGTTGGACTTTAATGGTGTGGGGCTCGTTTTCTTGCAGACATTGTTCAAGGTAACTCTCTTTGGAGGTTCCAGGTGCAGAACACCGACCCGAAGGTAAAAAAAGAACTTTGCTTACACCACACAAACATCTGTGGTGAAGGCTTGGCGTGGTGACCCTGCACTCTCTCCTCTAAGGTACCCCTAGACAAGAGACAGACGAGCTGATGAGAAAGAGGTGAGAGTGGAGGCCGCTACATACATAACTGGTAGATCCAGCATGATAGTGTCCATCATCACAGTGTCTTCTTCTCCAGCAGTAGCTCTTTGGAACTCGGCCAGCCTCTCCTCTGGCAGCTGCAGCAGCTCTGTGAAGTAGCTGGAGATTGTCTTGTCTGTGCCTCTTCCCATGCAGACTGCTCACTTTGCAGTGCCCTTCCTCCTTTTTTTTACAGTACAGAGAGAGAGGCAGAGACCAGAAAAAGCAGGACTACAGAAGCAGGTTTAACCATTTCCCAGCCTGGGCCAGCCATAACTAGATACCTACAGTAGGTAACCTGCCTACACACTAAGTCAGCTATAACATAGTGAACACATGAAAGCTGGGCCACCTCAAGCTGCAAATATCAGAGACAAGAGCTGCAGGGTGGTGTTCAGGACTTCCAGTAACCAGATTGCTGACTCCTGGTGGAGAAGACTTGACTATTGTATAACAGATGTATTATGACCTGCCATACCACATTCTACCCCATAACCTTACTTATACCTAATACATGAGACCACACATTCAGTTTGGAGTAAAACATGGCCGTAGCAGCCTCCTTTATTTAAACGTTACACCAGTTATCAAAAATATCAACCATCAAACATAATCTGAACCCCATGTTCTCCTAACATTGCCTCCTAGCGTTGGTCTTTGCAGGGACCTCTAATTACCATAATAATAAACATAACAATAACAAACCCACCTGACACTGCGGTACCTTCAACTGGTCATAGGCCTCAAGCCGACCAGCTGCTCAGAGATGACCACTGACCGCAGTGCCCCCATTATCAAACTATTCCAGCTAAACCACTGTTAGCTGGAATTCACCCTCAGAACCCATACCACCGATAGGTCCTGACCACTTGCTTTTTTGAGGTATCTTCATTCCCCCTCAAAGACCAAACACCCACCACAGCACCAAAGGGGAACTCCTTCCCCTTTGGTAGCCCTCCAAACCCTCAGGGCTCGTTGAATGCCATCCTGGAGACCCAAGGCCCACAAGTCCGTCCCCCCCTCGTTCAAGTGGACCCCATCACCCCGTAAATATCGCCATGTGTCCACCTCCAGCTCCAAGTGCCTTACCACCAACCCTCCGTTCTTCACTACAAACCTCCCTACATCCCGATTAATTTTTCTGCGAGCCCTGTTGATGCCCTTCACGGACCTCGCCCCTCTCCAGGCAGTCCACGCAACCATATCGGACCACACAATGATCATGTCCGGGAAGGACATCCGGAGCCGCAGAAAATCAAACTTTATGTCCCTCGACACATCCAACATGGACCTCATTCCTAGATCATTGCCACCTACGTGCAGTATTAAAACGTCAGGTGGCCTGTCCAATCTAGCAAAACGGTGCACTTCAGGAACCATTCTGCTCCACAGCATACCAGGAACTCCCAGCCAGCGGACGCATGCCTCATGTCTCGAGAACCCCAGCTGCCGACCTTCAGGCCTAATGTCAGCCCTCTTAGCCCCCCAGAACACAAACGAATGGCCCAGTATCCAGACCAAACCTTGCATCTCGCCTGAAAATAAAAGACGAAAGCAACAACTGCCATCAACCCCTGAACCAACATATACACAGTCATAGACAACCACCCCAGGCATTTAACCCTTTTTATGCCAACCCCACCAGTAACTGAGGGCAGACATACAGCCGAAATCGTCTAGACTCCCACCGGCCTATCCTCTTAACCGCCTCCTCATCCATTCCGCACCTGGCCGCCTCTGTAGCCGCCCCAATCCGGAAAGAGTGAGAGGAGAATTCCTTATCCTGGAGCCCCAAAGCCCAAACACACTTTCTAAATACAGCAATAAACTGATATCTGGAAAGAGGGGTCCCGTCCGCGTGTATCAGGAATGAACCAACGACGGACGGGCGAGACTCCAAGTAACCCTTCACCGACCCTACTGGGCACAACTGAGAACCTCGAACTGGGGAAAACTTGCACCAACTTACCTTTTCCCATCTGGTCTGTCTTCGATTTCCTGAGCACCAATGACACTCCTTCCTCCGTCAACCCTACTTCATTGTCCAGCAAACCCCAGTGCACCGCTTTGGATGGGCTAACCAACTCACCTATCCGAAATGCTCCAAAAAACGCTAAGGAAAACGCCACCTTGAACAGCAAGACTTCATACCCAGACGAGCACAGACCCGTCAACTGCCCCATGATACCTCCCAAAAGAGCAAACGAGACGGGCCGCCTGCCATCTTTCTTCTGTCCCCCCGTCCATAGCCCTTGAATGCCTGACGTACCCAAAAATCCTTGGTAAAATCAGGACACCCCTGCCATTTGAACAGGAAAGCCAACCCTGCTAGCTTCGAAGTTCTTACTCAGACTCGACCTGGACACCCCGGCTTCCATGTTTCTGGACAGAAAATACAACACCAGTAACCGCACATCGGAACTCACTGGGTCAGCTCCAGCCTCCCGCACCAACTGTTGCCACTCCAGCCACACCTTCTCATAAGCCGCCCATGTGCCCTTACTCACCGATTTCCTGATCCAACCTGACACTATTCCAACGGAATCCTCCACAGCCAGCCTGGACAAGGGACCCCACGTTGCTCATCATCCGGTGCCAACTCCCGGAATCTGTCCCACTGAAAGCGAGACAGCGCGTCAGCTATGACATTATCCACCCCCGGGAGGTGTACCGCATACACAAACACGTTAAGTTGTAAACATCTCAACACCAGGTGGTGCAGCAGCCGCACCACCGGAGGGGAGGATGCCGACACCTTATTGATCACCTGCACCACCCCTAGGTTGTCCCCGTGAAACCTCACCTTCAGATCCCTGAAACATGCACCCCACAGTTCTACCGCCAGCACCACCGGGAACAGTTCCAACATGACCAAGTTCTTAGTGAACCCAGCATCAATCCACGACTGTGGCCAGGGGCCCGAACACTCCACTTGCCTTGAAAGAAAGCCCCAAACCCTGACCCCCCAGCTGCATCAGTGTATAGCTCCAAATCAAAATTGCTAATCGGTCCGGACATCCACAACGCCCTGCAATTTAAGGACTCCAGAAAGGAATGCCAGACCTGCAAGTCCTTCCCGTGTTCCCTGCCCAAACGCACAATGTGTGTGGGCGACCGGACCCCAGCCGTGCTGGCCGACAACCGTCGGCAGAACACCCTGCCCATCGGGAGAATGCGGCACGCAAAGTTAAGCTTACCCAGCAGCCACTGCAGCGCCCAAAGCTGAACCTTTCTTAGCCCCATCATGACCTCCAGCTCCCGCTTAAGATCCTCCAGCTTGTCCAATGGCAGTCGGCATTCCATGGCATCCGAATCCAGGACAATGCCCAAAAACGTGATAACCGTGCGAGGTTCCTCAGTTTTGTCGGGCGCCAGTGGAATGCCAAAACGCACTGTGATGTGCTCCAAGGTGGCCAAGAGCACCGCACAGACCCTGGACGAGGCCGGCCCCACACAAAGGAAGTCATCCAGGTAGTGAATAATGGAATTCACCCCTGACACGTCCCTGACCACCCATTCCACGAATGAGCTGAACTGTTCAAATAACGCGCATGATATGGAGCAACCCATCGGTAAACACATGTCCACATAAAACGCGTTATTCCAGTGACACCCCAGGAGGTGAAAGCTTTCCGGGTGTACCGGCAAAACAGCCTAAAAGTCACCTAGATGTCGGCTTTAGCCATCAACGCCCCCTGCCCATACCGGCAAACCCAACCTACTGCTGCATCAAATGAAGTGTAACTCACTGTACACGCTTCTGGATCAATCGCGTCATTGACCGACCCACCCTTCGGAAAGGACAGATGGTGAATGAGACGGAACTTGTTGGGCTCCTTCTTGGGGACAACCCCGAGCGGGGAGACCACTAAATTTGCTAAGGGGGGGAGGGAAAGGACCACCCATGCGGCCCAAAGCAACCTCCTTGCGCAGTTTTTTGGTGACCACCTCAGCATGTTGTATGGCCGACCGCAAATTACGCGAAACCGGGGGGATAACCTGCAAGGAACATGGAATGCGAAACCCCTCTGAAAAACCCTTATCCAACAATCGAGCCGCCCCCTTATCTGGATACCTAGCTAGAAACAGCCGCATCCTTTCCACCATCACCGGAGTCCTCCCTCTTTTGCCCAGACTCTCCGGTACGGCCTTTTCCCTGCTTAAAGCATCTGGCCTGCTTGTGAGAACCTCCGCAACCGGAGCACTCATGCTTGTATCTGCAGGACCCCCCAAACTTGCAGGTAGCCTCATTGTACTGCCAGCAAACCAACTTTTTCTTACCGGCCGATTGTCCTGGGGAAGAAGTTCCACGGCCCCCCTCTGAAAAAACTGACCAGGTGCCCTCGGCGAGGTCATCAAACACATCCACAAACTGATGTCCTTATGATCCCACCGCAGGTCTGTCAGCACTGCTCTCCTTTGCCTGAACTGTTCATCATAACGGAGCCACCCCGTGCCCCCATACACCCTGTAGGCCTCCCCAATAGTGTCCTGATAGCCAAAGAGTGTTGAACAGTGCTCAGGATTTTTTTGCCCTATCACACTTGCCATGATGGCGAACGCCTGCAGCCAATTCGTGAACGTCCGCGGAATGAGCCTGTACCTCCTTTTTTCCTCATCTTCCTTCTTTGAATCATCTGGCTTCACCCTATCCAAGTGAAACTTCTCTAATGGTAACAGTGAGAACATCTCCACATACTCACCTTTCCAAATCTTCTCCCTCACTTCTGGTTTCAGGTGCGCCCCTAGGGGTGCCTCATAACAAATATAAACTTCACATTTTGCGGCGTCTGCCAACCTAATGGTGTCCTGCCGAGCAGCCTGCTCTAGCGCACCACCCACCTGCGAGGCCAGCAGTGTCCTGCTAACCGTCCCTGCCGTGTCCCCCACTGCATTAGTAGCAGCAGGAGGAGCCGGTGTCACCACCGCTGTGGGGGACCCAGGCCACGGCCGGGCTGACATTCCCGCTGCCCCTGTTTTCATACTGGCTGACCAAATTCTTAATGCCCGTCAGAAAACCCTGCAACCCATCTTGCCGTATGCCACCCCCAGTGGGGACCGTACTCCCCCCAGCCTTCCCACTCACCGGGTCCTGTCCCAGTGCCACCAACCCCTCACTAACTGCAGGCCCACTACCCCCAGCATGGCCCCAGGAATGAGTAAAGGAAGCTGACTTACCGGGCTGCCTGGAAGAAGTCCCACCAGCCGATCGAACAGACTCCACCGCAATCACCGACCGTCCGGGTCTCTGATCTTCCTCCGAGCTGCACAGCTCCCCTTCAAACAGCACACCAGACTGCTCCTCACCACCGGAAGAAAGCTCACCAGGCGACCTCTCCCTGGAAGCCCGATCGATCCATCCTCCGCGCACTGAACCCGCCCACAGATTTCCCCGCCGACTTGCGACCACGCTGGAACGTGCCAGCAGCACCGCTGTCATCTCTCCCAGCCTCCTCCATTCCAGGTCCAGACTGCACTTGCCCAGGATGACCGGCCGAGGAGGTAGGTGGCCCGGTCACAAGTAAATAGGTACTACTGTGCTGGAAGAATAATGATGTGAAACAAGCTGCCAACACTGCTGGTACAAAGAAAAAAGCTAGTGATAAATGAAAATGAAAGTGTAGCGCTATCTAAATAAATATGTATAAATATAAATATATACACAAAAAATAATAATATAGTGTTAAACACGTGTATCACCCAAAAGAACGTGCTAGGTGACTCCAGTGATAAAGTCCTCAAACTATATTAGCAAAAATAAATAATGCAAATATATGCAAATAAATGTCCGTTTAAAGTATGATCCATAAAACGAAAAATGGTAAAAAAGTGATGAAGATCAATCCAAGGAAAACGTGTTGAATCAAAACGTGAAATTACAATCCAAAGTCTTCTATGTATGGAAGAAAGAAGCCACCACCAAGATGAGTTTGAGGAAGGCTTACCAGAAGTTTTGGATTTGGCGGGGCATACGCCACCCAAATCAAATAAAGCTTGAAGAGTGTGAACACTCAAACAATAATTATGTACAGATGTGATGTGAAATCCGCCACCAAGTATAAGTTGAGGAGGCTTACCAGAGGTCTCGGATTTGGAGAGGCATACGCCACCCAAATCTGAGATTGCTTTAAGGGTTAATGGACCCCAATAGAGATGGTCTTGAGTGGAGGGATGGTCTGGAGTCAAAGGGGTTTAACACTTCAATCAGACGGGACATCCAATAACACAAAACACCAGTTCATGTAGGGACTCGGTATCCAATGCATACGTGTAGAGATGGAAAAACTCACATAGCATAATTCCGTTTGGAAAGGATTTAATGTAAAAAAATCATACAATGTAACACTCACATTTAAGATGGTCTTAAAAGCATGGATGCAGGTACGAGAGCGATATATATGGACAAATCCACCCGACTAGTTTCGACTAAAAAGTCATCATCTGGGGTATGGACCTTGTCCCACAAACATCGCAAATTTATGAACATATTGACCTCCATGACCCAGGAAGCGAACCACACATGGTTCACTTCCTGTTTGATATATATCATGGATGGTCATAATATTGATGCACAAATCTATAGCTTTATCTTAGCATGATACATAAAAAAAGGGAATATCAAAGAAATGGCATTAATACTAATAATGGTGCTCTAAATCGCCCTATATGATAGCGCTATCCACGCCTCGTTTTTGATCCCCCTGTTATTCGGCAGGAAGCGGCCTGTATTCAAGCCTCGCTATGAAAACGAGGCCCGAACTCAGCATCCGCACGCCACTTCCGCAATAACCATAAGGACCGGAAGTGACAGCCAAGCCTCACTCTGAAGGTTGAGACGTTAGGCTGCCGCTTACCTCAACTACGTCACCCCGTCGGGACACACATAGAGGCGTAATTAAAACGCCTATTGGTCAATTCGCCCTTGTAAAGGGCGTGAGCTATGTCCTCTCCAAAGGGGAAAGGATGTGTCTCAGACAGAGTGTGCAGATCGAATAAATGGGGTGTATTTAGAAAATATCGATATGACAAATCCAAAAAATACCATACATATGTTGTACATAATTGAGAGTGGAAAATGGTCCTATATTTAAATAATGCATGTGTGACAAAACAGCCTGCATTTAATAAACCTATATAGTCCAATCCAAACCATATATAATGCACATGATGTGCACATAAAGGTACATAGAGCACATCCAGAGATGTAAATGTATGTGTTAAACCCAAATAAAATAAAAAACAAATAAAATAATGATAGTTTAAAATAAATGTGTGTAATTATACACACATAAACATATTTTAAAAAACTAATTTTAAAATAATTAATAAAATAAAATAAAATAATTATTATTTAAAAGTAATTATTATTTAAAAATAAAATAAAATCTATGAAAAAAGAGAAGTCGTCTAATTTTAAAGTGGTCAGGACGCATTAATAAAGGAGTTAATGTCTCACTCGACATGCATTCCCTGTGGCTGATAGGTCTGAAGCTCATATATCCAGAATGTTTCTAATCTAGATACTCCTCTAGTAGTTGCTCCTCCCCTCCATGGAGCAACATATTGGTCTATAACTAGAAACTGGGTGCCAACAGGGTTACGGGCATGGTGTTGCCGATAATGTCTGGGGACAGTGTGTTTAATACTCCCAAATTTTATCAAACCCACATGTTCAGATACTCTAGCGGTAAAAGATCTAATTGTTCTGCCCACATACTGTTTCCCGCATGGACAGGTCAACAAGTATACCACGTGGGTAGTGGCACACGTACAAAAATGTTTAATGGGGTAAACTTTATTAGTTACCGTAGATCTAAATTCCTTAGTGGGCCTTCTTCCACATGTGTTGTATTTACAAACGATGCATTTTTTGCAGGGATAGTACCCCATCCAGTTATGAAAAAAGGTGGGTTTTATAGGTGGATTAATGATATTCGGTGCGATTTGATTCTGAAGGGAGGGTACTCCTTTATAGATAACTTTGGGCCTTTCTGGTATCAATGTGCCCAAAACCCTATAATTTTTCAATATCCCCCAATGTTTTTCAAAAATGGCTTTTATATGTCTGTATTGAGTGGAAAAGGTAGTAAGAAAAGACCATTTAAAAGTATCATTTCCTTCTTTAGGTGGTCTGGCTTCAAACAATGTGGGTGTTTCAATATCAAGCACCTGTTTAAGATCACTGTCTATCTCTACCTGATTGTACCCCTTCTCCAGAAATCTCTTTTTGAGCACATTAGCTTGTGCCACAAAAGTTTTGGTTTCTGTGCAGTTCCGGCGGAGACGTAGGAACTGGCTCTTGGGGACCGACTTTAGCCAAGATTTATGATGGCAACTAGTCATGGGTATAAACCCATTCCTATCAGTAGGCTTGAAATAGGTACTGAATTTAAATTGTTGTTCAGATCTTTTGATCTGTAAATCCAGAAAATGTATCCTAGATTGACTAGATTCGTACGTAAGAGATATACCTCTATCACCGCGGCCCCTGACGACCCCCGCCGAGGCTCCAATCCCCCTCGGGACACCTGGGAGGCGGAGCCCATGCTATCAGACTCCATGCGACCGCGCGGGCCTAGTGGGCACACCGGAACTCCCAGCGCCCCCCCCCCGCTGAGCTCCGATCTTGAGGGGGATTCCTTCCGGTACCCCCCGCCCTAGGCAAGGCAGTGCACTTGGCCGGGGGGCCCGAAGGGGCCCTAGGGGGACTCCCAGTCTGCCACTGCGCTCTAGGGGAGGGGCCCGGTGAGCATCACTCCGGAGGTCTGGACCTGCGAGCTCACCCAGCCTCTCTCCCCGCTGTACCTGACATTCCAGACAGACCCGACAGCATCGGCCCCAGGGTCTCCTGGAGCCAATCCTCGCCCCGTTCGCGGCCTCTGCCCGCAGTTGGGCCAGAAGTTTTTCCACAGATGACATGCTGCTGCTAGCTGGAACTTTCCCCCGCACTGTGTTGTCTTAGGGGGCGGGGATTACCTTTTTGTTCAGACTTGTCCCCTCCCCCCTTTACACTTCTTAACCAATCACTCCTACTTTTACATCTCCATACCCTGTTCACTCAGTCATGCCAGCCCTCCCCCTATTGCATTCTTTCTTTTTGCTCCGGGCTTTTCTAAACTGTGTGGCTGTCAGAGGGATTTGAGCTTAAAGGGGAGCCCTAATTGTGTGGTGTAACCTCTCGTCTGGCCTTCAGGGGAATGACCAGGTCTATGGGGAGAGGCCTTTTGGCCACCTGAGTTATTACTCTGTTTGAGTGCTCCATCAGGAGATCCAGGGCCAGCAGACTGAATTTAGTCCCACTTGCGAGTGGCATGGACAGGGCCTATTGTTTCTTAATAGGTCACATATCAAAGGACTTCTTTGTAGTTGTGTTTAAACTTGGGACATCTCTTATGCCTTGTACA
The DNA here is from genome assembly GCA_029206835.1 of Rana muscosa. Classification (NCBI taxonomy): domain Eukaryota; kingdom Metazoa; phylum Chordata; class Amphibia; order Anura; family Ranidae; genus Rana; species Rana muscosa. The sequence continues at coordinate 272,871,610 of CM055125.1, read as the reverse complement.
CACGACCGGACTGTCCATCGGAATAAAGTCCGACGGATTGTTCGATGGAGTTCCGACGGAATTCCGTTCAAGCTGTCTTGCATACACACGGTCACACAAAAGTCAGACCTCCAAAATGCGGTGACGTACAACACGTACGACGAGCCGAGATTAATGAAGTTCAATAGGCAGTTCGGCTCTTCTGCTTGATTCTGAGCATGCGTGGTTTTTAGTCCGTCGGATATGCATACAGACGAACTGACTTTCCGATACAAATTTTTGTCCATCGGAAAAAAGAGAACAAATTCTCTATCTAAGAATTTCAGAAGGAAAAAGTCCAATGGGGCATACACATGGACGGAATACCCGATGAAAAGAGCCCGTCTGACTTTTTCCATGGGAAAATTTGGTCGTGTGTACAAGGCATAATAGTGGCACTACTGCTTTTATTGAACCCCCTTTCCTGCAGGATGTTTAAGGTCTGTTAATAAAGCTCACTTTACACTATCAGTGTATTGATGAGTTTTAGGTCAGTTCAAGGTGGGTAATTACTCATCAATTAAGCACCTCCTCCAGGGTAACCGCTACTAAAAAAGAAACAATAGAATTACTGTATATTAGTGTAAATCTTAAATATAGATTTGGAATATGTACAGTAAACAGATGCCCATCTGCGTGTCCCAAAAGTGCTGTAGGGGTAGGAGGGGCAGCAGATTTTCATCTACCCATAGTTGGTTGTGCCATTGATGCAGATTTATTGTAAAGCTGCAAGCTAAATTCTGCACTTTGCTCTGCTCTACAGTGGCTAACCAGAGCAGCATTGACACATACATACATACATACATACATAAATATACAAGCACCTGCAGACACTAATAATAAAACAAAATCTCTGGCAGCTATGAGTTAGGGCGTGCTGCATACAGCAGTTGCTCTTTGCGCTGCCTTATTGAATATGCACCCATAAGGTTGATAAGGACTAGCTTCAGACAACAAAAGAGCTTTAATCATTGATGACTGACTAAAACTGGGTACAGATTTTATATTCAGCATACTAGGTATGTGCCTATAGGCAGTAGTCTCTGGGGAGCTGTCCTCAATCCCCACAACTTAAAACCGCATCAAAAGATCCCTTCTCATTCACCTTCTTACACTTACTGACAGCTGACTTCTATTCAGCAGCAGTGCACAGAACTGCATACATCATATATCATACGCTGTGTATATCATGTGTTTTGCCCACCAGTCCACTACAAACTAGGTGTAGCGGCCTCACCCCTCTCTCCCCTTCTCATTCTCGGCTTGTCTTTCTTTGTCTAGGGGTGTTAGTGCTGGGGGGAGGGATGAGATACACCACGGCCCATGTCCTCCATAGTGAAGAGGTGAAGGCTAGAAAGATCGGGCTTTGTGTAGGTGTCCTAGAGTCAAGTCCTGTACTTCGTCCCTGACTCCTTTGCTCCTAGTAACCAGAGTTCCACACAGTGAATAGGTCCAACACAGTTTTATTCTTCTCAGCGAATAAACACACAGCATGGTTAAGTTGGATTCTTTTGCAACAACTTAGTCTTAATGGGAATAGGTCGAGCCACAATCCTTTCCCTTCTCTTGCCAACCACTGTGGTATCACCAGTGGCGAATAGTCACTCCCACTGACTATGTGAAGTAGAACGTGAATTACCTTCACTAGCACGGCCCCTGTCAGGGGAAGGATATCCGTCCAAGGGAGATACCGGAGGCCTCTCTGTCACCAGCGATGCTGCGCCGGACTCTCCAGAGAAGTTCTGCTCACCAGACCTCACGAACTCAGACACGGATACCCAAGGAGTTAGGGCCCCCTCGGATTCCTCCACCCTCGCGGAACTCAGTCGAAGGTACTGAGCCCCAGGCATCCGCCATAGTACCTCACCCCAGGCTAAAGGTGCCTGAGATGGACTCCATCTCCGCTCCAGCCAGGTCAAGGGCACCTGGGCCCGGAACACCAGAACGCCAGCACCCAATTTGAAGGTGCCTGGGTGCGGCCGCATCCTCCAACTCTGAACTCTGAACCCCGTGGAAAGGGCGTCCGCCCCTTTTATCCCCTCTCCCTTTGCGTCACAGCGGGTTCCCCGCCCCGCTGTACCAGCTCCAGGGGAGGACAAAAAGGCACAGTCTTGCGGTGTGGGTTCACCTCCGGCCCCCGGCAACAACGCCACCTATAGGCCCAGGGAACCTCACACCACCAGAGTCCTCCAAGAACCATAAAAGGGTCTCAGATTCCCTAGCAATCAGTGCATCTGGGTTAGACTACCACCCAGATGCTTCCCCTAAATTCAAATACCCGCTACTAGTGTTGAGCGGACCCGAACTGTAAAGTTCGGGTCCGTACCGAATTTTGGCGTTTTCCCGACCCCGGACCCGGACCCGGATTTTGCGCTAAAGTCCGGGTTCGGGTTCGGATTCGGGAATTTAATGGCGCAGTTAGAAATGCTTCAGGGGCCAGCCAATCACCATTTGATTAGCTGGTGTGCCCTTAGAAGCCATCATAGCCATGCCTACTAATGGCATGGCTGTAATTGGTCAGTGCAACATGTGACCCAGCATGTGACCAGCTTCTATATAAGAAAGAGGCACACAGCACAGATCGTCACTCTGCTTTTAGACAGTGTAGGGAAAGGATCCTGGCTGCTGTTGCTGTGAGGGAGAGAATAGGAGTTAGTCCTGATTCTGCAATCTACTGATAGAAAAGATAGGGAGACAGTGTAGTGTAGTGTAGTGTAGGGGCAGGATCCTGTTTGTGCTTTCAGGGAGAGAGATTTAGATAGGAGTCCAGATTGAGAGATATAATAGCTCAGCGATCTGCATAGGTTTATCTGTTTGTGTTGCAAGCTCAGTGCACCAGCACTGCATTACGTTGAGTGATACACCTATTCCATACTGTGGCTGTATTGTGCTCTTGCTAAAAGACCTATTTTGGTCAGAAAAAAAAAAAAAAGGCACTTTATTGTGCTTTTGCTAAAAAGACCCATTTTTGGGCCCCAAAAAAAAAAAAGGCACTTTATTGTGCTGTTGCAAAAAAAAAAACGGCACTTTGTTGTGCGCAAAAAAGACCTATTTTTGGGCAAAAAAAATATTTTGCAGTGTATATCTCTAGTTGTGTGAAATAACCAATTTCTATATATTTTTCTTGTACTATGCTATACTAAAAAAAAAAAAAACAACTTTTTTTTGAATAGCATTCTCTGCAGCTGTGCGATTCAGCGGTTATATACTGTGGTTGTGTTGTGCTCTTTCAAAAAACGCCATTTAGGGCCACAGAAAATATTTTGCAGTGTGAAATACACATGTGGAGGTGTGTAAAATAAACAATTTCTATATATTGTACAGTGCTATACTAAAAAAAACAACATTTTTTTTGAATAGCATTCTCTGCACTTCTATAGCTGTGCGATTCAGTGGTTAAATACTGTGGTTGTGTTGTGCTCTTTCAAAAAACGCCATTTAGGGCCACAGAAAATATTTTGCAGTGTGAAATACACATGTGGAGGTGTGTAAAATAAACAATTTCTATATATTGTACAGTGCTATACTAAAAAAAACAACATTTTTTTTGAATAGCATTCTCTGCACTTCTATAGCTGTGCGATTCAGTGGTTAAATACTGTGGTTGTGTTGTGCTCTTTCAAAAAACGCCATTTAGGGCCACAGAAAATATTTTGCAGTGTGAAATACACATGTGGAGGTGTGTAAAATAAACAATTTCTATATATTGTACAGTGCTATACTAAAAAAAACAACATTTTTTTTGAATAGCATTCTCTGCACTTCTATAGCTGTGCGATTCAGTGGTTAAATACTGTGGTTGTGTTGTGCTCTTTCAAAAAACGCCATTTAGGGCCACAGAAAATATTTTGCAGTGTGAAATACACATGTGGAGGTGTGTAAAATAAACAATTTCTATATATTGTACAGTGCTATACTAAAAAAAACAACATTTTTTTTGAATAGCATTCTCTGCACTTCTATAGCTGTGCGATTCAGTGGTTAAATACTGTGGTTGTGTTGTGCTCTTGGAAAAAACGCCATTTAGGGCCACAGAAAATAAATTGCAGTGTGAAATACACATGTGGAGGTGTGTAAAATAAACAATTTCTATATATTTTCCTTGTACTGTGCTATACTAAAAAAAACAACCTTTTTTTTTGAATAGCATTTTCTGTAGCTGTGCGATTCAGCGGTTACGTGCTGTGGGTGTGTTGTGGTCTGGCAAAAAACGCCATTTAGGGCCACAGAAAATATTTTGCAGTGTGAAATACACATCTGGAGGTGTGTGTAAAAAAACAATTTATATATATTTTCCTTGTACTGTGCTATACTAAAAAAAACAACCTTTTTTTTTTGAATAGCATTTTCTGCAGTTCTGTAGCTGTGCGTTTCAGCCATTACGTACTGTGGGTGTGTTGTGGTCTTCCAAAAAACGCCATTTAGGGCAAGATCCTAAATTTGGAAAATATGAGGGGAAGGTCAAAGGGACGTGGTGGCCCCGGTCGTGGTGCTGCTGGTGGAGCTCCTGTTGCAGGGAGAGGACGTGGTGGATCTGTGCCAGCTACACGCACAAGTGAAACACCTTCCTCAGGTGCGAGTAGGCGACCGAGCCTGCGGCGGTATTTTGTCATGCCTAATGAGGCTGTACAAATGTTTAGGCCAGGACAAGTACAGGCGATAGTAGATTGGGTTGCTGACAGTGCCTCGGGTTCCTTCACATTGTCTCCCACCCACTCTTCTGCTGAAAGATCAGAGTTGGCACCTGAAGCCCATGTCCATCAGTCTTTCACCTCACCCCCTTGCAAATCAGCCAAGCAGTCTGAGCCCCAAATCATGCAGCAGTCTCTTCTGCTTTTCGATGACTCTGTTAGCAGGGTTTCCCAGGGCCATCCACCTAGCCCTGCCCCAGAAGTGGAAGAGATTGAGTGCACCGATGCCCAACCACTTATGTTTCATGATGGGTACATGGGAGGACCATCGCAGCACGTCTCGGATGATGACGAATCACAGATGCCAACTGCTGCTGCTTTCGCAATTGTGCAGACAGACATGGAGGGCAGGGGTGAAGACTGGGTGGAAGATGATGTGGAGGACGATGAGGTCCTCGACCCCACATGGAATCAACGTTATGCAGGTGACCAGTGTAGTTCGGAGGAAGAGGCGGTGGTCGCACAGAGCCACCAGCACAGCAGAAGAGGGAGCAGGGTGCAAAAACGGAGCATTCGTCCCCTAGACAGTACATCTGCTACTGCCCAACGCAGCAAGGGACCGAGCACACCAAAGCCAGGTCCAAGGACTTCCCTAGCGTGGCAGTTCTTCACACAGTGTGTTGATGACAAGACACGAGTGGTTTGCACGCTGTGCAATCAGAGCCTGAAGCGAGGCATAAACGTTCTCAACCTGAGCACAAGCTGCATGACCAGGCATCTAAGTGCAAAGCACGAGCTGCAGTGGAGTAGACACCTCAGAAACCAAGAAAGGTCTCTGGCTCCTCCTGCTTCCTCTTCTGCTGCAGTCTCGGCCTCTTCATCCACCTCTGTAGTGACAGTGGCACCTGTCACCACGCAAACAGAGGATCTGCCAGCAACACTACCACCTGGGTCACCGACCATCTCTACAATGTCCCATGGAAGCGTTCAGCTCTCTATCTCCCAAACATTGGAGCGGAAGAGGAAGTACCCCCCTAGCCACCCGCGATCCCTGGCCCTGAATGCCAGCATTTCAAAATTCCTGGCCTTTGAAATGCTGTCATTCCATCTGGTGGAGACGCAGAGTTTTAAAAGCCTGATGGCATTGGCTGTCCCGCAGTACGTCGTGCCCAGCCGCCACTACTTTTCCAGGCGAGCCATCCCTTCCCTACACAACCAGGTGGGGGACAAAATCAGGTGTGCACTGCGCAACGCCATCTGTGGCAAGGTCCACCTAACTACGGATGCGTGGACCAGTAAGCACGGTCAGGGACGTTATATCTCCCTAACAACACACTGGGTAAATGCAGTGGCTGCTGGGCGTGAGGCAGATAGCGGTTTGGCGCATGTCCTTCCACCACCGAGAATTGCAGGGCACTTCAGTTTGCCTCCTGTTGCTAACTCCTCCTTCTCCGCTTCCTCATCCTCTACCGCCTCCTCATCCATTCAGCGTAACACCTTCACCACCAACTTCAGCACAGCCAGGGGTAAACGACAGCAGGCAGTTTTAAAACTTTCCTGTTTGGGGGAAAATCCCCACACCGCGCAGGAGTTGTGGAGGGACATGGAACAACAGACCGATGAGTGGTTGCTGTCAGTGAGCCTCAAGCCCGGCCTGGTGGTGTGCGATAATGGGCGAAATCTCGTAGCAGCTCTGGGTCTAGCCGGTTTGACGCACATCCCTTGCCTGGCGCATGTGCTGAACTTGGTGGTCCAGAGGTTCCTTAAAAATTACCCCAATATGCCAGAGCTGCTGCAGAAAGTGCGGGCTGTGTGTGCGCACTTTCGGCGTTCTCACCCTGCTGCTGCTCGCCTGTCAGCGCTGCAGCGTAACTTCGGCCTTCCAGCTCACCGCCTCATATGTGACGTGCCCACAAGGTGGAACTCCACCTTGCACATGCTGGCCAGACTGTGCGAGCAGCAGCAGGCAATAGTGGAGTTTCAGCTGCAGCAATCACGCGTGAGTCGCTCTGCGGAACAGCACCACTTCACCACCAATAACTGGGCCTCCATGCGAGACCTGTGTGCCTTGTTGCGCTGTTTTGAGTACTCCACCAACATGGCCAGTGCCAATGACGCCGTTCTCAGCGTTACTATCCCAGTTCTATGCCTCCTTGAAAAAACACTTCGTGCGATGATGGAAGAGGATATGGCACAGGAGGATGAGGAGGAGGAGGAGGAAGCGGGATCATTTCAAAGGCTTTCAGGGCAGTCTTTCACAAGTGGCTATGAGGGTGGGTTCCTGCACCAACAAACGCCAGGTACACAATTGTCCGGCAGAAAGGGCACAGTTCTGGAGGATGACGAGGTGGAGGAGGAGATGGAGGAGGAGGAGGAGGAGGAGGAGCCATGTTCGCAGCAGGGTGGCACTCAGACCAGCTCGTGGCCATTACTGGTGCGTGGCTGGGGGGATACAGAGGACACAGACGATACACCTCCCACAGAGGACAGCTTTTCTTTGCCTCTGGGCAGCCTGGCACACATGAGCGATTACATGCTGCAGTGTTTCCGCAACGACAGCCGAGTTGCCCACATTTTAACTGGTGCTGATTACTGGGTGGCCACCCTGCTGGATCCCCGTTACAAGGACAACGTACCGTCCTTAATTCCCTCACTGGAGCGGGATCGTAAGATGCGCGAGTACAAGCGCACGCTGGTAGACGCGCTGCTGGTGGCATTCCCACCTGACAGCGGGCGTACGGTGGAAGCACAAGGCGAAGGCAGAGGAGGAGGAAGAGGTCGCCAACGCAGCCGGGGCACCGGCAGCACCTCAGAAGGCAGGGTTAGCATGGCCGAAATGTGGAAAAGCTTTGTCAGCACGCCACAACAATCAGCACCACCAGCTGAGATGGAACGTCTTAGCAGGAGGCAGCATTTCACCAACATGGTTGAGCAGTATGTGTCCACAGGCCTACACGTACTGGATGACGGGTCTGCCCCCTTTAACTTCTGGGTCTCCAAATTGGGCACATGGCCTGAGCTTGCCGTTTATGCCTTGGAGGTGCTGGCCTGCCCTGCAGCCAGTGTATTATCTGAACGTGTATTTAGCACGGCAGGGGGCGTTATCACAGACAAGCGCAGCCGCCTGTCCAGAGCCAATGTGGACAAGCTCACGTTCATTAAAATGAACCAGGCATGGATCCCACAGGACTTGTCCGTACCTTGTGCAGAATAGACATGTATACCGGTGTTGTGACAAAAACTGTCCGGCCATCGGATTGTGCCCGGCCCATACTGCGCAGGCGCAGCGCTTGCGCAGTACAGAGGACAAGGAGATTCACAAAATCTCCGAAGATGAACGGCGCCTGCGCTGTGAGTGCAGGTTCAAGCCCCACCATCCAAGAGGACATACGGTAGCACATAGTAACAGGGCCCCTCACGGGCTCGCTTCGATCGCAGCCTTGCTTGGCTCGGCTTGAACCACGGATGGTGTGGCCTTCACCTGAACTCAACACGCAGGCGCCGTTAGTCTTGGGAGATTTTTGAAATCCCCTTGTCCTACATACTCAGCAAGCGCAGTACAGGGCGGACACTATTCGACAGGGGACAGAATTCGACACATCACCGGCCTTACCCAGCCATTGTTGTATTTTTGAACCAGTGTTGGCTACCTCGTCCTCCTCCACCGCCGCTTCCACCTACACAGCCACATCCACCGCCACCTCAACCTCCTACTCCATATGGACCTCGTCCTGCTAGGCCAAGATTAAAATTTTTATTTTATTTTTTTGTAGCGCACAGATCCTTTCCCCCTTACCTGCCTTTATGTTGTTGGCTCTTCGCAGGAGGGAGAAAGGCACACCGCACTACCAGCCCGTATCATCCTATATAAAGAGGTTGAGCGGTGTACTTGACGGGCCGTGTCCACAGCCGGAGTCAAAACTCCTCCAGAGGATGATTCTCACCTCTACTGTAGGTAGAGGCAAGTCCTTTAATTGCCAGTAAAGTCAATGTCCACACCAGCTGAAACTCCAACTCTTATTCTCTCATGGCAAAATAAACTGTACTCAGATAGAAAAGGTTAGAGCAAAGAAACAGGACAGCTTAAGGTGTGGAGGAGGTCCAGGCACAAACGTAGCACATTCACTTCACTGCTTAGGTTTCTCAAACAGTTTTTGGCGCACGGTCTCTGCCACAGACATTGAGGTTGGTCTCTGCCACAGACCGGGTGTACAAGGCCCCTGCCACGGGCCTGGAGAACTTTGGTCTCAGCCACAGACCAGGGTGTATAAGGCCCCTGCCACGGGCCGGTTGAATAAGGCCTCTGATACAGTCAAGGTGACCTTGAGCTTCTCCTTCTACGAACCTAGCCCATATCAAGGGGAAGACATCTCTCCAGGGAGTCAACAGACCATTCCTTCACCGTGACTCCCGCATTGGTCCATCAGAATGATCCTCCCTTCCCTGGAACAGGGTCCCCTACACGAGGCGGCTCTGGACTCCAGGCTTTACTCCCGCCCCTAGGCCTCCATACCCAGGGCAGCAAGAACTCCAGGATAGTACCTCAACCCGGGCTAAAGGTGCCCGAGATGGAACAGGAACACATGCACCCAGGCCGAAGGCACCTGGGCGCGGACCCCACTGGACATCAGCCCCCAGGCCAAAGGTCTGCCCCTTTTATATGCTCTCCCGGCATGCACAGCAGGTTCCCCGCCCCGCTGTACTACTGCCAAGAGGGGACACAAAAGGCGCCACCTGTAGGCCGCAGGGAACTGCACACCAATACTGTCCCCCGAGGACAAAATGGTCCATGAATCCTACAGAATTAGGGTATTTGAGCCTATTTACCACTCAAACACTTTACTTAAATTTAGCACCCCGCTACATTTTTATTTCAAAGTATTTTATTTTCCCACTAGCTTATCCATTAAATTAAATAATTTATTCCAGAAAGGGCGTATTCTGGGGCATTCCCACCATATGTGTGGCATTGTGCCGTTGAGTTTCTGAGGTTCTTAATGACTTCCTGTACCTCTTCTGCTGAAAAGGGGGCCTCCAGCATATTTTTTTTTTTTTTTTTTTTTTTTATGTTCTTTTAAGTTATTTCCTATCCACATTTGTTTGCAGAGCACTTGCCATGTTCTTAACAACATTTTGCTGCCATTTGCAGCCCTCTAGCCCTTTCCATTACTTTTTTAGAGCCTTTTTAGTCGTCAGAAGTCCGGGTCCCCATTGACTTCAATGGGGTCCGGGTCCGGGTCCGGGTTCGGGTTAAAGTTCGGTCCCGAATCCGAACTTTTTTCCGAAGTTCGGCCGAACCCGCCGGACCCGAATATCCAGCTACCCGCTCAACACTACCCGCTACACTCTCCCCCCGGTGATTTGACACTGGTCCCCAGTGTCTGGTGCAAACCCATGTCTCCCAAAAAGTGGCAACATAAGTTCGACCCAGAGACAAACATTCACAAAATTCAAACTCAACATTTTCGATAAGGAATTGTGCCAGGACCTAAAACAGGAAAGGGAAACAGGAATATAAAACCATAAACTTTGTAGTAAAATACTTTCAATATCTCACACATTTACATTTTCTTCTTCCCCCCCCCCCCCCCCCGGCTATCTAAAGACCACCCCATTCTCAGCAGCCTTGACAGACGAGTCTCCTGCAGAGGGAAAAAAAAAAGAACAACACACATCCTAACATCATATATGTGTTTGCTTGGAATAAATGGGTCTGTCCGAGAAGAAACCCATTCACTCCAATGAGTGCTGCATAATGTTCAAAAAAATAAACAATCGTTGCGCAACACTGCCACCTGGTGACAATGCCGCGGTAAAGACACTTATCACTTCCAGATGAACTTTTCTCTCTTGATCTTTTCTCTGTGACCCTATACTGACTAAAAACCCCAAAGTCAATGATTTCTCTGAAGTCCAAGGAGAAGTAGGGAGAACAAAACAGCAACAGCTCCCATTTCTCCAAACAGTAGAACGTCCAAATACAAAAAAAAAACTAGGGCACAGTCCTTGTGCTCCGGCAAAGGCACTCCGGAAAGTTCAGCAATGAGCAGCAAGAAAGAACACACAGGAGTCTTTTTCTCCAAAAGGTAAAACTTTGGGTGCGGCATTAACACAGGCTTCAAATGCTTGTCAAACGCCTCCATGTTATACTGAACATTTCCTCCATCCTTGCGACAAATCACCACTCTGTCCGCATGGATATGCCTTCCCAGCGTCCACTTAGCTTTACAGTCCTGAAACTTCTTGGTGACCGTTGGTGAGTAGTGATGAGCCGAACACCCCCGGGTTCGGTTCGCACCAGAACCCGCGAACGGACCGAAAGTTCGCACGAACATTAGAACCCTATTAAATACAATGGATGCGAACGTTCGGATTCCATGTTATTGTCCGAAACAGAGTTTGGGAACCCGGCTTCTGCACCAGGGGACATGTATCAATGCAAAAAGAAGTTTTAAAAACGGACGTTTTCCGGGAGCAGTCATTTTAATGATGCATAAAGTGAAAAAAAAAAAGTCAAATATTCCTTTAAATATTGTACCTGGGGGGTGTCTAAAGTATGCCTGTGAAGTGCCACGTGTTTCCCGTGTTTAGAACTGTCCCTGCACAAAATAACATTTCTAAAGGGAAAAAAGTCATTTAAAACTGCTTGCGGCTTTAATGCAATGTGTGGTCCCGGTAATATGGATGAAAATCTTTAGGAAAAATGGCATAGCTACCCCATCAACCCCCCCCCCCCCTACCCCAGCCCATTACCAGCCCCTTTGGGTCTTGTATGGATATTAAGGGGAATCCCGCACACAAAATAAAAAAGGACCTATATACTCTGAACAGCCGTATACAGGCGGTGCATACAAGACAGGGACTGTAGGTTTGTTCTTATGTAGAATCTGTTTATAATTTTGAACAGCTGCATTGTTTAAGTGGAGCTCCATGGAAAATTCCTTTTTTTTTGTTTTTTGTAAAACATAGGGAACGGTTATCACCCCTGTCACATTTTTTTTGCTGTCTGTGCCCCTGTTCAGAACATTTCACCTCACTTTGCGTCCCAATGACAACTGTTTTTGAAATGTGGTGTTTTTATTGAAACAAGGATTGGTGATAAAGCATCAGTAGAGAGGAGACACCTTTCTCCCATATTAATTCTTACTGGAGAGATTTTTCCTTACAAGGGGTAGATTTCCTCTCACTTCCTGTTGTCTTCTTCCGTTTGCAAGTAGTAGTCGTTTGTAAGTTGGATGTTTGAAAGTAGGGACCTGCCGTATATACTCTGCAGAAATTGGCCCCTTAGGTGTTGGTGTTGGCACAACACTGTAAGCACTCACAGTTACTCTTGGTGGGTGCTGGAACGCCCTGCTGTCAACTATTATATCAGGAATTGTAATAACATATAATTGTTGAACAGTGGTAGTAAAAATTGTGCCTTTGATGGTGGTGCTGGTGCCACAACACTGTAAGGCCTGACAGTTACTCTTGGTGGGCGCAGCAATGGGCCCTGCTGTGAATTATTAGATCAATAATTATAATTGCATGCCCCTGTTGAACAGGGGCTGAAAAATTGGGCCTTTGGTGGTGGTGGTGGTGGTGGTGGTGGTGTTGACACAACACTGTAAGGCCTGACAGTTACTCTTGGTGGGCGCAGCAATGGGCCCTGCTGTGAATTATTAGATCAATAATTATAATTGCATGCCCCTGTTGAACAGGGGCTGAAAAATTGGGCCTTAGGCACTGGTGGCACAACACTGCAACCCCTCACAGATACTGTACTTGGAGCACAGCAATGAGCCCTGTTGCAAAGTATTGCATCAAAAATTGTAATTACACGCCCCTGTTAAACAGGGGCTGAAAAATTGGGCCTTAGCCACTGGTGGCGGCACCCATAAACCAAAATGATCTTCCAAGCTATCATCATTAATCGGATCATTGAGGACGAGGAGGAGGATAGCCAGTCAACATAACAGCACAGGCACTCAGCATCAGCATCAGTCTTGAAGGGATGTGACATTTTAAAATCAATTAGTCTGTTATATCAGTATCAGGTGTGTGGTAGCTGGTGGTGATCCAAGACTGGTTCATCTTGATGAAAGTCAGTCGATCAACCGAGTCGGTGGACAGGCGCACCCTGTGATCCGTGACAAATCCTCCAGCAGCACTGAATGTGCGTTCTGAAAGAACGCTGGATGCAGGACAGGCCAGTAGCTCAATTGCATACTGTGCAAGCTCTGGCCAGTGATCCATCCTCAAGACCCAGTAAGCCAGAGGATTTTCGGTGGGGAAGGTGTCCAAGTCTGACCTTGCCCCTAGGTATTCCTGCACCATGTATATCAGACGCTGGCGATGGTTGCTGGAACCGATCATACTTTGGGGCTGCGGACTAAAGAATTGTCTGAACGCATCGGTCAGACGGCCACCTTCCCCACCGCTCCTTCTTTGACTGCCCGAAGCCTCAGCAACTCATTGTCCAGGACCAGGAGTTTGTAACCTCCCAGTCTCTGGGAACGCGTTGCACAGATCTTTCTGCAAGGCCTCCCGGAGTTGTCTCATCCTCTGCTCCCTCTGCGACGGTAACATAAGGTCCGCAACCTTACCCTTGTACCGTAGATCAAGGAGAGTGGCCAGCCAGTAATGGTCCCTCTCCTTGATCCGAAGAATACGAGGATCCTTCCGCAGACTTTGCAGGATCAGGGAGGCCATGCAGCGTAGGTTAGCTGAGGCATTTAGTCCGGAGTCCTCTGGGTCACTAAGGACGACATGATCCGCAGCCACCTCCTCCCAGCCACGTACAAGTCCACTGGTTTCTTGGGACTGTAAATCATCCCTAAAAGACTGCTGCTGATGATGCTGAGTGCCAGCCTCCACCTCCATGCTGACACAATCCTCCTCCTCCTCTTCCTGTGCGATGGGTGGGACAGAAGGAACACTGTCTGGGTAAAGGGGGCCTTGAGAGGCAAGGAAGTCCTCCTCTTCCTGCCTCTGTTCTGCCTCAAGTGCCCTGTCCATTATTCCACGCAGCGTGTGCTCCAACAGGTGGACAAGAGGTACAGTGTCACTGATGCATGCACTGTCACTGCTCACCATCCTCGTGGCCTCCTCAAATGGTGCCAGGACAGTGCATGCATCCCTGATCATGCCCCACTGGCGTGGTGAAAAAAACCCGAGCTCCCCTGACCCTGTCCTGGTGCCGTAGTCGCACAGGTACTCATTGATGGCCCTCTGCTGCGTGTGCAGCCGCTGCAGCATGGCCAACGTTGAGTTCCACCTGGTGGGCATGTCACATATAAGGCGGTTCTTGGGCAGGTTCAACTCCTTTTGAAGCTCAGCCAGGCGAGCACTGGCATTATAAGATCTGCGGAAATGCACACAGACTTTCCTGGCCTGCCTCAGGACATCCTGTAAGCCCGGGTACCTGCCCAAGAACCGCTGCACCACCAGGTTAAGGACGTGAGCCATACAGGGCACATGGGTCAGTTGTCCCTGTCGGAGGGCGGAGAGGAGGTTGGTGCCATTGTCGCAAACCACCATTCCTGGCTTAAGCTGGCGTGGCGTCAACCACCTCTCGGCCTGCCCCTGCAGAGCAGACAGGACCTCTGCCCCAGTGTGGCTCCTGTCCCCCAAACACACCAGCGCAAGCACGGCATGGCATCTTTTTGCCTGCGTACTTGCGTAGCCTCTTGTACGCCTACGGAGCACCGCTGGTTCCGAGGACAAACCACAGGAAGAGGCCATGGAGGAAGAAGAAGAGGAGGGGGTGGAGGAGAGAGGTGTGTCACAACCAGTAGTAGCATTTTGGAGGCGTGGCGGTGGAACAACCTCCAACACTACTGCACCTTGTCCTGCATCCTTCCCAGCTGCCAAAAGAGTGACCCAATGGGCCGTGAAAGAAAGGTAACGTCCCTGTCCATGCCTGCTGGACCATGAGTCAGCGGTAATATGCACCTTACCGCTGACCGCCCTGTCCAGCGAGGCCAAGACATTGCCTTCCACATGCCTGTAGAGAGCCGGAATAGCCTTCCGTGCGAAAAAGTGTCGTTTGGGAACCTGCCACTGAGGAACCGCACATTGCACAAACTCACGGAAGGGGGCCGAGTCTACCAACTGAAAAGGCAGCAGTTGAAGCACTAGCAATTTAGCCAAGCTAGCATTCAACCGCTGGGCATGTGGATGGCTGGGAGTGAACTTCTTTCGACGGTCCAGCAGCTGGGGCAGGGAAATTTGCCTGCTAGAATCGGACGTTCGTGTACTGCTAGCAGAGTGCCCGCAAGTACTTGCCTGTGACACACCTAATTCTACACCTTCATTCCTCTCAGAGCAGGTTTCAGAGAGGAGTGAAGGTATAGTGGGGTTGGAGATCCCAGCTGATGCGGTGCAAGAAGAGGTCAGCTTTGTTCTTTGGTGTGGGTCTTTAAGGTAGGCTTGCCAACGAGCTGCATGGCAGGTCAACATATGTCTGATCAAGCATGTGGTGCCCAAGCGGCTGATGTTTTGGCCACGCGATATACGCTTGAGACATATGTTGCAAACAGCAGCTGTGCGATCTGATGCACTCGCCTCAAAAAAGGCCCACACCAAAGAACTTTTTGCATGACGGGCAGAGGCAGCGCCCTGCACAGGCGGAGCTCTGCGGTGTGATTCCGTTGGTGTGCTGCCCATACGCTGGCCACTCAAGGGCATCCTGCCTCGTTGGAGATGTGCCTCCTCCTCATCCTCCTCCTCCTCCTCTCTCCTATTAGGCAGCCACGTGGAGTCAGTGACCTCATCATCCCCTCCCTCCTCATCACTGGAGCCAATCTGGCAATATGCTGCAGCTGCTGGAGCATGACTGCCAGATTGGTGTCCTTCTTGAGCATCCCCTCTCTCTGCTCTCACGCTGCTGCCTTCCTCTAGCTGGGTATCATCATCAGATCCTTCCAAACGCTGGGCATCCTCCTGGAGCATGTACCCAACACTGTGCTCAAACAGTTCGGGGGACTCCTCAGGAGGAGGGCATGGTGGGTCTAGGGAAGGATTGACTAATGAAGATAATGATACCAGAGAAGAGGACGCTTTGGCAGCTGCTTTGCCAGTACCCTGAGCCTGGGTGAGAGAGGATGAGGAGGATGAGGTGGGCTTGGTCATCCACTCTACCAAGTCTTCGGCATGATGTGGCTCAACATGTCCAGCTGCCGAAAACAAGGACAAGCGTGTCCCATGGCCATGTGCTGATGACAATGCACCGCGTACACGACCAGCACTGCTGCCCCCAGACACAGAGCCTGCTTGCCCTCTTTTTTTGCCTCCTGACTGTCTGCCTCTCCTTGGTTGCCTTCCAGACATTTTAATGGATGGCCTGCAGGGAGATGGGAAAAACAGCAATAAGGGCTACCTTCAGGTGTATACTGTGCAGGAGGCTTAGCAACAATGACACTGACACTGTCCCCTGCCTATCCTTCTCTGTCCCTAAACACAAGGATTGAAAATATGGTTCAGCAAAATAGTTTTAGAACAGAATAGCACACTGACACTTTCCCTCACTGTACCTCTCTGTCCCTCAACTCAAGGATTGAAAATATGGAACAGCAAATTTGGTTTAGAACAGAACAGCACACTGTCAGTTTCACTCACTGTACCTCTCTGTCCCTCAACTCAAGGATTGAAAATATGGAACAGCAAAATTGGTTTAGAACAGAATAGCACACTGTCAGTTTCACTCACTGTACCTCTCTGTCCCTCAACTCAAGGATTGAAAATATGGAACAGCAAAATTGGTTTAGAACAGAATAGCACACTGTCAGTTTCACTCACTGTACCTCTCTGTCCCTCAACTCAAGGATTGAAAATATGGTTCAGCAAAATAGTTTTAGAACAGAATAGCACACTGACACTTTCCCTCACTGTACCTCTCTGTCCCTCAACTCAAGGATTGAAAATATGGAACAGCAAATTTGGTTTAGAACAGAACAGCACACTGTCAGTTTCACTCACTGTACCTCTCTGTCCCTCAACTCAAGGATTGAAAATATGGTTCAGCAAAATAGTTTTAGAACAGAATAGCACACTGACACTTTCCCTCACTGTACCTCTCTGTCCCTCAACTCAAGGATTGAAAATATGGTTCAGCAAAATAGTTTTAGAACAGAATAGCACACTGACACTTTCCCTCACTGTACCTCTCTGTCCCTCAACTCAAGGATTGAAAATATGGAACAGCAAATTTGGTTTAGAACAGAATAGCACACTGTCAGTTTCACTCACTGTACCTCTCTGTCCCTCAACTCAAGGATTGAAAATATGGAACAGCAAAATTGGTTTAGAACAGAATAGCACACTGTCAGTTTCCCTCACTGCACCTCTCTGTCCCTCAACTCAAGGATTGAAAATATGGAACAGCAAAATTGGTTTAGAACAGAATAGCACACTGTCAGTTTCACTCACTGTACCTCTCTGTCCCTCAACTCAAGGATTGAAAATATGGAACAGCAAATTTGGTTTAGAACAGAACAGCACACTGTCAGTTTCACTCACTGTGCCTCTCTGTCCCTCAACTCAAGGATTGAAAATATGGAACAGCAAAATTGGTTTAGAACAGAATAGCACACTGTCAGTTTCACTCACTGTACCTCTCTGTCCCTCAACTCAAGGATTGAAAATATGGTTCAGCAAAATAGTTTTAGAACAGAATAGCACACTGACACTTTCCCTCACTGTACCTCTCTGTCCCACAACTCAAGGATTGAAAATATGGAACAGCAAATTTGGTTTAGAACAGAACAGCACACTGTCACTTTCACTCACTGTACCTCTCTGTCCCTCAACTCAAGGATTGAAAATATGGTTCAGCAAAATAGTTTTAGAACAGAATAGCACACTGACACTTTCCCTCACTGTACCTCTCTGTCCCTCAACTCAAGGATTGAAAATATGGAACAGCTAATTTGGTTTAGAACAGAACAGCACACTGTCAGTTTCACTCACTGTACCTCTCTGTCCCTCAACTCAAGGATTGAAAATATGGAACAGCAAAATAGTTTTAGAACAGAATAGCACACTGACACTTTCCCTCACTGTACCTCTCTGTCCCTCAACTCAAGGATTGAAAATATGGAACAGCAAATTTGGTTCAGAACAGAACAGCACACTGTCAGTTTCACTCACTGTACCTCTCTGTCCCTCAACTCAAGGATTGAAAATATGGAACAGCAAAATTGGTTTAGAACAGAATAGCACACTGTCAGTTTCACTCACTGTACCTCTCTGTCCCTCAACTCAAGGATTGAAAATATGGTTCAGCAAAATAGTTTTAGAACAGAATAGCACACTGACACTTTCCCTCACTGTACCTCTCTGTCCCTCAACTCAAGGATTGAAAATATGGAACAGCAAATTTGGTTCAGAACAGAACAGCACACTGTCAGTTTCACTCACTGTACCTCTCTGTCCCTCAACTCAAGGATTGAAAATATGGTTCAGCAAAATAGTTTTAGAACAGAATAGCACACTGACACTTTCCCTCACTGTACCTCTCTGTCCCTCAACTCAAGGATTGAAAATATGGAACAGCAAATTTGGTTTAGAACAGAACAGCACACTGTCAGTTTCACTCACTGTACCTCTCTGTCCCTCAACTCAAGGATTGAAAATATGGTTCAGCAAAATAGTTTTAGAACAGAATAGCACACTGACACTTTCCCTCACTGTCCTACTCTGTCCCTCCCTACAAACAAGATTTAGCACAGAATAGCACACTGATAATTTCTACGAGTGTCCTTCTCTGTCCCTAAACTCAAGGATTGAAAATATGGAACAGCAAAATTGGTTTAGAACAGAATAGCACACTGACACTTTCCCTCACTGTACCTCTCTGTCCCTACAAACAAGATTTAGCACAAAATAGCACACTGACACGTTCCCTCACTGTACCTCTCTGTCCCTACAAACAAGATTTAGCACAAAATAGCACACTGACACTTTCCCTCACTGTACCTCTCTGTCCCTAAACTCAAGGATTGAAAATATGGTTCAGCAAGATTGGTTTAGAACACAATAGCACACTGACACTTTCCCTCACTGTACCTTTCTGTCCCTACAAACAAGGATTAGCACAGAATAGCACACTGTCACTGACACTCTCCCTACCTATCCTTATCTGTCCCTAAACACAAGGAATCCAGGATTATGTAAAGGAAAAATAATGACACTGTCCCTGCCTATGCTTCTCTTTCCCTACTCCGGAACACACTACACAAGGCCGCCGCGCTGGCGGCCTTTAATAGTGTGGGGCGTGTACTAAACCCCCTCAGCAATAATTGGCCACAGGCATCCTGCCTGTGGCCAATCATTGCTCTCCTCGCTGCCGGCGCTGTGATTGGCCAAGCATGCGGGGTCACAGTGCATGCTTGGCCAATCACAGCGCCTGGATGACACTGCGATGGCGTAGTGCATTGTGGGCCGTTCGCGTCACTCGAATTTGGCGCGAACGGCCCAAATCGTTCGATCTTCGTCGAACGATCGAACAGCCGATGTTCGAGTCGAACGTATGTTCGACTCGAACACGAAGCTCATCCCTATTGGTGAGCAAGAAAAGTATCGGCGTCCTTGAGGTACTTTGAGTTTGTCCCAAACAAAGGTATTGTACCACCTCTGGTGAAAAACTTCCACCTCGTAGAGCAATTCTCGAGGCAGGTATGGGTACTCCCACCCATACTCTTGGGCAACCTTCTGGCCAAAGAGACGCTGCAGCCTTGACAAAGGTGGCATCGTGACACGGTCTCCTTCTCCAGGTAACACAATTGCTTCTGGATGGCGAGGTGCGTTCACCACCTCGGTAGATCTGGGCACAGGGGCCCGCAGTGACTGGCGTTGCACTCCCTCAACAGGAGCGGGTGAAATAGAAGTTGAATCCAGAAGAGGGATTTCAGACAGTGGACCAGATTCTTCCCTAGGCGCCGAGGCCTCCACCCTGGGATGTACTATCCCCAGTAGACATATGTGGGTCCCTTGTGACACGGGACGAGGGTAATTTCATCTTGTCCCATCCCTTTCGGTGGAAGATCTTATCTATCTCCCCATCATCGCCATTGTCAGACAATGAATCCAGGTCGGAGGTGTCATAACACTCAGCGGGCAGATAATTCCCAGTCACGGAATCATGCCCCTTGACGGCCTCCACGACTGTGGGCTTCCGCCACCTTTAACCACACAGACAGTCCCAACCCCTGGCTCACCTGGGCCTTCAGAAGAACAGGGATGTCCAGGGCTCGTCCTTCCGGATCCATCCAGGCCAGGCAAGCGGCGGGGCGAAGCTCTTCCACGACCACAGGAGGCCATCACTAGGCCGAATTTCCTCTTCGGCGGTCGGAGCAGGGAGCTGCTGGTGACCGAAGCAGCATCTTCGGATTTTTCTCTTTTAATCTCCGCTTGGGCAGTCACTTCGCCCTGGTAAGCGCGCACAGGAATACCCGCCATGGCATCGATCTCTCCCTCCGGAGTGGCAGTACCTATGAGGTAGTTGAGGTGGAAGGCGTGAGGCCTTTCTGTGGATGGCTCCACCTCGAAGAGAAACTCCTTGCAGACCTCACATCGCCCAAATGGCTTCAACTGAACCACCAGTCCCGAACAGCCGGGACAGATCACACTGAGGGCCTCTATGTCTCTGCAGGCGTACAGAGCCAATCGCCCCCGGGGCCTTTGTCTGATTCCTGTGTCCATAATGGGAGCAGCAAAGGAAGTCATGTCCGTGAATGAAGAAGCTGAAATCCACGGAGTGTTTGAAGTCATATTTCCTGTTCGCTGCTCCAATGCGCACTGACCCACCCGAGCCGGAATCTCCACGTGCGTACGTCCACATGGCCAGACTCCTCCCACACTCTGCACTTGTTCGCGTGCTTTCCCTTTTCCCTGCCCACGAATTACGCAGCTATGGTTTGCCTCGCGGCGCTTTGGCCAATATGGCCGACCTACTCGGAACTCCTCCGGGCAGGAAAGTTCAGTTTCAGACACCATACACATCCCAGACACGATGCCCCCACGTGTAGCGGCCTCACCCCTCTCTCCCCTTCTCATTCTTGGCTTGTCTTTCTTTGTCTAGGGGTGTTAGTGCTGGGGGGAGGGATGAGATACACCAAGGCCCATGTCCTCCATAGTGAAGAGGTGAAGGCCAGAAAGATCGGGCTTTGTGTAGGTGTCCTAGAGTCAAGTCCTGTCCATCGTCCTTGACTCCTTTGCTCCTAGTAACCAGAGTTCCACACAGTGAATAGGTCCAACACAGTTTTATTCTTCTCAGCGAATAAACAAACAGCACGGTTAAGTTGTATTCTTTTGCAACAACTTAGTAGTAATAGGAATAGGTCGAGGCACAATCCTTTCCCTTCTCTTGCCAACCCCTGTGGTATCACCAGTGGCGAATAGTCACTGCCACTGACTATGTGAAGTAGAACGTGAATTACCTTCGCTAGCACGGCCCCTGTCAGGGGAAGGATATCCGTCCAAGGGAGATACCGGAGGCCTCTCTGTCACCAGCGATGCTGCTCCGGACTCTCCAGAGAAGTTCTGCTCACCAGACCTCACAAACTCAGACACGGCACCCAAGGAGTTAGGGCCCCCTCGGATTCCTCCATCCTCGCGGAACTCAGTCGAAGGTACTGAGCCCCAGGCATCCGCCATAGTACCTCACCCCAGGCTAAAGGTGCCTGAGATGGACTCCATCTCTGCTCCGGCCAGGTCAAGGGCACCTGAGCCCGGAACACTGGAACGCCAGCACCCAAGCTGAAGGTGCCTGGGTGCGGCCGCGTCCTCCAACTCTGAACTCTGGACCCTGTGGAAAGGGCGTCCGCCCCTTTTATCCCCTCTCCCTTTGCGTCACAGTGAGTACCCCGCCCCGCTGTACCAGCTCCAGGGGAGGACAAAAAGGCACAGTCTTGCGGTGTGAGTTCACCTCCGGCCCCCAGCAACAATGCCACCTATAGGCCCAGGGAACCTCACACCACCAGAGTCCTCCAAGAACCATAAAAGGGTTTCAGATTCCCTAGCAATCAGTGCATCTGGGCTACACTACCACCCAGATGCTTCCCCTAAATTCAAGTACCCGCTACATAGGGATATAGAAGCCTTGAGCTCATAAAGTCATTGCATATTTATATATACTGTATATGCTGCTCTGTGTTGATGCTAAAGAATAACATTAGTTTGCTGCATTTAAAGAGGTTGTAAACCTCCAAAAAAAATCCCCCCCCAAAAAAAACTGAGAGACAAAGGCATAATGAGCTAGTATGCATTGCTAGATCCACTTTGCAGGAGACTATCCAGGTGAGCTAAATCTACTCTGGGATATGGTAGTGATTGTGATATCCATTTGTGCCTGGACTAGCCTCCCAAAACCTTGCTGTCCTGTCTCTTATCCACCATTTCCTATCTGCTGAACATTGAGAAAATAAACTCAACGTTGGAGTTTAAAGTGGTGTGGACATTGGAATTACTTGGGGGGAAAACAGAGACTTGTCCCTATATCCTAGGAGACGAGAACCTACTGATGGAAGAACCTAGCTGTGGGACCCAAATACATAACACCGCTTAACCTCCTCAACCAGGAGGGTACGGGCATATAGTATGGTGTGCCTTTTTCCTGCAAGCGATCCAAAGCTAGGGAAAAGGGTCCGTGTGCTACATGTGGGGGCTCGAGTCCGGGATTCTGCAGCTATACCCCCCGAAGTTGGACTTTGTTTCCCTGTGTGGTTCCGAGGAGGTCAGCCATTTTTTGTGAATTTTGAACTGCGCCACTGATGTGAGTAATGGAGGTACAGGCCTAAACTGTATTTCTGGCTGCGTAGGTCATGGGCGTGTCTCAACAAGAAAAGCCTACGAGTTGCGTGCAACAGGAAAAAGAAAGGGGAGGAGCCCCGACATATCGTGTGTTGCACGTGGTGACCTTGGCGCTAAGTGGACAGTGCGTGCTGAAAAAGTGAGTGAACAACATGTCTGCTGTTCCATGGAGTTCGGTGTCTACTTCCACCATGGACGTTGCCTCACTGGCTGCCCCTTTGACAGATACAGGGATTCGGTTGAAGCCTCGGGGCCGCTTTGCACTGTATACATGCCGAGGTGCTGAGGTCTTGGGGATGACCTGTCCCACGTGCAGGGACTGGTGGTGCACCTTCGACCTTTCGGGAGATGTACCAGATGTGGAGAGTTCCTCTTCGAGGTGGCGCAGCCTACGGAAAAGCCCCGGGCCTATCGGGTGAATTGCTTAACAGGCGCCACCACTCTAGAGGAGGAAACCTGCATTTCCACAACCACCCCCACACGCACCACTGTGACCGAGAAGGAAGTCAAGCTCGAGGTTCCGGTTGCTGCGAGGCCGGAGAAGCCGGCGGATGCTGCTTCTGTCGCTACCGAAACTTCCCTTCCACCTCCCAAGCGGAGAGTGAGCTATGTGAAAGCCTCCCGCGGCTGCGGTCGAGGTACACCCCAGCGCCTACCTGAGCCGGAGGGACCTCCAGGAGATCCACGACAGGCCACGGTAAGGAGGCTGGGGCCATGACAGTAAAGAGTTTGCCGGGGAAAGGGAAGATGCTCAGTGTCCGTACCATAGGGGAAGCTTGGGTGCCTGACCCGCGGGAACTTTTGAGAGACAATGAGTCAATGTCGACCAAAAACTACCTGCCGGCAGAGGAGTATGATACCTCCGATTTGGAGTCGTCTTCTGATGTGGGAGACGATTTTGAGGTAGATGAACTATTTGCCAGGAAGGGATGGGGCAGAACCCTGTTGTCCGCACCCCGAAGCATGAAAGAGGGATCGCCCATGGATTCTGGGGAGACTGCACCCCTTGTGGAAGCCCCTGCATGTGTGGAAGGAGATGTTCTTGCACCTGTATTGTCTGCACCTGTATTGCCAGCGCCTGCTGCTGTGGCTGAGCGTGCGCCACTACGGGCCCCATTACCAAAACTTGAGGCAGTGAAAGTGCCCAGGTTCCTGGATGCCATTGTTTTACCAGGTGCAGGAGACGGTGCAACCCTTCCTCCCCTTTCGAGACTGCAATGGCTCTTTAACAAGAGAGTGGCTGTTGAGTATGGCTGGGAATACCCCTATGTTCCCAGGGACTTGTTGTTTGAGGTTGAAGCATATAGAGAGAGGTGGTATGCGGACTTTGTGTGGAACCAACTAAAAGTGCCTAACGCCCACAGATACTTTGGATTCAAATTTGTACATAGAGATAAATTTGCACTGGCTCAGACTTGAGGAGCGTGGGTTTATCCCAGACACTGGGGACAGTGTCTCTTTTAGAGGGGGGTGTATGTAGCACCCACCCCATTTAGGGGTGCTATATTCCCAAATTTAGGGGCTGGTCTGAGATAGTAGTTGGGCTCAGACCGTTCTCAATTTATAGGTTGTGCTATTTTATTTCCAGGTGGTATACTGGTGTGCAGTTCCCTGTGGCCTGTAGGTGGCACTGCCATAATGGGTCAGGGTTGAACCACTGGTATTAGTGCTGTGCCTTGGGATGTCCTCTCTCGGCAGCGGTACAGTGGGCGTGTTTGGCCTGCTGTGCATGCTGGGAGAGGATACATAAGGGGCAGACGCCGCCTGGGAGGGTTCTTTGGAGGAGGAGAGGAGTCGGAGTCCAGGTGCATTGCGCATGGCCCTCCAGGCCATGGGGCCATGTGTGCATCAGTCCCAGGCACCTTTAGTCCTGGGGCTGCATCTTCAACATTGGGCCCAGCAGATTTAGCTGGGGCCCACTTCTTGGAAGAGGAATCCCAGGGTGTCCCTCGCGAGGGAGCCCGCTTCTAAGAAGAGGAGGCCGGGGGAGGACCTTTCTGACGGACCGGTGAGAGTTCACGGTGAAGGAAGGGGCCCGGTAACTCTCTGGAGGGATTCTTCTATCCAACAAGGGCCTAGTAATCTGCTGCTGCAGGCAACTGTCCTTGTGTACCAAAAGCTAAGAGGTTCGGGGTGCTGATAGATTCTGTGGCAGAGAGTCTCCCGATCGCATCTAGGAAAAGAACCTGATTAAACGACCGAGCATCACTTTGGCTGCTAGGATCCACTTTGCAGGAGACTATCCAGGTGAGCTAAATCTACTCTGGAATATGGTAGTGATTGTGATATCCATTTGTGCCTGGACTAGCCTCCCAAAACCTTGCTGTCCTGTCTCTTATCCACCATTTCCTATCTGCTGAACATTGAGAAAATAAACTCAACGTTGGAGTTTAAAGTGGTGTGGACATTGGAATTACTTGGGGGGAAAACAGAGACTTGTCCCTATATCCTAGAAGACGAGAACCAACTGATGGAAGAACCTAGCTGTGGGACCCAAATACATAACACCGCTTAACCTCCTCAACCAGGAGGGTATGGGCATATAGTATGGTGTGCCTTTTTCCTGCAAGCGATCCAAAGCTAGGGAAAAGGGTCCGTGTGCTACACTTACCTTAGAACAATGCCCTGGATTGGCGCCCGCACTCTGCTCACATGGCCGACATCTTTCCCGGAGTTACTTCCGGGTTCGTGGGCTCCGGCGCTGTGATTGTCAGGAGCCGCAATGACATCACTCCCGCGCACGCACGGGTCCTGAAGAGATGGCACGAGCAGGCTGTTCCTTCAGTGCGCATGCATCAATGACGTCCGCAGCAGGGTATTATAGTAAATATCTTCTTAACGGTGCAAGTTTAGGAGATATTTACAGTACCTACAGATAAGCCTTACTGTAGGCTTACCTGTCAGTACAATTAAAGAGGAAGACTTTACTTCCTCTTTAATTCAGAGTACATTTGTCATAGTTCATATAGGCAAGATGGAATTTCTATGGCTAATATCAGGATGATATTGAATTTACTAGGGTTGCACCGATACTACTTTCTTAAGACTGAGTACAAGTACCGATACTTTTTTTTATTTATTTTTTTTAAGTACTCGCTGATACAGATTACCGATACTTTTTTTACAATGTCATGTAACAGTGGCACTAATATGTAGCACTGATGGGCACTGATTGGCACTAATGAGGCGTGGACTGTGTCAGTAGTTTTTTTTTTACAATTAAATTTTTTACAAATACTTTTTTACAATTATTTTTTTTTTTTACAATGCTTTCTTCTTTTTTTTTTGGGGGGGGGGGGGGGTGAACGGTGTCAGAGTACAGTGTACTTTTATTTTAAATATTTATTAAAATGCTTCCTTTTTTTTTGGTGAGATATCAGGGCATTCGGGAAAGGAAGGAGCCGGCAAATTACAGATTTACCGGCTCCTTCCTCCGCTCTCCATCCTGACAGATCTGGACAAGGGGGAGCCGGAGGAGGACCCGGGGACGACACAGGGGACAATCGGGGATGATCTATGCAGAGGGTCGGGCCGTTACAGGCACCGATCTCCCTGATAGCCACAGAAGGGAGAGGAAGAGAAGTGGCTGTCAGAAAAGCTATACAGGGAGATTGGTGCTTGTAACTTGCCCCACCGCCACACTGATCATCTGTGAGGCTGCCAGCCTCCCCCCTGCTACCCTGATGCCGGATGTACTGGCATCCTTCCAGATATGGATTTTAAGGGGGACCCTAAGCCAAAAAAAAATGTGGGGTGCCCCCAAAATCCATACCAGACCTTTATGAGCATGCAGCTCAGCAAATGAGGGGGATGAGCGAGCACCCCCCAAAACCATACTGGGCCGCACTCCCTCAACATGGTGGGGGGCACTTTGCTGGGGGGGAACTCCCCTGCCAAAGCGCCATGTTCCCATGTTCCTGGCCCGGTGGTTGTAGGGGTAAAGTATAAAAATCTGGAAGCCCCCTTTAAGCCCCCTTTAAGAAGTGGGCCCCCAGATTCCAGTCCCCCTCCACATGTGAATGAATACAGTACAGGGTACATAGTACCCCTACTCATTTACCAAAAAAAAGTCAAAAGTAAATAAAAACACAACTCCTTTATTAAAAAAATAAATAAAATAAGCATGTCTCCTGAGGTAAATTTATCATCAATGAACACTGGCCACCGACCCACACAAAACTTAAAACTTGCCGCCTGTTGAACACAAATGCTCCCGTCGCTAGACACTCGCTGAATGACAGTGCCGCTTTCTACCTGTCACGTATCAGATAAGACCAGAAGTATGTGGGCTGCAACAGAGGAAACCCAAACATAGTACAGATCTTGATCAAAGGCTGCACCTCCCCAAACAGTATATAACCCTGATTGACCAGGGAGTGAGCCAAACGGATAGCTGCAAACAACTGGTCACTAGACCATCCTTTCAAAGCCTGGCAGCAATAATCACCACTTTCAGATGCCAGCAGAGAAAAATAAAAAACCTCATCTGCATTCATGTTTGCAAACTAACTGAATCAAAATGGTTCCCCTGTGCAGCCACTTCTGGTCAGGGATGGCCCTGGTATTCTGTCACGTATCAGATAAGACCAGAACTGTGTGGACTGCAACAGAGGAAACTGTGATGTTTGTGCTGGATCACTGTGACCCTTCACCCTTTTCTCCTAATGCATGCTGGGGGGAGGGGCTGTACCAGGAAGTAAGAGAGTGTGTGAGTCGGACTGGAAGCAGCAGCAGCATGATGCATAGATCTGGTAATGACAGAAGCCTGTTGTATTAAGACTCCTCCATGTAACAAAGTCATCATGTTTCTGAGTGAGTAATAAACCCTCTCCATGATTAAGAAGTTCACCCAGCCTAAACCCAAACATAAATAGGTGAAAGTAAGTAAGTTTATTAAAGTAAATGACTGTATATAAATGTGAATACACCACCAATACAAACAAAGTGAACAAACCAAACAACCCAAACAGTGATAGTAAACCAACCAGCATATATAGCAAAAGGGAGTACCAGAATCGTAGTCAAGTCAGGCCAGGATCATAAATAGGAGATCAGCAGATGGGGGGCCAGGAGTAGACAGACAGGGACAAGATGGAATAAATCAGGCTGCAGGGCAAGGATACAGGGATACAGGGACAGATACAAACAGGTTCAGGATACAGGATACAGGGATCAGGATAACAGGTAAACAGCTGCAAGTCAGGGCACAAGGACAATACCAGGGCAAGGTGTGTATGCACTTGCCGGGTATTTATACTATTACCTGCTAACAAGCTCAGGTGATGCCTGACTGCAGAAGGTAAAATCTGCTCCACACTGCAAGGATCCATCCGCTGGTGGATGCCAGTACTGCAGCCCAAAGATGACATAACACCAGCAGGGAGAAGTTCCCCTGACAGTTCCAAGCTGCCAGGAGACACCTGCTTGTGGACCTCAGTACTGCACGCCAAATGATAGATATTACCAGCGAATGGAACCTTTCCTGACAGTACCCCTCTCGAAGGAGCGACCTCCGGAAGCTCCAACTAGCCGTTGCTGGAGAAAGTCCATGACGTCAAGCCGGGCAGCAGACAAAGTCACATCAGGTTGGGCATGAGTAAGATCCATGGCTTTAAACTGGGCAAAGTGCGGCTCGAGCTGAGCAGCGGGTACAGACACATTAGGCTGGGCAATAAGTACGTCAAGCTGGGTAGCAGGCACAGGAACTTAAAGCTGAGTAGCCGACACATCGAACTGGGCAACAGGCACATCAGACTGGGCAACGGATACGTCAAACCGGACAGCGGACACATCAGGGCAGACAGTGGGTCATCGGGTTGGACAGCAGGCTCCGGGTCGTCGAGCTGGACAGCAGGCTCCGGGTCGTCGAGCTGGGCAGCGGGCTCCGGGTCGTCGAGCTGGGCAGTGAGCTCCGGGTCATCGAGCTGGGCAGCGGGCTCCGGGTCATCAAACTGGGCAGCAGGCTTCGGGACATCTGGCCGGGCAGCAGGCTCCGTAACGGCAGGCTGGGTGACAGGCACCGGCTCAGCAAGCTGAGTAACGGGCCCTGGTCCAGTGGACTGGGTAACGGGCCCCGGATCAGCAAGCCAGGCACTGGTCCAGAAAGCCTGAAAACGGATACCGGCACAACAGGCCTGGTAATGGGCACCAATTTAGCAGACTGGGTGACGGGCACCGGTTTAGCAGACTGGGTGACAGGCACCGAAACTCGGGGAAGAGACACGGGCACCGAAACTCCAGGCAGAGATACGGGCACCAAAACTCCAGGCAGAGACACGGGCACCAAAACTCCAGGCAGATATACGGCACCGAAACATCAGTCAGGAATATAGGCATCGGATCTTCAGGCGGGGACACAGGCACCGGATCTTCAAACTGGGACACCGGATCTGCAGACTGGGACACCGGATCTTCAGACTGGGACACCGGGACTTCAGACTGGGACACCGGGACTTCAGACTGGGACACCGGGACCAAGACTTCAGGCTGGTACACGAGCACAAGAACATCATCTTCAGACTGGCTAGCAAGCACAGGAACCTCAGGCTGGCATACAGGCACGGCAATTTCAGGCTGGCATACAGGCATATTCACCGGAACTTCAAGCGGGGACACAGGCAT
The DNA here is from genome assembly GCA_029206835.1 of Rana muscosa. Lineage (NCBI taxonomy): Eukaryota > Metazoa > Chordata > Amphibia > Anura > Ranidae > Rana > Rana muscosa. Next base: position 272,842,550 of record CM055125.1, on the reverse strand, counting down.
CAAGACATCAGACTGGAATGCGGGCACCGAGACATTAGACTGGAAGGCAGGCACCGAGACATCAGACTGGAAGGCAGGCACAGAGACATCAGACTGGAAGGCAGGCACAGAGACATCAGACTGGAAAGCAGGTACCGGGACATCAGACTGGAAGGCAGGCACCGAGACTTTAGACTGGAAGGCAGGCACAGAGACATCAGACTGGAAGGCAGGCACCGAGACATCAGACTGGAAGGCAGGCCCTGAGACATCAGACTGGAAGGCAGGCACTGAGACATTAGACTGGAAGGCAGGCACCGAGACATCAGGCTGGGATACTGGCTCTGGCACTTTGGGCTGGAACACTGGCTCTGGCACTTCGGGCTGGAACACTGGCACTTCGGGCTGGAACACTGGCACTTCGGGCTGGAACACTGGCACTTTGGGTTGGGACATCGGCACTTCGGGCTGGAACACTGGCACCAGAGATTGGAAAAAACTTTCGTTTTTTTGGGCTTAGCCACTGAAGTTCTGTAGGTAAGGGGTGCAGCAGACTGGAAAGGAGGATTGGGATATGACAGAGAAGAGGTAACAGTAGCTGGGGGAAGTTCTTGTGGGTTTGTAGGCAGCTGAGAAGACACAGGTGGGTAGAATGCAGGATAGGTACAGGAAGCAGAGACTGGATATGAGTATTTGGTTGGGAGTAGGGATGAGCCGAACGCCCCCCAGTTCGGTTCGCATCAGAACATGCAAACAGGCAATAAATTTGTTCGAACATCCGAACACCGTTAAAGTATATGGGACACGAACATGAAAAATCTAAAGTGCTAATTTTAAAGGGTTATATGCAAGTTATTGTCATAAAAAGTGTTTGGGGACCCGGGTCCTGCCCCAGGGAACATGTATCAATGCAAAAAAAAATTTAAAACGGCCGTTTTTTCGGGAGCAGTGACATCATTTTTTTTATTTGGCGCAGAGTTCCCCTTAATATCCATACCAGACCTGAAGGGCCTGGTAATTGAATTTGGGGGGACCCCCACGCATTTTTTTTTTTATCAAACACTTTCAATGACTTTATTCTCGATTGCCGAGAGCCGACAATTCATTACAGCCGCGAGTACTTTTAAATGACTTTTTTTCCTTCAGAAATGACATTTTGTGCAGGGACAGTTCTAAGCACGGGAAACAAGCGCTATTTTACAGGCATACTATACACACCCCCCAGGTATGAAATTTAAAGAAATATTTTACTTTTATTGTTTCACTTTAAGCATTATTAAAATCACTGCTCCCAAAAAAACGGCCGTTTTTTTTAAACTATTTTTTGCATTGATACATTTCCCCTGGGGCAGGACCCAGGTCCCCAAACACTATTTATGACAATAACTTGCATATAAGCCTTTAAAATGAGCACTTTAGATTTCTCCCATAGACTTTTACAGGGTATTCCGCGGCTTTTCGAATTTGCCGCGAACACCCCAAATTGTTCGCTGTTCGGCGAACGGGCAAACAGGCAATGTTCGAGTCGAACTCGAAGCTCATCCCTAGTTGGAAGCAGCGTATACTGGGCTGCAACTGAGGTTGACATGGGTGATGGGGAAACATAATTTTGGGTGGGCTGGTGTCTGATGGCAGACGTGGTTTGTTTGGCTGGGGCTGATTGCACCATGTCAGACCATGCCAAGAGTATAGGTTGTACAAACTGTAGTTTTAAATCTCCCTGTCTAACAAAAGACTGAGCAGACACAATGCACCCAGAAATCACCTGTGGGGAACAGGCCGAGTAGTGCTCACAAAAAGCCACGGTAAGGAGGCTGGGGCCATGACAGTAAAGAGTTTGCCGGGGAAAGGGAAGATGCTCAGTGTCCGTACCATAGGGGACGCTTGGGTGCCTGACCCGCGGGAACTTTTGAGAGACAATGACTCAATGTCGACCAAAAACTACCTGCCGGCAGAAGAGTATGATACCTCCGATTTGGAGTCGTCTTCTGATGTGGGAGACGATTTTGAGGTAGATGAACTATTTGCCAGGAAGGGATGGGACAGAACCCTGTTGTCCGCACCCCGAAGCATGAAAGAGGGATCGCCCATGGATTCTGGGGAGACTGCACCCCGGGTGGAAGCCCCTGCATGTGTGGAAGGAGATGTTCTTGCACCTGTATTGTCTGCACCTGTATTGCCAGCGCCTGCTGCTGTGGCTGAGCGTGCACCACTACGGGCCCCTTTACCAAAACTTGAGGCAGTGAAAGTGCCCAGGTTCCCGGATGCCATTGTTTTACCAGGTGCAGGAGACGGTGCAACCCTTCCTCCCCTTTCGAGACTGCAATGGCTCTTTAACAAGAGAGTGGCTGTTGAGTACGGCTGGGAATACCCCTATGTTCCCAGGGACTTGTTGTTTGAGGTTGAAGCATATAGAGAGAGGTGGTATGCGGACTTTGTGTGGAACCACCTAAAAGTGCCTAACGCCCACAGATACTTTGAATGCTACGCTAATATGACTGAATGGTTCAAAGGATGCAAACAAGAGTGAAGTTATGGGCAACACATCCATGCGGATCGGGTGGTCGTTTGTAACAAGGAGCAAGAAGATTCCGTGTACTCTGTAGAGACCTTTGATACAAAGTGGAAGCCCCTTGTTTTGCCCGATCCTCGCTTCTATCTCTAAAAGACAAGACTTTGTTTTTTTTTGTCTTCTGGAAGTTATTCCGTTAGGAATTCAAGGACTTTGCCCTTCACTGTTTGGGTATAATCTGCTCTACCAAGAGTCAGGAGAGCTGCTGTTCCTCTCCGCTTGCAGATCCACAAGAGAACTGAACTTTTGGGTAGAGATAGTTAGGTTCATCGGTGAGATCATCGTGTTCAAGATGGGGAATGTATAGCAGTGGTACCTTAACATGTTAGGTAGTGTCAAGTGCTGTGACGGTCGCACTACCACCAGGTGGCAGTGATTTGCAGGACTTCTATTTTATTATGCATCTCCGATGAGGAGCGTTATTACATATGCTAGGCCTAGTGTATGCAACTTTAGTTGAAGGGAGTCATCTTTTCTCGGAAAGATGGTTCAATTCATGTACATATAGTTATTGGTAGGATGTTATTTGTTTCTGTGTGTTTTCTCTCCCTCTGCAGGTGGACTACTAGCAACTGCCGGAGAATGGGTGGAGTAGTTAGTCTAGGGGGGTGGGATTGAAAATGTATAATGCTATGTGAATGTGACATTGAGTATGGGATGTCCTGTTTGTATTCTTGTTAACCCTTCCTTCATCTCTTTATTTCATGTCCCTTCTCCATTATGTTGGTTCTGGCACAAGGATTCAAATTTGTACATAGAGATAAATTTGCACTGGCTCAGACTTGAGGAGCGTGGGTTTATCCCAGACACTGGGGGCAGTGTCTCTTTTAGAGGGGGGTGTATGTAGCGCCCACCCCATTTAGGGGTGCTATATTTCCAAATTTAGGGGCTGGTCTGAGATAGTAGTTGGGCTCAGACCGTTCTCAATTTATAGGTTGTGCTATTTTATTTCCAGGTGGTATACTGGTGTGCAGTTCCCTGTGGCCTGTAGGTGGCACTGCCATAATGGGTCAGGGTTGAACCACTGGTATTAGTGCTGTGCCTTGGGATGTCCTCTCTCGGCAGCGGTACAGTGGGCGTGTTTGGCCTGCTGTGCATGCTGGGAGAGGATACATAAGGGGCAGACGCCGCCTGGGAGGGTTCTTTGGAGGAGGAGAGGAGTCGGAGTCCAGGTGCATTGCGCATGGCCCTCCAGGCCATGGGGCCATGTGTGCATCAGTCCCAGGCACCTTTAGTCCTGGGGCTGCATCTTCAACATTGGGCCCAGCAGATTTAGCTGGGGCCCACTTCTTGGAAGAGGAATCCCAGGGTGTCCCTCGTGAGGGAGCCCGCTTCTAAGAAGAGGAGGCCGGGGGAGGACCTTTCTGACGGACCGGTGAGAGTTCACGGTGAAGGAAGGGGCCCGGTAACTCTCTGGAGGGATTCTTCTATCCAACAAGGGCCTAGTAATCTGCTGCTGCAGGCAACTGTCCTTGTGTACCAAAAGCTAAGAGGTTCGGGGTGCTGATAGATTCTGTGGCAGAGAGTCTCCCGATCGCATCTAGGAAAAGAACCTGATTAAACGACCGAGCATCACTTTGGCTGCTAGGATCCACTTTGCAGGAGACTATCCAGGTGAGCTAAATCTACTCTGGAATATGGTAGTGATTGTGATATCCATTTGTGCCTGGACTAGCCTCCCAAAACCTTGCTGTCCTGTCTCTTATCCACCATTTCCTATCTGCTGAACATTGAGAAAATAAACTCAACGTTGGAGTTTAAAGTGGTGTGGACATTGGAATTACTTGGGGGGAAAACAGAGACTTGTCCCTATATCCTAGAAGACGAGAACCAACTGATGGAAGAACCTAGCTGTGGGACCCAAATACATAACACCGCTTAACCTCCTCAACCAGGAGGGTATGGGCATATAGTATGGTGTGCCTTTTTCCTGCAAGCGATCCAAAGCTAGGGAAAAGGGTCCGTGTGCTACACTTACCTTAGAACAATGCCCTGGATGGGCGCCCGCACTCTGCTCACATGGCCGACATCTTTCCCGGAGTTACTTCCGGGTTCGTGGGCTCCGGCGCTGTGATTGTCAGGAGCCGCAATGACATCACTCCCGCGCACGCACGGGTCCTGAAGAGATGGCACGAGCAGGCTGTTCCTTCAGTGCGCATGCATCAATGACGTCCGCAGCAGGGTATATAGTAAATATCTTCTTAACGGTGCAAGTTTAGGAGATATTTACAGTACCTACAGATAAGCCTTAGTGTAGGCTTACCTGTCAGTACAATTAAAGAGGAAGACTTTACTTCCTCTTTAATTCAGAGTACATTTGTCATAGTTCATATAGGCAAGATGGAATTTCTATGGCTAATATCAGTATGATATTGAATTTACTAGGGTTGCACCGATACTACTTTCTTAAGACTTAGTACAAGTACCGATACTTTTATTTTTTTTTTAAGTACTCGCTGATACAGATTACCGATACTTTTTTTACAATGTCATGTAACAGTGGCACTATTATGTAGCACTGATGGGCACTGATTGGCACAAATGAGGCGTGGACTGTGTCAGTAGTTTTTTTTTTACAATTTAATTTTTTACAAATAATTTTTTACAATTAATTTTTTTTTTTACAATGCTTTCTTCTCTTTTTTTGGGGGGGGGGGTGAACGGTGTCAGTGTACAGTGTACTTTTATTTTAAATATTTATTCAAATGCTTCCTTTTTTTTTTGTGAGATATCAGGGCATTCGGGAAAGGAAGGAGCCGGCAAATTACAGATTTACCGGCTCCTTCCTCCGCTCTCCATCCTGACAGATCTGGACAAGGGGGAGCCGGAGGAAGACCCGGGGACGACACAGGGGACAATCGGGGATGATCTATGCAGAGGGTCGGGGCAGTTACAGGCACCGATCTCCCTGATAGCCACAGAAGGGAAAGGAAGAGAAGTGGCTGTCAGAAAAGTTATACGGGGAGATTGGTGCTTGTAACTTGCCCCACCGCCACACTGATCATCTGTGAGGCTGCCAGCCTCCCCCTGCTACCCTGATGCCGGATGTACTGGCATCCTTCCAGGTATGGATTTTAAGGGGGACCCTAAGCCAAAAAAAAAAATGTGGGGTGCCCCCAAAATCCATACCAGACCTTTATGAGCATGCAGCTCAGCAAATGAGGGGGATGAGCGAGCACCCCCCAAAACCATACTGGGCCGCACTCCCTCAACATGGTGGGGGGCACTTTGCTGGGGGGGACCTCCCCTGCCAAAGCGCCATGTTCCCATGTTCCTGGCCCGGTGGTTGTAGGGGTAAAGTATAAAAATCTGGAAGCCCCCTTTAAGCCCCCTTTAAGAAGTGGGCCCCCAGATTCCAGTCCCCCTCCACATGTGAATGAATACAGTACAGGGTACATAGTACCCCTACTCATTTACCAAAAAAAAGTCAAAAGTAAATAAAAACACAACTCCTTTATTAAAAAAATAAATAAAATAAGCATGTCTCCTGAGGTAAATTTATCATCAATGAACACTGGCCACCGACCCACACAAAACTTAAAACTTGCCACCTGTTGAACACAAATGCTCCCGTCGCTAGACACTCGCTGAATGACAGTGCCGCTTTCTACCTGTCACGTATCAGATAAGACCAGAAGTATGTGGGCTGCAACAGAGGAAACCCAAACATAGTACAGATCTTGATCAAAGGCTGCACCTCCCCAAACAGTATATAACCCTGATTGACCAGGGAGTGAGCCAAACGGATAGCTGCAAACAACTGGTCACTAGACCATCCTTTCAAAGCCTGGCAGCAATAATCACCACTTTCAGATGCCAGCAGAGAAAAATAAAAAACCTCATCTGCATTCATGTTTGCAAACTAACTGAATCAAAATGGTTCCCCTGTGCAGCCACTTCTGGTCAGGGATGGCCCTGGTATTCTGTCACGTATCAGATAAGACCAGAACTGTGTGGACTGCAACAGAGGAAACTGTGATGTTTGTGCTGGATCACTGTGACCCTTCACCCTTTTCTCCTAATGCATGCTGGGGGGAGGGGCTGTACCAGGAAGTAAGAGAGTGTGTGAGTCGGACTGGAAGCAGCAGCAGCATGATGCATAGATCTGGTAATGACAGAAGCCTGTTGTATTAAGACTCCTCCATGTAACAAAGTCATCATGTTTCTGAGTGAGTAATAAACCCTCTCCATGATTAAGAAGTTCACCCAGCCTAAACCCAAACATAAATAGGTGAAAGTAAGTAAGTTTATTAAAGTAAATGACTGTATATAAATGTGAATACACCACCAATACAAACAAAGTGAACAAACCAAACAACCCAAACAGTGATAGTAAACCAACCAGCATATATAGCAAAAGGGAGTACCAGAATCGTAGTCAAGTCAGGCCAGGATGATAAACAGGAGATCAGCAGATGGGGGGCCAGGAGTAAACAGACAGGGACAAGATGGAAGGAATCAGGCTGCAGGGCAAGGATACAGGGATACAGGGACAGATACAAACAGGTTCAGGATACAGGATACAGGGATCAGGATAACAGGTAAACAGCTGCAAGTCAGGGCACAAGGACAATACCAGGGCAAGGTGTGTATGCACTTGCCGGGTATTTATACTATTACCTGCTAACAAGCTCAGGTGATGCCTGACTGCAGAAGGTAAAATATGCTCCACACTGCAAGGATCCATCCGCTGGTGGATGCCAGTACTGCGGCCCAAAGATGACATAACACCAGCAGGGAGAAGTTCCCCTGACAGTTCCAAGCTGCCAGGAGACACCTGCTTGTGGACCTCAGTACTGCACGCCAAATGATAGATATTACCAGCGAATGGAACCTTTCCTGACAGTACCCCTCTTGAAGGAGCGACCTCCGGAAGCTCCAACTAGCCGTTGCTGGAGAAAGTCCATGACGTCAAGCTGGGCAGCAGACAAAGTCACATCAGGTTGGGCATGAGGAAGGTCCATGGCTTTAAACCGGGCAAAGTGCGGCTCGAGCTGAGCAGCGGGTACAGACACATCAGGCTGGGCAATAAGTACGTCAAGCTGGGTAGCAGGCACAGGAACTTAAAGCTGAGTAGCCGACACATCGAACTGGGCAACAGGCACATCAGACTGGGCAACGGATACGTCAAACCGGACAGCGGACACATCAGGGCAGACAGTGGGTCATCGGGTTGGACAGCAGGCTCCGGGTCGTCGAGCTGGACAGCAGGCTCCGGGTCGTCGAGCTGGACAGCAGGCTCCGGGTCGTCGAGGTGGGCAGCGGGCTCCGGGTCGTCGAGCTGGGCAGTGAGCTCCGGGTCATCAAGCTGGGCAGTGGGCTCCGGGTCATCAAGCTGGGCAGCGGGCTCTGGGTCATCAAACTGGGCAGCAGGCTTCGGGACATCTGGCCGGGCAGCAGGCTCCGTAACGGCAGGCTGGGTGACAGGCATCGGCTCAGCAAGCTGAGTAACGGGCCCTGGTCCAGTGGACTGGGTAACGGGCCCTGGATCAGCAAGCCGGACACTGGTCCAGAAAGCCTGAAAACGGATACCGGCACAACAGGACTGGTAATGGGCACCAATTTAGCAGACTGGGTGATGGGCATCGGTTTAGCAGACTGGGTGACAGGCACCGAAACTCGGGGAAGAGACACGGGCACCGAAACTCCAGGCAGAGATACGGGCACCAAAACTCCAGGCAGAGACACGGGCACCAAAACTCCAGGCAGATATACGGCACCGAAAAATCAGTCAGGAATATAGGCATCGGATCTTCAGGCGGGGACACAGGCACCGGATCTTCAAACTGGGACACCGGATCTTCAGACTGGGACACCGGATCTTCAGACTGGGACACCGGGACTTCAGACTGGGACACCGGGACTTAAGACTGGGACACCGGGACCAAGACTTCAGGCTGGTACACGAGCACAGGAACATCATCTTCAGACTGGCTAGCAAGCACAGGAACCTCAGGCTGGCATACAGGCACGGGAATTTCAGGCTGGCATACAGGCATATTCACCGGAACTTCAAGCGGGGACACAGGCATCAAGACATCAGACTCGAATGCGGGCACCGAGACATTAGACTGGAAGGCAGGCACCGAGACATCAGACTGGAAGGCAGGCACAGAGACATCAGACTGGAAGGCAGGCACCGAGACATCAGACTGGAAAGCAGGTACCGGGACATCAGACTGGAAGGCAGGCACCGAGACTTTAGACTGGAAGGCAGGCACAGAGACATCAGACTGGAAGGCAGGCACGAGACATCAGACTGGAAGGCAGGCACCGAGACATCAGACTGGAAGGCAGGCTCTGAGACATCAGGCTGGAAGGCAGGCACCGAGACATCAGGCCGGGATACTGGCTCTGGCACTTTGGGCTGGAACACTTGCTCTGGCACTTCGGGCTGGAACACTGGCACTTCGGATTGGAACACTGGCACTTCGGGCTGGAACACTGGCACTTTGGGTTGGGACATCGGCACTTCGGGCTGGAACACCGGCACCAGAGATTGGAAAAAACGTTCGTTTTTTTTGGCTTAGCCACTGAAGTTCTGTAGGTAAGGGGTGCAGCAGACTGGAAAGGAGGATTGGGATATGACAGAGAAGAGGTAACAGTAGCTGGGGGAAGTTCTTGTGGGTTTGTAGGCAGCTGAGAAGACACAGGTGGGTAGAATGCAGGATAGGTACAGGAAGCAGAGACTGGATATGAGTATTTGGTTGGGACTCGGGAGTAGGGATGAGCCGAACGCCCCCCAGTTCGGTTCGCATCAGAACATGCAAACAGGCAATAAATTTGTTCGAACATCCGAACACCGTTAAAGTATATGGGACACGAACATGAAAAATCTAAAGTGCTAATTTTAAAGGGTTATATGCAAGTTATTGTCATAAAAAGTGTTTGGGGACCCGGGTCCTGCCCCAGGGGACATGTATCAATGCAAAAAAAAGTTTTAAAACGGCCGTTATTTCGGGAGCAGTGACATCATTTTTTTTATTTGGTGCAGGGTTCCCCTTAATATCCATACCAGACCTGAAGGGCCTGGTAATTGAATTTGGGGGGACCCCCACGCATTTTTTTTTTTATCTATGACTTTCAATGACTTTATTCTCGATTGCCGAGAGCCGACAATTCATTACAGCCGCGAGTACTTTTAAATGACTTTTTTTCATTGAGAAATGACATTTTGTGCAGGGACAGTTCTAAGCACGGGAAACAAGCGCTATTTTACAGGCATACTATACACACCCCCCAGGTATGAAATTTAAAGAAATATTTTACTTTTATTGTTTCACTTTAAGCATTATTAAAATCACTGCTCCCGAAAAAACTGGCGTTTTTTTTAAACTACTTTTTGCATTGATACATTTCCCCTGGGGCAGGACCCAGGTCCCCAAACACTATTTATGACAATAACTTGCATATAAGCCTTTAAAATGAGCACTTTAGATTTCTCCCATAGACTTTTACAGGGTATTCCGCGGCTTTTCGGATTTGCCGCGAACACCCCAAATTGTTCGCTGTTTGGCGAACGGGCAAACAGGCAATGTTCGAGTCGAACTCGAAGCTCATCCCTAGTTGGGAGCAGCGTATACTGGGCTGCAACTGAGGTTGACATGGGTGATGGGGAAACATAATTTTGGGTAGGCTGGTGTCTGATGGCAGAGGTGGTTTGTTTGGCTGGGGCTGATTGCACCATGTCAGACCATGCCAAGAGTATAGGTTGTACAAACTGTAGTTTTAAATCTCCCTGTCTAACAAAAGACTGAGCAGACACAATGCACCCAGCAATCACCTGTGGGGAACAGGCCGAGTAGTGCTCACAAAAATCGGTGGGATCATCTTCAAAAAGCCATACTAAGGATACAACCTGATTCACATTAAAAGGAGGAGAGAAATCATCATGGCCCTGTGGAATACAGATCTTGATCAAAGGCTGCACCTCCCCAAACAGTATATAACCCTGATCGACCAGGGAGTGAGCCAAACGGATAGCTGCAAACAACTGGTCACTAGACCATCCTTTCAAAGCCTGGCGGCAATAATCACCACTTTCAGATGCCAGCAGAGAAAAATAAATAACCTCATCGGCATTCATGTTTGCAAACAAACTGAATCAAAATGGTTCCCCTGTGCAGCCACTTCTGGTCAGGGATGGCCCTGGTATTTTGTCACGTATCAGATAAGACCAGAACTGTGTGGACTGCAACAGAGGAAACCCAAACATAAATAGGTGAAAGTAAGTAAGTTTATTAAAGTAAATGACTGTATATAAATGTGAATATACCACCAAAACAAACAAAGTAAACAAACCAAACAACCCAAACAGTGATAGTAAACCAACCAGCATATATAGCAAAAGAGAGTACCAGAATCGTAGTCAAGTCAGGCCAGGATCATAAACAGGAGATTCAGCAGATGGGGGGCCAAGAGTAAACAGACAGGGACAAGATGGAAGGAATCAGGCTGCAGGGCAAGGATACAGGGATACAGGGACAGATACAAACAGGTTCAGGATACAGGATACAGGAATCAGGGTTCAGGATCAGGATAACAGGTAAACAGCTGCAGGTCAGAGCACAAGCACAATACCAGGGCAAGGTGTGTATGCATACTTCCCAACTGGCACGGATTGTGCAGGTTTTACCCGCAGAGGCTCCTCCTACCCGCACTCCCGCGAGACTATCATGTTTCCCGCACAGCAGGAAACATGAAGAGAAGAAGAGGAGCAACATCACCAGATAAGACCCCTCCCCCTCCCCCCGCGATCGGCGCACTAGTATGCCCCCCCCCGCGATCGGCGGCCCCCCGCCGCGCCCCAAACCCCCCCCCCCCCGCTTAAAATTATTATTTTTATATTTTTTGCCAGTCCTTTTTTTTTTTAATGTTCCGGCGGCAACCATCACCCACCGGCAATTCCCGTTTTTTTTTGCCAATGTCCCGCACCCCCCCCCCGCTCATCAAAACAACTCTGGTTGGCAGGGCAGAGGGGACATCAGAATGTCCCGCGAAGGGACTTTACAAAGTTGGGAGGGTATTATACTATTACCTGCTAACAAGCTCAGGTGATGCCTGACTGCAGAAGGTAAAATCTGCTCCACACTGCCAGTACTGGACGCCAGTACTGCGGCCCAAAGATGACATAACACCAGCAGGGAGAAGTACCCCTGACAGTTCCAAACTGCCAGGAGACACCTGCTGGTGGACCTCAGTACTGCACGCCAAATGATAGATATTACCAGCGGATGGAACCTTTCCTGACACTCCCACCACAAAATAATCAAAAGGGGGGGTCACCCGGTGATGTAGCCAGGTGACCCCACCAATGATGTCATCTGGAGACTCCGCCACAGGAAGTCATGGGGGCGGGGTCACCCGTTGACGTCACAGGGTACTTCCACCCCCTATGACGACACATGCCACCCCTGAGACCTCGCTCCCTATAAGGTTATGGGTCATAGGGAGCAGGGTCCCAGTTGCGGGAGAAGGAATGTGTTGTACACACATTTCAGGGTGAAGGTTCCGCTCTTCCTGTGAAGAGCATAAGTTTAGGGAAGCAGCACTGAGACAGAAGGAGCATTGAAAGTTGTAAACTGCAAGTGCTAGAGTACAAATTTTAACAGTTTACCGTGGAGTGTTTATTTTATATGTTAAGCCAAACAATGCCATGGGTTTAATAGCTTCTTTATAATGTAAATAATCTATGTTTAAGTTTAGATTTTTCCTATAAAAGTAGATATTATATAAAGGAATTTATATTCTGTGACACGGAAAAAATACAGGTCAGCTTAAGACATACTGGTATACCAAAATGCTAAATTATTACTTAAAATGAAACTTTAATCCTCCCTCATTGCTGTGAATTCTTTATTTCACAGAATATTTTTCCCGTTCATTAATATAATACAGTAGATAAGACTTTTAAACATTGATGTGATTAAGGCCTTACACTGTAACTTGAAGTTGAAAATGGAAGAATCTGAGAAACGGTAATGTCACAATATGGCATTAGCACACACAGAAAAGGAGGGAGCTTGTAGCTACTGTTTTCTTGCTAAAGGCAATAGTTTAGTAGGGACCATTAAAGGCCTCTCAGGGGATCTCCCTACCAGAATAATAGGATCTTTTTTGACAATTGCTCTGAGAGCAAAGCTTTGCTGCTGACAGCTTAAACTACAGTAAAAGTTAGCCGTGTTGCTAGATCAAACTAAAGAAGACATGTTTCTCTATAACAATACTTATTTGTAAGGTTGTTACTAAACAGAAAACAAATTATCAGTTAAAGTGGTTGTAAACCCACTTTATAAACAAAGACCTACAGGTAAGCCTAGATTAAGGCTTACCTGTAGGTGCATGAAATATCTCCTTAACCTACACGGTTAAGGAGATATTTGCATTTAAAAGCGGCGACGCTGACGTCACGCGCATGCGCATGGGGTTAATCCCATTCACAAATTCGGCTAGGTCGCAACATTCGACGACGTAGCCAAATTCGACGGCTCACGCGCGCAAGCCGGAGCGGCGCTGTGATTGGCTGCAGCGGCGATACCCGGAAGTAACATTCCGGCTATCGCCGCAGCGATGGATGCGGCTAGAGGAGGGACACGCACGACTTTGGGGGCCCCAATCTAAGGTAAGTGGTACATAATGAGCTAGTATGCTAGTCATACTAGCTCATTATAGCTTTGTCTTGCAGGTTAGTTAAAAAAAAAAAATTCTCAACAGGGTTTACAACCACTTTAAACATAAAAGTCAATCTACGGTAAAGCATATTAAAGTAGAACTATGGCCTCCTGTTAAAATAAAATGAGCTGCAGAACTCGATTATCAGTGCATCTGCAGTTACAGCTTTCTCTTAGTCCCTGCAAAGTCCCACAAATACCTGTTGATCCTGCCAGTAAATTCTGTCTAATGCAGCTTCCTGTGAAGGGGTGGCAACAATGCAGCACTGCCCCCCATCAGAGCAGAGTTGTAACTGTTATATAGGCAGTGTCTATTTGCAGAAAAAAAGTGTTGCAGAGGATGTGGTTATCGGCATTGTCATTGCCAATTGACAATCCTTTAGGTTGTCATTCAGCACCTGGTCAAAACTAGTCCTTTCCACTACTTTCTGAATTGACAGCACTGCCTCTTCTACTGAAACCCTTCCATTGTGAGCTCCAGTATCTTGGAGGGGGAGAGTGTGATGCCGCGTACACACGATCATTATTCACGGCGGTTAAAAAACCGCCGTGAATAATGACAGGAAAAACGAGGGAACCGCTTGGTTCCCTACACACGGTCGTTTTTCCCGTCATTTTTTCTCTTGACGAGAAAAACGACCGTCTGTGGGCTCCGCGGCAGTGTTTCCCTATGGGAAAACTGCCGCGGAAAAAAATGCTGGAAAAAACGATGAGAAAATTTAGAACATGTTCTAAATTTTCTCGTCGTTTTTTATGCCGTTTTTCTAGACGAGAAAAACGACATAAAGCCCACAGACGATCGTTTTTCTTGGCGAAAAAAAAAATGCAGTTTTTCTCGTCGAGAAAAGCGGTCGTGTGTACGCGGCATGAGACTCTCACTTACCTTGTTTGGAGGCCAAACTGACAAGAGGGCTTCCCCTGCGGCTCTGGTCCAAACACATCTGAATGTGGGAACAGGTGCAGCGGGTGGTCATATTTAGGGGAGGCATCTGAGTGATATCAGGCTCAGATGCAACAATTGTTAGGATTCCTGGACCAATTGATATCAATGGTGTCTGGTTCTCTGTGGCCTATAGGTGGCGCTGTCACCATGGGCCGGGGGTGGAATCGCCATTGGAGGGCTGCGCCTTTTGTGTCCTCTCGCGGCAGTAGTACAGCGGGGCGGGGAACCTGCTGTGCATGCTGGGGGAGAGTATAAAGGGGTAGACATTTTCCGCTCGGGGTCCACTCCCAGGCACCTTCAGCCTGGGGGTGAGTGATGGTGGTCTCCGGGTGCCCTAGGCCCGGGGACAGAGTTACGGTTCCACCCCAGACACCTTTGGTCTGGGGTGAGGTACTCTCTGGAGGCCTGGGGCCCAGTACCTTTGACTGGGTTCTGCAAGGGATCGAGGGCTCCTAGGGTGTCCCCCAGTGTGGACACCCGAATCTGGGACGAGGAGGCCAGGGAGGTGACCCTTCCGAAGACCCAGTGCAGCATTTGCTGGTGACGGCGGGGCCTCTGGTAACTGTCTGGATGGATGTCCTCTCCCTGACAGGGGCCATTGCTCATAGAAGGTAGTCCACATTCTCATGGTCTGTGGCAGGGACCCATCGTGAATCAGGTCGGTGGCAGAGACCCAACAACCAGGTCTGTGGCAGAGGCCTTGTTCATCTGGTCTGTGGCAGGGACCCACTCACGGTCAGTGGCAGCGACTGTGCGCCAAGCCTGTTTGCGCTATAACGGAACAAGAGAAAACCCAAGTTCAAGTTTGTGCCTGGACCTCCTCCCCACTTTGTTCTGAACTGTTCTGTGTCTAACCAGTCGCTCTTAAAGGACTATTTATTGCTCTGAAGAATAAATAAGTGTTGGACTTTCAGTGGTGTGGAACTTGACTTTCTGGGAGCTAACGGGTCCTACCTCCACCTGCGTGGAGGGTGGGAATCATCCTCAAGGGAAGTTTTGGTTCTGGACAGGGACACAGGTTCGAAGGTAAATGGTTATAGCTCACACCTCTGCACACAAGAGGATACGAGCTGGTGGTGCGCCACACTCTCCTTCCTGGTCCCCTGGACGAGAGCCATTGACCGAGAAGAGAAAGAGGGAGTGAGAGGTGAGGTCGCTACACAGGCATATGAGGATAAGGGTATCATGGGTGCCTTGACCTGGACTGCAGGTGATGATCAGTAGAGATGGCCCTCAGGAAAGGTGGTTGATGCAGATAAGATAGCACCTCGCGATTAGCAATTGTAGACAATCAATGCATCTGTTGTGTAGGAATTCCAGACAGGGCCTGAAAGACAGATCTGGTAACCAGGATCGGAAGGAGCAGGCAGAAAGCCATAGTCAAAAAACCAGGCCAGGATCATACACATATGGGTAGAGGTAGGTGAGCAGTGCCTATAGAAAAAACAGGTCAAGCACAGGGGATCAAGCAGGAGTGAGTTTAAGCAGCAAGCTGGGGTCATGATCAGGAGATAGTCAGAAGGAAATCCAAGAACAGACCGAATCAGGAATAGGGAGTCAGGCAGCAGGGTAACCAGGTAGCACAGAAACAAGGATCACAGAGAGCTAAAGAACACCCAGCAACTAGCTCACATCAGTGCCTCCTTTTAATAAACAACTCTGTGCCATTCCCAGGTTCATGCATGTGCGCTGATGCATAATGTCACACACAGATGCGCCTCTGCGTCTGTGCATGCCGGTTACTGGCCAGAGCTTGTCTGTGTGCTGGCACATACGCACAAGCAGTAGCTGCATGAGTATGAACATTTTTTTCCTGACAGAGACACAAATGAAGAAGGAAATGGCTCAGTCAGGGAGGTATAGGTAGTTTTTTGTTTACTTTATAAAGCTTGTGCACCACAAAGTAACTGGATTTGGTACTTGTTGTTTAGTTGTATATAAAGCCTACCTCCCAACATTTTGAGAAGGGAATGAGGGACACCTACAAACAAATGTATGTAGGCATAAGACACGCCCCTGCCACACCTCCTTAAAGGAGAATTAACCAAAAAAAGGTTCATTAAATCCACAAGGGCTTTTTTTTTATCACTACTTTTCCTTTATATTGGCTTTAAAAAGGTACAAATGTAGCAATTTAGAAATTGGATGAAAGGTTTAGCACTGGGAAACACTTTTTGAAAGATAAAAGTGCATTTTATATACAACTATACAGATCAGACCAAAATGAGGGACATATGAGGAGGAAAGAGGGACAGTGCTCCAAATCAGAGACAGTCCCTCGAATTTAGGGACAGTTTGGAGCTATGTATAGAGTGGAGTTGGATTAGAACGATTGTCAGTTTTTATTGCTGGCTGTGCCCCCATTAGAGAGATTCACCCTCCATTTTTGTCCTGTTTACCACTGGCACCCGCCAACCACTCCGCAGGAGACAGATGGGTGAGGCGGCGATCCTTCCCCCCCTGCGGGAGACTATTGGGAAGGCGGCAATCCCCCACCACCCGAACAGGAGATGGACGGGAAGGCAGCGAACCCCCTCCCCCCCCTGGCGCACGGGAGACGGATGGGAGGACGGCAATTCCCCCCGCGGTAAACGACCAGAAAGGCTTCGACCCCCCCCATGGGAGACGGGCGGGAGGGCGGTGATCATGAGGGCAGAGACGAACGATCAGAGGCCTCCTTATCTTAGGAGGCAGATGACAAGGATCCGGCCAGGGTAGGGCTGTTGCTCCTCGCTCCGGAGCCGTTGCTTCTCCTCCCAGCTGAACAGGAAGTGGATCCTGAAACCCGATTGGCCAGGAGTCCTAAGACTCCCTGGCCAATCGGGTCTCAGGACCCGCTTCCTGGTTGGCCGGCAGGAGAATCAGGAAGACAATAGCGAATATTAATTTGCTATTGTTATACAACTGGGTGGGCTCAGGCCGCAATGCCCTGTGCCCCGAGCCCACCCTTTTTTTAAGCCAATTAGAGCCTCAGGCTCTAATCATGGGCTTTGAATTTTTTTTTTTAATAAAAACCCCATTGAAATCCATACGTCCAGCGCTCTCCATGCAGATTAGGGGCCGGACGCATGGATTAGGGGAGCGGGCCGCCACTGCTGTTTACCATTATCATTAAAAGTAAAAGTAAAAGAAAATCCCAAATTTTGGGTTGTCCCCAGAAAAATAATAGAGGGGAAATCTTCCAATGGGGACACTAGTCCTGGTGACCTGGGGGTCACCAAGGAATTCACTTAATTTGCAGGGATTTCCTCTCCCATCTCTGTAATGGGACACAGATAGCGTGGAAATAAAATCCGTCAGGGGTTGTAACCCTCCCTTACTCTATCCAAAATGAAAAAATAGGATTTTTGTACTCACCGTAAAATCCTTTTCTATGAAGTTCATTGACGGACACAGCTCCTTAACCACTTAACGACCGCTCACTGTATATATACGTCGGCAGAATGGCACCGACAGGCACAATCACGTAGAGCATACGTGATTGCCTTTGTATAGTTGAGGGGTCCAATCGGACCCCCCTCCTATACAGTGAGCGGTGGCTAAGTGTCCGGGAGCGTTCCGGGATGAGGGGGCAGCCATTCGTTTCTGGCCACCCCCTCGCGATCGCTCCCGGCGAATGGAAATGCCCCTCTGTCTGTGTCAGACAGAGGGAGCAGGAGGAAGTGATGTCATCTCTGGTGCGGCGCTCACATATACCGAGCACCGTACAAGAGAAGATATCAGGTCAGTGCACACAACACTACACTAACACCAGGACACATAGGGACATAAATCGCCCCCCCCCAGGCCCCCCCAGACACCCCAGATCACCCCCCAGATCACCCCCCCAGCCCCCAGTCACAGTGTCACTGATTGCAGTGACCATTTATTTACTGATCACTGCAATCAGTGACATTTGTGACTGTAAAAGTGTCAGTACATTCAATTTTAGGTCCAGTGTAGCCCCCTAACCCCCCCTAATAAAGGTTTAACCCCCTGATCACCCCCCAGATAACCCTTTCACCCCCTATCACCACTGTCGCTAAGCGATCATTTTTCTGATCGCTGTCTTAGCGTCAGTAATGCCGATCGGCAGCCAGTAATTTTTTTTAGGTTCGCCGCATGTTTTTATAGCGTCAGGTACCCCAATATATTATCTAATAAAGGTTTAACCCCCTTGATCGCCCCCCAGGTAACCCTTTCACCCCCTATCACCACTGTCGCTAAGCGATCGTTTTTCTAAACGCTGTCTTAGTGTCGTGATGCAGATCGGTAGCCGGTAATTTTTTTTAGGTTCGCCACAGGTTTTTATAGCGTCAGGTACCCCAATATATTATCTAATAAAGGTTTAACCCCCTTGATCGCCCCCCAGGTAACCCTTTCACCCCCTATCACCACTGTCGCTAAGCGATCGTTTTTCTAAACACTGTCTTAGTGTCGGTGATGCAGATCGGTAGCCAGTAATTTTTTTTAGGTTCGCCGCATGTTTTTATAGCGTCAGGTACCCCAATATATTATACAATAAAGGTTTAACCCCCTTGATCGCCCCCCAGGTAACCCTTTCACCCCCTATCACCACTGTCGCTAAGCGATCGTTTTTCTAAACGCTGTCTTAGTGTCGGTGATGCAGATCGGTAGCTGGTAATTTTTTTTAGGTTCGCCGCAGGTTTTTATAGCGTCAGGTACCCCAATATATTATCTAATAAAGGTTTAACCCCCTTGATCGCCCCCCAGGTAACCCTTTCACCCCCTATCACCACTGTCGCTAAGCGATCGTTTTTCTAAACGCTGTCTTAGTGTCGGTGATGCAGATCGGTAGCCAGTAATTTTTTTTAGGTTCGCCGCAGGTTTTTATAGCGTCAGGTACCCCAATATATTATCTAGTAAAGGTTTAACCCCCTTGATCGCCCCCCAGGTAACCCTTTCACCCCCTATCACCACTGTCACTAAGCGATCGTTTTTATGATCGTTGTCTTAGTGTCGGTGATGCAGATCGGTAGCCAGTAATTTTTTTTAGGTTCGCCGCAGGTTTTTATAGCGTCAGGTACCCCCATATATTATCTAATAAAGGTTTTAACCCCCTGATTGCCCCTAGGTAACCCTTTCACCAGTGATCACCATATAAGTGTTACGGGTGACGCTGGTTAGTTAGTTTGCTTTTTATAGTGTCAGGGCACCCGCCGTATATAACCCAATAAAGGTTTAACCCCCTGATCGCCCGGCGGGTGATATCAATTAGGTTTTAGCGTCAGAGAGGGTCTGCGTCACACCCCAGGCAGCGTCAGGTTAGTGCCAGTAACGCTAACACCCACGCGTGAAGCATACACCCCCCTTAGTGGTATAGTATCTGAACAGATCAATATCTGATCTGATCAGATCTATACTAGCGTCCCCAGCAGTTTAGGGTTCCCAAAAGCACAGTGTTAGCGGGATCAGCCCAGATACCTGCTGGCACCTGCGTTTTGCCCCTCCGTCCAGCCCAGGCCACCCAAGTGCAGTATCGATCGATCACTGTCACTTACAAAACAAAAACACACATAACTGCAGCGTTCGCAGAGACAGGCCTGATCCCTGCGACTCCAGTGCTGTAGGAGGTGATTTCACCACCACAGTTAAATAAAAAAAGCATATATGCCGAAGCATTGGGGCAGCACTGGGAGCGGAGGAGCGATTTTGCTCCTAATGCCGCGTACATACGGTCGAAATTCCGACGGAGGCTTGCCCGTGGAAAAGTCCGACCATGTGTGTGCGGCATAACTTTTTTGCGGGAGGATGCCCCCATGCTTCGGCATATATAAATGGTGTGTGTATGCCCATCATTGGAAGTGGGTGGATGAAGGGCGGTATTCTAATGGTGGGCATACCCACCGATCAATCTCTTTTTTCGTTCAGCCAACTGGCTGCATGAAAAAAAAAGATTACAATACATGTCCAACAAGGACCAGCAACGTACTGGTATGTTGCTGGACTTTGAATGTTTATACCAGAATGATGCCTGCGGGTTTAGGTATCATCTTGGTATCATTCTTTTCAGCCTGCGGCCGGCTTTCATGTAAAAGCAATCCTAGCAGCTAATTAGCCTCTGGACTGCTTTTACAAGCAGTGGGAGGGAATGCCCCCCCCCCCCGGATATAAAAAGGGCCATTGGGAAATTGGGAAAGCATTTTATCACACCGATCTTGGTGTGGTCAGATGCTTTGAGGGCAGAGGAAAAATCTAGGGTCTAGAAGACCCCAGTTTTTTCAAAAAAAGAGTACCTGTCACTACCTATTGCTATCATAGGGGATATTTACATTCCCTGAGATAACAATAAAAAAAATACTTGGAAGGAATAATTTAAAAATAAAATAAAAAAGCAAAATTAATAATAAAAAAAAAAAAAAAAAAAAAGCACCCCTGTCCTGCCCTGCTCTTGCCCAATGGCGAACGCAAGCGTCGGTCTGGCGTCATATGTAAACAGCAATTGCACCATGCATGTGAGGTATCACCGTGAAGGTCAGATTGAGGGCAGTAATTTTAGCAGTAGACCTCCTCTGTAAATCTACTGGGGTAACCTGTAAAGGCTTTTAAAGGCTTTTAAAAATGTATGTAGTTTGTCGCCAATGTGCGTTTGTGCGAAATTTTAAAGCATGTCGTGTTTGGTATCTATGTACTCGGCCTAAGATCATCTTTTTTTATTTCATCAAACATTTGGGCAATATAGTGTGTTTTAGTGCATTAAAATTTAAAAAAGTGTATTTTTTAACCCAAAAAATGCGTTTGAAAAATCGCTGCGCAAATACTGTGTAGAAAAAAAAAATGCAACACCCACCATTTTAATCTGTAGGGCCTTTGCTTTAAAAATATATATAATGTTTGGGGGTTCAACATAATTTTCTTGCAAAAAAATGTTTTTTTTCATGTAAACAAAAAGTGTCAAAAAGGGCTTTGTCTTCAAGTGGTTAGAAGAGTGGATGTAAGCTTCCTAATGTTGTGTATAAAATGCCAGAACAGTTCAAAACCCCCCCAAATTACCCCATTTTGGAAAGTAGACACCCCAAGCTATATACTGAGAGGCATGTCGAGTCCATGGAATATTTTATATGTTGACACAAGTTGCGGAAAAACGACAATTTTTTTTTTTTTGCACAAAGTTGTCACTAAATGATATATTGCTCAAACATGCCATGGGCATATGTGGAATTACACCCCAAAATACATTCTGTTGCTTCTCCTGAGTACGGGGATACCACATGTGTGAGACTTTTTGGGAGCCTAGCCGCGTACGGGACCCCAAAAACCAATCACCGCCTTCAGGCTTTCTAAGGGTGTAGATTTTTGATTTCACTTCTCACTGCCTATCACAGTTTCGGAGGCCATGGAATGCCCAGATGGCACAAAACCCCCCCCAAATGACCCCATTTTGGAAAGTAGACACCCCAAGCTATTTGCTGAGAGGTATTGTGAGTATTTTGCAGATCTCGCTTTTTGTCACAAAGTTTTGAAAATTGAAAAAAAAAAAAAAATATATATATATTTTCTTTCTTCATTTTCAAAAACAAATGAGAGCTGTAAAATACTCGCCATGCCTCTCAGCAAATAGCTTGGGGTGTCTATATTCCAAAATGGGGTCATTTGGGGGGGTTTTGTGCTATTTTGGCATTTTATGGCCTTCGAAACTGTGATAGGTAGTGAGGAGTGAAATCAAAAATTTGTGCCTAGAAATCCTGAAGGCGGTGCTTGGTTTTCGGGGTCCCGTACGTGGCTAGGCTCCTAAAAAG
Organism: Rana muscosa; assembly: GCA_029206835.1. NCBI lineage: Eukaryota > Metazoa > Chordata > Amphibia > Anura > Ranidae > Rana > Rana muscosa. Next base: position 272,820,647 of record CM055125.1, on the reverse strand, counting down.
TCCCACACATGTGGTATCCCCGTACTCAGGAGAAGCAGAAAAATGTATTTTGGGGTGTAATTCCACATATAACCATGGCATGTGTGAGCAATATATCATTTAGTGACAACTTTTTGTATTTTTTTTTTTTTTTGTCATTATTCAATCACTTGGGACAAAAAAAAATATATTCAATGGGCTCAACAGGCCTCTCAGCAATTTCCTTGGGGTGTCTACTTTCTAAAATGGGGTCCTTTGTGGGGTTTTGTGCTATTTTGGCATTTTATGGCTTTCGAAACTGTGATAGGTAGTGAGGAGTGAAATCAAAAATTTGCGCCCTTAGAAATCCTGAAGGCGGTGCTTGGTTTCCGGGGTCCCGTACGCGGCTAGGCTCCCAAAAAGTCCCACACATGTGGTATCCCCGTACTCAGGAGAAGCAGCAAAATGTATTTTGGGGTGCAATTCCACATATAACCATGGCATGTGTGAGCAATATATCATTTAGTGACAACTTTTTGTAATTTTTTTTTTTTTTTTGTCATTATTCAATCACTTAAGACAAAAAAAAAAAATCCAATGGGCTCAACATGCCTCTCAGCAATTTCCTTGGGGTGTCTACTTTCCAAAATGGGGTAATTTGGGGGGGGGGTTTGTACTGCCCTGTCATTTTAGCACCTCAAGAAATGAGATAGGCAGTCATACATTTAAAGCTGTGTAAATTTCAGAAAATGTACCCTAGTTTGTAAACTCTATAACTTTTGCGCAAACCAATAAATATACGCTTATTGACATTTTTTTTTACTAAAAACATGTGGCTGTATACATTTTGGCCTAAATGTATGACTAAAATTGAGTTTATTCGAATTTTTCTTATAACAAAAAGTAGAAAATATCATTTTTTTTCAAAATTGTTGGTCTTTTTCCGTTTATATCGCAAAAAATAAAAATCGCAGAGGCAATCAAATACCATTAAAAGAAAGCTCTATTTGTGGGAAGAAAAGGACGCAAATTTTGTTTGGGTACAACATTGCATGTCCGCACAATTTACAGTTAAAGCAGCGCAGTGCAAAATTCTGAATTCACCTCTGGTCCTTTAGCTACCAAATGGTTCGGGGCTTAAGTGGTTAATCTTGACCTTAGGGTTATATCGCCACCTTCAGGAGAGGACTAGGCAGAACATGTAAAAACATGTAAAAACAGCAAACTTGCACAGTACCGCCCAGGGGACGGTCCTACTGGCTATAACCCCTCACACTGCATCCAGAAGCTCAGTTCGTCAAAAAGCAGTACAAACATAAATAGGAGGGGTGGGTGCTGTGTCCGTCAATGAACTTCAGAGAAAAGGATTTTACGGTGAGTACAAAAATCCTATTTTCTCTTTCATTCATTGACGGACACAGCTCCTTAATCTTGACCTTAGGGACGTCCCCAAGCAGTGTCAAAAAACAAGTGGTGGGAACAGTAAGCAAACAAACTCCACCCATAACAACCAGAGTGTCAGGTCACCTGTGGCCAGATGACAGATGCACACCGTTTGGGCTTAGGAGTGCACCACAAGGTAGTGAACCCTATGGCTGATTGCTGCGGATGGGATACTGCGTGGTTGTGGAAAGCGGGACCAGTGGAGCACAACAGGGATCCACAGGAAGCTAGAGCCAAGATTCCCCAGGGCGCGGAGTCTAAGACCCAGCACGTTTTCACCAAAGCCTCTAGTGGTGAGGATGTTACGCTGCAGCTGGGTCCAGATCGCAGCCACTAGAGTCCCCTAGCTCACCCCCCGTAGGGTAAGGAGGATAGAGGGGAAGCAGCAGCACAGGATACAAGAATAGTGAGGGGAAAGGCCAAGGTCAGGGCAACAAGCAGACAAGGATAAACAAAGGACAAGCCAAAGGTCAAGGTCACAAGCAGACAGGGATAGTCGGGAACAAGCCAATATCAGTAACAGAGAGACAGATGTAGCACACGGCAGGCAGGAACCCAAGCACACAATGCTTAAACAAACACGTTGATCAGCAAGGCAGACTTGCAGTGCACAGGTTAATATAGAGTTCTGTGATAGGGCCTGGGGTGGAGCCAGACTGGGAGGAGAGATTATAAAAGCAGCCAGGTGAGGAGAGTCTGGCCTCTAAGGTGAACACATGAGGAGGAAGGTAAGCTGACCGACAAATATTACTGCATATCCATGACAGTACCCTCCCTCTTATGGGCCCTCCCCCTCCCCCACCTGGGCCCAGGCTTAAAGGGAAATCTCAGATGAAACCTCCTCAACAGACGAGGTGCAACGACATCAGATGCAGCGATCCAAGACGCCTCCTCAGGACCAAAACCTCTCCATGCACAAGGTACTGAAGAATGCCTCTGCAGAGCCGAGAATCCAGAACTTGTCTAACCTCGTACTTTAGATTATCCTCAGAGACCGGAACCGAGGTAGGGAGATGACGAGAAGATTTATTGAGGACCAAAGGCTCTCTAGGAATAAGCAAGGGCATGAGAGGATCAACAGGAATCTGAGGATGGTCCCCCAGACCCTTAAAGATGAACTGGGCATCTAGCACAGGACCATCAGACTGGGCAGATGTCAGTGGAACCCTGAAGTCAGGTTGGTTAGAAGGTGACATGTTACAGGTGTCAAGCTGAATACCTGAAAGACAAGCAGAATGTCCTGAATAAGAAAAAGTAGGAGGCTCACTGGGCATGGGCTGGACTGGCATAACTAGTACAGAGGCCGAGTGAATAGCAGAGTCAGGTGTAACGACTACCTAAATCGCATCGCAAGGTGTAGCGACTGCAGAACTTGTAGACAAGCTAGCCTGGCTGTGCGTCCAAGGGTGATTAGGGACAGACAAATGTAAATGGTTATGCAAACTGGAGTGAATGATCGGCTCAGGTTCACAGGGGGCAACCTTGGGTAGGCAGGACGAGGAACAGGAGGAACCCCAAGCCAGGATCTGTCCAGTAGTCCAGTCAACGTGTGGAGAATGGAGCCATAACCATGGGAGACCCAAAATGATAGGAGTTGAGGCCTTAGGTAAGATAAGGAAGGATATCCACTCCTGGTGGAGTGTCCCTACCGACATCTTAACAGGGAGGGTCTGATAGCGGATAGGGCCCCCTGGGAGAACAGTGCCATCAATCGCCAAGACCACCAGGGGCGTGGTGAGTGGCAAAAGGGTAAGTCTCATAGAAGATGCAATTTCCCAGTCCATGAAATTGCCAGCGGCTCCGGAATCCAGATATGCTGCGACCAAATAAGAAGAAGCAGCAACATGAAGGAACACAGAAAGAAGAAGAAGACGAGAAGGGGAGGGTGAAATTTCTGGGTCCAATACTCCACTTTCCAGATGTATTGGACCCCAACGTTTTTCCGGACAAAGAGAGCAAGTGTCATGAAAATTACCTTTGCCCCCACAGTAGAGACACAGGCCTAGAGTTCTGCGCCTAGCACGTTCCTCTGGGGATAGCCTGGTCCGGCCCAGCTGCATGGGTTCCTCAGCTGGCAGGAGATGCTCCACGGGTCAAAGAGAGGGGAGCTCAGGCTGACTAAGGACCAAGGAGTGCTGGTGTCGCTTTTCTAGGGTCCTTTCCTGAAAGCGAATATCGATCTGGTTACACAAGGAGATAACTCCGTCCAGATCAGTGGGAATGGTTCTTCCTGCTAATTCATCCTTCACTCTATCAGAAAGGCCATGCAAAAAGGTTGCGACTAAGGCCTCATTGTTCCAGCTCAACTCAGCCGTCAGAATGCGGAAATGAAGAGCATACTGTCCCACAGAAGAAGACTCTTGGCGGAGACGTAAAAGGGCGCTGGCTGCTGAAGAGACACGAGCCGGTTCTTCGAAGATATTCTGAAAAAGTTTCAAGAAGTCAGACAGGCTAGAAACCACTGGATCATTCAGTTCCCACAGAGAGGCTGCCCAGGCTAAAGCTTCACCGGAGAGGATGGAAATGATATAGGCTACCTTAGCCCGATCAGACCGGACGTTTTGGGGCTGGAGCTCAAAATGAATCGTGCATTGGCTAAGGAACCCCCTGCAGGCCTTGGAGTCCCCAGAGAAACGGGACGGAGCTGGCAGTTGTAGTGAATGTGTGACTGCGACTGCGACCGGAATAGGTAGCGGTTGAGGTTGTTGAACCGGGGGTCCTAATGAGGCCTGAACCTGTTCAAAACGGGAGGCCAAATCCTGAAGGAATCGCATGACCTGGGTCTGATTAGATTCCTGGGTCTCAAGTCTGCGGACTATGCCCTGCAATGGATCATCTACGGGAAGCGGCACGTCAGCCAGGTCCATGGCTGATCAAACTGTCAGGTCACCTGATCAAAAACCACAAAAATGGGTATATAGAAAGCTCATCCAAAATATAATTTATAATGGTGCCTAATTGAGTATAAAAATGTAATTGGTCAATAATCAGATATTGATTAGACCACCCAACTATAAAGGCTTAGCGCACTTATAGAGCCTCTGAATAATGAAAGCATATGTAGAAAAAAGGAGAAGGGATGTGGGGAATCAAAGTCTGATTATATAGTGAAGTTAGTAGAAATGAAAAAATTATACAATAAATTAAAGGATGCCTGTGGCCAATTATTGCTGAGGGGGTTTAGTACACGCCCCACACTATAAAAGGCCGCCAGCGCGGCGGCCTTGTATAGTGTGTTCCGGAGCAGGGAAAGAGAAGCATAGGCAGGGACAGTGTCATTATTTTTCCTTTACTAATCCTGGATTCCTTGTGTTTAGGGACAAATAAGGATAGGTAGGGAGAGTGTCAGTGACAGTGTGCTATTCTGTGCTAATCCTTGTTTGTAGGGACAGAGAGGTACAGTGAGGGAAAGTGTCAGTGTGCTATTCTGTTCTAAACCAATCTTGCTGAACCATATTTTCAATCCTTGAGTTTAGGGACAGAGAGGTACAGTGAGGGAAAGTGTCAGTGTGCTATTTTGTGCTAATCCTTGTTTGTAGGGACAGAGAGGTACAGTGGGGGAAAGTGTCAGTGTGCTATTCTGTGCTAATCCTTGTTTGTAGGGACAGAGAGGTACAGTGAGGGAAAGTGTCAGTGTGCTATTCTGTGCTAATCCTTGTTTGTAGGGACAGAGAGGTACAGTGAGGGAAAGTGTCAGTGTGCTATTCTGTGATAATCCTTGTTTGTAGGGACAGAGAGGTACAGTGAGGGAAAGTGTCAGTGTGCTATTCTGTGCTAATCCTTGTTTGTAGGGACAGAGAGGTACAGTGAGGGAAAGTGTCAGTGTGCTATTCTGTGCTAATCCTTGTTTGTAGGGACAGAGAGGTACAGTGAGGGAAATTATCAGTGTGCTATTCTGTGCTAAATCTTGTTTGTAGGGAGGGACAGAGTAGGACAGTGAGGGAAAGTGTCAGTGTGCTATTCTGTTCTAAACCTATTTTGCTGAACCATTTTTTCAATCCTTGAGTTTAGGGACAGAGAGGTACAGTGAGTGAAACTGACAGTGTGCTATTCTGTTCTAAACCAATTTTGCTGTTCCATATTTTCAATCCTTGAGTTTAGGGACAGAGAAGGACACTCGTAGAAATTATCAGTGTGCTATTCTGTGCTAAATCTTGTTTGTAGGGAGGGACAGAGTAGGACAGTGAGGGAAAGTGTCAGTGTGCTATTCTGTTCTAAACCAATTTTGCTGTTCCATATTTTCAATCCTTGAGTTTAGGGACAGAGAAGGACACTCGTGGAAATTATCAGTGTGCTATTCTGTGCTAAATCTTGTTTGTAGGGAGGGACAGAGTAGGACAGTGAGGGAAAGTGTCAGTGTGCTATTCTGTTCTAAACCTATTTTGCTGAACCATATTTTCAATCCTTGAGTTTAGGGACAGAGAGGTACAGTGAGTGAAACTGACAGTGTGCTATTCTGTTCTAAACCAATTTTGCTGTTCCATATTTTCAATCCTTGAGTTTAGGGACAGAGAAGGACACACGTAGAAATTATCAGTGTGCTATTCTGTGCTAAATCTTGTTTGTAGGGAGGGACAGAGTAGGACAGTGAGGGAAAGTGTCAGTGTGCTATTCTGTTCTAAAACTATTTTGCTGAACCATATTTTCAATCCTTGAGTTTAGGGACAGAGAGGTACAGTGAGTGAAACTGACAGTGTGCTATTCTGTTCTAAACCAATTTTGCTGTTCCATATTTTCAATCCTTGAGTTTAGGGACAGAGAAGGACACTCGTGGAAATTATCAGTGTGCTATTCTGTGCTAAATCTTGTTTGTAGGGAGGGACAGAGTAGGACAGTGAGGGAAAGTGTCAGTGTGCTATTCTGTTCTAAACCTATTTTGCTGAACCATATTTTCAATCCTTGAGTTTAGGGACAGAGAGGTACAGTGAGTGAAACTGACAGTGTGCTATTCTGTTCTAAACCAATTTTGCTGTTCCATATTTTCAATCCTTGAGTTTAGGGACAGAGAAGGACACTCGTAGAAATTATCAGTGTGCTATTCTGTGCTAAATCTTGTTTGTAGGGAGGGACAGAGTAGGACAGTGAGGGAAAGTGTCAGTGTGCTATTCTGTTCTAAAACTATTTTGCTGAACCATATTTTCAATCCTTGAGTTTAGGGACAGAGAGGTACAGTGAGTGAAACTGACAGTGTGCTCTTCTGTTCTAAACCAATTTTGCTGTTCCATATTTTCAATCCTTGAGTTTAGGGACAGAGAAGGACACTCGTGGAAATTATCAGTGTGCTATTCTGTGCTAAATCTTGTTTGTAGGGAGGGACAGAGTAGGACAGTGAGGGAAAGTGTCAGTGTGCTATTCTGTTTTAAACATATTTTGCTGAACCATATTTTCAATCCTTGAGTTTAGGGACAGAGAGGTACAGTGAGTGAAACTGACAGTGTGCTATTCTGTTCTAAACCAATTTTGCTGTTCCATATTTTCAATCCTTGAGTTTAGGGACAGAGAAGGACACTCGTAGAAATTATCAGTGTGCTATTCTGTGCTAAATCTTGTTTGTAGGGAGGGACAGAGTAGGACAGTGAGGGAAAGTGTCAGTGTGCTATTCTGTTCTAAAACTATTTTGCTGAACCATATTTTCAATCCTTGAGTTTAGGGACAGAGAGGTACAGTGAGTGAAACTGACAGTGTGCTATTCTGTTCTAAACCAATTTTGCTGTTCCATATTTTCAATCCTTGAGTTTAGGGACAGAGAAGGACACTCGTGGAAATTATCAGTGTGCTATTCTGTGCTAAATCTTGTTTGTAGGGAGGGACAGAGTAGGACAGTGAGGGAAAGTGTCAGTGTGCTATTCTGTTCTAAACCTATTTTGCTGAACCATATTTTCAATCCTTGAGTTTAGGGACAGAGAGATACAGTGAGTGAAACTGACAGTGTGCTATTCTGTTCTAAACCAATTTTGCTGTTCCATATTTTCAATCCTTGAGTTTAGGGACAGAGAAGGACACTCGTAGAAATTATCAGTGTGCTATTCTGTGCTAAATCTTGTTTGTAGGGAGGGACAGAGTAGGACAGTGAGGGAAAGTGTCAGTGTGCTATTCTGTTCTAAAACTATTTTGCTGAACCATATTTTCAATCCTTGAGTTTAGGGACAGAGAGGTACAGTGAGTGAAACTGACAGTGTGCTATTCTGTTCTAAACCAATTTTGCTGTTCCATATTTTCAATCCTTGAGTTTATGGACAGAGAAGGACACTCGTGGAAATTATCAGTGTGCTATTCTGTACTAAATCTTGTTTGTAGGGAGGGACAGAGTAGGACAGTGAGGGAAAGTGTCAGTGTGCTATTCTGTTCTAAACCTATTTTGCTGAACCATATTTTCAATCCTTGAGTTTAGGGACAGAGAGGTACAGTGAGTGAAACTGACAGTGTGCTATTCTGTTCTAAACCAATTTTGCTGTTCCATATTTTCAATCCTTGAGTTTAGGGACAGAGAAGGACACTCGTGGAAATTATCAGTGTGCTATTCTGTACTAAATCTTGTTTGTAGGGAGGGACAGAGTAGGACAGTGAGGGAAAGTGTCAGTGTGCTATTCTGTTCTAAACCTATTTTGCTGAACCATATTTTCAATCCTTGAGTTTAGGGACAGAGAGGTACAGTGAGTGAAACTGACAGTGTGCTATTCTGTTCTAAACCAATTTTGCTGTTCCATATTTTCAATCCTTGAGTTTAGGGACAGAGAAGGACACTCGTAGAAATTATCAGTGTGCTATTCTGTGCTAAATCTTGTTTGTAGGGAGGGACAGAGTAGGACAGTGAGGGAAAGTGTCAGTGTGCTATTCTGTTCTAAAACTATTTTGCTGAACCATATTTTCAGTCCTTGAGTTTAGGGACAGAGAGGTACAGTGAGTGAAACTGACAGTGTGCTATTCTGTTCTAAACCAATTTTGCTGTTCCATATTTTCAATCCTTGAGTTTAGGGACAGAGAAGGACACTCGTGGAAATTATCAGTGTGCTATTCTGTGCTAAATCTTGTTTGTAGGGAGGGACAGAGTAGGACAGTGAGGGAAAGTGTCAGTGTGCTATTCTGTTCTAAAACTATTTTGCTGAACCATATTTTCAATCCTTGAGTTTAGGGACAGAGAGGTACAGTGAGTGAAACTGACAGTGTGCTATTCTGTTCTAAACCAATTTTGCTGTTCCATATTTTCAATCCTTGAGTTTAGGGACAGAGAAGGACACTCGTAGAAATTATCAGTGTGCTATTCTGTGCTAAATCTTGTTTGTAGGGAGGGACAGAGTAGGACAGTGAGGGAAAGTGTCAGTGTGCTATTCTGTTCTAAACCAATTTTGCTGTTCCATATTTTCAATCCTTGTGTTTAGGGACAGAGAAGGATAGGCAGGGGACAGTGTCAGTGTCATTGTTGCTAAGCCTCCTGCACAGTATACACCTGAAGGTAGCCCTTATTGCTCTTTTTCCCATCTCCCTGCAGGCCATCCATTAAAATGTCTGGAAGGCAAACAAGGAGAGGCAGACAGTCAGGAGGCAAAAAAAGAGGGCAAGCAGGCTCTGTGTCTGGGGGCAACAGTGCTGGTCGTGGACGCGGTGCATTGTCATCAGCACATGGCCATGGGACACGCTTGTCCTTCTTTTCGGCAGCTGGACATGTTGAGCCACATCATGCCGAAGACTTGGTAGAGTGGATGACCAAGCCCACCTCATCCTCCTCATCCTCTCTCACCCAGGCTCAGGGTACTGGCAAAGCAGCTGCCAAAGCGTCCTCTTCTCTGGTATCATTATCTTCATTAGTCAATCCTTCCCTAGACCCACCATGTCCTCCTCCTGAGGAGTCCCCCGAACTGTTTGAGCACAGTGTTGGGTACATGCTCCAGGAGGATGCCCAGCGTTTGGAAGGATCTGATGATGATACCCAGCTAGAGGAAGGCAGCAGCAGCGAAAACCAGGGATGCTTTTGTCCCTCAGGGGGCACCTTGTCGGCCGGGGAACGCTCACCTGCGGGCCCGGGTGGACGAGAAAAACGATTGTGCGTGGAAAAGGAGGGCCCTGGCCTATGGCGTGGCTCCTTACCTTTTCTGGATTGTGGGAGCAGTGTGCTCTTACCTCAATGACATTTTTAATAATGTCATCCAGCGAGGCTCTGAATAGCCTCTCACCCGAAAAGGGCAATCTGCCAGAGCCTTCTGGAACGTCTGGTCCGTGGACCAGCATTTCAGCAAATTCAGGCGGCGTAGCCCCCCAGCAGATACTGAGGCTCTGGAAAGCACGGACCCCTTCTGCTGTATCTAAGGCCGCATCGCAGACATACTTAAGGCCATGCACCAACTGGTCTGCCAGTTCCACACAGGCCGGGGAAGCCTGTTGCTTTTTTAACTCACGATGCAGCAAATTTTTTGCCCATTCAGTAAGTGTCAGCGACACCAGGGCCGTGGCCAACATTGGCCGCAATGCTGACCCCATTACCGTGAACATGGACCGGGCCACCGCCTCGGCCCTCCTGTCTGCAGGGTCCTGAAAAGCATGGGTCCCCTCCACCGGAATTGTGGATATCATATTTAACCTGAATACCAAGGGGCCCACAATCGGGGGAGATGTCCATTTTTCAGGAAACTCTCCCCAAAAGGGATAACGGACTGACATGCGTTTCGGGCTGCAGCCGTTCCCATTCTTTGTATATAAACTTATCAAAATAAGATAGGTAGGGAAAAAAAAACTAGCGGTGCGGGCCGGCTTGTGGGACCCAGAAGGGACCGACACCTCAGTAGATGCCCTCGCCGTATACTCCCGCACCCAGTGATAAGTGCTCCAACAAGTGCCTTCTTGCGCTGACCCGGACACAGAGTCATCCTCACTGTCCGAATGGTCCTGGTCCGCATCTTTGGGCACATCAGAACAGGGGCCGTTTGCCACAGGCCCGAGTCTGAATCAGAGCATTCCCCAGAGGACGGTGGGGGGAGGGGGCGTTCTTTTACCCCCTTTGTGCCCGCAAGCCGCCTCCACCCTGGCAACAAGGACTCCAGGACCGCCGACAAAGCGTCCATAGGCACCGCAGGTGCGGGGGAATCGGTTGCCACCACAGGAATGTCTGGGGAAGAAGCACCAGCTTCTGACGCCATGCTGACCTGCGCTCGCCTGACACCCTTCTGGGACAAAGTCAGGGCGCACAAATGTCCACCCTCCTAGCTGCTACCGACCAAGGGACCCCCCGCAGGACTCACCATCCTGACCCAGGCATAGCGCTGCCGAGCTGCCGTCCACTCTCCCTTGTCAGTCACGAGGTGTAGTGTGCGCCATTCAGAAGGAACATTCCCAGTGCTAGAGGCAAAAACCAAGCTGGGGCTACAAGAAAATGGCCGCCGGTCGCCTCAGCAAAACGAGCGCAGGCTACAAGAAAATGGCCGCCGCCCACCTTAGCAAAACAAGCGCGGGCTACAAGAAAATGGCCTTCACCCGCCTCAGTAAAAACAAGTGCGGGCTACAAGAAAATGCCCGATGTGCTATCTCTGAGGTAAAAGAAAATGGCCGTGAGTACGCTGACCCACCACGCGGAGGCCTTCACACATGGACATACCAAGACACCAGCGCAGGCCCCAGCCAGGACTCAGAGCCCCCCGGAGGACCCCCGGTCAGGTACACAGCAGACCCAGCCACCACAGAGCATGGGGAGGAGGGAAAGGACAGGGAGAGAAGAAAGGGAGAGTGAGAGACCCCATAGTCGACCTCCCCAGGAATGCCCAGCTGTTCCATCCTGCCGAAACAGGCGGAACCCTACTTATCCGTCCAGCGGGGACTGCTGGACGCATTCCGGACAGACCCATCACCCGAGCGGTACACTGTGACTCGGAAAGCAGTAGCCTGGTCATATGTGTGCCCCGGAGCATATAGCTCACCGGCCACCCCTGGAGCAGACAGGGCATGTCGTGGCCGACCCAGCGAGTAGCTAAAGGTCTGCTCACGCTCGATGGCCGGTTGGGGAGACTACCAGGATCTATATTATCCAGCCTGTCACCCTGCTCAGCTGTTGATAGAAGATCTCAGGATCCAAAATAGTAGAAAAAGTAAAAAATCTCCAGGACCAATGGTCCCCACCTGGAGTCAGGTCCTTCTTCTACACTAGGCAGAAAAAAACTGAGCTGCTGGATGCAGTGTGAGGGGTTATAGCCAGTAGGACTGCCCCCTGGGCGGTACTGTGCAAGTTTGCTGTTTTTACATGTTTTTACATGTTCTGCCTAGTCCTCTCCTGAAGGTGGCGATATAACCCTAAGGTCAAGATTAAGGAGCTGTGTCCATCAATGAACGAAAGAAAAAAGGTTTTGACTATAGTTCTACTTTAACTGGATGTTGAAGGCTTGGCTACCCACTCCCACAACTTTGTATTGGCGTACGAATTGATTGGCAGCCTCAGTGCCTAATGAAGGGTTGCAGGAGGTAGAAGGTGTTAAGCTTGACCTTGACGTTTTCTGAGAAAGGCCATATTGTCAGGTCTGAATGCATCCATTCTCAATGCTCCTGGAATACCAATAGACCCATTTTTCTTCATGTTCTTTCACTGAGAATATTCAAAAACTCGAGGAAAAACCTGAGGAAAACCCTTAGGAAAAACCCGAGGAAAAAAAAGAACAAGGGTGAATTGGCTTCTCAACAGCTGCCAGATCTGTAGCTAAACAAATGTATATTTTGTGATGCTCATGTAATGCCGCATACACACGATCATTATTCACGGCGGTTAAAAAACCGCTGTGAATGATGTCATTTAAAACGGGGGAACAGCTTGTTCCCCACACACGGTCGTTTTTCACGTCATTTTTTCTCTTGACGAGAAAAACGACCGTCTGTGGGCTCCGCGGCAGTGTTTCCCTATGGGAAACACTGCCGCGGAAAACATGTCGAAAAAAACGACGAGAAAAATTAGAACATGTTCTAATTTTTCTCGTCGTTTTTAATGCAGTTTTTCTCGTCGAAAAAAAACGACAGAAAGCCCACAGACTATCGTTTTTATCGTCGAATGGGAAAAATGACGTTTTTTTTCGACGAGAAAAACGGCCGTGTGTACGTGGCATCAGACTTTGTTTTTTAAATAAATTTACCTTTGCTCACTGTCAGCCCATGTAGGACAGCAGGGGATCTTTTGTAGACAAGCTGTGTAATTCATAATGAGTGTGGTAGGCAGAGCTTGAGTCCTGCGGTAACGCATGGGAACGGCGTACCTGTACTTTTTTCACAGCAGGATTGCCGTTCCCATGAGCAGCTGCATCCTGCAGGACTGTGAGCTGTGGCAGGCAGTGTGGGTGTGCGGGACGGTGTCCATGCCAGCGGGGGTCAGTCGTGCTGAGGACACTAGGTGAGGCCGCATTGCTGGGGACACTGGGGAGGCCGCATTGCTGGGGACACTGGTAGGGCTGCATTGCTGGGGACACTGGTAAGGCTGCATTTGGGGACACTGGTTAGGCCGCATTGCTGGGGACACTGGTTAGGCCGCATTGCTGGGGACACTGGTGAGGCTGCATTGCTGGGGACACTGGTGAGGCCGCATTGCTGGGGACACTGGTAAGGCTGCATTGCTGGGGACACTGGTAAGGCCGCATTGCTGGGGACACTGTTAAGGCTGCTTTGCTGGGCACTGGTGAGGCTGCATTGCTGGGCACTGGTGAGGCTGCATTGCTGGACACTGGTGAGGCTGCATTGCTGGGCACTGGTGAGGCTGCATTGCTGGGCACTGGCTCTGCACAACAAATGTCAGTGCTGATTACAGATTCATATAACTGTCTGGAACAGGTACATTAATCACTTCCATGGAGGGGGCAGCACTGAGGCCGGAATGTCAATACCACCTCAGTGCATGTTCAGCCCTATGTTATCTAGGATACAGTTGACTGTGCAGCCAATAGCATCATAGCAATAAATTCATTGTCATTCAGTCGCAATTTAGGAGATTCCCTGGCCAACGGATGGAAGTAAACAAGGGGAAGGAGAAACCCTTGTTTGAATATGTCTATTGCCGTAGCCATATTTGGTCATTGCCATATTTGGACAATGATATTAGCCAGCATTCTTGCCCCTTTGTGTACTTTTTCCAAACTTCTTTTATTGAGAAAAGGAATACAAGAACACCGGGAACGTGTGTTACAGTCACAAAATCAGGGATAAATCTTATCTTTGTGTACTTTTATCTGTCGGTCAGGGAAATTTGCGGCCGGCAGAAGAATGAGGTCGGGGATGAATCATCGGTCGCTAGGAACCCAGTGGCCTCTGGCATCCTAGCAACCACAAGCTCTGTGCAGGAAGCTGTTACATTAACAACTTCCCAGTACATATGCCCAACTCTGAGCACTGGCGTCTCTCTGTGCACCAACTCAGAGCTGGGCTTAAGGTAAAACTTAGGCTTTTAAAATGATCACCTTGCCAAAAATTCTTTATTATTTTAGGGATCTCCCTATTCCAGTATCCTCTAAATTTTTTAAGCAAGTTAATGCTAAACTAAATAACCTAATATGACAGGGCAAAAAAAAAAGAATCGCATTAGCAATCCTAACTTCAACTAAAAAAAAGGAGGCATGAGCCTGCCAGATATTCACCAATACTTTATAACAGGGGTCTTCAAACTACGGCCCTCCAGGTGTTCAGGAACTACAATTCCCATCATGCCTAGTCATGTCTGTGAATGTCAGAGTTTTGCAATGCCTCATGGGATTTGTAGTTCCGCAACAGCTGGAGGGCCGTAGTTTGAGGATCCCTGCTTTATAGCCACACTTTTAGACCAGATTAAATATTGGTTCATTCCAGATACTGACAAACTATGGTTAAACATAGAAAAGGAAGTTACTAATGGTCATGATTTAATTGCTCGGGCAGTTGTGTAGCGCCCTACTCCTATTGGGTATGCGCTATTTGTAAATTTAGTTGTCTGAGCTGTAGTTTAGCTCAGAATAATTGTGGTAATTTCCTGGTTTCTGTTCCAGTCCAGCTGTGTTGCGTATTTTTCACTTGACTGTGGGTGTCTCTGTCACCACAGGTCAAGGTTGGAAATGCAGCTGGCTGGATGTATTGGGTACCTCTTGCCCAGAAACAGCTCAGTGGGATTGGTCCCCCCGCTGTGCATTCTGGGAGAGGGTACTTGGTGGACAGACGCCGTCTTCCGTCTCTCTCTGACCTGATGGCCCTCCTAGCCTAAGGTGTGCTGTAGCAGTTTTCCTGCGCCGAGGCCTCGTTACTGGAAGTAGCCCAGGAGTTTCTGGGGCCTACTAGTTAGGGGTGGTCCTGTGCTGTCTTGCCTGCAGGGAGAAGCCGAGCAATTGAACAAACCAGGGGAGGACTTTTCTCGGAGAGGACCGAGCCAAAAGGGCTGGTATCTCAGGAAGAGCCTGGAGACTCAATTGGAGGACGCATCCCGACCCATCTACCTCACAGTGTTGCCGGATCAGCTGAAAGAAACTGGTACTTTGCGACTGTACTTTGACTTTACAGAAAGTTATTTGTTATACAATCCTGTGGCAGAGGATTGTCTAATGACTTTAAGATGTTATACAAGTCTGTGGCAGAGACTATGACCGAGCACCGCACCAGCTGCTAGGTCAGTGAGAGAGGCCTATCCGGTGGTTGCTGAATCCAGTGTGGAAACTTTTTGTCCTCTGGATTAGAGAAGTACCCGTGATCCGCAAATACAAGGTGCCTGAATCTCCCCTAACCCTCCATCCCTCTATCTGACTTTGTTGAATAAAACCATTGAAAAGAGACTATGGGGGTTATTTACAAAAGGCAAATCCACTCTGCTCTACAAGTACAAACTACAAGTGCACTTGGAAGTGCAGTCGCTGTAGATCCGAGGGGGACATGCAAGGAAAATAAAAAACAGCATTTTAGCTTGCACATGATTGGATAATAAAATCAGCAGAGCTTCCCCTCATTTCAGATATACCCTTCAGATTTACTGTGACTGCACTTCCAAGTGAACTTTTCACTTGTAGATTGCACTTGTAGTGCAAAGTGGATTTGCCTTTCGTAAATAACCACCTATGTGTTGGTGCTGACATCTGTGAACAACTCTCCAATGGGACCCCTATGACGGATACGGTGGAACAGACAGGTAACGGTAAGACCCAAAACAAAACCAGCAGCTCCTGCGGGGGTAGTGCTACAGTTGCATATACAGTTGTGCTCATAAGTTTACATACCCTGGCAGAATTTATGATTTCTTGGCCATTTTTCAGAGAATATGAATGATAACACAAAAACCTTTCTTTCACTCATGGTTAGTGTTTGGCTGAAGCCATTTATTATCAATCAACTGTGTTTACTCTTTTAAATCATAATCACAACAGAAACTACCCAAATTACCCTGATCAAAAGTTTACATACCCCAGTTCTTAATACCGTGTATTGCCCCTTTTTACATCAATGACAGCTTGAAGTCTTTTGTGGTATTTGTGGATGAGGCTCTTTATCTTCTCAGATGGTAAAGCTGTCCATTCCTCTTGGCAAAAAGCCTCCAATTCCTGTAAATTCTTGGGCTGTCTTGCATGAACTACAGGTTTAAGATCTCCCCAGAGTGGCTCAATGATATTTAGGTCAGGAGACTGAGATGGCCACTCCAGAACCTTCACTTTATTCTGCTGCAGCCAATGACAGGTCAACTTGGCCTTGAGTTTTGGATCAGTGTCATGTTGGATTGTCCAGGTACGTCCCATGTGCAGCTTCCTGGCTGATGAATACAAATGTTCCTCCAGTATTTTTTGATAACATACTCCATTCATCTTGCCATCAATTTTGACCAAATTTCCTGTGCCTTTGTAGCTCACACATCCCCAAACAATCAGCGATCCACCTCCGTGTTTCACATTAGGAATGGTGTACCTTTCATCATAGACCTTGTTGACTCCTCTCCAAATGAAGCGTTTATGGTTGTGGCCAAAAAGCTAAATTTTGGTCTCATCACTCCAAATGACTTTGTGCCAGAAGGTTTGAGGCTTGTCTCTGTGCTGTTTGGCGTATTGTAAGCGGGATACTTTGTAGCATTTCCGTAGTAATGGCTTTCTTCTGGAGACTCGACCATGCAGCCCATCTTTCTTCAAGTGCCTCCTTATTGTGCATCTTGAAACAGCCACACCACATGTTTTCAGAGAGTCCTGTATTTCACCTGAAGTTATTTGTGGGTTTTTCTTTGCATCCCGAACAATTTTCCTGGCAGTTGTGGCTGAAACATTAGTTGGTCTACCTGACCGTGGTTTGGTTTCAACAGAACCCCTCATGTTCCACTTCTTGATTAGAGTTTGAACACTGCTGATTGGCAATCTCAATTCCTTGGATATCTTTTTATATCCCTTTCCTGTTTTATACAGTTCAACTACCTTTTCCCACAGATCTTTTGACAATTCTTTTGCTTTCCCCAGGATTTAGAATCCAGAAACGTCAGTGCAGCATTGGATGAAAAATGCAAGGGTCTGTCAGGAATCCAGAAACTCATTTACCTTTTATACACACACAATAATTACAAGCAAACAGATCACAGGTGAGGATACCTTTAATAGCCATTCAAACCCCTTTGTGTCAATTTGCGTGCATGTTATCAGGCCAAAATCCCCAGGGTATGTAAAATTTTGATTAGGGTCATTTGGGTAGTTTCTGTTGTGATTATGACTTAAAAAGAGTAAACACAGTTGATTGATAATTAATGGCTTCAGCCAAACACTAACCATGAGTGAAAGAAACGTTTTTGTGTTATCATTCATATTCTTTAAAAAATGGCCAAGAAATCATAAATTCTGCCAGGGTATGTAAACTTATAAACACAACTGTAACGTATTGCCCTAAGTATTAATACCTTCCTACTTAACAAAATACGTGATAAACAAAACACAACACGCGAAGGATGTAGTACAGATACATACCCCTTTACGAGTGATGGATTATTGCAAAGCTCGTATGTCTGTCAACCCTTGGGTGGACCAAGGGTTCAACAGATACGACACTTTGGATGAAGAGAAAATTCTGGACAGCCGCACTCAAAATCAATGTTTTAAAAAAAAAAATTGGTAATAATCCAAAAAATACAAGCCACAGCAAACAGCGGAATACAGGAACTGACGTGTTTCACACTTTCAACTTTTGAAAGTGTGAAACACGTCAGTCCTGTATTCCGCTGTTTGCTGTGGCTTGTATTTTTTGGATTATTACCTCTTTTTTAATAAAGACATTGATTTTGAGTGCGGCTGTCCAGAATTTTCTCTTCGTCCAATTGCCTAAGCTTAGCCTGCACCTGCTGTTCCCATTTGGAGGAGAGCTACATATCCAGATACCCTTCCAAGAACAGCATCCCTCCTCACAGATATGACACTTTACCTAACATACATAAGAAATCTGTAAAGAACAAAATTAGTAAGATCGGATGACTTAAAATTTTTAATCCTGAAGGCAAACTATCAATCCCTGTAGAAATATGGAATTTATTTTTTTCCTCTAACAGAGGTCATAATACTAAAGGTATATCCTTTTTTTTATAATTTTGTAGCTTTATTTCCCATTGATATAAAGAGTATTAACATGCTCAAGTGGGAAAAAGATCTCTCCAAACCTTCTCACGGGAGTCCTGGCATACAGCCATTAACCACTTGACCACTGGGCACTTAAACCCCCTTCCTAACCAGACCAATTTTCAGCTTTCGGTGCTCTCACACTTTGAATGACAGTTACTCAATCATGCAACACTGTACCCATATGAAATGTTTGTCCTTTTTTTCACGAAAATAGAGCTTTCTTTTGGTGGTATTTAATCACCGCTGGGTTTTTTATTTTTTGCGCTATAAATCAAAAAATACAGAAAATTCTGTAAAATAAAAATAAAATTGTCTTTGTTTCTGTTAAAATTTAGCAAATTAGTAATTTTTCTTCATAAATTTTGGCCAAAATTTATACTGCTACATATCTTTGGTAAAAATAATCAAAATTGGTGTATATTATTTGGTCGGTAAGAAAGTTATAGAGTCCGCAAGCTATGGTGCCAATCTCTGAAAATTGATCACACCTGAAGTACTGACGGCCTATCTAATTTCTTGAGACCCTTACATGCCAGGAAAGTACAAATACCCCCCAAATGACCCCTTTTTGGAAAGAAGACATTCCAATGTATTTAGAAAGAGGCACGGTGAGGTTTTTGAAGTTATAATTTTTTCCCACAATTCTTTGCAAAATCAAATTTTTTTCTTTTTTTTTTTTTCTTTTCACAAAATTGTCATATTAGCAGGTTATTTCTCACACACAGCATATGCATACCACAAATTACACCCCAAAATACATTCTGCTACTCCTCTTGAGTATGGCGATACCACATGTGTGAGACTTTTACACAGCGTGGCCACATACAGAGGCCCAAAAGCAGGGAGCACCAGCAGGCGTTCTCGGGGCATAGATTTCAAGCCTAATTTGTCTATCTAATTAAACTTTGAGGCACTGTAGTGGCATGGATGCGAACTGATGTGGCATGGATGAGCCGTGGATGTGGATGTCTGGGTATGATGGGATGGCTGAGTGTGGGGGTATGGCTGAGTATAGCTGGGTATGGCTGAGTATGGATGGATGAGTATTGCAGAGTATGGATAGATGGATGAGTATATCTGGGTATGGATGGATGGATGAGTATTGCAGAGTATGGATGGACGGATAAGTATGGCAGAGTATTGGCAGAGTATTGCAGGGTATTGGCAGAGTATTGCAGGGTATTGCAGAGTATTGTAGAGTATTGGCAGAGTATTGCAGGGTATTGCAGAGTATTGTAGAATATTGCAGAGTATTGCAGGGTATTGCAGAGTATTGCAGGGTAAGGCTATTGCAGGGTATTGCAGAGTATTGCAGAGTATTACAGGGTATTGCAGGGTATTGCAGAGTATTGCAGGGTATTGCAGAGTTTTGCAGAGTATTGCAGGGTATTGCAGAGTATGGCTGGGTATTGCAGGATATTGCAGGGTATTGCAGAGTATTGCAGGGTATTGCAGAGTATGGCTGGGTATTGCAGGATATTGCAGGGTATTGCAGAGTATTGCAGGGTATTGCAGAGTATGGCACGGTATTGCAGAGTATGGCTGTGTATTGCAGGATATTGCAGGGTATTGCAGGGTATGGCAGAGTATGGCAGGGTATTGCAGAGTATGGCTGGGTATTGCAGGATATTGCAGGGTATTGCAGAGTATTGCAGGGTATTGCAGAGTATTGCAGGGTATTGCAGGGTATTGCAGAGTATGGCTTGGCATTGCAGGATATTGCAGGGTATTACAGGGTATTGCAGAGTATAGCAGAGTATGGATGAGTAGGGGCATGGCTGGAATGGGCACTGAGCAGCGCTGTGGGCACTACAGATCCAGCCCACAGCGCTGCTGCAAAGGATCTCTCCCCCTCTCCTCTCACACAGAGAGAGGAACCTGTGTCATGACATGACGCCAATTTGTTAACAAGTGACGGAGCGATCACATGGTAAACGACCGCTATCAGCAGTCATTTACCATGATCCGTGATGCGCCAAGTCTTCCAGACCTGGCGGTCACAGATATTTCCGGGAGGGTCCCCCAGGGGGCGCGCGGGAGCAAGATTCTGGGAGGACGTCCATGGACGCCCTCCCAGAATAAGCCGACCGCACTGTAGCCGTCTTTTGACTATGGCCCGGTCGGCATGTGGTTAAAATAAACCAATCTGCAACAGTGGGAGAATTAGCAAAAAATACTTAACCATTGGTATTTGACGCCCTATAAACTTACTAAAATCTTCCCTTCTCCCTCCTCTCCTATGTGTTGGAGATGCAGTAATCAAATAGGAATATTATATCATACACTTGGAACTGCAAAATCCTCTCCAGTTTCTTGAGGGCTGTATCTTCTTAAGGCTTGATTCACATCTATGCATGTTGCTTTTGAGTGTTTATGCAGTGCTTTTTGCGGTGCTTGCTGCGTTTTTGCGGCCGCCGCATCCTTAAAGCGGAGGTTCACCCTAAATTACAACACTATATCATGCTGATCATCGCACCACATACATCTACATAAGCCAAAAGATTTTTTTCTATGTGTTTACATTACCTTGAATTTGCAGTTTAAAGTTGGACTTCCGGGGTTCTATCCCGCGGGAGTAGGCGTATCCACTCTTCCCCAGCGCCGCAATGTCTCCTGGGAGGACCGTGTCATGACGGTGTCATGCTTTCCAGGAGACAATGCGGAACGCCGTCCAGCGAATGCCATCACAACAGGGCGTGTACTTTCAATGGCGTCGACCGTTGTGATGGCAACCATTCACCGCTTCCAGGAAGTCAGTGCTTGTGGGCTTCACAATGCCCACAAGCAAAATGGGAAATGGCAGCATCGGGTTTTATAACTTTATGTTATCTAAGAAAACGGACGGGGATGCTTTTTGGAACTGTACAAGTGAGTACTTACTTGTAATCTAAAAGCCCATTGTATGCAAACAAACAAAAAAAAAACGATTGGCCGCGGAACCTCCACTTTAACAACCGATGAGTCATCAGTTGTCAGCGGGCTTCCCGCTATATGTAAAAAAAACGAATTGCCGGCTAAAAAAAAAAAATCGAGAACAAAAAATGGCGTGGGGGTCCCCCCAAAATCCATACCAGACCCTTATCCGAGCATGCAGCCCGGCAGGTCAGGAAAGGGAGGGGACGAGCAAACGCCCCCCCCTCCTGAACCATACCAGGCCGCATGCCCTCAACATGGGGGGATGGGTGCTTTGGGGCAGGGGGGGCTCTGTGCCCCCCTCACCAAAGCACCTTTCCCCCGATGTTGATGGGTACAAGGGCCTCTTCCCGACAACCCTTGCCCGGTGGTTGTCGGGGGTCTGCGGGTGGGGGACTTATCGGAATCTGGAAGCCCCCTTTAACAAGGGGGCCCCCAGATCCCGACCCCCTATATGAATGACAAGTCTTTTTATTAAAAATCTTCTTCTCCGCTTCTTCCTCCGGTCCTCCTCCATCTTCTCCCGCATCTTCATCCTCCGGTCTTCTCCTTCTTCCCCTGCTTCTTCTTCCGCTCCTCCTCTGTCTTCTTTGTCCGGTGTTCTTCTTCCTCTGCCACCGCTCCCCCCGACGACCCTCCTCCGATGCTGCGTCCCGCTGATCTGTCTGCGCCGATGTCCTGCATTTCTTAAATAACGATCGGGGCATGGCAATCGCATTACGTCATCAAGAGGCCATGCCCCCTTGTGACGTCACCGCCCGGGGCATGATGGGTCTTTGACGTCACAAGGGAGGCGTGAGGGTCCGTGACGTCACAATTCAGCGGGAAGCCAGCTGATGACTCATCGGTTGTTAAGGACGCGGCGGCCGGCTTCCCGGCTCCCTCCTTAGCAACTAGCTATATACAGTGTAAAAACAGCGTTTTGGATGCGGGTCCATTGAATTCTATTACATGCAAAACGCTGCATTTTGTGGGAAAAAAGTCCCCGACCCTTTCCAAAAACGCAGGGGCACAAAAATGCATTGATGTAAACATGTTCCATAGGAACTCATGTTAAAAAATTTCCCTGCATTTCTGCAAAATGCTAAATTGCATCCCTTACGGGTAACCTATTTCCTCTTAACCCTGCAACAGCTCTACTAGGTTTACCCGGTAGCCGACTAGCCGCCGTCGTTATACTGCGTCAGGTTGGCTCTCCTGGACAAATTGGCGTAGCTGTACGTCGGCCGCTTTAAGACCACTAGTGGGCACGCACGCCCGCGGCCCGACGACGGAGCGGATGCACGTGCCCAGCGGCCACAATGTCTGCCGGGCACCTGCGATCGTTCCTGAGAGAGACAGAAAGGAGATCTGTCAATGTAAACAGACATACCTCTGTTCTGTCAGGGGAGAGGAGACAGATCTGCTGTTCATACTGGTTATGAACAGTGAATCTGTCCCCTCCTCCAGGCAGTCCCACCCCCCCACACTTAGAAACGCTACCTAGAACACACATTTAACCCATTGATCGCCCCCTAGTGTTAACCCCTTCCCTGCCAGTGACATTTACACAGTAATCAGTGGCTATTTTTAGCTCTGTATAAATGTCGCTGGTCCCAAAAAAGTGTCAAAAGTGTCCGATCTGTCCCCTGTAATGTCGCAATCCCGCTAAAAAATCGCAGATCACCGCCATTACGTGTACAAAAAAAATTAATAATAAAAATGCCATAAATATATCCCCTATTTTGTAGACGCTATAACTTTTGCGCAAACCAATCAATAAACACTTATTGCGATTTTTTTTAACAAAAATATGTAGAATACATATCGGCCTAAACTGAGGAAGAAATTTTTTTTTATATTTTTTTGAGGGGATAATTATTATAGCAAAAAGTAAAAAAATGTTGCTTTTTTTTTCAAAATTTATGCTTTTTTTATAGCGCAAAAAATAAAAACTGCAGAGGTGATCAAATACCACCAAAAGAAATCTCTATTTGTGGGAAAAAAAGGACGTAAATTTTTGTTTGGGTACAGAGTCGCATGATTGCGCAATTGTAGGTTAAAGCGGTTGTAAAGTTACAAACTTTTTTTTTTTTCTAGTCACCTGCAAGGGAAGGGCATAATGAGCTAGTATGCACCGCATACTAGCTCATTATGAAATACTTACCTTAGAAGGAGGCATCGTTAACTCACCTGGTCCACGCCGAGGGAGATGACATGTTGCCTCGGCGTGTCTTCCGGGCAGGGCCAGGACAAGGGGTGGGCAGGAGAGGCCGCTGCCCCTGGCGCAATGGTTTATTGCAGGGATGGGGGGCACCCCGACCCTAACCCTAAGGGAAAAGAGGGGCGCAGTTTGGCATCTTTGCCCTGGGTGCTGGATGACCTTGTCCCAGCACTGCTTCCGGGTATCGCGGCTCCAGCGCTGTGAGTGGCTGGAGCCGCGATGTCTCACTCCCGCGCATGCGCGCGGGAGACTTCGTTCCGGCAAGGTCCGGCGTCTGCCGAGCCTTCAGCCAGAGAATCCCCTGTACGCATGCGCCGCTGCTGTCAGCGGCGCATTGCGAGGGGAATATCTCCTAAACCGTAAAGGTTTAGGAGATATTTTTTTACCTATAGGTGAGCCTTATTATAGGCTGACCTGTAGGTACAAGTACCAAAATTGACTTTACAACCGCTTTGCCATATTGCAAAAATGGCATGGTCTTTAAGGGGGCAAATCCTTTTGGGGCTGAAGTGGTTAAACTTTGATACATATATATCTATATATATAGATATATATATATATACTCATTAACCACTTAACGACCGCTCACAGTATATATACGTCGGCAGAATGGCACGGACAGGCACAATCACGTACCTGTACATGCCTGCCTTCGTATGGGTGGGGGGTCCGATCGGACCCCCCTCCGGTACAGTGAGCGGCCGGGATCGCTTCGGGAGCGATCCGTGATGAGGGGGCCGCCATTCGATTCTGGCCACCCCCTTGCGATCCCTCCTGGCGAATCAAATGCTTCCTCTGCCTGTGTAGTGTTTACACAGGCAGGAGGAAGTGATGTCATCTCTCATGCGGTGCTCACATATACCGAGCGCCGCATGAGAGAAGACACAGAGGTTAGCATACCTCCCAAGTTTTCTAATGTCCACTGCGGGACGTTCATTCATATTTTTTTCCCCTCCCGTTAAAGTTGTTGAGCGGGGGGGAGGTAGCGGGACAGTGGGTAGCGCGCTCAATCGTACCTCCTCCTCCCTCCTCCTCCCTCTGTGCGGGAATACAGTGTCCCGCGCGGGAAAAACCTGCAGAATCCGTGCGGGTTGGGAGGTATGGGTTAGTGCACATAACAGCACACTGACACCACACACATAGGCACACAATTGCCCCCCCAGGCCCCCCCAGATCACCCCCCAGCCACAGTGTCACCATTTATTTACTGATCACTGCAATCAGTGACATTTGTGACTGTAAAAGTGTCAGGGCAAAGTGTTTTAGGTCCAGTGTAGCCCCCTAACCCCCCACTAATAAAGGTTTAACCTCTTGATCGCCCCCCCAGGGTAACCCTTTCACCCCCTAGCACCGCTGTCACTAAGCGATCATTTTTCTGATCGCTGTCTTATGCCCCATACACACGATCATTTTTAATGTCATTTTTAAAACTGACGTTTTTCTTGTCATTTTTTTTCTTGTTTCCTCTCAAGCCTGTCTTGCGTACACACCATCATTTTAAAAAATGTTCAAGAAAAGCGCAGTGACGTACACCACGTACGACGGCACTATAAAGGGGAAGTTCCGTTCGAATGGCGCCACCCTTCATGTTAGTAAAGTTTGTTGAGAGACGATTCGCTCTTTTCAGTCTAGTGCTTTTCAGTGAAAAAAGAGAGCATGTTCGAAATTTTTAATGCCCGTTTTTCACGTCGTTAAAAATGCTCTGGAGCATACACACGATCATTTTTAATGGCCATTTTTTTTAATGGCATTTTTAACGGCATGAAAAATGATCGTGTGTATGGGGCATTATGCCCCGTACACACGATCGTTTTTCATGCCGTTAAAAATGCCATTTTAAAAAATGGCTATTAAAAATGATCGTGTGTAGGCTCCAGAGCATTTTTAACGACGTGAAAAACGGCCATTAAAAATTCCGGACATGCTCTCTTTTTTCACGTCGTTTTTCATGTAGTTTTTTTTAACGACGTGAAAAACGATAGTGTGTATGCTTTCACGACGTGAAAAAAAACGCGCATGCTCAGAAGCAACTATGAGACGGGAGCGCTCGTTTTGGTAAAGCTAATGTTGGAAATGGAGATGGCACATTCGTCACGGTGGAATTAATAGCATCGTTTTAATGCTGCACTTTCCGTTCTTCTTTTGATAATGCTTTAAAATTACCCTCTTTTGATAATGACATTGAGAGTTTTATGCCAAACTTGTTTCTAAAGTAATTCCAAATTGCTCTAATGATTGTAAAATATTATTTATAAGCCGCACCTCCCTCCTAAATAATACTAATAATAATAAAATAATGTAATTCTCCTTTTTTCTTTAAATTTTATATAATTTTTGGTTATTTTTTTTGGCCTTTTTTTAAGTATTTTGGCTTAAATTATTCTTGTGTAAAGTTACCACAACAACCTTCCAAATGTGTCTCATTTGGCCTCAGGGAGGTTTGTGTCCCCTGATAATAACAATAATATAATTTGAGATGTCCCTGCCTGCTTCCTAGCAAGCTCTCTTTTGAAATACAAATCACATAGTCAAGTATTTAAAGGGCACTCAAATTTTTTTTATTTCAGAACATTAACAAATTAAAGTGGAAGGCAGCACTGGAGAGCCTGCTTGCATTTGTGCATCCCTTTCACCCCACAACAACCATACAAGATGTCCAAACCAAAATAGAGATTAGATCCCCAAAAAAAAGGAGCCCAATCTTGTCTTGAGCTCCCAGAGGTCAGGAGCCACAGCAGATAAGTCCTATATGTCCCCAGTCTGTGGTACTACAGCAGGCATTATTTTCTCCTCTTCCTTGTAGCCTTCTCTCCAGCCTTCTCTGCAGCCTTGGTTGGTTTCTTCCTTGGAGGCTGGGGATCAGGAGGAGAGGTTGTGGCAGGAGGAGTAGTAGTAGGAGGAGGAGGAGGTGGAGGAGTAGGGACAACCTCCGTTATGTCCGTGTACCTAGTGAGTTCACCCAGCACGCCCTTATTGATGACTTTCAATAGCAGGGTCTCACTGAAATTTTTTTGCTGCAACTCCATTTGCCCTAGTTTGTGGGTGAGGACTGCGGCAAATCCCTCATCAACAGAGGGTGCCTCTCTGAGGGCCGCTGTTGCCTCTCTGAGGAAGGCCCTGGTTTCCTCCTCCACCTGCCTACCTCTCCTTGGCCCTCATGGTTTAACCAGGGGAGGCATCTGGGCTCTTGTGCTGGGCCAAGCCTCCTCCTGGGTGCCACTGGGCCCAGCCTCCTCCTGGGTGCCACTGGGCCCTGCCTCCTCCTGATCCCCAACATCACCCTCTTCCTGGCTCTGCTCTGGCTGTAAAAAAAGAAAGGGACATTATTTATTTTGCCACATCATCATTCACAGACATTGTTCACCTCTAGACATTGTTGAAATCAATGCCAAAAGTTATGTCCTTTTCATTGATTACGCATCCTGGTTTTGTTGTCTTGGACACATAAAATTAGGCCACTACTGTATCTTGCTCTTCACAAACTTTATTGGTAAAAGTGTACATACCTTTAACAATACTAACATCTATTTAAAATCTCTAATTTTGTAAGCTATAAATATAGATATCAATACTTTACCTGGCTCCATATCTCCAAATCTGCCTCCTCAAGGCCCTGATCTTGATCCTCAGAGGAAGCCAGAGCAGGGTTGACAGGAAGGCTGGAGGACTGGCTGCAGGGAAGGCTGGAGGGTTGGGTACAAGGAAGGCTGGATTGACCTCTGGGGGGAAGGGTGGAGAGAGATTCCCGCACTTCCAGCTGGTCATCCAGAAAAGCAAGCTTACTGTAGTACCACAGACTGGGTTTATAAACCTTATCTGCTGGTGCACCTGACCTCTGGGACCTCAGGACCATAGTCATCTGGGTCCTGTATGTCCCTCTGATGGTCCCAATTTTGTTTTTGACATCTTGGAGAGTTGTTGTGGGTATCTTTGTTTGCACAAATGCAAGCAGGCTCTCCAGTGCTGCTTTCCTGGCGTCTTTATTTTTATTACCGCCACTTTTTGTTTGCCATAATATAGGGAGCTCTTGCCATTTATCGATGAACTCCCCCATGAAGTCTGGGTTTTTAAAAGTATTCATGATATCTGTAAAAGCGAGAAACCAAAAAATATATATATTTCAGGCAACATTCCTCAACTGTGCATTGTCTACATATTTTGAGCACACAAATCTCCTCGTCTGATGAACCTCAAAAAGTAAAATTGTTAGGTACCTTGGTCACGATGTTCGTTGCTAACTCTCTCTCCTGAAAAATGAACGTATTTCCCAGACATGGATCTTCACTTTATATACACAGCGCATGCGTGAAACTCCGCACGCTTTCCCCGCCCCTGACGTTCGATATTGTACTTTCCCCGCCCCTTCTCGCTCGTAGTGCTGAACAAAACATGGCGGAGACACAGGTGGCTGAGATTACCTCTACAGAGGATGAAATTACAGAGGAGCCCAAATCAAGACCCAGGAGATATAAGGCATCCAACATGTCATTCGAGGAAATGGTGGAGATGGTCGCCATTTTAAAAAAGGAGGATTATGATGCCAAGCATGGTCCGTATAAAAGGCCTAATCTGGTCAAGTCCAGAATTATGGGCAAAGTGGTCAAAAGTCTCCACCAAAAATTCGGGGTGTGCAGAACGAAGGAACAGCTCAGAAAACGATGGTCAGATCTGAAGTTGCGGGAGGCCGACCAATATAAAAGAATCAAGAAAGTTATATTAAAAAGTAAGTTGTTTTTTTTGACTTTCAATGGTACATATTATTTTCTGGTATTCTGTCGTGTATTTTGAACTTTCATATAGTACACTGAAAGATACCATCTTTTTTAGGTTCGTCCGCATAGTAAACGGACGTATTAAACCTCTTTCTCCGTACAGTTCCTCAAACGATGTTTTAGGATCATCCAGTGTGAACACCCATGTATTTTGGTTTATTTGGGGGAGTAAATTTGGGCCTCACTTATTTTTGGTGTGCTAATCCAAAGGACATTTGTTCATTTGAAAAAACGATATGCATGGTAATGTTAAAGGGAGTGAATGCTCAGCAGCTGATGAAACATCTGAACGCAGTAGTACAAGTGTGGGCCTAAAGCCAAAAAGCTTGAGGGAGTCACACACAGGTGATCCAGTGTAGATACTTTGGGGTGTTACAATGTTTAAAATTTGTTTACAAAATGTATATGCTCTGTTTTGGCCTATGTATCCAATCATTTGTCCCGGTTGGCACAGGGGGTAAAAATTAAAATGGAGCATGCTTCAAAAGAATGATTACAAAGTTTTTTTTCATGTTTCTTATTTTAGCAAAATTGAGTCGCTACTAATGAAACTATTCCTTTTATTTCAATCTCCCTAGGGATTCGAAAAGCTACCTCAGATGAGACGAGAATTGCAATACCTACAACAATACCCCCAGAACCCCAGGATGGAGAGGAATGTGATGTTGTGGAAGTGGAAAGTGGCACCACCACAGGTCAGAGTGAAACCAGACACATGCATGTTAAATAGATGTAGGCCTACATATTCTATCCTACATATTTCTTTTCACATTTAGGTGCAGTTCTGGCCGAAGACCCCAATAAGTTGACACATCACAGTGCCCAGATCCTGATCCAATACCTGATGGTCTGCTGTCGTGACCTCGAAAAAATTAAGGGAGATTTGCTAGAGATCAGGGCAAATACAAAGCGGGTGGAGGAAAGGCTCCAAAATATCATGGCTGTGCTTGGGCGTGTCTAATGTTTTTACACCAAATAACGTTTTACTTGCAGAGATTTCTATTTTTTTTGGTTATTTTACCCTTTAATGACTAGCACATGTTTAGCTTTTTCTAAATTTGGAGAAATATAGTTTGTTTATGCATGGCTGGTCATGCGTTTTAATACACCTGAAATTAAGGGAACATCCACATTTCTAAGGAAGTTGCCCACCTAAACAAAAAAAATAAAGGTATTTTTACATAACAAATCATTGTGGCTTCATTATGTAAATGTGGTGCTGAGTGAACTAATCAATGTTTGGTGTTTACACTGACAATGAAGGCTAATTAAAAGATTTTTTAATCCACATGGCAAAACAAGTGCACTAGGTAAACCTACCAGAAACATAAAACATTATACAATAAAAATGACAAACCAATCTTTACTTTTTTTAAAAGTTTTATTTTTTTGGTCTAAAATTATTAGAGATTGTCTGGCATTTCAATGGCCCCCCTACCCATAAAATAGTCCACATATTGGTTACGGACCTCACGTCCGGTTGGGGGGGCCAAGCCAGGACAGCCAGGTTCCAGGGCCACCAAAGTTTCGGCATTGATTAAAGAGGCCTCTGGCCCACTCAAAGATATATAACTCGTTGAATGCACCCTTAGGAAATTATGCAGCACACAGCACGTCATAACCACATGGTTCCATTTGTATGGGGCAAGGTGGATGGAGGTAAGGAAGAGGCGAAATCGGCTGGCCATGATCCCAAACGCATTTTCCACCACCCTTCTGGCTCTGGCCAGCCGATAATTGAAAACCCTCCTCTCAGGGGTGAGGGTGCGTTGCGGGAATGGCCTCATCAAATGGGGTCCCAGGCCAAACGCCTCATCCGCCACAAACACAAAAGGTAGTCCCTCCACATTCTGCTCCGCTGGTGGCAAGGCCAGCAGATCCAAAAGGAGCCGTTCTCCAAACTCCGTCTGGGCAAAAACTCCTCCATCAGACATCCTGCCATTCTTGCCAACGTCCACATAGAGGAACTCGTAGGTGGCCGACACCACTGCCATCATCACAACGCTGTGGAACCCCTTATAATTATAATAAAAGGATCCCGAATGGGGTGGTGGGACGACCCGAACATGTTTGCCGTCGATGGCTCCTCCACAGTTCGGAAAGTTCCATCGCTGGGCAAACTCGGAAGCCACATTCTGCCATTCATGTGGCGAAGAAGGGAACTGTGGAATTAAAGAAATAACAAATTAATACTTGGAGCCAGAAACATTGAAAGCTGATTTCATACACACATTCATGGCCAACATTGGTAGAAACTGTTCAAAACATAAAAAATTGGAAGCAAGAAAAAAAAAAAAAAAAAAAAAAAATTATGGGGGGGGTGGGGGGTAGGTAAGGGTTGAAGATGAGTTGGGAATATCACACATGAAGGCTGTAGCACTCTGTATTGAAGTTAACAAAAATGAAACATTCCTAGGCAAAATTTAGGGTGCGTTTTGGGTAAAGCACTACGATGGAACATATAATAAAAAACATGGAAATGACTAGGCAAGGTAGGTATGGCCCCAGGATAGCATGCTGGAGAGGTTAGGTAAGCCAAATTTACAGGTAGGCCTCAAACCCCAAACTTTAAATAATAAAACATGGGGAGAAAGGGGACATTCCCTGCAGCTAAGAATCATGTGAATTAGGGACTGCAAATAAAGCAAATTAAAAATATCCAAAAATAAATACCATACAATGTGAATTTTTGAAGAAGAACACTTACCTTAATATAGTCCTCCTGCAAAACTTGAAGGATGGCAGAACAAGTCTCTGGTATAATGATCCCCAGAGCCTGGGGGGATATGCCTGTGGAGAACTTAAGGTCCTGCAGGCTTCTCCCAGTAGCCAGGTATCGCAACGTGGCGAAGAGCCTCTGCTCAGCACTGATGGCTTCCCGCATAACGGTGTCCTGCCTGGTAATATAGGGGGACACCAAAGCCAACAGCTGCTGAAATACGGGGTCAGACATCCTGAGAAAATTCCTGAAATCATCAGGATTATTCTCCCTGATCTCCCGCAACAAAGGCATGTGACAGAATTGGTGCCGCTGGAGCAACCAATTCTTGGTCCATGAACTCCTCCTGACCCTGCTCATGGCATGGAGTCGGGATACAGCATGAACCCCTGCACCAACTACAGCACGAACTCTACGACGAGTACGTAGCCGCAACATGGCTAGATAACGGTTGGCTGAACAGAACGAACTAGAAGAACGCACGGAAGAACAGCAAGGCCTATGAAGAACAAGCTGAAAAACACGAACGTGCAGAGCAGGCCGCACTGAATAAACAGATACGAACTGACTACAAGCAGTGCTAAACAGATACGAACCCACAGGCGCAATCTGAACTCCCGAAAACGATCTTCAAAGCACGAAGACTGAAAAGCGCGAATCGTCTCTCACCAAACTTTTACTAACACGCGGAAACACGGAATTAGCAAAAGCGTCCCAAAGGGTGGCGTCATTCGAACGGAACTTCCCCTTTATAGTGCCGTCGTACGTGTTGAACGTCACTGCGCTTTGCTTGATCGTTTTTTTTAATGATGGTGTGTACGCAAGGCAGGCTTGAGAGGAAACATGAAAAAAAACGAGGAGAAAAACGTCGGTTTAAAAAATGACATTAAAAACGATCGTGTGTACGGGGCATTAGTGTCGGTGATGCCGATAGGTAGCCAGTTATTTTTTTTTAGGTTCGTCGCAGGTTTTTATAGCGTCAGGTACCCCTATATATTACCTAATAAAGGTTTAACCCCTTGATCGCCCCCCCAGGTAACCCTTTCACCCGTGTCACTAAGCGATCGTTTTTCTGAACGCTGTATTAGTGTCGGTGATGCCGATCGGTAGCCAGTTATTTTTTTTAGGTTCGCCGCAGGTTTTTATAGCGTCGGGTACCCCTATATATTACCTAATAAAGGTTTAACCCCTTGATCACCCCCCCAGGGTAACCCTTTCACCCCCTTTTGCCAGTGTCACTAAGCGATCGTTTTTCTGATCGCTGTCTTAGTGTCGGTAATGCCGATAGGTAGCCAGTTATTTTTTTTAGGTTCGCCGCAGGTTTTTATAGTGTCAGGTACCCCCATATATTATCTAATAAAGGTTTTAACCCCCTAATTGCCCCTAGTTAACCCTTTCACCAGTGATCACCGTATAAGTGTTACTGGTGACACTGGTTAGCCAGTTCGTTATTTCGTTATTTAGGTTCCCCGTCAGGTTTTTTTATAGCGTCAGGTACCCCCATATATTACCTAATAAAGGTTTAACCCCCTGATTGCCCCTAGTTAACCCTTTCACCAGTGATCACCATATAAGTGTTACGGGTGACGCTGGTTAGTTAGTTTGCTTTTTATAGTGTCAGGGCACCCGCCGTATATAACCCAATAAAGGTTTAACCCCCTGATCGCCCGGCGGGTGATATCAACTAGGTTTTAGCGTCAGAGAGGGTCTGCGTCACACCCCAGGCAGCGTCAGGTTAGTGCCAGTAACGCCAACACCCACGCGTGAAGCAAACACCTCCCTTAGTGGTATAGTATCTGAACAGATCAATATCTGATCTGATCAGATCTATACTAGCGTCCCCAGCAGTTTAGGGTTCCCAAAAACGCAATGTTAGCGGGATCAGCCCAGATACGTGCTAGCACCTGCGTTTTGCCCCTCCGTCCAGCCCAGGCCACCCAAGTGCAGTATCGATCGATCACTGTCACTTACAAAACACAACATACATAACTGCAGCGTTCGCAGAGACAGGCCTGATCCCTGCGACTCCAGTGCTGTAGGAGGTGATTTCACCACCATAGTTAAAAAAAAAAAAGAGCATATATGCCGAAGCATTGGGGCAGCAGGGGCGGAGGAGCGATTTTGCTCCTAATGCCGCGTACATACGGTCAAAATTCCGACGGAGGCATGCCCGTGGAAAAGTCCAACCATGTGTGTGCGGCATAACTTTTGCGGGTGGATGCCCCCATGCTTCGGCATATATAAATGGTGCATGTATGCCCATCATTAGAAGTGGGTGGATGAAGGGAGGTATTCTAATGGTGGGCATACCCACCGATCAATCTCTTTTTTTCGTTCAGCCAACAGGCTGCATGAAAAAAAAGATTACAATACATGTCCAACAAGGACCAGCAACGTACTGGTATGTTGCAGAACTTTGGTTATACCAGATTGATGCCTACGGGTTTAGGTATCATCTTGGTATCATTCTTTTCAGCCAGCTGCCGACTTTCATGTAAAAGCAATCCTAGCGGCTAATTAGCCTCTGGACTGCTTTTACAAGCAGTGGGAGGGAATGCACCCCCCCCGGACATAAAAAGCGCCATTGGGAAAGTGGGAAAGCATTTTATCACACCGATCTTGGTGTGGTCAGATGCTTTGAGGGCAGAGGAAAGATCTAGGGTCCAATAGACCCCAGTTTTTTCAAAAAAAGAGTACCTGTCACTACCTATTGCTATCATAGGGGATATTTACATTCCCTGAGATAACAATAAAAATGATAAAAAAAAAAAATATGGAAAGAACAGTTTAAAAATAAAATAAAAAAGCTAAATTAATAATAAAAAAAAAAAAGCACCCCTGTCCCGCCCTGCTCTTGCGCAATGGCGAACGCAAGCGTCGGTCTGGCGTCACATGTAAACAGCAATTGCATCACGCATGTGAGGTATCACTGCGAAGGTCAGATCGAGGGCAGTCATTTTAGACCTCCTCTGTAAATCAAACGTGGTAACCTGTAAAGGCTTTTAAAGGCTTTTTAAAATGTATGTAGTTTGTCGCCAATGCGCGTTTGTGCGAAATTTTAAAGCATGTCGTGTTTGGTATCCATGTACTCGGCCTAAGATCATCTTTTTTATTTCATCAAACATTTGGGCAATATAGTGTGTTTAGTGCATTAAAATTAAAAAAAGTGTATTTTTTCCCCCAAAAATGCGTTTGAAAAATCGCTGCGCAAATACTGTGTGGAAAAAAAAAATGTTTTCATGTAAACAAAAAGTGTCAGAAAGGGCTTTGTCTTGAAGTGGTTAGAAGAGTGGATGTAAGCTTCCTAATGTTGTGTATAAAATGCCAGGACAGTTCAAAACCCCCCCAAATGACCCCATTTTGGAAAGTAGACACCCCAAGCTATATACTGAGAGGCATGTCGAGTCCATGGAATATTTTATATGTTGACACAAGTTGCGGAAAAAATACAATTTATTTTTTATTTTTTTGCACAAAGTTGTCACTAAATGATATATTGCTCAAACATGTCATGGGCATATGTGGAATTACACCCCAAAATACATTCTGTTGCTTCTCCTGAGTACGGGGATACCACATGTGTGAGACTTTTTGGGAGCCTAGCCGCGTACAGGACCCCGAAAACCAATCACCGCCTTCAGGATTTCTAAGGGTGTACATTTTTTATTTCACTCCTCACTGCCTATCACAGTTTCGGAGGCCATGGAATGCCCAGATGGCACAACCCCCCCCCCCCCAAATGACCCCATTTTGGAAAGTAGACACCCCAAGCTATTTGCTGAGAGGTATTGTGAGTATTTTGCAGATCTCGCTTTTTGTCACAAAGTTTTGAAAATTGAAAAAAAAAAAAAAAAAAACAATTATTTTATTTCTTCATTTTCAAAAACAAATGAGAGCTGTAAAATACTCACCATGCCTCTCAGCAAATAGCTTGGGGTGTCTACTTTCCAAAATGGGGTCATTTGGGGGGGTTTGTGCTATTTTGGCATTTTATGGCCTTCCAAACTGTGATAGGTAGTGAGGAGTGAAATCAAAAATTTGCGCCCTTAGAAATCCTGAAGGCGGTGCTTGGTTTCCGGGGTCCCGTACGCGGCTAGGCTCCTAAAAAGTCCCACACATGTGGTATCCCCGTACTCAGGAGAAGCAGCAGAATGTATTTTGGGGTGCAATTCCACATATAACCATGGCATGTGTGAGCAATATATCATTTAGTGACAACTTTTTGTAATTTTTTATTTTTTTTTGTCATTATTCAATCACTTGGGACAAAAAAAAAAATATTCAATGGGCTCAACATGCCTCTCAGCAATTTCCTTGGGGTGTCTACTTTCTAAAATGGGGTCATTTGGGGGGGTTTTGTACTGCCCTGCCATTTTAGCACCTCAAGAAATGAGATAGGCAGTCATAAACTAAAAGCTGTGTAAATTCCAGAAAATGTACCCTAGTTTGTAAACGCTATAACTTTTGCGCAAACCAATAAATATACGCTTATTGACATTTTTTTTACTAAAGACATGTGGCTGAATACATTTTGGCCTAAATGTATGACTAAAATTGAGTTTATTCGATTTTTCTTATAACAAAAACTAGAAAATATCATTTTTTTTCAAAATTTTCGGTCTTTTTCCGTTTATATCGCAAAAAATAAAAATCGCAGAGGCAATCAAATACCATTAAAAGAAAGCTCTATTTGTGGGAAGAAAAGGACGCAAATTTCGTTTGGGTACAACATTGCATGTCCGCACAATTTACAGTTATAGCAGCGCAGTGCCAAATTGTGAAATCACCTCTGGTCATTAAGGTCCGTATAGGTCCGGGGCTTAAGTGGTTAAACTACAGAACTATTGTGGCCAATATATTAATAGCAGCAAGGCTCACCATAGCTAATCTGTGTAAATCCAATACAATCTATCTGATGTGTGGTATTAAGAGTAAACACACAGTGCTAGGAGGACCTCTCACACACATACAGGCTGGGAGGACCTCTCATACACACACAGTGCTAGGAGGACCTCTCATACACACACAGTGCTAGGAGGACCTCTCATACACACACAGTGCTAGGAGGACCTCTCATACACACACAGTGCTAGGAGGACCTCTCATACACACACAGACAGTGCTAGGAGGACCTCTCACACACACACAGTGCTAGGAGGACCTCTCATACACACACAGTGCTAGGAGGACCTCTCACACACATACAGGCTGGGAGGACCTCTCATACACACACAGTGCTAGGAGGACCTCTCATACACACACAGGCTGGGAGGACCTCTCACACACACACACACAGGCTAGGAGGACCTCTCACACACACACAGGCTGGGAGGACCTCTCACACACACACACACAGGCTAGGAGGACCTCTCATACACACACAGTGCTAGGAGGACCTCTCACACACACACAGTGCTAGGAGGACCTCTCACACACATACAGGCTGGGAGGACCTCTCACACACACACAGTGCTAGGAGGACCTCTCACACACACACAGGCTGGGAGGACCTCTCACACACACACAGTGCTAGGAGGACCTCTCACACACACACAGTGCTAGGAGGACCTCTCACACACATACAGGCTGGGAGGACCTCTCACACACACACAGTGCTAGGAGGACCTCTCACACACACACAGGCTGGGAGGACCTCTCACACACACACAGTGCTAGGAGGACCTCTCACACACACACAGTGCTAGGAGGACCTCTCACACACATACAGGCTGGGAGGACCTCTCACACACACACAGTGCTAGGAGGACCTCTCACACACACACAGGCTGGGAGGACCTCTCACACACACACAGGCTGGGAGGACCTCTCACACACACACAGTGCTAGGAGGACCTCTCACACACATACAGGCTGGGAGGACCTCTCACACACACACAGTGCTAGGAGGACCTCTCACACACACACAGGCTGGGAGGACCTCTCACACACACACAGTGCTAGGAGGACCTCTCACACACACACAGGCTGGGAGGACCTCTCACACACACACAGTGCTAGGAGGACCTCTCACACACACACAGGCTGGGAGGACCTCTCACACACACACAGGCTGGGAGGACCTCTCACACACACACACAGTGCTAGGAGGACCTCTCACACACACACAGGCTGGGAGGACCTCTCACACACACACAGGCTGGGAGGACCTCTCACACACACACAGGCTGGGAGGACCTCTCACACACACACAGTGCTAGGAGGACCTCTCACACACACACAGGCTGGGAGGACCTCTCACACACACACAGGCTGGGAGGACCTCTCACACACATACAGGCTGGGAGGACCTCTCACACACACACAGTGCTAGGAGGACCTCTCACACACACACAGGCTGGGAGGACCTCTCACACACACACAGGCTGGGAGGACCTCTCACACACATACAGGCTGGGAGGACCTCTCACACACACACAGTGCTAGGAGGACCTCTCATACACACACAGTGCTAGGAGGACCTCTCATACACACACAGTGCTAGGAGGACCTCTCATACACACACAGACAGTGCTAGGAGGACCTCTCATACACACACAGTGCTAGGAGGACCTCTCATACACACACAGTGCTAGGAGGACCTCTCATACACACACAGTGCTAGGAGGACCTCTCACACACACACAGTGCTAGGAGGACCTCTCACACACACACAGTGCTAGGAGGACCTCTCACACACACACAGTGCTAGGAGGACCTCTCATACACACACAGTGCTAGGAGGACCTCTCATACACACACAGTGCTAGGAGGACCTCTCACACACACACAGGCTGGGAGGACCTCTCACACACACACAGGCTGGGAGGACCTCTCACACACACACGTGCTAGGAGGACCTCTCACACACACACAGGCTGGGAGGACCTCTCACACACACACAGTGCTAGGAGGACCTCTCACACACACACACAGGCTGGGAGGACCTCTCACACACACACAGGCTGGGAGGACCTCTCACACACATACAGGCTGGGAGGACCTCTCACACACACACAGTGCTAGGAGGACCTCTCACACACACACAGGCTGGGAGGACCTCTCACACACACACAGGCTGGGAGGACCTCTCACACACATACAGGCTGGGAGGACCTCTCACACACACACAGTGCTAGGAGGACCTCTCATACACACACAGTGCTAGGAGGACCTCTCATACACACACAGTGCTAGGAGGACCTCTCATACACACACAGACAGTGCTAGGAGGACCTCTCATACACACACAGTGCTAGGAGGACCTCTCATACACACACAGTGCTAGGAGGACCTCTCATACACACACAGTGCTAGGAGGACCTCTCACACACACACAGTGCTAGGAGGACCTCTCATACACACACAGTGCTAGGAGGACCTCTCATACACACACAGTGCTAGGAGGACCTCTCATACACACACAGTGCTAGGAGGACCTCTCACACACACACAGTGCTAGGAGGACCTCTCATACACACACAGTGCTAGGAGGACCTCTCACACACACACAGTGCTGGGAGGACCTCTCACACACACACAGGCTGGGAGGACCTCTCACACACACACAGTGCTAGGAGGACCTCTCACACACACACACAGGCTGGGAGGACCTCTCACACACACACAGGCTGGGAGGACCTCTCACACACACACAGGCTGGGAGGACCTCTCATACACACACAGTGCTAGGAGGACCTCTCACGCACATACAGGCTGGGAGGACCTCTCACACACACACAGTGCTAGGAGGACCTCTCACACACACACAGGCTGGGAGGACCTCTCACACACACACAGGCTGGGAGGACCTCTCACACACACACAGGCTGGGAGGACCTCTCACACACACACAGTGCTAGGAGGACCTCTCACACACACACAGGCTGGGAGGACCTCTCACACACACACAGGCTGGGAGGACCTCTCACACACACACACACAGTGCTAGGAGGACCTCTCACACACACACAGTGCTAGGAGGACCTCTCACACACATACAGGCTGGGAGGACCTCTCACACACACACAGTGCTAGGAGGACCTCTCACACACACACACAGTGCTAGGAGGACCTCTCATACACACACAGGCTGGGAGGACCTCTCACACACACACAGTGCTAGGAGGACCTCTCACACACACACAGGCTGGGAGGACCTCTCACACACACACAGGCTGGGAGGACCTCTCACACACACACAGGCTGGGAGGACCTCTCACACACACACACAGTGCTGGGAGGACCTCTCACACACACACACAGGCTGGGAGGACCTCTCACACACACACAGTGCTAGGAGGACCTCTCATACACACACAGGCTGGGAGGACCTCTCACACACACACAGGCTGGGAGGACCTCTCATACACACACAGGCTGGGAGGACCTCTCACACACACACAGTGCTAGGAGGACCTCTCATACACACACAGGCTGGGAGGACCTCTCACACACACACAGTGCTAGGAGGACCTCTCACACACACACAGTGCTAGGAGGACCTCTCATACACACACAGGCTGGGAGGACCTCTCACACACACACAGGCTGGGAGGACCTCTCATACACACACAGGCTGGGAGGACCTCTCATACACACACAGGCTGGGAGGACCTCTCACACACACACAGTGCTAGGAGGACCTCTCATACACACACAGGCTGGGAGGACCTCTCACACACACACAGTGCTAGGAGGACCTCTCACACACACACACAGTGCTAGGAGGACCTCTCATACACACACAGGCTGGGAGGACCTCTCACACACACACAGTGCTAGGAGGACCTCTCACACACACACACACAGGCTGGGAGGACCTCTCACACACACACAGGCTGGGAGGACCTCTCACACACACACAGGCTGGGAGGACCTCTCATACACACACAGTGCTAGGAGGACCTCTCACACACACACAGGCTGGGAGGACCTCTCACACACACACAGGCTGGGAGGACCTCTCATACACACACAGGCTGGGAGGACCTCTCACACACACACAGTGCTAGGAGGACCTCTCACACACACACAGGCTGGGAGGACCTCTCATACACACACAGTGCTAGGAGGACCTCTCACACACACACAGGCTGGGAGGACCTCTCACACACACACAGGCTGGGAGGACCTCTCACACACACACAGGCTGGGAGGACCTCTCACACACACACAGTGCTAGGAGGACCTCTCACACACACACAGGCTGGGAGGACCTCTCACACACACACACACAGTGCTAGGAGGACCTCTCACACACACACAGGCTGGGAGGACCTCTCACACACACACAGTGCTAGGAGGACCTCTCACACACACACAGGCTGGGAGGACCTCTCATACACACACAGTGCTAGGAGGACCTCTCACACACACACACACACAGTGCTAGGAGGACCTCTCACGCACATACAGGCTGGGAGGACCTCTCACACACACACAGTGCTAGGAGGACCTCTCACGCACATACAGGCTGGGAGGACCTCTCATACACACACAGGCTGGGAGGACCTCTCACACACACACACACACAGTGCTAGGAGGACCTCTCACACACACACACAGGCTGGGAGGACCTCTCACACACACACAGTGCTGGGAGGACCTCTCACACACACACAGTGCTGGGAGGACCTCTCACACACACACAGTGCTGGGAGGACCTCTCACACACACACAGTGCTGGGAGGACCTCTCACACACACACAGGCTGGGAGGACCTCTCACACACACACAGGCTGGGAGGACCTCTCACACACACACAGTGCTAGGAGGACCTCTCATACACACACAGGCTGGGAGGACCTCTCACACACACACAGTGCTAGGAGGACCTCTCACACACATACAGGCTGGGAGGACCTCTCATACACACACAGTGCTAGGAGGACCTCTCATACACACACAGGCTGGGAGGACCTCTCACACACACACAGGCTGGGAGGACCTCTCTCACACACACAGGCTGGGAGGACCTCTCACACACACACAGGCTGGGAGGACCTCTCACACACACACAGTGCTAGGAGGACCTCTCACACACATACAGGCTGGGAGGACCTCTCATACACACACAGTGCTAGGAGGACCTCTCATGCACACACAGGCTGGGAGGACCTCTCACACACACACACAGTGCTAGGAGGACCTCTCACACACACACAGGCTGGGAGGACCTCTCATACACACACAGGCTGGGAGGACCTCTCACACACACACAGGCTGGGAGGACCTCTCACACACATACAGTGCTAGGAGGACCTCTCATACACACACAGACAGTGCTAGGAGGACCTCTCATACACACACAGTGCTAGGAGGACCTCTCACACACACACAGGCTGGGAGGACCTCTCACACACACACAGGCTGGGAGGACCTCTCACACACACACACAGTGCTAGGAGGACCTCTCACACACACACAGGCTGGGAGGACCTCTCACACACACACAGGCTGGGAGGACCTCTCACACACACACACAGGCTGGGAGGACCTCTCACACACACACACACAGTGCTAGGAGGACCTCTCACGCACATACAGGCTGGGAGGACCTCTCATACACACACAGGCTGGGAGGACCTCTCACACACACACACACAGTGCTAGGAGGACCTCTCACACACACACAGGCTGGGAGGACCTCTCACACACACACAGTGCTGGGAGGACCTCTCACACACACACAGGCTGGGAGGACCTCTCACACACACACAGGCTGGGAGGACCTCTCACACACACACAGTGCTAGGAGGACCTCTCACACACATACAGGCTGGGAGGACCTCTCATACACACACAGTGCTAGGAGGACCTCTCATACACACACAGGCTGGGAGGACCTCTCACACACACACAGGCTGGGAGGACCTCTCTCACACACACAGGCTGGGAGGACCTCTCATACACACACACACACACAGTGCTAGGAGGACCTCTCACACACACACACACAGTGCTAGGAGGACCTCTCACACACACACAGGCTGGGAGGACCTCTCACACACACACAGGCTGGGAGGACCTCTCACACACACACAGGCTGGGAGGACCTCTCACACATACACAGTGCTAGGAGGACCTCTCACACACACACAGGCTGGGAGGACCTCTCACACACACACAGGCTGGGAGGACCTCTCACACACATACAGGCTGGGAGGACCTCTCATACACACACAGTGCTAGGAGGACCTCTCATACACACACAGGCTGGGAGGACCTCTCACACACACACACACAGTGCTAGGAGGACCTCTCATACACACACAGGCTGGGAGGACCTCTCACACACACACACACAGTGCTAGGAGGACCTCTCACACACACACAGGCTGGGAGGACCTCTCACACACACACAGGCTGGGAGGACCTCTCACACACACACAGGCTGGGAGGACCTCTCATACACACACAGGCTAGGAGGACCTCTCACACACACACACACAGTGCTAGGAGGACCTCTCACACACACACAGGCTGGGAGGACCTCTCACACACACACAGGCTGGGAGGACCTCTCACACACACACAGGCTGGGAGGACCTCTCACACACACACAGTGCTAGGAGGACCTCTCACACACATACAGGCTGGGAGGACCTCTCATACACACACAGTGCTAGGAGGACCTCTCATACACACACAGGCTGGGAGGACCTCTCACACACACACAGGCTGGGAGGACCTCTCTCACACACACAGGCTGGGAGGACCTCTCTCACACACACAGGCTGGGAGGACCTCTCACACACACACAGGCTGGGAGGACCTCTCACACACACACACAGTGCTAGGAGGACCTCTCACACACACACAGGCTGGGAGGACCTCTCACACACACACAGGCTGGGAGGACCTCTCATACACACACAGTGCTGGGAGGACCTCTCACACACACACAGGCTGGGAGGACCTCTCATACACAC
Organism: Rana muscosa; assembly: GCA_029206835.1. Classification (NCBI taxonomy): domain Eukaryota; kingdom Metazoa; phylum Chordata; class Amphibia; order Anura; family Ranidae; genus Rana; species Rana muscosa. Next base: position 272,778,165 of record CM055125.1, on the reverse strand, counting down.
ACAGTGCTAGGAGGACCTCTCATACACACACAGACAGTGCTAGGAGGACCTCTCATACACACACAGTGCTAGGAGGACCTCTCACACACACACAGGCTGGGAGGACCTCTCACACACACACAGGCTAGGAGGACCTCTCACACACACACAGTGCTAGGAGGACCTCTCACACACACACAGTGCTAGGAGGACCTCTCACACACACACAGGCTGGGAGGACCTCTCACACACACACAGTGCTAGGAGGACCTCTCACACACACACAGGCTAGGAGGACCTGTCATACACACACAGTGCTAGGAGAACCTCTCATACACACACAGTGCTAGGAGGACCTCTCACACACACACACACACAGGCTAGGAGGACCTCTCATACACACACAGTGCTAGGAGGACCTCTCACACACACACAGTGCTAGGAGGACCTCTCACACACACACAGTGCTAGGAGGACCTCTCACACACACACAGTGCTAGGAGGACCTCTCACACACAGACAGTGCTAGGAGGACCTCTCATACACACACAGTGCTAGGAGGACCTCTCACACACACACACAGGCTGGGAGGACCTCTCACACACACACACACAGGCTAGGAGGACCTCTCATACACACACAGTGCTAGGAGGACCTCTCACACACACACAGTGCTAGGAGGACCTCTCACACACACACAGGCTGGGAGGACCTCTCACACACACACAGTGCTAGGAGGACCTCTCACACACACACAGGCTGGGAGGACCTCTCACACACACACAGTGCTAGGAGGACCTCTCACACACACACAGGCTGGGAGGACCTCTCACACACACACAGGCTGGGAGGACCTCTCACACACACACAGTGCTAGGAGGACCTCTCACACACACACAGGCTGGGAGGACCTCTCACACACACACAGGCTGGGAGGACCTCTCACACACACACAGGCTGGGAGGACCTCTCATACACACACAGTGCTAGGAGGACCTCTCACGCACATACAGGCTGGGAGGACCTCTCACACACACACAGTGCTAGGAGGACCTCTCACACACACACAGGCTGGGAGGACCTCTCACACACACACAGGCTGGGAGGACCTCTCACACACACACAGTGCTAGGAGGACCTCTCACACACACACAGGCTGGGAGGACCTCTCACACACACACAGTGCTAGGAGGACCTCTCATACACACACAGGCTGGGAGGACCTCTCACACACACACACACACAGGCTGGGAGGACCTCTCACACACACACAGTGCTAGGAGGACCTCTCACACACACACAGTGCTAGGAGGACCTCTCACACACATACAGGCTGGGAGGACCTCTCGCACACACACAGTGCTAGGAGGACCTCTCACACACACACAGGCTGGGAGGACCTCTCACACACACACAGTGCTGGGAGGACCTCTCACACACACACAGGCTGGGAGGACCTCTCACACACACACAGGCTGGGAGGACCTCTCACACACACACAGTGCTAGGAGGACCTCTCATACACACACAGTGCTAGGAGGACCTCTCATACACACACAGGCTGGGAGGACCTCTCACACACACACAGGCTGGGAGGACCTCTCATACACACACAGGCTGGGAGGACCTCTCATACACACACAGGCTGGGAGGACCTCTCACACACACACAGTGCTAGGAGGACCTCTCATACACACACAGGCTGGGAGGACCTCTCACACACACACAGTGCTAGGAGGACCTCTCACACACACACAGTGCTAGGAGGACCTCTCATACACACACAGGCTGGGAGGACCTCTCACACACACACAGTGCTAGGAGGACCTCTCACACACACACAGTGCTAGGAGGACCTCTCACACACACACAGGCTGGGAGGACCTCTCACACACACACACACACACAGGCTGGGAGGACCTCTCACACACACACAGGCTGGGAGGACCTCTCATACACACACAGTGCTAGGAGGACCTCTCACACACACACAGGCTGGGAGGACCTCTCACACACACACAGGCTGGGAGGACCTCTCACACACACACACACAGTGCTAGGAGGACCTCTCACGCACATACAGGCTGGGAGGACCTCTCACACACACACAGTGCTAGGAGGACCTCTCACGCACACACAGTGCTAGGAGGACCTCTCACGCACATACAGGCTGGGAGGACCTCTCACGCACATACAGGCTGGGAGGACCTCTCACACACACACAGTGCTAGGAGGACCTCTCATACACACACAGTGCTAGGAGGACCTCTCATACACACACAGGCTGGGAGGACCTCTCATACACACACAGGCTGGGAGGACCTCTCATACACACACAGGCTGGGAGGACCTCTCATACACACACAGGCTGGGAGGACCTCTCATACACACACAGGCTGGGAGGACCTCTCATACACACACAGGCTGGGAGGACCTCTCACACACACACAGTGCTAGGAGGACCTCTCATACACACACAGTGCTAGGAGGACCTCTCACACACACACAGTGCTAGGAGGACCTCTCACACACACACAGTGCTAGGAGGACCTCTCACACACACACAGTGCTAGGAGGACCTCTCATACACACACAGGCTGGGAGGACCTCTCACACACACACAGTGCTAGGAGGACCTCTCACGCACACACAGTGCTAGGAGGACCTCTCACGCACATACAGGCTGGGAGGACCTCTCACGCACATACAGGCTGGGAGGACCTCTCACACACACACAGTGCTGGGAGGACCTCTCACACACACACAGGCTGGGAGGACCTCTCACACACACACAGGCTGGGAGGACCTCTCACACACACACAGTGCTAGGAGGACCTCTCATACACACACAGTGCTAGGAGGACCTCTCATACACACACAGGCTGGGAGGACCTCTCATACACACACAGGCTGGGAGGACCTCTCATACACACACAGGCTGGGAGGACCTCTCATACACACACAGGCTGGGAGGACCTCTCATACACACACAGGCTGGGAGGACCTCTCATACACACACAGGCTGGGAGGACCTCTCACACACACACAGTGCTAGGAGGACCTCTCATACACACACAGTGCTAGGAGGACCTCTCACACACACACAGTGCTAGGAGGACCTCTCACACACACACAGTGCTAGGAGGACCTCTCACACACACACAGTGCTAGGAGGACCTCTCATACACACACAGGCTGGGAGGACCTCTCACACACACACAGGCTGGGAGGACCTCTCATACACACACAGGCTGGGAGGACCTCTCACACACACACAGTGCTAGGAGGACCTCTCACACACACACACAGTGCTAGGAGGACCTCTCATACACACACAGGCTGGGAGGACCTCTCACACACACACACACAGGCTAGGAGGACCTCTCACACACACACAGTGCTAGGAGGACCTCTCACACACACACACACAGGCTGGGAGGACCTCTCACACACACACAGGCTGGGAGGACCTCTCACACACACACAGTGCTGGGAGGACCTCTCACACACACACAGGCTGGGAGGACCTCTCACACACACACAGGCTGGGAGGACCTCTCACACACACACAGTGCTAGGAGGACCTCTCATACACACACAGTGCTAGGAGGACCTCTCATACACACACAGGCTGGGAGGACCTCTCACACACACACAGGCTGGGAGGACCTCTCATACACACACAGGCTGGGAGGACCTCTCATACACACACAGGCTGGGAGGACCTCTCACACACACACAGTGCTAGGAGGACCTCTCACACACACACAGTGCTAGGAGGACCTCTCATACACACACAGGCTGGGAGGACCTCTCACACACACACAGGCTGGGAGGACCTCTCATACACACACAGGCTGGGAGGACCTCTCATACACACACAGGCTGGGAGGACCTCTCACACACACACAGTGCTAGGAGGACCTCTCATACACACACAGGCTGGGAGGACCTCTCACACACACACACAGTGCTAGGAGGACCTCTCACACACACACACAGTGCTAGGAGGACCTCTCATACACACACAGGCTGGGAGGACCTCTCACACACACACAGTGCTAGGAGGACCTCTCACACACACACACACAGGCTGGGAGGACCTCTCACACACACACAGTGCTAGGAGGACCTCTCACACACACACAGGCTGGGAGGACCTCTCACACACACACAGGCTGGGAGGACCTCTCACACACACACAGGCTGGGAGGACCTCTCACACACACACAGGCTGGGAGGACCTCCCACACACACACAGGCTGGGAGGACCTCTCACACACACACAGGCTGGGAGGACCTCTCACACACACACAGGCTGGGAGGACCTCTCACACACACACAGGCTGGGAGGACCTCTCACACACATACAGGCTGGGAGGACCTCTCACACACATACAGGCTGGGAGGACCTCTCACACACACACAGTGCTAGGAGGACCTCTCACACACACACAGGCTGGGAGGACCTCTCACACACACACAGTGCTAGGAGGACCTCTCACACACACACAGGCTGGGAGGACCTCTCACACACACACAGGCTGGGAGGACCTCTCACACACATACAGGCTGGGAGGACCTCTCACACACATACAGGCTGGGAGGACCTCTCACACACACACAGTGCTAGGAGGACCTCTCATACACACACAGTGCTAGGAGGACCTCTCATACACACACAGGCTGGGAGGACCTCTCACACACATACAGGCTGGGAGGACCTCTCACACACATACAGGCTGGGAGGACCTCTCACACACACACAGTGCTAGGAGGACCTCTCACACACACACAGGCTGGGAGGACCTCTCATACACACACAGTGCTAGGAGGACCTCTCACACACACACACACAGTGCTAGGAGGACCTCTCACGCACACACAGTGCTAGGAGGACCTCTCACGCACATACAGGCTGGGAGGACCTCTCATACACACACAGGCTGGGAGGACCTCTCACACACACACACACACAGTGCTAGGAGGACCTCTCACACACACACACAGGCTGGGAGGACCTCTCACACACACACAGTGCTGGGAGGACCTCTCACACACACACAGTGCTGGGAGGACCTCTCACACACACACAGTGCTGGGAGGACCTCTCACACACACACAGGCTGGGAGGACCTCTCACACACACACAGTGCTAGGAGGACCTCTCACACACATACAGGCTGGGAGGACCTCTCACACACACACAGTGCTAGGAGGACCTCTCACACACATACAGGCTGGGAGGACCTCTCATACACACACAGTGCTAGGAGGACCTCTCATACACACACAGGCTGGGAGGACCTCTCACACACACACAGGCTGGGAGGACCTCTCTCACACACACAGGCTGGGAGGACCTCTCTCACACACACAGGCTGGGAGGACCTCTCACACACACACAGGCTGGGAGGACCTCTCACACACACACAGGCTGGGAGGACCTCTCACACACACACAGTGCTAGGAGGACCTCTCACACACATACAGGCTGGGAGGACCTCTCATACACACACAGTGCTAGGAGGACCTCTCATGCACACACAGGCTGGGAGGACCTCTCACACACACACACAGTGCTAGGAGGACCTCTCACACACACACAGGCTGGGAGGACCTCTCATACACACACAGGCTGGGAGGACCTCTCACACACACACAGGCTGGGAGGACCTCTCACACACATACAGTGCTAGGAGGACCTCTCATACACACACAGACAGTGCTAGGAGGACCTCTCATACACACACAGTGCTAGGAGGACCTCTCACACACACACAGGCTGGGAGGACCTCTCACACACACACAGGCTGGGAGGACCTCTCACACACACACACAGTGCTAGGAGGACCTCTCACACACACACAGGCTGGGAGGACCTCTCACACACACACAGTGCTAGGAGGACCTCTCATACACACACAGGCTAGGAGGACCTCTCATACACACACAGTGCTAGGAGAACCTCTCATACACACACAGACAGTGCTAGGAGGACCTCTCACACACACACAGGCTGGGAGGACCTCTCACACACACACACACAGTGCTAGGAGAACCTCTCATACACACACAGACAGTGCTAGGAGGACCTCTCACACACACACAGGCTGGGAGGACCTCTCACACACACACAGGCTGGGAGGACCTCTCACACACACACAGGCTGGGAGGACCTCTCACACACACACAGGCTGGGAGGACCTCTCACACACACACACACAGTGCTAGGAGGACCTCTCACGCACATACAGGCTGGGAGGACCTCTCACACACACACAGTGCTAGGAGGACCTCTCACGCACATACAGGCTGGGAGGACCTCTCATACACACACAGGCTGGGAGGACCTCTCACACACACACACACACAGTGCTAGGAGGACCTCTCACACACACACAGGCTGGGAGGACCTCTCACACACACACAGTGCTGGGAGGACCTCTCACACACACACAGTGCTGGGAGGACCTCTCACACACACACAGGCTGGGAGGACCTCTCACACACACACAGGCTGGGAGGACCTCTCACACACACACAGTGCTAGGAGGACCTCTCACACACATACAGGCTGGGAGGACCTCTCATACACACACAGTGCTAGGAGGACCTCTCATACACACACAGGCTGGGAGGACCTCTCACACACACACAGGCTGGGAGGACCTCTCACACACACACAGGCTGGGAGGACCTCTCACACACACACAGTGCTAGGAGGACCTCTCATACACACACAGGCTGGGAGGACCTCTCACACACACACACACAGTGCTAGGAGGACCTCTCATACACACACAGGCTGGGAGGACCTCTCACACACACACACACACAGTGCTAGGAGGACCTCTCACACACACACAGGCTGGGAGGACCTCTCACACACACACAGGCTGGGAGGACCTCTCACACACACACAGGCTGGGAGGACCTCTCACACACACACAGGCTGGGAGGACCTCTCATACACACACAGGCTGGGAGGACCTCTCACACACACACAGTGCTAGGAGGACCTCTCATACACACACAGGCTGGGAGGACCTCTCACACACACACACAGTGCTAGGAGGACCTCTCACACACACACACAGTGCTAGGAGGACCTCTCACACACACACAGGCTGGGAGGACCTCTCACACACACACAGTGCTAGGAGGACCTCTCACACACACACACACAGGCTGGGAGGACCTCTCACACACACACAGGCTGGGAGGACCTCTCATACACACACAGTGCTAGGAGGACCTCTCACACACACACAGGCTGGGAGGACCTCTCACACACACACAGGCTGGGAGGACCTCTCACACACACACAGGCTGGGAGGACCTCTCACACACACACAGGCTGGGAGGACCTCTCACACACACACAGGCTGGGAGGACCTCTCACACACATACAGGCTGGGAGGACCTCTCACACACATACAGGCTGGGAGGACCTCTCACACACACACAGTGCTAGGAGGACCTCTCACACACACACAGGCTGGGAGGACCTCTCACACACACACAGGCTGGGAGGACCTCTCACACACACACAGGCTGGGAGGACCTCTCACACACATACAGGCTGGGAGGACCTCTCACACACATACAGGCTGGGAGGACCTCTCACACACACACAGTGCTAGGAGGACCTCTCATACACACACAGTGCTAGGAGGACCTCTCATACACACACAGGCTGGGAGGACCTCTCACACACATACAGGCTGGGAGGACCTCTCACACACATACAGGCTGGGAGGACCTCTCACACACACACAGTGCTAGGAGGACCTCTCACACACACACAGGCTGGGAGGACCTCTCATACACACACAGTGCTAGGAGGACCTCTCACACACATACAGGCTGGGAGGACCTCTCACACACACACAGTGCTAGGAGGACCTCTCACGCACATACAGGCTGGGAGGACCTCTCACACACACACAGTGCTAGGAGGACCTCTCACGCACATACAGGCTGGGAGGACCTCTCATACACACACAGTGCTAGGAGGACCTCTCACGCACATACAGGCTGGGAGGACCTCTCATACACACACAGGCTGGGAGGACCTCTCACACACACACACACACAGTGCTAGGAGGACCTCTCACACACACACACAGGCTGGGAGGACCTCTCACACACACACAGTGCTGGGAGGACCTCTCACACACACACAGTGCTGGGAGGACCTCTCACACACACACAGTGCTGGGAGGACCTCTCACACACACACAGGCTGGGAGGACCTCTCACACACACACAGTGCTAGGAGGACCTCTCACACACATACAGGCTGGGAGGACCTCTCACACACACACAGTGCTAGGAGGACCTCTCACACACATACAGGCTGGGAGGACCTCTCATACACACACAGTGCTAGGAGGACCTCTCATACACACACAGGCTGGGAGGACCTCTCACACACACACAGGCTGGGAGGACCTCTCTCACACACACAGGCTGGGAGGACCTCTCTCACACACACAGGCTGGGAGGACCTCTCACACACACACAGGCTGGGAGGACCTCTCACACACACACAGGCTGGGAGGACCTCTCACACACACACAGTGCTAGGAGGACCTCTCACACACATACAGGCTGGGAGGACCTCTCATACACACACAGTGCTAGGAGGACCTCTCATGCACACACAGGCTGGGAGGACCTCTCACACACACACACAGTGCTAGGAGGACCTCTCACACACACACAGGCTGGGAGGACCTCTCATACACACACAGGCTGGGAGGACCTCTCACACACACACAGGCTGGGAGGACCTCTCACACACATACAGTGCTAGGAGGACCTCTCATACACACACAGACAGTGCTAGGAGGACCTCTCATACACACACAGTGCTAGGAGGACCTCTCACACACACACAGGCTGGGAGGACCTCTCACACACACACAGGCTGGGAGGACCTCTCACACACACACACAGTGCTAGGAGGACCTCTCACACACACACAGGCTGGGAGGACCTCTCACACACACACAGTGCTAGGAGGACCTCTCACACACACACAGGCTGGGAGGACCTCTCACACACACACAGGCTGGGAGGACCTCTCACACACACACACAGTGCTAGGAGGACCTCTCACACACACACAGGCTGGGAGGACCTCTCACACACACACAGGCTGGGAGGACCTCTCACACACACACAGGCTGGGAGGACCTCTCACACACACACAGTGCTAGGAGGACCTCTCACACACACACAGGCTGGGAGGACCTCTCACACACACACAGGCTGGGAGGACCTCTCACACACATACAGGCTGGGAGGACCTCTCACACACACACAGTGCTAGGAGGACCTCTCACACACACACAGGCTGGGAGGACCTCTCACACACACACAGGCTGGGAGGACCTCTCACACACATACAGGCTGGGAGGACCTCTCACACACACACAGTGCTAGGAGGACCTCTCATACACACACAGTGCTAGGAGGACCTCTCATACACACACAGTGCTAGGAGGACCTCTCATACACACACAGACAGTGCTAGGAGGACCTCTCATACACACACAGTGCTAGGAGGACCTCTCATACACACACAGTGCTAGGAGGACCTCTCATACACACACAGTGCTAGGAGGACCTCTCACACACACACAGTGCTAGGAGGACCTCTCACACACACACAGTGCTAGGAGGACCTCTCACACACACACAGTGCTAGGAGGACCTCTCATACACACACAGTGCTAGGAGGACCTCTCATACACACACAGTGCTAGGAGGACCTCTCACACACACACAGGCTGGGAGGACCTCTCACACACACACAGGCTGGGAGGACCTCTCACACACACACGTGCTAGGAGGACCTCTCACACACACACAGGCTGGGAGGACCTCTCACACACACACAGTGCTAGGAGGACCTCTCACACACACACACAGTGCTAGGAGGACCTCTCACACACACACAGGCTGGGAGGACCTCTCACACACACACAGGCTGGGAGGACCTCTCATACACACACAGTGCTAGGAGGACCTCTCACGCACATACAGGCTGGGAGGACCTCTCACACACACACAGTGCTAGGAGGACCTCTCACACACACACAGGCTGGGAGGACCTCTCACACACACACAGGCTGGGAGGACCTCTCACACACACACAGGCTGGGAGGACCTCTCACACACACACACAGGCTGGGAGGACCTCTCACACACACACAGTGCTAGGAGGACCTCTCACACACACACAGGCTGGGAGGACCTCTCACACACACACACACAGTGCTAGGAGGACCTCTCACACACACACAGTGCTAGGAGGACCTCTCACACACATACAGGCTGGGAGGACCTCTCACACACACACAGTGCTAGGAGGACCTCTCACACACACACACAGTGCTAGGAGGACCTCTCATACACACACAGGCTGGGAGGACCTCTCACACACACACAGTGCTAGGAGGACCTCTCACACACACACAGGCTGGGAGGACCTCTCACACACACACAGGCTGGGAGGACCTCTCACACACACACAGGCTGGGAGGACCTCTCACACACACACAGGCTGGGAGGACCTCTCACACACACACAGGCTGGGAGGACCTCTCACACACATACAGGCTGGGAGGACCTCTCACACACATACAGGCTGGGAGGACCTCTCACACACACACAGTGCTAGGAGGACCTCTCACACACACACAGGCTGGGAGGACCTCTCACACACACACAGGCTGGGAGGACCTCTCACACACACACAGGCTGGGAGGACCTCTCACACACATACAGGCTGGGAGGACCTCTCACACACATACAGGCTGGGAGGACCTCTCACACACACACAGTGCTAGGAGGACCTCTCATACACACACAGTGCTAGGAGGACCTCTCATACACACACAGGCTGGGAGGACCTCTCACACACATACAGGCTGGGAGGACCTCTCACACACATACAGGCTGGGAGGACCTCTCACACACACACAGTGCTAGGAGGACCTCTCACACACATACAGGCTGGGAGGACCTCTCACACACACACAGTGCTAGGAGGACCTCTCACACACATACAGGCTGGGAGGACCTCTCACACACACACAGTGCTAGGAGGACCTCTCACGCACATACAGGCTGGGAGGACCTCTCACACACACACAGTGCTAGGAGGACCTCTCACGCACATACAGGCTGGGAGGACCTCTCATACACACACAGTGCTAGGAGGACCTCTCACGCACATACAGGCTGGGAGGACCTCTCATACACACACAGGCTGGGAGGACCTCTCACACACACACACACACAGTGCTAGGAGGACCTCTCACACACACACACAGGCTGGGAGGACCTCTCACACACACACAGTGCTGGGAGGACCTCTCACACACACACAGTGCTGGGAGGACCTCTCACACACACACAGTGCTGGGAGGACCTCTCACACACACACAGGCTGGGAGGACCTCTCACACACACACAGTGCTAGGAGGACCTCTCACACACATACAGGCTGGGAGGACCTCTCACACACACACAGTGCTAGGAGGACCTCTCACACACATACAGGCTGGGAGGACCTCTCATACACACACAGTGCTAGGAGGACCTCTCATACACACACAGGCTGGGAGGACCTCTCACACACACACAGGCTGGGAGGACCTCTCTCACACACACAGGCTGGGAGGACCTCTCTCACACACACAGGCTGGGAGGACCTCTCACACACACACAGGCTGGGAGGACCTCTCACACACACACAGGCTGGGAGGACCTCTCACACACACACAGTGCTAGGAGGACCTCTCACACACATACAGGCTGGGAGGACCTCTCATACACACACAGTGCTAGGAGGACCTCTCATGCACACACAGGCTGGGAGGACCTCTCACACACACACACAGTGCTAGGAGGACCTCTCACACACACACAGGCTGGGAGGACCTCTCATACACACACAGGCTGGGAGGACCTCTCACACACACACAGGCTGGGAGGACCTCTCACACACATACAGTGCTAGGAGGACCTCTCATACACACACAGACAGTGCTAGGAGGACCTCTCATACACACACAGTGCTAGGAGGACCTCTCACACACACACAGGCTGGGAGGACCTCTCACACACACACAGGCTGGGAGGACCTCTCACACACACACACAGTGCTAGGAGGACCTCTCACACACACACAGGCTGGGAGGACCTCTCACACACACACAGTGCTAGGAGGACCTCTCACACACACACAGGCTGGGAGGACCTCTCACACACACACAGGCTGGGAGGACCTCTCACACACACACACAGTGCTAGGAGGACCTCTCACACACACACAGGCTGGGAGGACCTCTCACACACACACAGGCTGGGAGGACCTCTCACACACACACAGGCTGGGAGGACCTCTCACACACACACAGTGCTAGGAGGACCTCTCACACACACACAGGCTGGGAGGACCTCTCACACACACACAGGCTGGGAGGACCTCTCACACACATACAGGCTGGGAGGACCTCTCACACACACACAGTGCTAGGAGGACCTCTCACACACACACAGGCTGGGAGGACCTCTCACACACACACAGGCTGGGAGGACCTCTCACACACATACAGGCTGGGAGGACCTCTCACACACACACAGTGCTAGGAGGACCTCTCATACACACACAGTGCTAGGAGGACCTCTCATACACACACAGTGCTAGGAGGACCTCTCATACACACACAGACAGTGCTAGGAGGACCTCTCATACACACACAGTGCTAGGAGGACCTCTCATACACACACAGTGCTAGGAGGACCTCTCATACACACACAGTGCTAGGAGGACCTCTCACACACACACAGTGCTAGGAGGACCTCTCACACACACACAGTGCTAGGAGGACCTCTCACACACACACAGTGCTAGGAGGACCTCTCATACACACACAGTGCTAGGAGGACCTCTCATACACACACAGTGCTAGGAGGACCTCTCACACACACACAGGCTGGGAGGACCTCTCACACACACACAGGCTGGGAGGACCTCTCACACACACACGTGCTAGGAGGACCTCTCACACACACACAGGCTGGGAGGACCTCTCACACACACACAGTGCTAGGAGGACCTCTCACACACACACACAGTGCTAGGAGGACCTCTCACACACACACAGGCTGGGAGGACCTCTCACACACACACAGGCTGGGAGGACCTCTCATACACACACAGTGCTAGGAGGACCTCTCACGCACATACAGGCTGGGAGGACCTCTCACACACACACAGTGCTAGGAGGACCTCTCACACACACACAGGCTGGGAGGACCTCTCACACACACACAGGCTGGGAGGACCTCTCACACACACACAGGCTGGGAGGACCTCTCACACACACACACAGGCTGGGAGGACCTCTCACACACACACAGTGCTAGGAGGACCTCTCACACACACACAGGCTGGGAGGACCTCTCACACACACACACACAGTGCTAGGAGGACCTCTCACACACACACAGTGCTAGGAGGACCTCTCACACACATACAGGCTGGGAGGACCTCTCACACACACACAGTGCTAGGAGGACCTCTCACACACACACACAGTGCTAGGAGGACCTCTCATACACACACAGGCTGGGAGGACCTCTCACACACACACAGTGCTAGGAGGACCTCTCACACACACACAGGCTGGGAGGACCTCTCACACACACACAGGCTGGGAGGACCTCTCACACACACACAGGCTGGGAGGACCTCTCACACACACACACAGTGCTGGGAGGACCTCTCACACACACACACAGGCTGGGAGGACCTCTCACACACACACAGGCTGGGAGGACCTCTCACACACACACAGTGCTAGGAGGACCTCTCATACACACACAGGCTGGGAGGACCTCTCACACACACACAGGCTGGGAGGACCTCTCATACACACACAGGCTGGGAGGACCTCTCACACACACACAGTGCTAGGAGGACCTCTCATACACACACAGGCTGGGAGGACCTCTCACACACACACAGTGCTAGGAGGACCTCTCACACACACACAGTGCTAGGAGGACCTCTCATACACACACAGGCTGGGAGGACCTCTCACACACACACAGGCTGGGAGGACCTCTCATACACACACAGGCTGGGAGGACCTCTCATACACACACAGGCTGGGAGGACCTCTCACACACACACAGTGCTAGGAGGACCTCTCATACACACACAGGCTGGGAGGACCTCTCACACACACACAGTGCTAGGAGGACCTCTCACACACACACACAGTGCTAGGAGGACCTCTCATACACACACAGGCTGGGAGGACCTCTCACACACACACAGTGCTAGGAGGACCTCTCACACACACACACACAGGCTGGGAGGACCTCTCACACACACACAGGCTGGGAGGACCTCTCACACACACACAGGCTGGGAGGACCTCTCATACACACACAGTGCTAGGAGGACCTCTCACACACACACAGGCTGGGAGGACCTCTCACACACACACAGGCTGGGAGGACCTCTCACACACACACAGGCTGGGAGGACCTCTCATACACACACAGTGCTAGGAGGACCTCTCACACACACACAGGCTGGGAGGACCTCTCACACACACACAGGCTGGGAGGACCTCTCACACACACACAGGCTGGGAGGACCTCTCACACACATACAGGCTGGGAGGACCTCTCACACACACACAGTGCTAGGAGGACCTCTCACACACACACAGGCTGGGAGGACCTCTCACACACACACACACAGTGCTAGGAGGACCTCTCACACACACACAGGCTGGGAGGACCTCTCATACACACACAGTGCTAGGAGGACCTCTCACACACACACAGGCTGGGAGGACCTCTCACACACACACAGTGCTAGGAGGACCTCTCACACACACACAGGCTGGGAGGACCTCTCATACACACACAGTGCTAGGAGGACCTCTCACACACACACACACACAGTGCTAGGAGGACCTCTCACGCACATACAGGCTGGGAGGACCTCTCACACACACACAGTGCTAGGAGGACCTCTCACGCACATACAGGCTGGGAGGACCTCTCATACACACACAGGCTGGGAGGACCTCTCACACACACACACACACAGTGCTAGGAGGACCTCTCACACACACACACAGGCTGGGAGGACCTCTCACACACACACAGTGCTGGGAGGACCTCTCACACACACACAGTGCTGGGAGGACCTCTCACACACACACAGTGCTGGGAGGACCTCTCACACACACACAGTGCTGGGAGGACCTCTCACACACACACAGGCTGGGAGGACCTCTCACACACACACAGGCTGGGAGGACCTCTCACACACACACAGTGCTAGGAGGACCTCTCATACACACACAGGCTGGGAGGACCTCTCACACACACACAGTGCTAGGAGGACCTCTCACACACATACAGGCTGGGAGGACCTCTCATACACACACAGTGCTAGGAGGACCTCTCATACACACACAGGCTGGGAGGACCTCTCACACACACACAGGCTGGGAGGACCTCTCACACACACACAGTGCTAGGAGGACCTCTCACACACATACAGGCTGGGAGGACCTCTCATACACACACAGTGCTAGGAGGACCTCTCATGCACACACAGGCTGGGAGGACCTCTCACACACACACACAGTGCTAGGAGGACCTCTCACACACACACAGGCTGGGAGGACCTCTCACACACACACAGGCTGGGAGGACCTCTCATACACACACAGGCTGGGAGGACCTCTCACACACACACAGGCTGGGAGGACCTCTCACACACATACAGTGCTAGGAGGACCTCTCATACACACACAGACAGTGCTAGGAGGACCTCTCATACACACACAGTGCTAGGAGGACCTCTCACACACACACAGGCTGGGAGGACCTCTCACACACACACAGGCTGGGAGGACCTCTCACACACACACACAGTGCTAGGAGGACCTCTCACACACACACAGGCTGGGAGGACCTCTCACACACACACAGGCTGGGAGGACCTCTCACACACACACAGGCTGGGAGGACCTCTCACACACACACACACAGTGCTAGGAGGACCTCTCACGCACATACAGGCTGGGAGGACCTCTCACACACACACAGTGCTAGGAGGACCTCTCACGCACATACAGGCTGGGAGGACCTCTCATACACACACAGGCTGGGAGGACCTCTCACACACACACACACAGTGCTAGGAGGACCTCTCACACACACACAGGCTGGGAGGACCTCTCACACACACACAGTGCTGGGAGGACCTCTCACACACACACAGGCTGGGAGGACCTCTCACACACACACAGTGCTAGGAGGACCTCTCACACACATACAGGCTGGGAGGACCTCTCATACACACACAGTGCTAGGAGGACCTCTCATACACACACAGGCTGGGAGGACCTCTCACACACACACAGGCTGGGAGGACCTCTCTCACACACACAGGCTGGGAGGACCTCTCATACACACACACACACACAGTGCTAGGAGGACCTCTCACACACACACACACAGTGCTAGGAGGACCTCTCACACACACACAGGCTGGGAGGACCTCTCACACACACACAGGCTGGGAGGACCTCTCACACACACACAGGCTGGGAGGACCTCTCACACATACACAGTGCTAGGAGGACCTCTCACACACACACAGGCTGGGAGGACCTCTCACACACACACAGGCTGGGAGGACCTCTCACACACATACAGGCTGGGAGGACCTCTCATACACACACAGTGCTAGGAGGACCTCTCATACACACACAGGCTGGGAGGACCTCTCACACACACACACACAGTGCTAGGAGGACCTCTCATACACACACAGGCTGGGAGGACCTCTCACACACACACACACAGTGCTAGGAGGACCTCTCACACACACACAGGCTGGGAGGACCTCTCACACACACACAGGCTGGGAGGACCTCTCACACACACACAGGCTGGGAGGACCTCTCATACACACACAGGCTAGGAGGACCTCTCACACACACACACACAGTGCTAGGAGGACCTCTCACACACACACAGGCTGGGAGGACCTCTCACACACACACAGGCTGGGAGGACCTCTCACACACACACAGGCTGGGAGGACCTCTCACACACACACAGTGCTAGGAGGACCTCTCACACACATACAGGCTGGGAGGACCTCTCATACACACACAGTGCTAGGAGGACCTCTCATACACACACAGGCTGGGAGGACCTCTCACACACACACAGGCTGGGAGGACCTCTCTCACACACACAGGCTGGGAGGACCTCTCTCACACACACAGGCTGGGAGGACCTCTCACACACACACAGGCTGGGAGGACCTCTCACACACACACACAGTGCTAGGAGGACCTCTCACACACACACAGGCTGGGAGGACCTCTCACACACACACAGGCTGGGAGGACCTCTCACACACACACAGGCTGGGAGGACCTCTCATACACACACAGTGCTAGGAGGACCTCTCACACACACACAGTGCTAGGAGGACCTCTCACACACACACAGGCTGGGAGGACCTCTCACACACACACAGGCTAGGAGGACCTCTCACACACACACAGTGCTAGGAGGACCTCTCACACACACACAGTGCTAGGAGGACCTCTCACACACACACAGGCTGGGAGGACCTCTCACACACACACAGTGCTAGGAGGACCTCTCACACACACACAGGCTAGGAGGACCTGTCATACACACACAGTGCTAGGAGAACCTCTCACACACACACAGGCTGGGAGGACCTCTCACACACACACACACACAGGCTAGGAGGACCTCTCATACACACACAGTGCTAGGAGGACCTCTCACACACACACAGTGCTAGGAGGACCTCTCACACACACACAGTGCTAGGAGGACCTCTCACACACACACAGTGCTAGGAGGACCTCTCACACACAGACAGTGCTAGGAGGACCTCTCATACACACACAGTGCTAGGAGGACCTCTCACACACACACACAGGCTGGGAGGACCTCTCACACACACACACACAGGCTAGGAGGACCTCTCATACACACACAGTGCTAGGAGGACCTCTCACACACACACAGTGCTAGGAGGACCTCTCACACACACACAGGCTGGGAGGACCTCTCACACACACACAGTGCTAGGAGGACCTCTCACACACACACAGGCTGGGAGGACCTCTCACACACACACAGTGCTAGGAGGACCTCTCACACACACACAGGCTGGGAGGACCTCTCACACACACACAGTGCTAGGAGGACCTCTCACACACACACAGGCTGGGAGGACCTCTCACACACACACAGTGCTAGGAGGACCTCTCACACACACACAGGCTGGGAGGACCTCTCACACACACACAGGCTGGGAGGACCTCTCACACACACACAGGCTGGGAGGACCTCTCATACACACACAGTGCTAGGAGGACCTCTCACGCACATACAGGCTGGGAGGACCTCTCACACACACACAGTGCTAGGAGGACCTCTCACACACACACAGGCTGGGAGGACCTCTCACACACACACAGGCTGGGAGGACCTCTCACACACACACAGTGCTAGGAGGACCTCTCACACACACACAGGCTGGGAGGACCTCTCACACACACACAGTGCTAGGAGGACCTCTCATACACACACAGGCTGGGAGGACCTCTCACACACACACACACACAGGCTGGGAGGACCTCTCACACACACACAGTGCTAGGAGGACCTCTCACACACACACACAGTGCTAGGAGGACCTCTCACACACACACAGTGCTAGGAGGACCTCTCACACACATACAGGCTGGGAGGACCTCTCGCACACACACAGTGCTAGGAGGACCTCTCACACACACACAGGCTGGGAGGACCTCTCACACACACACAGTGCTGGGAGGACCTCTCACACACACACAGGCTGGGAGGACCTCTCACACACACACAGGCTGGGAGGACCTCTCACACACACACAGTGCTAGGAGGACCTCTCATACACACACAGTGCTAGGAGGACCTCTCATACACACACAGGCTGGGAGGACCTCTCACACACACACAGGCTGGGAGGACCTCTCATACACACACAGGCTGGGAGGACCTCTCATACACACACAGGCTGGGAGGACCTCTCACACACACACAGTGCTAGGAGGACCTCTCATACACACACAGGCTGGGAGGACCTCTCACACACACACAGTGCTAGGAGGACCTCTCACACACACACAGTGCTAGGAGGACCTCTCACACACACACAGGCTGGGAGGACCTCTCACACACACACACACACACAGGCTGGGAGGACCTCTCACACACACACAGGCTGGGAGGACCTCTCATACACACACAGTGCTAGGAGGACCTCTCACACACACACAGGCTGGGAGGACCTCTCACACACACACAGGCTGGGAGGACCTCTCACACACACACACACAGTGCTAGGAGGACCTCTCACGCACATACAGGCTGGGAGGACCTCTCACACACACACAGTGCTAGGAGGACCTCTCACACACACACAGTGCTAGGAGGACCTCTCACGCACATACAGGCTGGGAGGACCTCTCACACACACACAGTGCTAGGAGGACCTCTCATACACACACAGTGCTAGGAGGACCTCTCATACACACACAGGCTGGGAGGACCTCTCATACACACACAGGCTGGGAGGACCTCTCATACACACACAGGCTGGGAGGACCTCTCATACACACACAGGCTGGGAGGACCTCTCATACACACACAGGCTGGGAGGACCTCTCATACACACACAGGCTGGGAGGACCTCTCACACACACACAGTGCTAGGAGGACCTCTCATACACACACAGTGCTAGGAGGACCTCTCACACACACACAGTGCTAGGAGGACCTCTCACACACACACAGTGCTAGGAGGACCTCTCACACACACACAGTGCTAGGAGGACCTCTCATACACACACAGGCTGGGAGGACCTCTCACACACACACAGTGCTAGGAGGACCTCTCACACACACACAGTGCTAGGAGGACCTCTCACGCACATACAGGCTGGGAGGACCTCTCACGCACATACAGGCTGGGAGGACCTCTCACACACACACAGTGCTGGGAGGACCTCTCACACACACACAGGCTGGGAGGACCTCTCACACACACACAGGCTGGGAGGACCTCTCACACACACACAGTGCTAGGAGGACCTCTCATACACACACAGTGCTAGGAGGACCTCTCATACACACACAGGCTGGGAGGACCTCTCATACACACACAGGCTGGGAGGACCTCTCATACACACACAGGCTGGGAGGACCTCTCATACACACACAGGCTGGGAGGACCTCTCATACACACACAGGCTGGGAGGACCTCTCATACACACACAGGCTGGGAGGACCTCTCACACACACACAGTGCTAGGAGGACCTCTCATACACACACAGTGCTAGGAGGACCTCTCACACACACACAGTGCTAGGAGGACCTCTCACACACACACAGTGCTAGGAGGACCTCTCACACACACACAGTGCTAGGAGGACCTCTCATACACACACAGGCTGGGAGGACCTCTCACACACACACAGGCTGGGAGGACCTCTCATACACACACAGGCTGGGAGGACCTCTCACACACACACAGTGCTAGGAGGACCTCTCACACACACACACAGTGCTAGGAGGACCTCTCATACACACACAGGCTGGGAGGACCTCTCACACACACACACACAGGCTAGGAGGACCTCTCACACACACACAGTGCTAGGAGGACCTCTCACACACACACACACAGGCTGGGAGGACCTCTCACACACACACAGGCTGGGAGGACCTCTCACACACACACAGTGCTGGGAGGACCTCTCACACACACACAGGCTGGGAGGACCTCTCACACACACACAGGCTGGGAGGACCTCTCACACACACACAGTGCTAGGAGGACCTCTCATACACACACAGTGCTAGGAGGACCTCTCATACACACACAGGCTGGGAGGACCTCTCACACACACACAGGCTGGGAGGACCTCTCATACACACACAGGCTGGGAGGACCTCTCACACACACACAGGCTGGGAGGACCTCTCACACACACACACAGTGCTAGGAGGACCTCTCACACACACACAGGCTGGGAGGACCTCTCACACACACACAGTGCTAGGAGGACCTCTCATACACACACAGGCTAGGAGGACCTCTCATACACACACAGTGCTAGGAGAACCTCTCATACACACACAGACAGTGCTAGGAGGACCTCTCACACACACACAGGCTGGGAGGACCTCTCACACACACACACACAGTGCTAGGAGAACCTCTCATACACACACAGACAGTGCTAGGAGGACCTCTCACACACACACAGGCTGGGAGGACCTCTCACACACACACAGGCTGGGAGGACCTCTCACACACACACAGGCTGGGAGGACCTCTCACACACACACAGGCTGGGAGGACCTCTCACACACACACACACAGTGCTAGGAGGACCTCTCACGCACATACAGGCTGGGAGGACCTCTCACACACACACAGTGCTAGGAGGACCTCTCACGCACATACAGGCTGGGAGGACCTCTCATACACACACAGGCTGGGAGGACCTCTCACACACACACAGTGCTGGGAGGACCTCTCACACACACACAGTGCTGGGAGGACCTCTCACACACACACAGGCTGGGAGGACCTCTCACACACACACAGGCTGGGAGGACCTCTCACACACACACAGTGCTAGGAGGACCTCTCACACACATACAGGCTGGGAGGACCTCTCATACACACACAGTGCTAGGAGGACCTCTCATACACACACAGGCTGGGAGGACCTCTCACACACACACAGGCTGGGAGGACCTCTCACACACACACAGGCTGGGAGGACCTCTCACACACATACAGGCTGGGAGGACCTCTCACACACACACAGTGCTAGGAGGACCTCTCATACACACACAGGCTGGGAGGACCTCTCACACACACACACACAGTGCTAGGAGGACCTCTCATACACACACAGGCTGGGAGGACCTCTCACACACACACACACAGTGCTAGGAGGACCTCTCACACACACACAGGCTGGGAGGACCTCTCACACACACACAGGCTGGGAGGACCTCTCACACACACACAGGCTGGGAGGACCTCTCATACACACACAGGCTAGGAGGACCTCTCACACACACACACACAGTGCTAGGAGGACCTCTCACACACACACAGTGCTAGGAGGACCTCTCATACACACACAGGCTGGGAGGACCTCTCACACACACACAGGCTGGGAGGACCTCTCATACACACACAGGCTGGGAGGACCTCTCATACACACACAGGCTGGGAGGACCTCTCACACACACACAGTGCTAGGAGGACCTCTCATACACACACAGGCTGGGAGGACCTCTCACACACACACACAGTGCTAGGAGGACCTCTCACACACACACACAGTGCTAGGAGGACCTCTCACACACACACAGGCTGGGAGGACCTCTCACACACACACAGTGCTAGGAGGACCTCTCACACACACACACACAGGCTGGGAGGACCTCTCACACACACACAGGCTGGGAGGACCTCTCATACACACACAGTGCTAGGAGGACCTCTCACACACACACAGGCTGGGAGGACCTCTCACACACACACAGGCTGGGAGGACCTCTCACACACACACAGGCTGGGAGGACCTCCCACACACACACAGGCTGGGAGGACCTCTCACACACACACAGGCTGGGAGGACCTCTCACACACACACAGGCTGGGAGGACCTCTCACACACACACAGGCTGGGAGGACCTCTCACACACATACAGGCTGGGAGGACCTCTCACACACATACAGGCTGGGAGGACCTCTCACACACACACAGTGCTAGGAGGACCTCTCACACACACACAGGCTGGGAGGACCTCTCACACACACACAGTGCTAGGAGGACCTCTCACACACACACAGGCTGGGAGGACCTCTCACACACACACAGGCTGGGAGGACCTCTCACACACATACAGGCTGGGAGGACCTCTCACACACATACAGGCTGGGAGGACCTCTCACACACACACAGTGCTAGGAGGACCTCTCATACACACACAGTGCTAGGAGGACCTCTCATACACACACAGGCTGGGAGGACCTCTCACACACATACAGGCTGGGAGGACCTCTCACACACATACAGGCTGGGAGGACCTCTCACACACACACAGTGCTAGGAGGACCTCTCACACACACACAGGCTGGGAGGACCTCTCATACACACACAGTGCTAGGAGGACCTCTCACACACACACACACAGTGCTAGGAGGACCTCTCACGCACATACAGGCTGGGAGGACCTCTCACACACACACAGTGCTAGGAGGACCTCTCACGCACATACAGGCTGGGAGGACCTCTCATACACACACAGTGCTAGGAGGACCTCTCACGCACATACAGGCTGGGAGGACCTCTCATACACACACAGGCTGGGAGGACCTCTCACACACACACACACACAGTGCTAGGAGGACCTCTCACACACACACACAGGCTGGGAGGACCTCTCACACACACACAGTGCTGGGAGGACCTCTCACACACACACAGTGCTGGGAGGACCTCTCACACACACACAGTGCTGGGAGGACCTCTCACACACACACAGGCTGGGAGGACCTCTCACACACACACAGTGCTAGGAGGACCTCTCACACACATACAGGCTGGGAGGACCTCTCACACACACACAGTGCTAGGAGGACCTCTCACACACATACAGGCTGGGAGGACCTCTCATACACACACAGTGCTAGGAGGACCTCTCATACACACACAGGCTGGGAGGACCTCTCACACACACACAGGCTGGGAGGACCTCTCTCACACACACAGGCTGGGAGGACCTCTCTCACACACACAGGCTGGGAGGACCTCTCACACACACACAGGCTGGGAGGACCTCTCACACACACACAGGCTGGGAGGACCTCTCACACACACACAGGCTGGGAGGACCTCTCACACACACACAGTGCTAGGAGGACCTCTCACACACATACAGGCTGGGAGGACCTCTCATACACACACAGTGCTAGGAGGACCTCTCATGCACACACAGGCTGGGAGGACCTCTCACACACACACACAGTGCTAGGAGGACCTCTCACACACACACAGGCTGGGAGGACCTCTCATACACACACAGGCTGGGAGGACCTCTCACACACACACAGGCTGGGAGGACCTCTCACACACATACAGTGCTAGGAGGACCTCTCATACACACACAGACAGTGCTAGGAGGACCTCTCATACACACACAGTGCTAGGAGGACCTCTCACACACACACAGGCTGGGAGGACCTCTCACACACACACAGGCTGGGAGGACCTCTCACACACATACAGGCTGGGAGGACCTCTCACACACACACAGTGCTAGGAGGACCTCTCATACACACACAGGCTGGGAGGACCTCTCACACACACACACACAGTGCTAGGAGGACCTCTCATACACACACAGGCTGGGAGGACCTCTCACACACACACAGGCTGGGAGGACCTCTCACACACACACAGGCTGGGAGGACCTCTCACACACACACAGGCTGGGAGGACCTCTCATACACACACAGGCTAGGAGGACCTCTCACACACACACACACAGTGCTAGGAGGACCTCTCACACACACACAGGCTGGGAGGACCTCTCACACACACACAGGCTGGGAGGACCTCTCACACACACACAGGCTGGGAGGACCTCTCACACACACACAGTGCTAGGAGGACCTCTCACACACATACAGGCTGGGAGGACCTCTCATACACACACAGTGCTAGGAGGACCTCTCATACACACACAGGCTGGGAGGACCTCTCACACAGGCTGGGAGGACCTCTCTCACACACACAGGCTGGGAGGACCTCTCTCACACACACAGGCTGGGAGGACCTCTCACACACACACAGGCTGGGAGGACCTCTCACACACACACACAGTGCTAGGAGGACCTCTCACACACACACACAGGCTGGGAGGACCTCTCACACACACACAGGCTGGGAGGACCTCTCATACACACACAGTGCTGGGAGGACCTCTCACACACACACAGGCTGGGAGGACCTCTCATACACACACAGTGCTAGGAGGACCTCTCATACACACACAGACAGTGCTAGGAGGACCTCTCATACACACACAGTGCTAGGAGGACCTCTCACACACACACAGGCTGGGAGGACCTCTCACACACACACAGGCTAGGAGGACCTCTCACACACACACACAGTGCTAGGAGGACCTCTCACACACACACAGTGCTAGGAGGACCTCTCACACACACACAGGCTGGGAGGACCTCTCACACACACACAGTGCTAGGAGGACCTCTCACACACACACAGGCTAGGAGGACCTCTCACACACACACAGTGCTAGGAGGACCTCTCACACACACACAGTGCTAGGAGGACCTCTCACACACACACAGTGCTAGGAGGACCTCTCACACACAGACAGTGCTAGGAGAACCTCTCACACACACACAGGCTGGGAGAACCTCTCACACACACACAGGCTGGGAGGACCTCTCACACACACACAGGCTAGGAGGACCTCTCATACACACACAGTGCTAGGAGGACCTCTCACACACACACAGTGCTAGGAGGACCTCTCACACACACACAGTGCTAGGAGGACCTCTCACACACAGACAGTGCTAGGAGGACCTCTCATACACACACAGTGCTAGGAGGACCTCTCACACACACACAGGCTGGGAGGACCTCTCACACACACACACACAGGCTAGGAGGACCTCTCATACACACACAGTGCTAGGAGGACCTCTCACACACACACAGTGCTAGGAGGACCTCTCACACACACACAGGCTGGGAGGACCTCTCACACACACACAGTGCTAGGAGGACCTCTCACACACACACAGGCTGGGAGGACCTCTCACACACACACAGTGCTAGGAGGACCTCTCACACACACACAGGCTGGGAGGACCTCTCACACACACACAGTGCTAGGAGGACCTCTCACACACACACAGGCTGGGAGGACCTCTCACACACACACAGTGCTAGGAGGACCTCTCACACACACACAGGCTGGGAGGACCTCTCACACACACACAGGCTGGGAGGACCTCTCACACACACACAGGCTGGGAGGACCTCTCATACACACACAGTGCTAGGAGGACCTCTCACGCACATACAGGCTGGGAGGACCTCTCATACACACACAGTGCTAGGAGGACCTCTCACGCACACACAGTGCTAGGAGGACCTCTCACACACACACAGTGCTAGGAGGACCTCTCACACACATACAGGCTGGGAGGACCTCTCGCACACACACAGTGCTAGGAGGACCTCTCACACACACACAGGCTGGGAGGACCTCTCACACACACACAGGCTGGGAGGACCTCTCACACACACACAGTGCTGGGAGGACCTCTCACACACACACAGGCTGGGAGGACCTCTCACACACACACAGGCTGGGAGGACCTCTCACACACACACAGTGCTAGGAGGACCTCTCATACACACACAGTGCTAGGAGGACCTCTCATACACACACAGGCTGGGAGGACCTCTCACACACACACAGGCTGGGAGGACCTCTCAGACACACACAGGCTGGGAGGACCTCTCATACACACACAGGCTGGGAGGACCTCTCATACACACACAGGCTGGGAGGACCTCTCACACACACACAGTGCTAGGAGGACCTCTCATACACACACAGTGCTAGGAGGACCTCTCACACACACACAGTGCTAGGAGGACCTCTCACACACACACAGTGCTAGGAGGACCTCTCACACACACACAGGCTGGGAGGACCTCTCACACACACACAGGCTGGGAGGACCTCTCATACACACACAGGCTGGGAGGACCTCTCATACACACACAGGCTGGGAGGACCTCTCACACACACACAGTGCTAGGAGGACCTCTCACACACACACACAGTGCTAGGAGGACCTCTCATACACACACAGGCTGGGAGGACCTCTCACACACACACACACAGGCTAGGAGGACCTCTCACACACACACAGTGCTAGGAGGACCTCTCACACACACACACACAGGCTGGGAGGACCTCTCACACACACACAGGCTGGGAGGACCTCTCACACACACACAGGCTGGGAGGACCTCTCACACACACACAGTGCTGGGAGGACCTCTCACACACACACAGGCTGGGAGGACCTCTCACACACACACAGGCTGGGAGGACCTCTCACACACACACAGGCTGGGAGGACCTCTCACACACACACAGTGCTAGGAGGACCTCTCATACACACACAGTGCTAGGAGGACCTCTCATACACACACAGGCTGGGAGGACCTCTCACACACACACAGGCTGGGAGGACCTCTCATACACACACAGGCTGGGAGGACCTCTCATACACACACAGGCTGGGAGGACCTCTCACACACACACAGTGCTAGGAGGACCTCTCACACACACACAGTGCTAGGAGGACCTCTCACACACACACAGTGCTAGGAGGACCTCTCATACACACACAGGCTGGGAGGACCTCTCACACACACACAGGCTGGGAGGACCTCTCATACACACACAGGCTGGGAGGACCTCTCATACACACACAGTGCTAGGAGGACCTCTCACACACACACACAGTGCTAGGAGGACCTCTCACACACACACACAGTGCTAGGAGGACCTCTCATACACACACAGGCTGGGAGGACCTCTCACACACACACAGTGCTAGGAGGACCTCTCACACACACACACACACAGGCTGGGAGGACCTCTCACACACACACAGGCTGGGAGGACCTCTCATACACACACAGTGCTAGGAGGACCTCTCACACACACACAGGCTGGGAGGACCTCTCACACACACACAGGCTGGGAGGACCTCTCACACACACACAGGCTGGGAGGACCTCCCACACACACACAGGCTGGGAGGACCTCTCACACACACACAGGCTGGGAGGACCTCTCACACACACACAGGCTGGGAGGACCTCTCACACACACACAGGCTGGGAGGACCTCTCACACACATACAGGCTGGGAGGACCTCTCACACACACACAGTGCTAGGAGGACCTCTCACACACACACAGGCTGGGAGGACCTCTCACACACACACAGTGCTAGGAGGACCTCTCACACACACACAGGCTGGGAGGACCTCTCACACACACACAGGCTGGGAGGACCTCTCACACACATACAGGCTGGGAGGACCTCTCACACACACACAGTGCTAGGAGGACCTCTCACACACACACAGTGCTAGGAGGACCTCTCATACACACACAGTGCTAGGAGGACCTCTCATACACACACAGGCTGGGAGGACCTCTCACACACATACAGGCTGGGAGGACCTCTCACACACATACAGGCTGGGAGGACCTCTCACACACACACAGTGCTAGGAGGACCTCTCATACACACACAGTGCTAGGAGGACCTCTCACACACACACAGGCTGGGAGGACCTCTCATACACACACAGTGCTAGGAGGACCTCTCACACACACACACACAGTGCTAGGAGGACCTCTCACGCACATACAGGCTGGGAGGACCTCTCACACACACACAGTGCTAGGAGGACCTCTCACGCACATACAGGCTGGGAGGACCTCTCATACACACACAGGCTGGGAGGACCTCTCACACACACACACACAGTGCTAGGAGGACCTCTCACACACACACACAGGCTGGGAGGACCTCTCACACACACACAGTGCTGGGAGGACCTCTCACACACACACAGGCTGGGAGGACCTCTCACACACACACACAGGCTGGGAGGACCTCTCACACACACACAGTGCTAGGAGGACCTCTCACACACATACAGGCTGGGAGGACCTCTCATACACACACAGTGCTAGGAGGACCTCTCATACACACACAGGCTGGGAGGACCTCTCACACACACACAGGCTGGGAGGACCTCTCTCACACACACAGGCTGGGAGGACCTCTCATACACACACACACACACAGTGCTAGGAGGACCTCTCACACACACACACACAGTGCTAGGAGGACCTCTCACACACACACAGGCTGGGAGGACCTCTCACACATACACAGTGCTAGGAGGACCTCTCACACACACACAGGCTGGGAGGACCTCTCACACACACACAGGCTGGGAGGACCTCTCTCACACATACAGGCTGGGAGGACCTCTCATACACACACAGTGCTAGGAGGACCTCTCACACACACACAGGCTGGGAGGACCTCTCACACACATACAGGCTGGGAGGACCTCTCATACACACACAGTGCTAGGAGGACCTCTCATACACACACAGGCTGGGAGGACCTCTCACACACACACACACAGTGCTAGGAGGACCTCTCATACACACACAGGCTGGGAGGACCTCTCACACACACACACACACACAGTGCTAGGAGGACCTCTCACACACACACAGGCTGGGAGGACCTCTCACACACACACAGGCTGGGAGGACCTCTCATACACACACAGGCTAGGAGGACCTCTCACACACACACACACACAGTGCTAGGAGGACCTCTCATACACACACAGGCTGGGAGGACCTCTCATACACACACAGGCTGGGAGGACCTCTCACACACACACAGGCTGGGAGGACCTCTCTCACACACACAGGCTGGGAGGACCTCTCTCACACACACAGGCTGGGAGGACCTCTCTCACACACACAGGCTGGGAGGACCTCTCTCACACACACAGGCTGGGAGGACCTCTCACACACACACAGGCTGGGAGGACCTCTCACACACACACACAGTGCTAGGAGGACCTCTCACACACACACAGGCTGGGAGGACCTCTCACACACACACAGGCTGGGAGGACCTCTCATACACACACAGTGCTGGGAGGACCTCTCACACACACACAGGCTGGGAGGACCTCTCATACACACACAGTGCTAGGAGGACCTCTCATACACACACAGACAGTGCTAGGAGGACCTCTCACACACACACAGGCTGGGAGGACCTCTCACACACACACAGGCTAGGAGGACCTCTCACACACACACAGTGCTAGGAGGACCTCTCACACACACACAGTGCTAGGAGGACCTCTCACACACACACAGGCTGGGAGGACCTCTCACACACACACAGGCTGGGAGGACCTCTCACACACACACAGTGCTAGGAGGACCTCTCACACACACACAGGCTAGGAGGACCTGTCATACACACACAGTGCTAGGAGAACCTCTCACACACACACAGGCTGGGAGGACCTCTCACACACACACACACACAGGCTAGGAGGACCTCTCATACACACACAGTGCTAGGAGGACCTCTCACACACACACAGTGCTAGGAGGACCTCTCACACACACACAGTGCTAGGAGGACCTCTCACACACACACAGTGCTAGGAGGACCTCTCACACACACACAGTGCTAGGAGGACCTCTCACACACAGACAGTGCTAGGAGGACCTCTCACACACAGACAGTGCTAGGAGGACCTCTCATACACACACAGTGCTAGGAGGACCTCTCACACACACACAGGCTGGGAGGACCTCTCACACACACACACACAGGCTAGGAGGACCTCTCATACACACACAGTGCTAGGAGGACCTCTCACACACACACACACAGGCTAGGAGGACCTCTCATACACACACAGTGCTAGGAGGACCTCTCACACACACACAGGCTGGGAGGACCTCTCACACACACACAGTGCTAGGAGGACCTCTCACACACACACAGTGCTAGGAGGACCTCTCACACACACACAGGCTGGGAGGACCTCTCACACACAGACAGTGCTAGGAGGACCTCTCATACACACACAGGCTGGGAGGACCTCTCACACACACACACACAGGCTAGGAGGACCTCTCATACACACACAGTGCTAGGAGGACCTCTCACACACATACAGGCTGGGAGGACCTCTCACACACACACAGGCTGGGAGGACCTCTCACACACACACACACAGGCTAGGAGGACCTCTCATACACACACAGTGCTAGGAGGACCTCTCACACACACACACACACAGGCTAGGAGGACCTCTCATACACACACAGGCTGGGAGGACCTCTCACACACACACAGTGCTAGGAGGACCTCTCATACACACACAGGCTGGGAGGACCTCTCACACACACACAGTGCTAGGAGGACCTCTCACACACACACAGGCTAGGAGGACCTCTCACACACACACAGGCTGGGAGGACCTCTCACACACAGACAGTGCTAGGAGGACCTCTCATACACACACAGGCTGGGAGGACCTCTCACACACACACAGTGCTGGGAGGACCTCTCACACACACACAGGCTGGGAGGACCTCTCACACACACACACAGGCTGGGAGGACCTCTCACACACACACAGTGCTAGGAGGACCTCTCACACACATACAGGCTGGGAGGACCTCTCATACACACACAGTGCTAGGAGGACCTCTCATACACACACAGGCTGGGAGGACCTCTCACACACACACAGGCTGGGAGGACCTCTCTCACACACACAGGCTGGGAGGACCTCTCATACACACACACACACACAGTGCTAGGAGGACCTCTCACACACACACACACAGTGCTAGGAGGACCTCTCACACACACACAGGCTGGGAGGACCTCTCACACACACACAGTGCTAGGAGGACCTCTCACACACACACAGGCTGGGAGGACCTCTCACACACACACAGGCTGGGAGGACCTCTCTCACACATACAGGCTGGGAGGACCTCTCATACACACACAGTGCTAGGAGGACCTCTCACACACACACAGGCTGGGAGGACCTCTCATACACACACAGGCTGGGAGGACCTCTCATACACACACAGTGCTAGGAGGACCTCTCATACACACACAGGCTGGGAGGACCTCTCACACACACACACAGTGCTAGGAGGACCTCTCATACACACACAGGCTGGGAGGACCTCTCACACACACACACACACACACACAGTGCTAGGAGGACCTCTCACACACACACAGGCTGGGAGGACCTCTCACACACACACAGGCTGGGAGGACCTCTCATACACACACAGGCTAGGAGGACCTCTCACACACACACACACAGTGCTAGGAGGACCTCTCATACACACACAGGCTGGGAGGACCTCTCATACACACACAGGCTGGGAGGACCTCTCACACACACACACAGGCTGGGAGGACCTCTCTCACACACACAGGCTGGGAGGACCTCTCTCACACACACAGGCTGGGAGGACCTCTCTCACACACACAGGCTGGGAGGACCTCTCTCACACACACAGGCTGGGAGGACCTCTCACACACACACAGGCTGGGAGGACCTCTCACACACACACACAGTGCTAGGAGGACCTCTCACACACACACAGGCTGGGAGGACCTCTCACACACACACAGGCTGGGAGGACCTCTCATACACACACAGTGCTGGGAGGACCTCTCACACACACACAGGCTGGGAGGACCTCTCATACACACACAGTGCTAGGAGGACCTCTCATACACACACAGACAGTGCTAGGAGGACCTCTCACACACACACAGGCTAGGAGGACCTCTCACACACACACACAGTGCTAGGAGGACCTCTCACACACACACAGTGCTAGGAGGACCTCTCACACACACACAGGCTGGGAGGACCTCTCACACACACACAGTGCTAGGAGGACCTCTCACACACACACAGGCTAGGAGGACCTGTCATACACACACAGTGCTAGGAGAACCTCTCACACACACACAGGCTGGGAGGACCTCTCACACACACACACACACAGGCTAGGAGGACCTCTCATACACACACAGTGCTAGGAGGACCTCTCACACACACACACACAGGCTAGGAGGACCTCTCATACACACACAGTGCTAGGAGGACCTCTCACACACACACAGTGCTAGGAGGACCTCTCACACACACACAGTGCTAGGAGGACCTCTCACACACACACAGTGCTAGGAGGACCTCTCACACACACACAGTGCTAGGAGGACCTCTCACACACACACAGTGCTAGGAGGACCTCTCACACACACACAGTGCTAGGAGGACCTCTCACACACAGACAGTGCTAGGAGGACCTCTCATACACACACAGTGCTAGGAGGACCTCTCACACACACACAGGCTGGGAGGACCTCTCACACACACACACACACACAGGCTAGGAGGACCTCTCATACACACACAGTGCTAGGAGGACCTCTCACACACACACACACAGGCTAGGAGGACCTCTCATACACACACAGTGCTAGGAGGACCTCTCACACACACACAGGCTGGGAGGACCTCTCACACACACACAGTGCTAGGAGGACCTCTCACACACACACAGTGCTAGGAGGACCTCTCACACACACACAGGCTGGGAGGACCTCTCACACACAGACAGTGCTAGGAGGACCTCTCATACACACACAGGCTGGGAGGACCTCTCACACACACACACACAGGCTAGGAGGACCTCTCATACACACACAGTGCTAGGAGGACCTCTCACACACATACAGGCTGGGAGGACCTCTCACACACACACAGGCTGGGAGGACCTCTCACACACACACACACAGGCTAGGAGGACCTCTCATACACACACAGTGCTAGGAGGACCTCTCACACACACACACACAGGCTAGGAGGACCTCTCATACACACACAGGCTGGGAGGACCTCTCACACACAGACAGTGCTAGGAGGACCTCTCATACACACACAGGCTGGGAGGACCTCTCACACACACACAGTGCTAGGAGGACCTCTCACACACACACAGGCTAGGAGGACCTCTCACACACACACAGGCTGGGAGGACCTCTCACACACAGACAGTGCTAGGAGGACCTCTCATACACACACAGGCTGGGAGGACCTCTCACACACACACACACAGGCTAGGAGGACCTCTCATACACACACAGTGCTAGGAGGACCTCTCACACACATACAGGCTGGGAGGACCTCTCACACACACACAGGCTGGGAGGACCTCTCACACACACACAGGCTGGGAGGACCTCTCACACACACACACACAGGCTAGGAGGACCTCTCATACACACACAGTGCTAGGAGGACCTCTCACACACACACACACAGTGCTAGGAGGACCTCTCACACACACACACACAGGCTAGGAGGACCTCTCATACACACACACAGTGCTAGGAGGACCTCTCACACACACACAGGCTGGGAGGACCTCTCACACACACACAGGCTGGGAGGACCTCTCACACACACACAGTGCTAGGAGGACCTCTCACACACACACACAGGCTGGGAGGACCTCTCACACACACACAGTGCTAGGAGGACCTCTCACACACACACACACATTGCTGGGTGGATGCAGTAAGCACAGTTCACGTTGTAAAGCGCAGAGCACGCCCCTCCTCCAGAGATTGTGCACTTTGAAGAACTTTATTGACAAGGGGGAGCGAAAAAGCAGAAGCCGGAAGTAGTCAGAGCTCGTCGCCCGGCACCGGAAGTCGCATTACTCTCAGGAAAGATGGCAGACGTGACTGTGCGCTTTGCTCCTGTCGGCGGGTTTCAGTTCGGGAACTGCAGGCGGTGAGAGCGGGCGGGGGGAAGGGGAGACGGTGTACCGGGAGGAGGGACCCGTGGCTGGGATAGTGCAGAGTGTATAGGAGGGAGCTTTGTATGATGGGGCTCTATGGAGAGCCTGGCGGCTTCTGGTGTGCTCTTCTCCACTGTGGAGCTTTGTCAGATGAGAAATCGTATACCGTATAATGTAAAGACCACATTAAACTATCAGCTATTACTGAAGGCAGCACTGTTTAGTTTTGGAGAGGGAATTAGAACACATGTCAGTTGTCATTGTCTGTGTCCCCTTTAGGGAGATTCACCCTCCTATATGTCCTGTTTATTGCTATCACCAGTCATAGTGAAGGAGAAAATCCAGCTCCTAAACGATTCTGAAAGGCTCTGTACATGGACACACAGGCTTTTAGGGCCCTTTCACACATGCGGACCGTATGTCTGTTTTTTCATCCATCCGTTTACTGATGAAAAACGGACATACATGTATCCCTATGTGATAGCGGGTGTCAGCGGATGAACATCCGCTGACACCTGATCGCATCAGTGTCCGCTATGCTCCGTTTCTGCAGACAGAGGAAAATCCTATTTTTCCATCCGTCTGCAGATCGGATGAAGACGGTCCGTGAGCGGAGATCTGACAGGGCGATCCCTGCACAGTGTGCGGGGACCGCCCTGTCATCTGCCGGCTCAGCGGGGATCAACGGAGCGATCCCCACTGAGCAAGCGGATGAGAAAGGTATGGATCCTCATGGGATCTGTACGTGTGAAAGGGGCCTAAGAGCTGAGTTTAGAAACTTTGACAAAAAAAAAAAATGCCAAAAGCTCAAACTCAAGTTTAGGAGCTGCTAGTGTACATGAAACTTTAATTCAGACAAGACATGCTTTGTCTCTTCTGAATTAACCTGTTTTTCCGGCTGTATAGATATATTCGCCCTCTTGGAGGGTGAACTTTAATGCTGAGAGGCCACATATATGCAGCCCCAATGTAAATAAAGTACCTGTGCGGAGAGCGTGTGCTTTGTACATTCGCCCCACAGTTACCGTCAGGGAACAGAAAGCTCCCGAAGCCTATTTGCAATCGGGATCGCTCCGATCATGTGACTGCTGTGTAGAGCTGCACGATTCTGGCTAAAATGAGAATCACAATGTTTTTGCTTAGAAGATGGATCACTATTCTCGCGGCATAACTTCATCTTTCACATTAAAACAAAAAAAAATTGGGCTAACTTTATTGTTTCTTTTTTTTTATTATTAATTGAAGTGTATTTTTCCCCAAAAATTGCATTTGAAAGACCGCTGGGCAAATACAGTGTGACATAAAATATTGCAGCAATTGCCATTTTACTCCCTAGGATCTCTGCTAAATATATATATATATATATATGTTTGGGGGTTCCAAGTAATTTTCTAGCGAAAAATATTGATTTTAACTGAAACAAGTGTCCAGAAAAAGATTTGGACTTTAAAGCGGAGCTCCGCCGGAAAAAAATATTAAAAGCCAGCAGCTACAACAGCTGCTGACTTTTAATATTAGGACACTTACCTGTCCTGGAGTCCAGCGACGTCCACAGCAGAGGACGAGCAATCGCTTGTCACTCTGCTGCCCCCACTGCCATCCTCGGTGAGGGAACCAGCAAGTGAAGCCTTCACTGCCCGGTTCCCTACGGCACATGCGCGAGTCGCGCTGCACCGTTCTGACTGGTCCCCGTGTGTTCTGAGAGCTGAGTGTTTCCCAGAACACAACGGGTATTCTGTGGGGAAGTGACGTACTTCCTGCCGATTTCCCGCAGAGAGGACTCCCAGAAGTGGGTGAAAATACCTGTCTTAGACATATCTTCACCCCCCTCCCCCCTGAAAGGTGTCAATTGTGACACCGGAGGTGGGGGGGGTTTCCGATGAGCGGAAGTTCCACTTTAGGGTGGGGCTCTGCTTTAAGTGGTTAAACTTCCTGCATTTGCACACAGAAGTTTGATCTAAGAAGGAAGTTAGTTACAATGTTTCATGTTGTTAAAAACTTGGCAGACTGCCGGATTTTTTCTTTACACACACAGTTTATCACTTTGATCTAAGAAGGAAGCAATGTTTACTGTTTAAAAACTTGGCAGACTGCCCGGATATTTTCTTTTGACAGCTGAGAAAGCAAATAAATTCTCTCCACTTGTTATATGAAAGAATCGTCAAACTCTGCATTGGAGAGCGTCAGGGGGGTTGAATCGAGATCACGATTTTTTTAACGATTAATTGCGCAGCTCCACTGCTGTGACAGCCAATCACAGCGGTTATATAACTGGAATGCCCACCTCCACATCCAGCCATTCAGAACACTTAAAGGCTGGGAGGTGGTGAAAGTTACTTACCTGCTTGTCTGCCCCTGTACAGTGAGCCGTGCATGCGGCACTCACTGTACAATTCTGTTGGAATTGTTGGATTTTCGATTGCATTCTGTCTCAGTGACAATGGCGACCAGAACAAACTGAAGGATGAATCTCCCCAATGAGAACATAGGCAGCAATATAAACCTTGCAGAAGTTCTAATCCTTCCATATTTTATCCAGAACAAAAGAAAACCTTTTGCATACACTCAGTTTAATCTACAATCTTCCTCTGTCAGATTTAGTTGCGAAGATTGATCCCCAGAACCTGCTTGCCAGTTTCTGACTGGTCTAATTACTGCCTTTCTGAGCAGCATCATCGGGCAGAAGCAGTGGCCATGTTATTAGGGTGAAATATAACTTTTGGTAAGAGTGTCTGCCCAAATGTTAGCATACCATGGAGTAGGGCTGGGGAAATAAATGGATTTGAATCGAGTTGAGAGGTCAAATCGATTAAAATTTTCAGCAAATCTATTTATTTTATTTTTTTTCACCAGGACCAGCGATGACACCGCGCCGGTCCTGAGGAGCTGTGGGCAGGAGTTTTTAGGTGTGGCCGCGGCTTCGGCCTAGTCCGCGAGGCCGGAAGCCACAGACTAGGCCGAAGCCGCGGCCTCGTCTAAAAACTCCTGCCCGCAGCTCCACAGGACCGGCGTGGTGTCCATCAAAAAAAAAATTAAAAACTTGATACAAATCGTGAATCAAGTTTTTTTTAAATCGCAGATATTTTTGGGGAAAAAATCACCCAGCTCTACCATGGAGTATTACCATGTGCTAGACCATCCCATAAAAACAAAACAAGAATAATATATCCTCCATCCACCGGATGGAGTGTCCAGAGTTAAGTTGGCCATATACAGGCTGATTGTGCAATCTCTGTAGTATCATTTTTAGATCTTCCAAAGCTTTCTAATATGAGGACAGAACTAAGCATTTGATTCAATTAATATCAAATCAGGAAATGGTACATATTTGTAATGGTAGAGCAGGAGATTGTACAATCAGATTGCGTACTGTGAGGTCAGTCTTTAGAATTAGATGTACAATGTAAAAAAGCCATAATATGTTTTAAAATGCTGTTTGCGCATGAATAACGCATTCATGGAATATCTACTAAATATCAAGGCAGGTAAATAATGTAAATGTTTGTTTCATAGAAATGCTCTTTTGGAAAAGGAGTTCTTACAGAAAGGACACAAGCTCCCTGCAGCTCGCAAAACCGGCACCACGATTGCTGGCATTGTATTCAAGGTATGATTACCAGCATGTATACCATGAGAATGTTTGATTTATTCCTTTTTACACACAGTAACACATTTTAGAGCCGGTTCACACAGGGGCAACATGACTTTGTGCATGACTTTGCGAGGCAACTTGGACACGACTTCAGCGTGAACCACAGCGCGACTTGAAGTCGCCTCCAGGACAGGCTTCTTTGCCAGTACCTGCCCGCGAGAATGTGTTTCCAGCACAATCCCATCGCGCTGGTTCTCGGCGTCAGGGTACTGTACATCTCACACTCCCCTGTGTTTGGTATGAATCATGAGGGGGAACTCCACGCCAAATTTTAAATTAGAAAAAAGGCATGGGTTCCCCTCCAAGAGCGTACCAGGCCCTTCGGTCTGGTATGGATTTCAAGGGGAACCCCCTACGCCGAAAAAACTGCGTGGGGTCCTCCCCCAAAATCCATACCAGACCCTTATCCGAGCACGCAGCCCGGCCGGTCAGGAAGGGGGTTGGGGACGAGCGAGCATCCCCCCCTCAACCGTACGGGGCCGCATGCCCTCAACATGGTGGGTGGGTGCTTTGGGGCAGGGGGGGCGGCCTGCGGGCCCCCCACCCCAAAGCACCTTGTCCCCATGTTGATGAGGACAAGGGCCTCTTCCCGACAACCCTGGCCGTGGGTCTGCGGGTGGGGGGGTTATCGGAATCTGCAAGCCCCTTTTAATAAGGGGGGCCCCCAGATCCCGGCCCCCCACCCTATGTGAATGAGTATGGGGTACAACGTACCCCTACCCATTCACCTGGGGGAAAAGTGTCAATAAAAAAAACACACTAGACCGCTTTTGAAAATAATTAATTAGGCAGCTCCTGGGGTCTTGCGGCCTGGTACGGTTCAGGAGGGGGGGCACTCACTCGACCCCCCCCCCCCAACCCCTTTTTGACCGGCCGGGCTGCATGCTCGGATAAGGGTCTGGTATGGATTTTGGGGGGACCCCCACGCTGTTTTTTTCGGCGTAGGTGGTTCCCCTTGAAATCCATACCAGACCTAAGGGGAACCATGCCGTTTTTTTATTTAAAATTTCTCGTGGAGTTCCCCCTCATGATTCATACCAAATACCAGCTCCCCGGGAGGAATTTGCCTTGGAGCCGGTTCACACAGGGATGACTTCCTGTAAAGTTGCCTCACTATGAACGGGGATCCGACTTGGAGGCGACTTCCATTGAAATCAATGGGTACAAGTCGCCAAGAAGTCGGATTGAAGTCGTACAGGAACCTTTTTCTGAAGTCGGAGCGACTTCAGTAGTGTGCATTAAGACGACTCTCATTCACTTACGTTGATTTTATCATGTCGGGCGACTTCATGTCGGATCCAAAGTCGCCCCTGTGTGAATGGGCTCTTAAAGAAATGTGATGTGCAAATTTACATTAACAAGAACATACTCGAATCCACTAATATTTTTTAAATCTGTGAAGACTAGATTGTTTGTTTGTTTTTTATCTGTTTCATGGTGGAAAAATGCCCAAAATATTTTTGTCATCTTAAATTGGGGGCTCAGTTTTACTGTTTAGTTTTTCTGACATATACGGATTTCTTTATAAATGTTTTATCCTCCATAAAATCATTCTGGAATCTGTTTTATCTAGGATGGGGTAATCCTTGGCGCTGACACAAGAGCAACGGAAGGAATGATTGTAGCTGACAAGAACTGTTCAAAGATCCACTACATAGCTTCTAATGTCTAGTAAGTATCTGATTGAAATCTGTGTGCTCAGAAATAAGGACTTGATGAATTTCTCTGTTGTACAAATACTATACGATGACCTAAAAAAGTGATCAGTGTTTTGTTAAGTGTCTGGTTTAAAGTGGTTGTAAACCCACTGTGACAACTTGCACCTACAGGTAAGACTAGATTAAGGCTTACCTGTAGGTGCAAGAAATATCTCCTTAACCTACACGGTTAAGGAGATATTTGCAGAAAACACTGCACCAATGTCTACGACGCATGCACGCCTTAGATGACGGCGCAGGTGCACTGAGCTTGCCGGTTTTCTGAATCGGAGAATGCCGGCCCCGTGCGCATGCGTGTGACGTCATCGCCGCTCCGGCCAATCACAGCGCCGGAGCGGCGATACCCAGAAGACGGTCGGAGGGGACATGGCGGCGGGCAACGAGGAGCGCTTCGGAGGCTTCGATCAGAGGTAAGTGCCACATAATAAGCTAGTATGCATAGCATACTAGCTCATTATGTCTTGCAGGGGGGTTTTTTTCCAGCAAAAAATTTTTTAGGTTTACTTCCTCTAACGTTTTTAGATGCCCTGGCATGTATACAAATCCACTATTTTGAACCTCAGAAAGCTGAAGAAATGCACTCACAATGCAGAAAGATAACTTCTCTGAGCTTCTTCCACTGCATGCTATGGTAAAATATATTTGTTGATGCCTCCTATGTGCAGCCAGTTTTAGAAACATCAAAGCTCTGGAGGTTTGAAAGCCAGCTGGGGATGCAAAATCAGCCTCTCTAAAACACTCGGAGGAATGGATGAAGTTATCTCCGTCTGCTATTTAGGTTGTGACTGATCCATCTTCAGCTGCATGCATCTCCTGGCTTCATATTCCCTAGAACTTCCCTCTGTCACAATGCTATCACACTAGTGGCGCCGACAGGACTGGATTTCACTGGGACCTGGGATAGGTATTATTTTTGACCAACTTAGATCAGGCCTTTTAGTGTTTTTTTTGTTTCTTGAATTATAACATTTTAATTTCCATGTGACATGTAGCTTAATTTACACTTTAAATAAAAGTTTTTACTTTTACTGCTATTGGCCAGTTCAAATTGGAGAGGGGAGCATTTAAAAAGGCAGAATAGCGCACCTCTTGTGAGCTCATATTTGGAGGTATTATTTCAGTGTTTACTTTAAAGTAGATGTAAACCCGATTCGTGAAATTTGAGCTGGGCACATATATCTGCAGTGTTTTCTTATAGAATAAAAGATACTAAATAAACTGGCCCCCCTTCTTAGTATCACTCTGCGCTAATGAAAAAACCACAAAGATAAAAGCACCAGAATAAAATGCACTAGATTGCAATAAATAAAAATAGCAGCCGCTTAAAATCAAACGTAAATGGAATATAAAACAGTAATCAAAAGACTTATGTAAAAAGTTCAGAATAAAACTGTAGCAGCGCTACGAACAAAAATTCAAATGTGCGTCTTCTATATATTTTTCAATCATATAGGGTAGTGTAGATAGTAAACGGTGAGTCTGGTAGTAATTGATTCAAATTCTAGTTCCAGTGCTCCTTTCACCAAGTGTGTATTCACTGCGTGGGGGGATTTGAAAGTCCCCTAATGGGGATGCACTCACCAGATGTTAAATCAGTATGGGCATACATAAGACATCATCCTCTATTGTGTTCTGTCTTCTTTAACCTCAATACTACTTCAATGATACCGCTGGTATATGTGAGGAACAAAGACAAATCCACATAGGGTAGTACTGTTTTGAAAATTTATTATACAATAATCCCCAAGTACCCCCTTTACATATATGCGTACCACAAAGTTGAAATAAACAGGTATATTGAAAAATGAGCACTTCAGCGCTTGAGACTTGCCCCTGATGAGCGCCGTAGTGTGGTTCCTTTGGCGCTTCCTGGTTCGGCAGTGTTTTCTTATCGCTTATCGAGTCCTGTAGCTGTCTTCTGCTTCGTTCTCTCCTTCTCTTTTTTTTTTTTTTTTTTTTTTTTTTTTTTTTTTTTTTTAGCCTGATGACTCCTGACAAGTTCTCCGTCACATATGATAAAAGCAGACAGACTTTTGTTATGGGGAGGATGCTATAAATTAGCAGAGCCCTGAACTATTCAATGATCAACTCTGAAAGTCTCTACCTATGAGGAGCGGGGGGTGCGTGCCTTTCCTCCAATCAGCTGTCTTGGCTGTATGCCCAGGTGTCACTGCAGTGCTAACCAGGAAGAGCAACTCTCCTAACAAGATGTGCACTTTCTAAACAGTATATAAAGATGAAAACAGCAGATATACATGTAAAACTTTATGTATGGAGATTTGTTTCATCTCTGTA
The DNA here is from genome assembly GCA_029206835.1 of Rana muscosa. Lineage (NCBI taxonomy): Eukaryota > Metazoa > Chordata > Amphibia > Anura > Ranidae > Rana > Rana muscosa. The sequence goes on along the minus strand of CM055125.1, from coordinate 272,735,790 downwards.
TATCATCTGAGGCTGTTCACTTCCCTAGGTATATGTGAGGGTTTACATCCACTTTTTACAGTGATCTTGTACTTAGGCCATAGGCCCCCACAACTGTTTCCATTTACCTTCCTGTCACTGTTCACCTGGAGAAGTGATATGATTTTTTTAGACATTGCTGCTGCTTAAAGGGGAGTTCCACCCATTTAAAAGTCAGCAGCTACAAAAGGTGTAGCTGCTGACTTTTATTAAACACACACTCACCTGTTCCATGGTCCAGCGATGCGGCTGCATGGAGCCTCGCTGCTCTCCACCTCGCTGGCATTTTAACTGTGGGCGTCCCGGCTGTGGTGTCACAGGCAGAATACTCGAGCCACGCTGCGATTGGCCGGTCAATCTTCTGGGACCTGTGACGTGTCTCAGAAGGTTGCAGGGAGGGAGGGGGGAGAGGTGAACTTCCGGCAGCACCAGGGTAGGAAGTGGGTGCTGGGTGCCTGTCAAAACTGGGTACCCACTCTCCCCCCCCCCCCCAATGAAATAACATGCCAAATGTGGCATGTCAGGGGGTCGCCAGTACTTGTAGTAGAAGTTCAATTTTTGGGTGCAACTCTGCTTTAATGCGGTGTTCCACCTGAAAAAAATTAAATAAAATTCAGCAGCTTCAAATACTAGACACTTAACTGTCCAGGGAGCCCTCGATATCGGCACCCCAGCTGATTTTTGGGTCGGGTGCTGCCGCCGCCATTCATCATAAGGCGATTCCCTACTGTGCACGCGGGAAGCGTGCTGTGCTTTCTAATTGGCGTGGCGGAGGAGGGGGTCCAAACTTTCGACAGTGCCGTCTCACCAAAGTAGGCAAGGGTACCTGTCAGAAAAAGGTGCAAAATGTGATGCCGGAGGGGAAGGTGGAGGAAGCAGATCAGCGGAGTTCCACTTTTGGGTGAAACTTTCGCTCTAATGATTTCCTGCTCAGACACCCAGCAATGTTCCATTATCACACAACTTGAAGCTTACACTGGACTAATTTGTTTCTGTGTAGCCATGGGGGCCAGTATTATAGTAAAGTATAGTTGCTTTTCCATGCATGGACAAAACACAAATTCGGTTTCGGCCATGGTTAGAATGTAGGATTACATTTTTATTTTATTTTTTTAATATACACACAGACACACACACTCTCACAAAAGTGAGTACACCCCTAAGTAAAAATGTCCCAATTGGGCCCAAAGTGTCAATATTTTGTGTGGCCACCATTATTTTCCAGCACTGCCTTAACCCTCTTGAGCATGGAGTTCACCAAAGCTTCACAGGTTGTGGATGTTGGAGATCTTGCGCCCTTCCACCTTCCATTTGAGGATCCCCCACAGATGCTCAATAGGGTTTAGGTCTGGAGACATGCTTGGCCAGTCCATCACCTTTTATCCTCAGCTTCTTTAGCAAGGCAGTGGGTGTTTTGGAGATGTGTTTGAGGTCGTTGCGTTGGAATACTGTCCTGCGGCCCAGTCTTTGAAGGGAGGGGATCATGCTCTGCTTCAGTATGTCACAGTACATGTTGGCATTCATGGTTCCCTTAATGAACTGTAGCTCCCCATTGCTGGCAGCACTCGTGCAGCCCCAGACCATGACACTCCCACCACCATGCTTGACTGTAAGCAAGACACACTTGCCTTTGTACTCCTCACCTGGTTGCCGCCACACATGCGTGACACAATCTGAACCAAATAAGTTTATCTTGGTGTCATCAGACCACAGGACATGGTTCCAGTAATCCATGTCCTTAGTCTGCTTGTCTTCAGCAAACTGTTTGCGGGCTTTCTTGTGCATCATCTTTAGAAGAGGCTTCCTTCTGGGACGACTGCCATGCAGACCAATTTTTTCTCTTTTAAGATTTTTATTGAATATTAACAATTACAAGGTCGTATTCATGACAAAAAGACGTAAAAGGACAGCAGTCGTATTACAGGTTCCTCAGTACATAAATACAGTCATGAATCGTGATTCTTATCTTTCAATAAAAGGATAAACTAAGGAGTCAATGACGTAATGAGGACCTCATAGTATAGAAAAAAGATCAAACAAAACAAAAACATCAGTAGATTCACTCGGTCCTATAAGAAAGCCAATCCGGCTCGGGTAATAGATACCCGTATGACCTTGTAGTAACATATACTGAGTGCAATAACTAAAAACCTAAGACTAAACTAGAACTAAAACTAGATCTAAAACAAAGAATGAGGATAGCAAGGTTACCATATATGTGGTAACCAAGAGTTGCATGCGTCAATCCACATCTGTTCTGTTATGGTGCATTTCCTTTCCATTGCTTATTTTTTTTTATTTTATTTTTTTATTTTTATTTTTTTCCTTTTTTTTTTAATTCATCTATGTGTATAGCCATTCTAAATCATATCAGTCAAATTATATATTTTAAGCCATATTTCCCATTGTTTGAGAAATTTTCCTTTATTGCCTTTGGAGTTGGCAAAAGAGTGTTCATAAGAGCACTGTAGAGTCACCCTGGAGATGATTTCCTGAATTGAAGGGACTGTGTTTTTTTTTCCATTGGCACATTATTGATAGTCTAGCCGCAATTAAGATATGTAGAACCACTGTCCTAAAGTCAAGGGGGAATTTCCCTATATGTAAACCGAGCAGTGCTAAATCTGGTGATGGTTTTGTTATTATCCCTGTAATCTGTGAGATCAACTGGAAGATGGAGTTCCAGAAGCTCGTTAATGACTTGCAATACCAAAGTATATGAAGCAAGTTCCCCGGTTGTCCGCAATCACGCCAACAATCCGGAGACCTACCTGTGTAGATTGTAGCCAAACGCGTCGGTGTCAAGTACCACCTATACAGGATCTTATATACATTTTCCCAGTGTGACACACAGTGCGAGGCTTTTAGACTACAATTAATTGCTTGAGACCATTCTAATGGAGAGTATGTTCTCTTTAGTTCTGCTTCCCATTTAATTATCACTGGAGTGTCTTTGATTGGGGAATCGGGTTGTAGTAAGGAGTACATGAATGATATGCCTTTTTTTTTCGAGGTAGAGTCCACATGATAGATTTCCCATACTGCTTTGTTCAGATTAATGGTGTCCGAATTGTAGGTGTGGAGGAAGTGCTGAATTTGCATCATTGTAAACCTATCCTTAAGTTTAACCTCCTCTGGAATCTCTCGTAAGGTATGATAACCCGCTTCAATCCAAGGTTTAAGCCAAAGGTTTGGAATCAGGAATGTGAAGGATTGAAGCGGAATATCAACCAATTTCACCTGTGTGACCTCCCGGCTCTTAATTAATAGGTCTTCCCAAGCTTTAAGTGAGGCAGATATAGACGGGTGATATGGTCATGCAGACCAATTTGATGCAGCGTGCAGCGCATGGTCTGAGCACTGACAGGCTGACCCCCCACTCCTTCAACCTCTGCAGCAATGCTGGCAGCACTCATACGTCTATTTCCCAAAGACAACCTCTGGATATGACGCTGAGCATGGGCACTCAACTTCTTTGGTCGACCATGGTGAGGCCTGTTCTGAGTGGAACCTGTCCTGTTAAATTGCTGTATGGTCTTGGCCACCGTGCTGCAGCTCAGTTTCAGGGTCTTGGCAATCTTCTTATAGCCTAGGCCAGTGATGGCAAACCTTGGCACCCCAGATGTTTTGGAACTACATTTCCCATAATGCTCATGCACTCTGCAGTGTAGTTGAGCATCATGGGAAATGTAGTTCCAAAACATCTGGGGTGCCAAGGTTTGCCATCACTGGCCTAGGCCATCTATATGTAGAGCAACAATTCTTTTTTTCAGATCCTCAGAGTTCCTTGCCATGAGGTGCCATGTTGAACTTCCAGTATGAGAGAGTGAGAGCGATAACACCAAATTTAACACACGTGCTTCCTATTCACACCTGAGACCTTATAACACTAACAAGTCATATGACACTGGGAGGGAAAATGGCTATTTGGGTCAAATTTGGACATTTTCACTTAGGAGTTTCACTTTTGTTGCCTGCGCTTTAGACATTATTGGCTGTGTGTTGAGTTATTTAGAGGGGACAGCAAATTTACACTGTTATACAAGCTGTACACTCACTACTTTACATTGTAGCAAAGTGTCATTTCTTCTGTGTTGTCACATGAAAAGATATAATAAAATCTTTACAAAATGTGAGGGGTGTACTCACTTTTGTGAGATACTGTTATATATCAGTGTGTTTAGATAGGATGTAAGCGTGCACACGTTTTTCTTGGCTCCAATAAAGGTTACACCAGATTATGTACACATGTGGCACAATGTTTTTTTTTTGTTTTTTTTTTATGCCAGTTTTTTTAATATAAAAAATCAGGAGATATCCTTTACCATTTAGTACTCCATATTCCCCTCGCACATGTTCCTGGAAAAGCTCTCAAGGGTTTGGGTGCTGCAGCAACAACCAGCTGAGAACTGGTTCAGAAGTCACAAGGAAAATGTTTGCCAGCACAACATGGATCAACAAGGAAACGTCCAAGCAAATTAAGTGCATGATCACATCTCTTGATCCATGGTGTGCTGGCAAACATTTTCCTCGTATCCTTTACCATTTATCGCCAAATGAAGGCTCGATTTGTAAGTCGTTGCACAGTAAAGTATTAGGAACGCATGCCAGAGTTGCAAAACTGGGTTCAGGCATTAAGATCTGTTTTACCTTCTGTGATGGGGGTTTACATCCATGCGAGGAGTGCTTTGGTAAAGTGTGTTGGGCAACTCGTGGATTTATATTGTGAGAAGGAGCAGTAAAGCACAACCAGCACTTCAAAACAGGAAATAGAACCTGCATATGTAACGAGCAATTATGGCTGTGCATATATAGTTATGAACTATGATAGCAATAGTTCAAGCTGATCTCTTTTTTCTAATGTATCTAAAAAAAAAATGTAAATTTGCAATCTTTCTATGTAAGTTTAGTTCTCTCAGGATGTTAAGCATGACTCAATCTTTGTTTCCTAGTTGTTGTGGTGCCGGGACAGCAGCTGATACAGAAATGACCACCCAGATGATATCTTCCAACGTAGAGCTGCATTCTCTCTCTACAGGACGTTTGCCTAGAGTAGCAACTGCTAACCGCATGCTGAAGCAAATGCTGTTTAGGTAAGAAAAGCTTTTAAATATAAAACTCATGGCAAAAAGTAGACTGGTAACCAGAGGCATAACTAGAACATTCAGGACCCCGGTGAAAGAAACCCCCCCCCCCCCCCCGACCCACCCTTCCACCCGAGCCCCGGACTTCCAATTTTGGGAGGACGACCATGGACATCCTCCCAGAACCCTGCTTCCCGCATGCCCCCTAGGATGTGCATTCAGCGCAATCACAGCGGCCCTTTACCATGTGATCAGCTGATCGCATGTAAACAGACTTGCTGGTTATCAGCAGCCCTTTACTCCCACTCAAGAATGTTAGTAAATTGTTTATACTGATCATCAGTGCGGCCCATCAATGCCGCCTGCCTCCCCAGCAGGTCTCTGAGTGGAGAGCGTGTCTCTCATACAGCTCAGTGCCGCCATTCTCGGTTCTCCCTCTCTCGCACGGGATGAGAGAGGAGACAGCCGATCTGCTCAGTCTCCAAACTCAAGTGTGAAGCTATTGTGCTCACACCTCCCGCAGGGGAGGGGTTGGAGACGGAGCAGATCGGCTGTCTCCTCTCTCATCCCCTGCAAGAGAGCTGTCAGGTTTCCCCCCTCTACAACCCGGTGCTCCAGTGAGTGCTGTAGGGGCAGAGTAGGTGTCTGACAGTGAAGACCAAGAGCTGAGCGATTTAGCAGTCTTTTATCACTCAGTACTCTGTCTTAGAAGCGGCTGGGGACAGATACAACATCAGATCAATGTTGCAAGCACCTAGGTGAGTAGGATTTTTTTTTTTTATACCCGAACTTCGTTTAACAAAAAATATAACAAACTTCTTTCAACGTTTGTATTTATTTATATTGTGATGTACACATACCAAAAGGGAGCAATTAAGAGAGGATCATTGTTTTGGGCTTCCATATACTTTAAGGTTGCTGTAAGTCACACAATTTATTTTTAATTTTTACGTGACTTTACATCTGCTTTTACTTTTAAAGCGGAGTTCCACCCACTTTAATAATCACACACTCGCCTGCCCCACGGTCCAGCAATGCAGACGAACAAAGCCCCCGCACCTCTCTGCGGCGCCGGCATTGTAACTGTGACGTGTCCCACAAGATTGCTAGGGGGGGGGGGGGAGAGGTGAACCTCCTTCCGGAGCCCAGAGAGGAAATGGGAGCTGGGTGTCCGCCCTTCCCCCCCCCCTCCAACACAACACCTACAGCGGAAGTTCCATTTTTGGGTGGAACTCCACTTTACAGAAAAACTGGTTTGACTCTCCTGGCTATGCTTTTTAGCAGAAGCGTATAAATTGCAAAAGTAGCTGGGCAGCACTCCAAACCCTTAAGCTGAGAAGGCAGCTCACAAGTGTATTTCAACTGTGTGTTTATGTGCTGGCATAGGTTTTGGCATTAAACATGCAGCATAAAAGTAACTTAACCACTTCAATACAGGGCTTTTTATACCTCTTCCATACCGGGCCTATTCTGGCACTTCTCTCCTACATGTACAAATCATCATTCTTTTGCTAGAAAATTACTCAGAACCCCCAAACATTATATATGTTTTTAGCAGACACCCTAGGGAATAAAATGACGGTCATTGCAACTTTTTATCTTGCACGGTATTTGCGCAATCATTTTTCAAACGCCCTTTTTTTGGGGAAAAAGTGGTTTCATGAATTAAAAAATAACAAAACAGTAAAGTTAGCCCAATTTTTTTGTAAAATATGAAAGACGTTGTTATGCTGAGTAAATAGATACCTAACATGTCACATTTTAAAATTGTACACACTCATGGAATGGCGCCAAACTTCGGTACTTAAAAATCTCCATAGGTGACGCTTTGAATTTTTTTACAGTTTACCAGGTTAGAGTTACAGAGGAGGTCTAGTGCTAGAATTGTTGCTCTCGCTCTAACGCACGCGGCGATACCTCACATATGTTGTTTGAACGGCGTTTACATATGTGGGCGGGACTTGCGTGTGCGTTCGCTTCTGAGCGCGAGCTACCGGGGACAGGGGCGTTTTTTAAAAAACATTTTTTTTTTATATCACTTTTATTCCTATTACAAGGAATGTAAACATCCCTTGTAATAGAAATGGTGTGTGACAGGTCCTCTTTATGGAGAGATGTGGGGTCAATAAGACCCCACATCTCTCCTTCAGGCTGGAAAGCATGAGATCGTGAAAAAAAAAATCACCAATCTCATGCTTACTATCCACATTCATGTTTTTTTTTTTTTACATCTAGGAACCCGAGTGTGACGTCATCACATCACGCCCGGGCCTCCGACGGCTCGTCAAGTGATTTTTTTCTCCGGGCCCCCGTTGGCACGGGAGAGCCCGGAGAAGCACCAGATGGCAGCGCGGGGGGGGGGGATGTCCCCTCCCACTGCCTATAAGAACGATCAAGCGGCGGAACTGCCGCTATGATCGTTCTTATCGTGCGCAGAATCGCTGGCAGAAGAGAAGGATATCTGATGCCTGTAGCTGCAGGCATCATTCAGATATCCCCCCACAAAGCCCAGGACGTGATATGACGTCCACCCAGGATGGGAGATCCCATCTGTGGACGTCATTTGACTATGGCTGGGTAGGGAAGTGGTTAAGGAATGTAGGTGAAACTTTCCTTTTTTCTGCGTGAATCAAAGGTCTACTTTGAAGCTAGCCAAGCATGTTATAGTTGCATTGTACTATTAGTAGATATGAAACATTATTGTTAGAGATGGAAATTATTTCCGTATATTTAAAGCGTAACACTTTTGTTGAGAAAAAATCCCCTCTGTGTGATCTATGTACATTGCAAGGATTTTAACAAACTTTGTTGCAGATTATTATTACTACCTTTTTGTTATTCTGAAGAAATCCTTGTGTGATTCTCTGTGCCCCTTTTCATAGGCGTCTAATTGGAGTGGTTTCGTAATCAATCAGCTGCTGCTGGGCTTCATCCCTTTTTAGATGTGTTCCTAGTGGGAGTATTGCACCAAAATGACTTTTTTGTTGCAGGGGGTGCCAAAAATCTGACATGTATGTTAGTGTAGACTTCTGGGAAAATCCAGTGAGCCAATCACCCAAGCAGGAAATGTTTCTAGGGGTTAGCCATATTGCATCTTACAGAAAATTACAGAGCTGCAGATTGCAAAGGAACGATAATCAGAGACACAAAGTGAGGGGAAAATCCCAAAAACTTAAACACGTCGGAGCATGAAATAAGGGGGAAAATCCGATGGGGCACCTGTTTAACTCTCTAAAATGGAAATTGTGTCCACCTTGGAGAGATTTCATCCCACTTCTTGTTTTCTCTCTAGGACAGCAAATAAAGGGAAGCATCCCTAGAGGAACAGACATGTGAGCAGAAGTTTGTTTATTGGAGGAGAGCAAGTTGAGTTCCCAGCACAGCTAGGGAACTGACCATGCTGAGCTCTCATGCCCTTTTGTGGTCAGTTTTTAATAGAAAAGCAGGGGGAGCTATCTGGAACAGGAGGGATTTCACAGAAAGCATGCGATACAAGAGAATTGGATTCCTTTTCATACAAGTACCCATGGTACAGCAGGCACACATCAGGATTCTGAAATATTGGGTTTACATATTCTTTAAAAAATTACCGTTTAACATGGGAGTCTATGGAAGGAGTGCCTGGCTTTGAAAAAATCAGTGCTCCCCGGCCGTAGGCCCCCCAAACATCACACTTGTAGATGAAGAGCGGGGCTACATGTGTACCAAGTTTGGGGTCCAGAGGACCTATGGCTGGCCGGGATCAGGTGCACAAATTTAAAGATGGATACACTTGAGTATAAGCCGAGGGAGGCATTTTCAGCACAAAAAAATGTGCTGAAAAACTCGGCTTATACTCGCGTATATACGGTATATAGATTTTTTTTTTTTTTTTTTTCAATTGTCGGTCTTTTTTTGTTTATATTAATATTGTGTTACTATTAAAAAGGAGCAGTAACCTAGGTTCACATAATTGTTTTGAGGTGTGTAGTTGGCGTCCCTCCTAATTCGTTATTCACATAAATAAGGCCTTAACATGTACATGAAGTAAAACCTTTTCTCTGGTGATTTTGGGGACCCTGTACGAGCCGGCCCTAGGTCCCATGGACCCCAAACTTGGCAAACATGTAGCCCCACTCTTCCTCTACAAGTGTGCAAAATTTGTTGTCCAGAGGACCTATGGCCGGGGAGCAGCGATTTTTCAAAGCCGGGCACCCCTTCCATAGACTCCTATGTTAAACGTCAGTCTAGTCACACAGCGCAGGAGATCAGGTAGGGAGATTGGGCACAGTGAGGCATGCACCTGGGCACAGTGAGGCAACCTAGGCTTATACTCGAGTCAATACGTTTTCCCAGTTTTTTGGTGGTAAAATTATGTGCCTCTGCTTATATTCGGGTCGGCTTATACTCGAGTATATACAGTATATTTTTTGCATTCTGCTATAAATCATTTTCAAATAAAAAAAAAGTGAAAAATAAAAAAATGTCCACAATTTAGGCCAATATGTATTCTACTACATATTTTTGTTAAAAAAAATCCCAATAAGCGTATATCGAATTTGTTTGCGCAAAATTTATAGCGTCTACAAACTGGGATTTTTTTTTTTTTTTTGCTAGTAATGACAGCGATCAGTGACTAAAAATGGGCACGGTCACTATACTAATGACACTGGCTGGGAAGGGGTTAAACAGAGGCGATTAAAGGGTTAACTGATCCTACCCAGTGTTTTTACTGTACTGTGGGAGGTGCTGTTATTAGGGGAAGAGACACAAGTTCCAGCCCTTGCCTCCTGTCAGATCTGCATTGTTTACATAGGTAGATCGCAGTTCTGTGTGTGTCTTTTCCTCGCGATCGGCGGGTGCCAGCAGACATGGAGTCCGAGATATCCGCTGTGTGTCATCACTGCGGGAGCGATGCGCGCCCCCTACCCAGAAGTGTTGGATTACGTGTATATATACGTGATCCGGCGCACAGGTGCCGCCCTGTAGCTGTAAAATTGATATAGGGTAGACCTGAACTGGTTAATCTGTTTGTAAGTTATATAATCAAAGGAGGCGTCTAACATGGAACATGATTTGGCATTGCCGGAAGATTGATTAAAGCAGTGGGAACTGTAATTCAATGTTTCTGAATGAAAACGAATTCATCTAGGGAAAAAAATCCACTGATAGAGTTCAATATTGGGGATACAATGTTGGCCACCAGCACTACAGAGGAAAAATCTGACTGACAGGTGGTGTAATCCCTCCACTCTTTCGAAACCTGAAAAAAAAAAAAAAGCTTTTGCATGTGTCCAATCACAGCTGATCACATGTAAACAAGGAAGTGCCAGTAATCAGCGCTCCTCGCCTAACACTGACAGTGAGGAGAGGAAAGCCGATCACCGGCATCTCCTCACAGGGGAGACTGTACAGATAATCAGGGCACTGAGCCCCAACAGTGCCCAGAAGTGATACCAATCTGTGCTCATTAGTGCAGCCTCATCAGTGCACATCGATGAAGGAGAATAATTACGTATTTACAAAATTTTCTGACAAACTACGTTTCGTTTAGTTTCGTGTCATTTTTTGCAAAAAACAAAAAAAAAATCCAGCAGCGAATACCACCAAAATAAAGCTCTATTTGTGTGAAAATTATAAAAAATTTAATTTGGGTACAGTGTTGCATGACTGCGCAAAGTGTGACAGCGTTACAAATTGGCCTGGGCAGGAAGGTGGGGAGCGGGTACCCTTTTTTTAGAGGCACCCAGCTCCCACTTTCTCCCTGGCGCAGGAAGGAAGATCACCTCTCCTCCTCCCTGCAATCTTTTGGGACACATCACAGGTCCCAGAAGATTGCCTGGCCAATCACAGCGCGCATGCGCAGCGCCTCGGAGAAGAGGGGGACAGGAGCGAGGTTCTGTGCGCCCGCATCGCTTGCCCGTGGGACAGGTGAGCGTCCGATTATTAAAAGTCAGCAGCTACACTTTTTGTAGCTGCTGACTTTTAAATGAGTGGAACACCGTTTTAAAATGGATCACATTGAGAGTGGCACGTAGCCCCCTACACCGCGTGCACAAAATCACGTACAGGTACGTGATTTTGCGCAGCTGGGCAGCCCTGCCACAGTATATGTACGGTGGGCGGTCCAGAAGCGGTTAACCACTTAAATACTGCCCACCGCATATATACTGCGACAGGGTGACTCTTTTGCGTGAAACATACCTGTACATTGTTTCATTCAATAGATACTGTGGGCGTGCACACGCACCCACTGCATGGCGGAGGAGCCAATTGGCGTGTCCGGTGGACCCGATGTTCGCTGGCCACCTGCGATCGCAAATCCCCGTTCTGACAGGGAAGTACACAGATATCTTCTGTTCCTAGTAATCAGGAACAACAATCTTTCTGTCAGTAGTTCCCCCACACAATTAGAAAACACTTGCAGGGAACACATTTAACCCTTTAATCGTCCATGATGTTAACCCCTTCCCTGCCTGTGCATTTTTTTTTTCTCTCTGATCACTATATTGGTGTCACTGGTCCCCAAAAAGTGTCACTTGGGGTCAGATTTGTCCACCGCAATGTCGCAGTCCCGCAAATAATTGCTGATCGCCACCATTACTAGTAAAAACAATGAAAAAAATAAAAAGTCTATAAATCGAACCCATAGTTTGTAGACACTATAACTTTTGCGCAAACTAATCAATATACGCTTATTTATTTTTACCAAAAATATGTAGAAAAGTACATATTGGCCCAAATTGATGTGTATATAATCTTCTTTTTTTTTTTTTTTTTTTTGCGTAAAAAAATAACTGTAAAGGTGAACAAATACCACGAAAACAAAGCTGTATTTGTAGGGAAAGAAATTACATCAATTTTATTTGGGTACAGCGTCGCACGCCCACGCAATTGTCAGTTAAAGTAACACAGTGCTGTATCGCAAAAAATGGCCTGGTAATTAAGGGGGTAAATCCTTCTGGGGCTGAAGTTGGTTAAATGTTAGTTTTAGGCCTGGAGAATATATGAAACCCCCAAACAATATAAATTTTCTGAAAGCGGACACCATAGAGAATAAAATAGTGGTAGTTCCAATTTTATATGTCATGATATTAGCGCAACAGTTTAGGAAACATTTCTTAAAAAATACACTAAAGTAAATTTTTGAGCATAAAAACGCAATAAATTACTATTTTTTTTTATTTTTTTTGGTAGAATATAAAAGATCAGGCTGCACCGAGTAAATAGATAACATGTCAAGTCTTAATATTGCATGCACCCTTGAAACCGGGACAAACTTTAGTACTCTGAATTTTACATATGCAATGTTTTTAAAGCCCCTACAGGTCACCCGTTTAGCGTTGACCACGAATAATGGGGCTAGAATTATTGCTCTGGCGTGTGCGACCAGGTGAAACACCTAGCGCAATCAACGTTTTGGTGTGTAGGCTCCCCCAAAGTTTACTTTCATACATGTGGGGGTGCTCAAACATTTTTTTTTGGGGGGGGGGAGGATTGTAAGTGCTTGGATGGAAATTTTTGAATTTTTTTTTTCCATTATATGGGACAAAAATTTGAACGGTCTTAGACACCCAATGTCTCACTGATGTCAGTGAAAAGTGATACGGGGACCCGGACATAATGTTTTAGGGCCAATTCACAAGGACTTGCGCTAAAATGCATGTACATTTCCATCCATTTTGGTCTTGTTTTAACATGCGCTGACGTCCGTTGACATACATTTTGGATTTTAGCGCAACGCAACATTTTGGTAATGAATGGCACACATTGGAAATAGTTTTTCAGATGTCCTTCCGTTGATCTGCGTCTTACAGCTGCGCTAAAACACACTGGTGTGAATTGGCCCTTACACTGATTTTAATTGGATGGATGTTGGGCCCCCTTTCCTCTACCTGGTGGCATTCACTATGCCGGCCCTGTGTGCGCAGTGTCGGGGGGGGCGGCATGGGGGACCATCCTTTGCCAGGGTTATGTGGAAGTGATCGGGTGACTCCCAACGATGTGCCGCCTCCCACTCCCCCTTTTCCTTTACCTCTTGCGACATGTGATGTACATATCTAAGGAGGCACAGTGAATATCATTTGCCTAGGTGAGTATTTGCAGGGGAACTGCCCTGAGGTTTTTATTTTTTTTAAATAAAGCCTTATTTGCACAGAGAGGGGAGGGTGGAGAGGAAGTAACATTAAATAAGGGTGAAGATCCGCTTTTAAAGCAGTAGTAATCTGCGGCTGTTGTAAAAAAAAAAAAAAAAAAACACTTGCAAGGCAATGGCATAATGTGCTAGTATGCATCGTATACTAGCACATTATGAAATACTCACCTTGGAACAAAGCCCTCCAGCACTGTGCTGTCACTGCTGAGGGATGGCATCTTCCCCTGGTCTTCCGGGTTTGCTTGCTCCGGCTATGTGATTGGCCAATCCGCAATGACATCACGTCACGTTATCTGACAAGGGCAGCGGTTCCCAGCCAGGCTAATCAATCTCATCAGTCATCACACATGAAAGTGAAACAAAACGCTAACTCTAGTGCACTAAGCATGTACAATTTATTGTTGTATTTAACTGTAACTAAAGCTATTTCTCTTGTCATCCATGGACTGACACAGCGTGTCTTATACACCTTTACACGTGGGTTATGTCCCTGCTTGCAGGAGAAGACCTAGGCAGAATGTGAGATGTTATACATACATTCTAAACAGCCAGAGCTGAACAGCCCCGCCCAGGGGGGCGTTCCCTCCGGGCATAACCCTCCCACTGCAGTCAGCAGACCTCAGTTTTTTTCTGCCTAGCAGAAGGAGAAGACGTGGCTCTCTCAGGAGCCAGTCTCCTGACCTATTTTTATTCTTTTGGAAATTTTTTTCCTATTTTATTTTTTTATTTTTTTTGAGATCTTCTATCAACTGTCGGCTGGGCAACAGGTTGGGTACAAGATATCCTCGTAGTCTTCCCTGTCCGACCATCGAGCGTGCTGATCCTCGCCTTGTGTGCGTGAGACTCAGTTCACGACATGCCCCACGACTCCAGGGGTGGCCGGTGGGATTCCAGCTCCGCGGTCCTCTCAAGATAGAACAGTCCGGCTGTATCTTTCGCGGTGGACCGGGCCGACAGCTACTCAGTACCGCACTGTGATAGTTCTGTCAGAAACACACCAGCGGGTCCCTCAGGGGACGGGTAAGTAGTCTCTCCTGGCTGCAGGTGAGTACATGCTGTGTGTTTCTTGTGTGGGGGGATTTCCCTGTCTCCCCCTGTGTTTTTAATGTCACTCTCTGTTCACTAGTGCTGGCGCTGTACTATGGGGGGTGCCTGGGGGCCATACTGTCCTGGGGGGGGGGCTCATGCTGCTCTGCACTCGCTGGGGCTGTTTTGTTTTTGGAGGTGAGGGGCCTGGGCGCCGTTCGGCGCCATGTTTTGTGTGTGTGCTGATTTTTACATTGGCGGCCATCTTGCCGGGGCCCGCCGGAGCACATTGCGGCGGCCATTTTCTTGTAGCCGCACGTCTTTTCTGGCACTAGTTTGGCCTCTAGCGCCGCTGGAAACGGCGCAAATCTCCTCACACTCTCTCCTCTCAGCTCACTCACGCTGAGCAGCGCGGCGCAGTGAGACAGAGCGGCAGAACCGAGCGGTCCTGGTCAGGTTGGTGGGTTCCCTGGGCATTCCCCTACTTCAGTCAGCACGGCCTGTGGGTGGTCTGAGAGGGACATTATGGAGTCAGAGTCACCAGCTTCCCCTAACATGCCAGAGGCAGCAGCCAGTGCTCCAGCACCTGCGGTCCCTATGGACCAGTTGTCGGCAGTCCTGGAATCATTTCTGACCAGGATGGAAGCTGTGTGTGAGCACAAGGGAGCAAAAAAGCGCCCTCTCCCCACTTTATCTCCACAAGGGGAGTGCTCTGCTTCAGATATGGGCCTAGTTATTGCTGCTCAGGACCCTAGCTCTGAATATTTGGATGGTTTTGAACAGGACATTCCTTGTGAGGAAGACTCCAGTTCTGAGTCAGTAAATGACAGGGCGCTTGTTAGTGAACTCATTGATGCTGTGAGGGACACTCTCAAGCTAGATGCTTCGACTGCAGAACCTCAGGCGGATACAGTCTCCTTTGGTTCTTTTAAGACCAAGCCTTCTAAAAAGGTTTTTCCATATGTACCTTTCTTTGACCAGCTCATTGACCAGGTCTGGGAAAAGCCGCAGAAGACTTTTATGGTCCCGCGGCGTTTGTCTATTAGATACCCCTTTGAAGACGCCCTGCTTAAAAAGTGGGCTTCTCCCCCGGTGGTCGACCCTCCAGTCGCCCGTTTAAACAAGGCCACCACTCTCCCGATGGAGGGGACTCCTGCGTTTAAGGACCCCACTGACAGGAGGTCAGAAGTGGTGAGTAGAGCCATGTTCGTCTTGTTGGGATCCGCCCTACGGCCAGTAGTAGCGGCGACCCTTGTGTCTCAGACACTCACGGAATGGGCAAAAATTTTGCACCAAACTGTGCAGGAGTATAACCTTCCTCCAGACACTATTGCTCTGGCCCACCAGATGGTGCAGGGTCTGATATATGTGTGCGACGCCACGTTGGACGCGGCCCCTTTAATATCCAGGGCCTCTGTCTCGGCGGTGGTATTGCGTCGTCTCATCTGGTTGAAATGCTGGTCTGCTGACCTAGCCTCTAAGAAGCTCCTGACGGATCTACCTTTTAAGGGTGGTAGACTTTTTGGTGCTGCTCTGGATGACATCATCAAGGATGTCACGGGAGGTAAAAGCACTCTCCTTCCTCAAACTATCAAGGGTAAGGAGGCCCGACGTAAACCGGGTCCTTCCTTTCCAGCAAAAAAGGTTTTTTTTTCGTCCGTCTGAGTCCACGGGTAAGCCATCCCAGACTGACAACAGTGCGGCTGGCGGGCACAAGCGCCCCTGGGTGCGTAAGCCGAACAAGCCAGCTCCCAAGCCCGCCTCCGCGTGAAGTCTTGCCCCCGCCCGTCTCTGGGGTGGGGGGACGACTTCGCAGGTTCACGGATCGGTGGACCTCCCGGATCTCCGACCGGTGGGTGTGCGAGGTGGTCACCTCAGGATACAGAATAGAGTTCCGCTCCTGGCCCCCAGACAGATTCTTTCCCTCAAATCTCCCTCTCCTTCCTGCCCGTCGGGCAGCCCTCTTGGGGGCTGTACAGGATTTGATCGGGTCCGGAGTAATTGTGCCGGTTCCGTCCCAGGAGAGGTTTCAGGGGTTCTACTCGAATCTGTTTGTTGTTCCAAAAAAGGACGGGGTTCGGCCGATCCTGGACCTCAAGGCCCTGAATACCTTCGTGAAGGTGCAAAAATTCCGCATGGAATCCATTCGCACGGTGGTCGCTACACTCCGTCAAGGGGATTTTCTGGCATCCTTGGACATCAAGGACGCCTACTTGCATGTTCCGATCTGCGCAAGCCACCAGAAGTTTCTGCGCTTTGCGGTCGGCGAAGTCCACTATCAATTTGTGGCTCTTCCCTTCGGCCTGGCCTCGGCACCGAGGGTGTTCACCAAGGTGCTTGCTCCGGTCCTAGCTTTGCTGAGACAGCGAGGCATTGCTATCGTGGGCTATCTGGACGATTTCCTTCTAAGAGCAGACAGTGGCTCAGAATTGGAAGAAAGTGTGACTATCGTCAGTCAGACCCTCAGGGAGTTTGGGTGGCTCCTGAACGTTCAGAAGTCGGTTCTAGTCCCGACTCAGCGTCTGGAGTATCTAGGTCTGATTCTGGACTCCTTGGAAGCAAGAGTCTTCCTACCTCCAGACAAACTATTGACACTTCAGTCTGCAGTACGGGTGCTGACGTCCCGAAAATGGTCGTCAATCCGCTTTTGCATGAGAGTCCTGGGACTCATGGTGGCCTCCTTCGAGGCCGTTCCTTATGCCCAAGCACACACCAGGGCCTTACAGAAAGAGATCTTGTCCACTTGGGACAAATCCCAGTTGTCCTTGGATCTTCAGATCCAGGTGAGTCACCTGGTCAGGGCGTCCCTGACGTGGTGGTTGAGGTCCCCGGCTCTTCGGTCCGGGAAGTCGTTCCTCCCCATCCAATGGACGGTGATCACGACGGACGCCAGCCTGACGGGCTGGGGGGGGGGAGTCTGGGGAGTCCTGTCGGCCCAAGGGCTTTGGACTCCGGACGAAGCCCTCTTACCGATCAATGTGCTGGAGATACGGGCAATCAGACTGTGCCTCTCCTCATGGTCGGAGAAACTACAGGGTCACTCCATCAGGATACAATCGGACAACGCCACAGCAGTGGCGTATGTCAACCATCAAGGGGGGACTCGGAGCTCAGCTGCGGCTTCCGAGGTCGCCCGCATCCTGAGGTGGGCCGAAAGAAGCGTGCCGGCTCTGTCGGCCGTCTACATTCCGGGCGTAGACAATTGGCAGGCGGACTATCTAAGTCGCCAGACGCTGGACCAGGGGGAGTGGTCCTTGCACCCGGAGGTCTTTCAACTCCTTTGCAGACGGTGGGGCACGCCGGATGTGGACCTGATGGCTTCTCGACTCAATCGCAAGGTGTCAAGGTTTGTGGCCAGATCCAGGGATCCCTGGGCGGATGCCTCGGATGCGTTGGTGGCCCCATGGGGTCGGTATCGCCTGATATACGTTTATCCTCCGCTGCAGTTGCTCCCTCGCCTGCTCCGCAGGGTAGCGACCGAGGGAATTCCGGTGATCCTCATTGCTCCGGATTGGCCTCGGCGTCACTGGTACGCCGATCTGGTACGTCTCGTCGCAGACGTTCCCTGGCGGTTACCGATACGGGGGGACCTTCTGTCTCAAGGTCCTATATTTCATCCTGCTTTACAGTCTCTGGTTTTAACGGCATGGTTATTGAAAGCCAGGTGCTGAGAGACCGAGGTCTCTCGGATTCGGTCATTTCGACCATGTTAAGGGCACGGAAGTCTTCCTCCAGAAGGATCTATCACCGTACTTGGAGAGCTTACATCGCCATGTGCGAAAGCTGGACTGGCGCCCACGGACGTATTCCGTTCCCAGAATCCTGCATTTTCTGCAGCGTGGCGTGACCCAAAAGCTCGCTTTGAGTACCATTAAGGGTCAGATTTCGGCCTTGGCCATCTTCTTTCAGCGACCGCTGGCGGGTCATCCCTTGGTTAGCACCTTTGTGCAGGGGGTTCGCCATGTGCTCCCCCCTGTCAAGCCTCCTCTCCCCCCGTGGGATCTGAATTTGGTGCTCTCGGTTCTCCAGGAACCTCCCTTTGAGAATATTAGAGATATTCCCCTCTTGACTTTGTCTCAGAAGGTGGCCTTCTTGGTGGCCATTACTTCCATTAGACGAGTGTCTGAATTGGCGGCCTTGTCCTGCAAGTCGCCCTTTTTGATCATCCATAAGGATAAGGCGGTGTTACGTCCGCGACCTTCCTTTCTGCCAAAGGTGGTCTCGGCCTTCCACTTAAACGAGGACATTGTCCTCCCGTCCTTGTGTCCTCACCCATCGCATCCCAGAGAGTTTGCGCTACACACTTTGGATGTGGTACGAGCCTTGCGGGTGTACCTGTCTGCTACTGCCTCTATTCGGAAGTCTGACTCACTATTTGTGGCTGTCTCTGGGCCAAAACAGGGCCAAGCGGTTTCGTCTGCCACCATTTCTAGGTGGATCAGACAAACCGTCATTCAAGCTTATGCTCTCAAGGGGCGGGCGCCTCCCTTTCCGGTTACGGCACATTCCACCAGGGCAATTGGTGCTCCCTGGGCTTTCCGACATCAAGCGTCGGTTGCACAAGTGTGCAAGGCGGCGACCTGGTCGTCTGTTCATACCTTTTTCTAAGTTTTATAAGGTTGATGTGGCTGCATCTTCGGATGCTTCCTGCGGCCGCAAGGTGTTGCAGGCCGCTGTTTGATGTTGCAACTCCTCCGTTGAGGAGCTCTGCCTTGTTTGGAGTGAAGTTTTTGGTTTTATACTGCTCCCATCCCTCTTGACACTGCTTTGGGACATCCCACGTGTAAAGGTGTATTAAGACACGCTGTGTCAGTCCATGGATGACAAGAGAAAATAGGATTTTTGTACTCACCGTAAAATCCGTTTCTCTGGCATCCATGGACTGACACAGCACCCACCCTTCTTTTTAAGTTTGTACTGCTTTGTTACGAACTGAGGTCTGCTGACTGCAGTGGGAGGGTTATGCCCGGAGGGAACGCCCCCCTGGGCGGGGCTGTTCAGCTCTGGCTGTTTAGAATGTATGTATAACATCTCACATTCTGCCTAGGTCTTCTCCTGCAAGCAGGGACATAACCCACGTGTAAAGGTGTATAAGACACGCTGTGTCAGTCCATGGATGCCAGAGAAACGGATTTTACGGTGAGTACAAAAATCCTATTTTTTGTTTTCTTGTCACACTTAAAGAGGAAGTAAACTTCCTCTGCAAACTTTTACCTATAGGTATTGAAAACCTGTACAGTTTAGGAGATATTTCCAGTGCATGCAGCCAGTGACAGCGCTCTGAAGGAACGGAAGACGTGTGCCATTCCTTCCGAGCCTGTGCTATGAACGCCAGCTCCCGCACGCATGCGTGGGAGTGATGTCATCGCGGCTCCGGCCAATCACAGCGCCGGAGCCTGCGAACCCGGAAGAAGATCTGGGAAAGATGTCGGCCGTGACATCGGTGTGAAGGGACGGCTGCAACAGCTTGGTTTTAAGGCAAGTATTTCATAATGCGATGCACACTAGCTCATTATGCTTTTGTCTTGCAGGAAATCAACCACAGTGAAAATAATTCTAGCCTACGGGGATGTTGATCTAATGTAGAGACCGGCCCAGCTATATATAACATACTGTATATACACGAGTATATAAGCCGAGTTTTTCAGCACACTTTTTTGTGCTGAAAATGCCCCCCTCAGCTTATACTCGAGTCTGTGTCCATCTTCACCTTTTATACGCCTGATCCCGGCCAGCCGTAGGTCCCCTGGACCCCAAACTTGGCACACATGTAGCCCCACTCTTCATCTACAAATATGCAAAGTTTGTTGGCCTGGGGGCACCAATTTTTCAAAGCCGGGCACCCCTTCCATAGACTCCCACGTTAAACTGTAATTTCTTTGGTGGTTTTGGGGACCCGTTACTGGCCGGCCCTAGGTCCCCTGGACCCCAAACTTGGCACACATGTAGTCCAACTCTTCATCTACAAGTGTGCAAAGATTGTTGTCCAGGGTACCTACGGCCGGGGAGCACTGATTTTTCAAAGCCGGGCTCCCCTTCCATAGACTCCCATGTTAAACGTCAGTCTAGTCACACAGCGCCGGAGATCAGGTAGGGAGATTGGGCACAGTGAGGCATGGACACAGGCATGCACCTGGTCACAGTGAGGCATGCAGATGGACACCCTAGGCTTATACTCGAGTCAATACGTTTTCCCAGTTTTTTTGTGGTAAAATTAGGTGCCTCGGCTTATATTCGGGTCGGCTTATACTCGAGTATATACGGTAACTTGACCTAAAATGAGCCCGCAACTTGCTATGAAGGCATGCAATTGTCATGCTTTGTTTGAAGGTCTTCTTTTGGCTACCTTGCGTATGTTGTGTGTGGCTGATGACCTTTCTTAAAGGTTTAAAAAAAAAAAAAACTGTTGCACATGTTGTAATGTACACTTTGTACATGTCCGTGATTCAGATTGGGAAAATATCTACAGTAAGGGAAAAAGGTATTTGATCCCCTGCTGATTTTGTACGTTTGCTCACTAACAAAGAAATGATCAGTCTATAATTTTAATGGTAGGTTTATTTTAACACTGAGAGACCGTATAACAAAACCCCCAGAAAAACGCAATTTTGAAAGTTTTATAAATTGATTTTAGTGAGTGAAATAATTATTTCACCCCTTTGCAAAACATGACTTGGTACTTGGTGGCAAAACCCTTGTTGGCATTTGCAGAGGTCAGACGTTTCCTGTAGTTGGCCACCCGGTTTGCACACATCTCAGAAGGGATTTTGTCCCACTTCTCTTTGCAGATCCTCTCCAAGTCCTTAAGGTTTCGAGGCTGACGTTTGGTAACTCGAACCTTTAGCTCCTTCCGCATATTTCCTATGGGATTAAGGTTTGGGTAATGGCTAGGCCACTTCAGGACCTTAATGTGCTTCTTCTTGAGCCACTTCTTTGTGGACTTGGTCATGTGTTTTGGGTCATTTTCATGCTGGAATTCCCATCCACGACTCATTTTCAATGCTCTGGCTGAGGGAAGGAAGTTCTCACCCAAGATTTGATGGTGCTTGTCCCCATCCATTGTCCCTTTTTGATGCGGTGAAGTTGTCCTGTCCCCTTAGTAGAAAAACACCCACAAAGCATAATGTTCCCACCTCCATGTTTGACGGTGAGGATGGTGTTCTTGGGGTCATAGGCAGCAGTCCTCCTCTAAACACGGTGAGTTAAGTTGATGCCGAATAGCTCGATTTTGGTCTCATCTGACCAGAACTCTTTCACGTAGTTCTCCTCTGAATCATTCAGATGTTTATTAGCAAACTTCAGACGGGCCTGTACATGTGCTTTCTTGAGCATGGGGACCCTGCGGGCGCTGCAGGATTTCAGTCCTTCACAGCGTAGTGTGTCACCAATTGTTTTCTTGGTGACTGTGGTTCCAGCTGCCTTGAGATCATTGACAAGATTCTCCTGTGTAGTTCTGGGCTGATTCCTCACCGTTCTTATGTCCATTGAAACTCCACGAGGTGAGATCTTGCATGGAGGTTTAGACTGAGGGAGATTGACAGTTTTGTGTTTTTTCCATTTACGAATAATCGCACCAACTGTTGTCACCCTCTCACCAAGGAGCTTGGGGATGGTCTACAATCTTGTCCCTGACATCCATGGACAGCTCTTTGGTCTTGGCCATGGTGGAGAGATTGGAATCTGCTTCTGTGGACAGGTGTCTCCTTATACAGGTAACAAGCCGAAATTAGGAGCACTCCCTTTAAGAGAATGCTTCTAATCTCAGCTTGATAGGGGATCAAATACTCATTTCACTCATTAACCACTTCAATGCTGGGCACTTAAACCCCCTTCTTACCCAGACCAATTTTCAGCTTTCGGTGCTCTCGCACTTTGAATGACAATTACTCAGTCATGCAACACTGTACCCAAATAAAATTTGCGTCCTTTTTTTTCCCACAGAAATAGAGCTTTCTTTTGGTGGTATTTAATCACTAGTGTTTTTTTTTTGTTTTTTTTGCTATAAATAAAAAAAGACCGTAAATTTTGTGAAAATTTGCCTTTTTCTTTGTTTCTGTCATAAAATTTAGCAAATTTAGTAATTTTTCTTCATAAATTTTGGTCAAAATTTATACTGCTACAGATCTTTGGTAAAAATAACCCAAATTAGTGTATATTATTTGGTCTTTGTGGAAAGTTATAGAGTCTACAAACTATGGTGCCAATCCCTGAAAATTGATCAATCTGATCACACCTGAAGTACTGACGGACTATCTAATTTCTTGAGATACTAACAAGTCATCAAAGTACAAATACCCCCCAAATGACCCCTTTTTAGAAAGTAGACATTCCAAGGTATTAAGTAAGTAGCATGGTGAGTGTTTTTAAGTTGTCATTTTTCCCAACAATTCCTTGCAAAATGAAGTTTTCTTTTTTTTCTTTTTTTTTTACAAAATTGTCATATTAACTGGTTATTTCTCTCACAGAGCATATGCATACAACAAATTACACCCCAAAATACATTCTGATGCTACTCCTGAGTATAGGGATACCACATGTGTGGGACTTTTACACAGCCTGGCCACATACAGAGGCCCAACATTGAAGTAGCACCATCAGGCGATCTACGAGCATAAATTACACATCTCATTTCTCAACCACCTATTACAGGTTTGAAGGCCCTGGAGCACCAGGACAATGGAATTGCCCACAAAATGACCCCATTTTGGGAAGCAAACACCCCAACGTATAATCTGAGGCATAATGAGTCTTTTGAACGGTTATTTTTTTTCCAGATGTTTTTGGAAAATGTGGAAAAAAAATAAACGCATTTTATTTACACAGTTGTCCATTTATAAGATATTTCCAACACATAGCAAATACATAGCAAAAATTACACCCCAAAATACATTCTGCTACTCCTCCTGAGTATGGGGATACCAAATGTGTGAGACTTTTACACGGCTTGGCCACATACAGAGGCCCAGCATTCAAGTAGCACCATCAGGCGTTCTAGGAGCATACATTACATATATAATTTCCTGGCAACCTATCATTTTTGAAGGCCCTTCATATTTCTAACACATAGCATGTACATACCAAGAATTACAATCCAAAATAAATTCTATTGTGGAAAGGGTAAAAAAAAAAGTGTTACCTGTGCTTTTAGTAGTGTCCACAGAAGAGAGCACTGGTCCAGGCAGCAGTCAGGGATGTGCTTAGCGACAGCAATAGTAATTATCCAGGCAGCAGGCAGGAATATTGTCTATGGTCAGCACAAGGATATTGTCAGCACAGCCAAAGCATTTGTCCATAGAAATTGTCCAGGCAGAGATAGCCAGCACAGCCATATTATTGATCCTGGTTCATGCTTACCTGCAGACACTCATTATTGTACCGCTCTCCAGCCCTTCATAAACATACTGCCTCTTGTTACAGCTAATTATTTGCATTGTCCAGGTAGCAGGCAGTGGTGTGATCCGTTCATGCGGCAGGCAAAGGCATGATGGCAGTAAGTCAGCAGCAGGCTGAGGGCGGCAATCGGGTAAGACCTGTGCACAGGGGTAGAGGCTTCGACCCACCCAAATCTCTATGAAGACTCCAGACCCTAATCCAGAAATTAAACCCGGAGAAAACAAAAAAAAGTTTTCTCCATCCGGAAAAACTATTCTGGAGCCCCTCACATATGTGAGACCCCTGTGTACTACAGTAGCAGATCAGTCCAAGCGGTAGGCAAAAGCATATTCCATAAAACAGGCCAGGGTCAGTTCACGTGCAAGCAGTCCAAACGGTAGGCAGAGGCATAGTCAAAAAGCAGGCCAGGGTCAGTTCACGTGGAAGGCAGTGGCATGGTTATTTGGGGAAGCATGGAAAATGGTCAGCACAGATTATGAAAATGACGGGGGGGATGGTTAAAAATATGGGCTAATATTTTAGGGATGTGTGATAAAATTCGAAGCATTCACCAATGCAAAGGCCAGGTTGGGAGGAACATCGGGGACAATGGTAGCTTTTCGAAGTCCTCCTTTGCTGCACGCGCGACATCTTTTTTGCCGTCTTCGGCCTGCTTCGGATGGTGGGATGTTGTACGGGAAGTGCCGTTCATGAAGTCTGCTAACAGCATCAGAGCGAAGGTTTTCTGGGGGGGGGTTCTTTGTTGATAGATGAGGGACGTGACTAATTCTGAGAATAGTAGGAAGGGGGCTGGGTTGTCTGTGGATTTGGTGTAGACTATGTAGGAATTATAAATGGCCAAATGGATGAGATAAATTGCTACCTTCTTGTACCAGAATCGGGACCCCCTAATGGACAAATAGGGCTGAATCATTTGGTCATTGAAATTTCCCCCCCCCCCCCCCCCCCATGTAGAGATTATAGTCCTGGACACATGCCGGCTTTTCAATGGGACCTCGTCTTCGTTGAACTACAACTGCAGTGTCATCATGAATGGTGGACATCATGTGTACATCTCTGTTATCCTTCCACCTCAAGGCCAGCACTCCGTCGCACCTCAGTGTTGCTCTTTCCCCCCTTTGCAGCTTCTTGTTCACAATTGATTGTGGGAAGCCCTTCCTATTTTTCCTGGAGGTTGCGCAGGCCAGGGTTTTTTTCGATGTACAAGTGTCTGAAAAGGGGCAGGCTGGTATAAAAGTTGTCCAGGTATATATGATATCCTTTTTTTTTTAGAAGTGGGTAAGCCAGGTCCCATACAATTTTTGCAGCTGTGCCCATGTAGGCCGGGCACTCGGGGGGCTGGAGCTGGGAATCTCTTCCTTCATATATGCGGAACGCATAAAGATATCCCGTGGCTCTCTCACATAGCTTGTAAAATTTTACTCCATATTTGGCCTTTTTGCTTGGAATATATTGTTTTATTCCTAGCCGGTCTGAAAAGGGTACCAGGGACTCATCCACACATATATGCTTCTCTGGGACATAGAGTTCTGCAAATTGATTGGAAAGGAAATTTATCAGTGGGCGAAGTTTATACAGCTTATCGGAATCTGGATGATTGCGGTGAGGGCACTGGGTGTTGTCATTAAAATGAAAGAATCTCATTATCATCTCATATCGGGACCTGGGCATTACAGCAGACTACATGGGCATGTGGTAGATGGGTTTGATGGACCAGTAGGCATGTCCTTGATTTTTTTTTTTTTTTGTAAGCCCCATGTTTATGGTGAGGCCCAAAAACAATTTTAACTCCTCCAAATTCAAATCTCTCCACTCAAATGGGCGGGCAAAGGAGATTGGGGGTTGTTGGCAATATACTGCTGGGCATTTAAGTTTGTCTGGTCCACAATGAACTGCAGAATAGTGTCGGGCAAAAAATTATGAAAATAATCAATCTCTCTGAAATTTTGGGTGTTGGCCTGCACACCTGGCTGTGCTGTGAAAGGGGGAATAATGATCCTGAGTCGGAAGGCAGCCATGTTGGGTTGGCAAGACCATCTGGCCTGTATGTAGCGGCCCTGGCTCTTGGGGGACGTGACACTCCAGTAGTTGGGGGAGTTGAATTTCCTGTGCTGGTACTCAGGTGTGATGTGGCAGCACTGGTATTGGCCCTGGGCATTTGTTCGCAGGGCCTTTAGCTGGCGGCAGCGCTGGTACTGGGTCTTTGTTCCTGGGGCCTATTGCTGGCGGCAGCGCTGGTACTGGGTCTTTGTTCCTGGGGCCTATTGCTGGCGGCAGCGCTGGTACTGGGCCTTTGTTCCTGGGGCCTATTGCTGGCGGCAGCGCTGGTACTGGGCCTGGGAATATAATCCTGGTTTCCAGAGTGCCGTGCCCTTTTAGGAGGGACCCATTCTTCATCCGAATCATTACTGTATTCGATTGGTTCAAATTCCGAATTTGATTCGGAATCAGAATTGGAATCTGATGAGAACTCCCCGGTGCTCTCAACAGTCATGGAGAGGATCTGGAACACCTCCTCACTGGTATAGACTCTTTTGGACATGGCTGTGTGGCGGGTAGCTGTGCGACAGGTGACAGATGGGTGGCAGGTGACGGTCACTGATGGGTTGTGCGATGGTTGGCAGGTGACGTTCACTGATAGGTGATGATGGTGTGACGGGCGATGGTCACTGATGGGTGACAGGCCACGGACGGTGACGAGTGATGGTAACAGAAGGGTGACAGGCCACAGTCACTGATGGGTGACAGGCCACGGTCACTGATGGGTGCACCGCTGATGGTCACTGATGGCAGTCTCTTATGTGACGGCCACTGACGGAAGTCTCTTATGTTGACAGGTGCACTTATGGGGTGACTGTTGGGTGACAGATGACAATGGGGGGGGGGGAGATGGGACAGGTGTGGTGTTGGTGCAGACACTACTGAACATAGATCTGTAACTCACTGCTCCTGGCTCTTCTCTCCTCACTGGAAACGGTGTGTGAGGAGAGAAGAGTTGGCAACACTTGTTTACATTTAGCGATCAGGCTGTGAATGTATCACTGCCGATCACATGGTACACAGCCCTGGCCAATGGCTGTGTACTATCGTCGGTGACAAGCAGTGTTCCCGGGAACACGCTGCCACCGACGGACACGCGCAGCGCGATCGCGTGCATGCGCCGTGTCAAATCGGGCATTACCATCCATGATCAGCTGTGACTTCATCACGGCCGATCACATGGTAACCGCACTTGCCGGCGGCTGTTCACCCCCTGTCGGTGACGAGCGGTGTCTCTGTGACACGCCGCCACCAACAGTACAGGGATGCGCGCACGCGATCGCGCGCATTCCCTGTTTTAAAGGGCTGACGTCATATGACCGGTCAGAACGAGTGTGTCTTCCGCCCGCCGTCATTTGACGGTGGGCGGTGGACAACTGGTTAAAATGCAAATCGATTTATTACTTTTTTGAAATGCGTTTTTCTGAATATTTTTGTTCTGTCTCACTGTTAAAATAAACCTACCATTAAAATTTTTGACTTTCTTTGTCAGTGGGCAAACGTACAAAATTAGCAGGGGATTAAATACTTTTTTTCCCTCACTGTATAATCAACTGTAAGCATTCATAAATTCAGTCTTGGTACTGTGTGTACAGCAGAGGTAGTTTGTCAATGAAGGTATCCTAGAATGTTTAACAAGGAGGCAATTCCCTTAACGAGGAAGTTAATAGGTAAAACATGGCTAACTTTTCAAAAAAAAAAAAACGGCCTAGGCCCTTCAAAATGCTTTTGTTTTATTTATTTTTAGAATACTTTTGTTAAATTCCAATTCCCTCTTCAAACGCATGACAAAATGTAATGTGACCCTGTGGCCAGGTTATGGACATTTAAATTGTTACATTGGGTTTCATTTACTAAGAATTTGGAGAAGCAATAGATGTTAGACTCCTAATTGCACCTAATTGAAACAACTAATGCCGCGTACACACGATCGATTTTCTCGACGGTGAAAACACCATAGAGAAAATCGACGGGGAAAACGAGGAACGGCTTGTTCCCCTACACACGGCCGTTTTTCCCGTCATTTTTTCTCTTGGTCGAGAAAAACGACCATGTGTGGGCTCCCCGGCAGTGTTTCCCTATGGGAAAACTGCAGCAGAAAAAAATGCTGTGAATCACGACGAGAAAAATTAGAGCATGTTCTAATTTTTCTCGTCGTGATTAATGCCGTTTTTCTCGTCGGGGAAAAATGATCAAAAGCCCACACACAGTAGTTTTTCTCGTCAAAGAGAAAAAATTTAATTTTTCCCAATGAAAAAAATGGTCGTGTACGCGGCATTAGACGTCAATGTGGAGCACAGAGAAGCACCATCCATTAGGTGAACGCCTATTAGTAAATGCTAAACGTGGTCCCTAGAGAGCATAGGACTGCAAGATTTAACCAAGATCCCATTTTTGTGTAAAAAGAAACAATTGTCAAATGTGGTTGATAGTTTTTTTTACATGTTCTCCAAACGAATGCATTTTTTTAATGAATGTTCGCGTAATGCATACTTGTTTCTAATGTTACAACTATAACTTTTTTAGATATATTTATCTCTAGTATGACAAACAAACTTTTTTTCATGTCGAATTCAAATTTTATTAGAATATCTAATTATATATCTTAATTCTTAAATCATGGTGCTACTATATATTTTAGTTTATACCATGGGCAGCACAGTGGCTTAGTGGTTAGCACTTCTGCATAGCAGCACTAGGGTCATGGGTTCAAATTCCAAACATGACATCAGAGCGTGTTTTCCAAACACGCTCATGGTGCAAAAAGCTGTGGCTGGTGTAGGTGGGCTATAAGATGTGTCTTAACGTTATATTAAAACAAACTTTAATCACATCTCTCTTGCCTGAACAGAATTTCCCCTTCCCCACTTAATTTGCCCAACCTGTCTCTTTTGTATGTGCATTTAGTTTACTCATTGTCAGCTGCCTGCAGCTGCTGTAGTGTGCCTTAATAGCCAGTTCACACCACATGCAGTCCAGTGTGTTTTTTTTTTTTGTTTTTTTTCTTTCTGCATCAAACGCATGGAAAGTAGGTTATATGGTTTCCAATGGCATAGTTCACACCAGTGTTGTCATTTCCAGGGGAAAACAAAACAGACACATCAAAAACGCACAGAACCCTAGTATAGTGGGAAAAAAATCACCTGGAATGCATCCCGGAACTGCATCAAAAATGCGTTAAAAACAAGCATGCAGAAACGCATCCGGAACGGATCTGGAGTGCGTTTTTGTGGTGTGAACCAGTCCTTGGTGCATCTGGTATGAACTAGCACGAAAATCAACTCTCAATGACCTCTTTAGTTACAGGCACTGTGGAAAAGTAAATTCTCAAAGACTACAACAAAAGTACAAAAAAATGGAGCTCCTCTCCCCCTGATTATTCCAGCAGTAGGGACTTGGCTTATAAGCAAACAGCAGGTGTTGTCAGCACTTCAGAAACTTACTGTAAAACACTTCAAAGGCTTTGTGATTTTGAGGATGAATTGCTCCACAGTGCCTTAGATTTAGAGGTTGGTAAGCGCTTGTTATGAAGCTCCTGCCAGCCCTTCACTTTAGGCTGTCGGGGGAAGTGCCTGTGTGCAGTGCTAACATGAAGGCCAGTTACACACGGACATAATAAGATACTGATGTTTATACTCAGGCTCTTGTTGTCAGAAATATGTCAATCCTGTGTTAAATGTGCTGTAAAGACCGCGTGCAAGTGTATACTCATGTAAAATTCTTACACAAATGCAACACATATTGTAGCTGCTGACTCTTAATATTGGGACACTTGCTTGTCCTGGAATCCAGCGATGTCAGCACCCCAGCCGATGTTTCCATCGGCTCTCGGGGGCTGCTGCCGCCGCCATTGTCTGTAAGGGAAACCGTCAGTGAAGCCTTGTGCATGCGCAAAGCGTGCTGCGCTTTCTGAATGGCCCAGGGGCGGTGGAAGGGGGGCTGAACTTCTGAGTGATCGCGCAGTGGTGCAATCTCCTGGAAGTGGGGCAAGGTACCTGCTCCCCTCCCCCTGAAAGGTGCTAAATGTTGCTTGAGGGTGGGGTCAGATAAGTGGAGCTTCCACTTTTGGGTGGAACTCCACCTTAAGCCTGGTACACACAAACCATTTTTTTTCATGCAACCTGCTCCGTTTTATTTGAACCCGGCCATTCATTGTCTCCCGACATTCGACCTGTGTACCGGCTTTACTGAAGGGTATCCCTGTGTGTTCTCACTTAATGCCTGTATATTTATGTAATTCTCACTTTGAATTGAATGCATTTGCATCAATTTTACTGTTTTTGCTTGTTTTTGTTTTACTCGAATGGGTTAGTTGCTTAGCTAAAAAGATCGATTCCCCTTAATTGTCTAAATAGTTTTGGGTGGGCATTCAATGTCAACGTTCATAAGGACTTGGATGTGTTAAATCTCTTTCACTCCTGGCTCAGCAGTACCAAGTCTCTGAAGACTGAGAACGAACACATACCTCTATATACATCTTGTTGACAGCCAGTGGGGAGAAGAACTTAGACCCCACTGAACAGGAAACAATATTCAAACTGTGTTGACAAATGATAATGTTTCCAGTTCTCTGGGTTCCTACGCATCAGCCATTGTTCTAAAGCTTTACTTTACAGCAATGTGAAGGCTTGTCGGTATTTGAGATTGAATTGCTTCTCGTTGTGTTCATTTGTCTGACAAGAAAAAGCAAGCAGGGGAAAGGCTCTGCATGGCAGCTCCACCATGAAATATTTATACCAATTGTAGCAGCGGAACAGTTTAATTCTGCTAGAAATTTTCAGCAGCTCTAGGCAGACACCATACATCACTGCATGAAAGCAAATAGGAAAGTGTACATCATTTTAAAGTTTTAAGGAAAGGCCTCTGGCTTAGTGTCAAGCATCAGACTTTTGCAAATCAGTTATCTCGGACTACTTTTGGTTTTAGCAAGTTTGTAAAAAAGGTGTCATATTAAAAGGAGCTTTGTGCCATTTACACAGATGAGAAATCGGTTTTATGAAGATAAATCTGCTTTATGTTTGGTAAAGTGAGTCCTTTCTCAGTGTACGACATTAGACTGGATTTAACACTTTGGTCTTTTTCATGTCTCTAAATCATTAGAAGTTGTCTGCAGCACTTAAGAGCCGGTTCACACGGGCGACTCGTCAAGCGACCTAGCCGCCTGACAAGTCGTGCTCCGCTCTGTACAATGGAACCGTTCTAATAGGAGCGTCTCAAGTCGCTCCGACTTAGAAAATGGTTCCTGTACTACTTTGGGACGAGTTCTGGGCGACTTGCATTGACTTCAATACAGAAGTCATTTTGCAAGTCACCTCTGAAGTCGTGTGAAGATCGCCCAGCAGAGTCGCGGGACAAGTCGTGCCGCCCCTGTGTGAACCGGGTCTTATAGCACTGTTGTACTTTTATATATCAAAATTGTCAATAATGACTGTTATTGCCCCACCACTCTGTCTAATTCAGGCTTGCAGTGTAAAAGTTTGAATGTCATTGCTTACTTTGGGACTTTAACCGAAAGGTATTAGTAAGGAGTAGGGATGAGCGAACCATGCAAAGTGGAGTTTGCAGATTTACCGAAAACATAGCACTGAACCCTGTGGAAGGTGAATGTTGTAAAATGTGTTTGGCCTTTTTCAAGGCTAATTTGAGGTTTGTTTCATGCATCCTAAAGGTCCAAGATCGAAAAAAATAAATAAAAACCCTTTGCCTGCCAGGGACGTTTTTGCCCTTTTTTTTTATTTTGTTTAACCTATGCTCAAAAAAGTCATGTTAGGGCTGGTTCACACCAAAAAAACACACTCCAGATCTGTTCTGGATGCATTTTTGGCACGTTCCAGTGCATTTTTGATTCTTTTATAGATGCATTCCAGATCCTTTTTTTTTTTTTTTTTTTTTTTTACTGGGGTCCAGTGCATTTTTGATGCCTTCTGGTGCTCTTTGATGCATTTTACTGCGTACTAGTACAATCCAGTGCAGGAAAAATGCAGTACGTCCTACTTTTTTTTTTTTTTATGGAACTGGAAAGCCCTGAAACTGACTGTACTGGTGTGAACTATGTTATCAAAAACCATATAACCTACTTTCCTTGTGTTTTTGATGCAGAAAAAAACACTGGACTGCATGTGGTATGAACTGGCCTTTAGGCCTGAAGATTACTTAGAGGAAATGCAGTCTGCTCACATATGTAATAAAAACATCTTTGCCATTCTGATGTTTCCCGCCAACCACTTTTCATATTATTATATATAAACAGTGGAACCTTGGATTGCGAGCATAATCCGTTCCAGGAGAATGCTCGTAATCCAAAGCACTCGCCTATCAAAGCGAGTTTCCCCATAGAATTCAATGGAAACGAAAATAATTTGTTCCGCATTGACTTCTATGGCATGCAATACCACATGTGGCCAGAGTTGGGTTGTCAGAGAGCCCCGGAAACACTCGGAAAGGCCCGGGGACAGCTCAGCTGAACTGGGATTACCTCGGAAAGGCTCGGGAACTGAGTATTTCCAAGCATTTCCAAACGGCTCTGCTCGGCTCCGGCGCCCCCCACCTCAGGCCAAACGCGGTACTGCACACCGCTGTGGCTTGAATCCTGCTCGTTTTGCAAGACAACACTTGCAAACCGAGTCAGATTTAAAAAAAAAAAAAAAAACTGTGCTCGCTCATATTACGAAACTCTCGTTAACCGCGTTACTCGCAATCCAAGGTTTTACTGTACTGTGATTCTGTACTTGCCAAATGTGCTGCAGAAATCTCCCTCCACTGAGTCTGGCTTCATTCATTTTAACTGTGAGCAGCTGAAGCTGCTGCCTGTTCACTTCCTGGATTCACACAGACACACGCCTCCAGCTCTGCAGCACTCATTGGCCCTCTGACTCATTCCCCCTCCCTTGCTGGCAAACAGAGAGAGATAGAGCTGTGCATGATGTCATAAGCCTAGGTTAATAACCAGACAAGAAACAGGAAGTGGACTGTATTAGGTATTTACTGGCAGAAAAAAACGTTTTACTATCCTAAGTTAAAACAACAAGGGCAGAAGATTTAGTAGATGGAAAGTTGAAAAAAACGACTGAAGTTCTGCTTTAAGTATTAAAATCTTGGTTGTAATTGGGGTAATAGTTTGTATGGCTGACTACTGGAGCTGGAGCTATAATATATAATGTTTAGTGATGTCCAATACACCCATTGTAGTTGATCTGATTTCATCAAATGATTTCATGATTCCTTTTTTAGTATGTTTCCCTCTAAACCTGATTGTGACAACCTAGTCCCTCACTGTGTACAGAACTAGTGGCCACCAGTATCCCTGCATTGTATATGATTGTTGTTGGAGAGGAGATGAGGACTGCTGCAGGATCGCAGAATAATGTAAGCATTCCCCTCCTTTAGTTCATCTCCCACACTGACATACATGCTGCGAACCATAACAATTTCTGTGCAATGCTATATGCTGCATTGTCCACACTAGAGGTCGGCCGATATTTGGCAGTTTTTAAGAAATCTGACATTTTCTTGTGGAAATTAGGCCGATTCACAGCTGCTAGACTATACCCAGCCCACAGGGCCGCCAGCAGTACTCACCAGAGCCCCTCTCCCCCTACAGCAGCATGTGAAATTAACCCTTCATCCGCGCCGCCGATAGCCTGCGTGTCGTCTGGCTCCTATAGACTTGGTCAATATTCCATACTCGGAACCCTGTGTTGTACGGTGCTTACTCTTCTACAATCATTACACATTGATAACACTTGAAAGTTTTAGAGGGATTACATTTATCTTGTTCAGTGAACACACATTTTTTTACTAGTTCACAACGTTAAAGTTGTTTAAGTCTGTTCAGTAAGACACAGTAAGTATCATACCTAAACACCTGTCAAAAGGAAGAATACTGATCTACAACTAGATATGTCCTTTTAGTCTCCTGAGCTACACTAAAACCACTGCATCTGATTTTAGCTCCAAGTCGCACTTGTGTAGGTGATTTTGGGTGCCATACAGGAGCTTCATTTGCGCAGGATCACATGTTATGGGCAAGTAGACTTTTTTTGTCGAACACATAATTAACATTGGTTGCATGCGTTTTTGCATGTCCCACTGAAGACAATGAGGTCAAATATACCCCAGTCTGCTTCAAAGGTTCCTCATGTTTCTTTTGTGCTTCAGGCATTACGCCTGAATGCTTAAATGTGAAGAGACATTTTATAATCGTGGGGTTCAGCTTGTTGAGCATTTTGGAGCTTTGAGCTATAAAACGCTCAGGTGCAAGGGGTGATTATTTTTTAGGGAAGTCCATATTTCTTATTGTGTATTGAGTGACAAATATTCTACTGTAGGAAAAATTGCAGCTGACCAATTTCATAATGGTAACATTGTTTTTTTATTTTTTTGGCCAACAGGTATCAAGGCTACATTGGTGCTGCGCTTGTGCTTGGTGGAGTTGACTGTTCAGGCCCTCATCTGTATAGCATTTACCCACATGGATCAACAGATAGGCTACCCTATGTTACAATGGGTGAGAACATTTAAATCATTTTATCTAGCTTTCTTTTTCTTAAGAGATCATGGGTCAGATTTTGAATACTAGGTTGTTATTTGATGTCAAAAGTATGCACCTTTACCCAGTTCAGTTCCAGTCCTCCTTCCTTTTTTTTTTTTTTTTTTTTTTTTTTTTTTTTTACAACTCTTGTGCTTATATCACTGGACCCTGAGCAAAATCTGTAGCACACCGAGCTCCGCTTTTCAGCTCAATCTCTGGTGTCACCAAATGGCATTGTCTTAATATTCCTGTGGAGAAGGCACTAAGGAGATGCAGCAAACAGTTGCTGGATTACTTGCCCTCTCCTGAATTTTTCATCTGGTTGACACCAAGGGCTTAGTTAGTTTTTGCAGCCATGGGAAATCTCCTTTCTGGGGTTTTCTGGACAGCAGTAGACCTCAGGTTTGGTTTTATCACATGTCGGAGAACTTGTCAGAAGTTCTAATGCTGATAAAAGAACGGAGCAGAAGAAAGCCACGAGACTCAGCGCTTTGAAGAGCGATAAGAAAACACTGCAGATAAATGTGCCCAGCTCAAACTGAATCGGGTTTACATCTACTTTAAAGTCATTAACTAGGTGGTATTTGTCAAACTCTAAACTACCCTTAATTTAGTCTACTCTAATATCTGTAGGTATTCCCATCAATCTGCATGCTCGTTCCTCCACATCTGGTGGGAATTGCATTCTGCTACCAGTTTCTGGAATAAGATTATCAAACTTTGTAATACTTTTTCATCATGACAATATCATCCGATCCCCTAAAGTGAGATTCCTAATAATTCTCCTGCACTCTACCTCTACTGCTAAAAAGTAATTCCTCTGATTATTTTTCCTTGCTGTCAGACAATTTGAAGAAATCCCCCATATAATCCCATTGATAGAGTTGGCCTATCTATCTAATGAATGACATGGAACAAATTGTAGTCAGACAACGACCTAGACAATTTCCAAAACATTTGGTCCCCTTTGATCATCTATAAAGATCATGAAAAATTCAGAGACTTTGTATCCTAAATTATTTTTTTTTTACAAATTAAGCCGTCGTTCACACTGAACGCGAGTTTGAAATAGTGTGAGTTCAGCTATACTTATTGAAATTGCCCCCGAAGTCGTCAAAAGTAGTGCAGGAACTACTTTTGGAAATTGGTGCGGCGTTGCACCTATTGGGACAGTGACATTGCTGGCAATAGGCTGCGATTTGGCATGTCAAATCGCGCCAATGTGAACGGCGCTAAGGGTGCATGGACCCTATAGACCAGGTGTTTGAAAATTTTACCCAAAACTAGGAGCTGGCACTATATAACCTGCATATAACTATATAGGGTGCTGAAAGATAGTGTTACTAAAGGTATTTTTATTTATTTTTTGTTAAATCAACAAGCATGTTATACTTACCTGCTCTGTGCATTTGTATTGCCCCAAACCTTCTCTTTTGGGATCCCCCGCTGACCATCTTTGCTCCTCCACTTCTTTGTGGGCTTGCTATGAGGACACACTGTGCGTGCTTGCTCCCGAGCTGTCTATCCCGAGCCGCGCTCCGTAGACGCATGTAACAGGGATTAGCCCCACCCCCCACTTCTTCCTCCCTGCCTTTTGATTGAAATTTTGTTCTGTTAATTTTTAGCGAACTTTAACAAATTAGTCATAAAAATACAGACTAGACCAGGGATATGCAATTAGCGGACCTCCAGCTGTTGCGGAACTACAAATCCCATGAGGCATAGCAAGACTCTGACAGCCACAAGCATGAAACCCAGAGGCAGAGGCATGATGGGACTTGTAGTTTTGCAACAGCTGGAGGTCCGCTAATTGCATATCCCTGGACTAGACTATTACTTTGAATCAGCATTAAACTCTAAAGAACGTTGGATATAAAATGTTCCCAAAAATATGTACAAAGGGGTGTATAAGAGAAAAACAGCTGGAGGGAGTGCCCTTGTACAAAGCTGAGCCATCTATTACAATGCAGACAAGTCTTCATCCTGGAGCTGACAAATGTCAGTTTGAGCGAGGGAGGGGGGCATTTGGGTATGGGTTTTGCCAAACATGCTAATCTTACTATTGGCAGTGGGGAGACAGGCACTGAAATGCCAATGTTGGAATTCCCTCCATCACTTGCAGCTTCGGAACTCCTGCTTCCCATTTCTGCCCTCTTCCATTTACCCAGCACTTTGTAAAATAGTGTCAACTCTTCTCATTATCCTCTCACTATGTAAAGTAAGTGAGCGCTCCCTGCTGGAACCCCTCCCTTACTCACCTCGCTCTTCACTTTCTTCCTAGGCAGCTTTGCCACAGGTCTGTAAGCTGCAACAGTGGCATCTTTCCTGACAGGTCCCAGGGGAGCTGCAAAAAGAGAGTTGTTGCTGTCTGTTGTCCAATAGTTGGCAATTGCTTGCCACTCCAGAGCAACTTCCTGCAATAGCTGTCAATAAAAATGAATAAGAATTCCTGCGCTTATCCCTCTACCAATTAAGATAAACCAATTTAATGCAAATTAATTCACAAATAGTAAGCTGCAACCAAATAAGTCCAAACACAAGACTAAATGAGCAATAATTAAAAAATAGGTCCGCTAATCTGATAAAGAAATAAATCATCAACAAACCATAGATAATACCTTAACCACGCATGAATAAACTACTGCACATTATATCATGTATGTGAATAAAAATTATTATTGAACACAAACACCCTGTGGGAAAAAAAACGGAAATTATCTTTCAATAAAAATGTGTCCATACAGAAGTCCAAAAAACAAACTCTTCTGGGAAGAGTTGACATTATCAACGCCCAATTCTGTAATAAGAAAAACTGTGATGAAAAATCAGTATTCTAATGCGATCCAGATAAACGTGGTGTTCAGATAAATCCCTTCACCACAAACACTTGCCTCTTACCAGAAATAGTGGATCTCAGGTCCTTTCCTAGTTGAAGCCTGTTATGGGGAAACGCGCTGGGCGGAGCCACTATTTTTGACATCATCCCGCACGAGCAGGCTGGCGCTGACCACTGCCGTGTTTGTTTTATGCTGACCTTAAGCTGCCTATTTGTAAGTGTATACACTACGAGGCTTTCCTCTTCTCTCCAAACATTTGAGAGTACTGCTACCGGATTTCTAAGAATTCGCTACTTTGGAGTGACTACCATCATTACCTGTGAATTGGATCTCTCCCCCCTGCCTGGCCGCTGAGTTCCTTGGCATTTAAACAAGCGCATGTGATCTCTATTACCTGAGATCCACGATTTCTGGTAAGAAGCGAGTGTGGTGAAGGGATTTATCTGAACACCGTGTTTATCTGGATTGCATTAAAAATATAGATTTTTCGTCAGTTTTTCTCATCACAGAATTGGGTGTTGATATTGTCAACTCTTCCCATAAGAGTTTTTTGGACTTGTGCACGGACACATTTTTCTTAAAAGTTAATTTCCTTTTTTTCACGGGGTGTTTTGTGTTCAATTATCATTTTTATTCACATATTTGATGTGTATTAGTTTATTCATGTATTGTTTTTTTTTGATTTATCGCTATTTCTTTATCAGATTAGCGCACCTATTTTTTTTTTTTAATAGCTGTCCATAACCTGGGTGCCAAAGTGTGTTGTTTGTTTTTTTTTTTTTATTATTCATTTACTATGGTGGCCAGGAATTGTCCAGCCTTTTCTAGCACTTTTTGTTTTTTAATTTTAAGTTAGTATTTTTTGCTAGAAAATTACTTATAACCCCCAAACATTATATATACATATTTTTTTAGCAGAGACCCTAGGTAATAAAATGGTGATTGTTTTCAGTTTTTTATGTCGCACGGTATTTGCGCAGCGGTTTTTTAAACACAATTAAAAGAAAAAATATATATACCGTATATGCCGAGTTTTTCAGCACTTTTATTTTTTTTTCTGCTGAAAATGCCCCCCTCGGCTTATACTCGAGTCTAGAGGTGCACTGAAATTTTGGCCGTCCGAAAACTGTTTTCGGTATCGGCCGATAGCAAAAATCAGCCGATACCCAAAAGGGGGTGGCCCCCGCCCCAGGTGCCGCAGTCCTCCACTACCTCTTCCTCCCCGCCCCTCAGCTACTTAGCTGCTTTATCTATACAGTGTGATCGGTGCTTGCTTGTAACTGCTCCACCGCACCTATCACTGCTGACTGTCACCGCGTCCCCCCCCATCCGCGCTCTGCGTCCCCCCCCCATCCGCGCTCTGCGTCCCCCCCCCATCCGCGCTCTGCGTCCCCCCCCATCCGCGCTCTGCGTCCCCCCCCATCCGCGCTCTGCGTCCCCCCCCATCCGCGCTCTGCGTCCCCCCCCATCCGCGCTCTGCGTCCCCCCCCATCCGCGCTCTGCGTCCCCCCCCATCCGCGCTCTGCGTCCCCCCCCCATCCGCGCTCTGCGTCCCCCCCATCCGCGCTCTGCGTCCCCCCCCCCCCCATCCGCGCTCTGCGTCCCCCCCCCCCCCATCCGCGCTCTGCGTCCCCCCCATCCGCGCTCTGCGTCCCCCCCATCCGCGCTCTGCGTCCCCCCCATCCGCGCTCTGCGTCCCCCCCCCCCCATCCGCGCTCTGCGTCCCCCCCCCCCATCCGCGCTCTGCGTCCCCCCCCCCCCATCCGCGCTCCGCGTCCCCCCCCCCATCCGCGCTCCGCGTCCCCCCCCCCCCATCCGCGCTCCGCGTCCCCCCCCCCATCCGCGCTCCGCGTCCCCCCCCCATCCGCGCTCCGCGTCCCCCCCCATCCGCGCTCCGCGTCCCCCCCCCCATCCGCGTCCCCGCGCTCTGCGTCCCTGCGCTGTTTCCTCTGCATTCATTTTCAGCGCAGCTGAGGCTGCTGGGAAATCCCTATCCTCAGTCCCTTTCTCTGTCTCAAAGGGGAGATTTCAGGGGTCTGTGAAGGCCCCTGATTTCTCACCAAAGCCCCCCAACAGGGCTAAAAAAAAAAGAAGAATTGCAATAAAAAAAATGATTGTAAAAAATAATTAAATAAAAAAAAAAAAAACACACTGACACCATCCACTCCCCCCCCCCAAAAAAAAGAGCATTGTAAATGGAGATCGGCGAAGTGAGGCGTGCAAATGGGTACTGTTGACCCTCTTTTCCACTTACAGTAGCTGCTGTATTCTCACCCTAGGCTTATGCTCGGGTCAATACGTTTTCCCAGTTTTTTGTGGAAAAATTAGGTGTCTCGGCTTATATTCGGGTCGGCTTAAACTCCGGTATATACGGTACTTTAATGAATTAAAAGAAAACAAAACACAATATACAGGTGAAACGCAAAAAATTTGAATATTTTGCAAAAGTTCATTTATTTCACTAATGCAACTTAAAAGGTGAAACTAATATATGAGATAGACTCATTACATGCAAAGATATATAGTTCAAGCCGTGATTTGTCATAATTGTGATGATTATGGCTTACAGCTCATGAAAACCCCAAATCCACAATCTCAGAAAATTTGAATATTACATGCAATCAATAAAACAAGGATTTTACATAGAACAATATTGGACCTCTGAAAAGTATAAGCATGCATATGTACTCAGTACTTGGGTTGGGCCCCTTTTGCAGCAATTACTGCCTCAATGCGGCGTGGCATGGAAGTTATCAGCCTGTGGCACTGCTGAGGTGTTATGGAAGACCAGGATGCTTCAATAGCGGCCTTCAGCTCTTCTGCATTGTTCGGTCTCATGTGTCTCATCTTTCTCTTGGCAATGCCCCATAGATTCTCTATGGGGTTTAGGTCAGGCGAGTTTGCTGGCCAATTAGTCACAGTAATCCCACGGTCATTGAACCAGGTTTTGGTGCTTTTGGCAGTGTGGGCAGGTGCCAAGTCCTGCTGGAAAATGAAGTCAGCATCCCCATAGAACTTGTCTGCGGAAGGAAGCATGAAGTGCTCCAAAATCTCCTGGTAGACGGCTGCGTTGACTCTGGACTTAATGAAGCACAGTGGACCAACACCAGCAGATGACATGGCTCCCCAAATCAACACAGACTGTGGAAACTTCAAGCATCTTGCAGTGTGTGCCTCTCCATTCTTCCTCCATACTCTGGTCCTTGGTTTCCAAATGAAATGCAAAATTTGCTCATCAGAAAAGAGGACTTTGGACCACTGAGCACCAGACCAGGTCTGTTTTTCTTTAGCCCAGGTAAGACGCTTCTGAAGTTTGTTGTTCAGGAGCCTCAGTCCACTCCTTGTGAAAGTCCCCAACACTTTTGAATGGCCTTTTCCTGACCATCCTCTCCAGGCTGCGATCATCCCTGCTGCTTGTGCACCTTTTTTCTTCCACACTTTTCCCTTCCACATGACTTTCTATTAATGTGCTTTGATACAGCACTTTGGGAACATCCAACTTCTTTTACAATTACCTTTTTTGAGACTTTATGGAGGGGTGTCAATGATGGGTTTTCTGCACAACTGTCAGGTCAGCAGTCTCAGCAGAGGAACGGACCGGCTGTCAGACTTTGAAACCTATACAGGGTGATCGGTGCTTATAACTCTCCCACTGCACTGATCACCCTGACTGCCCAGGTATCGGGTGAAGCATCGGAGCATTTGCCCGAGTACAAGTACTTGGGCACATGCTTGTCATCGGTACCGATACTAGGGCTGGGAAAAAAATCGATTTTAATCTTGAATCGAGTTTTGAGTTCAAATCGATTCAGATTTGAAGAAAATCGATTTTTTTAGATTTTTTTTTTTTTTTTTTTTTTTAAATATATATTTTTCCTTCAAAGTTTCCGTAGCAGGGCTGCAGGGGGCGTATCCGGAATGGCACTGGGTGGCGTTACCCCAATTACATCCACTCGCTGCAGCCGCCACGAGTAGATGTAATGTAACACTAACTAACCGCAAGCCGCCGTCTGCCTACCTGATCAGCGTGTCATGCAGACAGACGGAGGCCATTGCAGTGTTCAAAAGCCGCGCCTCCTGAGTCCTCGTCGTCTGTGATAGGCGGAACACTCAATTTCACAGCCGGCAGTGTTCAGCCTATCACGGACATCCTCTCATCCTCGTCTGTGTTATGAGAATGAGAGGATGTCCATGATAGGCGGAACACTGAATGCTGGGAAATTGAGTGTTCCGCCTATCACAGACGAGGAGGAGGCGCGGCTTTTGAATACTGGAATGGCCGCCGGTGTAGCAGTAAAATCCGTATCCCATGAAAATCTGCATCAGGTACGGGCACAGTGAGGCTTTGGGCACAGTGAGGCTTTGGGCACAGTGATACACGGGCACAGTGATACACGGGCACAGTTCAATTCAACTAAGAGTAACCTCAGGATTTTTTGTTGTTTTATTAGCTAAATCCAAATACAGTATTAATAATTTGGATGTTTACCAATCTTTGTTGCACACTGACTTTGCAGTTAGAGAAAGGGTTTGCCTTTGCAATTTTCTTTGTTGATGCACTTTAATATAATAAAAAAAAAATCGAATCGTAAATCGAGTTTTTTTGTCGGGGAAAATCGTCCAGCCCTAACCGATACTAGTATCGGTATCGGGACAACCCTAGTCAGAATGTATGTTCTGTATTTTTATTTTGCACTTTCCCCTAGAAAATACAGTTGGAATGTTTTTTATGTTGATGAATATATTGGTGCGCTAGGACCAACCCTAATATGTGGCACAAATCAATAAATGTTCAATAACAATACATCCACTAAATATAAAGTGATCATGTGCTATTAATGCAAATTAAAGTGCAAACAATATCCTCCATGGATATACCTCCGTGCATAAATAAATAAATAGCAGCAATGGTCTATCACACATAGACACTGAATGAAGAGATCGCTCTGCTGAGCTGTGTTATGCATCTCTGTCCTGTGGTATACCTATTAAGTCTGCTTGATTGGATTCCTTTATCAGAATATGCTGCACTATGATTGCTTTCTCTTGTTTTCAATGTATTTGACTCTGCGTATGGATTAACAAGTTTAAGCATTATAATTTCTGCACGTCGGACCAGTGCCTCCGGTGGAAGACTGTGGAACTGTATACAGCATCTTGATTAGACTTCCATGAACCCTGTTCAGGTCTATTGGATTTTTTATTTATGTATGTTATATTGCTCATTTGAAGGTTTTGCGTATAGCTACTCATTGCACTTTATACTAATCCATTGCTGCTATTTATTTATTTATGCACAGAGGTATATCCATGGAGGATATAGTTTGTACTTTAATTTGCATTAATAGCACATGATCACTTTATATTTATTTTTAGTGGATGTATTGTTATTGAACATTTATTGATTTGTGCCACATATTAGGGTTAGTCCTAGCGCACCAATATATTTATTTACACGTTTAGGATTCCAGAACTCCTTGATTGGCTGCAGCTGTCACCATTTCGGTATCCTAATTTTGTTTGATTTTATACACAAATTTCACATTTAGTAGCGCTTTAGTAATATTCTATTATCTATAATGTTTCATGTTGGATACTGTATAGTAATATTTTAGGTAACAGATAATATTGGTGAGGTCGGATATCCATGACTGTTGTATGCATTCATATAATGTTGTTCCTCTTTTGGGGTTGCATTTCTGTATCTGTCCACTAGATGTCACCATTGTACAACGTATCAATTAACACACTTCATTCAAATAATTTTTGGTTTGCTTTATCCCAATTCTAGTGTTTTCTAAATACTTTTAATTTTCCATTTAAGTATATTTTTAGGCAATCTCTGCCATTTATTCATATAATTTGTATTAATTACGTTTTATTTCAGACAGAACCATAGCATAGCTTACTGTACACCATTGCACATATGGTAGATTTCAGGTCACTATTTTCAGGACGAAGTCAGCAACAGCCCTTTCTGTATTCTCCCATAACTTTTTTTTAAAACTGTTGTGAAATAGAATGCTGTTAAAAAAAATAAAAATAATAATTTTTAAGTGGTTGTAAAGTCAAAAGTTTTTTTTATCTTAATGCATTCTATGCATTAGGATAGCAAGCCTTCTGTGTACCTGAGCCCCATCTTCCTCCAGCGATGTCCACGAGTGCCTCGGGCCGTCTGGGACACTCCCTCCTGATTGGCTGAGACATAGCGGCACCATTGGCTCCTGCTGCTGTCAATCGAACTCGGCCAATCGGGAAGGAACCACCACTCTGTGTTTAAATGGATACACGGAGCTGCGGCTCAGCTCGGGTGCCCCATAGCAAGCTGTGGGGGCACTCAACAGGAGGGGGGGGCAGCCAGGGACCCGAAAATAGGATCGGGGCGCTGCCCTGTGCAGAACCACTGCATAGAGCAGGTAAGTATAACATGTTTGTCTATCATTTTTGTTATTTTAATAGGAAAAAAAAAACAAGACTTTACAATCGCTTTAAGCATAAAAAATACAACCATTTCGATTTGTGTTTTCAGATGCCTTTCCTACAAAAGCCAAATCCAAAAATGCCCCTATTTTGTGTTTTATCTTCTCTATCCTTAAAGTGTATGTCGGGGCAAAATAAAAAATGGTACACATTTCCTCTTGTTTGATCGCTTTACAAAATGCTACAAATACAGAATAATGCATGTTGATCAACCATAAATTCAGCCCATTCCTAACTTCCTTTTTGATCTCAACACAGACGAGTGGGGGAGATTTACTAAAGCTGGAGCACTCCGAATCCGGTGCAGCCGTGCATAGTCTATTGTCAAATCTTTATTGAACAAGCTGAAGGTAGAAGCTGATTGGTTACGGTGCACAGCTGTGCCAGATCCTGTGTGAATCGGTTTTAGTAAATTTCTCAGTATTTTTTTCTGCTGTGAAATCCTAAGCAGCATTGTCAGCGCTGCATACTGAACTACAGAACTCTCCCGAGAGCCTGTCTACACAGTATGTGTGGGGGAAGGACTCTTTTGGATGTGGTTTTGGGTTGGGGGGGGGGGGGTTGCCTACATCAATAAGAGCTTACTCCCCAGCTAATGCAAGTATTTTACAAGCTTTGTAATGTCATCGGAAGTAATAAAAGCTGTTTCTCACTACATAAGGTAAAAGAAAAAAGTGAATGCCAGGATATTTACCGTGTGTGTGTGTGTGTGTGTGTGTGTGTGTGTGTGTGTGTGTGTGTGTGTGTGTGTGTGTGTGTGTGTGTGTGGTAAAATTTGGGTTAATACCTGGGTATACCCTGTAAATGAACGTAATACCCCAGTTTTGTTAATGTGTATTTGCTTCTTGCAGGGTCTTTTAGACTCGGTTCACGCTACTGCGACCTGACGGTGCTACTTCCTGGCGACTTGAGTATTACTTTGATGCAACTTATTGCACAACTTTCAAGGAATGCCTGGGTAATTTTCCTGTAATGTCAGATCCAAATCGAATCAATATAGACGAGGATCTGACTTAGAGGCGGCTTCCGTTAAAGTTGGATAGAAGTCGCCTTGAAGTAGTTCAG
Organism: Rana muscosa; assembly: GCA_029206835.1. Classification (NCBI taxonomy): domain Eukaryota; kingdom Metazoa; phylum Chordata; class Amphibia; order Anura; family Ranidae; genus Rana; species Rana muscosa. The sequence goes on along the minus strand of CM055125.1, from coordinate 272,691,183 downwards.
GAACCTTTTCTAAAGTCGAAACGACTTTAGAAAAGTGCTAATTAAGACAGCTCTCATTGCCTAACATGGGATTTCACATGTCATGCGACTTGGGGGTCTCACAAGTCGGATCCCAAGTCGTGGCAGTTTAAACTGAGCCTTAGCCTACCTTATTTTGCTGATGCCCAGGACTCTGCAGTGCCCCCGACTTTGACATTTTTTGTCAGGTTAACCTGTTTAGTTCTTCTTTTCCTCCCTATACACCCCTTGAGCCCTGGCGTGTTTATTCTTGGGAGATAACTCTGTCCTTTGCCCCCCTTTTTTTTTTTTTTTTTTCTTCTTTTTTTTTATATTATATGGTACAAGTATGGGTTTCCTTTTTTTTGCTTACATCTATTCTATGTGAGCTGCTGATATCTCTAAACCCTCCCAGCCCTCTCAGAAGTGCCCCCATTCTGTCAAAATTGAGATAAATACCTGTGGGAGGTTCTACAGTCTTTCATACAGCATCATCCAGACAATGGTGTGAATATAGAGTGTGGATACACCCCCTTTCCTGTCATTTTGCTCTCCTCCCTCTGCTTGTTTCTGAGACTTCAGAGGTAGCTGCTCCACCCTCCCTTTCCCTCCTCCCTATCTATCAGCACAGACACGCCTCTTAGGGGAGGGGGGACAGAGGCATGGGGTGTGTTGGTGGAGATGTTCAGACCCTTTGAGAACTTTTCAAACTGAAAATGGACCGTTTTTGCCTGCAGAAGAAAAGTTCATGTGCACATGCTGTAAAAACTAAGAGGTAGGAAAAAAAGATTAGCTGATATGTGACTAATGTGATATGTTCTAGTTATTTAATCCATCCCATACTTCTCCTTTAATTTGGTGATGGATTTGGATGTGTTTCTAAGGTTTTAATTGATAAGAAAAATGAAAAGTGCACATTTCAGTAATTTTTTAGAATGCATTTTATGTAGATTGCACATCCCTAAATATGTTCCCCCAAAATATACTGTACATTAAAGTTTTTTGATGAAAAGGATATGACAGAAGTAAACTTTATGGAACGCAGTTGTAGCGCTCAAAATGATTGTTGTGTAATTTGAGAGAGCTTTTCCCCCCCTCCCCTTCAGTTCTACATTGTGATACATGCAAGGGAAAAAAAGGAAGTCTGTTTTTTTTGGGTGGGTCTATAACACAAGTGGTGTGATCCCGCAACCTTATGCATCTCTGCAGCAACAAATCATTTATAATAGGGGTCTATTTAACCACCTCCTGCCTGGCCCTATAGCACAATGACGGCAAGGGCGGTGACTTAAGATCTTGACTGGACGTCATATGACGTCCTATCAAAAAGTGCTGTGCAGCAGAGTGATCTGACACTGGCCATGTCCATGGGACACAGTCAATGACTGATCAGCGCAGGGTACCATGTGACCAATCGCAGCAAGTCACATGACAGTTGTACACAATGGATGGCTTCCTTTTATGCCATCCTTTGTACAATTGTGTTGCTAGCTGTGATTGGTCAATTTGATCAGATGATACAGACAGGGCCAATTACAGTACCATGTGATTTGGCTTCGATCAATCACAGCTAACCACAAGAAAAAACTGAATCCATTTCATTCAGTAAAATGCTTGTTTATAGCAATGTAATTCGCTGCTATAAGCAAACATTGTGAATAAATAAAAAACCACCCTTTATCACTTTACCAGTTATTTGTTACCAGTACAATGTTACCAGTCTGTCCCTGATCACCGCCACACCAGGTATATGATGACGCTATACTGCACTGGTGACAGTATGTAAAAAATAAATAATTGTGAAATTTAAAATTTTTATAAATTACAACTTCAAAAAACCCGCCATGCCTCTTTTCTAAATACCTTGGTCTACTTTCCAAAAAGGGATCATTTGGGGGATATCTGTAGTGTCCTGGTAGTACATCATCAGGATTGATTAATTTGCAGTTATTTATTATAGTTTGTGGACTTTCCTACAGACTAAATAATATACACTGATTTGGGTTATTTTAACTAAAGAAATGTAGCAGAATACATTTTGTGCTAAATTTTATAACAGAAATGAAGAAAAACACATTGCTTTTTTTTTTTCCTTATTTAGCCCGTGGGCTGAACGACACAAAAAAGCTAACAGATTCCTCCATCCATACAAACAAGGTGGTTGAAGGAATCCCTCTGCCGTGACATTGTATTCTGAACGCTTTCTAAACACACTGATCAGTGGCTGCAGTCGCAATTCGACAAAAGTTCCAGCGTGTCCACTCAACAGAAATAAGTCAAGTAGACATGGGTTGTTTTGAGCACAGTTGAACTTTAAGTGTGTGTGTGTGTATATATGTGTGTGTGTGTGTGTGTGTGTGTGTGTGTGTGTATATAATATTTATTTAATAATACATATACACACTGCATCTGGAAAGTATTCACAGCACTTCAGTTTTTCAACATTTTCTTATGTTACAGCCTTATTCCAACATTTATTAATTCATTATTTTCCTCAAAATTCTACAAACAATACCCAACAATGACAAGATGAAAGGAGTTTGTTTAAATTTTTGCAAATTTATTAACAAAAAAACCCATGTACACAAGTATTCACAGCCTTTGCTCAATACTTTGTTAAAGCACTTTTTAGCACCAGTTACAGACCTCTCAAGCTCCACCAGTTTGGATGGGGAGAGTCGGTGCACAGCCATTTTCAGAACTCTCCAGAGATGTTCAGTTGGGTTCAAGTCTGGGCTCTGGCTGGGCCACTCAAAGACATTTACAGACTTGTCCCGTAGCCACTCCTTGGTTATCTTGGCTGTGTGCTTAGGGTCGCCCCAGTCTGAGGTCCAGAGTGCTCTGAAGCAGGTTTTCATCAAGGATGTCTCTGTACATTGCTGCAGTTATATTTCCCCTAATCCTGACTAGTCTCAGTTTCTGCTGCTGAAAAACCTCCCCACAGCATGATGCTTCCACCACCATGCTTTACTGTAGGGATGGTATTGGCCAGGTGATGAGCGGTTTCCTCCAGACAGGACACTTGCTATTCAGGCCAAAAGAGTTCAGTCTTTGTTTCATCAGATCAGAGAATTTTGTTGCTCATGGTCTGAGAGTCCTTCAGGTGTCATTTGGCAAACTCCAGGCAGGCTATAATGTGCCTTTTACTGAAGAGTGGCTTCTGTCCGGCCCCTCTACCATACAGGCCTGATTGGTGTTAGTGCTGCAGAGATGGTTGTTCCTCTGGAAGGTTCTCCTCTCTCCACAGAGAAACGCTGGAGCTCTGTCAGAATGACCAGTGGGTTCTTAGGGCCCTTTCACACGTACAGATCCTGTGAGGATCCGTTCCTTTAACATCCGCTTGCTTAGCGGGGATCGCTCCGTTGATCCCTGCTGAGCAGGCAGATGACTAACCTCTCTCTGCACATGGGGGGATCGGATGAACACGGACCGTCTGTCCGTGTTTATCCAATCCACAGACGGATGAAAAAATAGGATTTTCCTCCGTCTGCAGAAACGGACCATAGCAGAGACTAATAAGATCGGGTGTCAGCGGATGTTCACCCGCTGACATCCGCTATCCCATAGGGATACATGTATGTCCGTATTTCATCCGAAAACAGATGGCTGAAAAACGGACATACGGTCTGCAGGTGTGACATACGGTTACCTCCCTGACTAAGGCCCCTCTCCTCTGATTGCTCAGTTTGGCCAGGTGGCCCGCTCTAGGAAGAGTCCTGGTGGTTCCAAACTTCCTCCATTTACAATATGATGGAGGCCACTGTGCTCATTGGGACCCTCAATGCTGCAGAACTTTTTCTGCCCCCTTGCCCAGATCTGTGCCTCGATGCAATCCTGTCTCGGAGGTCTACAGACAACTTCTTGGACCTATGGCTTGGTTTGTGCTCTGACATGCACTGTTAACTGTGGGACCTTATATAGACAGGTGTGTGCCTTTCCAAATCTTGTCCAATCAACTGAACTTGCCACAGGTGGGACTCCAATCATGTAGAAACATCTTAAGAATGATCAGTGGAAACAGGATGCACCTGAGCTCAATTCTGAGTGTCATGGCAAAGGCTGTGAATGTTTATGTACATGGGATTCGTTTTTAATAAATTTGCAAAGATTTCAAACAAATGTCTTTCATGTTGGAAGTGTGTGTGTGTGTGTGTGTGTGTGTGTGTGTGTGTGTGTATATATTATTATACTTTTTTTTTTCTGTGCTCCATTCTGTGTCATACATTATATCCTCCTGTAGTATAGGAAAAAAATCTACTGTATATAATAGTGTATCCACATATATGCCGATTCAGTTGTTTTCATTTATCGCTCTCGTTATTTACCTTTCCCTTTTAAACCTCCCTCCTTGTCACAGTAGTTTTAGAGAGGTTTTTTTCCTCATTGTACTTGAACAGTCCACAGAAGTTCTTCTTGTGGGTTAGATTCAGTCCGCAGAGCTCAGATTTTTACCTTCTGATGTTTCATGTACCCAAGCACTACTTCAGCCCGAGAACTTTTTTGATTTAAAGTACAAATTTTGAATCTGAAATTTAATGGTTGTTTTAGTAAGCACAAAAATCTTCAACAACTTGTGTCATAACTTGCAGATTTAGAAAGCGTGAATAGATGTTGTTTTCCTAATACACACAATCTTTCTTACTTGGTGCCTTGTTTAAACAGATAATTAGGCTGTTTGGGCATTGTAGATTTGCTGTGTAAGGTATTGAGATGATGGAAGGATGTGGCACTATATAAAACGCTGATGACAGCAAGGTGTCTTCTCATTAATGAGTTAGGAATCCTAATTAGTCTTCTGGACGCTTTTTATCCCCCTCACCTTGGCATTTCTCAGATTTTTCACTCCAGCGTTGTGATCAATGATGAAGTCTAAAAGGACTTATGCTCCACAGTTAAAATATCTGTTATCTACATTATTATTTGAAGATGTCAACAAACACAGACAATTGGGTCACTTGCTATTGACATATTTAGTGCTTTGTAGGTGTTTGTATGAAAAAATAAATGCTACAAGAACGGTTAGAGAGCCGAATGATAAATATTTAACTACTTGCCGACCAGCCGCTCTCATTATACTGCGGCAGCTTGGCTCGGCTGCGCAAATCGCTGTAGCTGTAGGTCGGTCCCTTTTCACAGCTATAGGAGGCGTGTGGTCGGCGGCTGCTATGTCCGTTGGCCACCCGAGATCGCTCCACAGAGAGCCAGAATGGGAATATGCCAATGTAAACTAACAGATCCCCATTCTGACAGGGAAGTACAGAGTGATTGTCTGTTCCTAGTGATCAGGAACCCCCCCCCCCCCCCCCACAGTTAATCACCTTCCTAGGGGACACATTTACCCCTTGATTGCCCCCTAGTGTTAAGCCCTTCCCTGCAAGTGACATTTATACAGTAATCGGTGGCTGTTTTTGGCTCTGATCACTGTAATAATGTCACTGGTCCCAAAAAAGTGTCGGCTCTCTCTGCGGCAATGTCGCATTCCAGTTAAAAATCGGTGATCACCACCATTACTACAAAAAAATAAAAAATTATAATATGCCATAAATATATCCCCTATTTTGTAGACGCTATAACTTTTTGCGCAAACCAATCAATATAAGCTTATTGCGATTTTTATTTTCTAAAAAAATAATAATAAAAAAAAAGTAGAAGAATACATACTGACCTAAACTGATGAAGACTTTATTTTTTATTTAGAATGTTATAGCAAAAAGTAAAAATATTGTTTGTTTTCAAAATTCTATTTGTGGGGAAAAAAAAGGACATAAATTTTGTTTTGTGTACAGCCTTGCATGACCGCGCAATCGTCAGTTAAAGCGACACAGTGCCATATCGCAAAAATTGGCCTGGTCGTTAAGGGGGCTGAAGTGGTTAAAGAGGGGCAGACAAATTAATATTCGTTTTAGGAGACCATAAGGAAAATCTATTCGCCTGAGTAAATGTGGGCATATCAGTGAAACTGAACTGAAATAGTGTCTTGTAGGGAGTATTTAGAAATGTGTACTTTGTATAGCCCCATCAATTTACACAGTGCTTTACATATATATATATATTGTACATTCAAATCGATCCTCGAGCTTAAATTCTAAAGTCCCTAAATCACATTCATACATACTAGGGCCAGTTTAGACAGGAGCCAATTATCCTACTAGCGTGTCTTTGGAGTGTGGGATGAAATGGGAGTACCCAAAGGAAACCCACGCTGGCACAGGGAGAGCATCGAGACTCCAGGTAGGTAGTGCCGTGGTTGAGACTTGAACTGATGACCCTAGTGCTGCTAGGCGCAATCACTAATCACTTATCCACTGTGCTGCCTGAAATTATTGGTGCCTTAGCTGTACTTTTTTTTTTTGGTAAACATTTTTGGCTTGAATTACTCTACACTTCCTGTTCTCTGAGTGTGCCTAGACATGTCTGTGTATACAACCTCATACCTGTGAATCTGCAGTGTGAGATCTTAGGCACTGCTAGTCTCAGGAGATTTGGATTAACAGTTGTGTTGCTCAGTTCTTTTGGAGGCTTGGAGTTGCAGAAGCAAAACTGCTTATTGCAAAATAGTGACTTCCACACAGACACAGTGCAGAAAAATATGTATTCTGCTACAGAGCAGAGCAGATCAGTTCGGGGGAGGACACAGGTAATGATGGTGACTAATCCTTTGCTCTCTACCTGCTTTTTGACAGTCTACAGAGTTCAATCACAAAAAAAAACAAAAAACATACTTCATGTGAATAAGCAGGGAGTTGATTGGTTTCTGTGTATTTCTGCACCGGATTTAGCACGGATTTGATTTACTAAAACTGGATAGTGCAATCTGGCAACAACCAGATGTCCTATGTACAATAATTTTTAATAAAACACAATATTTACAGTAAGATCTTTCCCATCTAAGGCAAAGTTTACATTTGTGGGAGAGGATCCTGTTCCCGCAGCCACAACCACCTGCACAGAAAAACGTATTGCATGCATTCGGGTGCTATTAATCCTAATGCCACGCACTGGAAACCGCATTGAACTTGCAGTTCCCTTGTGGGCTGCAATTCTGGAAATGGTGCTAGGACTTTTTCCCTGTGTTCCAAGAGGCACGGCAGCACATTTAAATGAATAGGCTGCTGTTCCCACGCAAAACATGGTTTGCAGAGCCGCATAACTGTGAACCTAGGCTAAGGTACTGATGTTTAAACCTTGGTATTCCTGGCCAAAACTTCTTACGTTCTATTGAGTATACGAGTAAAGTAAATTCTTGCTCTCAGAATGGAATTTTTAACGTCTTCAAATTAACATTTTATGCGCGTTGGCGCGTATGCACATAAAATACTCACCAGCAACTCATGTTTCTGTATGCAGCATGTTTACATGCCTGTGTGTACAGGCACATTGAAAACAATGGGCTGCATTTAGACCAGTAAAAATAAATGCCTGTATGCCCAGAAACCTTGAGCGTGAGATCTGAATGGAGCCCAAGAGCTTCCTTCCTATAATGCATAGGTTTTAGTTAACTGAAACTGAATTTTCATTTCCCTGAAATGAACACCATGTGAGTCTTGACAGCTGTTTCTATGGTGCATCTGGCAGACCTAATCTCCTTTTTAGTGTTTCAAGTTTGTGTGTTAACTGCCTGTTGAGTGAGTTAATCATAATAGATTACAGTGGCATTTGTTTAGGATCCAGAGTTTCGCCATAAATTTCAGTATTGCCCATTTTGTGTTTTGTGTTAATATTCTTATATCGGCAAGACAGTTTATGATATCTAGAGATAATTACATCTATTACAGAATATAGATGCCTTCAGATACTTTAAAAGCCAGGAATCAAACCCGAATGAGACCAGTAGTAAAATCATGCAATAGTGAGATGTTGGCCAGAATATTTTTTTATGGGCTGCATGGCATCTTGTATTGGCTCAGCTCTGATGATTTTATTGGTTTCATGTAAATAGACTATAGACCATTAATCCTTTTCATTATTTGATTAGATTACACATTTCCCATCCATTCCGTATGATTGACAGAAGTACTTTAATAAGAAATATGAATGTAGAAATATTACACACGCAGTGTAAAGATTTTCCTTCTTTTTTTTTTTTTTTTTTTTTTTTGTAGTTTGGCTTCACCAAATAAATTAATTCTGTCAAAAAGTATCAAAATGACATTGTGATCTAAACGTTTTGTAAATTAAGAAGCAAATCAAACACCAGATAATTATATAATATTGTCTCTATGTAGTAATGGGCTATTAGTAAAATCATGTTTGGACTTTATAGAAAAAGAAGGAAACCTTATTCATCTGACTTGCTAATATTTTTTTTTTTATACTGATTTAAAATCTGAAAATATGATTTTGCCTGCTTGAATTCATGGCATAAGACTGGATGTTTTTTGACTGTGGAAAATGTTATCTGTACATCATTGCGGGGAATGGCCAAAGGAGGCAGTGCTGCTCCATTCATGCAACTTGTATAATATCACTCTGCCAAGTAATGTTTTCAGTTATGTTACCAAAAGGACTTTTTAAAACCTTTTGGAAAAAAATAGTTAAAATTTGTTATGAATATAACATCTTGAGGAACACTGAAGAGACTTTACTAAGACCACAGCCATGGGAATCTGGAGCAGCCGTACAATTAAATACTGTCCGTGATGTGTTTTTTTTTTTTTTTTTTTGTTTTTTGTTTGGACGAACAACCAAATTTTCAGGACAAGCTTTTGGGGTGAACCCCATTCTTCCAGGTCTGAGAAGTGCTGTTACTTTTACCTTGAAAAAGGGAAAAGTTTGTCCTGAAAATCAGCACAAAAAAAAGATTATGGAGAGAGTATTTTGTTTTTTTCACAAGTGCACAAATACAGCTGCAATCACCTAGCTGTAGTAGCTGTACATAACTACTAACCAGCTTCTAGCTTTCATACATATAGGAAAAATTGTGCGTTTATTACTTTTTTGTTTACACAGGTGACTGCAAAGCATTGCACATGTGATCAGGCAAGCATCAAGCATTTCCTAAGTGTCAAAGGCTTTTATTGACTTGCATTAAAGTGGTTGTAAAGGCAGAAGTTTTTTTTTTATACTTAATACATTCTATGCATTAAGATAAAAAGCCTTCTGTGTGTGGCAGCCCCCCCCCCCCCCATGTTTTCCTTGGCCCCATCTCTGTCCAGTGATGTCGGCCGTCCCGGGACTCCCCTCCTGGTTGGCTGAGACACAGCAGCGGCATTATTGGCTCCTGCTGCTGTCAATCAGTCAGTCAGCCAATGAGGAGAGAAAGGGGCAGGGCTGGGTCGCAGCTCCGTGTCTAAATGGACACGGGGAGCTTTGACTTGGCTCCGGTGCCCCGATAGTAAGCTGCTTGCTGTGGGGGCACTCACCAGGAGGAAGGGGCCAGGAGAACAGAAGAGGCACCCGAGAAGAGGAGGATCAGGGCTGCTCTATGCAGAACCAACTGCACAGAGCAGGCATGTTGTTTTTAAGTTTGTGCAAAGAGTCCATATTTGCAGTGTTGACCCTTATGTTTTAAGACCTCTGCAATTCGCCCTGGCATGGTGTCAATCAAATTCTGGGCCACATCCTGACTGAAGGCAGCCCATTCTTGGATAAACAATGCTTAGAGTTTGTCAGAATTTGTGTGGAGGATTAAGGTCTGGGGAGTTTCCTGGTGATGGACCCAAAATGTTGATGTTTTGTTCCTCAAGCCACTTGGTTACCACTTTTGCCTTATTGCAAGGTGCTCCATCATGCTGGAAAAGACACTTCGCTCAGTTCCTCAGAAGTTGCTCTCGGAAGATGTTCTTAGGCAAAGTTGTGGGTGTGGCCATTCCCTTAGCTGATGAGCAACCCTACACCTGAATGGTCTGAGGATGCTTTACTGTTGGCATGACACAGGACTAATGTTAGAGCTCACCCTTTCTTCTCCGGACAAGGTATTTTCTGGATGCCCCAAACAATCGGAAAGGGGATTCATCAGAGAAAATGACTTTACCTCAGTCCAATCCCTTTTGTATAATATCAGCCTGTATCTGAAGTTTTTCCTCTAGGACGTGTCTTCCTTGCTGCCCATGACACCAGGCATCCTCCAAAAGTCTTCGCCCCACTGTGTGTGCAGATGCACTCACACCTGCCTGCTGCCATTCCTGAGCAAGCTCTGCACTGGTGGTGCCCCGATCCCGCAACTGGATCAACTGTAGGAGATGGTCCTGGCGCTTGCTGGACTTTTAGACGCCCTGAAGCCTTCTTCACAAATGCAGTGGAAATGTTTTTTATGGCATGAAGTTCATTTTCATGGCAAAGAGGGACTTTGCAATTCATCTGATCACTTTTCATAACATCCTGGAGTATATGAAAATTGGCATCATAAAAATTGAGGCAGCAGACTTTGTGAAAATTAATATTTGTGTCCTTCTCAAAACTTTTGGTCACAGCTGTACAGGTTTTCAGTCGGAGAGGTAGGGGGAGTGTTAAGGGACTATGGGTGAGGTGATTACTGCACTTGTTTACCATTGAGAACTACAAATCCTTCTGCAGTGGTGGCAGGCAGGATTTGTAGTTCACAAATTTACAGATCTGTGTGAACGAAGGACGCAGATGTGTGGGACTCTGTCCACAATTTTGACATTTGCTGCGGGAGAGCGGAACTCCCAGGCAATGGCCACATTGGGAGTTGCTTAGCAGCATGTCACACCCTAAATACAGGTATAACTAAAGTAGGAATTGGCCTTTATCTAAACAAGTGAAGGCAGCCATACCTGGATCAAACTTTGGCCGGTTAAGCAAAAACCAGCTGAATTTTGATCCATGTATAGACCAGATTAGATGGAAGTCAATCTACTGATCAACTTCTGTACAACCGCCCTGTTGGATTTTCCCCACTTGATCAGCACCACTGGCTTTAGTCGGCAGTGCTGATCAGTGTATTCTGATGGCGGGTAGCCTCCGAATACAATAGCACACTAAGTGTATGGATAGAATCTAATTTTTTTTGGGGGGGTTAAATAAGAAAAGAAAAATACTTGTCTCTGGGCTACCTTAGAAGCTGATTGGTTACGCAACTGTTGTAGATTCTGTCTGCTAGTTATTGATTAAATGTCCCTGTGTTATGTCATTTGTATGACTTCTAACAAAAGTGGAATGCTGGCCTACCTGGACTTTTAGTTGATTAATTGGCATCTCCTCACTTAGTTGTCCCACTGGTAAACCATTCTTTTATTGCTACTTCTTTACTACAGCTCTAAAACCCAGGTCTTTACAATGGATATCCAATGATGGGTTGTGTCTCAGTGGTTATTATAAAGAACTGGCTTTCTTATGGTGTCACATTGTAGAAAGCAAGGAGTTTTCTGAATGGTGATGGCTTTAAGCTGGCTATACCGTGTGGTTGATTTTACTAAAGGCAAAACTACTGTGCACTTGGAAGTGCAATTGCTGTAGATTTGAGGGGGACATGCAAGGAAAATAAACAACATTTTTGCTTGTACATGATTGGATGATAGAAATAAGCAGAGCTTCCCCTCAGATCTACAGCGACTGCACTTCTAAGTGCGTTTGTACTGCACAGTGGATTTGCCTTTAGTAAATCAGCCCCACAATCTGTCTGCTTGTATAGTCATATCCAAATAAAATAAAAAAAATGGAAAATTAGGTCAAACCTAAACAATTCCTTCATTTCACATCAAATCATGCAAGTCCTTGAACTAAATAGTTGATGAGGGGTCAAAAGAAGATTGTACAATCGGATTGTAAAGCAGATTGTAAAGCATATGGTCAGCCACAGAGCTGCACCATGGTGTGAAAAACCATTTATAGGTGGGGATTTCCAGGGCAGCCCCCAGTGATCAGCTACTGGGTGAAGGATAGGGCACTTAAAGTTCTTTTAATTTATTGATAACCTGGAGAAATGTACAGTAAGCTATTTGTTCCATAAATGCTGTATTTTTTACTTGCGTTCCAGGTAATAGTTTTCCTTATTTGTCTCCTAGTTCCCTTGTAATCTAAATAAGTGATACTTTTACTATATGTCCACACACCAGCAGTCATGTTGGGCCTCTTTATTGTATAATGCAGCATCTGCTGGTCAAGACACATCTGCTCATATTGAAAAGCTGGAATGGAAGATGTGATATTGAAGGTTGCATGTGTATGCAACTTTTGTGCAATTATGTTCGCTGACTTATGAGCAGTTGGCCCCCAGCTTGAACATCTTGCACATCAAAACATTTGCACAGGCTTGTGTACAGGCAATTTAGAGGGAACCTGTGAGGGTGGAATTATATGAGAGCTTCCATTGGTGTGTTTTTTTTTTTACAGAGGAATTATAGGTTACTGTATCAAAAAGGTTGTTTATTTGTGTAGAGGGGGGTAGCCTTATTGGTCAGTGTACCACTTTTGATTGGAAACCAGAAACTCTCTTGGGCTGCTTTCACACTGAAAGCGCCGTCCGTTAGCGGTAAAGCACCTGTGTTGCGGCACTTCCAAAGCGCTTTTCGGGTGCTTTGAAAGTGCTGCCTATTCATTGCAATGGGCAGGGGCGTTTTTGGGAGCGCTGTATACAGCACTCCCAAACCGCCTCAAATATGCTGCTTGCAGGACTTTTTCTAACGTCCCACAAGCGCACCACCCCAGTGTGAAAGCACTCATTGTAATGAATGGGAGGTGCTATTTCTAGCGCTAAAACACCTGAAAACTGCCTGTGTGAAAGCTGTCTGGTAATAGCCAGGTACCATCTATGCTGAAAGCTGAAACCGTGGCCGCTCCTATTTTTCTGTGTTCGCTTTTAGCTGCTTTTAAAATAGATGAGAAATATGATTTAGAGGCAAAACTTTAAAAGAGAGTAGAGAATAAATAAACCTCCTTCAGGTTGTGACATGTGTATTCCATTGAGAATATTTCTCCATTTTCTGTCCTGGAAACACTACAATAACGGGGTAAAAAACTCTCCAAAATGAGGGAAAATCATTTTAACTGTCTCAGCGGAGTTGTGGATGGTGGTGGTAAGATCCTCCATGGTTTTCATGATTTCGATTTCTTGTACAATAGTAAGCAACAATACCTTGTGACAGGGATGGTGTGTTTGGTTTCCATTACATTATAATGCAGACCTTGGCTGCAATAATCAAGTGGATCAGTAGAGATGGTTTAATAAAGTTATATAGGGGGGTGGGTTAGATGAGTGCGGTTGGGTCATTACTGCGTTGTATTTTGGTCAAATAGTAGATCATAGATCTCAGACCAGAAGTTTTGAAGCAAGGAGCAATCCTAGAATATGCGAAGCATAGTGTCTGGGGCTTCTCCATTATCATGGGGAGCCAAAGGAAACATTGTATCTTGGGTGTTAGAGATCCTCTACCACCTGGTCAGGATTTTCAAAACTTTTTCTGTATTCTGCTCAAGATTGTGCTGGGTAAAAACTATCTCTAGGTCTCCTTACTAGGGTTGAGCGAACCCGAACTGTAAATTTACTGTATGTTCGGTGTTCGCCAATGTAATGGCGCATTTTAAAAAGCTGCAGGGCAGCCAATCAACATTCGTTTAACTTGTGTGCCCTTAGAAGCCATCACAGCCATGCCTACTAATGGCATGGCTGTGTTTGGCCAGTGCAGCATGTGACCCAGCCTCTATATAAGCTAGAGGCACATAGCACAGCACGTCACTGCTTTAGATAGTGTAGGGAAAGGTTGCTGCTGCTGCTTTGAGGGAGAGAATTAGATGGGAGTCCTGATTCAGAAATCAAATTACTCGGCCATCTACCTTGATTTTGTTGTGTGGGTGCAGTGCACAATCTTTTTATCCTGCCCTGAGCCCAGTGCCAGAGAAAAGATAACTTTTATCCGTCTGTTAGGTTGGCATCGGCGGGCATTTTATGCAAGCTGTGCACCAGCACTGCATATGTTACTGTGAGATACACCCTTTAGATACTGTTGCTCTATTCTGGTATTCAAAAAAAACACATTTAGGGCAAAAAAATATAATTTGCAGCATTTCCTGCATATCTGTACGTGTGAGATACACTTTAGATACTGTTGCTCTATTTTGCTATTCAAAAAAACACATTTAGGTGAAAAATCTTAAATTGTGGCCTAGTCTGTATCTGTACATGTGAGATACACCCTTTAGATACTGTTATTCTATTAAAAAAACACCCATTTAGGGCAAGATCCTAAATTTGAGAAATATGAGGAGAACGTCAAATAAGGGATGTGGCCCCAGTTGTGGTGCTACTTGTGGAGCTCCTGTTGCAGGGAGAGGACGTGGTCGATCTGTGCCAGCTACACGCACAAGTGAAACACCTTCCTCAGGTGCGAGTAGGCGACAGAGCCTGCAGCGGTATTTGATTGGGCCTTATGCGGCTCTACGAATGTTGAGGCCAGGACAAGTACAGGCGATGGTAGATTGGGTTGCCGACAGTGCCTCCCAGTTCCTTCACATTGTCTCCCACCCAGTCTCCTGCTGAAAGATCAGACTTGCCACCTGCAGCAGATGTCCATGAGTCTTTCACCTCACCCCCTTGCAAATCAGCCAAGCAGTCTGAGCCACAAGTCATGCAGCAGTCTCTTCTGCTTTTTGATGACTCTGTTAGCAGGGTTTCCCAGGGCCATCCACCTAGCCCTGCCCCAGAAGTGGAAGAGATTGAGTGCACCGATGCCCAACCACTTATGTTTCAAGATGAGTACATGGGAGGACCATCTCAGCGTGTCTCGGATGATGAAGAAACACAGGTGCCAACTGCTGCTGCTTGCGCAATTGTGCAGACCAACAAGGAGGGCAGGGGTGAAGACTGGGTGGAAGATGTGGAGGACGATGAGGTCCTCGACCCCACATGGAATCAACGTGATGCAGGTGACCTGTGTAGTTCGGAGGAAGAGGCGGTGGTCACACAGATCCACCAGCACAGCAGAAGAGGGAGCAAAAGCGGAGCGTCCGTCCCCTAGATAGTACGCCTGCTACTGCCCAACGCAGCAAGGGACCGAGCACACCAAAGCCAAGTCCAAGAAGTTACCTAGCTTGGCAGTTCTTCAGACAATGTGCTGATGACAAGACACGCTGTGCAATCAGAGCCTGAAGCGAGGCATAAGCGTTCTCAACCTGAGCACAACCTGCATGACCAGGCATCTAAGTGCAAAGCACAAACTGCAGTGGAGTAGACACCTCAAAAACCAAGAAAGATCTCTGGCTCCTCCTGCTTCCTCTTCTGCTGCAGTCTCGGCCTCTTCATCCACCTCTGTAGTGACAGTGGCACCTGCCAGCAACACTACCACCTGGGTCACCAACCATCTCCACAATGTCCCATGGAAGCGTTCAGCTCTCTATCTCCCAAACACTGGAGCGGAAGAGGAAGTACCCCCCTACCCACCCGCGATCCCTGACCCTGAATGCCAGCATTTCAAAATTCCTGGCCTTTGAAATGCTGTCATTCCGTCTGGTGGAGACACAGAGTTTTAAAAGCCTGATGGCATTGGCTGTCCCACAGTACGTCGTGCCCAGCCGCCACTACTTTTCCAGGCGAGCCATCCTTTTCCTGCTCAACCAAGTGGGGGATAAAATCAGGTGTGCACTGCGCAACGCCATTAGTGGCAAGGTCCACCTAACTATGGATACGTGGACCAGTAAGCACGGTCAGGGACGTTATATCTCCCTAACAGCACACTGGGTAAATTCAGTGGCGGCTGGGCCTGAGGTGGATAGCAGTTTGGTGCATGTCCTTCCACCACTGTGGATTGCAGGGCGCTTCAGTTTGCCCCCTGTTGCCAACTCCTCCTACTCCGCTTCCTCATCCTCTACCGCCTCCTCATCAGGTCAGCGTAACACCTTCACCACCAACTTCAGCACAGCCAGGGGTAAACGACAGCAGCCAGTTTTAAAACTTTCCTGTTTGGGGGAAAAATGCAACACCGCGCAGGAGTTGTGGAGGGACATGGAACAACAGACCGATGAGTGGTTGGTGGCAGTAAGCCTCAAGCCCGGCCTGGTGGTGTGCGATAATGGGCGAAATCTTGTAGCAGCTCTGGGCCTAGCCGGTTTGACGCTCATCCTTTGCCTGGTGCATGTGCTGAATTTGGTGGTGCAGAGGTCCCTTAAAAATTACCCCGATATGCCAGAGCTGCTGCAGAAAGTGCGGGCCGTCTGTGCGCACTTTCGGTGTTCTCTCCCTGCTGCTGCTCGCCGGTCAGTGCTGCAGCGTAACTTCGGCCTTCCCGCTCACCGCCTCGTATGTGACGTGCCCACAAGGTGGAACTCCACCATGCACATGCTGGCCAGACTGTGCGAGCAGCAGCAGGCGATAGTGGAGTTTCAGCTGCAGCACGCACGCGTGAATCACTCCGCGGAACAGCACCATTTTACCACCAATAACTGGGCCTCCATGCGAGACCTGTGTGCCTTGTTGCGCTGTTTCGAGTACTCCACCAACATGGCCAGTGCCGATGACTCCATTCTCAGCGTTACTATCCCAGTTCTATGCCTCCTTTAAAAAAAACGCTTCGGGCGATGATGGAAGAGGATGTGGCACAGGAGGAGGAGGAAGAGGGATAATTTCCAAGGCTTTCAGTGCAGTCAATCACAAGTGGCTCCAAGGGTGGGTTCCTGCACCAACAAATGCCAGGTACACAATTGTCCAGCAAGGGCACAGTTCTGGAGGATGACGAGAAGGAGGAGATGGAGAAGGAGGAACCATGTTCACAGCAGGGTGGCACCCAGACCAGCTCATGGCCATCACTGGTGCGTGGCTGGGGGGATACAGAGGACACAGACGATACACCTCCCACAGAGGACAGCTTTTCGTTGCCTCTGGGCAGCCTGGCACACATGAGCGATTACATGCTGCAGTATCTCCGCAACGACCGCCGAGTTGCCCACATTTTAACTAGTGCTGATTACTGGGTGGCCACGCTGCTGGATCCCCGTTACAAGGACAACGTACCGTCCTTAATTCCCTCACTGGAGCGTGATCGTAAGATGCGCGAGTACAAGAGCTGCTGGTGGCATTCCCACCTGACAGCGGGGGCACAGTGGAAACACAAGGCAGAGGAGGAGGAAGAGGTCGCCAACGCAGCCGGGGCACCGCCAGCACCTCAGAAGGCAGGGTTAGCATGACCGAAATGTGGAAACGTTTTGTCGGCACGCCACAACCAGTACCACCAGCTGATATGGAACGTCTTAGCAGGAGGAGGCAGCATTTCACCAACATGGTGGAGCAGTATGTGTGCACACGCCTACACGTACTGAATGACAGGTCTGCCCCTTTCAACTTCTGGGTCTTCAAATTGGGCACATGGCCTGAGCTTGCCCTTTACGCTTTGGAGGTGCTGGCCTGCCCTGCAGCCAGTGTATTATCTGAACGTGTATTTAGCATGGCAGGGGGCGTTGTCACAGACAAGCGCAGCCGCCTGTCCAGAGCCAATGTGGACAAGCTCACGTTCATTAAAATTTAACCAGGCATGGATTCCACAGGACTTGTCTGTACCTTGTGCAGAATAGACATGTATACCGGCCTTACCCAGCCATTGTTTTATTTTTGATCTTTCTCACTCTTTTGGGGTGTACCCTAATTGAAAAATAAAATTTAAAACGTAAACCAGTGTTGGCTACCTCGTCCTCCTCCGCCACTTCCACCTACACCGCCACTTCCACCTACACCGCCACATCCACCGCCACCTCAACCTCCTACTCCATATGTACCTTGTCCTCCCAGGTCAAGATTATTATTTTTTATTTTTGTGTATTTTGTTATTTTAAGTTATTTCCCTGTCCACATTTGTTTGCAGAGCACTTGCCATGCTCTTAACAACATTTTGCAGCGCTCTAGCCCTTTCCATTACTTTTTTTAGAGCCATTTTAGTCCTCAAAAGTTTGGGTCCCCATGGGGTTCGGGGTCAAGTTCGGGTCCCGAACTCAAACTTTTTAGCGAAGTTCGGTCGAACCCGAACATCCAGGTGTCCGCTCAACTCTACTTATTGCCAGTGTAGGCTAAAGGAGGGACTGGGCTTCAGACCCCCTGAGCCCAGTCCCTCCTTTAACCTACACGGGTAATGAGACTTAGAGTTTTTACCAGCACCTACGCAGAGGTCATCCAAAGGATTTCCTCTTGGGCTGGGTGCCTTGTTTTCTCCAAAAAAGGATTTGTAAATGTTGACGTTTTATAGCCTGCCACAACTTGTCATTCGACATGCACAGCTCGGTTTTGCCCCCTGCTCTCCCCACAGGCTGTGATTAACCGCAGCATGAGCCAATGGCTCCAGTTGCTGCTCCCATGGCCATTGAGAAGAGAGAGTGGAGAGAGCCACTGCTCTCGGACACAGCGATTGGTTCCAGTTCAGGTAAGTGTTTAGGGGGGTGGTGGGAGAGCTAAACGCAGAAGGTATTTTTTCCCTATTCGTCTTTCAGGACAGCCACAATGAGAGACATAGGCTCCTCCCTTTCCACAGGAAACACTGCGCCAGCATACATAAATTCTCACTTCCCCTGCCGGCCTTCAGTTGTTAGTGTTTCCTCCGGAGGGGAGACACTGTGCAGGAGCCAGACTAAATCAGTCAGGGGACTGAAGCATTTTTCTTACCTGAAAGGAAGCAGGGGCTTCCAGGGTATGGTTGTGGGGTAGTCGCCCACCTTCCGTGAGCCACCCCAGCCTGGTCAAGTGCGGCTGAAGGCTGAGGGGGGACCCCTATCGCGTCCACAGGGCCGAAGCAAGGAGGCAATCCGCCCTCCCATGTATATGGATACATGCCGCATTTTTGGAACCCGCGGGCCGGACGACGTGGCGACATCATTCCCGGTGGAGGGCGGATGCTTCCCCTTTAACCCGCGACTTCCGGTTCTGGGTCGCGGCGCTGATAGGGGCCCAGGCAGAAGCCGGAGAGAGTCCAAATCGCGCACAGGCAGCGTGGGACTCAGCGGAGGCAGCCACCTGCAGCCAGCATGTCGGAAGCAGAGGCTCAAGCGGCACACACTGACACCACCTCCAGCCTTCCTAAGGTAAGAGTACCCTGGGGTGGGTTTCTCTCTACCTAGGAATACCCCTCCATGCATGGTTCCTGTCCATGGGGGGGTAATAGCCCCCTGGGTGGTCAGGGGGGGGAGGCACTGGTTCCTTACATGTTAGAAGGTTCAGCGCACTCCAGGGGTTGTACCTGTTGTCAAAAATTTTTACTAAATGTTTTTGTATGGTTTTGTTGTCTTCCTGTATTTAGAAGGCTACAGAGAAATCGAGATCAACCCATACCTCTAAAATGAAGTGTGCCTCCTGTAGGGACATGCTAGGGGAGGCATGGGGGAAGGTCCTATGTAAAAGTTGCATTGACACCCTGGTGAAAGAAAGGGATTCAGAGCAGGAGTCTGGACTGGCAGCTTCCGTGAAGGAGCTCTCGTCCACCTTTTCGTCTTTCAAGAGTCTATTTGAAAGATTTCAACTCCCCTCTGTTCCCACTTCCCAGGATACAACCCCCCCCCCCCCCCCCCACCGGCTCCGGCTCAGGGCTCTGTACCGGCTAATTCTGCCACTGTTTCAAGGGCAGAGGAGGTTTCAGGCCCTTCCGGTGTACAACAGGCACATCCAGATAGTGTCACCTCTGAGTCTCAAGAGGACTCAGACGGAGAAGCCCAGGACGGGGAGTCCAGGAAAACCTCCAGGTATAAGTTGTCCCTGGATGAGGTAGAGGACCTCTTGGGGGCAATTTATACCACCCTCGGTATACAGACCGATAAAAAGCCCTTGACCCTTCATGATAAAATGTATAAGGGTCTGGGTGAACAGAAGAAAAAAGTCTTCCCTGTACATGATGTACTGATTGACACTGTCAAAAGGGAATGGCAGGACCCCGAGAGGAAGCCCTTCTTTTCTACATCTCTAAAAAGAAGGTTTCCTTTCTCGGATGACCCAACGTCCATTTGGAATAAGAACCCCAAATTAGACGCCGCCTTCTCCCAGGTCTCTAGGAACACGGACCTAGCATTCGAGGACATGGGAGCCTTGGCGGACGTCATGGACAAAAGGATAGACTCCCTACTAAAGAAAACATGGGACTCTACTATGGGGAATCTATGGCCGTGACAGTTGTGGCCCACAACTTGGAACATTGGCTCCTTAAAATCCAGGAGCAGATTGAGGCTGGGACGGCTAAAGAAACAATTCTAGCCTCCTTTCCGACTATCCTGCAAGGAATTGCTTATATAGCGGACGCCTCTGCGGAATCAGTCCGCATGTCAGCCAGGTCGGCAGCCCTGGCCAATTCTGCCAGAAGAGCCCTCTGGCTGAAGACTTGGCCAGGTGACAGTGCCTCCAAGGCTAAGCTGTGTGGGATACCCCTAACGGGAGACCTACTTTTCGGCCCCGGTCTCGATTCTGTTCTGGACCGGACGGCAGATAAAAAGAAGTCCTTTCCCCCTAAGCGTAAGGCCCCAGTATTATCAAAAAAGGGGTTTCGTCTGCAGGGTCAGAAGGGGGCTCCCAGGTCTGAAAGACAGAAAAAGACTTGGACCTCTAAAGGCAGAGGCAGAGGTGGAGCAATTTTTCGCCCTCAACAGCCCGGGAAAAACCCCTGACTCTCTAGTCAGGGTGGGAGGAAGACTGGGGATCTTCTTCCCACTATGGGAGACAATTTCCCCCAACCAATTTATTCTGGAGATCATAAGAAGGGGGTACCATTTTAGAGTTTACAAGACCCCCCCCCCCCCCGAGATATCTTGTCACAACTCTTCCCAAGTGCAGGGAGAAGTCCCAAGCCTTGTTGGGAGCTCTGGAAGATCTGGAAATTCAGAACGTAATACGCAGAGTTCCAGAAGCAGAGGAGGGAAGGGGATTCTATTCTCACATTTTTGTGGTAAAGAAAGCTTCCGGAGGATTCAGACTAATTCTGAATCTAAAGCCCCTGAACAGATCGCTTGTATACAAACGGTTCGGGATGGAGTCGATTTTTTTCTGTCAGGGCCCTCCTCCCCCTCGATTGCTTCATGGTGTCCCTGGACCTCAGGGACGCATACCTGCATATCCCAATCGCAGAAAACTCTCAACGTTTTCTACGTCTAACAGTCAACCTAGACGGAACAGTAGTACACCTACAGTTCCAAGCTCTGCCATTCGGGCTATCCTCATCGCCCTGCATTTTCACCAAGGTTCTGGCGGAACCGTTGGCGTTTCTGCAACTTCAGGGGGTATCCATCATAGCCTACCTGGACGATCTGCTTCTATTTGCAGCATCACCAGAACAGCTATCCAGAGATCTGGAAAGGACAAGGAGTGTTCTTACGGACCTAGGGTGGCTTCTAAATTTTGGGAAGTCCAGCCTAGTCCCATCACAGAGGATAACGTACCTAGGGTACACTTTGGATTCAACTCTTTTGAGAGTTTTCCTCCCGATGGAGAAGATCCTAAAGTTAGACAGGGCAGTGACGTCCCTTCAGAGCAACCTCCATGTGACAATAAGATATCTGATGTCGACATTGGGTCTATTGACATCTACCCTCCCAGCAGTCCAATGGGCAGGACTGTACTTTCGCCCACTACAGGCCTTCGTTTTGAAGATCTGGGACCACAGTCTAGAAGCTCTAGACAACCTGGTTCAGGTACCTGCCCAGGTAAAAAGATCCCTCTGGTGGTGGAGGAGGGTTTCAAACCTGTCGCATGGGCGTCTGTGGTTTATCCCAGTATCTCGGGTGGTAACCACGGACGCAAGTGGCAGAGGCTGGGGGGCACACCTGGGATCCCTTCCAGCACAAGGCACCTGGGAGTTAGAGGAACTAAACAGGTCGTCCAACTGGAAGGAGCTGAGAGCAGTGGGTCTAGCTCTCAAGTTTTTCCAGGAACAACTCCGGGGTCACCACACTCAGGTGAGGTCAGACAACTCTTCGACCGTAGCCCATCTGAACAAGCAGGGCGGCACAAAGAGTGGAGTCTTGTCGGCCCTAGCAGCAGACATTCTGGGCTGGACCGAAATCAACACTCTCACTCTCAGCAATCTTCCTGAGAGGCGAGAGGAACGTCATAGCAGACTCCCTCAGTCGGACACAACTGAGAGAGAGCGAATGGGTCCTCAATCAGGAGGTTTTCCTGCTCTTAGCCAGGAGGTGGGGGCTGCCAGAGGTGGACCTCTTTGCGTCAAAGGGAAATGCGAAAGCCCCCTGGTTTTTCTCTCTAAGCAGGGGAGAGGGAGAGTTGGGAGTGGACGCACTAACCCAAAGTTGGGAATTCAGAATGTGTTATGCATTCCCACCACCGGTCCTGTTGCCCGCTGTTTTAAGGAAGTTTCAGGTAGAAGACACTTCCCTGATTCTAGTGGCACCACATTGGCCCAAGAGAGCATGGTTCTCAGTTCTCAAACAGTTGGCGGTAGAACCCCCCTTCTTCCTTCCACCTCGAGAGGATCTCCTCTCACAGGGTCCAGTCCTTTGCCCCCAGGTACACAGATGGAGGCTAGCGGCTTGGCTACTGAGGAGGGCATGTTTAAAAGCCAAAGGCTTTTCAGAAAAGCTAGTTACCACCCTCCTTTATAGTAGGAAAAAGGAGACTCGCCAGATCTATAGAAGAGTCTGGCTCCGCTTTAACAAGTGGTGTGCGGACTGTTCCTGTTCGGTCCATAATTCCACGTCCATCCTGGAATTCCTTCAATGTGGGGCAGATAGGGGATTTTCCATAGCTACCCTTAAAAGTCAGATCTCAGCGCTTACTTAGAGAAACCTCTGGCCTCCGATCCCTGGGTTGTCAGGTTTTTCAGAGCCCTATCAAGACTGAGACCAGCTCAGAATCCACCATTTCCCAGTTGGGACCTGTCTTTGGTCTTGCAGACCCTTACGGGCGCTCCCTTCTAACCCTTAGAGGAGTGTCTACTAAGGGATCTAACTTTAAAAACTTTTTTTTGATTGCAGTGACCACTGCTAGGAGGGTCAGTGAGTTAGAAGCTCTATCCATTAGACCCCCTTTTTGTATTATTTTTCCGGATCGGGACGTTTTTAAAGACCGATCCGGCATTTTTGCCCAAGGTTACTTCAAAATTCCACAGGAATCAGGAAGTAATCTTGCCTTCTTTTTGTCCAAACCCCTCAGGTGAAGGGGAGTTGAAATTTCACACCTTGGATGTCAGGAGATGCATCCTGCACTATCTGGAACAGACAAGAGTCTTTAGGAAGTCAGACTCTCTGTTTATTTTATTTTCTGGGGCCAGGAAGAGCTACAATGCATCTCGACGCACTATTGCCAGATGGCTCAGAACAGGCATATTCCTTAGCGGGTAAAGAGGTCCCTACAGGAATAAAGGCACACTCCACCAGAGCTCTGGCAGCCTCTCAGGCAGAAAAGGCTGGAGCAACACCAGAACAAATATGCAAGGCAGCAACTTGGTCCAGCTACGCTACCTTTGTTAGGCATTACAGAGTGGATCTGGTGTCGGCAGGTGAACAAGCCTTTGGGCGAAAGGTTTTGCAAGCTGTAGTCCCACCCTAGTTGGTAAGTGCTCATCTATCCTCTCATTGTGGCTGTCCTGAAAGATGAATAGGGAAAATTTAGAGTTACGCTTACCGGTAACGTCTTTTCCAGTAGTCTTTCAGGACAGCCCTAGCACCCACCCTAAATTGGGGGGTCTTACTAAAGACCGAAACACAGCATGATAGAGATAATAATAATATGCTATTAATGTGTTCTTGTGTCTCCCCAGCTGTCCGGAGGTGATCTCAGAAAAACTGAAGGCCGGCAGGGGAAGTGAGAATTTATGTATGCTGGCGCAGTGTTTCCTGTGGAAAGGGAGGAGCCTATATCTCTCATTGTGGCTGTCCTGAAAGACTACTGGAAAAGATGTTACCGGTAAGCGTAACTCTAATTTTTCTTAATGCAGAGAATGCTTTAAGGTAAACAAAACCACCTGCCTTTAGAACCACTTTATTGGGAATAAGGGGCATCTTTGGGTGTAGGTTTCATTAACTTTCATGGCTGCTGTGGGGGTCAGAATGGTTCACACTCTGTCCAGGCATAATGTGTGGTCCCAAGCATGGATTTAAAGAACTGCTAGTTGACGCAGTCCAAGACCTTCTTCACATTGGTAAAAAAAAGTTTTGCTATGGAAGCAGACTATGACCGTGCCAGGTGGAGGATGATGAAACTTCTAGTGGTGTTTTCCCAACCAGACATCAAACTTGCCTAGTTGGGATGGATAGATCGGTTTAGTAAAACTGAATTATAAGAGCCCATTCACACAGGGTTAACTTTGGATCCGACTTCACGTCGCCTCAAGTCGCGCTGCATGAGAAAATCAATGTAAGTGAATGGAGCCGTCTTAATGTACACTACTGCAGTCGCTCAGACTTCGAAAAAGGGTCCTGTACTACTTCAATCCGACTTCTAGGCGACCTGTACCCACTGATTTTAATGGAAGTCGCCTCAGAAGTCGGATCCCCTGTCTTAACAGAAGCAACTTTCCAGGAAGAGAACATACATTTCTCAGGCAAACCTCTCCCTCCCACAGAGCTGATTCTTGTTTGATTGGCCACTGGAGTGTCTCCTGTCCTGGAGGCAACTTGAAGTTGCCTTGTAAGTAGCTTCATGACGCGCTGTGATTCATACTCAAGTCGTGTCCAAGTTGCCTCCCAAAGTCGCGCTGGAAGTCGTGTTGCCCCTGTGTGAATGGAGTCTGAGCATAAGGAATAATAATAAATGTGGGGCCAGTGGGTAACAAAAGTTCTTCTTCTAGTAAGCTGATGTCAGACCCCCAGGGCCTTGGTCTGTTGTATATCATTAAAGGCTGCCGCAACTTGTTTTTCTCATTGGATGGGAGATTCCGTAAGTCTAACTTTTGGGCTCAGGGTGGGCAAGCATGGGTGAGGGAATGTACTGATATTGTGTTCTGTGTGTCTGGGGGTTCCCCCCAATGACTCTACGGGGATATTTTACAGCGCATGTGTAAAAATCTAAACAGCATTTTCATATGTCTTGGGACCAAAAAACTTTTTTACTGTTGTGCACAACGATTTGGGGAATATATGGTTTTAGTCTGATTTCCTTGAGGGATCTAGGTAGGCCTTGAGCTACAGTCCTTTTTTTTTTTTGCCTAGGATTAGAGGCTATCATTGGTTCTGCAGGAAAGGGGAAGCATTTCCTCATTCTTTGCCTCAGTGATGAGAATGCAAAATTGTAAATGTGTAGCAATTCACTATAGGCTGCATGTCAGACATTTGTGAACACAACTAAGAACTGCACAGGTTTGGGATTTACAGGATTGTGTCGTCTCTGAGCCAGCATCTCAATCCGGGAAGTTGTCTTGGAGTCGTGTGAGAAGAAATGGTTATCAGGATTGCATTTATGTGTTGGTTAGCATGCAGTTACCATAAAAATATATCTGGTCTCTTTTAAAACAATCTGTTTTATAAATGTCCAACTGATATGTTGAAATGTAACTCGGCTACATTTATTTTGTAGTTTTGCACACTGTAGTACAAGGTTAGAATAGCTTTCAAGTTTTATTACTGTCTGAGGTTTCATTAAGATTTTCCCTTGCTTTCCTGTCTTTGTGCCAGAATTCCAACAGCAACAAACAATTGTCAACATTCTAGCCTTTCTCCGGTCTACTTAAAGTCCTAATAAATACAGGACCATGCATTCACTATATCTGGTCTCCCACAGTACACAGAATATGAAAATGCAATAGTTTTAGTAGATATAAACGGCTAAATACCTTTTTCAGCAGCAGTTACAGCAGTATTGTGACTTCTATCAGTGTCTGGTTAAAGCTTGTAGGAGGAGTTTTCATTCTGCTATGAATGTCCTATTAGGCTGCAGGACCCCTGATTATGTGGTAAAACATGTCAGAGGTTCTAAGGGGGAGGAAGCAGGAGCTGCATAAGCCGACGCTTCCTCTGTAGAGCCAGCTCATGTCCCAGGCGGAGGCATATTGGCACTTAAAAAAGGGGTGATTAGGCTGCTTTGACAGTGATCCACAGGTGCAGCACAGGGAGCTCAGGATAGGGGGTTGTTTAAATTTGTTTCGGGGAGCGGTAAAACCCCATGGTTCATTGTGGCCTGTAAAAGGTTACCAAATCACTTAAGTGGCCCTCGCTCTTCAAAAGGTTTTAGCGCCCCGTAATAGAGGAAAGGAAGGAAGGTGTGTGTGTGTTTACATTACATGCTACAGTTTTGGCTGGGGATATGCTGCAATACGAAACTGGGAACATGTTACATGAGGTTAGTAGAGATCAATGCTGTCCCCCTAATCACTGTTCCCACTACAAGCGACTTGGGTTCAAGGGCCACACATCATATACCAAAGGGCCATCGGTTGGGCACCAGGGTTCTAAGCTTTCCCTCTTCTAAAACCCCAAAAATAAGTTTTGTGTGTGGATACATTTCAAAACGGATTAAGGAGAAAAATATTGTTTACATTTAGAAACTGTAAGCATGATTGTCTTTTTTTGTGTTCCTATTAATGTTTCAAGCTGTTAAAAAGATCCTCCATTCCAATATTCAGTCATAATATATCTTGGTCTGCACTTTCTTTGCCGAGTTGAATTTGAAATTTTATATAGACAAGATGCAGTGTTCTACTTTAGTAGGCAGATCAGACACAATAGCTGTTCTTTACTTAAAGTGATGGGGCTGCTTTAAGGTTTATTGAATGCTTTGTCTGTGGAGCATTGCAAATGTACACTACAATGCAGCCAGATTTCTTTTCCGTTTTGTAGAGGTTGTTGGACTTAACCTTTTCTCTGCCAGGTCCCCTCTAGCATCGGACTGGCTTTAATATTCATAGTGAGTGTTCCTACTACTATGGATTAGTGCCAATCTCAAACTGCTCTTCTAAGTCCTTTTACATACGCTGTAAATAATTGATGTGTTTGCCTGCCATGTTTCAAAAGGATGTCCCACTCTACAGACTCAACCAGAAAATGAATGGTGAGTGAGCAGGTTTTGCTAAAACAGTTTTGTATGCTATTATGAAATAATAACTGACACGGAGTCCATTTGCTGATGGAAAGCTTTCTTATGCCTCACAAGGGGTTTAGGAGATACTCTGTGCTTACTCAGGAGTGAAAGCATCAAATTAAACTGTTTGTGCTGACAAAGGAAAAATTTGGATTTCAGCAAACGATGCAGGATCGGGTGATTGCTCTGTCTGTCTCCAAAGCAGGCTGCCCAGGCCTTCTAATGAAATGCATGCATACAATTAAAGCCACTTAAAGTATGCAGCTCTAGGATGTGTTCCATCAGTCTCCAGTGACCACAGCTGCTCCCTGGACATTGGCTCCATTTCATATTCATAAATCAGCTCTTCACGCATTGGCAGCACGGGTCCCATGGAGTAGGCAGGAGCACCGGGAGACCAGGCCTTGTAGCCAGTAACAGAAGTGAAAAATGATTCTACTTGGTGGGGGCTTGTAGATTTATTGCAGGAAGAAGCAGCAAATTGAATAGCAATGAGAGAGTGTGAATAAGCACCCTGTCAAGAGATCTGACACTGACAGATAAGGTTCACATATAGTACCTTCACACTGCACCATGGCTAAGAGGTCCGGCTTGCTGGGAAAGGATGGCTTTTATACATCTTCTTTCATCTGTTGACATATTACAGTTCTTATTAGAAATAAAATAGCAGCACCTCTCCTGATATCAATAGAAAATCTGTGTACCGATATACCTGATAACTTATAATTGCATTGATGATTTCAGACAGTTTGTGTTTTTAAATGTTGCTCAGGTTGTAGTCTGTCATCACTTGAAAGAGCATGTAGTTTTGACCATGTCTTCCATTTACAAATACACCACACAGCAATTATTCTTGCTGGTCATACAGTAATTATTAGTTATAATTAACTCCGCTCTTATATGTAAAATGAATGCATATGGGACCAGATAGAAATGATTCGCAACAGGCAATTACAGCTGTCTCAAACGATCAGGGGCCACAAACTTTAGGGAATGTCAGGATGGAAATTTGGGAACTGTTTTTGCTGCCTTGCTTTTAAAGCGAATTTGGGCAGATGCAAAAGGCACTAATTATTGTAGCCTAGTATTCATGACTACGTTCTTTTTTTTTTTTTTTTTTTTTATGCAAACAGTGTAAGTACCTGCCGTGATATTAGCCTCTCGCAGTCCCTTCCCTGTGCAGCTCAATCTGAGAGAGGTAGAGGCAGCAAAATAAGCCAAGGAATTGTGTTGCAGTGCTTATGGACTAGCAAAGAGCATGCTGATAGGAGGAGAGAGAGCGGAGCAACAGAGAGGAGCTTTTTGTCTTTTTTTTTTTTTCAAATATGTAAACGAGTAGCAACCCTAAGTATTAGGCTCCGTTCACACCTAGGTGTTTTTGATAATTTTTTTACTTCAAAACGCCTGTACTAAAACGCCTGAAAATAGCAACGCCTAGATGTGAATGGAGATGTGAAAGGCCTCGTGCACACTGGACGTTATAAAAACACTAGTAGCGTTGGCTGTAGAAAGCTGTAGCATGAGCTTTTCAGAATTTTTTGCAGTAGCGTTTTTCAGCTGTATCACTTTTTAGCAAAACTATACTCCCACAAAAGCTTATAAAACACAGAATAGCTGCTTTTCAGCTTTTATCA
This sequence comes from Rana muscosa, assembly GCA_029206835.1. Taxonomy (NCBI): domain Eukaryota; kingdom Metazoa; phylum Chordata; class Amphibia; order Anura; family Ranidae; genus Rana; species Rana muscosa. Next base: position 272,662,674 of record CM055125.1, on the reverse strand, counting down.
GAGTTAGAGCGTTTTTACAGCTGAAAAACTCCTCTTAAAACCCACTAGTTTTGGGGGGTTTTTCCAGTCCGAAAACGCCCCTGCCAAAAAACACTGGTAACGTGTGCATGGACACATAGGATAACATGCTGGGGAGTTTACTGGCTGCAGAAAAAAAATGCCTGAAGCCAAAAACAGCAGCTGTAGAAACGTCCAGTGTGCATGAGGCCTAATACTGCTGAGTCGTAATACTTGTGATGGCACTAAAAGGGTTAAAGGAAGCCAATCACTACACCAACATAAGGGTTTCCATTGATGTGCCCCTCCCAAAATACCATTCATCTGGCTTGTAATGCTGACCCTCTTGGTTTAAAATGATTGTACAGTCCCGTTATTTGTTTTTCTATAAAAATAACAAACCTGTTATACTTACCTGCTCTGTGTTGTGGATTTGCTCAGAGCAGCCCCAATCCTCCTCCTCTTTTCAGGTGCCTCTTCGGTGCTCCTGGCCCTCACAGCAAGCAGCTTGCTATGGGGGCACCCAAGCAGAGCTTCAGCTCCCTGTGTCCATTCAGACCTGCAGCTGCAGTTCAGCCCCGCCCCCTCTCTCGCTTGATTGGCTAACTGACTTTGACAGCAGCGGGCTCTCAGCCAATCAGGAGGGAGAGTCCAAGACAGCTGAGACACGTGGACAGTAATGGGGCTCAGGTAAGTATTGGGGTGGCCGAGGGAGGCTGCTGCACACAGAAGGCTTTTTATCTTAATGATGATGTGTTGTGTGTGTATCCATGCTATGGACAATAAAATGCGTGTATAGCTGCTGCCTCCACTGTGACGAACTACCAGGTGGGGTCAAGATATGATATATTGGGTATGAAAGTGGATTTGGTGCTGCTTCAGTAGCTAAGAAATTCTGTGTAAACCAATGTATAGATCATACATTATGTGCAAAAGAAGCATATAAAGTGATTAGCAATTGAAATAATCAGTGCTTATATAATTAATGATAACCAATTCTGCATATAAACGGTAATAAATTCTATTTGTTCAGTGCTGAAAAAACATATTGCATATAAAGTGACCAGTGCTATGAAACATTACATCCTTGTGCGATTTAAAGAAACAACAACGTTCATATAAAGTGACCAGTGCTCCAAACGATGAAGTCTTTGGTGATTCAAAAAGTGACAACCAAACTAGTTATTCTCTGTGAAATGTTCGGAAAAAACATATGTCCATACAAAAAGTCTTTCTTATGGTGTTGCTGTGAACACATTTATTTGGTGAGAACCACAAACCATGCTTGAAACTGTTGGGGCAGTGGAAATAAAAATAAGGAGGAATACCCTAGGGCCGGTCCTGGATATCCACATACAGCCAGGTGGTGCTGTGAATGCCGGCTACTCCCGTGAGGGGAGAGCTTTCTGGTGAGTGAAGCCATAAGAGGGGGACGTGTGGAGACACAGGCCACTTTGCATGGGTTGTGGTTCTCCCTTCAGTTGCAAACACCAAATAAATGTGTGCACAGCAACACCATAGGAAGGACTTTTTTGTTGATGCAATAACTAGTTTGTCACTTTTTGAATCGCCCACTGATTCATCATTTGGAGCACTGGTCACTTTATATGAACTTTGTTTCTTTAATCGCACACGGATGTAATGTTTTATAGCACTGGTCACTTTATATGTAATATTATTTTTCATTACTGATCAAAAAGCATATATTACATGCAGAATTGGTTAATATCAGTAAAGTGGATGTAAACCTGATTCGTGAAATTTGAGCTGGGCACATATATCTGCAGTGTTTTATCTCTCTTCAAAGCACTGAGTCTTGTTGCTTTCTCCTGCTCCGTTCTTGTGTTGGCCTGATAACTTCTGACCAGTTCCCTGTCACATGTGATAAAAGCAGCTAGAGTTTTGTGTTGGTGAGGATGCTATAAATTAGCACTGAGCTGAAGGATTCAATAAACAGAGCTGAAAGTCTCTACCTAATGAGAGGGGCCTTTCCTCCAATCAGCTTTCTTGGCTGTATGCCCAGATGTCACTGCAGTGCTAACCAGGAAGAGAAAATCTAACACGATGTGCACTTTCTAAACCGTATGTATATAAATGTAAAATTTATGTAGGGAGACTTGTTTCATCTCTGTATCATCTGAGGCTGTTCACTTCACTGGGTATATGGAGGGTTTACATCCACTTAAATTTTATAAGCACAAATTATTTCAATTGCTTATTACTTTATGCCCTTTTGCTTGTGGTGTTTTTATCTTGATGCATAGAATTCATGAAGATAAAAAACCTTCTGCCTTTACAACCCCTTAAGGCCTCATGCACACTGGACGTTAAAATGCCAGTAGCTTTGTAGTGAGTTTTTCCAAAGTTTTTGCATTAGCGTTAGGGGTTTTTGGTGTGTGTGTGTGTGTGTGTGTTTTGATTTATTTAAAAAAAAAAAAAAGTTAAAGGGCGTTTATCAGCGTTTTTTTTTTACAGCTGAAAAACTCTCAGAACCCACTAGTTTTGTGCTTTTTTTTTTTAACCCTTTCATGACATTTGGTGTTTACAAGTTAAAATCAGTATTTTTTGCTAGAAAATTACTTGGAAACCCCAAACATTATATATATATATTTTTTAGCAGAGAATCTAGAGAATAAAATGGCGATTGTTGCAATATTTTATGTCACACAGTATTTCTGCAGCGGTGTTTTAAACGCAACTTTTTGGGAAAAATTAACTTTTGTGAATTTAAAAAAAATTAACAAGTAAAGTTAGCCCAATTTTTTTGTATAATGTGGAAGATGTTGCGCCGAGTAAATAGATACCAAACATGTCATGCTTTAAAATTGCATGCACTCGTCTAATGGCGACAAACTACTAAAAATCTCCATAGGCGAAGCTTTAATTTTTTTTTTACGGTTACCAGGTTAGAGTTACAGAGGAGGTCTACGGCTAGAATTATTACGCTCGCTCTGCCGATCGCGGCGATACCTCACATGTGTGATTTAAACACTGTTTACATATGCGGGCGCTACTTCTGTATGCGTTTTCTTTGCTGCGCGAGCCCGCGGGGACAGGGGCGCTTTAAATTTTTTACTTTTTTTTTTCTTATTTATTTTATTTATTATTATAAAAATAAAAAAAATAATAATTTTTGATCACTTTTTTATTGCTGTCACAAGGAATGTAAACATCCCTTGTGACAGTAATAAGTGGTGACAGGTACTCTTTATGGAGGGATCGACCCCCAATCCCTCCTTTGCACTTAAAAGTATTCAGATCGCCAAAAACTGCGATTCTGAATACTGTATATTTTTTTAAATCCGGCGCCATTGGCAGCCGAGTAACCCGGACGTGACGTCATGACGTCGCTTCCGTGGTTACAGTGAAGAGACAGAATCAAAGCCGTTCGCGGCTTTGTTTCAGTCTATCTAGGCGCCCGAGGTGGCGGATTGGATCTCCCGGTGGGACGGGAGGCCTGGTAAGAGCGGCGGAGGCGGCGTGATGTCCCCTCCTGCTCCTCCGGGATAACCGAGCGGCTTTTAGCCGCATCAGTTGTTATCCCTGGAAAGCCAATCGCCGGCTCTAAAAAATGATACCGGGATGATGCCTGCAGCTGCAGGCATCATCCCGGTATAACCCCCGAAAGCAGAGTACACATATCTGCGTCCGCTCGGCGGGAAAGGGTTAAAGCCAAAAACTGCTAACAGCATATGTGTGCATGGACACATAGGATAAAATGATGGGGAGTTTATTGACTGTAGAAAGTCTGAAGCCAAAAACAGCTGGTGTAAAAACGTACAGTGTGCATGAGGCCTTAATTTAACTTCCTGAATGCTTGTTCAGTGTCGGTAACCTACAATGTACTAAGACCGTTTTACTTATGCTAATAATTTTGTGTGAATCTGTTACAAACCTGGAGATCCGACCAATAACATGATTTCCTGTTTCAGACTGACCATGCTAAGCTGCTTCTTGCAAATTAGCCTGTTGTGTGCACAGATGACACAGTAAATATCTGCAAAAACAAGATGTAATGGCTGGTATTGTCAAAATGCAGACACCCACAGGTCCTCATCCTGGGATTAGTAATGATTACTGCCTATAATGCCACCTCTAAGCCCTACCAAGACTGCTTTGCAGAGCCAGTGTGTGATGGTATATAGTATTGTAGTTTGTGTGCGCACATTACCGTATATGAGACCACTGAGGGCTCCTCCCACCAGGTGAACATTCTGAACGACTGCATAGAACCAGTGTTGACATTGCTGGGAAGTAACATTATACCCACTGAATGCTTTCACCACGTAATACTAAGCCTAGCAATGCATACCTGGTGTCAGTGACTCCATATCTTACTCAGTATGTACACTACAGTAGAGTTTATTAAATTCTACCAAAATACCTTGTGTCATGGTGAAAGTGTATTTCTGATCTCTCCAGGAATGGTTATACAATGTCATTTAAGTCCAAAGTGTAGCCACACATGTGACCATGGTCAAAATTGCTAACCTTTTAAACGATGCATAGACATGCACCACTCGTATCGGCATGATGTTTATGCACCCATTATACCAGCCCTATTTTTATTATTTTTGGAAGCAATAGCCCAGGGATGTTCAACTAAGGGTAAACTGGCCTTAAATGGATCAAAAATCACCCGGTTCAGCCAGTGGCTGATAAAAAAGCAAAGATCCATTTATGGTCTGCTTTAGGGGTGATTTCTGGAGTTGGAATAGCTGTAGATGGCTGTCCATATTAAGAGAAACCTGTTTACTCTTTCGTTCATGGACGGACACGGCTTCCTATTGACAAGTGGGTATTCTCCTTCATTTAGGAGTGACTAGGCAGAAAACTTGTAGAAAGTGTTAAAACACCACACCCTCTACAGCACCGCCCAGGGGGTGGACCCTCTGGGTATTATACCTCTCTGCACCTCGCAGATCAGTTTTTTTCTGCCTAGTAAGAAGGACATGGCTTCGTTCGAGCCCACTGGTCCGGGTGGATTTTTTTCTACGTTTGTTTTTTGTTTCCTGCGGTCTTCGATCAACTGCCGACTGGGTGACAGGCTGGATCCTCGATCCTCTGTAGTCCCCCCAGTTTAGGCCATCGAGCGTGTGCTGACCCTAGCTACGCACTGGGTTTTCCACAACATGCCTGTCGCTCTACGGGTGGCTGGTGTGAGCCTACGCTCCAGGGCTTGCATCGGACCGCTCCGCTACTGCTGACCTTTACAGCCGAATCGCAGTAGCCTGGCTGGTGAGCTTACGCTCCAGGGCTTGCATCGGACTGCTCAGCTACGGCTGACCTTTACGGCCGAGTCGCAGTAGCCTGGCCGGTGAGCTCGCGCTCCAGGGCATGCATACGATCGTTCCCTAGGGCTCAATCACCGCATGCCTGGCCGACAGTCACCTCCGTGCGCGGATGATGATCTGTCCGGAATGTCTTCCAGCATGATCCACGCAGGAAGGGTAAGCTCCCCTGCTTCGGCAGGGTGACTTGGCTGGATATTCCTGGAGAGATCAAGTTAAGTGGTTGTGGCCCTTTTCTTTCCTCTCTCCCTGCATTCCCTCCTCCCTGGGCTCTGAGCGAAGGCTGGGTGCTGGGGGTCACCTAGGGGACTCCATGTGGAGCGGGGCTGCGCTGTAGCTGTCATTTAAAAAATTGAATTTCTCTGCTTGCCTGTGTGTGCCTTCTCCCTCCATGCTGTCGGCGGCCATTTTGTGGTGGTCCACGCCTGTTAAACCTCTGGTGACTGTCCGGCGGCCATTTTCTTATCGTTCGCGCCAATATGTATATATCGCCGCTCGGCGGCCATTTTCTTGTGGTTCGCTCCCGCTTTGGCCTCTATCGACTGCTCGGCGGCCATGTTTCTTATGATTCACGCCTGTATGTATATACCACATTGTTTTCAATACAGCCGCCTGGCAGCCATTTTGCGTAAGTCTCCGGCCTCTAGGGTGCATTTCTCTGGCGCGAATTTCACACAGGGAAACACTGATAAGAATCAGACTGACACAGGCAGACGGGATAGCATCACAGGCGGAGCACACGGCAGCAATAGCGGTACCGTTCCAAGCATGGTGAGTCCTCTGGGAGACCCTGCATCTCTGTAGCAGCTAGGAGGGTGGCCTATTGATACCTTGCCTGGAGTCCCTGTGGGTGTCAGGCGTGTGGGTCAGCGAGGCGTCTGAAGCAGAGTTTTTTTTCCCCTGAAACACTTGAGTTGGCAGCTGGTGCCCCTGGAGGTTTTCTGTCGCCAAGGTGGAAGCGGCGCATGGGAACCCGTGGGGGATGGTAAACGCCCCGTCCCCAGCCATCTTGGGGGGATAATTCTGATGCAGAACCAGGCCCGGATGTGGCTCATGGCCCGGATTCATATACATCAGAGACTGCCGACCGTGGCCGGTGGGACAATGAGAATGACTCAAAGTCCAGGTCAGCACGCGAAAAGGCTTTTGGTATCTGACCTTACCACTGCAAGGTTGGAGAATGCTGCAGAAGCAGCAAACACACCAGTCCCCTTTGGGTTCCGTAAACCGACCCGCATTGCTAAGGTGTTTCCTTGTGTGTCTTATCTTGATGAGCCTTTGTACAAGGAGTGGGGAAACCCACTCATGTTTTTTTTTTTTTGCAACCCCAAAAAATGTTTGTGTTTCGGTACCCCTTGAAAGAAGGGACCTCTCCCCAGATAGTGCACCCCCCGTGTCCAGACTTAAGTTACCACGATTCCAGTGGAAGGGGCTACTGTCTTCAGGGACACTCGCTACCTATACACAGCGGGGGGCTCAGCGGTGCGTCCCGCACTGGTGGGGGTTTTATGTTGGCTCGGACACTGACTGAGTACGCAAAGGGGCTACTACAGGGGGTTAAAGGCACGGGAGACTCCTCCGAACGAGGTAGCTCTGACCGATCAGTTGGTACTGGGCCTTGAGTCTGTCTGCGAGCAGACATGGATACTATTCCCTTGCTGTCTTGAGCCTCCGTTTAGGCGGTGGCGTTCGCCACCTGATCTGGCTAAGGTGCTGGTCTGCAGACCAATCTTCCTAGAAGGCCCTGTTGGAGCTGCTCTTTTAAGGCGACAGACTTTTTGAAGCCTCTCTGGATGACATCATTTAAGATGCCACAGGAGGTAAGAGCAAATTGCTTCTGCAATCCAAAAAAGGTAAGGAGCCACGCCATAAGCTCGGGCCCTCCTTCACCACGCACAAGCGGTTCTTTCGTCCGCCTAGTACGGCAAGGAAACGACCCCAGGCCGATAAAGCACCTGCTTGAGGGACAGTAGCGTCCCTGGGTTCGCTAGACCGACCTTGCTTGGCTACCGAATGGATTATTTTTTTTTTCCCCCCCTCTTAACCGCCAGCTTCAGCCAACTTGTTGGGAAGCCCTACATGGGGCAGTCCAAGACCTGCTGAGACGCAGGGTGGGCCTTCCTGTCTTAGTACAGGTACGGGTTCAGGGGTTCTACTCAAATCTGTTAATAGTGCTGAAGGAGGGGGGTTTGTCCTATCTTGGATCTCAGGGCCCTCAACTGCTTTGTGAAAGTACAAATATCTGGAAGGGAGTTGGCTCGCTCTGTTGTCGCTGCCCTCCATCCGGGGGATTTTCCGGCATCCTTGATCTTCAAGGACGCATGCTTGCATGTCTCCATATGCACCAGGCATCTGACACGTCTGCGTTGGCGACCGTGGTGCGGCAGTTGACATCCCAAAGATGGGTTGTCACGCCACTTTTGCAGGCGAGTCCTGGGCCTCATGGTAGCCTCCTTCGAGGCGGTTCCATAGGCACTATTTCACACGAGTGTTACAGAAGGTAACTCTGTTCTGAAGGGTCAAGTGCCCTTCATCCCTGGATTATCGAAATCTGGGTGAGCCACCTAATCAGGACCTCCCTAGTTGGTGGCCGACATCATCGGCATTTCTGTCTGGGAAGTTGTTCCTTTCTTTTTACTAGATGGTGGTCACGGCGGACGCCTGTCTTCCCGGTTGCAGAGGAGTCTGAGGAGCTCAGTCAACCTGGGTCGCTGGACTCCGGGGGAATCCCATTGCAGATCATTGGCCCGAAATCCGGGCGACCTGGCTTTGCCTCTCCACATGGTTTTAGAGGCTACAGGGGCGTCCAGTCAGAATCCAGTCGGACAAACACCACAGTTGTGGCAAATGTCAATCATCAGGGAGGAACAAGCAGCTCTGCTGCAGCATCGGAGGTCGCTCACCTCCTAAGGGGGCTCCCTTACCAGAGGTGAAGCACGCCAGTCGTATATCTCCTGGCTTCTCAACTCAATCGGAAGATATTGACGTTTGTGGCCAGATCAAGAGACCCATGGGCAAACTCGACAGATGCGTTGATGGCACTGGGGAGTCAGTGCCGGCTAATCTATGCCTTTCCTCCTCGGAAGCTCCTTCCTCATCTGCTTCGCAGACTGGAGGCAGAGAGGATTACAATGGTCCCAATTGCTCTGAATTGGCATTGGCGTCCTTGGTACGCCGATCTAGTGCATCTGGTAGCAGACGCCTTTTGGCATCTACCGCTAAGGAAGGACCTGCTGTCGCAAGGTCCCATACGCTATCCTGTTTTACAGTCACTGGCTTAGCACCCGGCTCTCGAGCCATGCCGTTAAGAGACCGGGCCCTGTCAGACTCCGTGATCTCTACCATGATCAGTGCTCGAAAATCATCCCCTAGGAAGATTACCATCGCACTTGGAAGACCTGCATATCCAATTGTGAGGAAATGAGGTGGCATCCGTGTACTTATTTGGTTCCAGAGTCCTGCTGTTCTTCAGCAGGGAACAGGCCAAAAATGTTACTTTAAGTACAATTAGGGGGCAGGTATCTGCCCTGGCTCTTTTTTTTTTTCAAAGACCCCTGGTGGCTCACTCTCGTGAGAACGTTTGTACAGTGGGTTCGGCAGGCGGTCCCTCCGGGCCACCCTCCAATACCTCCGTGGGGCTTGTGTAGCAGACATCCTTTTGGCGTCTTATCACTACGAGAGGACCTGGTGGCGCAGGGTCCCATATGCCATCCTGCTTGCAGTCAATGGTTTTAACAGCATGGCCTCTAAGTGCCTCAGAAACCTCCGTTTGAGAACATCAGGGAGATTCCCTTGTTGACACTTTCTCAGAAAGTGGTCCTTTTGGTGGCTGTTATGCCAGTTAAGATGGGTTTCTGAGCGGGCAGCCTTGTCATGCAAGCCTCCCTATCTGATCTTCCACAAGGATAAGGTGGTGCTGCGTCCGCAGCCTTCTTTTCTTTCTAAGGTCGTGTTTCGACCTTCCATCTCAAGGAAGACATGTACTGCCATCCTTGTGTCCTCATCCGTCAAATCCTAAGGAGACGACGTTGCATTCCTTGGATGTTATCCAAACTGAGAGAATGCTTGTCTGGTACTGCTACGTTCCAGAGTCCAAACTCACTGTTTCAGTGGCTGTTCCCAAGTAGGGCCCAGCGGTCTCGTCGGCCACCATCTCTAGGTGGATCCGACAGATCGTGATCAGGCCTACGCCATGAAGGGTTGGGCGCCTCCCTTTCCCGGCGCATTCGACCAGGGCAAGAGATGCCTCTTGGTTTACGTCATTTAAGATGGTTTTCTGAGCCGGCAGCCTTGTCATGTAAGTCTCCTTATCTGATCTTCCACAAGGATAGGTGGTGCTGCGTCCGCAGCCTTCTGCTTTTTTTCCTAGGGTCGTTCGACCTTCCATCTCAAGGAAGACATACTACCATCCTTGTGTCTTCATCCGTCGAATCCTAGGAGACGACGTTGTATTTTTTGGACGCTGACAGAGCTCTGAGAGTATCTAGCATCTATTTCACCAGGTGTGTGAGACGGCGACCTGCTCGTCCGTTCACACTTTCACTAAACTTTACAAGTTGATGTGTGTGTATCTTCGGATGCTTCTTTCGGCCGCAAGGTATTGCGGCTGTTTAGAGTTGCAACGCCTCTGTTGCGGAGCTCTGCTTTGTTTGGGGTGAAGTTGTTTTAATGCTGTTCCCACCCCTCGTTTTTGGGACGTCCCACTCAATATGAAGCTGTGTCCGTCCATGAATGAAAGAGTAAAGAGGATTTTTTACTCGCCGTAAAATCCTTTTCTCTGAGTTCATGGACGGACACAGCACCCACCCCTCGTTTTAAGTTTGTACTGCTTTTTGACGAACTGATCTATGAGGTGCAGAGAGAGGGATTATACCCAGAGGGTCCGCCCCCTGGGCGGTGCTGTAGAGGGTGTGGTGTGTTAACACTTTCTACAAGTTTTCTGCCTAGTCTCTCCTAAATGAAGGATAATACCCACTTGTCAATAGGAAGCTGTGTCCGTCCATGAACTCAGAGAAAAGGATTTTACAGTGAGTAAAATATCCTCTTTTTTGGGGAGCTTTACGCTATTCAGCCGTCTCTGCACTCCCTGTGCCTAGGCTTTGTAATCTCTCTTGCTAATTGCACATATAGCCTGAGCACCGTGTTCTATCAGAGCAGATCAGCTTGTGTTTAGAGATGCATACACTGTGATGTTGTTTGTATAAAATGCTTTTTACTGCATAAAGCATTTTCAGCTCTATAAGGTGGCTCCCTGCTAGATTTTCTCTAAACTTATTCTTTCAGAAGGTTCTAAGTTCAGGCAAATACATGTGGCTTATGGTTTGTTTAAAAATAATTTGCTTTGTGTTAACCTTTCTGGAGTGCAGTTTCTGATGCTGGCATGGCTGTCAATATGCAAATAAGCCAATTTCCCATACTAGAATAATTTGTGCCCAACTTGCTTTTAAGATCATTGAAAGCTGTGAATTATGTTCTCTTTGCCAACCACCACTGACAACTGTAAGATTTTTATTTTTTATTTTTTTTATACACATTCTAGAATTATTAAAGCATGGGGGTCACATTAACAGTAAGTGGGATTTGTAATATTAAGGGCTCTTTCACGTGGGCATTTCGATCGGATTTTCAGTCACTCCTGATTGGAAGCTCCATGCAGCTCCATGGGTAGGGCGATGGAAGCAGACTTAACTCAGAATCCATCCAAGTCCAGAAAAAAAGTCCTTTTCAATTTTCTCAGACCTAAAGGTGACAAATTGAACACAATTGTCCACAAGTCTATATACATCCTGCCACCCATAGCTATCACAGATCCACTGTCAAAATGTCTGCACACACTGAACGGGCATAAATGGCAAAACACAGACACCTGTCCCCTTCAGTTCCAATTCAGCAGGAGATTCGCTCACAGATTCACTGCCTAACAGAGAGAGACTTGGCTCTGTGTAAAGGATGGATTTATTTCTCTGAAAACACTAAAGTTACTTTGCCTGTTTTTGATGTGAATGCTGCTGAGCAGAGTTCTTATTTTTCATAAGTCGCATGGTTTCAAACCATTTCATTCCCTGATAAGATGGTTTGTTAAACCATTTTGAGAAGGACATATACGGCGTCATGAAATCCAAATGGGTAAAACAACTGCACTTAATTTTCAATTACCCCCAATCCCCCCCCCCCCCCTGTGCAACCTGTTCCTAGTGCAGGTGCTCAGCTTGATGTTTTGGGACCTCTATTATTGGAGATGGAATTGATGGGAGACTGGTCAACATTGATTGCACCTGAGAGTGCTCACCTATAGGCACTTTGGGTTTTCACTCTAAAGTGTATATAAATGTTGAAAATCTAATTTTATTTATCGATAAAAGGAATTCTCTCTATATTATGGCAGCCATTTTTCATGGTTCATTAAATACACATATGCACAAATACCTTAAGATCCTACAGTGTTCTTCCCATTGGCCCTGGCTCCTGTGGCAGTATTGACAGCCTTGTGCAGTTCTGCTCTCAAAGGGAACAGTTTGAAGTTTGTGCAAAAGCACATAATGTCTGAAGTTCCCAAGTCAGTCAGTGATGTAACAGGCTAACACTTCCATATTGCCGCACAAGAAGGCTATGCCCCACAACCCACATATACAGGGCTCATTAGCCAAGTGCAAAAAGACTCACACCCATGTATACAGGGCTCATTAACACAGAACAAGATGACTTTGCCCCCATACCTTAACAGCCATGTATACAGGGAAGGGTAACGTTCACATGCTGCTTTAGAACAAATGATGAAAAGGTAGTGACTTTGTTTTTTTTATACTAAAAGTTTTCTGAAGATATTGGTAGGTGTATGAAATGCATTACCTCAGTAAGTATTCTGGAGACACCAGCCAGGAAATCTGCAGATTGAGTTCTGTCTATAATCTGCACTGGCTGAAGACCAAAGTGGCACCAGGTTTCTGTTGAGACCCCTGATGCCTCTATTAAGGCTCCATGCACACTGGCTTGAAAATCTCTTCTTCTGCAGGAGTTGTGTTCTGCCTGTAGAAGTAGATCAATGTTCTCCTATGTGTCCATGCACATTGGGACATTAAGAGGCATATTTTGAGCTCAGCGTTTAGAGGCAGGAAAAAAAAACCCCTTCTGGTTAGCGTTTCTGATTGGAGCTTACTGGCAGAAAAAATTAACTCTCTCCTAAAAAATGCTCTATATGAGCGTGTTTTACTGCCAAGATTAGACGTTTTTTTAAGCCCAGTGTGCATGGAGCCTAAGACACCTTCTTTCAGGCTTAAACCTAGTAAACATGGGTCGAATGTCTGGCAACTTTGGCTGGTTCATTTAAAACCGACCGACATTCGGCCAATGTGTATGGCAGCTGATCCGAAAGAAGCTGGGAGTAATTGTAACTGCCAGCCTTGCAATGCCTCATGGGAAATGTAGTTCCACAACAGCTGGAGGGCCCAGGTTGCCTACCTCTGATCTAAAGGATCCGTGGTTGCAGGACAGAAATTTGCTTTGTTTGGCCTGCCTTAGGTTGCAATCCAAAATGCAGGAGGTTAGTCAGACAAATCGCACGCATGCATAGTCAACAATAGGAAAAATAAGAGTTGTAATTGTCGAGAAAATGGGTACTTGACCATTCTCAGTTGCCCTGTCTTATCGTAAATTCTGTGTAGGGCCACAAGTAAACAGCCTGATACAAACCAACACTCCCAATTTTGAACCTCTTTTCTTATTATTGGGTCATCCCTGTCCTAAGGCCTGATAATGACTGCCTTTGCAGTTACTTATTACTGTTTAGGAAGATTTTGCAACTTAAAGAGGGCCCGATCTTTTATTATTTTTTTTTCCTCTACTATGTAGCAGAGGGAAAGATCAAAGTAATGTATTTTTTATACTGTCACTGTTCTGCAAGGACCATAGCTGGTCCAAGTGCGTATGTGAGTCATTTGAAGACTGCCAGATATCTTCCCACCTGTCATTCTCGGAAAGATATCTGCTTTTCTGTGGCCAAATTTATCTGTATGTTGCATATGATGATATGAAATATCTGGTTTATTTAGAATCTTCTTGTATTGAGCATCTCTTCTTCCAAGCAGGTAATGTGATGTTGTCTTGGTAATCTTTTGGTAGCATATACAAATGTCAATGTTTAGGATTGCACAGGTGAATGCCAGAACAAAGGTTGTAAATATTATCCTTCCTTCTGCAACAAAATAAATACATTTTTACCTGTAAGAGGGGGAAGCAATTCAGCGCTATCAAGTGTTTCCAACTTGTCTTCCTAATCCTTTAGCAAAGGAAAATACACTAAAAAAAAATTCAGACACACTGGCAAAGTGCTGGAATGCAGCTGCATAGGGAAGAAAATAAAGTTGTGTCTAATTTTTTATTCCAATTAAAAGATCCCTTTGGCATTTATTACTTTTTAACTTGTTTTGCATAGCTCTATCTATTTAGCTGGGTCACAGAGAGAGCTATATTTTCCATTTAGGATGATTTGTGTGCATCGCTTGACCACCTCAATGGTTTAACGCGAGGATAGAGGAGGCGATTAAACTGTTTCAAATGAGGAGTCCTGCTGATTCCATCAAATCTGCAGAATGTATAATGGGAGGAGAGACGCTGCCTGTGACAGCGCTCTGAGGATATACAGACTAGCCTGGTCTGAACCATTTAAGGAGGCCCAATTAGAGATCAAATTTAAAGGGTAGGGACGGCAGATTTACAGACACAAATCAATGAGCGTGGTAATCCCAATGAATGTGACAGATACTGCTGTTAGAGGATATCTCTGCGGTTTAGGATCATTACCCTTACAGAGGCTCATACATCACCGCTAAAGCCAGGGCAGGTTTTAACCATGTACCAGGCGACAGCTTGTTCTACATACGGTGGGCAATGAGAGTCTATAATAGGTGGTGTTATTTATTCTATCCATGACCGAGGGAGAGTTTGGGGAATTTGAGTGCACATCCAGCAAAATTTAGATCAACAAACCACACTTAACTTCTTAGCTGCCAGTTACAGATGTTTGTAGGTTTTGGTGTAAAGCCGATTCAGTCATATGGTACAGGCTATTCAATAATTTTGTGCGTTGGCTGACCCCGAGCTGGAAACTGGAAGGTTCATTTCCTTTTCTTGGCAGCAGTTCCCTTCTGGTCTTTTCAGGAAAAAAAAGCACTCGAAACTTAGCAGTCCATATTTTACAATTGCTGAATTTTTGCTTTTGCAAACTCCTACTGTACAAACTTTTTTTTTTTTTTACATATAATGGTGAAAAAACTGTTGGTCACAGGAAGCAGCTTTTCACTTTTTAATCTTGCCTAACCTCCACTGAAAGCATGAAAGAATGAAGCTAATTTGTTACTGTAAACATTAGAGCCCTTTAAGACTTCTAGAGACTTTAGGCAGATGTAGTTCAGTTGGCTTGTGAATCGGGCAGCTCTCCAATAACAGACTGCTATTGGAAATGGCAGAAGACAAAACCTCTAAGATAACCAATCTGAAGTTTATCTACACCACATTTTATTTCAGTCACATTATTTATATTATATTATCTCTGTATAGATAGATATAGATAGAGATATAGATAGAGATATATATATATATATATATATATATATATATATATAGATGTGTGTGTATATATACCGTATATACTCGAGTATAAGCCGACCCGAGTATAAGCCGAGGCACCTAATGTTACCACAAAAAACTGGGAAAACTTACTGACTCAAGTATAAGCCGAGGGTCAACAATGCCCATTTGCACGCCTCACTGTGCCCATTGCAACTTCACTAAGCCAATTGTCACTGCCCATTGCCTCCTCACTCTTCCCCATCCTCACTCTTCCCCATCCTCACTCATCCCCCTCCTCACTCTTCCCCCTCCTCACTCTTCCCCCTCCTCACTCTTCCCCCTCCTCACTCTTCCCCCTCCTCACTCTTCCCCCTCCTCACTCTTCCCCCTCCTCACTCTTCCCCCTCCTCACTCTTCCCCCTCCTCACTCTTCCCCCTCCTCACTCTTCCCCTAAAATTTAAATTTAACATTGTAAATTGTACCTGAAAAAAAATTGAGGCTGTCGCAGTCTCTTCCCTTCCGTGATGGGCGTTTTCTAAGCACACAGTTCCGCCTATCACGAACGTTCTCTCATCCGCCAATCACGGACGTCTGCTGGGAAACTGAGGATGAGAGAACGTCCGTGATTGGCGGAACACTGAACACAGTGTCTGCTGGGATGGGTGAGGATGAGAGAATGTTTGTTTGTGATAGGCGATTCTCAGCAGACAGTTCCGCCTATCACGGAAGGGACCAGGAAGAGACCGCGAGATTTAAACGATGGACGCCGCAGCCTCTCAATTTTTTTTTTTTCAGGTAAGATTTACAATGTTACATTTCGCTGACTCGAGTATAAGCCGGGGGGGGGGGGGACGACGACTTTCAGCCCAAAAAAAAGGGCTGGAAATCTCGGCTTATACTCGAGTATATACGGTATATAGATAGATAGATAGATATATCTCTAATCTCTAAATCTCTATCCTTCATTTTAAGAGGGAAGTTTCAGAAAAAAAACATACATTTTAAATAAAGAACTTTGAAGCAAAGTAAGGGTCAGTGCCCATCAATGCAGCCTGATCAATGCCCATCTGCAGCCTCAAAATTGCCTATCTACAGCTTTAGAATTTCCCATCAATGCAGCTTAATCAATGCCAATCTGTAGCCTCACAATTGCCCATCAATGTAGCTTGATTAATGCCCATCTGCAGCCTCCCCATTGCCATGAAGCCTGATCAATGCCCACCTCAGGGAGGGGGGCGGGATGCACGCCGTCAGATTACATACAGCGAGAATCTCCTGTTTACTTGGCAGCCTCTTAATTCAAAGTCCCGCCTCCTGGACCGGCTTCTATGATAGACAGAACACTAGTTCAATGCCGGCCCAGGAGATGGGACTTCCTATTACAGAGGCCACTGAGTAAACAGGAGATCCTCGCTGTATGTAATCCGACGGCGCTCGTCCTGTCCCCCTCCCCGTTCTTTCCGAGGCAGCCCAAATTGCAGTATCGGCGTATAACACACACACACTATTTGCATCAGATTTGCAGGGTGAAAAAGTGAGTGTTATACGCCAATAAATACAGATAGATATATCTATCCATCTCTCCTTTCCTTTTTATAAACATGGTGTATAAAGGGTAAAAAGGTCAAAATGTGGAAATATGCCATAAGAGTTTTTATTAAATGTTAAAGAAAAATGAAAGCATCTGCGACACGAGAAGTCTATTTTCTGAATATTGGTTATGTTGTCTGTTATAATATTTAGCATTTAATATTAAAATGGTATGTTTTGCAGGCTCCGGGTCCCTGGCTGCAATGGCTGTGTTTGAAGACCGATACAGACCAGACATGGAGGTATGTGACCCTAATGCGTGTTTGGTTTTTATGCAGCTGTCTATTTTACTTGTCCTGTGTCTTGGATCAATAGGTCACATTGACTCAAACCTCAGTCAATACCTGTCCCTTAATCTTTCTTACTTGATTGACTGGAATGATAGCTGTTGTTCCAGAATGGCTTCTACACTATGGATCTCAAATGCAAGGCTACACAAGCCTACAAGCCTCAAAAACCCATTACAGGTCTTATTTCTGACAACTAGAGACAAATCCCAAGGGCGTCTTTCATTGAAGTCCTCTGTTTTACACACAAGGTTGAGATTCTGTTCCTATTCAGTAGAATGTAGTAGGGGTGACTAGTGTGGATTTTACGTTGGTGCCTTATCAATACCTCAGTATCAAGTGTTCTAGCCCACCTTTAATAATATTTTCTAACAACCAAACACTCTTGAACCGTAAGGGTAAATCTCCAAAGGTGGCTGTGCTATATCTAAGACGTGCACAGGCGAGTATCATTTTACACACAAAAAGGCAAATCTTCTTATGTCTTCCTTTTATTAAAAAGGCAAAAAAGTAACGCAAAACTGTTTATCTTACACACATAGATAAAAATATGTAACAAAACAAAGTGCAAAAATTGTACTTGTGGTTAGTAAAATGAAGAATAGAGCAGCTTCAATAAGCCAACAGAGGATGTAAATATCACATACCTGCTTGCGAGATCCTATCTCCTATTGACCACATAAATTAGCAGTCTTGTGAGCAATTGTTACTGCTCAGGTAAGTTGCATCATGAAGACAAGCTGTCACACATACTAAAAGTAGTCAATACAGATCAATATCTTAATGCCTTCAGTGTCAATGTTGTACGAAGACTAAGCTGTATTGGGCAGAAGATCAGCCATTCACTTCTAAAGCTTGTGCTGAGCGTAGTGTTTTTTTGTACCATGTTCTTAAATATTTCTCTTGGACAGCACACTGACCAGATCTTTAAACAAGTGTGCTGCACATAAAAAAAAGCTGTTGCTTTACCTGACTGCAATGAGAACTAGCTACAACGGCTTGCTTGCAAAACTTATAGCTATATTGTAGAATTGCAGGAAGATACAGAGAAAAGCTCAAGTAAAAAAAGGGGTCGTATACTGTTTTATTGATCCTATGTAGGTGTAAGGATAATGTTTAAAGTGTTATTTTTGCACATATTTTTTTACTAATTATTATTACAGCTATTGTATTAGGAGTTGGCTAAATATTGATTGAAATTTAGACAAAGCAATTGAGTTATTTTAAGTGGTTTATTTGCATAGTTAATGAACAATATATTATTATACTTTGCACTTTGTTCACTTTTTTATGTAGTTGGTTTGCATTCTGAATAATTTAAGAGCAGTTTTGAGTAGGGTGCATCTATGCCAGGGGTCTCCAAACTTTCTAAACAAATGGCTGGTTTACTGTCCTTCAGACTTTAGGGGAGACGGGCTGTGACCATTCAGAGTAGTACTTGTCCTGCCGTCATTGGGAGTAAATAATGCATCTTTAGTATTAGGGGAAGGAATAGCGCACTGTTGTGGTGTCAGTGGGAGGAATATTGTCCCATCCTTGGTATTAGTGGGAGAAATAGTTCCCCCATCATTGGTGTCAGTGGGAGAAATAGTGTCCCATTGTTCCTATCAGAGGGGGGGGAAATAGTGTCCCATCATTGGTGTCAGTACGAGAAATAGTACCCCATCACTGGTATCGGTGGGAGGAATAGCGCCCCATTGTTGGTATCAATGGGAGAAATCCTGCCCCCTTGGTGATTTCGCCACCAGAAATTATGCCCATTGTTGGGGTCAGTGGGAGGAATAGTGTCTTGTATTAGTGGGAGAAAAAGTACCTCAAGGGCCGGATAAATGCAAGCAAAGGGCTGCAGTTTGGAGACCAGTGATCTATGCTATTAAGTGCTACATTGTTTCATTTGTTTGTTTTTGATGTTAAAGCAGAGTTCCACCCAAACAGGTACCAGTTTTTGATAGGTCCCTGTCCCCACCTCCGGGAGGTGGCGCCTCGCTTGGAAGTTCGCCCACTTTCTTCCTCCGCTGCCGAGCCAATTAAAAAGCGCAGTGCGCTTCACTCATGCGCAGTAAGAAACCGTCTGTGAAGCCGAAAGGCTTCACTGCTGGTTTCCCTTAGTGGAGATGGCAGCATCAGCACCTAATCGATCCGAAGATCGGCTGGGGTGCCAACATCGTGGGCTCCATGGACAGGTAAGTGCACATATATTAAAAGTCAGCAGCTACAGTATTTGTAGCTGCTGACTTTACATTTCCCCCCCCCCCCCCCCCAGGCTGGAACACCTCTTTAGGTATATTTCCTTGCCTTCCTGTTATAAGTTCATTAGTAATAGGCAAATGAGGTCTTACAAAAGGCAATATCTACTGAATGGGTCAGTAGGTGGTTGTCAGGACAGTTAAAGTGATTGTAAAGTTTTGTGTTGTGTTTTTTCTATAAAAATAACAAACCTGTTCTACTTACCTGCTCTGTTGCAGTGGTTTTGCACAGAGCAGCCCGGATCCTCCTTTTCTCGGGTCCCTCTTTGGTGCTCCTGGCCTTTCCTCCTGTTCAGTGCCCCCACAGCAGGCAGCTTGCTATGGGGGCACCCAAGCCGAGTCACAGCTCCCTGTGTCCATTCAGACTTGGAGCCTCGCCCTCTCTCTCCTGATTGGCTAGCTGACTTTGACAGCAGCGGCAGCCAAGGACGTTGATGCTGTGTGTCAGCCAATCGTGAGGGAGAATCTCGGACGGCCGAGACACTCTTAGACATCGCTGGACAGAGAGGGCCCTCAGGTAAGTATTAGGGGGGGCTGCTGCACACAGAAGGCTTTTTATCCTAATGCATAGAATGCATTAAGATAAAACACCTTCTGACTTTACAACAGAATAGCGCACACTGCAGTTTATGTATTGCCACCAAAATAACATGGTTGGTCAAATCACAAGGCTATGGTTTGCATACAGGTGGTGTTCTTTTTTTTATTTTTTTAGGTAAACAATTACTTATATGCTTCAACCCCTTTTATTTAGTTGAGATGATTTGACCCTTGAAAGAAAAGGGTCAGGTGCGGCTTTTTGTTTTTGTAAATATGCACCTGTAGATGGCAGCAAAGACATCTGCGCTGGTTAGCCGTTACTACTCACCAGATCTTAAAGGAGTCTTAGCAGTTTGAAGAAAGTACACATTAGGTGACTACATGACAGAACAGTTAAGGCCAATTAAGCACTTTAAAGCTATGAAAACAATGGTACTTGTGTATTTTGTTAAATATCACTGCAAAACAAAAAAGAAAAGTTAACAAAACAAGTTTAACTAATGAGTGGTTAAAATAACTCAGCAGAAAAATAAAGGGAAGTAGTAGTGAGGGGTTAATTGGGTAAAGTTTTTAGAAAATAAAGATAAATTTTACTTGCAAGGTTGCTTTAATTGACATTATATGCAGATCAAAGGAAGCTTCTTTGATCTGCACATAAAAGCTAGTTTAAATACTTTGTAACAATAATATGTTTACAAAGTATTTATAATTTACAGACCTGCTATTCAGCAGCCACTCCTGGCTCCCCTGTAACAGATCAGTACCTAGCCAATCCTAGAGATGAAGAATAGAGCATATGTTCAGGGTCCCTTTTTTTTTTTGACCGTGGGATTATTGTTTTAGGTCTAAGGGCAGCCATAGTTTGAATCTTGGCCAGTTCAGCAACAATCGACTTGGGTACAACCAGGATGCTGGATTTTTACATGCCATTATAGCCAGTGGCTTTAGCCGCTAACATGATTTTTACATATTCAAGTTTTTACAGTCTCCTTCAATTAATGTCGTGCGCACACAGGTTGCGGTTTTATTTGTATAAGGTGTGCTTGTTTAACCACTTGCCTACGAGGCCAATTCTGACATTTCTCTCCTACGTGTAAAAATCATAATTTGTTTGCTAGAAAATTACATAGAACCCACAAACCTTATGTTTTTTTTAGAAGAGCCCTAGAGAATAAAATGGCAGTCGGTGCATCTTTTTATTTTGCACGGTATTTGCGCAGCAATTTTTCAAACGCGTTTTCTGTGGGGAAAAAGTTTCATGCTTTAACCACTTGCCGACCAGCGCACGATTATATACGTCTGCACAATGGCTGGGCATATGGGCGTACATGTACGTCCCCTTTAAGACACGGCCCACCGCGAACTCCGTGAGTGTGACCGCGGACTCTATGTCCGCCGGGAGTCCCGCGATCGTCTCACGGAGAGGAAGAACGGGGAAATGCTGATGTAAACAAGCATTTCCCCATTCTGCCTAGTGACAGGACACTGATCACATCAGTGTTTTTTTTAAATAACTAACAAACATACCATACTTGCCTCCACTGTGCAGTTCGTTTTGCACAGAGTGGCCCTGATCCTGGTCTTCTGGGGTCCCTCAGTGGCTGTCTTGGCTCCTCCCCGCAAGAGCTAACCCCCGTTTTGGGAAGCTCTCTCCCAAGGGGGTTAGCTTGCAGGCGCGCCCCCGTGTGATACAATGGCGGCTATAGCCGCCAAGTGTATCACTCGCCCGGCGAGCCACGTCATTGGTTTGATTGACAGCAGCGGGAGCCAATGGCTGCACTGCTATCAATCTCCAATGAAGAGCCGCCTCAAGCTGGGGGAAAGCATCACAGGATCGCGTCCACGGAGTTTCGTGTCTCAGGTTAAGTAAAAGGGGGGGCTGGGGGGCCCGAGAGTGCAAGGTGGTTTTTCACCTTAATGCATAGGATGCATTAAGTTGAAAAAACATGAAGCTTTACAACCCCTTTAACCCCTTCAGCGCCCCCTACTGGTTAACCCCTTCACTGCCAGTGTCATTTACACAGTAATCAATGCATTTTTATAGCAATTTTTATAGCATTTTTATAGCACTGATCTATGTATAGAAATGACAATGGTCCCAAAATGGCGTCTGATGTGTCCGCCATAATGTCGCAGTCACAATAAAAATCGCTGATCACCGCCATTACTGGTAAAAAAAATAAAAATAATTAACATGTCCTAAAACTATCCCCTATTTTGTAGACACTATAACTTTTGCGCAAACCAATCAATAAACGCTTATTGCCATTTCTTTTTATTACCAAAAATATGTAGAAGAATACGTATCGGCCTAAACTGAGGGAAAAAAAAAATTGTATATATTTTTGGGGATATTTATTATAGCAAAAAGTAAAAAATATTGCTTTTTTTTTTTCAAAATTGTCGCTCTTTTTTTGTTTATAGCGCAAAAAAGAAAAACCGCAGAGGTGATCAAATACCACCAAAAGAAAGCTCTGTTTGTGGGAAAAAAAGGACATCAATTTTGTTTGGGAGCCACGTCGCAATTGTCAGTTAAAGCGACGCGGTGCCGAATCGCAAAAAGTGCTCTGGTCTTTGGGCAGCCAAATGCTCCGGGGCTAAAGTGGTTAAAGAAAAAACAGTAAAGTTTGCCCATTTTTTTGCATAATGTGAAAGATATTACATGTCACGCTTCAAAATTGTACACGCTCGTGGAATGGCGCGAAACTTCGGTACTTAAAAATCCCCGTAGGCGACTCTTTATTTTTTTACTGGTTACATATTTTGAGTTACAAAGGAGGTCTAGGGCTAGAATTGTTGCTCTCGCTCTAACGTTCGCGGCGATACCTCACATGTGTGGTGTGAACACCGTTTTCATATGTGAGCGCGACTTGCGTATGCATTTCGCTTCTGCTTGCGAGCACACATGGACGGGCTCTTTTAAAAAAAATATAAATTTTATTGTTAATTTGACTTTTGTTTTTCTAGTTTGACACTTAATTATTTATTTTTTTGGATCACTTTTATTCCTATTACAAGGAATGTAAACATCCCTTGTAATAGGAATAAGCATGACCGGTCCTCTTTACAGTGAGATATGGGGTCAATAAGACCCCACATCTCACCTCCTAGGCTGGATAGCCTGGAAAAAAAGGATCTCGACTTCCCAGCCGAGGCGGCGCCATTTGTTTGAATGCAGAGGCCCGGTCTTCGAATGATCATAGAGACTCCAGGGACCAGCTGGTCCGTGGGAAATCTCTATGGTCAGCATCCGGGGCCGGCGGATCCCTTCTCCAACTCGCAAATGGCAGGGGTGAGTCGGTAGAAGCATCGGCGGGGGGGGGGAGACATCCACTTTTGCCCCCCCCCCCCCCCCCGTAAGAACAATCATGCGGCTGAACAGCCACTATGATCGTTTTTATGGTGTAGGGAATCGCCGACTCTAAAAGACGATATCTGAATGATGCCTGTAGCTGTAGGCATCATTCAGATATCACTGCTCAAAGTCCAGGACGTCTTATGGTGGTCGGTGGGCGGGGAGCTGTTAAATAAGTGGTCAGAAGTAAGTTTAAAACCAAAACCATTTGCTGGCGTACATTTGGATGCTGGTGCGTACATTCCATGGCTCAATTTTTTTGTACACCACAGTCGATGTTCCAGCATACACCGCATGTCTTTTAGTAAACCAGGCTACATGTGTAGATTGCTTAAAACCGATTCATAGAAGCAGATGTGTAAAAACAATAAACCCGTACAAGTGACAAATATACTAAAACAGTGGGGTCACTGTAGACATGTTGGGGTTGATTTACTAAAAGTGGAAAGTGCAAAATCTGGCATAGCTGTGCATATAAAACCAATCAGCTTCCAGATTTATTTGGTTTAAACGCTTAAAGTGATTGTCAAGTTTCGTTTTTTTCCCCCCTATAAAAATAATAAACATGTTCTAGTTACCTGCTCTGTTGCAGTGGATTTGCGCAGAGCAGCCTAGATCTTCCTCTTCTTGGGTCCCTCTTCTGTCATCCTGGCCCCTCCCCTCCTGTTTAGTGCCCCCACAGCAAGCAGCTTGCTATTGTGCCCTGGGCTGAGTCACAGCTCCGCGTGTCCATTCAGACATGGAGCCCAGACCTGGCTCCGCCCCCTCTCTCCACCTGATTGGCTAGCTGACTTTGACAGCAGCAAGAGCCTATGGTGCCGCTGCTGTGTCTCAGCCAATCAGGAAGGAGAATCTCGGACGGCTGAGACACTCGCGGGCATGGCTGGACAGAGAGGGACCTCAGGTAAGTGTTAGGGGGGGCTGCTGCACACAGAAGGCTTTTTATCCTAATGCATAGAATGCAATAAGATAACAAAAAACCTTCTGCCTTCACGGCTCCTTTAATTGAACAAGTTGAAGTTGGAAGTTGATTGGAGTGTGCAAAATCTGGTGCAGCTGTGCATGGTAGCCAGTCTTAGTAAATTAACCCTATGGTGTCCGAGTGTAAAGCCCCATACACACTATCAGTTTTTCTGCAGGTTTTTGACTTCAGGTTTACCAAAACCATCTAATATGAGGTCAAACCTTAAGAGTTTCAGTTCGTATGCAATCAGGCAGGCCCTTGCACTACATGGTTTTGGTAAACCTGAAGACAAAAACCTGCAGAAAAACTAATAGTGTGTATGGGGCTTTAGAAATCAACTTTCTTAATTGGAAATGTTTTTGCTTCTCTGTTCATCATTTGAAATGCATTGCAAGGAGTGCAACTGCATAATGGAATAACCAAAAACGAAATCCAATTGTTGCTGGGTTTGTAAAAATAATTGCCTTTAATTGCATACTGGATAACTACAGTACACGGTACCAAAAATATTACTGTAATGTGCCAGAAGTTGCTGGAATATTAATAGGAAGCAGCTTAATTAATCTGGGCTTTGCTGCCAGTCTCAGAAAATTGATTGAGACCAATAAATCTGTAATAAAAATGATTTAGTGGTTTTCGTGTGGATAGTGACAGTCTATAAATACAATGCTACCCTGCACTGTCGGACTGCTAAACAGCTTAAAATAGCTGATATTGTTGACGAGGGGTAACTTGTAACTGTTTTGATTTCCTCTCTGAAGGGCAAAGTGGTATCTTCTCAGACAGCAGCAATCTTATTTGCATTTAGTTGTTATGCGGGATGTGGTTAAGATTACCCATTGTCGCGAGTTGCCACAGCAAGCAAGAGAATAAACCCCCTTGAAGATTATGGTTCATTAAAACGGGAAGAAGATTAATATTTTCCCTGTCAAGATCAATACAGCTTCTCCTGCACTAATTGTCAGAAAAGCTTGCGGAGGCTACTGAAGGATGGCAGTGTGTGAGCACAGTAGATCACAGGGACAGTATTCAAAGGAAGGCTGTCCTGCACCCTCTGGTATCGACTTGCAAATTAGCAGCTGGATTCTAATTAAACAAGTTTAATGAAAGGAGCATTTGAATACTGCTGAAGAATTAAAAAAAAAGACAATCCTTTTTCTGCAGTCTGATATGTCCTGTACTACAGACCCAGGGAGACAGCAAGTGCCATGTGTGATATATACATATGTATTTTTAGCCCTGGCATATTTGAACGGTTCTTGGACAATGCTTGGATTATAGCATACATTGCTAATAAAACGTTGAAGGTCTTAGATTCTTATCGTCTGTGAAACCTTTCACTTTCAAAGGGTCCGTCTTCTCCTTGCAATACCCACAGTCCATTATCTATCTACCATTAGTGCTATTGGCCATCACATAATAATTGCTTATTTCTGCCACTTTGTCACTATCTTTGGCCATTACTTTCACTTTAATTTGTCCATGTTACCAATGAGACAGTCATCACATAGACCTCCTGCTTTGCTACGCCACTCCCTGGTAAGAACAAAATGTAACTAGTCCTAAATCTCTGATACTTCCTAAAGAAAGTACCGGTAATGCTTCAGGATCCATGATGACCAGCAACTTGACCAAATGCGTAGACCTTTAATCAGGTCATCTGTGCTTTAGTAATGTGTTTTCTGCAATATTGTAGGTTCCCTGCATAAAGACAATTTCACTTTAAAGCAGGGGTTCTGGGGAACATACTTTTTTTTTTTTTTTTGATATTCCTTGTTATCAATTATCAATGTAATTACCTTAGCAATGTCTGCGGCACTTTAAAACACCCTCCGTCCGTTTCGCGGTAAAAAAAGAGTTTATAAAACTTTCTCCTTTTGCCATTTTGCTTGTGGGCATCTTGAAGCCCACAAGCATATCCTTCCGGGTAGAGACTAATTCCTCTCTCCCGACATTCAGCGCTGATCTCGCGCACGCGCTGTGTTGACGGCGAGCAGCGCCGTTAACACTTCCTGGTTGCCATGACAACCTGCATAAATACACCTGCATGCCCTTATCTAAAATGGCGGAATTAGATCCGCCCCCGTCACGTGACCGGCTAGACGAGTCACGTGACGATACAATTATCGTGAGATCTCACTGAAATGAGTGTAGATATTAGTAATCGGAAGCAGGGCAAGTTGCTCCCAGGAGCCACTGCGCGAATAGGAGGTAGGAAAGGACACGCCTACTCCTACGGGAGTAAATACCGGAAGCAGGATCATATAAAACATATATTTGGAAAACTACTTAGAATAAAAAAAAAAGGTTAGTGATCCGCTAATGTATGTGCCAAGAGCAATTAATGTATTTAAAGTTAAATATGTGGGTGAACCTCCGCTTTAACCACTTAAGCCCCGGACCAATATGCAACTTAAAGACCAGGCCCCTTTTTGCGATTCGGCACTGCGTCGCTTTAACTGAAAATTGCGCGGTTGAGCGACGTGGCTCCCAAACAAAATGTATGTCTTTTTTTTTCCCCCCACAAATAGAGCTTTCTTTTGGTGGTATTTGATCACCTCTGCGTTTTTTATTTTTTTGCGCTATAAACCAAAATAGAGCAACAATTATTCTATAATAAATATTCCCAAAAAATATATATAAAAAAACATTTTTTTCCTCAGTTTAGGCCGATACGTATTCTACATATTTTTGGTAAAAAAAAATCGCAATCAGCGTTTGATTGGTTTGCGCAAAAGTTATAGAGTTTACAAAATAGGGGATAGTTTTTGGCATTTTTATTATTATTTTTTTACTAGTCATGGCGGCGATCAGCGTTTTTTTTTTTTTCTTTCTCTTGTGACTACGACATTATGGCGGACACATCAGACACTTGACACATTTTTGGGACCATTGTCATTTTTACAGCGATCAGTGCTATAAAAATGCACTGGTTACTGTAAAAATTACACTGGCAGTGAAGGGGTTAACCACTAGGGGAACTGAAGGGGTTAAGTGTGCCTAAGGGAGTGATTACTACTGTTAGGGGGCGTGGCTACGAGTGACATGTCACCGATCTCTGCTCTGATTACACAGAGCGGAGATCGATGACATTGTCAGTAGACGAGCGGGGAGATGTGTTTACACTAACATCTCCCCGCTCCATCCCTCCGTGAGACGATCGCGGGGATCCCCGCGGCGGTAGAGTTAAAGGACGTACAGGTACGTTGATGTGTCTGTCCGTGCCATTCTAACGATGTATATCTACTGGAGGCGGTTGTTAAGTGGTTAAGTAACATTGGTTTTAAATTATTAGATTATGTCACAGGTATAGTTATGCCAGACAAGGTAGAATATTTTTCACTGTTTGCAAATGGCTAAGTTAAAGGAGTTTAGATGAATAACAAAAGGAAGTAGAAGGCCCTGGTGGACTACATCCATGTCTAGACAAACCACTCTAGCCCTGTATGCATTTTGTAACTTAAAGCAGAGTTCCACCCAAAAGTGGAATTTCCGCTGATCTGTCTCCCCCCCTTGACAGGTTTCCTGTTCCCACTTTCAGAAGTCTGGGCCGCGGCCCATGACGTCACCGCTCGGCTCTCCTCCTCCCCCTGCCGCCGGGCAAGTAGAAGAGAGGAGCAGAGCCTTGCGCATACTTAGTAGGGTTCCCGGTGTGAAGCCTTAAGACTACACTTCCAAGTTCTCTTACCCGCATTGGTGGTGGCAGCACCTGACAGCTGATGGAAACAGCTGCGGTGCCAACATCGCTGGACTCCAGGACAGGTAAGTGTCCCATTATTAAATGCCAGCAGCTGCAGTATGTGTAGCTACTGGCTTTTATTTTTTGCAGGAGTGGGCGGAACACCGCTTTATGGTGCTAGTAAACTTAAAAACTTTTTACTCTTTCGTCCATGGACCGACACAGCTTCTCTATTGACAAAGTGGGTATTATCCGTTAATTAGGAGTGACTAGGCAGAAAAACTTGTAAAAAGTGTTGCATCACACCTTCTACAGTACCGCCCAGGGGGCGGACCCTCTGGGTATACCCTCTCAGTCTGCACATCGCAGATCAGTTTTTTTCTGTCTAGCAAGGAGTAGGACATGGCTCCCTTCGGGCCCATTGGTCCGGGGAAAAAAGATATATATATATATATATATTTATTTTATTTTTTTGCTACATTTGTTGTTTCCTGCGATCTTCGATCAACTGCCGACTGGGTGACAGGCTGGATCCTCGATCCTTGTAGTCTCCCCAGTTTCGGCCATCGAGCGTGTGCCGACCCTAGCTACGCGCTGGGTTTTCCACGACATGCCCGTCGCTCCACGGGTGGCCGGTGAGCCTACGCTCCAGGGCCTGCATCGGACCGCTCAGCTTCGGCTGACCTTACGGCCGAGTCGCAGCAGCCTGGCCGGTGAGCTTACGCTCCAAGGCTTGCATCGGACCGCTCAGCTTCGGCTGACCTTACGGCCGAGTCGCAGCAGCCTGTCCGGTGAGCGTCTTGCTCCAGGGCATACATATGATCGTCCCTTCTGGGTCCAATCACAGCATGCCTGGCCAACAGTCACCTTCCGTGCGCGGACGATGATCTGTTTGGAATGTCTTCCAGCAGAATACATGCAGGATAGGTAAGTAAAACTCCCCTGCCTCGGCTGGGTGATTTAGCTGGACATTCCTGGAGAGATCAAGTAAGTGGTTGTGGCCCCTTTCTTCCCTCTCTCCCTGCCTTTCCCTCCTCCCTGGGCTTCTAGCTAAAGGTTGCTGGGTGCTGGGGGTCACCTAGGGGGTCCCACTGGAGCGGGGCTGGCTGTAACTAACATTTAAAAGAAATGTCATTTTTGCTTACCTGTGTTTCTGTGTCTCCATGCTGTCGGCGGCCATTTTGAGGTGGTCCATGCCAAGTTTGGCCTCTTGTAACTGCCTGGCGGCCATCTTCCTGTGGTTCGGCCACACCCACTGGCCCCTATCAGGTGATCGGCGGCCATGTTGGTCCACCCTGTATGCAGATATTGCCGTTCGGCGGCCATCTTTTTGGGGGCTATGGCTGCCTGACCTCTATCTTCTGTCGGCGGCCATTTTCTTAGAGCCCACATTATCTTCCATACAGACGTTTTTGGCAACCATTTTGCGAGAGCCTCCGGCCTCTAGGGTGCATTACACTGGCGTGAAAATTCACACAGGAAGTGCTGATAAAAAGAAGCAGACTGACACAGCAGCAAGGGGACAGCATCACAGGCGCAGCATAGCAGTACCTATCCAGGGTGGTGAGTCCTCTGGGTAACCCAGCATCTCTGCAGCGCAGGAGGGTGGCCTATTGATATCTTGCCTGGAGCCCTGTGAGTGTCAGCGTGTGGTCAGCATGGCATCTGAGCCAGATGTCTTCTCCCCTGAAACACCAGATTTAGCAGCTGGTGCCCCTGAGGTGTCTATGAACGCTATGACTGCAATCCTAGAGGCGTTTGCTGCCAGGGTGGAAGCCGGACACGGGAATACAGGGGGTAGTAAACGCCCCGTCCCCTGCAAGCTTCTGGGGATATTTCTGATGCAGAACCAGGTCCAGCTACGGCTCATGGCCCAGATTCTGATGCATCAGAGACTGCAGACCGTGACCGATCGGACAGTGAGGAGGACTCCAAGTCCAGGTCAGTACGCGAGACGGCTTTGGTATCTGACCTTATTACTGCAGTGCGGGATACGCTAAAGTTGGAAAATACTGCAGAAGCAGCAGAGACTCCGGTCCACTTGGGTTTCATAGACCTGCCCGCACTGCTAAGGTGTTCCCTTGTGTGTCTTTTGATAAACTCTTATACAAGGAATGGGAGAACCCAGTGAGGGTCTTTACAGCCCCAAAGAGGTTTGCGGTACGGTACCCCTTTTGAGGAGAGTTTTCTGAAGAAATGGACCTCTCCCCCCTATAGTGGACCCTCCGGTGTCCAGACTTAATAGAGCCACCCCAATTCCTGTAGAAGGGGCTCCTGTTTTCTAGGACCCTGTGGATAAGAAGGCTGAAGCACTCGCTTGCTACCTATACTCAGTGGTAGGCTCGGCAGTACGCCCGGCATTGGCGGGGGCCCTAGTGTCTCACACACTTACTGAATGGGCAAGATTGCTACTCCAGGGGTTAAGGAGCGAGATGCTCCTCCTGATGAGATAACATTGGCCGACCTGTTGGTCCAGGGCCTTAGGTTTGTCTGCGAGTCAGACATGAATACTATTCCCCTGCTGTCTAAAACTTCGGTTTATGCAGTAGCAATACGCCGCCTGATCTGGCTAAAAGGCTGGTCTGCGGACCAGACTTCCAAGAAAGCCCTAT
This sequence comes from Rana muscosa, assembly GCA_029206835.1. Lineage (NCBI taxonomy): Eukaryota > Metazoa > Chordata > Amphibia > Anura > Ranidae > Rana > Rana muscosa. The sequence continues at coordinate 272,632,545 of CM055125.1, read as the reverse complement.
TGGATCTGCCTTTTAAGGGCGACAGACTTTTTGGGGCTTCTCTGGATGACATCATCAAGGATGCCACAGGAAGTAAAAGCACTTTGCTTCCCCAAATTAGCAAGGGTAAGGGGCCACGCCAAGGGCAAGGGCCCTCCTTTACTGCACACAAGTGGTTTTTTCGTCCCCCTAGGGCGACAGGGAAAAGACCCCAGGCCGATAAAGCGCCTGCCCAAGGACAAAAGCGTCCTTGATCCCGCAGACCCAACAAGCCTGCGGACAAATCTGCGTCCACATGAAGGTCCGCCCCCACCCAGCTCTCGGGTGGGGGGACGTCTTCACGAATTCGCGACTCAGTGGACTGCTCTAGTCTCCGACAGGTGGGTTTGCGAAGTAATCTCCTCAGGCTACAAGATAGAATTTCTCTCTTGTCCACCAGACAGATTCATCACCTCCAATCTCCAGCTACTACCGACCCGTCGGGAGGCCCTGTATGGGGCGGTCCAGGGTCTACTGGAACACGGGGTAGTTATTCCAGTTCCAGAACAGGAACGGGGTCAGGGTTTTTACTCAAATCTGTTCATTGTGCCAAAGAAGGAGGGGGTTCGTCCAATCTTGGATCTCAGAGCCCTCAATTGCTTTGTGAAGGTACAAAGATTTCGGATGGAGTCGGTTCGATCCGTAGTCACGGCTCTCCATCCGGGGGACTTTCTGGCCTCCTTGGACATCAAGGACGCATACCTGCATGTCCCCATATACTCCAGACACCAGAGGTTTCTGCGATTTGCTATCGGGAAGAACCACTACCAGTTTGTGGCCCTCCCGTTTGGCCTTGCCTCAGCACCCAGGACGTTCACCAAGGTGCTCGCTCCGATTCTGGCACTTCTAAGACAGCGGGGTATCGCTATCACAGGTTACTTGGACGACCTTCTGCTGAAGGCCCCTTCAAGCTCAGAATTAGAGGTAAGCGTGTCCATTACCTGTCAGACTCTTCGAGACTGTGGTTGGATACTAAACACGCAAAAGTCAGTATTGGTGCCCACTCAACGCCTAGTGTACCTGGGGTTGATTCTGGATTCCTCAGAGGCAAAGGTATTCCTCCCTGTGGAGAAGTTGCAGACCCTCCGGGCTGCAGTACGGCAGCTGACTTCCAGGAATTGGTCGTCACTCCGTTTTTGCATGCGAGTGTTGGGCCTCATGGTAGCCTCCTTCGAGGCGGTCCCATATGCTCAATACCACACTCGAGTGTTACAGAAGGAAGTTCTGTCCAGATGGAACAGATGCCCTTCATCTCTGGATTATCAAATCCGAGTGAGCCACCTAGTCAGGAGATCCCTGGTATGGTGGCTGACAGCACCGGCTCTAATGGCCGGGAAGTCATTTCTTCCGGTTTACTGGATAGTGATCACGACGGACGCCAGCCTTACAGGTTGGGGGGGAGTCTGGGGTGTCCAGTCGGCGCAAGGTCGCTGGACCCCAGAGGAAGCCCTCCTGACGATCAATGTCCTGGAGATCCGGGCGATCAAGCTGTGCCTCTTCAAATGGTCTCAGAGACTGCAAGGGCGTCCAGTCAGGATCCAGTCAGACAACGCCACAGCAGTGGCATATGTCAATCATCAAGGAGGAACAAGAAGCTCAGCTGCAGCATCGGAGATCGCTCGCATCCTGAAGTGGGCAGAGAGGAGCGTACCGGCACTGTCGGCCGTGTACATTCCGGGTGTGGAAAACTGGCAGGCGGACTACCTGAGCCGCCAGATGCTGGACCAGGGAGAATGGTCCTTACACCCGGAGGTGTTCCAACTCCTCTGCCAAAGATGGGGCACACCAGACGTAGATCTTCTGGCTTCCCGACTCAATCGGAAGGTATTGAGGTTTGTGGCCCGGTCAAGAGACCCATGGGCAGACGCAACGGACGTGTTGGTAGCATCGTGGGGTCAGTATCGGCTAATCTATGCCTTCCCTCCCTTAAGGCTTCTTCCTCTTCTGCTCCGCAGAGTGGAGGCAGAGGGAATTCCAATGATCCTAATCGCTCCAGATTGGCCTTAGCGTCCTTGGTACGCCGATCTAGTACGTCTGGTAGCAGACGTCCCCTGGCGCCTACCACTACGGAAGGACCTGCTATCGCAAGGTCCCATATTCCATCCTGCTTTACAGTCATTGGCTTTAACGGCATGGCTGTTGAGAACCAGGTACTGAGAGATCGGGGCCTGTCAGACTCAGTAATCTCTACTATGAGAAGTGCTCAGAAACCGTCCTCTAGGAAGGTCTATCACCGCAATTGGAGGGCCTACATCTCCATATGTGAGGAAATGAAATGGCATCCGCGTACCTATTTGGTTTCCAGAATCCTGCTGTTTTTACAGCATGGGGTAGACCAAAGGCTTGCTCTAAGTACGATTAAGGGACAGATATCTGCCCTGGCTGTCTTTTTTCAGCGACCCCTGGCGACTCACTCTCTCGTGAGTACATTTGGGCAGGGGGTTCGACATGTGGCCCCTCCGGTCCGCCCCCCATTACCTCCGTGGGACTTGAACCTGGTCCTCTCGGTGCTTCAAACGGCACCGTTTGAGAATATTAGAGATATTCCCCTGTTGACACTTTCTCAGAAAGTGGTCTTTTTGGTGGCTGTTACGTCAGTTAGACGAGTCTCTGAGCTGGCAGCCTTGCCCTGCAAGGCTCCCTATTTTGATTTTCCACAAGGATAAGGTGGTGCTGCGGCCGCAGCCTTCCTTTCTTCCGAAAGTCGTTTCGGCTTTTCATCTCAACGAAGACATTGTACTTCCATCCTTGTGTCCTCAGCCGTCGAATCCTAAGGAGTCGGCGTTGCATTCCTTGGACGTTGTCCGAGCTTTGAGAGTATACATATCTGCTACTTCCCTGTTCCGGAAGTCAGACTCACTGTTTGTTTCGGTGGCTGGTCCCAAGAAGGGCCAAGCAGTCTCATCGGCCACCATCTCTAGGTGGATCCGACAGATAGTAATCCAGGCTTACGCCTTAAAGGGTCAGGCGCCCCCCTTTCCTGTCACGGCGCATTCGACCAGGGCAATAGGTGCCTCTGGGGCTTTCCAACACCAAGCGTCTGTTTCCCAACTATGTAAAGCGGCGACTTGGTCGTCCGCTCACACTTTCACAAAATTCTACAAAATTGATGTAGGTGCATCTTCGGATGCCTCTTTCGGCCGCAAGGTTTTGCAGGCGGCTGTTTAGAGTTGCAGCTCCTCCGTTGGAGGAGTGCTGTTTTGTGTTTTGGGGTGAAGTTTGTTTTTATGCTGTTACCACCCCTCGTTTTTTCTCTGACACTGCTTTGGGACGTCCCACTTTGTCAATAGAGAAGCTGTGTCGGTCCATGGACGAAAGAGTAAATAGGATTTTTTACTCACCGTAAAATCCTTTTCTCTGAGTCCATGGACCGACACAGCACCCACCCCTCCTTTTAAGTTTGTACTGCTTTTTGACGAACTGATCTGCGATGTGCAGACTGAGAGGGTATACCCAGAGGGTCCGCCCCCTGGGCGGTACTGTAGAAGGTGTGATGCAACACTTTTTACAAGTTTTTCTGCCTAGTCACTCCTAATTAACGGATAATACCCACTTTGTCAATAGAGAAGCTGTGTCGGTCCATGGACTCAGAGAAAAGGATTTTACGGTGAGTAAAAAATCCTATTTTTTTTTTTTTTTTTTACCTTAAAGGCCCTTTCACACGGGCGGACCGTTCAGGACTGCCTGTCAGTTTTTTAGGCGGACCTGAACGGACGCTCCGTGCACCTCTATGGAGCCACGGATGTCAGCGGTGACATGTCCGCTGACATCCGACCCGATCCTATTTTCCATCCGTCTGGCGGATCGGATGACAACGGACTCTACGGTCCGTCGTCGTCCGATCCCCCATAGGGGAGAGCCGCGCTCTGACAGGTCGGTCCCTGCACAGTGTGCAGAGACAGACCTGTCCTCTGCCTGCTCAGCGGGGATTGATGGAGCGATCCCTGCTGAGCTAAAGCGGAGCCTGCACACGGACATGGATCGTGTGAAAGGGCCCTAATGCATTGTTTGCATTAAGGTAAACGATTTACATCTCCCTGTGCCCCCCCCCCCACCCTGTGTGAAGCATAAGAGAGGGGAGAAGAGATCAGCGTTGTGCACGGCTGCATTTATTCTCCCCTTCCTCTTTACACAGCATTTGAGAAGCAGCAGGAGCCATTGGCTCTTGCTGTTAATCAAATGGAGTGAAGAAATAGTGTGGGGGGGTGGCGGCCTAAGTCCTGCTGCACAGAGCAGGCAAGTATAAAATGTTAGGATTTTTATTTTATTTTTGTGACTTTCGTAACACTTGAACCCCTTCCTTTTCTGCAGTCTGTAGGTTGACATTCCTCTGCACCATGTCCCTTGCCAAAGGAACGTTAATCTGTTTTCCCTTTTTTATGTGCTCCTAGTTCAGAGACTGCTAATGTGGAAGCACTTTTCTATGACTAACCACTCTGCTGTCCAATCATATGATCAATAGGACAGCTAATCCTATGGATCACATGGGCTTGTAAACATTGACAGTAAAAAAAACATGGAAAGAAAACCCTAAAAAGGTTAAGTTTCTGTAATTCCTAAATGCATATCAGTTCATGTACTCACATGTTCTAACAAATAAGCCGTAAGAAAAGATCACTTGAACCATATAAAAGCCTTCTACCCTTAAAAAGAATGTAAAAAATATTTTGCTATGCAAGTTTCGTGTTCCAATTAACTGCTTCTAAATTTGTTGTGGGCACCTGGGTTTTAAGTATTATTGGTTTCTAAATGGTTAAAGAAACGCAGAGAAATATGTACATTGCCATTCCAAGGTATGCCTGTCAAGTTGATCCGCTGGGTTTGATACGGAGTCACAGACCTGGGTCACTGTTTACATGCTTTTTTGGCTTCGCTAAAAAGAATTGAAAAAGCCAGTAACAACCAAACTAATATTTTAGGAAAGTCAGCAATTTCAGCCTTTCACTAAGATTTTAACTTTCAGTTTTGTGTGGAGTGTACCATTTAATTTAAAAGCCTTCTCTGATATTTGTATCTTTACTTTTTCCTAATTTGCTAGCCTCATGTTTGAGAACTTAAAATGATTTCATTTTCCTGCAGTTTTTTGGTTCTTGATTTATCACTAGTGACTCTCCATTTTATCTGCTGGGTTTAGTCACTTGCAGTGCTCTAGAAATGCATTTTCTTATGCCTCTTCATTTTCTACTCTTTTGCACAATCGCCTTCTATCCCTTCTGCTTTTGCTTTTTGAACAGAGAGCTGCCAAGAGCAGATAGAATGAAATCTGGGGTGGCAGGTGCTGTGCCCCACAGTTAGATTGCAAGACTTTGAAGATGTTTCAACTTAAAGGAGCCGAGGGCTACAGGCTTAGCCAATTTCTGCAGGTTGCAAGAGCTTTGGCTTTATGCCTTTTGAAGATGAGTTGCTAAAGCTCCTGCCACTGCCTCAAGCGTGCTAACACCAGCAGGATGTGTTTCTCCTTTTTTTTTTTTTCTTTTTTTTTTTTTTTTTCCTTTTTATCCTTCCATTTCCCCCCCCCCCCCCCTAATGTAGCTTTAGCATTTCTTGTATGTAAGTAGCATGTATTTTATCAATGCCAATTGTGACAAGCCTGGTCCTGCCTGGAAGCTTTCTCTGCAATGATAGATGACGAAGTGCACAAGTGCCACTTTTCCAGACTGATTTATGAAGCCATATTTCACAAAGAAGCAGCAGCCTCTGGAGAAACGTTTATAGATTGCCAAAGACCAGATCTGCTTCAGCTGTGAAGGCCTTGCAGTTGTTTTAAGCCTGTGATGCCATGCACCTGACACCCACTGCAGAGCTGCCTTCATTTGTCATGTGGGCAGCTATAGATCTAACCTGAGCAATGACTCCCTGCCCGGCCTGTGCATAGCCTTTATATCATCTTATTGACTAGTGCTTTCAGCCAGCATTAGGATTGTCTATGGTTCTCTCTGTATCTATCGTTTTCTGTAAATTCTGCCCAAATTCTTTTGCAAATTTTGGAATTGTGGTTAATTCGAACCATCCTATTTTGCCATTTGATTCTACACAGTACATCCTGTAATTGGACTATGAATCGTATGGCTTTTGCTGCTGAAATGGTGAATATATAGATAAGCTGATAGGAAATAAAGATCTCCTTTAAAGGCCAACTCCACCTTTTTAGAGTATAATAGTCAGTGACACTGCTGCTCCTACCTAATTGTCTACTAATATATCCAAATAAATATAAACGCCAATAAATAATAGTACTAATCTTCCAATATATGATGCCAACTCGTATCAGTAATAAACTTACCGTATATACTCGAGTATAAGCCAACCCGAATATAAGCCGAGGCACCTAATTTTACCACAAAAAAACGTATTGACTCGAGTATAAGCCTAGGGTGTCCATCTGCGTGCCTCACTTTGCCTCACTGCCTCGATGTGCCCGTGCCTCACTGTGCCCGTGCCTCACTGTGCCCGTGCCTCACTGTGCCCGTGCCTCACTGTGCCCGTGCCTCACTGTGCCCGTGCCCTACTGTGCCCATGCCTCACTGTGCCCATGCCTCACTGTGCCCATGAATAGACTGACGTTTAACATGGGAGTCTATGGAAGGGGTGCCCGGATTTGAAAAATAGGTGCTCCCCGGCCGTATGTCTCCCAGACCAAAAAAATTTGCACACTTGTAGTGGAAGAGTGAGGTTACATGTGTGCCAAGTTTCAGGTCCAGGGGACCTACGACTGGCCGGTACTGCGTCCCCAAAGTCACCGGAGAAATGACCGTTTAACATGGGAGTCTATGGAAGGGGTGCCCGGGTTTGAAAAATCGGTGCTCCCCGGTCGTAGGTTCCCCGGACAAAAAACTTTGCACACTTGGAAGAGTGAGGCTACATGTGTGCCAAGTTTGGGGTCCAGGGGACCTACGGCCGGCCGGTACCGGGTCCCCAAATATCCGGGAGATCAGGCGCAAAAAGGTGACTCGAGTATAAGCCAAGGGGGAGCATTTTCAGCACAAAAAAATGTGCTGAAAAACTCGACTTATACTCGAGTATATACGGTAAATATAATCAGTGTGAAAAATATCAATCAACAACCAAATATTACCATATACACTATAAACTGTGTCAAAGTGCAGATAATAGTCGCTTGCACCAGTGCATGACTATGTATGTGTATACGTGTGTGTATATATAATAAATATGTGTGTGTGTGTGTATGTATATGTGTGTATGTATGTATGTGTGTATATATATATATATATATATATATATAGTGTATATGTGTGTGTGCATTTTATTTTTTTATATACATACATACATACATACATACATACATACATACATACATACATACATAGTGTGTGTGTGTGTGTATATATATATATTGCCAACAGTTGGCATGGCGCTTTACAACATGAGGGCAGACAGTGTAGTTTCAGTACAGGAGAAATCGGAGGGCCCTGATCATTACAGCTTACACCCTAGAAGGGAGGGTCAAGTGAAACAAAAGTTAATAACTGGGGGGGGGGTGAGCTTATGGATAAAAATTAAAATACAATAGTTCGGTTATTTTAAACTTGTGTAGAGTAAAGTGCCCTGGCTGGATCAAAATTCAGCCAGGGCACTTCAGTCAGATTTTCCCCACTAAACGCTGCTAGCTATAGACTACAATGCTGATCGTTGTATTCTGATGGCAGCAAAGTCTCCCCACTGTCAGAGTACAATAGCTCAGCAGGGGGGGATTCCCCACCCACCTGAATAGTTTAGATGGGGGAACCAAGTCGTGTTTTTTTTTTTTTACCCGCTGGTTGAATGAATAAAACTGACTAATGTATGGGCTGCCCAAAGGTGATTTCCTCAGTGTCTGTATAGTATACACCAGGGCTTGACGCATTTGCTTGGAACCTAGGAGCCAGGTTTTTTTTTTTTTAACGACTGATGCGTGCAGAAGCGAACGCATACGTGAGTAGCGCCCGCATATGAAAGCGGTGTTCAAACCACACATGTGAGGTATTGCTGCGATCGGTAGAGCGAGAGCAATAATTATAACCCTAGACATCCTCTGTACCTCAAAACTTGCAACCTGTAGAATTTTTTAAATGTCACCTATGGACATTTTAAAGGGTAAAAGTTTGTCACCATTCCACGAGCGGACGCAATTTTGAAGCGTGACATGTTGGGTATCAATTTACGTAACATTATCTTTGACAATATAAAAAAAAAAAATCCGGCTAACTTTACTGTTGTCTTATTTTTTAATAAAAAAAAGTGTATTTTTTTCCTCAAAGTGCGCTTGTAAGACCGCTGCGCAAATACGGTGTGACAAAGTATTGCAACGACCGCCATTTTATTCTCTAGGGGGCGCACGGAGACACCGGAAACCTCGGCTGTGCTGCCTTAGGCGCCGGGTCACTAATTCTAGTCGCATTTGCGACCTGGCGCCCGGGTTTTGTCAAACCCTGGTATACACTCACTGGCCACTTTATTTAGTACACCATACTAGTACCAGGTTGGACCCCCTTCAGAACCGCCTTTTAAAGAGGTTGTAAACCTCCCTGCAGTACTTGTACCAAAAGGTAAGCCTAGAATAAGGCATACCTCTATAGGTACTGTAAATATCTCCTAAACGTGCGCCGTTCAGGAGATATTTACTGTATGCTGCGTTGATGTCATCGGCGCATGCATTCTGAAGGACATAACTTACCTGTAATGAAGTTTGTCCCACTTGGTTGTACCCAAGTCAATCGATGTATACAAAGCTGTCCCTGTTCCCTGTTGAACCAGCCCAGATTCGAAACGTCTATGGCCAGCTTTATACTCCGGGTAAACAATGGAAGAAGCGGGGTGGTTCGGACCATATGATCCATCAAACCATCTCCAATGCAGTTCAACCCAAAGCTTTTTAACCATTACTTCACTAGGAAGAGGACTGGGCGCCATACAGAGATTTCTATGGGATCGGGAAGCATGTATGATGTGGGACATGCTTCATTACAGGTAAGTTACAGTGCATTCGGAAAGTATTCACAGCGCTTCACTTTTTCCACATCTGGTTATGTTACAGATTTATTCCAAAATGGATTAAATTCATTATTTTCCTAAAAATTCTGCGAACAATACCCCATAATGACAACGTGAAAGAAGTTTGAAATCTTTGCAAATTAATAAAAAAAAAAAAGCTTGGCACGCCTATTTTTGGGCAGTTTCTCACATTCTTCGTTGCAGGACCTCTCAAGCTCCACCAGTTTGGATGGGGAGAGTCGGTGAACAGCCATTTTCAGATCTCTCCAGAGATGTTCAATCGGGTTCAAGTCTGGGCTCTGGCTGGGCCACTCAAAGACATTCACAGAGTTGTCCTGTAGCCATCCTTTCTTATCTTGGCTGGGTGCTTAGGGTTGTTGTCCTGTTGGAAAATAAACCTTCGCCCCAGTCTGAGGTCCAGAGCACTCTGGAACAGGTTTTCATCAAGGATGTCTCTGTAAATTGCTGCATTCATCTTTCCCTCGATCCTGACTGATGAGCTCAGGAGTGTTCGCCACCCGCACATGCGGAGCCCACCAGGAAGTCGGCACTGCCCAGCGCTAATCGCATGCAGTGAGACATTTCTCGATCTCTGCAGCCGCGCATCGGGAAAATGTCGCACTGCCCGCGATTAGCGCTGTGCAGTGCTGACTTCCTGGCAGGCTCTGCATGTGCGGGTTGCAAACATGCCTGAGCTCCCAGTTCCTGCTGCTGAAAAAACATCCCCATAGCATGATGCTGCCACCACCATGCTCACTGTGAGGATGGTATTGGCCAGGTGATGATCGGTGCCTGGTCCTCCAGACATGACGCTTGGCCAAAGAGTTTTTTATTTCTCATGGTCAGAGTTCAGCTGCCTTTTGACAAACTCATGTGCCTTTTACTGAGGAGTGGCTTTCGTCTGACCACTCTAATCTACAGGCCTGATTGATGGAGTGCTGCAGAGATAGTTGTTCTGGAAAGTTCTCCTCTCTCCTCAGAGAAATGTTGGAGCTCTGTCAGTGACCATCGGGTTCTTGGTCACCTCCCAGACTAAGGCCCATCTCCCTGATCGCTCAGTTTGGTTGGGCGGCCCACTCTAGAAAGAGTCTTGGTGGTTCCAAACTTCTTCCATTTACAGATGATGGCGGCCACTGTGCTCATTGGGACCTTCAATGCTGCAGAAATTATTCTGTACCCTTCCCCAGATCTGTGCCTCGATACAATCCTGTCTCGGAGGTCTACAGACAATTCCTTGGTCTTCATGGCTTGGTTTGTGCTCTGACATGCACTGTTAACTGTGGGACCTTATAGAGACAGGTGTCTGCCTTTCCAAATCATGTCCATTCAACTGAATTCAATCAAGTTGTAGAAACATCTCAAGGATGATCAGTGGAAACAGGATGCACCTGAGATCAATTTTGGGTGTCGTGGCAAAGGCTGTGAATACTTATGTACATATGATTTTATATATTTTTTTCGTTGTGTTTTTTTCATAAATTTGCAAACATTTTAAACAAACTTCTTTCATGTCATTATGGAGGAATATTTGTAGAATTTTGAGTAAAATAATGAATTTAATCCATTTTGGAATAAGGCTGTAACATAACAAAATGTGAAAAAAGATGAAGCGCTGTGAATACTTTCCGGATGCACTGCAAGTCGCCGATGCTGTAGGAAAAAGTGTATTTATCAAATTGAAATTAACCACTAGAGGGAGCTCTGTATTTGGCCTCCATTAATATTGAGCTAAACTTGTCCACATAAGTCATACACTGTTCTTAATAGGCTGGCTGATTCGTAGACTCACATTGTGGGAAGGGGCAGTAAAGCACAGCAGTTGTATAGCCCTGCAAAACAGGAGGCAAAGGTGGGCTGAGCAAATAGGTCTGTCCGCATGTACAGACCTTATAAAAAAAACAAAACAAGGTTTTAAAAACATTCTCCGGCTCTAAGCCCCGGTATTTCCGCGTCACAAGCCCGGGGCTTAGAAATCCTCTCTCCTTCCTCGAGTCTTCTCCATAGCTGATAGGACGGTTATGCAGCTGATTGGCTGGCGCTGACCAATTAGAATTGTTCAAAAGTCCCTGTGGAGGGACGTTTTAAACATTTATAGCAAAGAGGATTTCTAAGCCCCGGGCTCCTGGCGCGGATATACCGGGGCTTAGAACCTGAGATGGCGGCGGTACAGGTCAGCGGGACCGGGGGGGGGTGGCAAGGAGGGGCAACTGTGTAAGTTCACCTTAAAGAGTTTTCTGTAAAGGTGAGCTTACCCTTTAAGCTTCTCCTAGCAGAACTGACAGCTCAGGATCTCCCACGCTGAGCTAATGTGTTCTAACAGGTGGATGAACCGCCACCAGAACACTCTGGTCAGTGCTTCCAGCCATTGCCTGAGAGCGCTGATTGGGAGGCAATCGGCAGACCTTTCAGTCTTGCTCCTTTGATGGGGCCTTCTTTCGGAACGACTCCAGTACACACGGACTGAAAGTCAGCCAGTTCCTATTGAACCGACCGATGCCTTCTGACATTCGGCCCGTGTGTTCTAGGCTTTAGTTTTAATGATTTGCATTTTTAGTCGCAGGCCAACAACTCTGCTGCCCAATCAAACTCTGCGCTGATATCGCATTATTGGGTCGGGAAATCCACTTGGCCCCGCATAAGTGTATGAAGTCCTTGTGTGACTGATTAAATTATTGCTACTTAGTCTAACATTTTTTTGCATGGATAACAAACCTTTTGTTTTTTTGTTTATAAATTCACTAAAACCTGAGCTCATGTTTGAGCAGTCTGTCTGATCAATACATTTTATGCCTCCTCCCCGCTCATCTATAGAAGTGCAGCTGTAATGAGACTTGGAGTTCCAGGCAAATCCTCTGTAGTTTCCTGCCCTGTTTATATTGTTGCAGTTTATGCTGCATAAACACCGCACCTCGCTGCTTTCAGGCATTGCTTTAGTTCAAGCCTGATTGTTTTTTGTTTTGGTAGCTTACGTGGCATAAATTAATAGTTAATGTCTGTGCCACTAACCTGGATTTACATTCTTTTACTAGAAAAGATAAACTGCTGATTAATTCAGTATAGAACTCAATTACAACATGAGCGCCTCTCTGCAGGGACCTGTCACCCTGCAGACAACAGATGCTGAATTTATACTTCAGTATCTTCCTTACTGCAATGAAATATTAACATGTTTTATTGCATGTGTGAGGTGCAATTAGAGAAGGGAAGGAGGTGGGCTGTCTGAATGTATGGTATTTGATATTCCTACTCTGTTCTCTTAAAGAGGTTTAGCCACAATATAAAGACACTGCATGCTTCTGCTGCCAGCTGCACGATCTTGCATGGCCACATTCATATATCTTTTGTAAGTGCAAGGTTTATGCCAGTATTTAACCTAGTGCCCTCTGGTTATTGGGAAACTAGAAGTCCTGCTAAGCTAAGGCTTTCCAGCCATTGGTAATAGAGAATGGGCGGTCTACAGGTGTGTGGAGAACCTGGCAGTACCAGCAAGTTTTGCCAAATGCAGGATATTCTAGGCCTTGAGTAAGGGTACTCTGCTATTCTTTGACTGTTGAGAAGGTGCAAGTCTCCACATGCTGGGTCTGATAGGTACGCGATAACTGCTGAAAGGAAAAACATCAAAGAACCTCACCCCTACCCAGCGTGAAAACAACCTTAGCCTTTGAGTCTCTGCCAAAGCCATGCCACCTGACATGTTTTGCTCCGCCCACCAGAGCTTAATCCTACGATTGGCTATGATTAGTTTCGCTGGATAGGAGTGCAGCGTTGCTTTGATTTTATAGACTCATTGCTTCAGATGAGCACCTTTTGGCAGTTGGCACCTTTCTCCATGGTGACTGTGGGAGTTTGGTTCCCCCAGCTTAAGCAGCGTTTATAATCTAGCACCAAGGTCACATGCTGGAAGCATAGGTCTCTTGCAGCAGTTATCGATAACTGCTGCAAGAGACGTGTGCTTCCAGCATGTGTGACCTTGGTGCTAGATTATACCATCAGATCCAGCATGTCATGGAATCTGTTCTTAACTCATACCCACATAGCGGCTGTTGAGGAACTCCAAAGCTCAGCATAACCCAACAACTGGGTACGCTGTGAAGTTGGTATTGGCAGCCTAGTATTTTACAGCTGTTAAACTACAGTCCATGGCATGCTGGGACCTGCAGTTCTTATGTAGCTGGAGCATGGCAATTGTAACCTGCATAGCCTTTTCTAGAATATATGCAGATCTAGAACAAAAATGTATACTTTAGTAGGAAGTCTTATCCAAATATGATGCTGAATGAGCTAGAAGCCTCCAGCACCTATGTGGGGTTTATCTTGCCTATCCTGTATCATTGCACAACTCTCCATCCCCTGAGTTTACCTAATTGCCCTCAAATGGAAGCCAAGCTGATCCACAGCTGTAAGTGGACATTTGGCAAACACAAGCCATTTATTATCGACTGACACCAAGTCCTGCGTTCCTGTCACTTGGTCCCACTTATAATTACCAGGTTTCAGTCGGCTAAAAGCAGTTTATTTTCTTCTTGTGAGTGTACAGACACTGATTAACCTGTTCTTGGTCAGCATTGCTTTGGAGAAAATGTGAGCTACATCTTTTATGCTTTCATTTTAAGTAGAATTTTTTAGAATTTCTGCATTCTTCATTTCCCAATTCTGTCAGCTAGAGCTTGATTTAAACATTTCCAACATTTTAAAACTCAGGGACACTTTACAGCAAAATGTCTCACTGGAGAAACCAAATCAAAAGAATCTCATTATATTCAGATATAATTTGTATTTCAAATATTGCTTATTGTTAACACGAAAAATGAAATCATTACTGAAAGAGACGCTGGTCAGTAATGGAAAAAGAGGAGCAATATTTCAAGGTATGACCCCTTAAAGGGGTTGTAAAGGTACATGTTTTTTCACCTTAAAGCATCCTATGCATTAAGGTGAAAAAACATTCGACAATACCCCCCCCCCCCCCGAGCCCCCGTTTTACTTACCTGGCCCCTCGAAAGTCCCGCGCTCACTCCCGTCATCCTCCGAGTTCCTGTGGCTGGCCGTTGATTGGCTACTGTGGATGGGTTGAAAGCAGCGCAGCCATTGGCTGGCGCTGCTGTCAATCACATCCAATGACGCGCCGGGGGGCGGGGCCGAGTGATAGTCGGCGGCTATGGACGCCGCTGTATCACGGTAGCGCGCCCGCAGTAACTCCACACCATGCGAGCTCGCTCGCATTATGGTGTGGAGTCCTTGCGGGGAGGAGCCGAGACAGCCGCCGAGGGACCCCCAGAAGACCAGGATCGGGGCCACTGTGTGCAAAACGAGCTGCACAGTGGAGGTAAGTATAACATGTTTGTTATTTAAAAAAAAAAAAAACGGGAACCTTTAGTGTTCCTTTAAAGACTGGGACTGTTATAAGGTTTATATTGATCTTGTGCAATATTAATATAAATAGTAATCCATAATTAAGTTTGTATGTTTTAATAAAGTTGTCAGCAAAAAAGAAACAGCCAACATGTGTGTATATGAATGTTTATGTTGAATATAAAGACATTAATAAAGGCACAAGATTGAATGACACATTTTACAAAATACAGATCATAAAAAACCAAGAAAACAGTCAAGGCCAGATTTAAGCATACCTGAAAGGTAGTGGCAGATACCCCAACTACTTAATATTTTCCCTACCATATTTCTCTTCCCAAGTTACCCAATAAATCCCAGCTCCAGGCACTGCTATTTTTTTAATCTTTCATTCACACACTAACGCTTTTTTTTATTTTATTTTTATTCTTCAGAAGCTCTGTAAGATTTGCTAAGTGCTCTCATTATGTACAGCGAGGAGTCATGTTTCCGGTTCCCCTCTGCATAAAGACAGTGTTTTATGAATGACACCAGTTCTGGTGTGGTGCCTCCATCCCCCTCACTCTGCTGTTCCATTCACAGAGCTCAGAACAAGCGTCATTGTTGTGCCATGCTTTTGTGAATGGTACAGCAGAGTGAGCTTTGTTAGAACTGCACGCTAGTAAAAGGCAAAAGTACATGTTTTTTGTTTTTAATTTTTCTTTTAATTTTTAGTTTTGTCTTTCTGCTTTGGAGAGGCAGTCAGAAGGCCTGTTCAGTGATGGAAACTATTTCCAGCTGGGGAGAGCCAGCAAATTTAGAAAGGAGATGTTACATTTTCTTTCAGTCCAAAACGAAAAAAGTTGGAATTGTGGTTTAAAATCTGACAAACACAATTATTTCCCTTTTTAATTAAGGTCTAAGGCCTCCATCCTTGCAATGCTCCATTGCTTAGAGAGGTTCAGAGCATTCCAACAAGGGAAGCAAACTAGAGGTTGCCATTTGAGTTTTTTTTTTTTTTCCCTGTACTGACTGGGAGGTGCTTGCCTATGTGTGAAATAAGGTAGTTGTATAGATTGTAAGCAATATTAAAGCTTTGTGGTTTTAAAAAAACATTTTATAAACCTGTTTTACTTACCTGCTCTGCGCAATTGTTTTGCGTAGAGCATCCTCAATCCTCTTCTTCTCGGGTCCCCCACCAGCTCTCCTGGCTCCTTGACCAGTGCCCCCAAAAGCAAACTGCTTGCTATGGGGGCACTGGTGTGTGCCGCACCTGTGCCCCCGCTTTATGCGTTCATAAGACACAGCCGCAGCTAGGCCGCACCCTCTGCTCATTGTTTGGCTCACTGTCTTTGATTTCAATTTCTAGCCTTCTATTTATCTGATCGATCCTGAAGTTTTAAAAATTTACTTTTTGAAGAATCCCACATTATTAGGCCTGTTTCACAAGTGCTTCAGCTTGTATAAGAGCAATGTAGGCCCCTACTCTCTAGGTGTTAAATGTTTGGATATATCCTGACAGGAACCTAATGTGTCCAGTATTAGAATAATCACCATGAACGCCTCTGATGCAGCTAGGCTTGACTGGTGAAACCAATTAGATTTTCCTGGATTTGGCTTCTCATCTGATCTTGTGAGGTGTTGTGCCTTTACTGGGACTGATAAGTATTCCTTTCTTTGCCTTTCTTATGGTTGGTTCTTGAATATGTACCTAGCTCTACTTTGCTACCACCCTTGAAAGGGGCCTGGGCTGGTATTCCTTTATCATGCAACAGTCTGCATATGTTTGCAGTTTATAAAGGCATGCCCAAACCGCTGGACAAAGATTGAAGTAATGGGGCATCAGCTTGGCCATTGATGTTTAGTGTATGATCCCCCGGTGTATAGCCTTCTATCATTCCTCCTGTGTCCAAGTGGAGTAGATATTCTGTATGAACTTTACGACATGACCATCCCCTGTGTTGAGGTAGCCAGCCGTGTGGCCTGTAGAGGGACTTATCTAGTGTTGATGTGCACCAATTGTGCAACACTATTTTGTGGATTGAGTTTACCAGACCTTTTATTTGAGGTGAGATCCATACAGTGCTGTTGTGCATCAAATGAGGTTTAACGGTTGTATTACCTGCTTTATGTGCATCCTAAACGGCAAATGAAAGCCAGTTTTGGGGCCCATAATGTATGGTCACCAGGAATATCCTAGTAGTTCTTCTTTTCTGAGACAGGATAAGCATGATTACCCACTATGCTCTTCCTCCAAATTAGGTAATAAGGACAGCAGCGCTATCTTACATTTCAATCAATATTAATATGACAAAATAACTAAAAATTTAAACGTATGCATAATATATATATATATATATATATATATATATCAAAAAAAATGAAGACTGATCCATCCAAGTGTCTATATGTGCACTATATCAAAGTCCCGTAATCCACAATCTTGATACTATATATGCAATCTTCTTCAAATTTTTAGTTATTCACACCACACCAAGTGTTCAGTGTCATCCGACCCCGGTAGGACACTCTTACCGGATTTATATGCCTCACATTCTCATGTTCAGCATAATAAGCCTTTTAATAAGCATTAATCATCACCAGGACCCTCCAAATCGGCTCAATCACAAAAAGTAACGGCATTCATAAAAGAAAAAGCAAAGAGAATCTCCAATAGTGTAATAACGTTAAAACACCATTTAGTTTCCCATCTGTTTAAAAATCCAATCACAAGAAAATCTTCAAATGCCTTTATCTTCTCACAAATGCTGCAGTGACCGGATAAGCTAGAACAGACCTATCGTATCAGCGTCTCACCCGACAGCTCCTCCGTCACTTCCAGGATATCCCTTCTGGTCCAGCGCGCTACATCACTTTCAGTTGCCTACAGTCCCTACACGTTTCAGCATTTAGGAGTTTGTCCCGGGATAAGAGTGATTTTCTGTCAGTCATTTCCGAAACATAGCCTATCATGGCCAAATAGGATCAGGGTAGGTGTAGGTTGGACAGCCATCTTTGCATTTTTGGTTGTATACCTTTTTTCATTCCTGAATTTCCTAATTGTTTTTAGTGTTTAAGTGTTTGTTTTTTGGAGTGGAGTTTTCATGCTTGCAACTCTGTGTATGTGCTGACCCAATAAATACAATGCACTCCATGTATAGCTGATATCTTACCTCAGCAGGTGTCAATAAGGGAGACTATGTGCTTGTAGTGAAATACTGATCTCCCTCTTAAGAGCTAATTACTAATTTGTACATGTAATCCAAAAGCAAAAAAAATCCACACATCTGAAATTGCATAAAACATTATTTTAAAATAGACTTTGCTTCAAGTTTAGCAAGTATGTGCCAACTGAAAATACAGTATACTTTTTTAAGAGAATATTTCAGTTTGGCATCTCAGATATAATCGGCTCTTGTTAGTTGTTGAAACTCGTTAAGTGTATTTCTAAATGTTGTAAGAATTGTCTTTCAGCTGAGCTGTTATTTCGGTCTATGGGCCCTTTAAAATGAATGCCGTTATAAAAACAATTGCAAGAATGTCTGGCAGAAAGAGTTTTTAGTATTTACTGGCATGTGCAAATTTCCCTAACCTGCCAGCGGTAGAAGCCGTCTATCCACGGCAGACCTCCTTCAATAGCTAAATCGTAAAAGGCCCATCACGATAATCCATCAGCACCTGATCCTGCACGAAACCTCCACACTCCCAACAGCCGGCTTAAAGCTAAGATTTAATACAGCCCCATGTCTGCCATCAGGCAGGCCTCGACAGTTTAAAGCTCATTCTCTAAATCTCTGCAGACTTTATGGCCAGCCGAGGGCTCATATAAAGTTTAATAGCATTACGGCACATAAATCATCTTTTAAAGATGCCACTAGCAGCTCCGATATTAAATGAAGACAATTGTGTGCGTTATAAATAATTTATCAAACAGCATTTCGGATTGCCTATCCAGGCTGACTTGTTTATTTTTGTCCTTACCAGAGTATTCCTCTGGCGCTTCTTGAGAGAACCATTACCGGTCAGTTTAATGAACTCTGGGGCCGTTTAGGCCACCACAAGCTACATTCTGCAGCTGCGGTGACCGATCTGGAACTCTCTCCTGCCTTCTCCAAGTGCTGGCCATTTGTCATCTGCTGGTAAATAGCTGTGCACATTGGAGCCCAGGGACACATTGTGTGATACAGTGATGGAAGCAAACAGATAGCTCTATAAAGAGCTGCTTGTCACCGCTGACTCGTCTTACCGTACATCACTCTTATTGTAATCTCATTTTAGAAGCAGCACAGCAGACCCTGGGGTAACATATTCCCAGGTACTTTGGACTTCACAGCTATAAACTACTCACAGGCCCAGTTATTTGCTCCAAAACTTTCTTGTTTTTAATTACACGCATGCTGCTTGTCTATAAAAGGCAGGAAATGGCTGTATGTGGGATTTTGCATATGTACAGTTTACCTGCATGTGTATAGCGTAGTAACGATGCAGTTTTTCTATGCCTCAGCCATAAGCCTTACATTACATGATCATTCTATTCATACACGCTGCATAGGGTTTAAAATGAAAATGTTCTATTTTGGGACAAAACTGCTTAAATGGGGACTCCACAGTTAATATATTAACCCTGCCCCTGTGTCTAGATAAGAGATAGGATTATACAAGTGGTTATACTATATTGCCCACAAAACGTATCTCTCTTAAGATCTTAAGATGTACATATCTGGGAGTGGCTTCATTGGGCTGTAGTGCATTTGCAGGGTACCACCTTGTTTTGTGGCCCAGACATTGAGATAATGTGTGACCGTGTATGAGAACTACTTTATCTGAGGGCTCAGACATAGTCGACCAATAGCTTTAAAATGCAGAACAATGCTCCAACAGTTTTATATAAGGTGGTAATCGGCAACATTATTTTGTTCAGAATTTCACAAACAAGGGTCCATTTCTTAGCGCTTCTTCAACTTAGAACTTTCATATTGTTCTATTAACAGTGCTGGTCCTAGCTATGAATCCAGTGATGAGGAAACACCGCTCAAGGTGTGAGTGCTGCAAGTCTAGTGTTGCTTCCAAAGCAGAGGTCCCCACCCGGCTCATCTCAGGATCAACAGGGAAAAATGGATGAATGGCTGCACACTCCGGAAGCATGCCAACATTTTTATTGTAGTGATTAACAAATAAAAGCATATACAGCACAGTGAGCACCAGGAGATGAAAATGTTAATGTGTTTCACGCAGATAGCAGCGCTTAATCATTACACGCGTTAACATTTTTATGTATGCATGTGCAACCATTCATCCATTTTTTTTTATTTTTTTTTCCTGGTCCTAGCTACGGTATATAATTAGTTCACCTGGATAAATATAGTACATTTGGAGGTTCCGCTGCTCCCTCTGCATCTGAAAGTACAATGCAGATTCTAAACTTGTTCAGTAATGAGCCCCCAGGTTCAATTGGACTTTTGAGTGGTCAATAAAATGGCTAGGGTTCAAAAGGAGGTCAGTTAATGTCTGGTGTCAATAGGTGGTTGATAAATGATAGTAAATGATAGAAAGTTGTTTGGAGATCCTTTAATATTTTTGAGGTCTGTAAGTGAGGTTGCTTGTGCAGAGACAGTATTTTTATTGTGCATTGTCACTGGTCTCGTTTACTAGCCTGCTTTTGCGTTATCTTTTTTTTACCATCCACCTTCCCCATTCTAGGAACGATATACAAACATGTTTACTTCCTGTACTGAGTGCACTCTCCTGCCTTAAACTCTGTTGGAGTGTCTGTGAGTTTACTGATAGCAACAGGAGTGGTGCCAAAGAACTGATTATTGTTTGCTAAAAATTCAGCATTCTAACAACTATAATAGCTGCCGATAGCAAGAGTATCCTCAACAGTATTCACAATAACATTATTCTTTATACTGTTTCATGAATGTTTTGAGAAATTTGGTGACCCCTTTTTTAAACACACATATCGGGGCCCTCAGAACAGTACTTTCTTTGTGCCCTCTAAGGGCACTTTCACACGGGGCTGTCTGTGTGTGGGCTCCGTTTTAGCTCAGCGGGGAACGCTCTGTCGTTCCCCGCTGAGCAGGCAGATGACAGGTCTGTCTCTGCACACTGTGCAGGGACCGACCTGTCAGAGCGCCGCTCTCCCAGAGGGGGGATCGGATGACGATGGACCGTAGAGTCCGTTGTCATCCAATCTGCCAGACGGATGGAAAATTGTGTTTTCCTCCGTCACACTTTGGCGGATCGGATGTCAGCGGACATGTCACCGCTGACATCCGTGGCTTCATAGAGGAGCACGGAGCGCCCGTTCAGGTCCGCCTAAAAAACTGACAGGCGGACCTGAACGGTCCGCCCGTGTGAAAGAGCCCTAATTGTAGCTCGCAAACTGCCTGTGTTTGTGCTGTACTTTCTACTAACTAATAGAATTACTAGTCTGAAAGGATGTAACCTGTTTTAGATCTACAAGAAGAATGTAACAGCTGAATAGCAGACATTTGTAAAATGTACTCTGCGAATCACAGGCTATGGAGCTGTATGTTGGACTCCAGGTAGGATCCTAAAATCTATTTGACAATTCTTTTATTGTCTACAACACTTACTGTTTGAGAATGCACTGGCTTGGGATCAAGTCATTTTAGAGATGATAGCTTCACAAATGAAAGTTTTAGATGCACAATGGCATGCAGACTTGCCTGAGTGGTGGGAAGTGGCATATTTTAGGCATCCTAATTGTCTGGAGCATTTAACTTTATCATTCCATGCAGATGTGTGTACATGCAGTCCGAGAGAACAGAAATTAATTTGCATCTCACCATGTTGGTACTGCAGTTGCCATACAACATTGATGGTGTCTAGGATGGATATCTATGACAAACGTTAATTGAATATAGGAGTTTTGTTCTTTAAAGGGCTATACAAGACATCTCTAGGACAGAAAATGGAGAAAAATCTGTCCCCAGAGAAGACACAGCAACTTTTATATGTACATACACCATTTTGGCTGGTATGGACAATAAAAACTTGCATCTGGCTAACGGTGCTCAGTTGTAAAGAGACTTGTTTGGGTTTACTTTATACACTTTGGATAAAATAGATTTTCCATCTGCAGGAAGAAGAGGCCAAACAATTGGTACGAGATGCCATTGCTTCTGGGATCTTTAATGACTTGGGCTCAGGTAGCAACATCGACTTATGTGTGATTACAAAGAGTAAGGTGGATTACATACGCCCTCATGATGTGGCGAACAAGAAAGGTGTAAGGTAAGTACTCACAACCTTGTAGCCACTGTGGGACATCTAAATGTCCACCCTTTCGACTGCAACTGAATAACATTTATATCTCACATTATACAATATAAATTGTACAGTACAAGTGTATTGTTTCTGTTTTCTAGATCTGGAAATTACAAGTACAAGAAAGGCACCACTGGTGTTCTGTCAGAGAAGATTACCCATTTCAACCTGGATGTAGTGGAAGAGAGTATTCAAACTATGGATACTTCCTAAGACCATACTCCCTGTTTGTACCTAGTCGTAATATGTCAAATCTCTGTTCCCTTCTGAGAGATTCAATAAAAACTGTCATTGTTCTGTTTATTTGAAATTATACTTTTACACACCAATGCATTAAAGCTGAACTCTGGGCAGATATAAAGGACTTTTATTTGCAAACTAAAGGCACACTGCCAAATTTTCACTCGGGGTACCATTACACACACGGGTTAGGACTAGAGACTGTGGGTAAGTCCAAAATAAGTGAACACACAAATTTTGCGGCTCTGTAGTCCTAATACACTCAGTCCAAATTTGGAGATTTGAAGATGGACCTCTTATCACAATTTGGATTAGCAGCAAGGATTGGAAGTGTTCTCATAATGGCGGATTTTAATTATCCAGACATAGACTGGGCAGAGGGAACCACGCATTCGTTTAAGGCTCGCCAGTTCCTAAATGTCTTGCAGGACAATTTCATGGGTCAGATGGTAGACACCAACTAGAAATAAAGCGTTACTAGACCTACTGATTACCAACAATACAGACCTGATCACGGATATGGAAATACGGGGCAATTTAGGAAACAGCGATCACAGGTCAAGTGGCTTCAGTATAAATCGCACAAATGGGAAATACACTGAACTTCAAAAGGGCCAACTTCCCTAAACTACGAACCTTGCTAGAAGGCATAAATTGGGATAAAATCTTAGGAACAAAGAATACTGAGGAGAGATGGGTTTTCTTTAAGAGCAACAAAGCTAATAAAGGGTCTGGAGGATATTAGTTATGAAGAAAGGTTGCGAACACTGAACTTATTCTCTGAAGAAGAGATGCTCGAGAAGGGATATGATTTCAATTTACAAATACCATACTGGTGACACCACAATAGGGATAAAACTTTTTCGTAGAAGGGAGTTTAACAAGACACGTGGCCACTCATTAAAATGAGAAGAAAAGAGGTTTAACCTTAAACCACGTAGAGGGTTCTTAACTGTAGGAGCGGCAAGGATGTGGATTTCCCTTCCACAGGCAGTGGTCTCAGCGGGGGAGGGCATTGATAGTTTCAAAAAAATATTAGATAAACACCTGAACGACCATAACACACACAAGGATATACAAGGTAATACTGACATCATACACATAGGTTGGACTTTTGTGTCTTTTTTTCAACCTCACCTACTATGTATGTAACCATGTGTGTTCCTCTGTACTCTCATCAGCTGGACGGCAATTCCTCTTCCACTGCACAGGTAGGCTGCATTCGGTGGACACGAGCTGCATTCTCGGGCATGGATAAAGTTGTTAATATTTATTTTTATAACTTTATTCTTCATAAAACAGTTAAGTGTCACTTCATGAGAATTTATGAGGGTGTGTTTAGGGGCAGGGTAGGGGTTGGATGGGGGCAACTGGTGGTGAGTAACCCTTGAGACCTGGCTAGTAGCTCAGGACTGAAATTTTGAGCCCTGATATTTGCATACCAGAATATGAACACAGCTGTGCCAAGAGCGCACGCCCTGCACACTCCCAGCACAGTTACTGGCTACTAACAGAAAGTTTTTGCCACTTGCAATCGAGAGACACTGTGCCAAGGGGTTAAGTATTCTGTTGATTATTTTTTACCTGCCCCCTCCTCAATTTCCACCCGGCAATCTTCACCTTAAGGACAGTCAGATTTGTGGGCCTGCCTGAGTCAATTTCAGGTGCAAGGAGTGGTAATCTCAGTTCCTGCACAGGAGAAGTTAGAGTTTTACTCAATCCCCAAAACTCTGAGGATTCTGGAACTGAAATCCATAGACATATCTGCATGTCCCCAAATTTTGCATTTTCACAATATGTCATCTCTTCTCTCAGCCCATTGGAAATATCTGACATCAATGGATATCCAAGATGCCTATCTTCATTCCCATCTTTCCTGCACACCAATGTGTTCAATGCTTTGCTGTGGGACCTGAATGACCTTTTGCTAAAAAAAAAAAAAAAATCCTCTGGCACATCTAAAAAGCGATCCAGTTCCTTAAACCTTTGGATACCTGATCGACTTCAAGAAGTCTGCTCTTCAGCCTTTTCATCACCTGGAGTACTTGGCTGATCTTGGAAATGGCCCAGGCAAAATTTTTACTTGCCCACTTCAGCTCAAGTGGCTAGGTGTTTCATGCTGAATAAATGGATGAGAGTTGTTTGTTTAGATGCTTGGTAACACACAAACACAGTGGAGGTCTGGGAGTCCCGGACTTTGCTTAAGTGTACAGAGTTTCTTTGGCAGCTGAGAACTGCCCCAAATAAATGTGATCACTTTAGATTGGAATCTCTGAAGGTCCTTACTATCCACATAGATTGTAAGAGCCCATTCACACACGAGCAACTTTGGATCCGACTTCAAGTCGCCCCTAGTCGTGCTGCATGAAAAAATCAATGTAAGTGAATGGAGTCATCTTAGTGTACACTACTGCAGTCGCTCCGACTTCAAAAAAGGTTCCTGTACTACTTCAATCCGACTTCTAGGCGACCTGTATCCATTGATTTCAATGGAAGTCGCCTCAGAAGTCAGATCCCCTGTCTTAACAGAAGCAACTTTCCAGGAAGAGAACATGCATTTCTCAGGCAAACCCCTCCCTCCCACAGAGCTGATTCTTGTTTGATTGGCCACTGAAGTGTCTTCTGTCCTGGAGGCAACTTGAAGTTGCCTTGTAAGTAGCTTCATGTCGCACTGTGATTCATACTCAAGTCGTGTCCAAGTTGCCTCCCAAAGTCGCGCTGGAAGTCGTGTTGCCCCTTTGTGAATGGAGTCTAAGGGTATCTGAAGTAATAGGTCAGTATTGATAGAAGTGTCAGTCTGATTCCTTCATTCCACTGATCAAAGATATGTTGTAGGAGGATCACCTATTAATTTCCTTGGATGGCTGTATGATTATGGGGAATTTGCCTTTTGTAGGGTTGGTTGTCTGCGTAAGCTTAAAACCCAAGCAGGGAAAACAGTCCTTTCTCTTTTCGTCCATGGACAGACACAGCTCCTTAAGTCTTGACAGTTGGGTTATGTTCCTGTTCTATAGGAGAGGACTAGGCAGAACATGTTAGATATTTAAATACATGTTACTTTAACAGAGTTGAACAGCCCTGCCCAGGGGACGGTCCCTCCGCCCTGCAGTCAGCTCAGTTTTTTTCTGCCTAGTAGAGAAGGACCTGGCTGGCTCCCTTTGGGCCCAGGGTCCAGAAGAATTTTTATTTATTTTTTTATGATTTTATT
This sequence comes from Rana muscosa, assembly GCA_029206835.1. Classification (NCBI taxonomy): domain Eukaryota; kingdom Metazoa; phylum Chordata; class Amphibia; order Anura; family Ranidae; genus Rana; species Rana muscosa. The sequence continues at coordinate 272,607,464 of CM055125.1, read as the reverse complement.
TCAAGAAATCTTCTATCAACTGCCGGCTGGGTATTATAGATCCTTGTAGTCTCCCCAGTACGGCACCGAGCGTGAGCAGGCCTTAGCTACGCGCTGGGTCGGCCACGACATACCCCATGGCTCCAGGGGTGGCCGGTGAGCTATGCTCCAGGGTTCACATATGAGACCGGGCTGCTTGCTGTCTGTCACAGTGGACCGGGCCGACAGCTACTCCGTACTGCTTAGTTGTAGGTCTCTCAGGAACGCACCAGCGGGTCCTCGCAAGGATGGGTAAGTACAATTCCTCCTGCCTCGGTGGGGTGGAGCAGCTGGGCATTCCTAAGGGGGTCATTAGGGGGTTCTTCTGCCCTCCCCTTTCTCCCTCTGTCACCCTTTTTCCTCCTCCCCTTGCGGGGCTCGCTGTGACCGGTGAATACCTGTAGGGGCGTGTCCAAGCCTGCTCTCTGTGGGGGGGTAGTTATTGTCTTGGAAGCCTCTGCTGCGGCCTTCTCGTCCACCTCACTTGTTTGGGCGCCATTTTGTAAGCGTCTGCGCCATTTTTCTGTTGCCTTTGTAAAATCCCATTGGCGGTGTGACGCAGGTCTGCATTGTGGGCGGCCATTTTCTTGTGGTCCATGTGCTTTTCTGAGGCAATCGGCGGCCATTTTGGAATGGGGTTTGGCCTCTAGTGCTGGCTGGCTTCCTGAACAGCGCGAACGGCGCAATTCACCTCACAGAGTTCCTTAGTCACACGCTGTGTGTGTGTGTGGATGGAGAGCGGGCAGCGGCGCTGAACAGTCTCTTGCTGGGTGGCGAGTTCCCTGGGTAACCTCCCCGGTCAGTGCAGCAAGGAGGGTGGACAAATTTTGTGTCAGATATCTTGACTAAGTCCCTAAGGGCTGTCAGTGGGCAATATGGAGTCAGAAGCTGGCGTTTTTCCCCAAACGTTCCAGAGGCAGCAACCGGTGCCCCTGCACCTGCAGTTCCCATGGACGTTTTGTCAGCAGTCCTGGAGTCATTTGTTGCAAGGGTGGAAGCGGCGTGCAGGAGTAAGGGGGGTACTAAGCGCCCCCTCCCACCACCATCGCCTGTGGAATGTTCAGACTCGGACTCGGGCCTGGCTGCGGCTCAGGACCCCGGTTCTGGTGTGTCAGAGGCGGACCAGGACCTTCCCAGTGAGGAGGACCCCTCGTTCGGGTCAGCTCAAGACAGGGCACTTGTGAGTGCGCTTATATCAATGCTGTGAGGGACACTCTCAAGCTGGAAGATACAGCTGAGACTTCCACTGCAGGGTCTGTCCCTTTTAGGGCGCACTAACTGACCCACTATGTTGAGGTTTTTCTTTATGTTGATTTCTTTGATAAGGAATGGGAAAGAGCCTTTTGAAAAAATGGGCTTCTCCTCCGGTTGTTGATCCCCCGGTCTCTCGGTTAAATAAAGTAACCACTATCCCGGTAGAGGGGACCCCTGCCTTTTAAGGACCCTACTGATAAGAGGTCCGAAGCGGTGAGCCGCTCCATGTTCACCATGCTGGGGTCAGCATTGCGGCCTACATTGGCTGCTACCTTGGTATCCCAGACGCTCACTGAGTGGGCTAAAATATTGCACCAGACTGGAGGAGCATCAGCTCCCTCCAGAATGCGTGTCACTGGCCGAACAGTTGGTACAGGGACTTGTGTATGTCTGTGATGCAGACCCTTTAATCTCCAGGGCCTGCGCATCTGCGGTGGTATTGCACCGCCTGATATGGCTGAAATGCTGGTCCGCTGACCAAGCTTCCAAGAAAACTCTGGCAGATTTGCCTTTCAAGGGTGGGAGGCTTTTTGGTGCCTCACTGGATGACATCATTAAGGATGTTACTGGAGGTAAGAGCACACTTCTTCCTCAGTCCACTAAAGGAAAGGAGCCACGCCGCAAAACGGGGCCCTCCTTTCCCACACAGAAGCAGTATTTTCGTCAGTCAGGACCTGCTGGCAGACCCTCCCAAATGGACAAAGGTCTAGCTGGGCGACAGAAGCGTCCCTGGGTGCACAAGCCAAACAAGCCTGCTACCGCATGAAGGTTTGCCCCCGCCCGACTCATGGGTAGGGGGACAGCTTCGCGGCTCAGTGGACATCCCTGCTCTCCGACCAGTGGGTCTGCGAGGTGGTCACTTCGGGGTACAAGATAGATTCTTTCTCTCAAATCTGCCTCTCCTTCCGGCTCGTCGGACTGCCCTGCAAGGGGCAGTGCAAGACTTGTTGAGGTGTGGGGTGATCATGCCTGTACCACCGCAGGACAAGTTTCAGGGATTCTAATCCAATCTTGGACCTCAAGGTCCTCAATGCTTTTGTAAAGGTTCAAAAGTTCCGGATGGAATCGATTTGTTCGGTGGTTGCTGTGCTCCATCCAGGGAACTTCCTGGCGTCCTTGGATATCAGGGACGAATACTTGCATGTCCCCATCTGTGTCAGCACCAGAGGTTCCTGCACTTTGCGATCGGCGAGATCACTATCAATTTGTGGCTCTTCCCTTTGGCCTAGCGTCGGCACCAAGAGTTTTCACCAAGGTGCTCGCCCCAATTCTAGCTTTGCTGAGACAGCGCGGCATTGCTATTGTGGGCTACTTGGACGATCTTCTTCTGAGAGCTACTTCAAGCTCAGAATTAGAGGAGGATGTGTCTATAGCCTGTCAGACCCTCCGGGAGTTTGGTTGGATACTGACCCTCCAGAAGTCAGTGTTAGTACCGACCCAGCGCCTAGAGTACCTGGGGTTGATTCTGGACTCCTCGGAGGCCAGAGTCTTTCTTCCTTTGGAAAAGTTGCAGACACTCCAGGCGGCGGTGAAGTTGTTGACATCCTGCAATTTGTCGTCTCTCTGTTTTTGCATGCGAGTCCTGGGCCTCGTGGTAGCCTCCTTCGAAGCAGTACCGTATGCCCAGTTCCACACTCGAGTCTTGCAGAAGGAGATTCTCTCCAAATGGAACAGATCTCCATTGTCTCTGGATCGTCAGTCAGGTCCTCTCTGAGTTGGTGGCTGAGATCCCCGGCTCTTCGGTCCGGGAAGTCGTTCCTCCCCTTTCATTGGACTGTGATTATGACAGACGCCAGCCTGACCGGTTGGGCGGGAGTCTGGGGGGGGGGTGTTCAGGCGGCCCAGGGCCGCTGGACTTCGAATGGATCCCGACTGCCAATCAATGTCCTGGAACTCCGGGCGATCAGGCTGTGCCTCTCAAAGTGGTCACAGAGGCTAAGAGGACATCCAGTCAGAATCCAGTCAGACAACGCCACGGCAGTGGCATACGTAAACCATCAAGGAAGAACAAGAAGCTCGGCTGCAGCATCGGAGGTCGCTCACATCCTGCGGTGGGCGGAAAAGAGCGTGCCGGCTCTATCGGCAGTTTACATTCCGGGCGTGGAAAACTGGCAGGCGGACTTTCTGAGTTGCCAGATGCTGGACTAAGGGGAATGGTCGTTGCATCCGTAGGTTTTTCAACTCCTTTGCCGGAGATGGGGCACGCCAGACGTGGATCTCCTGGCTTCTCGACTCAATTGCAAGGTGTTGAGGTTCGTGGCCAGGTCCATGGATCCCTGGGCAGACGCGTTGTTGGCCCCGTGGGGTCAGTATCGGCTAATTTATGCTTTTCCCCACTGCATCCCCCTTCAGTTAGAACACACATTGGGGAACACAGTTAACCCCTTGATCGCCCCCTAGTGTTAACCCCCTTCCCTGCCAGTGAAATTTTTACAGTAATCAGTGCATTCTTATAGCACTAATCACTGTATAAATGCCAATGGTCCCAAAAATGTGTCAAAAGTGTCCGATATGTCCGCCATAATGTCGCAGTCCCAATAAAAATTGCAGATCGCCACCATTACTAGTAAAAAAAATACAAATGCCATGAATCTGTCCCCTATTTTGTAGACGCTATAACTTTTGTGCAAACCAATCAATATATGCTTTTTGCAATTTTGTGAAGAATACATATTGGCCTAAACTGAGGAAAAAATGTGCTTTTTAAAAAAAAATTGGGGCTATTTATTACAGCAAAAAGTACAAAATATTGTGTTTTTTTTTTAAATTGTTGCTCGTTTTTTTGTTTATAGCGCAAAAAATTAAAACTGCAGTGATGAGCAAATACCACCAAAAGAAAGCTCTATTTGTGGAAAAAAAAAGGACGTCAATTTTGTTTGGGTACAGCGTCGCACGACCGCACAATTGTCAGTTAAAGCGACGCAGAGCCGAATCGCAAAAAAAGTGGTTAATGCTATATTAGTACATAGGGGACCTGGTATTCCGAAGAAAAAAAAGTGAACTTATCCTTTAAAGCAGCTGCCATGCTCCTGCCCTCCGTCCAGCACTGTTTTGCCTTTCACTCTGCTCTGCTAGTAAAAGGAGAGTGGCAGAGGCTGGGGGGAAGCATCGGCACAGCCCTGATCGTGATCTACCTGTCGTCTTCCTGCAAGTAGATGGCGATCAACAGGTTGCCGACCCTGGTACTAAAGGCTCAAGTTTTTTTTTTGTTTTTTTTTTACCTTCCTGCGTTCCATGCAGAAAGGTAAAAAACCTTCTCTGTGCAGCAACCCCCACAGCCCCCCATAATACTTGCCTGAGCCCCATCTCGATCCAGCAATGTGATCAAGTGCCTCGGCTCTCCGGTGACTCTGCCTCCTCATTGGCTGAGACAGCATTGGGAGCCATTGGATTCTGCTGCTGACTGTCACAGCCACTGAGCCAATCAGGAGAGAGAGAGAGAGAGAGAGGGGTCTGGGCTGCAGCTCTATGAATGGACATGCAGAGCCGAAGCTCAGGAGTGAGCCTGCTTGGGTGCCCCATTGCATACTTTTGCTTTGAGAACACGCAACGGGAGGGAGGCACCAGGAGCATCGGCAAGGTACCCGAGAAAAGGAGGATTGGGGCTGATCTGAGCAAAACCGCTGCACAGAGCAGGTAAGTATAACATGTTATGAAAAAAAAAAAAGACTTTAATATCACTTTAACCACTTCAATACAGGGCTTTTATACACCCTTCCTTCCCAGACCAATTTTTAGCTTTCAGCACTCTCACACTTCGAATGACTATTACTCAGTCATAAATAAACAAAAACTAAAACTCGCGCTTATGGAGACATACAAAAATAAATGACAAGTGAAAAGAAATTATTATATGCGCAGCTGCTACAGCATAAGGCACTTACACCTTGAGAGATAAAAAATTATAAAATGCAGCGCTAGCGAATATAAATGTGCTCAATACAAACGTATGTGTGAATGTCAACCATCTAAACCTTTCGGGATGATGGTACACACTATTAGTGAAAAGATTATGCACCAATGATTGGTGTCACCAGAAATGCAGTGGGTGTAATACTAAATGTTACCCCTAAAAAGTGATCAACTAAGTAAAACCAGAAAATATACTGTGCAAAACATTAAATGAACTGAACAACCAGGCAAATAGCTCTAGGAGTAATTCACAGTACTACAGATGGTTTTCAACATCAAAGAAATAATGTCCCATTTGCAACAGTGGTTGTAATATAGAAGGAAGGGAAAAAATTGCTTTAAAATAAAATAAAAGTCACCCAACATCCAACTTCTAGGACCAATAATGTTTGGTGAAATTCAACAGTTGGCTCAATAGCAGCAGAGATCAGAGGACCATGTGGGGAATAAAAAGAAAAAGCAACTTGTGAAGTACCGCTTAGGAACAGATTAACAATACGCTGTTATTGGGAAAACTCACAAGCCTTCAATGATAACCGAGCGTCAGTGTGTTTCGGGTTCACAACGGCGTGCGTTCCACAAGAACCGGAAGCAGCGTCACTGGTTCTTAGTGTTGACCGGAAATTTGTCAATGCATTTCGCCCCTCCTCCAGGGCATCATCAAGGACATCATCTCCGGTCAAAGAAGATCCTTATATATGCGCGGAGGTCTCCGCCCCACTTATTGTGAGCCAATTAGAAAAAAGGTAGAACCTCTCACCGCAATAAACCATTAGCTTCCTGAGTCGCATCATTGCCCATCATTGATCAAAATGTGAGAACTTTATTGTTATATGACAATGACAGGGGTTAACAATGTGAACACATGAATAAATCAATGAATCTGAATACATGAATAAATTAGCATAGATAAAATAATCATTGACTAAATCAATGAAAATACAATAAAATGCAATATAGTGGATATGCATCACGGAAAGGAATGGGGCAAAAGAAAAACAAACAAAACCAAAATGAAAATAAAATAAAATTAAATGAAAAAAATATATATATAAAAAATTTAAAATAAAATGAAAAAAAATAGATAAATAAATAATAAAAAAAAAATAATAAAAAAAATAAAATAAATATAAGAAATAAAATAGAAAAATATATAAAACTAAAATTAAGATATAAAAAAATAAATACATACATATATATATATATATATATATATATATATATATATATATATATACACACACATACATATATACATATACCTATAAAAAATTAAATAAAAATTACTTTCCGTAATGCATAAACCTAAAAACTACCAATTAGATAAAAAACAATTTAGATCAAGTTCGATGTTGAGACCATGCGGACTTAAAGTACCCAACCTATGTATCCACTGGGTTTCATTACGTGAGATAGCTTGTTTAAGGTTGGACCCTCTCCAATGTGCCTCAACCCCTCAACCCTATCGATTCCACAAAACCTAAGACCCCTAGGGTCACTGTTGTGGAATAACCTAAAATGATTAGACAAACTGTGATGCTTGAACCCTTTTCTAATCCTATTTACATGCTCTCTTAATCTAATACCCAATTTTCTGGTGGTTCTGCCCACATAGTGGAGCCCACAAGGGCAGGAAAGAAGATAAGTGACGTGTGGTTCCACAGGTAATAAATTTTTTAATTTCATAAGTTTTCCCAGACACACTAAAATGGGTTGTTTTCATAACCCTGTGTTTGGAGGTACGACAAATCATGCATTTACCACAGCTATAAAAACCTGTCTGGTCCAAAAATGTGAATAATCTCTTAGGGGGATTCACGACATTAGGGGCCAGTTTTAATCTTAATGTGGGGGGTTTGGTATAGATAAAATGAGGTGCAACTGGTAGGACACTGGTTAGATCTTTATCTTTACGTAACAGTGGCCAATGCTCTTTAATGATTCTTTCAAATTGCTTGTGTTGTCTGGTATATCCTGTAAGAAATGCGATTCCATAATCTTTCTTATCTTGGATTTTCTTTTCAAAGAGCTGTTTTCTATCTAAGCTCCGAATATCTTCCCTGGTCTTATTGAGAGCCTTGATGTCATATCCTTTCTCTTGAAATCTTTCCAAAATAATTTTTGATTGTACATCATATTCTTCAATTTTGTTACAGTTGCGCCGCACTCGCAACATTTGGCTTTTCGGTATTCCACTTAACCATCTTGGGTGATGGCAACTTCCAAGTGGTATATATCCATTTCTGTCAACTTCCTTGAAATATGTGCGAGTAAGTAATTTATCATTTTCTTTGAAAATCACCAAATCTAGAAAATTAACAGAATCATAACTAACAACCTCCGAAAAGGAGATACCACACTGGTTGTTACCAATTTCTTCCAGGAACTTAAAAAAGGAATCTCTTCATCCTGCCCAAATAATAAAAATATCATCGATATAACGTTTGTAAAAGCTTAACTGGGGTATATTTCTTCCATAGATTGCTTTGGATTCCCACCAGCTCATGAAAAGATTTGCTACTGAAGGGGCATATTTGGCGCCCATTGCAACACTTTTACGTTGTCTAAAATATTTCTTTTCATGCCAAAAAAAGTTATGGCTCATAGCCAGATCCAAGGCTTCAAGTAAAAAAATTAAAACCAACAAATATAAAGCCAAATTGAAACGTCTTACAAAGCAAGCACACCTAACAGGGATTTTAAATAAAAAAGAAACCAGATTTTTAGTCCCTGATGCCCCCAAAGTTCCGGTAATATACCAATTACCCAAAATTCATAAAGACCCCCATAGACCTCCTGGGAGGCCTATAGTTAGCGGGGTAGACTCATTATTTTCCAGAATGGGGGAGTACCTGGATAATTTTCTCCAACCACTAGTACAAAAATGCCCCGCCTATCTAAAAGATAGCAAAGATCTGATTACATTTTTGGAGCCTCTTACTGTGGATCAGGACTGCATTCTTGCCAGTGTGGATGTTAATTCCCTGTACACGAACATACAGCAACATCATGCTTTAGAGGCAGTCAAATGGGCTCTTGACAAAACAGATATCAAGCCCAAACAAAAAGTTTTTTTACTTGAAGCCTTGGATCTGGCTATGAGCCATAACTTTTTTTGGCATGAAAAGAAATATTTTAGACAACGTAAAGGTGTTGCAATGGGCGCCAAATATGCCCCTTCAGTAGCAAATCTTTTCATGAGCTGGTGGGAATCCAAAGCAATCTATGGAAGAAATATACCCCAGTTAAGCTTTTACAAATGTTATATCGATGATATTTTTATTATTTGGGCAGGATCAAGAGATTCCTTTTTTAAGTTCCTGGAAGAAATTGGTAACAACCAATGTGGTATCTCCTTTTCGGAGGTTGTTAGTTATGATTCTGTTAATTTTCTAGATTTGGTGATTTTCAAAGAAAATGATAAATTACTTACTCGCACATATTTCAAGGAAGTTGACAGAAATGGATATATACCACTTGGAAGTTGCCATCACCCAAGATGGTTAAGTGGAATACCGAAAAGCCAAATGTTGCGAGTGCGGCGCAACTGTAACAAAATTGAAGACTATGATGTACAATCAAAAATTATTTTGGAAAGATTTCAAGAGAAAGGATATGACATCAAGGCTCTCAATAAGACCAGGGAAGATATTCGGAGCTTAGATAGAAAACAGCTCTTTGAAAAGAAAATCCGAGATAAGAAAGATTATGGAATCGCATTTCTTACAGGATATACCAGACAACACAAGCAATTTGAAAGAATCATTAAAGAACATTGGCCACTGTTACGTAAAGATAAAGATCTAACCAGTGTCCTACCAGTTGCACCTCATTTTATCTATACCAAACCCCCCACATTAAGATTAAAACTGGCCCCTAATGTCGTGAATCCCCCTAAGAGATTATTCACATTTTTGGACCAGACAGGTTTTTATAGCTGTGGTAAATGCATGATTTGTCGTACCTCCAAACACAGGGTTAGGAAAACAACCCATTTTAGTGTGTCTGGGAAAACTTATGAAATTAAAAAATGTATTACCTGTGGAACCACACATGTCACTTATCTTCTTTCCTGCCCTTGTGGGCTCCACTATGTGGGCAGAACCACCAGAAAATTGGGTATTAGATTAAGAGAGCATGTAAATAGGATTAGAAAAGGGTTCAAGCATCACAGTTTGTCTAATCATTTTAGGTTATTCCACAACAGTGACCCTAGGGGTCTTAGGTTTTGTGGAATCGATAGGGTTGAGGCACATTGGAGAGGGTCCAACCTTAAACAAGCTATCTCACGTAATGAAACCCAGTGGATACATAGGTTGGGTACTTTAAGTCCGCATGGTCTCAACATCGAACTTGATCTAAATTGTTTTTTATCTAATTGGTAGTTTTTAGGTTTATGCATTACGGAAAGTAATTTTTATTTAATTTTTTATAGGTATATGTGTGTATATGTGTGTGTGTGTGTGTGTGTGTGTGTGTGTATATATATATATATATATATATATATAATGTATGTGTGTGTGTGTGTGTGTGTGTGTATATATATATATATATATATATATATATATATGTATTTATTTATTTTTTTATATTTTAATTTTAGTTTTATATATTTTTCTATTTTATTTCTTATATTTATTTTTATTTTATTTTTTTTATTATTTTTTTTTTCATTTTATTTGAAATTTTTTATATATTTTATTTTTTTATTTTCATTTAATTTTATTTTATTTTGATTTTGGTTTTGTTTGTTTTTCTTTTGCCCCATTCCTTTCCGTGATGCATATCCACTATATTGCATTTTATTGTATTTTCATTGATTTAGTCAATGATTATTTTATCTATGCTAATTTATTCATGTATTCAGATTCATTGATTTATTCATGTGTTCACATTGTTAACCCCTGTCATTGTCATATAACAATAAAGTTCTCACATTTTGATCAATGATGGGCAATGATGTGACTCAGGAAGCTAATGGTTTATTGCGGTGAGAGGTTCTACCTTTTTTCTAATTGGCTCACAATAAGCGGAGACCTCCGCGCATATATAAGGATCTTCTTTGACCGGAGATGATGTCCTTGATGATGCCCTGGAGGAGGGGCGAAATGCATTGACAAATTTCCGGTCAACACTAAGAACCAGTGACGCTGCTTCCGATTCTTGTGGAACGCACGCCGTTGTGAACCCGGAACACACTGACGCTCGGTTATCATTGAAGGCTTGTGAGTTTTCCCAATAACAGCGTATTGTTAATCTGTTCCTAAGCGGTACTTCACAAGTTGCTTTTTCTTTTTATTCCCCACATGGTCCTCTGATCTCTGCTGCTATTGAGCCAACTGTTGAATTTCACCGAACATTATTGGTCCTAGAAGTTGGATGTTGGGTGACTTTTATTTTATTTTATTTTAAAGCATTTTTTTTCCCTTCCTTCTATATTACAACCACTGTTGCAAATGGGACATTATTTCTTTGATGTTGAAAACCATCTGTAGTACTGTGAATTACTCCTAGAGCTATTTGCCTGGTTGTTCAGTTCATTTAATGTTTTGCACAGTATATTTTCTGGTTTTACTTAGTTGATCACTTTTTAGTGGTAACATTTAGTATTACACCCACTGCATTTCTGGTGACACCAATCATTGGTGCATAATCTTTTCACTAATAGTGTGTACCATCATCCCGAAAGGTTTAGATGGTTGACATTCACACATACGTTTGTATTGAGCACATTTATATTCGCTAGCGCTGCATTTTATAATTTTTTATTACTCAGTCATGCTACACTGTACCCAAACCAAATGTTTATCATTTTTTTTCTCACAGAGCTTTCTTTTTGTGGTATTTAATCACTGGGTTTTACATTTTTTGCAATATAAGCGGAAAAAGAGAAATGTTTTAAAAAAAAAAACTTTTTTAATTTCTATAGTAAAATTTTGCAAATAAGTAATTTTTCTTCATAAATTTGGGCCAAAATGTATACTGCTACATATCTTTAGTAAAAATAACCAAAAAAGTGTATTATTTGGTCTGTGATGAAAGCTTTAGAGTCTACAAGCTATGGTGCAAATCATTAAATGATCACACCTGATGTACTGAAGGCCTATCTCATTTCTTGAGACCCTAACAAGCCAGGAAAGTACAAATACCCCCCAAATTACCCCTTTTTGGAAAGCAGACATTCCAAGGTATTTAGTAAGAGGCATGGTGAGTTTTTTTAAGTAATTTTTTTCCCACAATTCTTGAACATTTTTTTTTCACAAAATTGTCATAAATTATTTCTATTACACAGCACATGCATACTTACAATGCCACCCCAAAATACATTCTGCTACTCCTCCTGAGTATAGTGATACCACATGTGTGAGACTTTTACACAACCTGGCCACATACAGAGGTCTAACATCCAAGTAGCACCGTCAGGCATTCTATGAGCATAAATTGCACATCTCATTTGATGACAACCTATCACAATTTTGAAGGCCCTGGAGCACCAGGTCAATTGAAACGCCTACAAATTGACCCCATTTTGGAAAGCTAACACCCCAACGTATAATCTATGAGGCATAATGAGTCTTTTGAATGGTTCATTTTTTTTCCAGAAGTTTTTGGAATATGTGGGGAAAAAAAATTAAAACGCATTTTTTTTTTTATACAAAGTTGTCCATTTATAAGATATTTCCAACACATAGCATGTACATAGTAAAACTGACACCCCAAAATACATTCTGCTACTCCTCCCGAGTATGGCGATATCACATGTGTGAGACTTTTACACAGCCCAACATTGAACATACAGAGGCCCAACATTGAAGTAGCACTGTCAGGCGTTCTACAAACATAAATTACACATCTCATTTCTCAACCAGGTACTGGTTTCTGGCAGGTACTCTGGTGGCAGGTACTGTGGTGGCAGTTACTCAGGTGGTGAGGTGGTGGGTACTCTGGTGGCAGGTACTCTGGTGAGGTGGTGGGTACTCTGGTGGTGAGGTGGCGGGTACTCTGGTGGCAGGTGGTGAGGTGGTGGGTACTCTGGTGGCAGGTACTAGATGACAGGTACTCTGGTGGCAGGTACTAGATGACATGTACTCTTTATTTAGGGGGGGCAATCTGGGCACAGTAGTACATATGTAGTGTATAACATATGTGTAGCTCACTGTTAGCTGATCTCCTCCTCACACTGGATCGGTGTGTGAAGAGGAGAACCCAGCAACAGTAAGTTGCACACAATGGTGTGTTTTGTTTACATTTAGTGACCGGCTGTGATTGGACACAGCCGGTCACGTGGTAAAGAGCCAATTTCAATGGCTCATTACCCTGATCGGGGCTGGGCTGTATCCAAGGGAAAAGCCTCAGCCCCGATCACCGCGCTTCACGCCTCCGGGGGCCGTGCACGCCGCTGCGCAGCTCTGCATCATCAAATCCGGTAAGTTATACCGGAATCTCCATTGCCGCTACATTCAGCCCATCGGGGATTGGCTGTGTCCCAAGGGATACACCGGATCCTCGATCGCCGCCGTGCATGCCGCCGCTGCTGCAGCTCTGCATATGGGAACCGGTTAGCCACATGGAAAGCTCCCCTGCCCGCCACCGCCGCCACTTCATTACCCCCATCGGGGGACGGCTGTGTCCCGAGGGACACACCGGATCGCCGCTTTGCGGGGCCCGCAGTAGCGGCGGAAAGCCAAGGACGTCATATGACGTCCACCTGTGGACGTCATTTGACTATGGCTGGGTAATGAAGTGGTTAAACTTCAAAACCTAAGTCCAGCCCTTTCAGTTGTAAGACTTGGGCCACAAGGCCCACCAAGTCTTCACCAAAGCCCTCTTCCCAATGAATGATTGCCCTCACTCTTAAAATATGTGAAACCTCAACTTGTAAAACAACCCATTCAGTTTAAAATAGAAATGAAAGGCAAAACATTTGTGTGTACATATAAAAAAGCATTATAAATAAAAAATTTCTTCTTTATAAGTGATCGCATATCTTCTGTTCTCTACTCTATAAGGAGCTCGGAGAGCTGGGGAAGGAGAAACGGCAACACACTGATATTCCCTATTGATGGCTGTCCCGGGGGTGGAAAGAGTTTCAGCACAAGTCTGTTTATTGAAAGAGCAGGCACAGCCAGAAAACTGACCATGATGTTGTGCTATAATGCCTAGTCATGCCTAGTGTGGTAATTTTTTCATATGAAAGAATAGGGGTATTTTACACAAAGAAAGCAATACAAAGAAAATGGGATACTTTTTTATATACCTACATGGTACAGCAGGCACATTTCAGGAATATGAAATGTTGGCGTAACATTCTTTTAAGAGTGAGGCTTCTGAAATTAAAAATCCCTCAACAAAAAAAACTGCACTTTTACACGTCCATACCACCAGATCAGTGGAAGTTTCCTGGGCTTTCTGGCACTAGGTGTCTGTAGCTCAGCATTCTAAGGCAGCCACCTGGTCCTTTGTTCATACCTTTTCAAAGTTCTACCAGGTGGATGTTCAATCCTCTGCAGATGCAATTTTCGGCTACAAGTTGTTTTTTAAGCGGCACTCTGAAGTTGGGTCCTTGACCTTTATTGTTGGGCTTGTTGGCAAAGTTCTGTTTTACTAGTTGGCATTCATTGCTTGGGGATGTATCAGGGTTTATAAATATTTTGAATGTGTTCGGTACTGTACAATTAAGATCAGAAATTTTGACTGACCGTATATACTCAAGTATAAGCCGACCCGAATATAAGCCGAGGCACCTAATTTTACCACAAAAAACTGGGAAAACGTATTGACTCGAGTATAAGCCTAGGGTGTCCATCTGCATGCCTTACTGTGCCCATGCCTCACTGTGCCCAATCTCCCTACCTGATCTCCTGCGCTGTGTGACTAGACTGACGTTTAACATGGGAGTCTATGGAAGGGGTGCATGGATTTGAAAATCGGTGCTCCCCAGCCGTAGGTCCCCTGGACAACGATCTTTGCACACTTGTAGAGGAAGAGTGAGGCTACATGTGTGCCAAGTTTGGGGTCCAGGGGACCTACGGCTGGCCAGGATCAGGCACAGAAATTGAAGATGGACACAGACTCGAGAATAAGCCGAGGGGGGCATTTTCAGCACAAAAAAATGTGCTGAAAAACGAGTATATACGGTACCTGTAAATTCCATATCATGGAGTATTGTACATGACACAGGCTACCCTCTCTTCTCTTACTTGGTTACACTACATTGCTTGGTAACAAAACAAAACAAAAAAACTACTTTGGAGTGGGGTAAGGTTATAGTGGAGGGGCCCAGGGGACTTGTCTTCAAAAGCTTTGCCAGGGTCCAATCGCCTGAAGGTACGAACCTATAGCCCAGGGTCTATGAATACTTTGCCCGTGTCCTATACTGTATGAATAAAATATTAGTTTAAAATATATATTTTTTTAAATAGGTTATGCTGCATTTTTTTTCTTTTGCAGCAAACAGCAGCTGCATTCTTAAGTTGCATACTATTGCCATTCTAAATTATCGCTACCTTAACGCACACATGAGGTTCACTGTTTTGCTTTGCGCCATGTGTTACTACAGTGGGTAGTATAGTTTCCTTTTGGTCATAAACCATATTTAAACACAAGTGGTTAGTTCTACTCAGCAATGGAGCCACCCTTGGAAAGCAGCATTGCCTGTTTGAAAGGGTAGTGTTAGATATACTAGCAAATTTAGATGGACCTGATTAACAAGCCCAAACTGCAGCCTACACTTTTTTTTGCATACTGTAAATAAATTAAACCTAACCTTTGGGAGCACCCGTCAGTGTTAAGTGGTTTGTATCAGCACTCTAGCTGCCACTTTTGCTGCACAGCATGCTCTGTTAAAGTGGATGTAAACCCTCTCCTATACCCAGTGAAGTGACCAAACCTCAGATTATACACAATGATGAAATAAATCTCCCTAAATAAATTTTACATGCTATCTTCAGCTTTCTAGAAAGTGCACATCATGTTAGAAATATTTCTTCCTGTTTCAGCAGTAGGAGTGGATTCTTGGCATACACTGTGTGACAGCTGAAGGAAAGGCACCCACCCCCCCCCCCCCCCACACACACACACATAGGCAGAGGAATGAAGAAACTTGCAGAGCTTTTATCTCCTGTGTTGGAGAACTTGTCAGAAGTTATCATGCTGATAACAGAAGAATGGAGCAGCAGAATAACACGGGACTTAGAGCTTTGGAGACAGATAAGTAAACACTACAGATATGTGCCCAGGTCAGATTTCATGAATGGGGTTTACATCCACTTTAAAGGACGTTAAAAAATAAACTTATTGGCAGGTTTAGCATGTGGAAATAAAGAAAAAAAAAAGCCTAAAAAACAATAGTACAGCCACCATATTTAGGAATTGGTAAGCTGCAATATATTACATTTTTGCTTTTAGGTTTAGATACACTCTGCACTCTGAGTCATTAAACTAGAACAAGTATACAAAGAGAGAAGTTTGCCTTTAAGGCCTCATGCCCACGGACGTTTTTACAGCCGCGTTTTTGAGCGTTTTTTACAGCTTAAAAACGCCTGTCCATGTTAGTCTATAGCTTCATGCCCACCTAGACGTTTTTGAGCTGCAAATAGCATAGACGTTTTTAAGCTGTAAAAAAAACCCAGGACCAGTGCGTTCCTCAGCGTCAGAATTAGGCAGAAAAAAACGCGAGCGTCAAAAAACGCGCACTAACATTTACAATAATAATATAATATTTACAATAACATGGACAGGCGTTTTTAAGCTGCAAAAAACGCAGCTGTAAAAACGCCAGTGGGCATGAGGTCTAAATGTGTTGAATTTAGAGGGTCAGCATAACAGTTTTTATAATCGCAATTACTACAGTGCTGCATTTTGTCTGGCTTGAGCTATGAAGTACAGCCCCAAATCCCAAAAGGTTGAGACGCTGTAAAATCTACTGTGACAGCAGGAAGGTAAAGTCACCTGGTTGCATCCAGGGGGGTAGATATATTTCGCCCAGATTCAGGCTTTACGCCGATTTATACAGCTAGGTGGAGAGTTGTATAAGCCCAGCTGAGACTAGTGGGCTCATTGATGACTCATACCTCTAGGGAGAGGGCTGGGCGTCGTGCAGACAGGGAGTTGATGAGTCCAGCTGAACCTTGTCAGCTCATTTAGGCCTCTATAAGAAAGCCCAGATTCATTAGATGTTAGCTCATGCCTGGAAGCAGACCTGTGTGGACTGTCTAGGGAGAGTGA
This sequence comes from Rana muscosa, assembly GCA_029206835.1. Classification (NCBI taxonomy): domain Eukaryota; kingdom Metazoa; phylum Chordata; class Amphibia; order Anura; family Ranidae; genus Rana; species Rana muscosa. Next base: position 272,591,054 of record CM055125.1, on the reverse strand, counting down.
ACCCCTGTGCGGTGAGAGAAAGCCTGTGTGGCTATATTTTGCTTGGACATTTAAAACCAGGGACTAGGACAGCACTAGGCTGATCCCAGTCGTTAGTTAGGAAACCTGTAAGTTTAGTCAGAGGTCAAGTTGACCAGGATTTATTTTGTGTTTGTTTTTTTTGCCTTGCTGTGTTTTTGTCACTGTAAATAGAAAATAAACCGCACCTTTTTGATTTTGAAAACCACAACCTCCGTCTGCTGGGCCTGTTTTTGGGTGGGGAGCCCATCCCGGGGGTCACACATACCCGCTGCCGAGCTAGCCCCCTCACAGTTGGTGGAGAACCAGTGGCAGTTTTTTTTTAAGCCAGCATGGAGGAGATACTGAAACAGCTGGCTCTAGCAAATGCCAATCAACAGCAGACAAATGCAGGTTTGCAAAGGAGCCTTGCAGCCCAGCAGCAAGCTCATCAACAGAGCCTTGCAACTTTACAACAGAGTCTGGAGGCTCAGCAACAAGCCCAACAGCAATCTGAGGCCCGCTTCATAGACCTGTTGCAGAAGCAAGAGCAGAGACTACAACAACAGATGGAAGCAGTAATGCAGCAACGTCCGCAGACCGGTGAGGAAAGCCGTCCCACTAATACCGCGTCCTTTGGGGTGAGTCGTTTATTGACAAAAATGACTGGAGAGGATGATCCAGAGGTATTTTTGACCACATTTGAAAGGACCGCTGAAAGAGAAAAGTGGCCTGAGGAGCAGTGGGCTGGACTGGTGGCTCCTCTGTTAACGGGTGAATCGCAGAAAGCTTACTATGACCTAGAGCCTGACCAAGCAAAAGACTATGTGATGCTAAAAGCTGAAATATTGGCAAGGCTGGGTGTCACCCTGGCTGTCCGGGCTCAGCGTGTGCATAACTGGACTTTCCAGCTTGGAAAACCCCCCAGGTCTCAAATGTATGATCTCATTCACCTGAGCAGAAAGTGGCTACAGCCAGAGACTTTGTCCGCACCAAAGATTGTGGAACGTGTTGTAATGGATCGGTTTTTGAGAGCTCTTCCTACTGCCATCCAAAAGTGGGTAAGCCATGGAGACCCAGAGACGGCCGATGGTCTTGTGGATCGTGTGGAGAAATACTTGGCTACAGAGAACCTGACGGCCTCTTCCAGAGACACTCGGACTTTCCACCCTAAGACCAGACCATCCCCAGGGGCGGATAAGATGATTCCAAGGGGTAAGGGTGGAGAGAGTGAGAGGGTGGGAGCTCTACCCCAAGTTTGGCGAGAACAGCCTGGGAAATCAGCGGCTCAAGAGGCGGCAAGAAGGATCATTTGCTACCGCTGCCGGCAAGCGGGACATATTGCAGCAAATTGCCCGGTTTTGGAGGAACCCATGCAGTGTGACTTTCTGACGGGCAGACGTCAGTCGCTGTGTGCGACAGTCGCATGCACTGCCATTCGGGGAACTGAGAAACATTTATGCAAAATGTGTATTAATGGTAGAAATGTTGTGGTATTGCTGGATTCAGGTAGCCTTGTGACCCTGATAAAGGCTGAGTTAGTTAAAACAGAGGTCTCTGGGAATAGCAAGGTAGCCGTTATTTGTGTGCATGGGGACACCCGAGAGTATCCAGTGACTACAGTGTGTTTCGAGACCCCCAAAGGTACCCTTTCTCATCCAGTGGGCTTAGTGTCTCAGTTACCGCATGACGCCATTGTGGGAAGGGATTTTCCGAAGTTCTGGGAACTGTGGGATGATCATGAGCCCCCCACTGGTGCCCCTATGTACCAGGAATATGATAGCCAGAACTCCTCTGAGAGTGGTGAGGACTCTCCCGAATTTCCCTTGTCAGTATTGGCAGGGGAGACTCAAGAAACTGGAGAGGAGCCCACCTCCTCAGACGAAAACCTACCGTCTGTGGAGTTTTCTGATCTTGAGGTTCACAGGGAAAACTTTGCCACAGAACAGTTGAAAGACCCCGCCCTAATAAAGGCACGGGAAAACGTAGTGAAAATAGATGGCGAGTTAGTGAACCCAGATAATACCTGCACTTACCCATACTTCAGCGTAGAGAAGGACCTACTGTATCGGGTGGCAAAAAGGGCAGAAGAAACCGTTGAGCAGCTGGTGGTGCCCAAACCTTACAGGAAGTTGGTGTTGGAGTTGGCCCATGGGCACATTCTTGGAGGTCATCTGGGCACAGAGAAAACCCGAGAGAGGGTATTACAGAGATTCTATTGGCCTGGGGTGATGAAGGACATAGAAAATTATTGTTCCTCCTGCCCTGTGTGTCAGAGGTCGGCCCCGATGCCACACTTCCGTAGCCCGCTGGTCCCTCTACCCATCATTGAGGTCCCGTTTGAGAGAATCGCAATGGATTTGGTAGGTCCTATAATCAAGTCCGCTAGGGGGCACCAGTACATATTGGTTATAATGGACTATGCCACCCGTTATCCAGAAGCGATCCCTCTCAGAAATACCTCGGCCAAAACCATAGCCAAAGAGCTATCTCTTGTTTTTAGCCGGGTGGGTATTTGTAAAGAACTGCTTACGGACCAAGGTACACCCTTTATGTCCCGGGTTATGAAGGAGCTGTGTAAATTGTTCAAAGTGACGCAATTACGTACATCTGTGTATCACCCCCAAACCGATGGGCTGGTTGAAAGATTCAACAAAACCCTAAAACAAATGTTGAAGAAAGTGGTGGATAGGGATGGAAAGGATTGGGACTGTCTACTTCCTTATTTGATGTTTGCTATTAGGGAGGTGCCCCAATCCTCTACGGGATTCTCCCCCTTTGAGTTACTGTATGGGAGACACCCAAGAGGGCTGTTGGATATTGCCAAGGAAACTTGGGAAAGTGAGAGTTCTCCCCACAGGAGTGTGATTGAGCATGTCGCCCTGATGCAAGATCGAATTGCACAGGTAATGCCCATCGTGAAGGAACATTTGGCCCAAGCGCAGTTGGCACAGCAGAGAGTGTACAACCGTGGAGCCAAGACCCGTACCTTTTCCCCGGGGGATAGGATATTGGTACTTGTCCCTACGGTTGAAAGTAAATTCCTTGCCAAATGGCAAGGCCCCTACGAGATAATGGAAAAAGTGAGCGAAGTGAATTACAAGGTCAGACAACCAGGAAGGCGAAAGCCCGAACAGATCTATCACGTTAATCTGTTGAAAGCCTGGAGGGATAGAGAGTCCCTAGTCGCAGACACTTGGTCACCAGCTCAAACTGGTTGCGTGATTCCTGAGGTTGGAATCGCAGCCACCTTGTCACAACCCCAACAACAGGAGGTTAAGGAGTTTGTGCTTCGCAACAAGGAGGTATTCTCTGAGCTGCCGGGACAAACATCTGGGGTAGAGCATGACATTATTACCCCGCCCGGTGAAAGGGTGAAGTTAAAACCCTATCGGATCCCAGAGGCCCGACGGGAGGCAATACGGGAGGAAGTACAGAAAATGCTGAACTTAGGGGTGATAGAGGAGTCCCAAAGTGATTGGTCTAGTCCCATTGTGTTGGTGCCTAAACCGGATGGGAGCTGGCGATTTTGTAACGATTTTCGTCAGTTGAACAAAGTTACAAAATTTGACACCTACCCCATGCCACGTATAGATGAGTTGATCGACCGGCTGGGAACAGCCCGATACATGACGACTCTTGACCTCACAAAAGGGTATTGGCAAATCCCCCTGGCCAAGTCAGCCAAAGAGAAAACCGCATTTGTAACCCCAGACGGGGCGTTCCAATATAAAAGAATGCCGTTCGGGTTACAGAATGCGCCGGCCACATTCCAGCGGAAAATGGACCAGATGCTGAGGCCCCATCGGAAGTATGCTGCGGCTTACCTGGATGACGTAATTGTCCATAGCACAGATTGGGCCTCACATCTGCCAAAAGTGCAAGCAGTCCTGGACTCTGTTCGGGAAGCAGGGTTTACGGCTAACCCCAAGAAGTGTACCATTGGGCAGGAGGAGGCCAAATATCTTGGGTACACCATTGGGAGGGGAGTAATAAAACCCCAACTCAACAAAGTCGAGGCCATCCAGAGTTGGCCACGTCCCAACAGCAAGAAGCAGGTACGAGCCTTTCTGGGAATCGCTGGGTATTATCGGCGATTCATTCCCCACTTTGCTTCTAAGGCTGTGCCCCTAACCAACCTGACGAAGGGGAAAGGGTCGGTCATGATTAAATGGACCCCCGAGGCTGAGGCAGCATTCCAATTCTTGAAACAAGCCTTATGTAGCCAGCCAGTGTTGTACTCACCCGACTTCTCTAAAGACTTTGTCGTACAAAGTGATGCGTCAGATGTGGGGTTAGGAGCAGTATTGTCCCAGGTCTGGAACGGGGAAGAGCACCCAGTCATTTACCTCAGCAGGAAGTTGAAGTCCCATGAGGTAAATTACGCCACCGTTGAAAAGGAGTGTTTAGCGGTGAAGTGGGCTCTAGATTCCCTTCGGTACTACCTGCTAGGTAGGCACTTTGACATGGTTACGGATCACGCTCCGTTAAAGTGGATGGCTCAAAACAAGGAAACAAATAGAAGAGTGAATAGGTGGTTCCTGGCCCTCCAGGAATTCAACTTCACAGTAAAGCATCGCCCTGGCGTTCAAATGGGGAATGTGGATGCTTTGTCTCGAGTACATGAATGCCTGATTGCTGGTGTTCCAACCCCGAGGTTAAAACAAGAGGGGGGGGTATGTGACAGCAGGAAGGTAAAGTCACCTGGTTGCATCCAGGGGGGTAGATATATTTCGCCCAGATTCAGGCTTTACGCCGATTTATACAGCTAGGTGGAGAGTTGTATAAGCCCAGCTGAGACTAGTGGGCTCATTGATGACTCATACCTCTAGGGAGAGGGCTGGGCGTCGTGCAGACAGGGAGTTGATGAGTCCAGCTGAACCTTGTCAGCTCATTTAGGCCTCTATAAGAAAGCCCAGATTCATTAGATGTTAGCTCATGCCTGGAAGCAGACCTGTGTGGACTGTCTAGGGAGAGTGAACCCCTGTGCGGTGAGAGAAAGCCTGTGTGGCTATATTTTGCTTGGACATTTAAAACCAGGGACTAGGACAGCACTAGGCTGATCCCAGTCGTTAGTTAGGAAACCTGTAAGTTTAGTCAGAGGTCAAGTTGACCAGGATTTATTTTGTGTTTGTTTTTTTTGCCTTGCTGTGTTTTTGTCACTGTAAATAGAAAATAAACCGCACCTTTTTGATTTTGAAAACCACAACCTCCGTCTGCTGGGCCTGTTTTTGGGTGGGGAGCCCATCCCGGGGGTCACACATACCCGCTGCCGAGCTAGCCCCCTCACACTACATAAAAACAAAATGCGATGAATTGCAAATCTCATAAACCCATATTTTATTTACGATAGAAAAGATATCAAATGTTTAAACTGAGAAAATGTACCATTTTAAGAAAAAAAAAATAAGGTTGAAATTGATGGCAGCAGCATGTCTCAAAAAAGTTTGGACAGGCCCATGTCTACCAATACCTCTTTTAAAAAAACTTTGTAAACATCCGGTAGTTAAAGCGTTTGTTAGCCCCAAAAAAAAACAACCCAGATTTTGTTTCTTTAAAGCAGTGATCATCACTAACTAACAGGCTGGGTTTGAAAGATAACTGAAATACATCACAGGTGATATAATTTGCTGCTCAGGGATTGCAGTATTCTAATCTGCATCTCCCCAAGGTAATACATAAAACCTGGCCTGTTAGTGGGCCCTGAGGACAGGGTTGATGACCACTGCTTTAAAGCATGTTATACAGCGCAGTGCTTGGCCCCCTGTATACCATAAAAAAACCTGTCTGATCCTGCCTGACTATACTCTTCCCCCCTGCAACTGCAAACAGACCACGATCATCATGGCTGCTGAGCCCCTGATACCATGGTCTGTATGCGTGATTCCTTTAGCCACAGCTCTCCTGTCTGCAGCTCTCCCTGTGTCTGTGTCCTCTGTCCTCCTCCCCCCTCCCCTCCCTGCTTGTACCACAGCGCCTGCCCCCCACCCCGTTAATGCTTCTCTCAATCTGCTATAAAATCTTCTTATCTCCTCTGTACCTTACTTAACATGTGTCCCTGTTTAATGTAAAAAAGCTGCCGATCTGTACCTTGTATGAGCGCAGCTCCAGGCGCTCAGCTGATTGTGGGCTCTCTGTCTCTTCTTCCCCCCTCCTCCCCGCTGACATCAGCGGGACAGGTTGACCCCGCCCACTGCAGCTCTGAGCCTGAGAGAGGAGGAGAGGAATCAGCTGTGCGCTCGGAGCAGAGCTTACATCTACAGATCAGCGAATTTTTTACAGAACACAGGCACAAAGACATCTTATTAAGGCACAGAAGAGATAATAGGATTTTTTACTCACCGTAAAATCCTTTTCTCTGAGTCCATGGACCAACACAGCTTCTCTATTGACAAAGTGGGTATTATCCGTTAATTAGGAGTGACTAGGCAGAAAAACTTGTAAAAAGTGTTGCATCACACCTTCTACAGTACCGCCCAGGGGGCGGACCCTCTGGTATAACCTCTCAGTCTGCATCTCGCAGATCAGTTTGTCAAAAAGCAGTACAAACTTAAAAGGAGGGGTGGGTGCTGTGTCGGTCCATGGACTCCGAGAAAAGGATTTTACGGTGAGTAAAAAATCCTATTTACTCTTTCGTCCATGGACCGACACAGCTTCTCTATTGACAAAGTGGGACGTCCCAAAGCAGTGTCAGAGAAAAAACGAGGGGTGGTAACAGCATAAAAATAAACTTCACCACAAAACAGCACTCTTCCAACGGAGGAGCTGCAACTCTAAACAGCCGCTTGCAAAACCTTGCGGCCGAAAGAGGCATCCGAAGATGCACCTACATCAACTTTGTAGAATTTTGTGAAAGTGTGAGCGGATGACCAAGTCGCCGCTTTACATAATTGGGAAACAGACGCTTGATGTCGGAAAGCCCAAGAGGCACCTATTGCCCTGGTCGAATGCGCCGTGACAGGAAAGGGGGGCGCTTGACCCTTTAAGGCGTAAGCCTGGATCACTATCTGTCGGATCCACCTAGAGATGGTGGCCGACGAGACTGCTTGGCCCTTCTTGGGACCAGCCACCAAAACAAACAGTGAGTCTGACTTCCGGAACAGGGTAGTAGCAGATAGGTATACTCTCAAAGCTCGGAAAACGTCCAAGGAATGTAACGTCGACTCCTTAGGATTCGACGGGTGAGGACACAAGGATGGAAGTACAATGTCTTTGTTGAGATGAAAAGCCGAAACGACCTTCGGAAGAAAGGAAGGCTGCGGCCGCAGCACCACCTTATCCTTGTGGAAAATCAAATAGGGAGCCTTGCAGGACAAGGCTGCCAGCTCAGAGACTCGTCCAACTGACGTAACAGCCACCAGAAAGACCACTTTCTGAGAAAGTGTCAACAGGGGAATATCTCTAATATTCTCAAACGGTGCCTTCTGAAGCACCGAGAGGACCAGGTTCAAGTCCCACGGAGGTAGCGGGGGACGGACTGGAGGGGCCACATGTCGAACCCCCTGCACAAAAGTACTCACGAGAGAGTGAGCCACCAGGGGTCGCTGAAAAAAGACAGCCAGGGCAGATATCTGTCCCTTAATCGTACTTAGGGCAAGCCTTTGGTCCACCCCATGCTGTAAAAACAGCAGGATTCTGGAAACCAAATAGGTACGCGGATGCCATTTAATTTCCTCACACATGGAGATGTAGGCCTTCCAAGTGCGGTGATAAACCTTCCTAGAGGACGGTTTTCGAGCACTTCTCATCGTAGAGACTACTGAATCTGAGAGGCCCCGGTCTCTCAGTACCTGGTTCTCAACAGCCATGCCGTTAAAGCCAATGACTGTAAAGCAGGATGGAGTATGGGACCTTGCGATAGCAGGTCCTTCCGTAGTGGTAGGCGCCAGGGGATGTCTGCTACCAGACGTACTAGATCGGCGTACCAAGGACGCTGAGGCCAATCTGGAGCAATTGGGATCATTGGAATTCCCTCTGCCTCCACTCTGCGGAGCAGAAGAGGAAGAAGCCTTAAGGGAGGGAAGGCATAGATTAGCCGATACTGACCCCACAATGCCACCAACGCGTCCATTGCGTCTGCCCATGGGTCTCTTGACCGGGCCACAAACCTCAATACCTTCCGATTGAGTCGGGAAGCCAGAAGATCTACGTCTGGTGTGCCCCATCTTTGGCAGAGGAGTTGGAACACCTTCGGGTGTAAGGACCATTCTCCCTGGTCCAGCATCTGGCGGCTCAGGTAGTCCGCCTGCCAGTTCTCCACACCCGGAATGTACACGGCCGACAGTGCCGGTACGCTCTTCTCTGCCAACTTCAGGGTGCGAGCAACCTCCGATGCTGCAGCTGAGCTTCTTGTTCCTCCTTGATGATTGACATATGCCACCGCTGTGGCGTTGTCTGACTGGATCCTGACTGGATGCCCTTGCAGCCTCTGAGACCATTTGAAGAGGCACAGCCTGATCGCCCGGATTTCCAGGACATTGATGGGCAGGAGGGCTTCCTCTGGGGTCCAGCGACCTTGCGCCGACTGAACACCCCAGACTCCCCCCCAACCTGTAAGGCTGGCGTCCGTCGTGATCACTATCCAATAAACCGGAAGAAATGACTTCCCGGCCATTAGAGTCGGTGCTGTCAGCCACCATACCACGGATCTCCTGACTAGGTGGCTCACTCGGATTTGATAATCCAGAGATGAAGGGCATCTGTTCCATCTGGACAGAACTTCCTTCTGTAACACTCGAGTGTGGTATTGAGCATATGGGACCGCCTCGAAGGAGGCTACCATGAGGCCCAACACTCGCATGCAAAAACGGAGTGACGACCAATTCCTGGAAGTCAGCTGCCGTACTGCAGCCCCGAAGGGTCTGCAACTTCTCCACAGGGAGGAATACCTTTGCCTCTGAGGAATCCAGAATCAACCCCAGGTACACTAGGCGTTGAGTGGGCACCATACTGACCTTTGCGTGTTTAGTATCCAACCACAGTCTCGAAGAGTCTGACAGGTAATGGACACGCTTACCTCTAAATTCTGAGCTTGAAGGCACCTTCAGTAGAAGGTCGTCCAAGTAGCCCATGATAGCGATACCCCGCTGTCTTAGAAGTGCCAAAATCGGAGCGAGCACCTTGGTGAACGTCCTGGGTGCTGAGGCAAGGCCAAACGGGAGGGCCACAAACTGGTAGTGGTCCTTCCTGATAGCAAATCGCAGAAACCTCTGGTGTCTGGAGTATATGGGGACATGCAGGTATGCGTCCTTGATGTCCAAGGAAGCCAGAAAGTCCCCCGGATGGAGAGCCGTGACTACAGATCGAACCGACTCCATCCGAAATCTTTGTACTTTCACAAAGCAATTGAGGGCTCTGAGATCCAAGATTGGACGAACCCCCTCCTTCTTCGGCACAATAAACAGATTTGAGTAAAAACCCTGACCCCGTTCCTGTTCTGGAACTGGAATAACTACCCCGCGTTCCAGTAGACCCTGGACCGCCCCATACAGGGCCTCCCGACGGGTCGGTAGTAGCTGGAGATTGGAGGTGATAAATCTGTCCGGTGGACAAGAGAGAAACTCTATCTTGTAGCCTGAGGAGATTACTTCGCAAACCCACCTGTCGGAGACTAGAGCTGTCCACTGAGTCGCGAATTTGCGAAGACGTCCCCCCACCCGAGAGCTGGGTGGGGGCGGACCTTCATGCGGATGCAGATTTGTCCGCAGGCTTGTTGGATATGCGGGACCAAGGACGCCTTTGTCCTTGGACAGGCGCTTTATCGGCCTGGGGTCTTTTCCCTGTCGCCCTAGGGGGACAAAAAAAAACGCTTGCGTGCAGTAAAGGAGGGCCCTTGCCCTTGGCGTGGCCCCTTACCCTTGCTAATTTGGGGAAGCAAAGTGCTTTTACCTCCTGTGGCATCCTTAATGATGTCATCCAGAGAAGCCCCAAAAAGTCTGTCGCCCTTAAAAGGCAGATCCAACAGGGCTTTCTTGGAAGTCTGGTCCGCAGACCAGCCTTTTAGCCAGATCAGGCGGCGTATTGCTACTGCATAAACCGAAGCTTTAGACAGCAGGGGAATAGTATCCATATCTGACTCGCAGACAAACCTAAGGCCCTGGACCAACTGGTCGGCCAATGTTATCTCATCAGGAGGAGCATCTTGCTCCTTAACCCCTGGAGTAGCAATCTTGCCCATTCAGTAAGTGTCTGAGACACTAGGGCCCCCGCCAAATGCCGGGCATACTGCCGAGCCTACCACTGAGTATAGGTAGCAAGCGAGTGCTTCAGCCTTCTTATCCACAGGGTCCTTGAAAACAGGAGCCCCTTCTACAGGAATTGTGGTGGCTCTATTAAGTCTGGACACCGGAGGGTCCACTATAGGGGGAGAGGTCCACTATAGGGGGAGAGGTCCATTTCTTCAGAAAACTCTCCTCAAAGGGGTACCGTACCGCAAACCTCTTTGGGGCTGTAAAGACCTTCAGTGGGTTCTCCCCTTCCTTGTATAAGAGTTTATCAAAAGACACACAAGGGAACACCTTAGCAATGCGGGCAGGTCTATGAAACCCAAGTGGACGGGAGTCTCTGCTGCTTCTGCAGTATTTTCCAACCTTAGCGTATCCCGCACTGCAGTAATAAGGTCAGATACCAATGCCGTCTCGCGTACTGACCTGGACTTGGAGTGCTCCTCACTGTCCGGTCACGGTCTGCAGTCTCTGATGCGTCAGAATCTGGGCCCTGAGCCGTAGCTGGACCTGGTTCTGCATCAGAATTATCCCCAGAAGCTTGCAGGGGAAGGGGCGTTTACTACCCCCTGTATTCCCGTGTGCTGCTTCCACCCTGGCAGCAAACGCCTCTAGGATTGCCGTCATAGCGTTCATAGACACCTCAGGGGCACCAGTTGCTAAATCTGGTGTTTCAGGGGAGAAAACATCTGGCTCAGATACCATGCTGACCACACGCTGACGCCCACAGGGCTCCAGGCAAGATATCAATAGGCCACCCTCCTGCGCTGCAGAGATGCTGGGTTACCCAGAGGACTGACCACCCTGGACCGGTACTGCTATGCTGCCGTGTGCTGCGCCTGTGATGCTGTCCCACTGCTGCTGTGTCAGTCTGCTTCTTTTATCAGCACTTCCTGTGTGAATTTTCGCGCCAGTGTAATGCACCCAAGAGGCCGGAGGCTCTCGCAAAATGGTTGCCAAAAACGTCTGTATGGAAGATAATGTGGGCTCTAAGAAAATGGCCGCCAAGCCGAAGATAGAGGTCAAGCAGCTGTAGCCCACAAAAAGATGGCCGCCGAACGGCAATATATACATACAGGGTGGACAAACATGGCCGCCGATCAGCTGATAGGGGCCAGTGGGTGTGGCCGAACCATAGGAAGATGGCCGCCGGGCAGTCACAAGAGGCCGAACTCGGCATGGACCACCCCAAATTGGCCGCCGACAGCATGGAGGAGGAAGCACATACAGGTAAGCAGAAATGACATTTCTTTTAAATGTTAGTTACAGCCAGCCCCGCTCCAGTGGAACCCCGTAGGTGACCCCCAGCACCCAGCAACCTTTAGCTAGAAGCCCAGGGAGGAGGGAAAGGCAGAGAGAGGGAAGAAAGGGGCCACAACCACTTACTTGATCTCTCCAGGAATGTCCAGCTAAATCACCCAGCCGAGGCAGGGGAGTTTTACTTACCTATCCTGCATGTATTATGCTGGAAGACATTCCAAACAGATCATCGTCCGCGCACGGAAGGTGACTGTTGGCCAGGCATGCTGTGATTGGACCCAAAAGGGACGATCATATGTATGCCCTGGAGCGTGACGCTCACCGGACAGGCTGCTGCGACTCGGCCTTAAGGTCAGCCGAAGCTGAGCGGTCCGATACAAGCCTTGGAGCGTAAGCTCACCGGCCAGGCTGCTGCGACCCGGCCGTAAGGTCAGCCGAAGCTGAGCGGTCCGATGCAGGCCCTGGAGCGTAGGCTCACCGGCCACCCGTGGAGCGACGTGCATGTCGTGGAAAACCCAGCACGTAGCTAGGGTCGGCACACGCTCGATGGCCGAAACTGGGGAGACTACAAGGATCGAGGATCCAGCCTGTCACCCAGTCGGCAGTTGATCGAAGATCGCAGGAAACAACAAATGTAGCACAAAAAAAAAAAAAATTCCCCCGGACCAATGGGCCCGAAGGGAGCCATGTCCTACTCCTTGCTAGCAGGCCAGTTAAGCACCCAGACTCTTCTACTACAAAGCCATGCTGTTGTCACCGGTTTAGCATTGTCCTGCTGAAGTACAGTGCCTTGAAAAAGTATTAATACCTGTTGACATTTTCCACATTTTGTCATATTACAACCAAAAACTTAAATGTATTTAATTGGGGTTTTATGTGAAGTGGAATGAAAATGATAAATGATTTTCCAAGTTTTTTTTTACAAATAATTATCTGAAAAGTGTGGCGTGCATTTGTATTCAGCCCCCTGAGTCAAAACTTTGTAGAACCATCTTTATCTGCAATTACAGCTGAAAGTCTTTTTTGGTATGTCTCTACCAGCTTTGCAGATCTAGAGAGCGATGTTTTTGCCCATTTTGCTTTGCAAAATAGCTCAACCTCTGTCAGATTGGATGGAGATTGTCTGTGAACAGCAATTTTCAAGTCTTGCCACATATTCTCAATTGGATTTAGGTCTGGACTTTGACTGGGCCATTCTAACACATGTATATGCTTTGATCTAAATCTAAACCATTCCATTGTAGCTCTGGCTGTATGTTTAGGGTCATTCATTGTCCTGCTGGCCTAGTCTCAAGTCTTTTGCAAACTCTAACAGGTTTTCTTCTAATGCCGCGTACACACGACCGTTTTTCATGACGTGAAAAATGCCATTTTTTTAATTGGTCACTAAAAACGATCGTGTGTAGGCTCCAGAGCATTTTTAACGACGTGAAAAATGGGCTAAAAAAATTAGAACCTGCTCTATTTTTTCACGTCGTTTTTCACGTCGTTCTTTTTAACGTCGTGAAAAACGGTAGTGTGTATGCTTTTACGAGGGGAAAAAAATGCGCATGCTCAGAATCAAGTATGAGACAGGAGGAGCGCTCCTTCTGGTAAAACTAACGTTCGTAATGGAGATAGCACATTCATCACGCTGTAATGGACTGAAGAGCATGAGGCTGAAAAGCACGAATCGGCTCTCACCAAACTTTACTAATACGAGGATCAGCAAAAGCAGCCCAAAGGGTGGCGCCATCCGAATAGAACTTCTCCTTTATAGTGCCGTTGTACGTGTTGTACGTCACCGCGCTTTGCTCGAGTATTTTTTTTTCACGATAGTGTGTAGGCAAGGCAGGCTTGAGAGGAAACACGAAAAATCACGTTGAGAAAAACATTGTTTTTTTCAATGACATTAAAAACGGCCGTGTGTACGCGGCATAAGATTGCCTTGTATTTGACTCCATTCATCTTCCCATCAATTCTGTCCAGCTGTTAGAATATTATTTCAAATTAATAATTCGGCACTTATAGGTGTTCTATTATATTCATATTCATATTCATACCTTGATCAATTGATTTGACATGATTCTTCATCTAAAGCAGAGCATTGCTGGGTATTTCTGGTGTAGCCAATTTGAGTATGCCATAAGGTATCTTGGTGTAGAATGTGAGTTAGACAAGAATAGACCTCCAGAATAGACCAGTATTTACATACGTGAAATAAATAATATATTTCTTTATATCTAGTTAAGTTAGTTTAGTGAAGTCTTAGTCATATTAATATGTATTAGTATATAGTTACTTTATTGAAATTATAGTTGCTAATATATGTTCATAACTTCATATAGTAGATGTTTGGTTAAGACATTATCAGCACATTACTTTAAGTTTAGAGTGTTACATGTGGGCTTGTCAATCAAACTCCATTTGACTCTCTGAGCTAATATCTTCTTTTGGTATAACATATTGCTGAAGTTAGCAGAAATTAATGTGTGCCATACAAGGTTCTACGTTCGTATGAGGTAATGACGTTCATATGTAACATATGTAGCGGGGGTCCTAAATTTAGGAGTTGCTATACTAAATTTAGGGGTGATTCGAGTGGTAGTTGACTCGAATCTTTCAATTTGCTGGACTCTGCCTTGCTGCTGTTTTACCTGGTGTGCAGTTCCCCTAAGAAGTATGGGTGGCGCTGTCAATTGTACTCGGGGTTGAACCACTGGTGATAGGGCAGAGATTTGGCGTCCTCTCTCGGCAGCCATGCAGTGGGTGTGGTCTGCCTGCTGTGCATGCCGGGAGAGGATACAAAAGGGTCGGACGCCATTAAAGGGAAGGCAATTCCCGGGGCCCATGCCCGGAGGGAGAACCTACGGTCCAAGTTCGAGTGCATGGCTCTCCAGGCTATGGGGTCACATGCGCTTCAGTCCCAGGCACCTTTAGTCCTGGGACTGCAACTTCAGCCCTGGGCTCAGCACCTTTAGCTGGAGCCTACTTCGGGAGGAGGAATCCCAGAGTGCCGCCTTGTGAGGGGACCCGTTTCTGGAGAGGAGGCTGGGGGAGGACCGTTCCGAAGGACTGGTGAGAGATCACAGTGAAGGAAGGGGCCTAGTAACTCTCTGGAGAGATGTCATCCATCCGAAAACAAGGATCTAAACAACAGGACCATTAGGAGGTTTGGGACACTATAGATTCTGTGGCAGAGGATCTCCTGAATGCATCCATTAGGGAATCTAATAGACTGTTCGAGTTACACGCCGGCTGCTAGTGCCTTTGGGTGACTATCCGGGTGAGCTATACCCATTCGGGATCGAGTGGCGAAGAAACAAGAGTGCCTGAATTGATCTGTCTTCCTAACACCTTTTCTTTTTCGTACATCACGGGACACAGAGCGACTTAGTCATTACTAATGGGTTATATAGATTACCTTCAGGTGCTGGCACTGGCCACTTCCAAACCGGAAGTACCCTCCCCTATATAAGCCCCTCCCATCCGGGAGCACCTCAGTTTTTTGCCAGTGTCTAAGGTGTTGGCCAAAGAGTAACATGTGTTTTCACTGGGCTTGCGTACAGGTTCTTTTGGGCCTTAGTAAGCTGTTCCGGATCCCACCAAAAAAGCTTCATAGCTAAACGGTCGGTACCCGGGCCTTGCAGCAGAAGAGCAAGGTTTTGCCTGTAATGCCTCTCTTAGAAGGGCTGGACACTGGGATCCAGAGCTCTGGTCATACCCACGACCAAGATGTTGTCTGTGCAGGGTGCTATACAGGTCCAGGGGAGTGGAATCCTTGGGAACCCGGTCCCTGAAGGTTTAATTACAATGCCTGCCGTGATAGGTGAAGTTTGGGCTTCTGTGGACCAAACAAAGTCCTGCGGCGGGGATCAGGTAAGTGGGGGCCCCCAGGAACTTGGTTCTATTGGGGGACCCCCAAGCCTAATTTGTCTTTCTGTCTGTTACCTAACGGTATTCCCGCTAATATCTGTGTATGCCTGTAACTACTGAAAATGTAAAATTTTAATAGTAGTCAAGAAAAAAAAAAAAAAAAGGACCGCGGTACCTGTGTTAAACCACTAGAGGCCGCTGTGGTCCATTTTTCTTGTCATGTGGATCTTTGGTTTTCTCAAGTCAAAAGATCCAGGCAGTTGGTAAGTTTCTCTGTGGGAATCCACTTCCTCTGCCCTGTTGCTGCGCTCATCCACCGCACAGGCCCTCCGGCAAAAAGGGCCCTGGCGCCTAGTCCCTGTTTGATTTTTGAAAAGGGTGCCAATGGCGCACGGGCGCGCGCGCGGGCGCGTGCACGCGCCTCCTATGAAAAAAAAAGGGGCGGGGCGGGTGGATGACGCTCGATGCGCGCCACGGCGCTTCTGCGCATGTGCAGGCGTCCCAGCTTGTATAAAGACACAGTACAAGTGTCAGCTGGATGCAAACAGAGCTAGCAACAAACAGTGGCACACAGAGGCGGTTGATGCAGGCATCCCCATAGAAAGGCACTTTAGTGGACACCAGCTGGTATATAGCAGCAACTGTGTTAGACTATTACCAGCAAAATTGGTGTATGACGACGGGAATACCTCAGCTTTGTGCTTATAGGATATGTCGTCCAGACGCTCTGGAAATAGATCTTCCAAGAAGCGAAAGGGGTCTCCGTCGGGCTCTATGGATTTTGGGCATGCTGTACTGCGCCAATCTCCCCTGAAATTTCAGAGGTCAGTAGCCGTAGGAACCCCGCAGGAGTACCTGGTACTGCGGCTGTCCCCAGTCCACCTGCTCCTGTATATATAACAGAGGAGGTTTTATCCTCAACTCTGGGAGGATTGGAAGAGAGATTAACAGCATTGATCGCTGCTTCCCTGTCACAGGAAAAGCGCGTCCGATCTCCGTCTCCTCCTGCAGAGTGCCTGTTAGTGGAGGAACAGTCCCAGAGATCGACCTACCTGAAGGGGATCAGGTGAGGTTGATAAAGTTATAGAGGAATCAACAGTGGAAGAACCTTTCTCAGCATCTCAGGCTGAAAGATTATGGGTTCAGTCTCTGACTAACATGGTCCGAGCAGCATTTTAAATGCCTCTGGCGGAACCATCAACCACTACTGTCTCCTCGCTGGGGTCGCTGAAAGCTCTCCAGACTGTCTGTTCCTTCCCAATCCACCCTTTATTGGAAGGGTTTATTTACCAGGATTGGGAGCATCCTGTAAAATATTTACTCCCCCCAAGAGATTTCCAGTGATCTATCCCATGGAGGATAAGTTCATAAAAAAAATAATAAAAAAATGGAGGGTCCCTACAGTGGACACAGCCATCTCTTGTGTAAATAAATCACTGACATGTCCAGTAGATAATGTTCCAATGTTCAAGGACCCAATAGATAAAAAATTGGAGTCTTTACTAAAATCTGCTTTCTCTACAGCAAGCATGGTGACACAACCTGCAGTAGCAGCGATTGGAGTCTGCCAAGCAATGAAAGATCAGTTGAAACAAGTCTTAAGGGACTTACCAGATTAGCAGGCTCTTGCCCTAGCTGACCTACCTAGAGCCTTGTGTTGCGGTGGACGCCATAAAGGATACAATCCAACAGGCATCCCGCTTTACGCTGTCTGTAGACATATGCGTAGGCTTCTATGGCTCAAAAGACTGGTCTGCTGAAGCTCCCTGTAAGAAATTGCTGATTAGCTTCCCATTTCATGGAGAACGCTTATCTGGAGATGATCTGGACAAATATATCCAGAAAACTTCTGCCGGTAAAAGTACACTCTTGCCGGTTAAGAACAAGGGTAGAAGTCCTTCTTTTAAGAGGCCTACTTCTCCAGTCCCTGGCATATCGGCTGTGAAACAGTTCCGACGGCCTCCGCGGTCAAATCCAGGGGGCAGAAATCAGGGACAATCACAGGGTAACAAGAAACCCTGGGTCAAGAGAGGTACAAAACCTCCCCCTGAGTCATGAAGGGTTGCCCCCACTCAATCGGGTGAGGGGAAGACTTCAGTTGTTCACAGAGACCTGGCGGGACACCATCAGAGATGGCTGATCTCCGCAGTAAGTCTGGGATACAGGCTGGAGTTAAAAGACATTCCTCCTGCCCATTTTATAAGGTCAAACGTGCCAAGCGATCCCCAGAAGAGTGGATCCCTCCTTCTGGCACTAGAGCAACTATTGCCCCAAGGGTAATCATGAAGGTTCCCTTGGAAGAAAACGGGTTCGGGTTTTACTCGAACCTTGTCACAGTCCCCAAACCAAATGGGGACATGAGGCCCATATTAAATATAAAAGGGCTAAACAAGTTCCTACATATCAGGACTTTTTCGGATGGAGTCGATCCGATCGGTGGCCACCGCCCTACAAGGGCAGGAATGGTTAGCCTCGATCGACATAAGGGATGCTTATTTGCATATTCCCATCTGTCCGGCCCACCAGAAATTTCTACGCCTTGCAGTAGAAGGGCGCCATTTTCAGTTCAGAGCCTTACCTTTCGGTCTGGCCACAGCACCACGAGTGTTCACAAAAATCCTGGCCCTACGATTGGCCAAACTAGGAACACGAGGTGTAACGATAATGGCATATCTAGACGACTTGTTGCTGATAGACCACTCAGTGAAAAAAACTAGAAGTGGTCGTTCACAAGATAATCAAGTATCTGGAATCTCACGGTTGCATTATCAACCGAGACAAGTCAGCCCCAAAAACCAGTCAAAAGCCTGGAATACTTGGGGGCTAAGACTGGATTCAAATCAGAGAAAGATTTTCTTACCTCCGGAGAAGGTGTCGTCTTTGAAAGATTTGACCCACTTAGTGGGTACAAAAAAGAAAAAACATCCATACGCCTGTGTATAAGGCTGCTGTGAAAAATGGTGGCTTCATTCGAAGCAGTACCCTACGGTCAATTCCATTCAAGGAACTTGCAGAGGGCCATACTGTCAGCCTGGAACAAAAAAGTTCAGGCTTTAGACTTACCAATGTCCCTGTCCCCTTCCGTTCGCAAGAGCCTCCATTGGTGGTTGGTACCAGAATCTGGAAAAAGGGAAACCCTTTAGTCCGGTTTCTTGGAAGGTGGTCACTACAGATGCCAGCCTCATAGGCTGGGGGGGCAGTACTGGAGCAATGGTCTCTCCAGGGCAAGTGGTCAGAAGAGAGAAGGCCCTGCCCACCAATCTCTTAGAGATACGAGCAGCCCGGTATGCCCTAGTAGCATGGACATCCAAACTCCAAGGGTCACCTGTCAGAATTCAATCAGACAATGCCACAGCAGTGGCATATATCAATCACCAGGGTGGCACCAGGAGTCGTGCAGCCCAGAGGGAAGCGAATTGCATCCTGGAATGGGCAGAAAGGATGTCACAGCCATATCCGCGGTTTTCATCCCAGGAGTGGAAAATTGGAGAGCGGACTTTTTAAGTCGCCAGCAATTATGCCCGGGGAATGGTCTCTTCACCCCGAGGTTTTACAGGCAATATGCCAGCGGTGGGGAACACCGGATGTAGATCTACTAGCATCCAGATTCAACGCAAAGGTGGACAGATTTGTGTCTCGCACAAAGGATCCCCTAGCTTGCGGTTCGGATGCCCTAGTGTTCCCTTGGGATCAGTTCAAGCTGATATATGCATTCCCACCGCGATTAATCTGCAGAATCAGGGTAGAAAAGAAACCAGTGATTCTGGTGGCTCCAGCGTGGCCCCGAAGGGCATGGTACGCGGAGATTGTAAAAATGTCAGTGGGAAGTCCTTGGACCCGCCCACATCGTCCGGACCTGCTTTCGCAAGGACCGATATACTACCCTTCCTTACCAGCCCTAGGTTTGACGGCCTGGCTATTGAAGCCCACATTCTAAAAAAGAGAGGGCTCTCTAATGCTGTGGTATCTACCATGATCAATGCCAGGAAGCCGGTATCCAGGCAGATCTATTATAGGATTTAGAAGGCGTACATCACGTGGTGTGAGGCCAGGAAATGGCATCCACGTAAGTACGTAATAGGTAGGATTCTGGACTTCCTACAGTGGGCTGTACATAGGAAGCTTGCCTTGAGTACTATCAAGGGTCAGACGGCCTTGTCAATATTTTTTTCAAAGGCCCTTGGCTTTGCATTCATTAGTCAAAGCTTTCATACAAGGAGTGATGCGTATTAGCTCTCCGGTTAGTATTCCCATATGTCCATGGGACTTAAACCTGGTTCTGTCGGTTCTACAGAAACAACCATTTGAACCATTGCGGCACATTTCCTTGGTTCTTTTCACCAGGAAATTGATTTTCTTAGTAGCCATTTGTTCGGCTAAAAGAGTATCGGAATTAGCCGCCTTGTCCTGTAAGGAGCCATATCTGGTTATCCATAAGGACAGAGTAGTATTACGTCCTCATCCAGCCTTCTTCCTAAGGTGGTATTGAGGTTCCATTTGAACCAAGATGTGGTTCTTCCTTCCTTTTTCCCCAAACCTAGTTCGGTAGAGGAAAAGTTATTGCATTCTTTGGATGTAGTAAGAGCAGTTAAAGCTTATCTTAAAGCCACTGCTCAGATTCGTAGAACGGATACTTTGTTTGTTCTGCCGGAAGGCCCCAGAAAGGGTCAGGCAGCATCAAAAATCTACTTTAGCCAAGTGGATTCGACAGGTCATAATACAAGCCTATGGCTTGAAAAGGAGACCGCCTCCGTTCAAAGTTAGGGCGCACTCCACAAGAGCAGTTGGAACTTCATGGGCAGTGCATCACCAAGCCTCCCTGGCTCAAGTCTGTAAGGCCACAACATGGTCCTTAGTACACACGTTTACTAGATTCTACCAGGTAGACGTCAGAAGTCAGGAGGATGTCGCCTTTGGGCGCAGTGTGTTGCAGGCCGCAAAAGAGCCTCATGCCTGATGGCGCCCAGCTTATGTATCCCTCCCCTCATTTGGCATTGCTTTGGGACGTCCCATTAGTAATGACTAAGTCGCTCTGTGTCCCGTGATGTACGAAAAAGAAAAAGGGATTTTTATAACAGCTTACCTGTAAAATCCTTTTCTTGGAGTACATCACGGGACACAGAGCTCCCACCCCTCTTTTTGGGACACTTATTGCTTTGCTACAAAACTGAGGTGCTCCCGGATGGGAGGGGCTTATATAGGGGAGGGTACTTCCGGTTTGGAAGTGGCCAGTGCCAGCACCTGAAGGTAATCTATATAACCCATTAGTAATGACTAAGTCGCTCTGTGTCCCGTGATGTACTCCAAGAAAAGGATTTTACAGGTAAGCTGTTATAAAAATCCCTTTTTTCTTCTCCTCAACTTTGTGGATGTTCATGCATAAAGAAAGAAAGAAACTCTACGTTGGAGTTGACACTGGTGTGGACCTTGGAGTTACTTGGGGTATAGAGACTTTGTCCTTACATTTTAGGGACGGAAACCAACTTTGAGGGGAACCTTGCTGCAAGACCCGTAAGTGAAAACAAGTGTGCTTAACCTCTGCAAACCAGGGGGTACGGACATGGTGGGGACTGTGTTCCTTTTTCTCCTGTGAGCGAGCCAAGGACAGTGGAGAAAGAGGGCCGGTTGCTACACATATATATAAACCTACGCTTTGAGATGGGAGGACACACTTGCACGACACACTGACACAAACACACACGAAGACACACTCACTCACACCCACTACGAGAGATGATACTGTCACATTTACACAAAGACTTAGACAAATAAGGACAGCTGAACATTGCCAGAAGTCTAAGAACGTCATTTCCGGCTTCTCTTTGGACACAAGACAGCATGGAAGACTGAAAACAAACACAATAAGAGAGGCGCCTCTAAGAGTAGACGTTTTATAACCCTTTAATTAGCATATACAATATGCACTCACATTTAGATGTATAAAAGCGAGCATGTAAGTTTATCACTCTGTCAGATGAACCTGGCGTCTGTGAGGAACTTCGGCGTCAGTGAGTCTATTGTTGAAAAAGGAGTGCGGCTTGCCTTCCTATCGCAGCGTGCCAACTCAGGAAACGCGTCCATTACCAGGTGACGCCATCTCCCTGCAGCCATCCCTGCTTGCTTCTCAAGCCTCGGTCTGATGCCGAAGTTTCTCACAGACGCCGGCTTCATCTGATACCATCGCAGTGGATCCTGGACTACATTTGGATACTTACATGCTCGCTTTTATACATCTAAATGTGAGTGCATGTTGTATATGCTAATTAAAAGTGTTATAAAACGTCTACTCTTAGAGGCACCTCTCTTCTTGTGTTTGTTTGCAGTCTGGAATCAGGTTTCTGTTCCCCTATGATGGCAGCCTCTAGAGCCCTTGGACTTTTTGCTCCCAGCCCCTCCATACTATAAACTATTTTATATGGACTCTCAGAGACTATCCCATGCACAAATACCAAATGCTGCTAACTGGCAAAGGACAGGAGCATTAGCTTTTTGCGCATATACCTGTATATTTTAGCATGGAAGACTGAAGCTGCTAGTATGAAGGACATATGCTTTCATAAGCTTACTACAGCTTTATGACCACCTTATTCTATATATTTTTACCTACACTGAACTGAACTGTTATACTTTTTTTTCATTGTATTTATGATGCCACCTGTGTGACAATAAACTCACACTTTGTTTTCAAGTCAGCCTGACTATGAATGCTATTCATTCAGAAACGCCCTTGAGATACAAGAATATTAGATATTAATAACTATTCTTCACCAGCTTTCCTGTCCCTGCTGAATAAAAGCATCCCCACAACGTGATGCTGCCACCACCATGTTTCATGATGGGGATGGTGTGTTTAGGGTGATGTGCAGTGTTTCCGCCACACATATCGTTTTGCTTTTAGGCCAGAAAGTAAAATTTTGGTCTCATCTGACCAGAGCACCTTCTTCCACATATTTGCTGTGTCCCCCACATGGCTTCTTGCAAACAGAACTTTGAATGGCTTTCTTTCAACAATAGCTTTCTTGATACTCTTCCATAAAGGCCAGATTTGTGGAGTGCATGACTAATAGTTGTCCTGTGGACAGATTCTCCCACCTGAGCTGTGGATCTCTGCAGCTCCACCAGAGTTACCATAGGCCTCTTGGCTGCTTCTCTGATTAATGCTCTCCTTGCCCAGCCTGTCAGTTTAGGTGGACAGCCATGTCTTGTAGGTTTGCAGTTGTGCCATACTCTTTACATTTTCGGATGATCGATTGAACAATGCTCTGTGAGATGTTCAAAGCTTGGGATATTTTTTTATAACCTAACCCTGCTTTAAACCTCTCCACAACTTCATCCCAGACCTGTCTGATGTGTTCCTTGGCCTCCATGATGCTGTTTGTTCATTAGGGTTCTCTAACAAACCTCTGAGAGCTTCACAGAACAGCTGCATTTATACTGAGATTAAATTACACACAGATGGACTAATTTTTCTCTTTTTTTTCAGATTTAATAATTGACTTCTGAAGGCAATTGGTTCCACTAGATTTTAGTTGGGGGTATCAGAGTAAAGGGGGCTGAATACAAATGCGCGCCACACTTTTCAAATATTTATTTGTAAACCATTTTGAAAACCATTTGTCATTGTCCTTTTAATTTTCAATTATGTGCCACTTTGTGTTGGTCTATCACATAAAAGCCCAATAAAATACATTTAAGTTTTTGGTTATAAATGAAAAAAAATGTGTAAAATTCCAAGGGGTATGAATACCTTTTCAAGGCACTGTATCTGGAAAATCTGGATAAATATCTCAGCATTGATGGTGCTCTTCCAGATGTGCAAGCTGCCCATTCCGTATGCACTAATGCACCCCCATACTATTAGAGATGCAGGCTTTTGAACTAAGCACTGATAAGAAGCTGGAAGGTCCCTCTCCTCTCTAGTCCAGAGCACGTGGCGCTTATGGTTGCCAAAATGACAAATTTTGATTCGTCTGGCCACAGAACAGTTTTCCACTTTGCAGCAGACCATTTTAAATGGGCTTTGGCCCAAAGAAGATGGCAGTGTTTCTGGATCATGTTCAGATATGCATTTTTCCATGCATAATAGAGTTTTACCTTGCCTTTTTGGATGACATGGCAAACTGTGTTCACAGACAGTGATTTTTGGAACTTTTTCTGAGTCAATGCATTGATATCCATTGCAGAATCAATGCCTGTTTTTATTGTAGTGCCGTCTGAGGGCCCAAAGATCACAGGCATCCAGTATTGGGCCTTGTCCTTTGTGCACAGAGAATTCTCAAGATTCTCGTAATTCTTTGATGATATTATGTACTGTAGATCATGATATACAGTATTTAAAGTCTTTGCAATATTAAATTGAGGAACATGCACTGAAATAGTTTGACAATTTTTAGACGCAGCTTTACAGATTGGTGAACTTCTACCCTTTACCTCTGAGACACACTGAGTCTCTAAGGGTGCTTTCACACCAAGGCGTCGGCGGTAAAGCGACAATATTTTTAGCGTAGCGGCACTTTACCTTAATTTTTGCAGAGATATTCGGCTGCTAGCGGGGCACTTTTAACACCCGCTAGCGGCCGAAAAAGAGTTAAAACCACCTGAAAAGCGTTGCTGCATACACCACTCCTTCACCGCTCCAAAGATGCAGCTTTCCAGAGTTTTTTTAACGTCCTGCCAGCGCATCACCTCAGTGTGAAAGCCCTCAGGCTTTCACACTGAGACTGCAGGGAAGCAGTTTTTCAGGCGCTTTACAGGCGCTTTTTTAGCCCAAAAAGCGCCTGAAAAACGCCACAGTGTGAAAGGGGTCTAGGATGCTATTTTTATACCCAGTCATGTTATTGACCTGTTGCCAATTAACCGAATTAGTTGAAAAATGTTTTTCCAGCTTTTCCTTGTCAGGCCTCGTACACACGGCTGAGATTCTCGTTGAAAAAAACATGTCGTTTTTTTCCACGAGATTCTTGGACAAGAAACTTGTCCCGGCCGAGTGTACACACGCTCGTTTCAAAGAACCCGCGGTTCTTTGAAAGGAGTGTACGCGGTGACGTCATCGACTACGTCGAGCATGCGCTCGTCACATTTGATGCCGTCGCCGCCATCTTGGTATACCCTACGTATGCCTAGGAAGCTACCGCGCATGCGTCGAATTCATTTCGAACATGCGCGGGCTTCCGGGCGACAGGTAAGTGTACACACACTCACTTTTCTCGTCGAGAAACATGCCGAGGAGAATCTCGACGAGAAAATAGAGAGCAGGTTCTCTATTTTCTCGTCGAGGTTTCTTGTCAGTTTTCTCGACGAGAAACCCGCTAGCAGCGTACACACGACCGATTTACTCGGCAAGACCTCTCTGCCAGCAAGTTTCTTGCTGGTTCTTGCCGAGAAAATCGGTCGTGTGTACGAGGCCTTAGTACCCTTTTACTTTGCCATCTTTTTGCTGCTAGGAGATGCTACGCCGTGGTAAACATGGCCCTGTCTCAACTTTTTTGAGACGTG
Organism: Rana muscosa; assembly: GCA_029206835.1. Taxonomy (NCBI): domain Eukaryota; kingdom Metazoa; phylum Chordata; class Amphibia; order Anura; family Ranidae; genus Rana; species Rana muscosa. The sequence continues at coordinate 272,566,224 of CM055125.1, read as the reverse complement.
TTGCTGCCATGAATTTCAAAATGACCTAATTTTTTTGTTAAAATGGTACATTTTCTCAGTTTAAACATTTGATATGTTTTCTATTGTGAAAAAAATATGAGATTTTGTAAATCATTGCATTCTGTTGTGTAGATTTTACACAGCATCCCAACTTTCTATTGGAATTGGCGTTGTACTTGGTGAAAGCAAACAGTTCACTTTTATTGGAAAGGTGCACCTATTGTTAAAAAAATATTTGTATTACTTCTGGTAGGATTCATCTTTGATAAAGTGAAAAAATCATTGTCAAGTGAACTGGGGCGTAGAACACTTTTTGTTACATTTATGGAGTTTTATATGGGCTCAGCAGCAGTCAAAAACAGGAACATGAACAGAAAATTACAGTACATTAAAGTGACAAAAGTTACATTTACCGTTTTGTTTTTCTGTACCTGTAATGAATAAATAACTGTAATGCCCATACATGGATCAAAATGTGACTGGTTCAGCAGGGTCCATGTGAGGCCAATTTAAGACAAAGTAAACTATGACAGGACATCTTGGTGTTACTTTTGAGTAGTAAAGAATGTATTTTAACAGAACCCCTAAAATCAACTCAATAATCCTTTTTTTATTTAATATGAGAAAAAAATAAACACTTTAAAAGGTTACTGTTTGGCTATGTGGATCTTAAACAATCATGTAATGTAACATTATTGCTTTTATTCATTTTGGAATGCTTCTACTGTAAACTCAGGAACTAAAATGTAATCTATTTCAGCCTACTAGTCTTTAGATGTGGTGGCTACATTTGTTTTTCTTATTTCAGTTTTTTTTTCTCTAATTGGTTACCCTGTCAGTGGTGTATTTAGGTTTTGTGCTGCCCTAGGCCTGACTAAACTCCTGCACCCACTAATTTAAATAAGACCCACCCTTTCCTGTCAAAGCCACACCCTTTCCTGTTTAAGTCGTGCCCTATCATCTGTAAACCACACCCCTTTCTCTTCAGGCTCCACCTTTTCCTCTTAGAGCTCCACCTCTTCTGCTCTGTACATTAGCACACACAATCATGCACCATTCACTCCATACTTACATCAATCAATCCAGTTGCAGTTGGTTCCTGTCTAAATTTCCCCTACCATGCGTATACATGAATGTGAGTTAGGGACCTTAGATTGTAAGCTCCTTGAGGGCAGGGACTGATGTGAATGTGAATGTACAATGCAGGGCTCAGAATTTCAAGTCCTGAGTCCACTTGGCCCACACAACCCCTACCCTGCCCTGCCCCACCCCTAAACACATCTAAAAATATCTCATGAAATTACACTGTTAAATGTTTTATGCAGAATAACGTTCCAAAAATAAATATTAACTACAATATCAACATAAAGCATATCAGTACCCATTAGTGCAGCATATCAGTGCTGCCTAAGAATGCCACCTCAGTGCAGCCTTATCAGTAGCCATCAGTGCAGCCCTATCAGTGCAGCTTAAGATTGCCGCCTCATCTGTGCCTAGCAGTGCAGCCTTATTAGTGCCCATCAGTGCAGTCTTATCAGGGGCCATCAGTGCAGCCTATCAGTGGCCATCAGTGTGTCCTCCTCAGGGGCCACCAGTGCAGCCTATCAGTGCTGCCTCATCAGTGCAGCGTAAAAGTGCAGACTCATCTGTGCCCAACAGTGCGGCCTTATCAGTGCCCATCAGTACAGTCCCATCAGTGCTGCCTACCAGTGCTCATCAGTGCTGCCTATCAGTGCTGCCTACCAGTGCTCATCAGTGCCGCCTACCAGTGCTCATCAGTGCAGCCTATCAGTGCAGCCTACCAGTGCTCATCAGTGCAGCCTACCAGTGCTCATCAGTGCCTCCTATCAGTGCAGCTTGGGAGTACTGCCTCATCAGTGGCAATCGGTGCAGCCTCGTCAGTTTCAAAATATCACAGCTTACTAGTGTATATTTATTATGTTTTGATTATAACATGGAGCACTTTGCACTGCATGAATTTTCACTGAATGTGAATTGTTTAATGGGTTTGCATTGATTTCAGCATGGAACACTTTGCATATGCTGGAATCTATGCAAACGTATTAGACATTCCACATTCAGTGAAAGTTCATGTACTGCAAAGTGCTCCATGCATGCTGGAATCTATGCAAACGTATTAAACAGTCTACATTCAGTGAAAGTTCATGTACTGCAAAGTTTGCAGTACATGAACTTTCACTGAATGTGGACTGTTTAATGAGTTTGTAGCACGCATGGAGCACTTTATTGCAATATGCTCTGAAAATTTGCATTTAATTCTTGTTGAGCACTGCCACTGCCATGTTATATGGATGATGACTTTTTAAAAATAAATGTAATTAACTTACCTGCTGTCCTGGCCACCACCTGAGGGGGTTCCCGTTATCCTCCTCTCTCTTTTCCTCCTACAGTTACAGAGAGACCCCGCCCCCCGTGCCAGGGAGAAGATGCATAAGGATGTCATGCAGAGGAGGGTAGGTGGAGCTAACCAGTCTGGCCACTCACCGGCTGTTTAATGGGGGCGTCAGTAGAGTAACCCGTAGGCGGGACCCCGCCTACGTCATTGGCTATTCCCCGGCAAGCGGGGAAAGCCGGGGCTTACCCTGTGATCTGACGGGTAAAGCCGCCCCCTCGTACGTCAGACCCCGTCTACGTCATTGGCTATTCCCCGGCAAGCGGGAAAACCCGGGCTTTCCCAGTGACGTGCGGGTGACCCTGCCCCCCCTCTGATGTAAAGCAGGTTTCCCGTTGCACCAGAGGGGGCGGGGTCACTGGGAAAGCCCGGGTTTCCCTGCTAGGCGGGGTCTGACATACGAGGGGGCCGCCTACGTCATTGGCTATTCCCCAGCAAGCGGGAAAAGCTGGGGCTTACCCTATGATGTGACGGGTGACCCCGCCCCCTCGTACGTCATGGGGGTTTCGTGTGGAGTAGAGACTGGAGGAGACTGCAGTGCTGGACATCGGATCACTGCGGAACATAGAGAACAACGCTGGACAGACTGGATTACATCGCTGGAATGTTTTTTTTTGTTTTTTTTTTAATAAAGGACTTTCCCAATTGTGTCTGTTTTTTTTTTTTTTTTTACACTTTCTTTGTGAAATGTTACCAATTCACATAGGGGGGGCCGGAATCTGGGGCTTCCAGATTCCGATATGCCCCCCGCCCGCAGACCCCCACAACCACTGGGCAAGGGTTGTGGGGATGAGGCCCTTGTCCCCATCAACATGGGGACATCCTCCCCATGTTGAGGGCATGTGGCCTGGTACGGTTCAGGAGGGGGTGGGGGCGCTCTCTCGTCCGCCCTCTTTTCCTGCGGCCTGCCAGGTTGCGTGCTCTGATAAGGGTCTGGTATGGATTTTTGGGGGGACCCCACGCCATTTTTTTTTATTTTGGTGCGGGGTTCCCCTTAATATCCATACCAGACCTGAAGGGCCTGATATGGAATTGGGGGGGGGGGGCATGCATTTTTTTTTTTATTTTGGTTCCCTGCGCAAAATGTCATTTTTGAAGGAAAAAAAAGTCATTTAAAACTACTGCATCTATTAATGAATTGTCGGGTCGGCAATACAGATAAAAATCATTTTAAAAAAACGGCAGGGGTTCCCCTTAATATTCATACCAGACCCAAAGGGCCTGGTAATGTACTGGGGGTGGGGACCCCTGCCGTTTTTTTCAATGACTTTTCTCTGTATTGACGGGGACCCGGGGATTCATTATAGCCGTGAGTGGTTTTAAATTACTTTTTTTCCTTCAGAAATGACATTTTGTGCAGGGACAATTCTAAACACGCGCTGTTTTACAGGCATACTATACACACCCCCCAGGTATGAAATTTAAAGGAATATTTCACTTTTATTGTTTCACTTTAAGCATTATTAAAATCACTGCTCCCGAAAAAACGTCAGTTTTTAAAGCTTTTTTTGCATTGATACATGTCCCCTGGGGCAGGACCCGGGTCCCCAAACACTTTTTATGACAATAACTTGCATATAAGCCTTTAAAATTAGCACTTTAGATTTCTCCCATAGACTTTTACAGGGTGTTCCGCGGCTTTTCGAATTTGCCGCAAACACCCCAAATTGTTCGCTGTTCGGCGAACGGGCGAACAGGCAATGTTCGAGTCGAACATGAGTTTGACTCGAACTCGAAGCTCATCCCTATCCAGCACCAAGAAATTGTAACCTCCCAGGGTCTGGAAATGCATTGCACAAACCGTTCTTCAAGGCCTACTGAAGATGGTTCATCCTCTGCTCCCTCCGCGAAGGCAGGATGAGTTCTGCAACCTTACCCTTGTAACGTGGATCAAGAAGGGTTGCCAGCCAGTAATGATCCCTCTCCTTGATACCACGAATCCTAGGGTCCTTTCACAGGCTTTGCAGAATCAGGGAGGCCATGCAGTGTAAGTTTGCAGAGGCATTCGATTCTGAGTCCTCTGGGTCACTAAGGATTACATGATCGGCAACTACCTCCTCCCAGCCACGTACAACTCCTTGAGTTTCTGGGGACTGAAAACGATCCCTTGAAGACTGCTGCTGAGTGTTATCCTCCACGTCCATGCTGACACAATCCTCTTCCTCCTCCTCTTCTTCCTGTGTGTTTGGCGGGCCCGCAGGAATACTATCTGGATAAAGGGGGCCTTGAGAGGTAAGGATGTCCTCCTCTTCACAGCCTATTGGAGGCAATGGCACTGTTCCAATTGGTGCGACACCAATTTTGCGGCGCCACACGGATTTGCAAAAGTAGTTCCTGCACTACTTTTGCTGATTTCAGGTGCGACTTCAATAGACATGTGTGTATGAAGCCACACAGATGTCTATCAAGTAGCACCTGGAATCACGCTGACCATGCTACTTTGAAATCGCGCTACATCAAGTGAAGTAGCGCGATTTCAAAGTAGCATCAATGTGAACCAGGGCTTAGGGATAGTGATCATATGAAGCCATTTATTATCACATAAATGTTTGGCTCCTTTTTAAATCATATTGATAACAGAGATCACCCAAATGGCCCTGATCAAAAGTTTACATACCCTGGAATGTTTGGCCTTGGTACAAACACACAAAGGTGACACACACAGGTTAAAGTGGAAATTAAAGGTTAATTTCCCACATATGTGGCTTTTTAAATTGCAATTAGTGTCTGTGTATAAAAAGCCAATGAGTTTTTTAGCAGGCTAGATACTGAGCCATGGGGAGCAGAAAACAACTGTTAAAAGACCTGCGTAACAAGGTAATGGAACTTTTTTAAAGAGGGAAAAGGATATACAAAGATATCAAAAGCCTTGAATATGCCAGTCAGTATCGTTCAATCACCTATTAAAAAGTGGAAAATTTGGGGATCTCAAGCCAAGGTCAGGTAGACCAAGAAAGATTGCAGCCACAACTGCCAAAATAATTTGAGTTCAACCAATTAAAAAATAAATCATTCAATCCCATATACACAATCCTATACCCCAGTTGATCCAGAGGAAGGAGAAAACCCAGAGCAAAGCATGATCCAATTTGCTACAGCAGGGGAAAAAAATCCTTCCTGATCCCCCGACAGACAATTGGATATTCCCTGGATCAACTTTACCTATAAATGTTAGTATCCAGTTATATTATGTACATTTAGAAAATAATTCAATCCTTTTTTAAAGCAATCTACTAAGCTGGCCAAAACCACCTCTGGATGGAGTCTATTCCACATTTTTACAGCTCTTACTGTGAAGAAACCTTTCTGTATTTGGAGATTACATTTATTTTTCTCTAGACAAAAAGAGTGCCCCCTCGTCCTCTGTGATGACCTTAAAGTGAATAACTCAAGACCAAGTTCACTATATGGACCACGTATGTATTTATACATATTGATCATATTCCCCTTAATCTCCTCTTCTCAAGAGAGAATACATTTAGTTCCTCTAATCTTTCCTTATAGCTGAGCTCCTCCATGCCTCTAATCAGTTTGGTTCCCCTTCTCTGCACTTTCTCCAGTTCCTCGATATCCTTTTTGAGAACTGATGCCAAAAACTAAACTGCATATTCCAGATGAGGTCTTACTAATTTGTACAGGGGCAAAATTATATCTCTCACTAGAGTCCATACCTCTCTTAATACAAGAAAGGACTTTGCTCGCTTTGAAAACCACAGCTTGGCATTGCATGCTATTATTGAGCTTATGATCTACCAAAACCCCCAGATCCTTCACAACTATGGATTCCTTTAGTTTTACTTCCCCTAGTATGTACGATGCATGCATATTCTTAGCCCCCAAGTGAATAACTTTACATTTATAAAAATGAAACCTCATTTACCACATAGTTGCCCAATTAAACAGTGCATTGAGGTCGGTTGTGAGGTTGTTTCAAGGAGCACAATACGATGATACTTGAACATAAATGAGCTGCATGGTTGAGTTGCCAGAAAGAAGCCGTTACTGCTCCAATGCCACTAAAAAAGCCCAGTTGTAATATGCTGGACAACACCTTGACATGCCTTTAAAGCTTCTGGCACAGTGTAACCTGGAGCCAAGAGAACAAAATAGGGCTTTATGGTCCTAACCATAACAACCCTTGAAGAGGAAGAATACCATCCCTACTGTGAAGCATGGTTGGTGGCATACTGATGTTTGGGGGAGTGAGAGCTCTGAGGCACAGGGAATCTTGTGAAAATTGATGGCAAGATGAATGCAGCATGTTATCAGAAAATACTGGCAGGCAATTTGTATTCTTCTGTGCATGGGACACTCTTGGCTTTCCAGCATGACAATGACCCTAAGCACAAGGCCAAGTTGACCCTCCAGTGGTTACAGCAGAAAAAAAGTGACATTTCTGGAGTGACCATCTCAGTCTCCTGACCTCAATATCATCGAGCTACTCTGGGGAGATCTCAAATGTACAGTTCATGCAAGACGACCAAAGACTGCATGACCTGGAGGCATTTTGCCAAGACGAAAGGGCAGCTATACCACCTGCAAGAATGTAGAGCATAGATAGCTATTACAAAAGACTGCACGCTGTTATTGATGCTAAAGGGGGCAATACACAGTATTAAGATCTAAGCGTATTAAGACTTTTAAACAGGGGTCATTTAATTTGTTGCCATGTTTTGTTTTATGATTGTGCCATTCTGTTATGACCTACAGTTAAATATCAATCCCATAGGAAATAAAAGAAATGTGTTTTGCCTGCTTACGCATGTTTTTTTTTTTCTTTAAAAATGGTACATATATTACCCATTCTCCAGGGGTAACTTTTGAGCACAACTTGTTGTGTGTGTGTGTGTATATATATATAAAAGCATACCTACCAAATGGCATATGTCTTGCTATAGAAATAGGATGATGCTCAACAAGATGCAAGACCATTCATTTTGTGAATTTGGAAGGCGGAAAGGGTTATGTTTGTATTTCTATGTACATCATAGTACAGTGATTTGATTCCAGATTAGTGAGTTTGTTATACTGTACATTTTTCCAATACATCTCTTTGTATGTAGGCACTTTTTGTTATTTTCTTTTTTTTTTTCTTTCTTGTGATCATATACAAATACTTGGGATTAACATAGGTCTAACAGGAAAAAAAAAGGTTAAACACTTATATGTTACATGAAAAGGGAAGACTCTTTCTGACATCACTTTTTTATGTTTCTATGTTTGTTTTAGGACTTTTTAGGTAGGGTAGCGGGAACAGAGTAGTCATACAACCTGACTTTTTGAAAAAAGTGAGCAGTGGAATCTCCCATGTTTCAGTCCTCACTGAAAAATAATAAATATCAATTTTGGAGAAAAAGTTTATTGGCAAAGATTTTTTTTTTTTTCAACCACAAAATAACACCTCCTTGAGAAAGCCATATGCTATTAACACTGGAGCAGATACTGTAACAGCAATGTTTTTTTTTTATAATCTTCTATAGCAGCCTTCCAGTATGGAATTTTGTGTTCTGCAGCTGGCCAAGGATACCTGCAACTCTGCCACTCCAAAAGTGTGTGGAGTTCTTGTGGTACCTCAACAGCTTTGTAGCAATTTTCTCAATATGAAAATATTACAGAATGAATAGTTTGAGGGACTCTTTCAGACTGCAGAACTTTCCTCTAGAGTTCACATTTAAAAATGATCTTTCACAGTTAATAGAAAATACATATCAACAGTCCTGACTCATTTGGTAGTGCCTGCTGCATGGTTGGCACTGCTCTTAAAGTTAATATAATGAAGTCTTAAAAAAAAAAAAAAAAAACACCTTTCTTTTGTTATGACATGTTGGGACACAGAGCACTCATATGTAGTAAATCAATATTAGCGATATAAGCACTCTTCTTTTTTTTTTTTTTTTTCTTAATAGCCCTTGTCCCCTTTCCCCAAGAAAAAACATTCTAAACTTATTTCTGTCCTTTTTAAAATCTACTAACAATGAATTTACAAGCAATGAATTAATTATTTGCAGATAGGAAAGAGTTTGTAGCAAGGTAGACAACCTGGCCGCTGTGTGTGTACTAGAGCAGATGGGATTTTTAAAGCTGCATAATCTATAAAAATGCTTTGTATATTCAGTAGAAGAAGATAACCAGAGGAATTCTTTCAATGTTCACATTTGGATTATGATTGGTGCTTTCCTGAATGCACCTATGTCATCATGATCTAATCTAAATCACACGCAACTCCCTTCATACGATCTATAACTGCAATGTTTAACATCTGCAATCCATTATAAATGTGTTGTCTCCTGGAAGTGACACCTGGAACCTGGCCTACAAGTCCTTGTGTAGCTAGGTCACTGAATTCAGAAGATTCCGCTCTTCCTGGGACATCTGCTTCTTAGAAGTATTATTCAAGTAAGGTTTAAAGGTTGGGTCTTCCTCCACATGCGCCTCCTTTTTGGTTTCATGTCCTAGAAGTCCACACATGCATCTGTTTTGCTATTTGATGGACGTAGCCAATATCTGGTCTTTGGTCTGGATCAGGGTAAATGCACATACTGACCAATTCTCGTAACTGGAAAGGCAAAATAAAAAAATTAGGCAAGGTGATTTAGCAGGCTATGGCAATAGTTATCTTCAGAAAAATAATTGAAGGGAAGGACTGCTAAAACTATAACATATTTGACATACAGCATAAGGACGTTTAAAGTGTATCTAAACTCAAGAACAAGAATGTAAAATGTTGCAGCTTGCTAGTCCTTCGATGTGGTTTCATGTTTTCATTGCTTTATTTTAACCTGGTGAACCTGCCAGTAACACACCGCCTGTTCTAGAGTGGCAATACTCACTTTACTGCATCTATGAGGAGAAGCAATTTTTTCACTCAAGGACGGGATGTGTTTTACCACAACAGAACTACCCCCCTCTCCATTTCCAATAAGAAAATTGAGAAAGGGGCTGTTCTGTAATACACAGCTTAAAAACTCAAAGCATTGCTAACTTTCTGTGTTGTATGCCTCTGTGACTGATATCAGCGCACAGGGTTTGCAGCAGGATCAAAAGTTTTTTTTTTTATTATTATTATTTGAACATGTACTGTATATGCTAAAATGCTTCCAATGGTATCAACAGACCAAACTGTAAAACACATTTTAAGGTTTGCAAACACTTTAAAGTGCACGTGGTAAAAGCTGTGATTATAAGGTGGATTCCATTTGCATTCACAAAAAGAGGTCTGTGCATCAGTGCACAACATGCAGGTTTACTACCATGATTGAATAAATACAAAAAAAATTCACGCAGCTAACGTATGTGAGCAGCTACAAAACCACTTGGACAAAAGGTAAATACAAAATAACAAAAAAAATTAGCGCTGAACGTGATAAATCAAAAAATGAGTAACACCCAAGTGATGGAGTGAAAAGCAATATAAATGTCGATCAAAATTAAATTAAACAATAAACGTGATGAACAAAAGTCTCTAATGGTAATCCAGTAATGAATTAACAATCCAATGTGAACTTGGGATCTTCAACGAAAATCAAGTGACTGTAGGATGACCACCACCACATGAAAAGGAGGCTTACCGGAATGAATGGACCCAATAAACGTATGTCTATGGGGTCAATTCAGGCTTTAAATGTGTATCCCCGTGGAGGTAGAATCCTTGGCTGGCAATCCCACAAATGAATTTTCCACGATTCAGAACGACTGATTGTACCAAATCTTCAAGCCCAGTAAAGCAATGATGGTGGCCCAAGATAAAACCATATCAGAAGGAAAAAGAAGGAGGGCACATAGCGTGATACAGTATAAGAACTTTTAATTAATGTAGGTAGGAACACTTACATTACATCAGAAGATAAGCGCTTGAAATGTACTGAGTGGCAGCAGTGGAGTCTCCCGACGCGTTTCGCAATATTTTGCATCGTCTGGGGTGTTACTACCATGATTGGAAAAGGAACTCAAGGGTGTGCCAACTAAGTGCAGTAATAAAATGCAAGTTTATTAAAAAGCCCATGGGAAACTTGCATGTAAAAAGAGAAATGCAGGCATGTCTGATTTATCTGCCATCTGATGGTGGGCACAGGTCAGGTTCTCCGACTGGACTGATGTTTATGCTCCTCAGCATGCTCAAAGACCATGGGGGATCGCAACTTGAAGTAGCAGGGCCAGCATAGAACAAAACTGGAAGTGATGTCACCAAGGGTGTCCATCATCAGATTGCAGATAAATCAGACATGCCTTCCTTTGTCTTTTTACATGTGAGTTGCCCTTTGGCTTTTTAATAAACTTGTGTTTTAACACTGCACTTAGTTGGCACCCCCTTGTGTTCCTTTTCCTGAGTGACAGAGTTTGCTTCACTCTATGGGGCTGCTGCCACTTTCTGCTATGAAAGCCATGGACTTTAATGCATATGGACTTTTTCAACTTTGTATATTGGGGTAGTACACACCTCCTCCAGCGCCATTTATATTTATTGCTTACTACTATGATTGTAATACCCACATATTACCCCTGTTTCCGGATGGTGATCACTCTCAACTTGTGTATGTGGTTGGCAACCTTGCCTTGTGACGCATAGTCTTCAGTTCATAACCCACCAGGGGCACTATATGCATAAAATTGCTAGGTACTCCCAGTGTTTTTGTGGGTTCCTCTGGGTGATCCAGCTTCTTTCCACAACTCAACACATACTGGTATGTTAGTAATCACCAAATTGGCTACAGAGTGCATGAGTATCAAAATACCGTATTTTCCGGCGTATAGGACCTTTTACACCTTAATTACACTGCTAAAGAGCGGGGGTCGTCTTATACGCCGGGTGCAGAGGCCGCCAGATGGATGTGAAGCCTGCCGGGTGTTCGGTATACTGTTACATACAATATGTGCCTCTCAGCCAATACCGGCGGGCGATGCACTCTGTTGCTGAATACAGAGCTTTTTAAGCCTGCTCGGATTGGAGCGGCGCGGGCTGATGATGTCACAAGCCTCTGCCAATCCGAGCAGGCTTAACAAGCTCTGTATTCAGCAACAGAGTGCATCGCCCACCGGGATTGGCTCAGTGCATACTGCAATGAATGTAACCCTTTTCTGCACTGTACTTGCCAATGGAGGCTAATAGACTGGACTTCGATTAATACCAAAAGTGGCTGCACCTAGAGGAGGAAGTGTCACCGTTTTCTGGGCAAACTGAGCCAGGAGAGAGGAGAGTGCAGACCTATAGATGGGGTCTGATCTCTCAGCCTGCCGGGACCAGAGCCATCAGGAGAGAAGCTAAGGGGATCTGCGGCGGTGCCTGCTTACCTCAAGCATGAAGAGAGGATGGACCTGCATCTAAGTCTTCCAGAGCTGCCTTCAGACATTGGGGATTGGATCGGAGCTACGAGACTGCATCCCTGTGTGAGGTAGGGGGTAGTCTTATACGGCGAGTATAGCCCAAAACAATGTTTTCATTGGAAAATTAGGGGGGTCGTCTTATACGCCCGGTCGTCTTATACGCCGGAAAATACGGTACCAGTAAAAGCAGTCACTGGTTAAACATATAATATGTAAACAAACTTTGAATTCATCTTGATAGTTCTTTAGTATTATGTTGTCCTTCATGCCAACTGCACTTTACCTAAGAATACATGAACTACAAGTTTGTATTCATTACATTTATCTGGTCTTCTAAAACTCTGCTGTTTTATTGTATTTATTCCTAAAGACAGCCAATATCTACTGTACAGTTCCCTTTGTTTCTGTTCTAATTTAGCGCTCTTAGAATACAAGTGTCTAGAACCAGTTCTATGTGCCAGTCAGGTCTTAAGGCACAGCCTCAAGCTAGTGATCATTCCTCATTATCTAAAGACAACTACACAGCCAATTATTTCAAAGGTAATGGGCAGTGTCCAAACTGACTAAAAAGGTAATTCTTTTTGATAGGTCGTGCTGTTCCAGAAACATTTTACTACTACAATAATTGACATTGTCTCTGAAGAAAATACAAAACAAAGACTATATAAAGCAAATCATTATTAATGGCTAGTCTGTTGTGACTGATTGTGGAACGAAACGCGGTGGTTGGCTATCACTAGGAAATCGATGCCACTCCTTAAGTTATACTACTTAGTATATTTGAGTATCTCATGTGTTGCTGGAGTTTTTGTATAGATACACTCCAATTAACCACATGTGAACTTGTGCAGAATGTAAGGTCATCTCTTAACCACTTCAGCCCCGGAAGGATTTACCCCCTACCTGACTGGGCCATTTTTAACTGACAATTGCGCTGTTGTACGACGCTGTACCCAAACAAAATTGATGTCCTTTTTTTCCCCACAAATAGAGCTTTCTTTTGTTGGTATTTGATCACCTCTGTGGTTTTTATTTTTTGCACTATAAATAAAAAAAAAGCGTAAATTTTGAAAAAAATATATATTTTTTACATTTTGCTATAATAAATATCCCCAAACTTTTTAAAAAAATGATACTTTTTTTTCTAAATTCAGGTAATCGGAAGACCCCCCCCCCCCCCCGCCCCTATTTCTGTTCTGGGGAAAACCCAGAATTTGGAATTTTCTTTCACTTTTGACGATTACAGTAAACATGAGAAATGGGCACGGGGGAAACTCCCTAATGGGGGCACGGACAGTAATACAAGCCATACAGGTGTTTTAATCCCTCTCCACTCTGTCTAAAATGCAAAAAAAGTTTGCCTATAGTTTTACTTTAAGCAGCCCTTCTTAAAGGGGTTGTAAAGGTACATGTTTTTTCACCTTAATGCATCCTATGCATTAAGGTGAAAAAACATTCGACAATGCCGCCCCCCCCCCGAGCCCCCGTTTTACTTACCTGGCCCCTCGAAAGTCCCGCGCTCGCTCCCGTCATCCTCCGAGTTCCTGAGCCCGGCCGTTGATTGGCTACACTGGATGGATTAAAAGCAGCACAGCCATTTGCTGGCGCTGCTGTCAATCACATCCAATGACGCGGCACGCCGGGGGGCGGGGCCGAGTGATACAGTCGGCGGCTATGGCCGCCGCTGTATCACGGGAGCGCGCCCACAGTAACTCCACACCATGCGAGCTCGCTCGCATTATGGTGTGGAGTCCTTGCGGGGAGGAGCTGAAACAGCTGCCGAGGGACCCCAGAAGACCAGGATCGGGGGCCACTGTGTGCAAAACGAGCTGCACAGTGGAGGTAAGTATAACATGTTTGTTGTTTTTTTAAAAAAAAACAGGAACCTTTAGTGTTCCTTTAAGCCGGCCATGGACGGATCAAAATGTTTCTGGGTCAGCAGGAACTGTCTGAATTCTGATCCATGTATGGGCAAGCTGGTTGTGCAGAAGTCGATCATTTGACTTCATTACAACCAGCTTGTTGTTTGTTTTCACTTGATCACTGCTGGCAGCTGTGGCTGCTGACAGTGATTATTGTATTCTGATGGCTGGGAAACCTCCTACTGTCAAAATACAATAGCTCCACGGGAGGATTTCCACCATTAACACAATGGGGGATTTGAGCAATTTTATTTCCATCAACCTGTGGTTGAAAGAAAGAAAATTGCATAAGGTATGGCCTGCCCTAGCCTTTTTACTCCAGGGTGGAACCCCAAAATACGTTTTAGGTCTCTGGGAACCCCAAACTAATACCTACAGCCCACAGTACGATAGCACAATTAGTAAACTGTAGCTATAATAATCCAATAATTGTTAGTGCGTTTTTGAGCATAGACTAATATTTTTCTGTGGATCTGTTTATTTGTATTAACTGTTTAGCCCCTCTTTTTGTTTGGTTCCCCTTTGCCCCAAGAAGGGTATAATCTGTAATGTATGTCAACAGTGTAGTAGGTAAAGATACATTTCAAAACACATTGTTAATTGTTTTGACTCACAATCTTTTGGAGAACCCCTAATGACATCCTATAGAACCCTGGTATGAGTATGAGTGAAAATAACCTCATACTTTGGTTCCAGAGCACCTTTGAAAGATGTACCCATGCTTGTCGGCCTCCTGCTTCAGAGGCTGTGATCAGATAGGCACGACATCACACACATGGTGGACTTGCCCTAAAGCTCCCAATTTTTGGATGGATGCGGGTACATTCCTTCATATTTTCTGTCACTATGGTCAATATCACCAAAGATGCAAGCATTGCCCTGTTGAACAAACTAGTTGAAAATGTCCCGAGATACACACAGACTTTATTTTATGTTTTTAGCGGCTAAAATCGCTATTGTGATGGCATGGAAAAGTCCAGTTATCGATTTAGCGCTAATGAAATGTAAACTTACATGGATCATGTTGAATGAAAAGATTGTGAGTGTCTTGTGAGACAAACAATCCCTGTTTGAAAAAAAATTGGTCCCTTTGGCTTGCCTATTTACAGGTCCCAGATACACAGAACTGACTTCCTGGATCACAATCGCTGGATCCTCGGACGGACCCACTCTCTCTCTCTTCTTTCCTTTCTTTCTCCAGTCTTACTTTCTTACTCCTCTCTTCTTCCTTCTTCTCTCCAGTTGATTTTACGTATCCCCCCCCCTTTTCAACTCTTCTCCATTTATGATAATTTTGCTATAGACAAAAGGGGACTTGTGACCCCAACAATCAACCGAGCGGTTGGTCGACTCTGGATAGGGGGGTTTTTGAAGCTTGATATTTTATGATAAAATTTACCGTTTTTCTTTCCCTACAGACCACCTCGTAGATGCTAAGTAGTATCGGTGCCTTAGGCCACACGGGCCGTATTCATTTATTGGTGGATCTTTACAATTATTTAACTGAATTACTTTTTTTTTCTTAATTACTTATGGGTCTATAAGGTATACAGTGCCTTGAAAAAGTATTCATACCCCTTGAAATTTTTCACATTTTGTCAGGTTACAACCAAAAATGCAATATTATTATTGGGATTTTATGGGGATAGACCAACACAAAGTGGCACATAATTGTGAAGTGGAAGGAAAATGATACTAACTAACACTGCACATCACCCTGAACACACCATCCCCACCAGGGATGGCAGCATCATGTTGTGGGGATGCTTTAATTCAGCAGGAACAGGAAAGATGGCCAGAGTTGATGGGAAGATGGATGGAGCCAAATACAGGGCAATCTTAGAAGAAAACCTGTTAGACTCTGCAAAAGGGGCGGAGGTTCACCTTAAAGCAGGACAACGACCCTAAACATGCAGCCAGAGCTACAATGGAATGGTTTCGATCAAAGCATATTCATGTGTTAGAATGGCCCAGTCAAAGTCCAGACCTAAATCCAATTGAGAATCTGTGGCAAAATTTGAAAGTTGCGGTTCACAGACACTCTCCATCCAATCTGACAGAGCTTGAGCTATTTTGCAAAGAAGAATGGGCAAAATGTCACTCTCTAGATGTGCAAAGCTGGTAGAGATATCCCCAAAAAGACTTGCAGCTGTAATTGCAGTGAAAGGTAGTTCTACAAAGTATTGACACAGGGGGGCTGAATACAAATGCACGCCACACTTTTCACTTTAAAAAAACATTTATAATTTTCCTTCCACTTCACAATTATGTGCCACTTTATGTTGGTCTACCACATAAAATCGCAATAAAATACATTTACGTTTTTGGTTGTCACATGACAAAATGTGGAAGATTTCAAGGGGTATGAATACTTTTTCAAGGCACTGTAGTCCTCCACCCCTTTTCTATGAGTCCAGTCTTCTTATATGTATGCATTTGTACTGAACTTCCGAGATGGTGCATTCCTGTTGTGGGGATCCTTTTTGTTCTTTGTACACTGCTTCTACTGTGTAAACTGAGCTACATGTGAAGTGTTTACTGCTCTGTCTTGTTGTCTCTTTCTTATTTGAACATATAAAATTCAATAGACACGATTGAAACAGAATATGACCTCACACAAAACATATACGAGTTACAACCATAATAATCTTAAATAGATGTTAGCAATCTGGAAGGTCATAATCTTCCATGTTCTATTACAAATGTCTGAAGGAAAATATAACTCTTATGCCGCGTACACACGATCGTGATTCACGGCGGTTAAAAAAACGCCGTGAATCATGACATGAAAAACGAGGGAACGGCTTGTTCCCCCACACACGGTCGTTTTTCCCGTCATGTTTTCTCTTGTCGAGAAAATCGACCGTGTGTAGGCTCCGTGGCAGTGTTTCCCTATGGGAAAACTGCAGCGGAAAAAAATGATGGGAAAAACTACGAGAAAAATTAGAGCATGTTCTAATTTTTCTCGTCGTTTTTAATGCCGTTTTTCACGTCCTGAAAAATGACAAAAAGACCACACACGGTCGTTTTTCTTGTTGAAATTTTTTTTTAAATTTTTCACGACGTGAAAAATGATCGTGTGTACGCGGCATCATGCCCACGGACGTTTTTACAGCCGCGTTTTTGAGCGTTTTTTACAGCTTAAAAACGCCTGTCCATGTTAGTCTATAGCTTCATGCCCACACAGGCGTTTTTAAACTGCAAATAGCATAGGCGTTTTTAAGCTGTAAAAAAAACCCAGAACCAGTGCGTTCCCCGGCGTCGGCTTTAGGCATAAAAAAACGCGCAAAAACGCGCAAAACCGCCGTGATTGCGTTTTTGAGCTCCGCCGTTTTTTTTTTTTTTCTAAAAGAATACGGTCGAAAAATGTATACAATAATGGACAGGCATTTTTAAGCTGTAAAAAACACGGCTGTAAAAACGTCCGTGGGCATGAGGCCTTAGGATATGAGGATGTTTAGAAAAGGGTAATAAAGAGCTCACTGTACATCCCCACACCTTTTAGATAGATCTTCACCCACCAACAATCCTTCATACACCTATGCTAGGGGGCAGTTATATCTTCTTGCACATTCTACAATGAGTTCACAAAATGTTTTGAAGCATCTTCCCTATCTATTGCCACTGCCATTTGCTGCCACATACCCTTCTGCAATATTTCTGAGCACTTGTATTTATTACTATGCCAGGCGGCAATTTTAAACATCATTATATCAAAAAGGAAGATACATTCCTCCATCTAGAGCTATATGGTGAATGTTTGGAGCCTGCATTCACTGTAATAACCTATTTGTCATACTAATAGCCGTACAATAGACTCTAGATGAGATGCACTAATACATCATAATTACCTAGAGAAAACAGGCGTGCTCCTGCCATCCCACGCTGCCAGCTCTGTGGGGACTTCTCCTTTCATCCCACACTGCTGTCTGCTGACACCATGAGCTGGAACTTTTTTTTACTTTATTTTTTTAATGATGAGAATGCAGAGAGTGAGGGTGGTTAGAACATTTAGCCAAAAGTACAATACAAAGCTAACATTAGTCATTTTGATAGCATGGCATAAAGTTAGGTTTGTGATACTTGGGCTTGTAGGAATCAAGGAACAATGGTAAGGGGATGGTGGTAGAATTGGGCTTTTAGAAATAGGAATAGATTTTTGGATAAGTAAGGCGATTTTTCTGTTGTTGCATTGGAAAAAAGTAATTGTTTGGTATTGATATTGTAATAAAGAGGGGCAAATACCACGCTAATGGTGAAAATCGCGAAAGATGGTGCTAATAAAGCCAAGCTGCGACACAAAACATGTGAGAATCATGTAAAATAGTATGTATATGGGGAATAGTCGCGCTAAGTTAATATATGAGAAGTATATTATGTGATATTAAATGTGCTCTTTAGCAAAAATATGGTGTACCTTAAATGGAGCAAAGTATCCAACCACATATAAACACAAAAAATATATATATACAATGAATTCAGTGAAAAAATAAAAATGACAATAACATATATCTGAAACAGTCCACCAAAATATCTGTGTACTAAACAGATAACAAGTGCTCAGAAAGCTTGATAAAGGGATGTTGTGACAAAATAAATCAATACAGAGTCCACAAAATCCAAAAGAATTTAAATCCAGTTCCACAGTGTGACGAAAAGCAGAGTGAACGAAAAAATGAAGTTGAGAGTGAAGTTGTAGATGGTTATCCACCAACACCAGGGGATGAACTCCTCCTCGTGGGACACACTACAGAAAACAGGGACCCTTACCGGATTGGGTGGACCCCCCAATAGTAGCAAGGTCACAGATGCCTGCAGATTTAGCCCTCTGCGGGGTCTGGAATCTCCAGGCTCCTATTGATCTCCTCACCGCAGGTTGCTGTATCGCCGTCCTGAGTGTAGCTGGGACACTCTTTCCAGTGAGGGTCTAAGCCCTCCCTCGGATCAAGGGACATGCGTGTAGCAGGATAAGAAAGGACTCTCAACTTTTTGAGATGGGAACGAGGGACACCTATTAGCAAAAGTATGTAGACATTGGACACACCCCTTGCCATGCCCCCTCAGAAGCTCCTCTCCCGGGCTGCTAATCCTCTGACTTCTGACTCTGATTAAGGTTAATATGCAAGTTATTGTCATAAAAAGTGTTTGGGGACCTGGGTCCTGCCCCAGGGGACATGTATCAATGCAAAAAGCGTGAGGAGGAAAAAAAGCCGATCACCATCTCTTTCACAAGGGACATCGGTCCCGAAAAGGAAAGAGGCAGAAGGAGCCTCTTCAGTGCCAGCCATTCTGAATATTATTGCTCCCTGCCAGTTCCCACAGTGCCACCTATCAATGCCCACAGTGCCACCTATCAATGCCCACAAGTGCCACCTATCAATGCCCACAAGTGCCGCCAATCAGTGCCTCATCAGTGCCACCTAGCAATGCTGCCTATCAGTGTAACCTACCAGTGCCCATTATTGCCACCAATCAGTGCCCATCACTGGCACCTATCAGAGCCCATCACTGCCACTTATCAATGCCACCTATTAGTGCCACTTCTCAGTGCCCACCAGTGCCACCTATCAATGCTCTTCAGTGCCACCCATCAGTGCCACCTCTCAGTGCTGCCTATCAGTGCCCACCAGTGCCGCCTTATCGGTGCCCATCAGTGCAGCCCATCACTGCCCATCAGTGCAGCCTCATCAGCGTACATCAATGAAGGAGAAAAATTACCTGTTTACAAAATTTTATAACAAAATATAATATATATATATATATATATATATATATATATATATATTTTATATCAGTTTTTTTTTTTTAACAAAAAATAAAAGCCCCAGAGGTGATCAAATACCACCAAAAGAAAGCTCTATTTGTGGGGAAAAAATTATAAAAATTTAATTTGGGTACAGCGTTGTATGACCGCGCAATTGTCATTCAAAGTGCATCAGCGCTGAAAGCTGAAAATTGGTCTGGACAGGAGGGGGGTTTAAGTGCCCAGTAAGCAAGTGGTTAAAATCACTGTTCCCGAAAAAACTGACGTTTTTAAAACTCTTTTTTCCATTGATACATGTCCCCTGTGGCAGGACCCGGGTCCCCAAACACTTTTTATGACAATAACTTGCACATTAACCTTTAAAATTAGCACTTTTAATTTTTCATGTTCGTGTCCCATAGACTTTAACGGTGTTTGGGTGTTCGAACAAATTTTTTGCCTGTTCGCATGTTCTGGTGCGAACCGAACCGGGGGTGTTTGGCTCATCCCTAGTATTGATATTGCCTACAAGTTTTATATGCTAAAGACACTTGTGATGCCATAGTTTAGGAGTATAAAAAAGTCCTGTGGACTATGGGAGATCCGAGTTATTCCATAAGGGGTAAAAAGATGCTTGGCTATTTAGTACTTAATGGGTGTGAATTTTGTGGCATGCAATCCACATAGTCTATGCAATAGGGTTCAGGGTCACCTCGGGAGCTCTTTATGAATATGAAGAACTTCTAGCGAATTGTTATTGTGATATTTTGGTCAAGCCCTGTAACCAATGTATAATGAGGTGCCATAAATCCAATCCCATATATATATATATATAGTTATGGATGCCAGGTTATCCAATTTGAGATCAGGAACATTAAGTCCCCTATTACTAGGAAGTTGTTACAATGGCCATAAGCTTATTGTTGCTTTCCTACTGCCCCAAATAAATTCTCGGATCATCTTGTAGATATATTTGAAGTCAGAATGTTTTCTATCCTTAAAGGAGATGTTAAAATGTATCCATGTAGCAACAGTATCTTTAAATGAGAGCATCGAGGAAGAGAAATTGGTCTTATATAAATTATGAGGTATTTTAGGTATTGATGTTCCAAGGTGGAGTAGTTTATCTTTACACAAAATAAAGGGGTAAAGATTGCTCCAAGGTGGCTTAAGACAATTTGTTAGATGAAGCGCATTTGATTTGTCAAAATTAATTGTGTAGCCAGAGATTAAGCTAAATGATTTAATGAGCATCAGTATAGTGGTGATATAAAATTCTGGGTGGGGAATATATAAAAGCAGGTTATCCGTTAAAGCTGATGGTTTTGTGGCCTATAGTTGTGCCCTGGAACGTTTAGTGAGATTCAAAAGTTCAAAGAATGGAAGTAGGGGGTACAGTGCAAGTTTAAAAGAGTGGGGGAGAGAGGACAGCCTTGCCTGATGCATTGAGACATTGGTATCAGAGAAGAGAGTTGTCTGTTAACCAGTTTTGTATGAGGGTTGTAGTAAATATATTTTATGTAAGAGGAGAATGTGTGACAAAGGCCCTGGTTTATAGGATGTGGTTCAGGAGGGACCATTCTATTTTATCAAAGGCCTTCTTGGCATCGAGACTCAAGAGCATTAAAGTGGATGTAAAGCCACTCTCATCCTTTCTAAACTACTGCCATAGTGGTTATCTATAAGGATATAGATGCCTCCTGCATGTATCCTTATGTGTCAAATGTCTCCCCCCTGTCTGTTATAAGAACTGAAAAACTGCAGATTCTGAGGGTGGATCTGTTGTCTGGAGCTCGGTGGGTGGAGTCGTGATGTCAGTAGACTCCCCGCCCACCTCTACACTCCCCTTGTCAACATGCATTTTCTCCTGTGTATTCCTTCTGCTATGATCATTAACATCCAGTCAAAATCCAGAAAAGTAACCACATGACTTCAGAAAAGGAGTGGGGGTGGGAATTAAAAAAATAATGCCTGTCTAATACTAGTGCACGAGATATGTAAATAACCTGTCACTCAAAGCAAGGGGGCGGAACGGACAAAGGTTTTTCTCTGTTTGTCTGTTTTATCTCACTGAACAATAAAAGAGGATTGCTCAGAGCTGGATTAACTCTTTGTGGCAAGACCTGGCACAAATGATAGGAAATCTTATACTCTACATTGTGACAGCAAAAAAATAAATAAAAAATTTCGGGTTTACATCCACTTTAAGGGAGGAGAGAAGAAGAATGTTGTTTAGCGTGTACCATAGCTGCGACCACAGTTTGGATGCCTAAAGTAAAATGTTTGTTATGAAGGAATACTAGCTGGTGGGGAATGAATAATGTAGGCATGCGGGTTTGAATACAACCTGCTATAATTTTGATTCTTCCAAAGATTCAACAGAATTGGCTGATCAACACTGAGGCAGTTGAATCTGGCATAATCGAATGAACATCATTCAAATATTTAATGTACAGAAAAGGTTATTTTCTTATTTCCGGTTGAGTGAACCTATGTGCCAAACTTTGTTTTATATATATATATGTATGGATATATATATATACAGTATCTCACAAAAGTGAGTACACCCCTCACATTTTTGTAAATATTTTATTATATCTTTTCATGTGACAACACTGAAGAAATTACACTTTGCTAAAATGTAAAGTAGTGAGTGTACAGCTTGTATAACAGTGTAAATTTGCTGTCCCCTCAAACTAACTCAACACACAGCCATTAATGTCTAAACCGCTGGCAACAAAAGTGAGTACACCCCTAAGTGTAATGTCCAAATTGGGCACAAAGTGTCAATATTTTGTGTGGCCACCATTATTTTCCAGTGCTGCTTTAACCCTCTTGGGCATGGAGTTCACCAGAGATTCACAGGTTGCCACTGGAGTCCTCTTCCACTCCTCCATGAAGACATCACGGATCCGGTGGATGTTAGAGACCTTGCGCTCCTCCACCTTCCGTTTGAGTATGTCCCACAGATGCTCAATAGGGTTTAGGTCTGGAGAAATGCTTGGTCAGTCCATCACCTTTACCCTCAGCTTCTTTAGCAAGGCAGTGGTTGTCTTGGAGGTGTGTTTGGGGTCATTATCATGTTGGAATACTGCCCTGTGGCCCAGTCTCCGAAGGGAGGGGCTCATGCTTTGCTTCAGTATGTCACAGTACATGTTGGCATTCATGGTTCCCTCAATAAACTGTAGCTCCCCAGTGCCGGCAGCACTCATGCAGCCCTAGACCATAAAGCTCCCACCACCATGCTTGACTGTAGGCAAGACACACTTGTCTTTGTACTCCTCATCTGGTTGCCGCCCCACACGCTTGACACCATCTGAACCAAATACGTTTATCTTGGTCTCATCAGACCACAGGACACGGTTCCAGTAATCCATGTCCTTAGTCTGCTTGTCTTCAGGAAACTGTTTGCAGGCTTTCTTGTGCATCATCTTTAAAAGAAACTTCCTTCTGGGATGACAGCCATGCAGACCAATTTGATGCAGTGTGCGGCGTATGCTCTGAGCACTTACAGGCTGACCTCCCACCCCTTTAGTCTCTGCAGCAATGCTGGCAGCACTCATACGTCTATTTCCCAAAGACAACCTCTGGATATGACGCTGAGCATGTGCACTTCAACTTCTTTGGTCGACCATGGCGAGGCCTGTTCTGAGTGGAACCTGTCCTGTTTAACCGCTGTATGGCCTTAGCCACCATGCAGCAGCTCAGTTTCAGGGTCTAGGCAATCTTCTTATAGCCTAGGCCATCTTTCTGTAGAACAACAATTATTTTTTTCAGATCCTCAGAGAGTTCTTTGCCATGAGGTGCCATGTTGAACTTCCAGTGACCAGTATGAGAGAGAGAGTGATTAACACCGAATTTAACACACCTGCTCCCTATTCACACCTCAGACCTTGTAACACTAATGAGTCACATGACACTGGGGAGAAAAAAAGGTTAATTGGGCCCAATTTGAACATCTTCACTTAGGGGTGTACTCACTTTTGTTGCCAGCAGTTTAGACATTAATGGCTGTGTGTTGAGTTATTTTGAGGGGACAGCAAATTTACACTGTTATACAAGCTGTACACTCACTAATATTTACAAAAATGTGAGGAGTGTACCAACTTTTGTGAGATACTGTGTGCACTGTTTATATATATATATATATATATATATATATATATATATATATACACATATACACACACACAATATATATATTTATCAAAAATATTTTTTTCTTAATCTCCCCTGGTTTTAGCTTTCAGTGGTGCTTCAGCACAAGGTAGGGTAACTTTTTTTTTTATATAGAAAAGAAAGTGTGGAAACTACCCGTTCTGTCCCACCAAGCAGACTTATAGATTGGTACCCCCCCCCCCCCCATAGTATAGAAGCTGGGGTACATTGGCAGCCGTTCATAATAAATAGGCGGTCTTAACGCAATGCAGGTTAACATGTGTGCAGTAACAACGCAATGCTAAGGTTTGGAAGGGGACACACAGGCTTGAAGAGTTAAACATTACTTGTCTTTGTGTGCATAATACAAATCTGTCTGAAGCTTTTACTTATTACATTTTCTTTACTGAGCAAGGTAATATTGCATTCTGTATTTCATGCATTACTTATAGGTAAAACATTTTTATATATACTTTATTAAAATGAATCTTTATAGAAGTCAATGGGGGAGGGGGGAATGTCACTATTATATTTTACTCCCTCAAGATCACTGCTGTTTCATTATTTAATTGGCTGGCTCAGGATAGTTGCCCAATAATAGCAAATCAATGGCTGTACAGCTAAAGGAGCAATTTTCTCGGTTCTAACCTGGTTTGCAACACTGGAAGCATTTAATATTTTATCACATATAATGAACACAAACAGTGTGCATGAGAACAAAATTGCTGCTGGAGTGAGGCAGGACTACAGAAGCTGCTTTAGTCAGGATCTTTATGAGGTTGCACAGGATCAGGGCCCAGGGGAATGAATGAGCTGATCAGTAACACACCGTGCTCTGCTTTGTGCTCTCAAGGGGATGTAGGGGGATAACGGAGGAAAAAAAAAACAACATCCAAACATGATCAATTGGAAGTATTTGTGGTGAGCTGGAAAAAAAAAAAAAAAAGCTCAGAAACAATATTTCCTTGGGTCGTTGATGTGTGTTACAGGACAAACATTGTTGAGTGAGCTGCATGATAGTTGTAGCCTGAAAATTGATTGAGATATTGATTCATATCCCGGAGTCATCCATGGAAGAAGGAAACCAAGAGATAAATAGTAAGCTGCAGTTTAAGTGGACAGGTTTAGTTGACACTCAATAACCCTGTCAATTACTGCAGAATAGGTTTCTGCCTTATAAAACACAACTGAAGCTGCAGCTGTTGAATGGAGACATTCAGGCCCCGGTCACACCTATGCGAATTGGTTGCCGCTTACACCGCATCCAAGTCGCATAACATTATAAAATACATTGATTCCAATGAGGCTGGTTCACATATGTGCGATGCATTCGCACTGCGCATTGCTGAAAAAACGTGTGCGTTCTCTAGGCATTGCGGTACGGATCAGGTGCGAATTCAGGCCCATTATATTCTATGGGCACACATCTGATTCGCACATGTGTTGCGTTCTAAACAGGGATCTTGAGGGGGAACTCCACGCCAAATGAAATAAAATAAAAACGGCATGGGTTCCCCTTCAAGAGCATACCAGGCCCTTAGGTCTGGTATGGACTTTAACGGGAACCCCTACGCCGAAAAAAACGGCGTGGGGGTCCCCCCAAAGTCCATAGCAGACCCTTATCTGAGCATGCAACCTGGCAGGCTGCAGGAAAAGAGGGGGGGACGAGAGAGCGGCCCCCTCCCTCCTGAACCGTACCAGGCCGCGTGCCCACAACATGGGGGGGTGCTTTGGGCCAGGGGGGCGCACTGCGGCCCTGGTGGAAAAAAAATGGCAATAAAAACACTACACAGGTTTTTTAAGTCATTTATTAGTCAGCTCCGGGGGTCTTCTTCCAATTTCGGGGGTCTTCTTCCAACTTCGGGGGGTCTCTTCTGACTTCGGGGGGTCTCCGGTGTCGTCTCCGCGCTCTCCGGTTCTTCTCTCGCTCTCCGGTTCTTTCTTCCTTCTGCCGGGCCTCCGCTATCTTCTTCCAGCTCTTTAGCTAGCGGGGGCCCGGTCTTCTTCGTCGCCTTCTTCCCTCTTCTCTCCTGGAGATGTTGACTCGTCGCTGTTTCCGGCTGTAATGCCGTATGAGCGGAGCGCATTCACTTTTATAGGCATGGGCGTGGTCACTGGGTGATGCCACCCAGTGACCCCGCCCCCATATGACGTGACAGTCCCGGGGAATGATGGGACTGTGATGTCATATGGGGGCGGGGTCACTGGGTGGTATCACCCGGTGACCACGCCCATGCCTATAAAAGTGAATGCGCTCCGCTCATACGGCATTACAGCCCGAGACAGCGACGAGTCAACATCTCCAGGAGAGAAGAGGGAAGAAGGCGACGAAGAAGACCGGGCCCCCGCTAGCAAAAGAGCTGGAAGAAGATAGCGGAGGCCCGGAAGAAGGAAGAAAGAACCGGAGAGCAAGATAAGAACCGGAGAGCGTGGAGACGACACTGGGAGACCCCCGAAGTCGGAAAAGACCCCCCGAAGTTGGAAGACCCCGAAGTTGGAAGAAGACCCCCGAAGTCGGAAGATCACCCCCGGAGCTGACTAATAAATGACTTAAAAAACCTGTGTAGTGTTTTTATTGCCATTTTTTTTCCACCAGGTGAATGGGTAGGGGTACGATGTACCCCATACTCATTCACATAGGGTGGGGGGCCGGGATCTGGGGGCCCCCTTATTAAAGGGGGCTCCTGGATTCCGATATGCCCACCGACCACATACCCCGACAACCAACGGCCAGGGTTGTCGGGAAGAGGCTCTGACCTCATCAACATGGGGGGCAGGGTGCTTTGGGGTGGGGGAGCCGCAGTGCGCCCCCGGCCCCAAAGCACCCCCCCATGTTGAGGGCATGCGGCCTGGTACGGTTCAGGAGGGAGGGGGGGCGCTCTCTCCCCCCCCCCTCTTTTCCTGCGGCCTGCCAGGTTGCGTGCTCAGATAAGGGTCTGCTATGGACTTTTTTTCGGCGTAGGGGTTCCCGTTAAAGTCCATACCAGACCTAAGGGCCTGATATGCTCCTGGAGGGGAACCCATGCCGGTTTTTTATTTAAAATTTGGCGTGGAGTTCCCCCTCATGATAACAGCGGTGAGACTTCCCAGGTCGGCAAGTCCGCAGATAAAAACGCAATGGAACCACTGAACAACTGATTGCGAACTTGGCAAAGACTCCAAGCTCAAAAACGCAACGTATAGGTGTGAACCTAGCCTCTAGGTTCCTTCACACCACCATGTGCTGTGTAACCACATTGGGGTTCACTGCTATTCATTTTCAATGGCACCCCAACATGCATTCAATGATAAATGCACCCATATTAAGGGCACACTGAAAATTATTTGGTAGAGCAGAATATTTCAACACATTACATAAAGCACAAAGAGGTTAATTTACTAAAGGCAAATATACTGTGCACTGCAAGTTCCACCCAAGAGTGGAAGCACTGCTTATCTGACTCCTCCCCCTCCGGTGACACATTTGGCACCTTTCGGGGAGGGGGGGGGACGGGTACCTGTTTTTTACAGGTACCTGTCCCCACTTCATAGAGATCTCGCTGTAGGGTGTGGCAGCAACGTCCTCCCGAAACAAAGGTGCTCCCGCCCGGCTGTCATTTAACAATACGCCCGGCGGGAGCACCCTTGTTGTAGGAGGACATCATATGATGTTCTCCCAGGATCGGGCCCCGCTCCAGCTCAATCTGTCACAGATCACTGTACCGGCCCGCTGCCCGGACCATGTGACCACCGTGATGAATCACAGCAGGTCACGTGATCATTGTACACAATGTATGGCTTCCTTTAATGCCATCCATTGTGTACAATTGTGTTGCTAGTTGTGATTGGTCAATTAGCGATCACATAGTACAGACAGGGCCAATCACAGCCCATCTATACCATGTGATTAGTTGTGGCCACTCACAGTTAATTAAATAGTAAACAATAAATTAGTCGTTTTTATTCAGAAAAAATGGTTGCTTTTGTAACACCCATCCCAATTTATGGGACGCTATATGTGCAAATTTAGGGGTGGTCTGAGCTAATAGTTCGGCTCAGACCTGTTTATATATAAAATTGCTTCTGCTCTGGGTGCGGTGCTGCCTGGCAGTATAGTTCCCTGTTGCCTGGAGATGACGCTGTCGTTTTCAGCTCAGGTTGAACCGCAGGGGGTATCGCAGCGCCATTGGGTGTCCTCTCTCGGCAGCCATGCAGTGGGCGTAGTCTACCCACTGTGCATGCTGGGAGAGGGTACAAAAGGGGCAGACGCCATTAGGCGTGAGGCAATTCCTGGGGGACCCCAGGGACTTCGGGGGGACCTCTGGTCCAGTGAGCGTGTCTCATGGCCCTCATGGCACGGGACGCGTGTGATTGGTCTCGGGCACCTTTAGCTCGAGGCTCTACTGCTGTAGTCCTGTCGAGGGCCTGCGCTTCGGAGAGGGATCCCAGGCTGCCCGGTTGAAGGGGGCCCATCTTTAGGGAAGGAGTTCCAGGGGAAGATCAGTCCCGGCGGAGATAGCGACGGTACTGCTATCTCGGGGAGAGGCCTGGAGGCCTACCTAAAGGGGGATCTATCATCTCTGACATCTGTGCTCCACTCCGGCTGCTAGGAGCACTCTCATAGGGACTATCCGGGTGAGCAATACCCACTCAGGCTTGAGTGGTGACGGAAGTGTTCTCTAAGCGTTGCGTGCCTGAACCTTCCCCTACTTGTCATTTCTACTCTCTCTCTCTTCCAAGTTTTACCTCAAGAAAATATTAAAACCTTGCTGCTTAGGTTTTACACCTGTGTGGACATTGGCTTTATTACAAAAAAAGGACTTTCGCCTAGACAACGGAGACCAGGGATCCACTCTGGAGAGGTAACTCGCCGCAAGGCCCAAAAATCTAACACCGCTCACCTCTCCATATCTGGAGTTGGACAACGGGCAAGTAGCAGGTGTGCCTTACTGCAAAAAAAAAAAAAAAAATTGACTTTATGGAACAAAAAATAAATAAATGGATGGAGCGGAAGGGTCTGTGTGCTACACTTATAACTGTAAAATGCACAGTTATAAGCAATCATAATGTGTAAAAAATATATATATATATATATATATATATATATATATATATATATATATATACACATACAAACACTTTAGTTTGTGGACTCTTTAACTTTCCTACAGGCTAAATAATATACACTGATTTGGGTTTTTTTCACCAAGGAAATGTAGCAGTATTCATTTTGGCTTAAATATATGAAGAAAGATTGTTTGCAAAACAGAAATGAAAAAAGTGTTTTTTCCCCCCCAAATTTTCTGTCTTTTTTGTTTATTTTGAAAACAATAAAAGAAACATCAGTGATTAAAGTGGCTGTAAACCCACTTTGACAACTTGCACCTACAGGTAAGTCTACATTAAGGCTTACCTGTAGGTGCATGAAATATCTCCTTAACCTACACGGTTAAGGAGATATTTGCTGTAAAACACAGCACCAATGATGTCACACGCATGCGCACTAGCGGGCCGGCATCATTGCCGGTTTTATGAAGGGGATCTTGCCGGCCCGAGCGCGCATGCGTGTGACGTCATCGCCGCTCCGGCCAATCACAGCGCCGGAGCGGTGATACACTGACGGCAGTGACGGGACATCGAGGCAAGATGGCGGCGGCGGCGGAGTTGACCGAGGACCGCTGCAGGGGCTTCGATCTCAGGTAAGTCATTCATAATGAGCTAGTATGCTATGCATACTAGCTCATTATGCCTTTCTTTTGCAGGGTATAAAAAAAATGGCTTTACTTCCTCTTTAAATACCACTGAAAGAAAGCTCTATTTGTGTGAAAAAATTGCTTACAATTTCAAATGGGTACAGCATTGCATGACCGTGCAATTGTCATTCAAAGTGCGACAGCGCTGAAAGCTGGCCTGGGTGGTAAGGAGGTAAAAGTGCCTGGTATTAAAGTGGTTAAAGCTCAGTATACATTTAGGTCCAAATATATTGGGACATCGACACAATTCTAATCTTTTTGGCTCTATACACCACCACAATGGATTTGAAATTAAACGAACAAGATACGCTTTAACTGCAGACTTTCAGCTTTAATTTGAGTGTATTTACATCCAAATCAGGGGAACGGTGTAGGAATTACAACAGTTTGTATATGTGCCTCCCACTTTTTAAGGGACCAAAAGTAATGGGACAGATTAACAATCATAAAACAAACTTTCACTTTTTAATACTTGGTTGCAAATCCTTTGCAGCCAATTACAGTCTGAAGTCTGGAACGCATAGACATCACCAGACGCTGGGTTTCATCCCTGGTGATGCTCTGCCAGGCCTGTCTTCAGTTCCTGCTTGTTCTTGGGGCATTTCCCCTTCAGTTTTGTCTTCAGCAAGTGAAATACATGCTCAATCGGATTCAGGTCTGGTGATTGACTTGGCCATTGCATAACATTCCACTTCTTTCCCTTAAAAAACTCTTTGGTTGTTTTCGCAGTATGCTTCGGGTCATTGTCCATCTGCACTGTGAAGCGCCGTCCAATGAGTTCTGAAGCATTTGGCTGAATATGAGCCGATAATATTGCCCGAAACACTTCAGAATTCATCCTGCTGCTTTTGTCAGCAGTCACATCATCAATAAATTCAAGAGAACCAGTTCCATTTGCAGCCATACATGCCCACGCCATGACACTACCACCACCATGCTTCACTGATGAGGTGGTATGCTTTGGATCATGAGCAGTTCCTTTCCTTCTCCATACTCTTCTCTTCCCATCACTCTGGTACACGTTGATCTTGGTTTCATCTGTCCATAGGATGTTGTTCCAGAACTGTGAAGGCTTTTTTAGATGTTGTTTGGCAAACTCTAATCTGGCCTTCCTGTTTTTGAGGCTCACCAATGGTTTACATCTTGTGGTGAACCCTCTGTATTCACTCTGGTGAAGTCTTCTCTTGATTGTTGACTTTGACACACATACACCTACCTCCTGGAGAGTGTTCTTGATCTGGCCAACTGTTGTGAAGGGTGTTTTCTTCACCAGGGAAAGAATTCATCGGTCATCCACCACAGTTGTTTTCCGTGGTCTTCCGGGTCTTTTGGTGTTGCTGAGCGATCTTTCTTTTTAAGGATGTTCCAAACAGTTGATTTGGCCACACCTAATGTTTTTGCCATCTCTCTGATGTTTTTTTTTTTTTTTTCAGCCTAATGATGGCTTGCTTCACTGATACGGATCTCATATTGAGAGTTGACAGCAACAGATTCCAAATGCAAATAGCACACTTGAAATGAACTCTGGACATTTTATCTGCTTCTTGTCAATGGGATAATGAGGGAATAACACACACCTGGCCATGGAACAGCTGAGCAGGCAATTGTCCCATTACTTTTGGTCCTTTAAAAAGTGGGAGGCACATATACAAACTGTTGTAATTCCTACACCGTTCACCTAATTTGAATGTAAATACCCTCAAATGAAAGCTGAAAGTCTGCAGTTAAAGCAAATCTTGTTTCATTTCAAATCAATTGTGGTGGTGTATAGAATCAAAAAGATTAGAATTGTGTCGATGTCCCAATATTTATGGACCTGACTGTAGATACACTTTAAGAGGGAAGTTAACTATAAACAAGAACACAGTTTAGAAAAGAGGGCAGATGCGAGTTTAAAGGTGCCACACAAAAAAAAAAATATGATATAAAAATAGATTTTTATTGTAATCATTCAAATATTTTTTTCAAGTAAAAACACTGAGAAAGAAATTTATACAGTACTGCTGAAAAGTATTCATCTCTACATGTTTCGCTAGACTAGGAGATTTTGCTAGAGTATTGCATAATAGTTCGCTATAAGAGAACAATATATTAATATACAAATACATCAACATAGAAAATACAAAGAGAACTGAAAAATGAACATTAAATCATAATATATATTGTTGATCCAAGTAGGGGTAATGAAAACCCCTTATACAAGTGAGCACACATACTTATGGGTGACTTGGGGGAATCCCCTCACCTTGCAGTTTAATTCATAAAATGTTTGGTGAAGATCCAAAATCATCCGCTGCCCCAATCTAGTGTAATGCCCCAAAAGGTGGCACCTTGGGACTGATAGATCTGACGCATCAATCCATCAAAGGCTGCTCCCCGATAATTGGCCATACTGATAGATTCAAAAAACGAATTTCAACAATATTTATAACACATATATAAAAAAAAAAGGATAATAGTGTAGCGGGTATTTGAATTTAGGGGAAGCATCTGGGTGGTAGTGTAACCCAGATGCACTGATTGCTAGGGGATCTGAGGCCCTTTTATGGTTCTTGGAGGACTCTGGTGGTGTGAGGTTCCCTGGGCCTATAGGTGGCGTTGTTGCCGGGGTTTGTCCTCCCCTGGAGCTGGTACAGCGGGGAACCCGCTGTGACACAAAGGGAGAGGAGATAAAAGGGGCGGACGCCCTTACCACAGGGTTCAGAGTGCAGAGTCGGAGGACGTGGCCGCACCCAGGCACCTTCAGCTTGGGTGCTGGCGTCCCGGTGTTCCGGGCCCAGGTGCCTTTGACCTGGCCGGAGCGGAGATGGAGTCCATCTCAGGCACCTTTAGCCTGGGGTGAGGTACTATGGCGGATGCCTGGGGCTCAGTACCTTCGACTGAGTTCCGCGAGAGTGGAGGAATCCGAGGGGGCCCTAACTCCTTGGGTGCCTGTGTCTGAGTTTGTGAGGTCTGGTGTGCAAAACTTCTCTGGAGAGTCCGGCGCAGCATCGCTGGTGACAGAGAGGCCTCCGGTATCTCCTTTGGACAGATATCCTTCCCCTGACAGGGCCGTGCTAGTGAAGGTAATTCACGTTCTACTTCACATAGTCAGTGGCAGTGACTATTCGCCACTGGTGATACCACAGTGGTTGGCAAGAGAAGGGAAAGGATTGTGCCTCAACCTATTCCCATTAAGACTAAGTTGTTGCAAAAGAATCCAACTTAACCGTGCTGTGTGTTTATTCGCTGAGAATAATAAAACTGTATTGGACCTATTCACTGTGTGGAACTCTGGTTACTAGGAGCAAAGGAGTCAGGGACGAAGGACAGGACTTGACTCTAGGACACCTACACAAAGCCCGATCTTTCTGGCCTTCACCTCTTCACTATGGAGGACATGGGCCATGGTGTATCTCATCCCTCCCCCCAGCACTAACACCCCTAGAAAAAGAAAGACAAGCCGAGAATGAGAAGGGGTGAGAGGGGTTGAGGTCGCTACACGTGGGGGCATCGTATCCGGGATGTGTATGGTGTCTGAAACTGAACTTTGCTGCCCGGAGGAGTTCCGAGTAGGTCGGCCATATTGGCCATCGCGCCACGAGGCAAACCATAGCTGCTTAGTTCGTGGGCGGGGAAAAGGGAAAGCCCGCGAACAAGTGCAGAGTGTGGGAGGAGTCTGGCCATGTGGACGTACGCACGTGGAGATTCCGGCGTGGGTGGGTCAGTGCGCATTGGAGCAGCGAACAGGAAAAATGACTTCAAATACTCCGTGGATTTCAGCTTCTTCTTTCACGGACATGACTTCCTTTGCTGCTCCCATTATGGATACAGGAATCAGACTAAGGCCCCGGGGGCGATTGGCTCTGTACACCTGCAGTGACATAGAGGCCCTCGGTGTGATCTGTCCCGGCTGTTCGGGACTGGTGGTTCAGTTGAAGCCATTCGGGCGATGTAAGGTCTGCAAGGAGTTTCTCTTCGAGGTGGAGCCATCCACAGAAAGGCCTCGCGCCTTCCACCTCAACTACCTCACAGGTACTGCCACTCCGGAGGGAGAGATCGATGCCATGGCGGGTATTCCTGTGCGCGCTGACCAGGGCGAAGTGACTGCCCAAGCGGAAGTTAAAAGAGAAAAATCCGAAGATGCTGCTTCGGTCACCAGCAGCTCCCAGCTCCGACCACCGAAGAGGAAAGTCGGCCTAGTGATGGCCTCGTGTGGTCGTGGAAGAGCTTCCCCCTGCCGCTTGCCTGGCCTGGATGGATGGATCCGGAGGGAAGAGCCCTGGACATCCCTGTTCTTCTGAAGGCCCAGGTGAGCCAGGGGTTGGGACTGTCTGTGTGGTTAAAGGTGGCGGAAGCCCACAGTCGGTGGAGGCCGTCAAGGGGGATGATTCCGTGACTGGGAATTATCTGCCCGCTGAGTGTTATGACACCTCCGACCTGGATTCATTGTCTGACAATGGCGATGATGGGGAGATAGACAAAATCTTCCACCGAAAGGGATGGGACAAGATGAAGCTACCCTCGTCCCATGTCACAAGGGACCCATCTATGTCTACTGGGGATAGTACACCCCGGGTGGAGGCCTCGGCGCCGAGGGAAGAATCTGGTCCACTGTCTGAAATCCCTCTTCTGGATTCAACTTCTATTTCACCTGCTCCTGTTGCGGGAGTGCAACGCAAGTCACTGCGGGCTCCTGTGCCCAGATCTGCCGAGGTGGTGAACGCACCTCGCCATCCAGAAGCAATTGTGTTGCCCGGAGAAGGAGACCGTGCCACTATGCCACCTTTGGCCAGGCTGCAGCGTCTCTTTAGCCAGAAGGTTGCCCAAAAGTATGGGTGGGAGTACCCATACCTGCCTCAAGAATTGCTATACGAGGTGGAAGTTTTTCGCCGGAGGTGGTACAATACCTTTGTTTGGGACAATCTTAAAGTACCTCAAGCACGCCGATACCCTTTTTGTTCACCAACGGTCACCAAAAAGTTTCAGGACTGTAAAGCTAAGTGGATGCTGGGAAGGCATATCTATGCGGACAGAGTGGTGATTTGTCGCAAGGATGGAGGAAATGTTGAGTACAACGTGAAGGCTTTTGACAAGCATTTGAAGCCTGTGTTCCTACCGCATCCAAAGTTTTACCTTTAGGAGACAAAGACTCCTGTGTGTGTTCTTTCTTGTTGCTCATTGCTGAACTTTCCGGAGTGCCTTTGCCGGAGCACAAGGACTGTGCCCTAGTTTTTTTTTGTATTTGGGCGTTCTACTCTTTGGAGAAATGGGAGCTGTTATTGTTTTGTTCTCCCTCCCTCTCCTTGCACTTCAGAGAAATCATTGACTTTGGGGTTTTTAGTCAGTGTAGGGTCACAGAGAAAAGATCAAGAGAGAAAAGTTTATCTGGAAGTGATAAGTGTCTTTACCGTGGCATTGTCACCAGGTGGCAGTGTTGGGCAACGATTGTTTGTTTTTTTGAACACTATGCAACACTCATTGGAGTGAATGGGTTTCTTCTCGGACAGACCCATTCATTCCAAGCAAACACATATATGATGTTAGGATGTGTGTTGTTCTTTTTTTTCCCCTCTGCAGGAGACTCGTCTGTCAAGGCTGCTGAGAATGGGGTGGTCCTTAGATAGCAAGGGGGGGAATTGTACATGTGTAAATGTTAAGAGTATTTTATTGAAAGTTTTATTGTTTTACATTTCTATTTTCCCTTTTTCCCATTTTAGGTCTTGGCACAATTCAGGGTTAAATTGTGTAGTTGGTCTCTTTGTCAGACTTATGTTGCCACTTCTTGGGAGACATGGGTTTGCACCAGACACTGGGGACCAGTGTCAAATCACCGGGGGGAGAGTGTAGCGGATATTTGAATTTAGGGGAAGCATCTGGGTGGTAGTGTAACACTGATTGCTAGGGGATCTGAGGCCCTTTTATGGTTCTTGGAGGACTCTGGTGGTGTGAGGTTCCCTGGGCCTATAGGTGGCGTTGTTGCCGGGGGCCGGAGGTGAACTCACACCGCAGGACTGTGCCTTTTTGTCCTCCCCTGGAGCTGGTACAGCGGGGCGGGGAGCCCGCTGTGACGCAGAGGGAGAGGAGATAAAAGGGGCGGACGCCCTTACCACAGGGTTCAGAGTGCAGAGTCGGAGAACGTGGCCGCACCTAGGCACCTTCAGCTTGGGTGCTGGCGTCCCGGTGTTCCGGGCCCAGGTGCCTTTGACCTGGCCGGAGCGAGAGATGGAGTCCATCTCAGGCACCTTTAGCCTGGGGTGAGGTACTATGGCAGATGCCTGGGGCTCAGTACCTTCGACTGAGTTCCGCGAGAGTGGAGGAATCCGAGGGGGCCCTAACTCCTTGGGTGCCCGTGTCTGAGTTCGTGAGGTCTGGTGTGCAGAACTTCTCTGGAGAGTCCGGCGCAGCATCGCTGGTGACAGAGAGGCCTCCGGTATCTCCCTTGGACGGATATCTTTCCCCTGACAGGGGCCGTACTAGCGAAGGTAATTCACGTTCTACTTCACATAGTCAGTGGCAGTGACTATTCGCCACTGGTGATACCACAGTGGTTGGCAAGAGAAGGTAAAGGATTGTGCCTCGACCTATTCCCATTAAGACTAAGTTGTTGCAAAAGAATCCAACTTAACCGTGCTGTGTGTTGCTGAGAAGAATAAAACTGTGTTGGACCTATTCACTGTGTGGAACTCTGGTTACTAGGAGCAAAGGAGTCAGGGACGAAGGACAGGACTTGACGCTAGGACACCTACACAAAGCCCGATCTTTCTGGCCTTCACCTCTTCACTATGGAGGACATGGGCCGTGGTGTATCTCATCCCTCCCCCTAGCACTAACACCCCTAGAACAAAGAAAGACAAGCCGAGAATGAGAAGGGGTGAGAGGGGTTGAGGTCGCTACAATAATATATATAGAAATTATGTAAAAAAACATACATTTTAAGGAGAATTTCAGACAACCAGTATAGTGAATTTATGGGTGATACCACCCAGAGTAGAGAGTAGCAGTGAATGATTTTGGATCTTCACCACACATTTTATGAATTAAACAGCAAGGTGAGGGGATTTCCCCAGTTCACCCATAAGTATGTGTGCACACTTGTATAAGGGGTTTTCATTACCCTTACTTGGGTCAAAAATATATTATGATTTAATGTTCATTTTTAAGTTCTCTTTTAATTTTTCTATGTTGATGTATTTATATATTAATATATTTTTCTCTTTTAGTGAACTATTATGCAATACCTGAAAAAGCCATAGTCTGGCGAAACATGTAGAGAGATGAATACTTTGCAGCAGTACTGTATGAACAATTTCTTTCTCAATGTTTTAACTTGAATTTTTTTAAATGATTACAATAAAAATCTATTTGTATATCATATTTTTGGTGTGTGGCACCTTTAAAGCCCCATCTATCCTCTTTTTTAAATTGTTCCATTTTTAGGGATGTGGTGCCTAGGGCCGTTTCAGACACCAGTTCCTTTCTTTATTATATACAATAACATTTCGCCTTTTTAAATGGCAGAGTTAGCTGCGGTAATTTTTATGAAGGCAGGCTGAAAACTCACAAAAATACAGGATATAATGTCACATGTTAACATTTTACTGTATATTTTAAAGCTGGTGCATGACACACTGAGGAACAATTTAAGGAAGAATTGTATTTCATGATTCACAGTGGATCCATGAACAGCGCCCCCCGGAGAGCACACATTTGCTGGATAAAGCACAACTTAGAATATAAATTAAGGCCAAAGATCAGCAGGTAGAAAGGGGTCAGCTCAGGCCTGGCCTCTGCTTTTAATATATGTGCCGTTCTTTGTTTTTTGATAGAGATTATTTCATGCCGAACCAAATCTATTCGAAAAAGAAGACGTGCTACTTTTCCTGGCAGAAGCAGCATGTACAGACAGCTAAACCAGAGCCAAAGGGCTCGCCCCACGCACTTTCACTCTGGCGCTGTGCTAATAGTGCATGCACACCATCTGGAGCTTGGCTTTGCCTGAGCTGGTGCTTTGGAGCCTTAAACACTCCTTCGCACCCTCAGCTGTATCACTGTACTTACATGTGCTCTTTAGCACTGCCAGAGGGAGGTGGACAGACAGTAATTGTACAGACAGGAAACACATCTGTCAACTTACACTAATTCCTAGAGCCAGCAGGCAATTACTGAGCTGACATCACAGGAGCGTGAAATATGGAAAGAGCAGCAACACTACATACACATCATGTACATATTAATACCGTGAACTCCACTACTTTTGTTTGCAACGTACAATGCACATAGTGCTATTCATGGGTAGCCAACAAATGCTATGTTAGGTGGAACATTCAGGCCTGCCGTGTAAATATGGAAATTACCCAAAAGTCTTCTACATTTGGAGAGGCGTGTACTCTCTGGCAGATAGTGAGTCTACTTACTTTTTCTGAGTAGTGTTCTGTGGGTAGGGGAGGATATTCACACTGTTCTATCTTCTGACACAGAGAAAACAAGTTCATTTTGTCTCCATAGAAAGGACTCTGTAGTGCTGCCATCTGCACATAAAAATAAAATCGGTAAACACATAAAAAGTGTTCAGAACACTGCTAGAGTCAAATAAATGATAACAAACAGGATTTAACCACTTAAGTCCTGGAAAGTTCACCCCCCTTCACGACCAGGCCAATTTTTGCGATGCAGTACTGCGTTATTTTAGCTGACAATTGCGCGGTCGTGTAACACTGTACACAAATAATATTGATGTCCTTTTTTTCCCCACAAATAGAGCTTTCTTTTGGTGGTATTTGATCACCTCTGCGATTTTTATTTTCTGCTAAAAAAATAAAAAAAAGACCGAAAATTTTGAAAAAAAACGTATTTTTTTTGTTTCAGTTACAAAACTTTGTAAATAATTACGTTTCCTCCTTCACTGATGGGCACTGATAAGGCGGCACTGATGGGCACTGATGAGGCGGCATGGATGGGCACTGATGAGGTGGCACGAATGGGCACTGATGAGGTGGCACGAATGGGCACCGATAGGCAGCACGGATGGGCACCGATAGGCAGCACGGATGGGCACCAGTAGGCGGCACGGATGGGCACAGATAGGTGGCATGGATGGGCACAGATAGGCGGCACGGATGGACACAGATGGGCACAGATAGGCGGCACGGATGGGCACAGATGGGCACAGATAGGTGGCACGGATGGGCACAGATAGGCGGCACGGATGGGCACCGATAGGCGGCACGGATGGGCACTGATAGGCGGCATGGATGGGCACTGATAGGTGGCACGGATGGGCACTGATAGGTGGCACTGTACTGTAATGTGTTACTAAACAATAATGCCTGCCAATCAGTGATGCCCATTGTGGGCACTGATTGGCATCCATTGTGGGCACTGATTGGCATACATTAGGGGCACTGATTGGCATCCCTGGTGGTCTAGGGAGGCATACCTGGTGGTGGGCATCCCTGGTGGTCTGGTGGCATCCCTGGTGGTCCAG
This sequence comes from Rana muscosa, assembly GCA_029206835.1. Classification (NCBI taxonomy): domain Eukaryota; kingdom Metazoa; phylum Chordata; class Amphibia; order Anura; family Ranidae; genus Rana; species Rana muscosa. The sequence goes on along the minus strand of CM055125.1, from coordinate 272,527,469 downwards.
TGTGGGCATCCTCGGGGGAGCTGCGCTGATAATCGATCAGCACAAACCCCCCTGTCAGAGGAGCAGCCGATCGGCTCTCCTCTACTCGCGTCTGACAGACGCGAGTGAGGAAAAGCTGATCACCCGCTTTTCCTGTTTACATCGCGATCAGCCGTGTTTGGACACGGCTGATCATGTGGTAAAGAGTCTCCGTCGGAGACTCTTTACCTAGATCGGTGTTGTGGGGTGTCAGACTGACACCCTGCAACAACGATCGCCGCGATGCGCGCCCCCGGGGGTGCGCAGCGGCTCAAAATCCTGAGGACGTCATATGATGTCCAGTCAGGATTTTGAAACCACTTTGCCGCCGTCAATCTGCTATAGGGCGGGCGGCAAGTGGTTAAAGGATAAGTTCACTTTTGGAACATGTTACATGTCCTACCCATTTTTAGGTTGGGACATGTACCATATTCCAGCATCTGCAACTTCTCCCCCTGATCCCCCACCTTCCTGTGACAGCCCAATCTATCTGTTGATAGTACAGAGTCTTGGAGGCACTCTGCACATGCTCAGTTTGGTGTGTATTGCTAGGGCCAATAAGTACTGTCCAGACAGAGGGTCGGGGGTCATGCAGCCTCATAGGACAGTCAGAGTAGAATGAAAACTTCTCCTACGAGCTTTAACCAGTGCTTTGCTGGACACTCATAGAAGTCCCAAGACTGCTCTTACTGCTGATGTAAAAAGGTATTTAGCAGTTAATATTTACTAAAATTATTGCATTTCCATGTTCTGTGTACCGTGAGAGACCAAATATAGTGAATGCAGGTTCCTGGGTTTAGTAACACTTTAAGTATATACAAATGCTCACTTTAATTATCCAATCATTCCTGTTTACTTATAATATCCCACAAAAATTGCTTTAACCACAATTAGCTAACTGAAGTGAATTGATTGTTCACAAATGAGAACAATTTGTCAAAGATTAACCATGACACAATAAATGATGGGGTCTATTTATAAAAATATCGCTGCAACTGCCCATTTCTGTCTAGGAGCCACACAAACCTCTCTTCCAGCAAGAGCCCTTTCCCCACATCCTGTTCCCCCAATGGAATGTGGGGGTTTGGGGGGGCGTACTTATAGGAATCTGGAAATTAATCATTTAAAATGACCTTTATGAAATAGAACAGCAACACCTATTTAACAGGTTTTTAAAAAGTTTATTAATGCCAGCATTGCCGGCAGAAGCAAATACATATAAATCTCATCATCCAGCAAGGTAATTCACTTCAATCAGGATGAACTGTTGGCCGCTGCTCTGTGCACAGTCCCAATGGTAAATGAAAGCCGTAAAAATACTCTACGGCCTTTACACTAACAATAAATCACGCAAATTGCTAAATTAATTGCTGGGATTTTATTTGTTTATCCCAATCTGGATAATATATGGTCTGGGACTAAGTGAAGCTAAGAGAAGGGCCAACATGACTGGGGTGAGCAGAAGAGACAAAGTTGTACAGTGGGCTGGGGAATTTATTTCTAATAAATAAATCTTACTTGCCTGATAGGAAGGTTGGGGGATCGGGGTTGGTGCCTTGGTATGAGGAGAGAGGGCTGAACCATGTTGGGCTTCAGTCAGAGCTTGTACCAGAATCGGTGAGGTTTCTCCCTCAGGGATATATATTTTTGGCATTGTTAGGTTTTCTTTATGCCAACTTTTGTTTGTCTATTTATTTGCCCTTTTGTACAGTAGGTCTTTATGCTCCTATTTCTTTTATGCATTGGTGTAGTGGTCATTTTGCTGGTCATTTTGCTGATTTCATAGCAGCAGGTAGAGGTCTCTGGGTCTTTGATGGTGGTGCTGTCTTAAAATTATGGAGGGTTTTAGGCTGGGCCCATTTTTAGGTATGCATGTCCCTTCCCAGCAATAGGTCTAGGCAATGCTGTATTCTGGCCTAGGCCAACAAGGCCCAGGCCTAGGGCAGCACAGAAAGAGTCCCCGCCGGCTTGCGCTGTTAGTGTAGCGCCAGTCTTATGGGGCGGACTGGGCTGAGAGGTAAAGTCTAGCACCCCCATAAAGCGGCCGCACTGCTTCCGGTATGCGGGCGGCTGGCATTCCATAACTGTGGAGGGGGGGGGGCGCAGCTTCTAATTTTGACTGTCCTATCAGCCTGGACCACAAATCTTCCTCACTGTGCTATATGTTTCTGCTGCACCATTGGCATGGTTATATCTTCTTAGTCCTCTCCATAAAATTATCAGAAATTTGTGCTTAAAGTAGAACTATAGGCAACACTTTTTTTTTTTCATTTTCGATAGAGTAAGGGAGGGTTATAGCCCCTGTCAGTTTATTTTTTACCATCCCTGTCCCAATTACAGAGATTTCCCTTCACTTCCTGCCCCATAGCCAAACAGGAAGTGAGAGGAAATCTATGCAAATTAAGGGACTCCATTGCCCCCCCCAGGCCCTCACAACTAGTGTCCCTACTCGAAAATTTCAGGGCGGGTCTTAAACAGAAAGGGGTGTGGCCTTGACAGGAAGGGGTGGGTCATATTTAAATTAGGGGGTGCATGAGTTTAGTCAGGCCTAGGGCAGCACAAAACCTAAATACACTACTGGGTCTAGGTTGATAACATTAACTTTACTGGGTTGTATCTGGGATTACAGAGGTGGTTCATTGTCCCGAAACAGCAGCAGTTGTTGTTGTGTTTATAAGTGTCTTTCAAGACCTTGGACCTGGTAGGATCTATTACTGCTCTGGTAATGTTTAGTCTGTATGTTATGCGTTGATTGCATTATTCGCCAAGGTTGTATTAAACTTCTTTGTGTTAAAATAAAGGGCTGCTATGGCCACTCGACTCCAAAATTGATATTTGGTGTCTGGTCAAAAGAGATGGGTGAAGTGTTGTGTTGTATTTTGGGTTACTGGGGTAGGCATATATTGAGCCTTGGTACTCTGCAAATCCCTCTGTCATAAGTTTGAAACAAAAAACTTGTCAAATCAGGTACTACCTTTTATTCTCTTTATAATTGCAGCCAAGTTGGTTGAATGACTCTTTGTGCTTCTCAACTAGGCTAATAAACTGTCTAATAATGATCCAGCCACTACACATTTAGAACACGTCAAAAATCTCTGGTCCAAAAATCAGGTTCTCCTCTCTAAAATACAATTTTCTCTTAACATGACTTCTCTAGAGACAACAAAAAGGGTGGAAACATGCTGTATGGTGTGAATAGGGCACATAGAAACCAATTGTTTTTGAAAGGTCATTTCCATAGGCGTGCGCACAGGGTGTGCCAGGTGTGCCCAGGCACACCCTAATCACCCTGTGCAGCACAGATTCCCCCTACTGTCCTGGTTCTCATTTTGCCCCCAGCAGCGCTGCCGGCTTCCCTCCTCTGCTTTCGGCTGTTGCTGCTAGGATGTTTTAGGAGTGGGGAAGGGGCCAGTAAATATGTAATTTACCAGCCCCTTCCCTTTCTAAATAAACATTGTGAGTGATCGGTAGTGTGTGTTTGGGCTTTGGGGTGCACACCCTAATGCAATAGGCTACGCACACCTATGGTCATTTCATTGAGCCTGCATTAATTAATGGAGACCAACACAGCCCCAATGATATGGTGTGAATAATCCTTACAGCACATGGCAGACCGAATCTGATCAGTCTCCAATGCCCCGTACACACTGTCGGGATTCCCGACAGAAAAAGTAAGTTGGGAGCTTTAGGTCGGGAATTCCGACCGTGTGTATGCTCCACCGGACTTTTTCTGTTGGGAATTCCGACAAAAATAGATTAAGAGCAGGTTTTCAATTTTCCTGTCGGAATTTCAGACTGACTTTTTCCCCGTTGGAAATCCCGACCGTGTGTACGGGGCATAAGGTATACACCTTCAGTTAACTAATTGATTAAAGCGGAGGTCCACCCAGAAAAAAAATCTACTTTAAAAATCCTAAAAAAAAAAGAAAGAAATTAATAGAAAAAATATATTTTTTTATACTCACCCGAAATGCCTGTTGCTATGCGGAAGTCCCCTAATCTGCCTCTACTGTGCCTCTTCCTTGTCCTCAGATTGAGAACTTCCATTTCCTCTTCTTGTGAATGGGGCGCGCTGCCTTCTGGGAACTGTGTGTATCCCAGGAGGCAAACCGCCCATTCACAAAGCGCCGTGCGAGTGGCGCATGCGCAGTAGGAAACGGGCAGTGAACCCGTAAGGCTTGAGGAACTGTTACCTGCCAGCAGCGATCGATCGCCGTGGCGGGACTGACATCGCGGGCGAGTAGGACAGGTAAGTGTCCTTATTAAAAGTCAGCAGCTACACTGTTAGTAGCTGCTGACTTTTTTTTTTTTTTAAACTGGCTGCACCTCCGCTTTAAGTAAACGGAGTGCAGGATTCCAATAAATGTAAACATAACGTATGGTATGTGATCTTCTCCATAGGTTTTTGGGGCATACAGCCAATAGTAAATGATAATACTGTTTTTTGTCACATTTCTTTACAGTCGAGCAGGGATGATTTCTGGTTTCTCACTAGCACACTCAAAATTACTATAGTGAAGCTCTTAATTCTCCAATTTTCTGTAAGCCAGAGGACAATATGCAAAGTGTAGTATGGTATGGTAACCAGTCAGAAATTATCTTTCATTCACCTGACTTCAATAAAGTAACTTTTGATTGGTTATAAATAACTGCATTTAGCACACTGGTATTGGCCATTGCACAGGTTCAAGGAATAGACCCACTTCTTGGTTATTTTGGTCACATACAGCATACAAACAATATGATCCTATTAAACTGTATTTTACATAGGGGTCCATCTGCAGTGGTGTAGTGGTTAGCACTTTCACCTAGCAGCAAAAGGGTCACTGGTTCAAATCCCAACCACAACACCATCTTCCTGGAGTTTGCATGTTCTCCCTGTGTCTGTATGGGTTTCCTTCGGGTACTCCGGTTTCCTCCTGTCCTCCAAAGACATGCTGGTAGGTTAATTGGATCCTGTCCAAATTGGCCCAGTATATATGTGTGTCCCAAGCGTGTCAAGATCCTACGGGGTAAATGACCGCACCAGCCAGCAAGACACTGGCTGCAAATAGCGACTTGAGGTGATTCAGTTTGCATTTGTAACGCTATACAAGTCATTCATTCATTTATAAAGCCATCCGATCTTTAAGTGACTGCTATAACCACTTAAAGACCGGATGTTATACTACCTTCCTTTCCATGCCATTTTTCAGTTTTCAGTGCTGTTATAGTTTGACTGACATTTACTCAGTTATACAGCACTGTATCCATATGGATTTTTTTTATCACTGTTATCAGACATATAGAGCTTTTTTTTGGTAGTATTTACGTTGTAATAACCAGTCTTTTTTTTACTATATAAAGGAACCAACATACATGTTATAAATCCCTGACCGGTGTTGGAGATGTGGGAAACAGGGTGGAATTACAGTATGGTACATGTCTGGTGGTGGTCCTGTTCTTATTAGGCCCTATTGGGGTATCTTTCAACTATGCCACCAAAGTACAGTAACTGCCTGGCCCAAGACCCAAACCTTGTTATCTATTATATCTGGATTAGTTAAAAAGACCAAAAAAGGCCTCCTCAGATTCCTCCTATCTGCTGTCAGAGCCCTGATTCCTAGGCATTGGAGGACAACTAAAGTTCCTATTAGTGATTGGGTTGATGAGTTTAATCATATTGTGAGGGTGGAGGACTAAACAGCTAGTCCACAAGAATGACAGCCAAAGATTATAGCACCTTGGTGGACTTGGATTGACTTTTCCAGCTCATCCAAACTTCAGTGTTCTCAAAGAATATTCAGGAACTACTCCCAATGGGGGAACCCTCCCTTTTTATATTCTCTACTTTCTTTTTTTGTTTTTCTCCTTCTTTTCTCCTTCTTTTCCCACTTCTTCTCTTCCAGCCTCTATACATTTTCTTCACTCCCTCATTTTCTGAGGTTATTGAGATGATACACACCTTACTTTGAGCACTACAATGCCATTAGCTATCACGGCATTCACACAATTCCATTTAAGCCGTTTTATAGGACATGTTGCTAGTGCTACACTAGTATGTATTGCATCTCAGTGGTTATCGAAAACGGGGAAGTTTCATCCCTTTTATCTCATTGTACCTCAACTACTGCCCTTTGACCCCTGACTTATTTTCTGTGTATTTGTGTTCAAATACCGTATATACTCGAGTATAAACCGACCCGAATATAAGCCGAGGCACCTAATTTTACCACGAAAAACTGGGAAAACATATTGAATCGAGTATAAGCCTAGGGTGTCCATCTGCATGCCTCACTGTGCCTCACTTTGCCTCACTGTGTCCATGTGCATGCCTCACTGTGCCTCACTGTGCCTCACTGTGTCCATGCCTCACTGTGTCCATGCCTCACTGTGCCTTACTGTGCCCATGCCTCACTGTGTCCATGCCTCACTGTGCCCATACCTCATTGTCACTGTGCCCATGCCTCACTGTGTCCATGCCTCACTGTGCCTTACTGTGGCCATGCCTCACTGTGTCCATGCCTCACTGTGTCCATGCCTCACTGTGCCTTACTGTGGCCATGCCTCACTGTGTCCATGCCTCACTGTGCTTTACTGTGGCCATGCCTCACTGTGTCCATGCCTCACTGTGTCCATGCCTCACTGTGTCCATGCCTCACTGTGCCTTACTGTGTCCATGCCTCACTGTGTCCATGCCTCACTGTGTCCATGCCTCACTATGCCTTACTGTGTCCATGCCTCACTGTGTCCATGCCTCACTGTGTCCATGCCTCACTTTGTCCATGCCTCACTGTGCCCATGCCTCACTGTGCCCATGCCTCATTGTCATCACTGTGCCCATGCCTCACTGTGTCCATGCCTCACTGTGCCCAATCTCCCTACCTGATCTCTGGCGCTGTGTGACTAGACTGACTTTTAACATGGGAGTCTATGGAAGGGGTGCCCGGCTTTGAAAAATCAGTGCTCCCCAGCCGTAGGTCCCCTGGATAACAAACTTTGCACACTTGTAGAGGAAGAGTGGGGCTACACGTGTGCAAAGTTTGGCCGGGATCAGGCGCACAAAGTTGAAGTCGGACACAGACTCGAGTATAAGCCGAGGGGGGCATTTTCAGCACAAAAAAATGTGCTTAAAAACTCGGCTTATACTCGAGTATATACGGTACTCAATAAATCTTACTCTTAAAAAACAATAATGTGGAGTATAGCACATTTGAACAGATAGCGGTATCAGCTCCTCATTATAAATAGCCACTATTGTATATAATGGTACAGTTCACATCTTTGTGTTTCAATGCAATTCGTTTTCTGAAAATGTTGTTTTCTGCAATTTTCCTGCAGGTGTAGTAATGTGCAGGTTCCAAAGGAATGAATGTTACCACGTGTGCTAGATATGCATGTTCATGTAGAGAATTGTACAGAAAGTTCTCTTCCCCATAGGAAATACATGTCACAACACATATAAGCAAACTAAAACACTTATATATACATATATATATATATATATATATATACACCACACTTAAAAATGAATGCACGATAAATAGAACTAAATAATGCTCCTATTTGCTCCAAAAAAAATGGAAAATCTGTGCTCCGTGACTCCTCAGCCTGTATTAGAATGATGAGAAAGGGTTAATTTAGACTCCAGGTTCAGCAAGCAAGCCGCAGCATTTTCCCACTGCTTATGACCCCTTACTGTGTCCCAGCTGCTTATTAAACCATTATGTGATTGGAGAGCTCCTTGTCACTGTCCTTCACTGTCACCCCCCCCCCCCCCCCCAGCATTGAGCCATTCTGCAGCCCTGTACTAATGAGCTTATACTGGGTAATTGTTGATATTATCCTGTTTTGCTGTGAGCAGCGTGTGCTGCTCAGCTTGTTTCGGGGCCTTTTCTTGGCTGATGTTTAATGCCTCTCGTTAGGATTTTAATAAGGGATTATTTGATAATTATTCTGCCCTTACGTCCTTAGGTTAGATATTCTGCTCATTACTATGCATTGTGACAGGGATCCAATGCAGAGTGACTGTCCTTCCATGACAGACATTAAACCCCCATTGTGACAACAGAAGAAAAAAAAAACATTTCCGCACCACAAACACTGTCATTAGGAAACATTCTAACCCATCGCTGCGCTGGTTTAACACAATGCCACATAAAACTTACTGAATTATTTACAACTTACTTGGTGCATTTGGGTATCGTGAAATTTCAATTTAAATCGCAAAAAAATGGGGAACGCATGTTTTTTAGGCCAGACTCCAAAATAGGCTCCAAATATACATGAGTACAATCAAATAGAGTCTCCTTCCTGTACACAACAATCCCTGGGCATGCTTGCTATGACTATGGCTATGCTATGATCATACCATAACCCTACTGTCAAGAAGCTGAACAGTATTTTTCTTATACAAACACATAATCTAATTATTGCATATTGGTAAGAGAGGGTTTATATGCACTCACATTTTGCAATATCTTTAACAAGGTAATTATTATTATTATTATTAAAAAAAAATGCTTGTAAACGCAGTCTTACCCATGGTCGATGGACCCTCAATGCGTATGACTATAATAAGCGTGGAGATTCTGATCTTCTTAATCTAGCTCCCTTACTGGGCAGGATGCAGTGACCTATAAGCCCCCATAACACTTCTGGAAGAGCAAGGTCTTCAAACTCTTCCTGAAGCTTAACAAATTGGTGGTGTTTTTTAGGACCAACGGTAAATCATTCCAAACCTTGCCCCCCTGCACCGAGAAAGCATGTCCTCCTCGTCTCTGTTTCCTCACTCTAGGGACAACGACATTCGTTTGTCCCGCTGAATGTAATGCTCTACTAGGAGCATACCGTGTGAATTTTTTCCGGAGGTACTCTGGTCCACCTCCATGGACTATCCTATGCATAAAACAGCCAATTTAAACAGAACCCGCTCACAGACGGGCAACCGTTGCAAGGTATTGCAAGGTATTCAAAATTGGGGTGATATGATCTCTCCTACCAGCACGCTGCGGCGTTCTGAATTAGTTGGAGTCTATGCATGATCTTTTTAGGTAGGCCAAGATACAGAGCATTACAGTAGTCCAACCGAATGGAAATTGTTGCATGGATCAGAGCAATCTTATCCGAGTCATCATCCAGATAGCAGAAAAGGGCCCGCAGGAGCTTTAAGTGAAAGTGGCAAGAACTCACCACTCCACTCATCTGAGGGTCCAGAGTCAATCTGGAATCCAAGATGACCCCAAGGTTCCTCACCCGGTTCGCCACCTCAGCCGGATCATTGAACGAGGAAGGCCACACAGGAATAGGAGTGTCTTCCTCCCTGTCACTGAAGATGATAATTTCAGTTTTTGTGCCATTTAACTTAAAAAAGTTGGCACTCATTCACAGATTGATTTCTGTTTTCCCTTGACATGTTCAGATAAATCTGGGTGTCATCTGCATACACATGGAACTGCAGACCATGGCGTCGGATCAGGTTGGTCAGTGGTCTCATTTAGATGTTAAACAGGATTGGCGACAGCGCCGAACCCTGTGGTACCCCACAGGACAGGGAGCTGTAATTAGAATGATAGGCTCCCAGCCTCACCCGTTGTGCCCTATCCTGGAGGAACAAAACCATCCATGCCAATTCCATCCCCTCGATCTTGGCCATATTTTTAAGTCTATGCAGTAGCTGTGTTTGATCGATGGTGTCAAAGGCAGCTGACAAATCCAGAAGTATCAAAGCTACGGTTTCACTGTCGTCCAGGGTACGAAGTATATAGTCTTGGACATTGACTAGGGCTGTCTCGGTCCCACGTCCAGGTCGGAAACCTGACTGGAGGTAGTCTAGAATGGAGTTGGATTCCAGATGACTCTGAATCTGCTGGACTACGACTCTTTCAAAGATCTTAGCAAGAAACACCAAGGTGGAAATAGTTTGGTTATCCTCTGGATGGGCCGTGTCGAGGCCGACCTTCTTCAGCAGTGGAATAACCACTGCTTTTTTCAGATCGACAGGGACGCATCCAGTCAGGAAGGAACTATTTATAATCTCAGTGATGTATGGGGCCAGGGTAGCTGCGGAGTCCTTCACAAGCTGGGCAGGGCAAGGATCCAGACACGAGGAGGAGGCCCTCAAAGAGCACATCACCACCAGTACCTGTTCAATAGTGACAGATGAGAAAAAAGGAGAAGGGTGTACAGTCAGACTCCTCATTCTCCTCACGGTATGAAGAAGGTGCCATGGGGATATTTTCCCTGATCAGGCTTATTTTTCTGATGAAGTAATCAGATCTCTAGTAATGTAGTTTCAATTGTAATTTTCATTAAAGGAGAAGTAGGGTCAAAGCTTATTTGACCCTACTTCTCCTGTAGGTCACAGGAGTGCACTTCCTTCTGCATTCCTGTGACCCGTGAGTATGTAGGTTTGTTTGTTTTTTTTCCTTTTCAAAAGCCATACTTCTCTTTTCATTTAATAGTCGTGGTATACTTCATATAGTTACATTGGTCCCGCTTGGACTAATGTTATTATGCATATACGATAACTGGCTGATGCCCCGGTAAGCTAGAAATCACTAAAGTAGACAACACCACTCTAGTGATCTCCACTAGCTTCCAGGTCCTGTGCTGAGGGGCTGTCCTGCTACATTGTGAGCACAGGAGGTTGGCTGCTTGGAACGGGCGCCATTCAGAGAATACTTTGCATTTTCTGATTGCAAGAGGTGGAGAATTGGGGAGGTGACATCACACTGTTGCATGGTACACTGATGTCACTATCAGGTTAAAGCAAGAATTGTATTAGATTGTAAGCTCCCAGGAGCAGGGCCATCCTAACCCAATTGAATTGTATTGTTGCTGTATTGGCTCCCTTTATGTTTAAAGCGCTGCGCAAACTGTTGGCGCTATATAAATCCTGTATAATAATAACATTGAAAAAAAATTTGTCTAGATCAGCCGGGTTTTTTTGGGGTTTTTCTCAATGTTCCTTGGCTGATTGGCCTCCCATTTGATGGTACCCCTATAGTTCCACAGTCAACGATACTTTTCAGAAACAGCTGCATGACGCCAATGACATTTTAAGCAGCCCATAGATGATTTGATTTTCCCCCATCAATGCAGTCAGTGTTGATGGGGGAATGCCTTCTGCAGCGCTATTGTGTTTTCCTGCTGGCAGTTATTGAATGTAAAAAATCTGAATGGCTGGTTGTACAATCAGCCTTTCCATACTCTATCCTCTGGGGTTTAGAAAGGCTGGTATAGTTACATGTTGGGTGTCATTCAACCCGAAAAGGCTGAGGACATCTTGTGGTGAAAGGGAAGTAATGTTGGGAAAAGTTCCAGATTGAAAGGTGAGTATTGCAACCTGTACAGCTTTCTTATTTTAAGTGGCTGTTGGGGGATTATTTTGTTAAAAAAAAAAAAGAGTCGGGCATAATATTGTAGCTCCTTTATTATGATTTCTGTACAACAAAGGGTTATACAGTTGCAGACATAGAACTAAACTGGGAGTTTAGTACACCGGTACATTTGGAGTACTTGGTGTTCATTTGGGCTTGTTCACACAAAATGCTGTATTTTACTGTGCAGGTAGCTGTTAATTTTTACTAACAGTAAGCTGCAAGTGAGGGGGTGTTGTGATGTGTGTTTCAGTGCATTGCACTAATTACTCTTTCTTAAAAAAAAACAAAAAAACATTTTAATTGAAGTGTTACAAAATTACACTTAAAGTGGTTGTAAACCCACTTAAAAAAAAAAAAACCTGCAACCATACTAGCTCATTATTAATTACTTGGATCGAAGCCCCCGCAGCGGTCCCTGTACACCGCTCTGGCGGGCGACATCACTCCTGGAGTTACTTCTGGGTATCACAGGCTCCGGCGCTGTGATTGGCCGGAGCCGCAATGACGTCACTCCCGCGCATGCGCTAGGGAGCCGCCGGTAACGGCATACTAGCTGAAGCAACGGCACGGACATGCCTTTGCTTTAGTGCACATGTGCCAATGACGTCGGCACATGCTGATACAGGGGATATCTCCTAAACCGTGCAGGTTTAGGAGCTATTCGGGGTAGCTACAGGTAAGCCTTATTATAGGCTTAACAACCACTTTAATTTATTGTTTCACACAGTGCCATGCGGTACCTTCCTGTGGACGGTGGTAACATGTCTGCATTTTACCGCAGTTGCGTTGCAGTGTGAACAGAATACATAGAAAACAATTGTTTGCTATGTGTCCTAGTAGTGATTGGCATTTACCCAATATAGAAAAATGCCACTCACTGCTCTAAGTTTGAATAAGCCCATAGTCACATTCTCCCTGAATGGAGTCGTTCTCATCTGTGTGTTTACCCGCAGAGTACGGCGCGCTTGTAAATATATATATGAAGATTAACTGATGTCTATGCCATATGTTGAGATCAATTTGCAGTGTTCTTGCACTATTTTCAGGAACTATGTTATTGGGCTTCCATTATACAAACAGATTCACATGACTTTGTACAGTGATGTACAGTAATGTGCACCCTAGTGCACTCTTATGCCCCGTACACACGATCAAATTTTTCGTCGGGAAAACCTTGGATGTTTTTTTCCGACAGAATTCCGCTCAAGCTTGGCTTACATACACACGGTCACACAAAAGTTCTTGGAACTTTCGACCGTCAAGAACGCGGTGACGTACAACACTACGACGAGCCGAGAAAATGAAGTTCAATGCTTCTGAGCATGTGTCGAATTGTTTCTGAGCATGCATCGGAATTTTGCGCATCGGAATTGCTACAGACGATCCGAATTTCCGATCGGAATTTTTCCCGTCTGAAAAATTAAGAATCTGCTCTCAATCTTTTGCTGGTGGAAATTCTGACAGCAAAAGTCAGATGGAGCATACACACGGTCGAAACCAAAAGCTCACATCGGACTTTTGCTGGCGGAATCCCGACCGTGTGTACGCGGCATTAAAGCAAGGATAAAGAAGTCCCCATTTTTGTTTAGCCAGTCCTTACTTAACCGTTCCCAAAAGAAAGACAACACAAACATATGTTATTAGAAACATTAACACTTGGAGCCGCTCATGAAAACATATGCAAAAGTGCTTGTCAGAAATGTGCATTGCTCCATGTACATTGATGTAAAGTGGCCCCAAGGGACGATTATATCAAACGTGTCATATGACAGAAATACAGAGGCTGACCCAGTGTCTTTAATACTTTCTAAGTCACTGATCTAGCACAAATATGCAGATCAGGCATGTCTGAGCAATGTCAGAGGTCCTCATCTGCATACTTGTTCTGGGTCAGAATGCTGGTTGCCTGGCAATGTCTGGCATCAATATTTTTGGTCATTTATTGAAAAAACAAGAATATTGGTGTTGACTTACTAAAACAGCAGAGTACAAAATCTGGATCAGCTGTGCATGGTAGCCAATCAGCTTCTAACTTCAGCTTGTTAAATTAAGCTTTGATAGAAAAAACCTGGAAGCTGATTGATTTCTATGAAGAGCTGCACCAGACTCTGCACTCTTCAGTTTTAGTAAATCAACCACACAGTGTCAGGCAAAGTCAGAAATCCTTATATCTGTTCTTGTGCTGGGTCAGTTAGTCAAAGCACTATAGCCGAAGAAGGAGAAGTCATTGATTGCAGCTCATATATGTCTGGAATGACAGGTCTCTTATAGTCATGTCTGCACTAGCACAGTGCCCTATGAACAATTTATATATATATATATATATATATATATATATATATAGGGCCTTTTTTCAGGGGCAATGCAGTTCTGGCACCTCCAGCACTGTACAAGGGGTACTGGGGTGTGATGGAGGGGAGGGTCTACTGATGCTGGCTGCTGGGGTGTCTATTGTACCTGGAGGGGATCCATTTTTACTGGTGGAGGATCTTTTGTTACTAAGGGGTTAATTGTTCCTGGAAGGGATCTACTGTTTAGGGAGAGGTCTACGGTTACTGGAGAGTCTATTGTTGTTGTCTGCTGGGAGATCTGTTGTTTCTGCGGGGGTCTATTGTTGCTGGGGGGGATATATTGCTGCTGTGGGGGATCTATTTGTATTGCTTTGCTTATTATCATTACCAAATACATAACATTACAAAATAATACTTGGCTCTATATTCTTGATAAAACGCCCTAGTGGGAGCTGGGTAGGGGGTGGAATCTGTTGCAAAGTACGATTGATAGGTGCAGCGGAGTCAGTTCAGATCAGACATTGGGGTTGATTTACTAAAGGAAAATCCACTTTGCACTTGAAAGTGCACTGAAAGTGCACATGGAAGTGCAGATGCTGTACATCTGAGGGGGACATGCAAGGAAAATAAAAAACAGCATTTTAGCTTGCACATGATTGGATGATAAAATCAGCAGAGCTTCCCCTAATTTCAGAGCTTCCCCTCAGATTTACAGCGATCTAGAGCGACTGCACTTCTATGTGCACTTTCAAGTGCAAAGTGGATTTTCCTTTAGTAAATCAACCCCATTGTGTAGTAACAGGAACTGGCTTCTTTATTGGAACATAACCACACTAGCAAAGATGTAACTTCACATTGTAAGAAGAATCACAGACAGGAAAAAGTAACCAACAAGTACATCACAGTATACAGGAAATACAACACATCATAGAGAAATACATAGCATAGCATATCACTGAGCATTAGCGACATCTTGTGTCCTTTTTCTAAACTGCAGTCAAATACAGTAAGCTAAGCTGAAAGTTTGTTGTATCTCCAACAGAATCAAGGGTCAGTGCTCAGAGGTGGGTAGGGGCAGAACCAAGAGTCAGTGCTCAGAGGTGGGTAGGGGCGGAACCAAGGGTCAGAGGTGGGTATGGGCGGAACCAAGGGTCAGTGCTCAGAGGTGGGTAGGGGCAGAACCAAGGGTCAGTGCTCAGAGGTGGGTAGGGGCGGAACCAAGGGTCAGGGCTCAGAGGTGGGTAGGGGCGGAACCAAGGGTCAGTGCTCAGAGGTGGGTAGGGGCAGAACCAAGGGTCAGTGCTCAGAGGTGGGTAGGGGCGGAACCAAGGGTCAGTGATCAGAGGTGGGTAGGGGCAGAACCAAGGGTCAGTACTCAGAGGTGGGTAGGAGCGGAACCAAGGGTCAGTGCTCAGAGGTGGGTAGGAGGCTGAGACATGAAGTGGGGTGTTCCTGCACCTATTCTCTGAGAAAAAAAATCACTGTGTGTGTATATATATATATATATATATATATATATATATATATATATATATATATATTACAACCTAAACAAGTAGGTGGAGTCAAGCATTTCTCATCAAGGTACTGGTATTTTTTTGGAGCACTACACTAAAAATGTGGCAAAGATGCCAATAGCTATTAGGCTTCCTAAGCACCTATGGGTTCATGCAATGCATGGTAAAGCACGGTTGCCAGTGCCATTTATTTTGAGTGCCATCCAAATACCGCCTTGCCAAATGCTGTGGTGAAGTACAGTAAACAAAAGAGTCTTGTCCAGTTTTAAATGCATTCCAGAGCATTGGCAGCCAAACAAAACAAATAGGCTGCCTTATTGCAATACTTGGTAATGTGCAAGCAGCAACAAACCACAATGATATCAGGGGCTGCTGACATTTATCCAGAGTCCTTTTTTTAAGTTACTATAGGATTAAATAAAATTAAAAAAGTTTTAATGAACCACAGCAAAGCCGAAAACAGACACACCTTTTTTTGATGCAGCATACTACAAAGCACAGTTTTGGTGTTGTGTTGTGCAGTGAAGCAATGTGTTTCCTGTTACGGTATAAGTGCAGTGGGGAGCCATTCAACCACACCACAGTATATATGTTACCCCAATGCATAGATCTGAATGAGCCCTAAAGTGTGGTAAAATTTGTACATACTTTAGTAAAGCTATTTAAAAAATCATTGACCAAAGCCGTTTGATCTCAACAGAATGTGTGCTGAATATAACATTTTTAGCTGAGCACAACCACTGTTAAAGCCATATTCTGAGATACTTTTTATTTGTCTTTTTAAAAAAATTAATAATAATCTGTCAACCTTTTTTTTATCCTTATCCCAACATACCTTCCACAATGAACCCACCACCATCGAATGCAAAAGACAATCTAATTGCCTGACAGATTCATGCATTAGACCATCTCCAAGGCTAGAGACACCTGTCTAGCAGCTGCCCTTTTATGCCCTGTACACACGGTGGGTTTTTCAGATGAAAAAAGTCTGATGGACTTTTTTCATCGGAAAAAACGATCGTGTGTGGGCCCCATCAGACTTTTTTCCATCGGTGTTAAAAAATAGAACATGTTTTAAATTTTTCCGATGGAAAAAAACCGATAGGAAATTCTGATCGTCTGTGTGGAACTCCAAAGGAGAAAAAACCCACGCATGCTCAGAATCAAGTGTTTTACGTCACAGTGTTTTGGACGGTCGGAATTTTGTCTGATGGTGTGTAGGCAAGACTGATGAAAGTCAGCTTCATCGGAATTCCGACGGAAAATTCCATCGCATTTGACTCCATCGCAAATCAGATCGTGTGTACAGGGCTTTAGTGTTTTTTCTAGCAAAATGCATGTTTTATATGGATAAATGGTAACGCAGGTTACCTGATGATCATGCTGATCATACAAAAAAATGCATAGGTATATACAGAGGTTTAGTTGGCGCCTCTGTATACAGCACTCCTGAATCACAGGGTTCTTAGGTAGGGTGACCACATTTCCGAACTGCCATTCAGGGACACCCCCCCCCCACCCCCCGCACACGCCCTCGCTCCAGCCCCCCAAAAAAATACTTTTTTTTGGCAGTTTTTGGAAAAACAAAAGCAAACAGTGGTCACCAGTTTAGACAGGTGATATAATTTTTTTACATATATATTTTTTATTGCCCCCACTTGTCAGCTTCATTTTTTTACTGCCCCCCACTTGTCGGCCTCATTTTATTGCCCCCACTTGTCAGTTTCATTTTGTATTTCCCCCCACTTGTCAGCTTGATTTTTATTGCCCCCCAGGGCAGGGTCCCACTTTGTAAGCCTCATTTATTACTGTACTGTTCCCAGCCCCAGTTCTCCGACTTGTCATCTGACCTGCTCCAATCAGGTTCCATTTGCTCACCTTCTAATCTGGACTGGTCTGGTGTGGTGGGCGGTTGAGCGCCAGTCTTTGTTCCCTGGTCCAGGCTGGGGGGCCCCCCTCAGGCAGTCGGGCGGCTCGGGCAATGCGCTGTGGGAGTCGGGACGGGAGGAGTGAGGCACTGGGGTAAAAGCCTTGCTCCTCTCGGCCTCGCTCTGAGAGACTCTGCGAATGTGACGTCACTGGTTGCTAGATGCCAGGCGGGGCGGCCCTAGCAACCAGTTTGGCAATTGTCTATTAGGGTAGCTGTGTGTCCTCATTTCATTCCGGGACAATGTATTGTCCCGGAATGAAGGTGCCCGGGACACAGGACACAAATGCAAATTGCGGGACAGTCCCGGGCAATCCGGGACACGTGGGCACCCTATTCTTAGGTCATAAAGGAAATTACTTTATGGCACTTCACACTGCAGGTATTTTTTGGTGTATGTTTGTTATTGTTGTTTTACTTGGCAGGTTCACTTTAAACTCACTGATAGCCAACACACAGCAGCCATACTGCACACTGCTATCCCCTCTTGTAAACATACAACAAAACGCCATTTAACACAAGCATCAGCACACTTTTATTTCCCGTTTATTGACAGAGAGAGACTATAATAGGCTGATATTTGCATGTTAAATGTTGTATGGCTACAAGACAAATCCAGATGGTGGTATACAAGCCATGCAGCTGTTCCGCTTGTAGTATTAATTGCATCTAACACATCTCATGACTAATCTGTTTGTACAACACTCAGCTCCCACCTACAAAGAATTTTCATTAATTGCAGATGGGGAATAAGAGCTTGTGGTTTCCATGAACCCAGATTCATCATTTAATATTCATATTTCATACATGGAGTTTTCAGGGAGTTTTACCCAAAGGTGGCAGACCATGATTGGTCAGAGGTCATGTATAATAAAGTTATACAAGGTGATATATTTGGATTCAGTAGAAGTACAAAGATCCTGTCATTGTTAAAGCTCAAGACCATAATATGTAAATGTGTTTAGTAAAACCCATTACTGCAATATAGAAAGCCAACCACTGGTAGGTAGGTTATTTATTATTATAATATTACATATATATACACACACACACACACTATTGTCATGGATATGCATTAATGTCTGTCTGCCATCTTACCTTCCTCCTCATGTGTTCATCTAGAGACCAGACCTCCTTCACCTGGCTTCCTTTATAATCTCCTCCCAGCCTGACTCCACCCCAGGCCCTATCACTGAACACTATATTAACCTGTGCACTGCAAGCCTGCTTTGCTGATCAACGTGTTTGTTAGGCATTGTGTGTTTGGGTTCCTGCCTGCCGTGTGCTACGTCTGTCTCTCTGTTACGTTATTGGCTTGTCCCCGACCATCCCTGTCTGCTCGTGACCCTTGACCTTCGGCTCGTTCTTCGTTATCCTTGTCTGCTTGTGGCCCCTGACCTTCGGCTTGTTATTCGGTTCTCTCTATCGTGTGCTGCTGCTTCCCCTTATCCTACGGGGCGTGAGCTAGGAAACTCCAGGGGCCGCGACCTGGTCCCAGCCTGCAGCGTAACATCCTCACCACTAGAGGCCCTGGAGAAGACCAGCTGGGTCTTAGACTCCGCGCCCTGGGGAATCTTGGCTCTCGCTTCCGTTGGGATCCCGGTTGTGCTCCTCTGGTCCCGCTTTCCACAACCACCCAGTTTCCTATCCACAGAAGCCAGCCATAGGGTTCACTACCTCGCGGTGCACTCCTGTCCCCCTACGGTGTGCATCTGTCACCTGGCCACAGGTGACCCTGACAGTTTGATCAGCCATGAACCCGGCTGACATCCCGCTACCCGCGGATGATCCATTGCAGGGCATAGTTTGCAGACTTGAAACCCAGGAATCGAATCAGACTCAGGTGATGCGATTCCTCCAGGATCTGGCTTCTCGCTTCGAGCAGCTTCAGGCCTCCTTGGGAACCCTGAATCCGCAACCTCAAATACAATCAGCGGCTGCACCTATTGCACCAGTCGCAGCCACACACTCGCTACAACTGCCAGCTCCGTCCCGTTTCTCTGGGGACTCCAAGGCTTGCAGGGGGTTCCTTAGCCAATGCACGATTCATTTTGAGCTCCAGCCCCAAAACTTCCTGTCTGATCGGGCTAAGGTAGCCTATATCATTTCCCTCCTCTCTGGTGAAGCTTTAGCCTGGGCAGCCCCTCTGTGGGAACTGAATGATCCAGTGGTTTCTAGCCTGTCTGGTTTCTTGAAACTTTTTCGGAATATCTTCGAAGAACCGGCTCGTGTCTCTTCAGCGGCCAGCACCCTTTTACGTCTCCGCCAAGAGTCTGCTTCTGTGGGACAGTATGCCCTTCATTTCCGCATACTGTCGGCTGAGTTGAGCTGGAACAATGAGGCCTTAGTCGCAACCTTTTTGCATGGCCTGTCTGATAGAGTGAAGGATGAATTAGCTGGAAGAACCATCCCCACTGATCTGGCCGGCGTTATCTCCTTGTGTAACCAGATCGATATTCGCTTTCAGGAGAGGACCTTAGAAAAGCAACGCCAGCCCTCCTTGGTTCTTAGTCAGCCTGAGCTCCCCTCTCTTCGACCCGTAGAGCATCTCCTACCAGCTGAGGAACCCATGCAGCTGGGTCGGACCAGGCTATCCCCCGAGGAACGTGCTAGGCGCAGAACTCTTGGTCTGTGTCTTTACTGTGGGGGCAAAGGTCATTTTCGTGACACTTGCTCTCTTTGTCCAGAAAAACGTTCGGGTCCACTTCATCTGGAAAGTGGAGTATTGGACCCAGAAATTTCACCTTCCCCTTCTCGTCTTCTGCTTTCTGTGTTCCTTCATGTTGGTGCTTCTTCTCATTCGGTCTCAGCATATCTGGATTCCGGAGCCGCTGGTAATTTCATGGACTGGGAAATCGCATCGTCCATGAGACTTACTCTTTTGCCCCTCACCACGCCATTGGTGGTCTTGGCGATTGATGGTACTGTTCTCCCAGGGGGACCTATCCGCTTCCAGACCCTCCCTGTTAAGATGTCGGTAGGGACACTCCACCAGGAGTGGATATCCTTCCTTATCTTACCCAAGGCCTCAACGCCTATAATTTTGGGTCTCCCATGGTTACAGCTCCATTCTCCTCATGTGGACTGGACTACTGGACAGATCCTGGCTTGGGGTCCCTCCTGTTCCTCCTCCTGTCTACCCAAGGTTGCCCCCTGTGAATCTGAGCCGGTCATTCATTCCAGGTTGCATAACCATTTACATTTCTCTGTCCCTAACCACCCTTGGACGCACAGCCAGGCTAGCTTGTCTACAAGTCCTGCAGTCGCTACGTCTTGCGATGCGATTCAGGTAGTCGCTACACCTGACTCAGCTATTCAGCTTGACTCCGGCGACATGTCACCTTCTAACCAACCTGACTTCAGGGTTCCACTGACATCTGCCCAGTCTGATGGTCCTGTGCAAGATGACCAGTTCCCCTTTAAGGGTCTAGGGGACCCTCCTCAGATTCCTGTTGATCCTCTCATGCCCTTGCTTATTCCTAGAGAGCCTTTGGTCCTCAATAGATCTTCTTGTCATCTCCCTACCTCGTTTTCGGTCTCTGAGGATAATTTTAAGTACGAGGTTAGACAAGTTCTGGATTCTCGGCTCTGCAGAGGCATTCTTCAGTACCTTGTGCATTGGAGAGGTTTTGGTCCTGAGGAGGCGTCTTGGATCGCTGCATCTGATGTCGCTGCACCTCATCTGTTGAGAAGGTTTCATCAGAGATTTCCCTTTAAGCCTGGGTCCAGGCGGGGGAGGGCCCATAAGAGGGAGGGTACTGTCATGGATATGCATTAATGTCTGTCTGCCATCTTACCTTCCTCCTCATGTGTTCATCTAGAGACCAGACCTCCTTCACCTGGCTTCCTTTATAATCTCCTCCCAGCCTGACTCCACCCCAGGCCCTATCACTGAACACTATATTAACCTGTGCACTGCAAGCCTGCTTTGCTGATCAACGTGTTTGTTAGGCATTGTGTGTTTGGGTTCCTGCCTGCCGTGTGCTACGTCTGTCTCTCTGTTACGTTATTGGCTTGTCCCCGACCATCCCTGTCTGCTCGTGACCCTTGACCTTCGGCTCGTTCTTCGTTATCCTTGTCTGCTTGTGGCCCCTGACCTTCGGCTTGTTATTCGGTTCTCTCTATCGTGTGCTGCTGCTTCCCCTTATCCTACGGGGCGTGAGCTAGGAAACTCCAGGGGCCGCGACCTGGTCCCAGCCTGCAGCGTAACATCCTCACCACTAGAGGCCCTGGAGAAGACCAGCTGGGTCTTAGACTCCGCGCCCTGGGGAATCTTGGCTCTCGCTTCCGTTGGGATCCCGGTTGTGCTCCTCTGGTCCCGCTTTCCACAACCACCCAGTTTCCTATCCACAGAAGCCAGCCATAGGGTTCACTACCTCGCGGTGCACTCCTGTCCCCCTACGGTGTGCATCTGTCACCTGGCCACAGGTGACCCTGACAACTATATTGTCAAAAGCATGGGGACACCTGCCTTTACACGCACATGAACTTTAATGGCATCCCAGTCTTAGTCTGTAGGGTTCAATATTGAGTTGGCCCACCCTTTGCAGCTATAACAGCTTCAACTCTTCTGGGAAGGCCGTCCACAAGGTTTAGGAGTGTGTCTATGGGAAGGTTTGACCATTCTTCCAAGTGCAGTTGTGAAGTCACAAACAGGAAGGGGTCATGCCCAAACTGTTCCCACAAAATTGGGAGCATGAAAATGTCCAAAATGTCTTGGTATGCTGACGCCTTAAGAGTTCCCTTCACTGGAACTAAGGGGCCAAGCCCAACCCCTGAAGAACAACCCCACACCATAACCCCCCCCACCCCCACCAAATGATCTGGATCAGTGCACAAAGCAAGGTCCATAAAGACATGGATGAGCGAGTTTGGGGTGCCGGCGGAGCAGTATGCGGGGACCGCAGCGGGGGCTTCGATCTAAGGTGAGTCTTTCACCTTGAGGTGAGTATCTAAGGCAGGCATGTCCAAAGTCCGGCCCGCGGGTTTATACGGCCCCCACTTGCAATTTGTTTTTGTCACTTTTGTGGCCCCCCAAGCTCCGCACAGGGTAAGGATGAGCTCGGTTTAAAAAAAAAAAAAAAAAATTATATATATATTTTCTCTAATCCCTGAGCGCCTCTCACTGATAAGCTGGGCGTGTTGTTGGGTGTTGCTGGGGCATGTTCTAAAGCCTATTGGGAAGCGCGCATCGCCAATAACAGACACTGAGTAATTTCCTGGTCCACAGCTGCAGAGCTCTGTATCTCAGTGCCTGTGATTGGCTACGACGCTGCATGCTGTCAGCGTCCTAGCAGGCTCGCCAGAGGTCATCGAGGATTTCTCAGGGGATAAGATAAGTTTACTACTGTAACGGATATAAAGCAAATATTTCAATATATATAAGAATTTAAAAAAAAGGAGCTCATCCTTGCCCTGATCAGAGCTTGGGGGCCACAGAAGAGATAAGGGCAAATTACAAGTGGGGGCCAGAGAGAATATTAAAAAAAAATGGTCGGCCCTCACGCACGTTCACTTTATCAAATCTGGCCCTCTTTCAAAAAAGTTTTGACTCCCCTGATCTAAGGTGAGGTGTTTCATAATGAGCTAGTATGCTATCATTATGCCTTTGTCTTATTTTTTTTTTTTTTTGTAGTGGGTTTACAACCACTTTAATCATCTGCTCTTCCCCCATTCAATAGAGTTTAAATTATTGAAAGATAAAATGAAGAGTAGCTTTTTTTGTGGCAATGCTTACCTTTGATCTGGAGCTACCTCCCTACTGCAGTACTTTTTTTTGCCACAATGTCCTAAGTCTTCCAGGTCACATGATAGCCAGCATCAATAAACCCACTTCCATTAAGCTCAGGCGGTCATGGGTCTGCCCCAGCCTATGAATTGACAGTGAAGCTCTAGCAGCACAATGATTAAACGCTTATTATGTTTCTTTTCCTTGTCCCCAAAGACAAGCTCCAAGTTATTTTTACAGTGCCTTAATGTTAGATCTAGTCTTTTTGCTTATAGTTAGCAATTTTTAAGGATTTGTCTTATGCCGCGTACACACGACCGTTTTTAATGACGAGAAAAATTTCATTTTTTAAAATGGTCATTAAAAATGAACGTGTGTGGGCTTTCCAGCAGTTTTCCCGACGAGAAAAACGCAGAGAATCACGACAAGAAAAATTTGGAACATGCTCTAATTTTTCACGTTGTTTATTACATCGTCGTTTTTCTCGTCATGAAAAACGGGCGCGTGTAGGCTTTAACGACGTGAAAAAAAATGCGCATGCTCAGAATCAAGTATGAGACGGGAGCGCTCGTTCAGGTAAAACTAGCGTTCGTAATGGAGATAGCACATTCGTCACGCTGTAACGATCTGAAAAGCACGAGGCTGAAAAGCGCGAATCGTCGCTCAACAAACTTTACTAACATGAAGGGTGGCGCCATCCGAATGGAACTTCCCCTTTATAGTGCCGTCGTACGTGTTGTACGTCACCGCGCTTTACTCGAACATTTTTTTCCACGATGGTGTGTAGGCAAGGCAGGCTTGAGAGGAAACACGAAAAATCACATCGAGAAAAATGCATTTTTTTTCAATGACATTACGTGTGTACGCGGCATAACTCTCTTTAACATCCCGTCATTCATGTCAAATTCTGATTTGCTTCTTTTGCAGTATTTGTTGCATTCTTTATAATTCTCAAATCATGTAGTTTTCTTTTAGTTATAAATGTTTTCATTGCCAATTTTCTATTGTTTACAGCTCTTTTAGTACTAAAAATAGGCCACACGTACTTTGTGAAAAAAAAAAATAGGCCACACGAGCTGTAAATAAGAGGGGAGAAATGCTTTATTAGTGAGGGCCCATTTACATCTTTGCATTATGGTGATACACATGTTCTGTGCAACAGCACATGTAACATGTGATACTTCCTCACTATCATGTTACACATGCATTATCTATTTGTTTGCCTTTAATCATTTTGTCCCTACCTTACTCCATAGCTAAGGATGCTCCATGTAGTTAGTCCCACCCTTCTTCATGCTTTATTCTCTATTTATCGCATTTACTGTAATTAGGGTTGCCACCTTTTCTTCAAGTCAAACCCGAACACTTTAGCGGTGCACAGCAATTTTTTTATTTATAGTATAAACCATACATATATTTTCCAAATACCGTATATACTCGAGTATAAGCCGAGATTTTCAGCCCTTTTTTGGGGGCTGAAAGTCCCTCCCTCGGCTTATACTCGTGTCATCAAAATTTTTACATTGTAAATATTACCTGTAAAGAAGTTTCGGCTGCAGCGTCCATCGTTCAAATTCCGCGGTGTCCATCGTTCAAATTCCGCGGTCTCTTCCTGTTCCTTCCGTGATAGGCGAATCTCATCAGACACTCTCCGCCTATCACGAACGTTCTCTCATCCTCAGTTTCCCAGCAGACGTCTGTGATTGGCGGAACACCCAACACAGTGTCTGCTGGGAAAACTGAGGATGAGAGAATGATCGTGATAGGCGGAGAGTGTCTGCTGAGACTCGCCTATCAAGGAAGGAACAGGAAGAGACCGCGGAATTTGAACAATGGACGCCGCGGAATTTGAACGATGGACGCCGCAGCCGCAACTTCTTTACAGGTAATATTTACAATGTAAAATAGGGAACAGCGAGCTAGGGAACAGTGGGGCATCGGCTTATACTCGAGTCAGTAAGGTTTCCCAGTTTTTTTGGCAACATTAGGTACCTCGGCTTATACTCGAGTCGGCTTATACTCGAGTATATACGGTAACCACTTAAGCCCCGGACCATTATGCAGCTTAAAGACCTGGCCACTTTTTGCGATTCGGCACTGCGTCACTTTAACTGACAATTGCGCCGTCGTGCGACATGGCTCCCAAACAAAATTGGCGTCCTTTTTTTCCCCACAAATAGAGCTTTCTTTTGATGGTATTTGATCACCTCTGCGGTTTTTATTTTTTGCGCTATAAACAAAAATAGAGCGACAATTTTGAAAAAAATGCAATATTTTTTTCTTTTTGCTATAATAAATATCCCCAAAATATATATAAAAAAAATCGCAATAAGCGTTTATTGATTGGTTTGCGCAAAATTTATAGCGTCTACCAAATGGGGGATAGTTTTATTGCATTTTTATAAATGTTTATTAATACATTTTTTTTCTAGTAATGGCGGCGATCAGCGATTTTTATCGTGACTGCGACATTATGGCGGACACATCGGACACTTTTGACACCATTTTGGGACCATTGTCATTTTTACAGCGAACAGTGCTATAAAAATGCACTGGTTACTGTAAAAATTACACTGGCAGTGAAGGGGTTAACCAAGAGGGGGCGCTGTAGGGGTTAAGTGTGCCCTGATGTGTGTTTCTTACTGTGTGGGGGCGTGGCTTAGCGTATGACGTCACTGATCGTCGTTCCCTATGACAGGGAACAGACGATCAATGACAGGCTCACTAGGAAGCACGGGGAGAGGTTTGTTTACACTTACCTCTCCCCGTTCTTCCTCTCTGTGACCCGATCGCGGAACACCGGCGGCGATCTGGTCCGCTGTTCCTGCGAGGACGGTCACGGAGAAGAGGACCGGGTTGCGAGCGCGCTGCCGGCGGCGCGCTCGCGACCCATGGCTGGAATCTTAAAGGGGACGTACCTGTTCGCCCTTGTGCCCAGCCGTGCAATTCTGCCGACATACATCGGCGTGCGGCGGTCCTTAAGTGGTTAAATAACATTTCTAATCATATGAAGTTAATAACAAGAGTCCCCCTTTACATCAGAGTCCCCAGAGTTCCCATTTTACATCTGAACTTGCAGAGTTTCCTTACAATGTAAGGGGATGCTAAGATAGGGGATGCTCTAGGAACTCTGATTTAAGGGGGAACACTGAGAACTCTGATGTACGGAGAGGACTCTGATGTAAGGGGGAACACTGTGGCCTCTGGTGTAAAGGGAAACTCTGATATAAGGGATGCTCTGAGAACCCTGATTTACCTTTGTGTACTCTCTCAGAGGCAGGGGGAGACTTCAATCGCAATCAGCACCTCTCATCCAGGTGTATCTGAGGCTGCTCGGAGGCTGCTGGGAAGTCATAGTCCGGTCTAAATAATTTGTCTGGGTTTCAGGCAGTCTGAAACCCGGACGCATGATTCCAAACCCGAACTGTCCGGGTGAATCCTGGACAGGTGGCAACCCTAACTGTAATCTGCTGGAGCTAGACACACCATGATCATTTGACCAGGTCTTTTCCAGGTACTTCAGCCCTGTCGGGACCACGGATGTTCCTGCTTTCACAGGAGAAACGAAGGGTAGGGGAGGCATAGCTCAGGACCCAATGGGATCGCCCACATGGGATGCCTCCTTAGCACCCGGCTTGTTACAGGAGACACCCAAAGGGAGGAGCTGACAGTGCCAGCAAGGACTACCAGTGGAAGAGGCAAGCAACCTTTCTGTGTAATATCATTCCACAGAGCAGCTAAGTATAACATCTTTTTTTCAAGTCAGGTGATTGGCTGGGTCATTCTAGCAGCTTTATTTTCTTTCTTTGAAACCAATTGAGAGTTTCCTTGGCTTTGTGTTTGGGATCATTATCTTGCTGAAATGTCCACCCTTGTTTCATCTTCATCATTCTGGTAGATGGCAGCAGATTTTATCAATTATATGAAGTTTGCCAGTACGTATGCTGAAAAACAGCCCCACACCATGATGTTCCCACCCCCACACTTCACTGCTGGTATAAGGATGTTTTGGGGGTTATGTGCACTGCCATTTGACCTCCAAACATGGTGTGTATTATTGCATCCAAAGAGTTGATTCAAGATTTTGGTCTGATCTGACCTGACTATATTCTTCCAGTAGACGAGGTCGAGCTAGCCCAAGATAGGTAGAGGTAGTACTCAGTCCCCAATAAGTATGCACACAACAAAAATGCCCTTGGGACTTTTAAGGAGCACACCTCAGGTAAAAAGTATAAATGATTTATTTAACAAACATTTAAAAACAACAGTTAATACAGAAAAGAAAACACATATTAGATATCAACATATAAATCAATAATGCATATTTATCATAAACCTTTCCATGAGATCTGATTGTGTCATACAGATGACTGTCAGTAGTCTGGAATGACTGTGCTAGTTCTCGACGCGTTTCGCAGGCTGCCACTATTCGGTTACCGTTGTTTTGTTTGTGTCTCCCTCACAGGGTGTGGGCTTTCCCAGTTCGGGACACACATCTTCCGCCCGGGTTTTCGTGGTTCTCCACTGGCATCTCCCCGCTCCCTTCCACAGTTCCCGGGGTTGAGATTAGCTCGGTGACTTGTCTGGCAGTGTATGCATTTACCCATTTATTCTTATGGACATTTCATTATCTTTTGAAATCTTTTTTACAAGTGTAGCGGCCTCACCCCTCTCTCCCTTTCTCATGCTCGGCTTGTCTTTCTTCGTCTAGGGGTTTCAGTGCTGGGGAGAGGGATGAGATACACCACGGCCCATGTCCTCCATAGCTGAGAGGTGAAGGCCAGAAGATTGGGTTTTGTGTAGGTGTCCTAGAGTCAAGTCCAGTACTTCGTCCCTGACTCCTTTGCTCCTAGTAACCAGAGTTCCACACAGTGAATAGGTCCAACTCAGTTTTATTCTTCTTGGCGTACAAACATACAGTTTCTTCTACTGAGTAGTGATGGAGAATAGATCGAGGCACAATCCCTTCCCTTCTCCTGCTAACCACTGTGGTATCACCAGTGGCGGGTAGTCACTGCCACTGACTATATTGAGTAGAATGTGAATTACCTTCGCTAGCACGGCCCCTGTCAGGGGAAGGAAATCCGTCCAAGGGAGAAACCGGAGGCCTCTCCATCACCAGCAATGCTGCACCGGACTCTTCAGAGAAGCTCCGCACACCAGCTCTCACAAACTCAGACACGGGCACCCAAGGAGTTAGGGCCCCCTCGGATTCCTCCACCCTCGCGGAACTCAGTCGAAGGTACTGAGCCCCAGGCCTCCGCCATAGTACCTCACCCCAGACCAAAGGTGCCTGAGATGGACTCCATCTCCGCTCCAGCTAGGTCAAGGGCACCTAGGCCTGGAACACTGGAACGCCGGCACCCAAGCTGAAGGTAAAGATAAGATAAAAGAGGACAGCCGCACTCCAATCCAACGTGTGTTTAATGAACAGGCACTACAAAAACCAGCTAGAACAGGATAGCTGACGCGTTTCGCACAAAATCAGTGCTTACTCATGAGCTATGAGTAAGCACTAATTTTGGATTGGAGTGCGGCTGTCCTCTTTTATCTTATCTTTTCCTCAATTGCTACGTGCATTGCCGGCACCCAAGGTCTCCGAGAGAAGTACCTCCCTTATCCCATCTGCCTTGAGCGGCAATTTTTGTTTTTGTCTTTGGATCTTGCACCCAAGCTGAAGGTGCCTGGGTGCGGCCGAGTCCTCCGACTCCCACTCCGGACTCTGAACTCTGAACCCCGTGGTAAGGGCGTCCGCCCCTTTTATCCCCTCTCCCTTCGCGCCACAGCGGGTTCCCCGCCCCGCTGTACCAGCTCCAGGGGAGGACAAAAAGGTACAGTCTTGCGGTGTGAGTTCACCCCCGGCCCAGGGCAACAGCGCCACCTGTGGACCACAAGGAACCTCACACCACCAGAGTCCTCCAAGAACCAGAAAAAGGTCCCGGATCCCCTAGCAATTAGTGCATCTGGGCTACACTACCACCCAGATGCCTCCCCTAAATTCAAATACCCGCTACACAAGTTTAAGGTAACATACCCACTCGTTTATACCATCTATTTTTCTACTATTAAAAAGAGTCACCCGTACAGCTAGTAGGCCAGGAGTCCTCCATCATTTGCATCTATCTGTGCTTCTCCCGAAGAAGCGAGACTCCTCTCGCAAAACGCGTCGAGAACTAGCACAGCCATTCCAGACTACTGACAGTCATCTGTATGACACAATCAGATCTCATGGAAAGGTTAATGATAAATATGCAATATTGATTTATATGTTGATATCTAATCAGGAACCTTCAGGAATATCAGGAACCTTCTCTCCCTCCGGGTGGACGTCATATGACGTCCTGGGCTTTGTGGGGAGATATCTGAATGATGCCTGCAGCTAGAGGCATCATTCAGATATCCTTCTCTTTTGCGCACCATAAGAATGATCATAGCGGTGGTTCCACCGCTTGATCGTTCTTATAGGCGGCGGAAGGACACCCCCCTCCCACCCCCATCCGGTGCTTCTCCGGGCTCTCCCGTGCCATCGGGGGCCTGGAGAATGAATCGTCCGGCGCCGGATAGGAAGCATAGAGATGACTGGTGACCAGATGGTTACCAGTCATCTATATGACCGTCGGAGGCCCGGGCGCTATGTGATGACGTCACGCCCGGGTTCTCAGAAGTAAACAAAGCCACCATTGCGGCTAGTAAGCATGAGATCAGTGAATTTTTTTTCACAATCTCATGCTTTCCAGCCTGGAGGAGAGATGTGGGGTCTTATTTACCCAGCATCTATCCATAAAGAGGACCTGTCGAACACCATTCCTATTACAAGGGATGTTTACATTCCTTGTAATAGGAATAAAAGTGATAAAAAAATTTTTTTTTAAAAAGTGTAAAAATAAAAAAAGTCCCGCCCACATATGTAAACGCTGTTCAAACCACACATGTGAGGTATTACTGTATGCATTAGAGCGCGTGCAACAATTCTAGCACTAGACATACTCTGTAACTCTAACCTGGTAACCTGTAAAAAATTTCAAAGCGTCGCCTATGGAGATTTTTAAGTACCGAAGTTTGGCGCCATTCCATGAGTGTGCGCAATTTTAAAGCGTGAGATGTTAGGTATCTATTTACTCGGCGTAACATCATCTTTCATATTTTACAAACAAATTGGGCTAACTTTACTGTTTTGTTATTTTTTAATTCATGAAACCATTTTTTTTTTCCCAAAAAAAGGCGTTTGAAAAATTATTGCGCAAATACCGTGCAAGAAAAAAAGTAGCAATGACCGTCATTTTATTCCCTACGGTGTCTGCTAAAAAAACATATATAATGTTTGGGGGTTCTGAGTAATTTTCTAGCAAAAGAATGATGATTTGTACATGTAGGAGAGAAGTGCCAGAATAGGCCCGGTATTGAAGTGGTACAAAAAGCCCGGTGTTGAAGTGGTTAAAAGTCCCAAGGGAATTTTTGCTTTTTGTTGTGTGTATTTTTCCAGTATTTCACAGGCTTGTCTAAATGTGCAGCAAACTTTATACAAGCTTCAACATGCTTTTTCTTCAGCAATGGAGTCTTTTCCGGTGAGCGTGCATACAGGCCATGGCGGTTGAGTGCATCGCTTATTGTTTTCTTTGAAACAATAGTACCTGCTAATTCCAGGTCTTTCCGAAGCTCTCTACAATTGGTCCTTGGCTCCTGGACAACTCTTCTGATACTTCTTTTTACTCATCTATCTTGAGAGGAGCACCTGGTCGTGGCCAGTTTATGGTGAAATTATGTTCTTTCCACTTCCAAACTATGGCCCCAACAGTGCTCACAGCAACATTCAGAAGTTTAGAAATCTTTCTGTAACCAATGCCATTGTTATGTTTTGCTACAATAAGGTTGCAAAGGTTTTGAGAGAGCTCTTTGCTTTTACCCATCATGAGATGTTTCTTGTGTGACACCTTGCTAATGAGACACATTTTTATAGGCCATCAATTGAGACTGAACCAGCTGATACTCATTTGCTCTGACAAGGGGCAGGATTACATTCTAATTACTGATAGATTTTAGCTGGTGTCTTGGCTTTCCATGCCTTTTTGCACCTCCCTTTCTTCATGTGTTCAGTACTTTTTCCCTGTATCATTCCATTTTATTACACTTAATTTTTGAACTTATTTGCTTTGGTTTGATTGTATGTATGTATTGCACGGGTTGTTACTGACGTGGTGAAAATTTCATGTCAATAGCACCTTTACAAATATATTTACCTATAAAAATGGTGATGTGTTTAATACTTATTTTACCTGCTGTATACTCCAGTAGGTATTTTTAATAAAAATTAAACCTGCTGCAAAAATAGACCATTTTTTGCAGTTTATTTATTACATTTTATTTACTTTTTTTCTTAAGGTAAAGTGTACCACTAAGGTATCCATAGGCTGGTCATTGTAGGCGTGATCTGTGGGTAATCAGACAGAAGACAAGACGTAGATCAGGGGTGCCCAACCGCTGGCCCTCCAATGTGGCCCGCCTTGTCTTGCTCTGAGATGGTGGGTCGGCAAACCCAGATCGCGGGTTCCCGACCCGCCATCTCCGAGCATCAGCGCTAAGAACGGAGCCGCCGCTAAAGAAAGCAGAGCCGATGCTTCCTGTATAGCGTCGGCTCCTTCACAGGTGGAGTGATACCAAATGTACTCCGCCTGTGACAAGGAAGCATCGGCTCTGCTCTCTACTGCAGAGCCAATGCCATGGAGAAAGCCAATCACTGGCAGGGTCAGAAGTCAGGATTTTGGACAGCAGCCAGCAGTGCCAGAGCCAGCAGTGCCAGTACCAGCCAGCAGTACCAGTACCAGCCACCAGTACCAGTCATCAGTACCAGCCAGCAGTACCCACCAGCAGTATCAGTACCCACCAGCAGTACCCGCCAGCAGTGCCAATACCCACCAGCAGTACCAGCCAACAGTACCAGTACCCGACAGCAGTACCAGTACCTGCCAGTAGTATCAGTACCCACCAGCAGTACCAGTACCCGCCAGCAGTACCAGCCAGCAGTACCAGTACCCGCCAGCAGTATCAGTATCCATCAGCAGTACCAGTACCAGCCAGCAGTACCAGTACCAGCCAGCAGTACAGTACCAACCAGCAGTAACCGCCAGCAGTACCAGTACCCACCAGCAGTACCAGTACCAGCCAGCAGTACCAGTACCCACCAGCAGTACCAACCAGCAGTTCCCACCAGCAGTACCAGTACCAGTACCCACCAGCAGTACCAGCCAGCAGTACCAGCCAGCAGTACCAACCAGCAGTACAAGTACCCACCAGCAGTACAAGTACCAGCCAGCAGTACCAGTACCCACCAGCAGTACCAGCCAGCAGAACCAGTACCTGCCAGCAGCACCAACCAGCAATACCAGCAGGCAGTACCCAACAGCAGTATCAGCGACAGCCAGCAGTACCAGGACTGGAGGACAGCCAGCAGCAGCAATTGTGTGTGGTTCAATACCATTTTCCTATATGGATCTGAACATCCGAATTTCCTTACACACATTTTCATGTACCCCCTTGCATGATTTTATTGTATATTATCGTGCATATCTTTGTACATTCTTATACTCATTTATTACACATTTCTTATTTATGTTTATGTTTAAAGTTGAAAGTCCAAGGTTCATGTGTGCATACAGGAGAGACATGTGTCTCCGGTAAATGCATATATTCACACATGATATTTTTTTAAATTTTATTGATTTATCCATGTTTATTTTGTTCTATGGCATATCGTATTATATCCATTGACCCATTACAAGGTGGATTATATTATGTTATATAGCACATTTATAGACATTCATACATGGACATTTCTTCACACTTTATACACACACATATATCTCCTTTATGATCACTTATTTATTTATTCATATTTATCATTCTTCACATTTCCCTATGTAATTGTCACACAGTCTGTTTGGCAGTAGCACGCATTGTGCACATTTTGTGCATTTAAATTTTATCATTTATTATTCATTCATTAATTCACCATTATGGTTTTTTGGAGTATTTGTAAATTACTATTATTATTATTTCAATTCACACGAATATCACATAATAATTATTTCACATACATGAATATATTTACATCTATGGCTTACCATCTCCAAAAAACATTTTCACATTTTCACTTTTCATTTATTTTTTCATTTAAAAAGATTTTTTCGTTCATTTTTTGAACTTAATTAATTGACATTCATACTTATCACTGTCATATTCATTCACTTTAAATAATATATACACACACTTTGGTGTGTCTATGTTTAAGCATTAAGTGTTTAGTTTATAATTTATACACATTTTGTAATTTTGTATTTTTGTGAATGGTCTTCAAAAGAGTGCTATTCCCTTCCCCCCTCACCCTTTCTTGGGAGTGTCGGAATCAAACATAAGGTTATCCCAGTCAGCTGTGTTCTTTCAGTACTGATTGGTGTAAAGTTACTTTATTTTTCATTTATACCTCTATTGATTCCCACACACCTTAGCTATGAGTAAGCGTCAATTCGTGACGTGAAACGCGTTAGCCACCCTTCCCTGCATGCACACTATCTGCATTTGTTGTTTTGGATTTATGGATTTATTTTGAATTTGGATTTTTTACCTGAAATTTTGGAATAAATAACTGTCTATACAGAGTGCGGCAGTCCAGGGTTTCTTTTTCTCCTAAGCAGCAGCCACCAGTTATAACCACCTGGGGGACAGCAGCAACCAGCTGCAGTGATCCAGAGGAAGAAGTGAAGATCGAGGTCAGTTGAGGTGCAGCTAAACCGCTATGCATCAGTGTGAAAGCAGCCTTAGGCCCCTTTCACAGGATCGGTCTGATCGGGTCTGCCTGTCTGTTTTTCAGGTGGACCCAATCGGACCCTCCATTCACCTCTATAGAGGGGCAGATGTAAACAGACTCGTGTCTCCTTACACCCGCCTATCTGCAATCCGATCTGCTTAAAAAAACAGAAGGGGATCTATCCCCTTCTGTCTGGGAAGATCGGAGGGCCCTTAGAGTAGAGCAGGCTGCATTTGTGTCTGCTCTACATATGCAGAGTGGACACAGACCTGCCATCCGCCCGCTATGCTCATTGTGGCCCGCGACCGGTTACCAAGTCGCTAAAGTGGCCCTCGCTCCTCAAAAGGTTGGGCACCCCTGGCGTAGATAATGCCTCTACTGAGTAGATATTTAGATACTGGATGGTTGAGCTGGAATATTGGCTTGCACAAAGACCATATCTCTGTCTATATGTGCTTTCTATGCAAACTTTCCTATCGTTCCCAACATAACCTTGAAGTGCAGCAAGAGCTCTGATCATCTGTATTGTACAGAACTGACCATTAAACGAGTAGGCCTGCCTCTCCGTGCAGCACATAAGCTTGTCTGCTTTATTGCCTGCTGCAGTGGAATCTACAGGGTTAACTTTAACATCATCATTAGTGTCTGAATCGAGTCATATTTCCTCATTCTCTACTCCACTTTAATACACATTATTACATTTCCCTGTCATTTCCACAAACTCCACAGCCAGTCGCAAATTTTAATAGCACCCCCCCTCTTCCAGGCATGACATGTTCTCTGCGATTTGGGGGAGTCTGTCATATAGATAAATCAGAGAAGATAAAAATAAGTTTTCTCCTGTCTTGCTGCAAGCAATGCCTTTATCGGTCTTAACAAGACGGGCAATTTACGCAAAAATACAGCAATTCCCAATTTCCCTAAACCAGCCGCCTGAGTGGTGGGTCCATTTATGAAAGGGTATCTGGACATTCAGCTGTAATTGTTCTAATCAAAATGTCAAAATGTAGTCCAAAGCCTGCATCATGAACACTTATTAGGCATAAACGCAAAATGCCTTAAGTCTCTTTGCTCTACTCCAAATTGTTGCTTATTTAAGTCAGAATTTATGAGGCTTTCTTGCTGAGGTTTAGGTCATCACGTTCAGATATATCAAAGGAAATGTAAGCCAGACTATTTGTGACTTGAATTTGTCCGGCAGTCTGGCTAAAAGCTAGTGAACAGCCTGCAAGCAAACAGACCTTAAAGTCTAGCAAGAGGGTCATTTTCCTCCTCCTTTCCCATGCTGGAGTGTTAATTATCTCATCAGCTTCCACCGTTCTGTATGGTTGGGCTTTATGGTAGATGAGAGTGCTTGTTATGGAAAGCAAAAGTGGTGAGTTTGTGTCCCAGCGACAAAGTATTCTGTATATGTAGCAGAGGAGTTTACATCAAATTGGCAAATTGTTTCCTGTTCCCAGGCATTCTTTGTGTCTGTAGTTCTTATTGAAATCAGATATACAAAAAAATATAAAATGCCATAGAAAAAAAAAAACTTTCGCCAATCCAGATTTTTATTTTCTGCTTACTAAGAACCTAGAGTCTGTGTGAAATAATATGTTTGTATGAAGCTGGCCATAGACCAGTAGAATTTCATGTTAAATAATTTCATTTTTCGATTCAAGTCCAATTTACGGTATGTTCTTTTTCAATGTTTTCTTTTCTTTTTTTTTTCTTTCTTTTTTTTTTTTGTGTAAAGTGGCTTGTGCGCACAAAATGTATAAATTATGGGACAAGTAGTCCTAAAGCAGGGGCTCAGAGGGTTGTGAAGAGAGTAAGGAGTTTGCATTTAGGGAGGCTATGCACAGGGACACAAGGCTGTGGCTGTGATTTGCAAGTAAAAGTGCTCCATGAAAATGGAAACATATATAAGTCTGCCGTGGGCTGGTCCAAGCTTACCTGCAATATAACTGGGTGCATGTTTAGTGTTGCAAGACTTTTTAATTCATTATTTTGAGTTGAATTTGTTAACACTGATTTTCACAAAAAATAAAAACTGTCTTTAGTAATACTTTAAGGTCCCTTATCAATTAAACTTTCTAATTCTTGCCTGTGCACATCAATACTTAGTGATGATGTGATGGGCGGTGTAGGGGCTATCCAATTATGTGATCTGCTTGATGCCGGTTCTGTCCATATGTCCACTAGTCATCTTTGGGAGCGCAAAATGCTGCCACTGCATAGAGTACACACAAAGGCAGCTTTGTCTCTGTACAGTACTTGCTTGAAGGAGAAATACTGCCAAAGCTTGTTTGGCTGTACTTCTCCTGTGGATCACATGTTCATTCTGCACTCCTGTGACCCGTTCTCATCTGGCAGCGGGCTGAAGCCAGAAGCCAGAGAGCTGGTCCAGGCTAGGGAAAGAATCGCGACCATATGTACATGATCCACACAGATGCCTGGGCCGACACCTGGCACAGCCTCTTAGCGTGTCACTGAGAGCCTGAGCCAGTCGTTCCTGCCCCCTCCTCAACCCATTACGCTAGTGAGTGCGCGGGGGGGGGGCACAGAGCAGACAGCAGTGACTGACAGTCACCAGCTCTCTGCTCACGGAGCACTGAGAACCGAGCCATCAGCAGGAGACAGATGCTGTTAAAAAAAATTCTCTAACTTCTCTTGTAAAGAGAACTTTAACTAACGATTTTATAGTTATTGCAGCAGAACAAAGATAGAGATTAGAAAAAAAACACTAGCATCAGGAGAAAAGTAAGACATTAATTTAAGCATAATGGTTTAGATCAGTGTTTCTCAACTCCAGTCCTCAAGGCGCACCAACAGGTCATGTTTTTGGGATTTCCTGCAGATAAAACAGCTGTGATAATTACTAAGGCAGTGAAACTGCTCAAATCACCTGTGAAAATCAATGGAAATCCCAAAAACATGACCTGTTGGTGCGCCTTGAGGACTGGAGTTGAGAAACACTGGTTTAGATACATTTTAAAGTTGAATTCCCTCTATGATCTTTATGAATGAACCTTCCCTTACTACTGCTCATAATACTTGAGGAACATTTAACCAGAATAGAAAATAATTAATCTCAGGCAGCGCTTGCTATAACATAATAATATCCCAAAAATTGTGACATATTGTAAATGCCACTAATGTGATATAAAGGGACAAACAATCGTACAAATATAAACATACTGTAAGTGACAAAAGTCTGCTTTTGATAACGTTGCCTATTGATGACGAAACGCATCAAGCTGATGTTCCCGTGTGTCACTTCCAGCCCAGCAAGTGGAACATATGCCGGGCTCTAGGCAGCGTCCATCTTCCTGCATACCCTGAGGGCCGTTTTGTATATATACAGTATACACACACACAGTGGTGTTTTTTTACATTCACATTTTTATACTGCAATTTTTAAACGAATTACCTAAAAAGGATTTTAAACTATGGGAGGCTTTCTCTCCATTTATTTTTTGCCTGCCTAATAATCGAGTGGGAGAATCCCTAGGACCGCTACAGGGAGGAACTTTGGATTTGTGAGAGCAGGTCCCCCAAAAACCTACAAGCTTTGCTGACATTCCTTGCTATAAGGCTAGGAAGTCACCGACATCTGGTGAGTGCGGTGTGAACATATTATTACATGTGGTGGAGCACATAGGGGTAACCCTGGAAACGAGGTATGAAGCACTATGTCACTTTAATTTTTATCTGTCACTTATGTATATATTTGTACTATTGTTTGTCACTTATTATCACATTAGTTGCATTCACATTATGTCACAATTTTTTTTAGATATTATTAGTTCACGTTATAGCAAGCGCTGCCTGAGATTAATTGATTATTGGTTAACTTTTTTTGCGCATAATAGACAGCACACATTGTTATTTTCTTCGTGTTTGTTTTCCTAGGCGTGGGTTTTTCTTATCTTCAGAAGAGAAAATAGTCTAAGAACCTTCGATTTTGCCCCATTCTCACATCAGCTGGTTAGTTCACACAGACCAGATGCACATACAGTTTCACTAAACTATGCAATTTTTTTGTAATACACATGTATTTACTATGCAACATAAACAGACTTGCATTGTGAGAATGAGCAGTAAAGCGGGACCATTTTCCTGGAGTTACATGGCTCAAATTCTCATTTTTTTTCGATTTTCTTCATTGGGCATAATAAAACCTATTCTCTCTCGCAATGCATTATAAGGCCAACATTTGTGGGCAACTGACCTGCACATTTATATAAGCTTGTTGTACATACCATTCCAAATTTAAAGGCATTAATAGTGAGTTGCCAATTAATAGTGAGTTGCCAGTCCTTTTAACAGCCTTCACTCTTCTCATGTCTTAGCTACAAAGGTGGGGTAGGACTCCATATTCATGCCCATGGATTTAGAATGTCCAACAAGCTCACAGAGGTGTGATGGTCAGGTGTCCCCAAACTTTTTGATCATATAGTGTAAATAGAGCACTTAGCGAGAAAGTATGAAGATAATCAAGGGAACAAGCAGAATAGGCTTTTCTTCTTCTTTGTGGTTTGTTCCGAAGTAGGACTTTTTCCTTTAAAAGTTTAACAGCTCTTATAAAATAGAGGAAAAAATTTGATTCAAATTATCTCATTTGGCAATATCCCCAACTCTGAATATTTTGTTATATGATATGCTCAACAGCTGTGGACCGCTTCACACCAACGGTCAACCTTTGGTGGTAAAGAGAACCAATGCAGTTTCTGCTGCTGGACATTAATTTTAAACTCTAGAGATTCTCCTCCAACTCTTGCTGGAAGTGGAAACCGCCTTTAATTAGTTTTGCTAAAACTAAAAAAAACACGAGGATAGTTATTATTTTCTGCATATACTTGAATACTCACCTCATACAAAAGGCAGCCCAGGGACCAAATATCTGACTTGAAATTGTAACCATTTTCATGAATTCTCTCTGGGGACATGTAATAAGGTGTTCCCACTGCAATACAGAAAAGATCATTAAACACACAATGTTGTATGCTATTGTATAAAATGCTGTGTAAAGTTTTGACCATCACTTCATAATACTTTTTTTCCAACAATATACATGCCCTTCAAATAGCCAAAGAAGAGCAGTCATATAATCCACTTTAGAGATTACTCATGGAAGTATTGTTATAGATCTGTCTTATTGAAAGTGTATAAAAGAATAAAAAAGCATTAACAAAAAAGAAGGGGTTTGAAGCTGTTGCTGTAGCACCTTGCGTAAAATAAACGTGCTATTCTCACACAGAGAACAATGCTTTGAAGTTCTAACTTGTATTAGGTCTTATGCTCAGTGGACTGAAAATCTTGTTAAAAATTCAGAGAGCTCACGAAGTTACGAAAACGATAGAAGTAAATAATGTTACCTTTACATCAAGGTAAGCAATGCTTCTTATCAACAGAATAGGTGAGGTTAACACTACAGATAAGAGGGAATTCATTTTTATTTCACCTAAATAAATGCTTAAAGCTCAAGTTAACCTTTCATGCGTTTCTTACATGTAACAAATTTCCTGTGTGCTCTTTATTTCGTCGGCTACATTATCTATCTCTTTTTCTTACCATGACTGCTAACTTTTTCCTGTCTTTTTGGCTCCTCTTACTTTCTTTTTCGTACATCACGGGACACAGAGCGACTTAGTCATTACTAATGGGTTATATAGATTACCTTCAGGTGTTGGCACTGGCCAATTCCAAACCGGAAGTACCCTCCCCTATATAAGCCCCTCCCACCCGGGAGCACCTCAGTTTTTTGCCAGTGTCTAAGGTGTTGGCCAAAGAGTAACATGTGTTTTCACTGGGCTTGCGTACAGGGTCTTTTGGGCCTTAGTAAGCTGTTCCGGATCCCACCAAAAAAGCTTCATAGCTAAACGGTCGGTACCCGGGCCTTGCAGCAGAAGAGCAAGGTTTTGCCTGTAATGCTTCTCTTAGGAGGGCTGGACCCTGGGATCCAGAGCTCTGGTCATACCCACGACCAAGACGCTGTCTGTGCAGGGTGCTATACAGGTCCAGGGGAGTGGAATCCTTGGGAACCCGGTCCCTGAAGGTTTAATTACAATGCCTGCCGTGATAGGTGAAGTTTGGACTTTTGTGGACCAAACAAAGTCCTGCGGCGGGGATCAGGTAAGTGGGGGCCCTCAGGAACTTGGTTCTATTGGGGGACCCCCAAGCCTAATTTGTCTTTCTGTCTGTTACCTAACGGTATTCCCGCTAAATATCTGTGTTTGCCTATAACTACTGAAAATGTAAAATTTTAATAGTAGTCAAGAAAAAAAAAAAAAACAGGGACCGCGGTACCTGTGTTAAACCACTAGAGGCCGCTGTAGTCCATTTTTCTTGTAAATGTGGATCTTTGGTTTTCTCAACTCAAAAGATCCAGGCAGCTGGTAAGTTTCTCTGAGGGAATCCACTTCCTCTGCCCTGTTGCTGCGTTCATCCACCGCACAGGCCCTCCGGCAAAAAGGGCCCTGGCTCCTAGTCCTCTGTTGGTTTTCGAAAAGGGCGCCATTGGCGCACGGGCGCGCGCGCGGGCGCGTGCACGCGCCTCCTATGAAAAAAAAGGGGCGGGGCGGGTGGATGACGCTCGATGCGCGCCGCGGCGCTTCTGCGCATGTGCGGGCGTCCCAGCATGGTTAAAAGACACAGTACAAGTGTCAGCTGCATGCAAACAGAGCTAGCAACAAACAGTGGCACACAGAGGCGGTTGATGCAGGCATCCCCATAGAAAGGCACTTTAGTGGACACCAGCTGGTATATAGCAGCACCTGTGTTAGACTATTACCAGCAAAAATTGGTGTATGACGACGGGAATACCTCAGCTTTGTGCTTAAAGGATATGTCGTCCAGACGCTCCGGAAATAGATCTTCCAGGAAGCCAAAGGGGTCTCCATCGGGCTCTGAGGATATTGGGCATGCTTGCACTGCACCAATCTCCCCTGAGAATGCAGAGGTCAGTAGCCGTAGAAACCCCGCAGGAATGCCTGGTGCTGCGGCTGTCCCCAGTCCACCTGCTCCTGTATATATAACAGAGGAGGTTTTATCCTCAACTCTGGGAGGATTGGAAGAGAGATTAACAGCATTGATCGCTGCTTCCCTGTCACAGGAAAAGCGCGTCCGATCTCCGTCTCCTCCTTCAGAGTGCCTGTTAGTGGAGGAACAGCCCCACACAGAGATCGACCTACCTGAAGGGGATCAGGATGAGGTTGATTCACTTATAGAGGAATCAACAGTGGAAGAACCTTTCTCAGCTTCTCAGGCTGAAAGATTATGGGTTCAGTCTCTGACTAACATGGTCCGATCAGCATTTAAAATGCCTCGGGCGGAACCACCATCCACTACGGTTTCCTCGCTGGGGTCGCTAAAAGCTCCCCAGGCGGTCTGTTCCTTCCCAATCCACCCTTTATTAGAAGGGCTTATTTACCAGGATTGGGAGCATCCTGATAAAATATTTGCTCCCCCCAAGAGATTTCCGGTGATCTATCCCATGGAGGATAAGTTCATAAGAAAATGGAGGGTCCCTATAGTGGACGCAGCCATCTCTTCTGTTAACAAATCACTGACATGTCCAGTAGATAATGTTCCAATGTTCAAAGACCCAATAGATAAAAAATTGGAGTCTTTACTAAAATCTGCTTTCTCTACAGCAAGTATGGTGACACAACCTGCGGTAGCAGCGATTGGAGTCTGCCAAGCAGTGAAAGATCAGTTGAAACAAGTCTTAAGGGACTTACCAGATCAGCAGGCTCATGCCCTAGCTGACCTGCCTAGAGCCTTGTGTTTTGCGGTGGACGCCATAAAGGATACAATCCAACAGGCCTCCCGCTTTACGCTGTCTATAGTACATATGCGTAGGCTTCTGTGGCTCAAAAACTGGTCTGCTGAAGCTCCCTGTAAAAAACTGCTGGTTAGCTTCCCATTTCATGGAGAACGCTTATTTGGAGAAGATCTGGACAAATATATCCAGAAAATTTCTGCCGGTAAAAGTTCACTCTTACCGGTTAAGAACAAGGGTAGAAGTCCTTCTTTTAAGAGGCCTACCTCTCCAGTCCCGGGCACATCGGCTGGGAAGCAGTTCCGACGGCCTCCGCGGTCAAATTCAGGGGGCAGAAATCAGGGACAATCACAGGGTAACAAGAAGCCCTGGATCAAGAGAGGTACAAAACCTCCCCCTAAGGCATGAAGTATTGCCCCCGCTCAATCGGGTGGGGGGAAGACTTCAGTTGTTCACAGAGACCTGGCGGGACACCATCAGAGACAGATGGGTGCTCTCCGCAGTAAGTCTGGGATACAAGCTGGAGTTAAAAGGCACTCCTCCTGCCCAATTTATGAGGTCAAACGTGCCAAGAGATCCCCAAAAGAGAGGATCCCTCCTTCTGGCACTAGAACAACTATTGCTCCAAGGGGTAATCATGAAGGTTCCCCTGGAAGAAAGCGGATTCGGGTTTTACTCGAACCTTTTCACAGTCCCCAAACCAAATGGGGACGTGAGGCCCATATTAAATCTAAAAGGGCTAAACAAGTTCCTAAATATCAGGACCTTTCGGATGGAGTCGATCCGATCAGTGGCCACCGCCCTACAAGGGCAGGAATGGCTAGCCTCGATCGACATAAGGGATGCTTATCTGCATATTCCCATCTTTCCGGCCCATCAGAAATTTCTACGCTTTGCAGTAGAAGGGCGCCATTTTCAGTTCAGAGCCTTACCTTTCGGTCTGGCCACAGCACCACGAGTGTTCACAAAAATTCTGGCCCCATTATTGGCCAATCTAAGAACACAGGGTGTAACGATAATGGCATATCTAGACGACCTGCTACTAATAGACCACTCAGTGGAAAAGCTGGAAGTAGCTATTCACAAGACAATCGAGTATCTGGAATATCACGGTTGGATTATCAACCGGGACAAGTCAGCTCTAAGACCAGTCAAAAGTCTGGAATACTTAGGGCTAAGGCTGGATTCAAATCAGAGAAAGATTTTCTTACCTCCAGAGAAGGTGTCGTCTTTAAGAAATTTGACCCACTTAGTGGGTACAAAAAGAAAACCATCCATACGTCTCTGCATGAGGCTGCTGGGAAAGATGGTGGCTTCATTCGAAGCGGTACCCTACGGTCAATTCCATTCAAGGAATTTGCAAAGGGCCATACTGTCAGCCTGGAACAAAAAAGTTCAGGCTTTAGACTTACCAATGTCCCTGTCCCCTTCCGTTCGCAAGAGCCTCCATTGGTGGTTGGTGCCCCAGAATCTGGAAAGGGGGAAACCCTTCAGTCCGGTTTCTTGGAAGGTGGTCACTACAGATGCCAGCCTCATCGGCTGGGGGGCAGTGCTGGAGCAATGGTCTCTCCAGGGCAGGTGGTCAGAAGCAGAAAAGGCCCTGCCCATCAATCTCTTAGAGATACGAGCAGCCCGGTATGCCCTAGTAGCATGGACATCCAAACTCCAAGGGTCCCCTGTCAGAATTCAATCAGACAATGCCACGGCAGTGGCATATATCAATCACCAGGGTGGCACCAAGAGTCGTGCAGCCCAGAGGGAAGCAAATTGCATCCTGGAGTGGGCAGAAAAATATGTCCCAGCCATATCCGCGGTTTTCATCCCAGGAGTGGAAAATTGGAGAGCGGACTTTCTAAGTCGCCAACAATTATGCCCGGGGGAATGGTCTCTTCACCCCGAGGTTTTCCAGGCAATATGCCAGCGGTGGGGAACACCGGATGTAGATCTGCTAGCATCCAGATTCAACGCAAAGGTGGACAGATTTGTGTCTCGCACAAGGGATCCCCTAGCTTGCGGCTCGGATGCCCTAGTGTTCCCTTGGGATCAGTTCGAGCTGATATATGCATTCCCACCGCCACAATTGTTACCGCGATTACTCCGCAGAATCAGGGTAGAAAAGAAACCAGTGATTCTGGTGGCTCCAGCGTGGCCCCGAAGGGCATGGTACGCGGAGATTGTAAAAATGTCAGTGAGGAGTCCTTGGACCCTCCCACATCGTCCGGACCTGCTGTCGCAGGGACCGATATACCACCCTTCCTTACCAGCCCTAGGTTTGACGGCCTGGCTATTGAAGCCCACATTCTGAAAAAGAGAGGGCTCTCTAATTCTGTGGTATCTACCATGATCAATGCCAGGAAACCGGTATCCA
Organism: Rana muscosa; assembly: GCA_029206835.1. NCBI lineage: Eukaryota > Metazoa > Chordata > Amphibia > Anura > Ranidae > Rana > Rana muscosa. The sequence continues at coordinate 272,483,688 of CM055125.1, read as the reverse complement.
GGCAGATCTATTATAGGATCTGGAAAGCATACATTACGTGGTGTGAGGCCAGGAAATGGCATCCACGTAAGTACGTGATAGGGAGGATTTTGGACTTCCTACAGTGGGCTGTAGATAGGAAGCTTGCCTTGAGTACTATCAAGGGTCAGATTTCGGCCTTGTCAATATTTTTTCAAAGGCCCTTGGCTTCGCATTCACTAGTCAAAGCCTTTATACAAGCAGTGATGCGTATTAGCCCTCCGGTTAGTATTCCCATATGTCCTTGGGACTTAAACCTGGTTCTGTCGGTTCTACAGAAACAACCGTTTGAACCATTACAACACATTTCCTTGGTTCTTCTCACCAGGAAATTGATTTTCTTAGTAGCCGTTTGTTCGGCTAAAAGAGTATCGGAATTAGCCGCCTTGTCCTGTAAGGAGCCATATCTGGTTGTCCATAAGGACAGAGTAGTATTACGTCCTCATCCAGCCTTTCTTCCTAAGGTGGTATCGAGGTTTCATTTGAACCAAGATGTGGTTCTTCCTTCTTTTTTCCCCAAACCTAGCTCGGTAGAGGAAAAGTTATTACATTCTTTGGATGTAGTAAGAGCAGTTAAAGCTTATCTAAAAGCCACTGCTCAGATTCGCAGAACGGATTCTTTATTTGTTCTGCCGGAAGGCCCCAGAAAGGGTCAGGCAGCATCAAAATCTACTTTAGCCAAGTGGATTCGACAGGTCATAATACAAGCCTATGGCTTGAGAAAGAGACCGCCTCCGTTCAAAGTTAGGGCGCACTCCACAAGAGCAGTTGGAACTTCATGGGCAGTGCATCACCAGGCCTCCCTGGCTCAAGTATGTAAGGCCGCAACATGGTCTTCGGTACACACGTTTACTAGGTTCTACCAGGTAGACGTTAGAAGTCAGGAGGATGTCGCCTTTGGGCGCAGTGTGTTGCAGGCCGCAAAAGATCCTCATGCCTGATGGCGCCCAGCTTATGTATCCCTCCCCTCATTTGGCATTGCTTTGGGACGTCCCATTAGTAATGACTAAGTCGCTCTGTGTCCCGTGATGTACGAAAAAGAAAAAGGGATTTTTATAACAGCTTACCTGTAAAATCCTTTTCTTGGAGTACATCACGGGACACAGAGCTCCCACCCCTCTTTTTGGGACACTTATTGCTTGGCTACAAAACTGAGGTGCTCCCGGGTGGGAGGGGCTTATATAGGGGAGGGTACTTCCGGTTTGGAATTGGCCAGTGCCAACACCTGAAGGTAATCTATATAACCCATTAGTAATGACTAAGTCGCTCTGTGTCCCGTGATGTACTCCAAGAAAAGGATTTTACAGGTAAGCTGTTATAAAAATCCCTTTTTTTCCCTCCATTATTGCCTTGGGTGATCTATACTAAAAAATACCCCCATGTTTACAGACTGGGGCCCTCAAAGAGCACATTCTCTCACAACAAAGTGTGCCATACCTGGTATTGCATAAAGTGTGGTGCAATGCATTGCCATGCATTTTTTATGGACCCCCCAATGTATCAGCTGCATTAAAGTGGACAATTGAGATTTTTCTGCTGGGTTCAATTAGGGCAGTTTTGATCCCATCTTCTTGCAGTTGATTACTGTATTTATTGGCGTATAACACTCGCTTTTTTACCCTGAAAATAGAGGGTAAACTGTGCCTGCGTGTTATACGTAGGGGCCTGTGGAAAGTTATTTTCTTGAAACTTCCCCCTTAAAGTTAGGGTGCGTGTTATACACCGATAAATACGGTAATTCAACATTTTATGTAGATTGCTTTGCAATTTCAAAATAAATGGAACTGAAAGTTTCCCGCGTTTATTGCCAGTTTAAAAGTAAACTTTGTAAATAGCAATTCTTATAATTGTATATTTTATGATTAAAGTGACTTTGTCACTACAAAAACACTTTGGACAAGAAGCACTCTGTAAACAAATTAGCATTAATATTCAACCATCCTACAGCTCGTACCTCAGATCTCTGCTCCTTTGCAGAGCTATGGCCTCCTGCAGAATCTTAATATCTGCACACTTCTGGACCTGTCAGATGAATGGTTCCCCACTGCATACTGTGGTCCCACCCAGTGGCCACTACATTATTACAAGACACATAGGTGACATGAAATTCAGTGGATGGAACCACACGCAGACATCCAACACATCCGAAAGTGTCGGAGGTAAAGATTCTCCTGGAGGACATAGCTCTACAAGGTAGCAAAGATCCAAGGAAGGTAGAGTGCTTTTTGGCCAAAGTTTTTGGAGTGTCAGTTTTAGAGAGGGATAAGAACACCTGTCAGGTTTTTATCCCTGTCTTTGTCCCCATTATCAGTGAAAGTGAAAAAAAAAAATCTCAAATTTTGAGCGGTTACCAGAAAAGAAATAGAGGGGAAATCGTTCAAAGAGGACACTAGTTTTTGTGACTCTGGTGACTATCATTTTCCTCACTTTGGAGAGATTTCCTTACATTTCTTGTTGAGGTTGTAGGACAGGAAGTGAAAAGAACTCTGCCCAATGAAAAAGAAATGGCAAAAAATTGAGAGGGGTATAACCCTCCTTTGCGTCATCCAAAATATGAAAAAAAGTTTGGCTTCAGTTCTACTTTAAGATTAAATGTATAGACTCTTGCATAAGGTCAGCCATGACTGACTGACTTTAAAAATTGCAAATTTTTGGATAATCTTCTACTTTTAAGTTAGACCAAGGGAAGTTTAATTACAAACTGCTATTTTTATTTTTTTTAAAGAAAAATAAAGTAAAACACAGATTATTTTATTTTTGTAAGACTCAAATCGTTCAGTAAAAATATGCTCTTAAAAAACATGTGGATTCTGTTTATTTAGCATGTTAAACTGATCCAACCATGACTGCAGCCAACAGTCAGAAAGCTTTCCACCAGAGTGGCTTGTGAACCAAGAGGATTTGAACTAAGTGTGGGTTGAATCATAGGAGTTTAAAACCTCTTAGTGACATTTTTTAAATAAGTATTACACATACCTGGAACTGTTATGAGTGGTAGCAAGTTTAAAGTTTTGTTCATAGCACAGTATGCCATATACATACTGAAGCAACAGTTCAAGGGTGAATACCTCTGGCAGACTTGAACAAATTGCTCTTCTTTAGAAGCTTGCACTAGAGACCTGGAGGATTAAAATGCAATACTGAGGGAAATGAATAACCTTGAGAAGAATATGTCTTTTACTGGGCAGACAGTTAATGTGGAGGCCTTAGGAAGATTGATCCGGTAGGAAGCTGGGTTACTGTAGTCAGGAGGTGTGGCAGGGGTTCTCAGAAACAGAAGGTCAGGCCTGTGTTTGAGCAAGCAAAGAAATTTGTCAGGAGAAGTGAAAATATGAGGGTGATAAAGCTAGAAGTGGACCCCCTAGGTGTTATTGTTCCCTGTAACAGGCAAAATAGCAAGACATCTAGTAGGAGTGGGGATTGGAATGTAGGAATGCAAGCACAAGTGCTGGTAATAATCATCATCATCATGGGGGCTGACAGAACAATTTGTCACCACGATTGTGGTGCTGTGAATTTGATTGTGGTTGCTGTCTCCCTGGTTCCAAAGTTTGGCATGGTGTGGACCAAGTAGACAGATAATTGGGAGGGGTGGGCATGACCCAGATTTTGTGGTCCTTGGACCAATGACAGAATACATGAAAAGTGGTAGATTCTTAATCAGTTTTGAGTGCTAGACTGTAAGTCGAGGGGAGGCAACTCCAAGGTTTTACTCTCTGGAATATTGACTCTGCCATACACGTCACAAAAAATGACAAAGAGAACTAAATGCTTAGGGTTGGGTGTGAGAGGGTTGGATTTGTTTTTAGTTGTGGATATAGTAAATTTGGACATTGCTAAAGTGTTTCACATTGTTACCCTCAGGTAGACAATATGTAAGTTACATTCTAAAGGCTTAGAAAATTCTGTCTTTTTTAAATGGATTGAAAATGGTCTAAAAGATCACATTCAGTGATTAGTGATTAATGATTTGTACTCGGAATTATCTAAGGTTCTTTGTCACACAGCCCAAGGTTCAGATGAAACAAAGCTATGTAGTGGTAAAACCTGAGTACCAGCCTGTAATACCACTTTATTACCAGGCCATTTTCAATTTTCAGGGCTGTGATAGTTTGACTGACATTTACCCCGTTAGACAACACTGTATTCAAATGATATCATATTTTTTTTTTAAACATGATAGAGCTTTTATTTGTTGATATTTAAAAAACATTATTTATTTTTACTATAAAAAGAAAAAAAAAAATACCAACAACTTTGAAAAAAAAAATCCCCTTACTTTCTATTAAAATAAAAATGCCATGACAGTACAAACACCCCCCTAAAAATGACCTTTTTTTATAAAGTAGACACCCAAAGGTAACCTATTTTTTTGTCACAATTTTTTGGAAATAAATAAACATGCAGGTATTGCGTGGTTAAAATATGGAATTTATCGTCCAAGAAACAATATCTCCTATCGCAATCCTAAGGGCCCTTTTAGACGTGCGGACCGTATGTCCGTTTTTCATCCGCTGACATCCGATCTCATCAGTCTCCGATATTGTCCGTTTCTAAAGACGGAGGAAAATCCTATTTTTCCATCCGTCTGCAGATCGGATCGGATGAACACGGACAGACGGTCCATGTTCATCCGATCCCCCCATAGAGGAGAGCAGAGATCTGACTGGTCCGTCTTTGCACGGCTCAGCGGGGATCAACGAAGCAATCCCCACTGAGAAAGCGGATGTTTAAAATCGGATCTTCACAGGATCTGCACGTCTGAAAGGGCCCTAACATGTGTAACCTGCGCGATGATTGTGTTGTGTTTAGTTAGGAATGTGTAGTTTTTAAGGCAAACTGTTAGTTGTACTTTGCTATGCACATGGCTATGTGCACCGGTTGGCCGGGGTATGCCCCAATGGCCCTGTTTTGTACCTCAACAGCAAAAAAAAAATTTAATAAAGAGAATGAAAAAAAAAAAACATGGAATTTAGTATTGATACACTCAATACAGGTCATACACAGAGGGAGAAGGAGATAAAGGGGTTAATCTACAGGTCAAAGGCAGTGGGAGGATGGATATGAGGGAGTTAAAATGCAGATGTGCAGGATAAAGGAGGTGAAATGTAATTATACAGGTCACACAAAGAGGCAAGCTGTAGATCAGATGTATATCCAAAAAAAGGAAGGGATTAAAAAAAAATCTATCATTATCTGCTGCTGCCTTGATCTGTGTTTGTGCTCTGGCCCTAATAAATGACTCTTTCAATCATTGGCTACTATTTTCAACTAAGGAAACAGAGGGCTCACAGACATAAACCTTGCACTGTTTATATATGTGATCTCTCAGATTTTTTGCCTTATGACCAACCACACTGATCCCAAGGTACAGAGCCCCTCAGTTCAGCTCTGTACACAGTGTGTTAATTGAATTGTCCAAGGGCAACTCAGTTCACAGGTATGAACAGTTGCAATGGCCATCTGAAGGTTCTGTTTGTAAATGGCACTGGGTAAATAACCGACCACTGCTCAATGATAGGTAAAATATGTTTCTAACTTACAGTAAGTGATAAAATGGATGCACTGTTTATTTGGACAATTTCTTAGAAAATGAGTTCTTCACTTGAGGGCTAAAAACAATAAAGCCTTGTACACACGATCAAATTATCGGATACATTTTGTCCGTTTTTTGTTGCATGCTAGTCTCATGTCGAAAGTGAAAAGATTACTTTCATACGAAAATTCTCATACGACAGAATTCAACTTCAGAAATGTCACGTGTTGAATTGTTTTGTATGTATTCTTTCATTTGAGCATGTGTAGTCTTGTTTTTACGATTTTTTTTTCCCACGAAAACTGTACTTATTGTATGAAAAAATAGGACGTTGTGTTCACGTACGATAAAATTTGTCGTACGAAAATTTGTAATCGGCTGTCTAAAGCACCATACTATCAATCCAAAGATTGGCAGATCATGCGTCGGACTAAATTTTACTTACGATTTTCTTATCGTTTGTACGAACCTTAATGCATCATAGAATCTTGGGTAATTAACATGGTAGAGCCAATGATGGAAAAGGCTCTGGGTGGCTAAGTGGATTACAGGCTTTAAAGGGGTTGTAAACCTACGTGTTTTTTCACCTCAGTGCATTCTATGCATTGAGGTGAAAACCCTCTTGCAGGGCACCAGCCCCCCAGAGCCCCCCTTTTACTTACCTGAGCCTGATCGTTCCTGCGCCAGGGACGAGCACACCCGCTCCAGCCGGTGTCTCGGGTCCTGATTGGATAGATTGATAGCAGCACAGCCATTCGCTCCCGCTGCTGTCAATCGAATCCAATGACGCCGGGGGGCAGAGCCGAGTCCTGCTGTCTGTGTCAATGGGCGCAGCAGCAGGACACGGGAGCGCGTCCTGCACGAGTGCTCCGAGGGAGAGCGCTTCTCAGACGGGGCACTCGAGAAGAGGAGGAGCCAGGAGCACCACTGAGATATCCCAGAAGAGGAGGACCGGGGCCACTTTGTGCAAAACCAACTGCTTAGAGGAGGTAAGTACGACATGTTTGTAAAAAAAACAAAAAACGAACGTTTACATATCCTTTAATAACAACACCCAATGACAATCAGCAACCTATAGAGAGAGCAAGATACTTTATTGTATCAAAAAGGCAGACACAAGAGATCGACTTAAAGCAGACCTTCACTCCAAAAAGCATTTTCCATCTCTAAATTCCTCTTTAATCTTGCTTTTGTAAAAAAGCATTAGTAAAACCACATCTTAAAAATTCAATTAAAAATCGGTTTATGGTTTACAAAAAAGGATGATGAGGAAGTGGAAAGAGTACATAGAAAAGCAATTGAATTAGTGGGGTACATTGACAACCTCAGCTATTGAGAGGGAATATGGTAACCTTGTAAACATTTTTAAATGGGCCTCATAGAAATTCAGTGGACTAAAAAAGTCAAGGGGCACTCTTTGCATCTGGAGGGAAAGAATTTTATTCTTGGCATACGGAGAGGATTCTTTATAGTAACAGCTGTGAAAATGTGGAACAGTCTTCCACAGGATATATGTCTGGCCATTGTAACAAATCGGTTAAAAAAGGTGGATGTGTTTCTAAACTAACAACATATAAAAAGATATTAGAGCGGCATTAACTCCAAAACCAAAAATGTAACATATTGCAGCTTACCAAATGTTAGATATGGTGGCTGCATTTGTTTTCTTTTTTTTAAGGCTTTTTTCCCTGGGTTTTCACCTATTGATCAGGCCAGTAACACACCTCCTTTAATAAAGTGCCCCCACTCTGGATGAAGGAGCAACAGAGACTCATTTGGACAGCAGCATTGTCAGGAGTTCAGGACAGGAGCGTTCGATGTACTAGAAGATTTAAATACACTAAACAAATTGAAGCCAAACTCCAGCTCACACTTCAGTTACAGCATTTCCTATTAAGATAAAGATTTTACAGAAATAAATGAAAAGCTGATCATTGTAAGAACCCCTGTCAGTGGTAAATGGTTTGTCTCAACACTCTAATGCAGTGGTCTCCAAACTGCGGCCCTGGGGCCAGATGTGGCCCTTTGCTGGCTTTTATCCGGCCCTTGGGGCTCTATTTTATTCACTGACACCAATGAAGGACACAATTCCTACTAATTACATCAATGATGGGGCACAGTTCCTACCAATGACGGGGCTCAATTTCTCACAATGACACCAGTGATGAGGCTCAATTTCTCCCAATGACACCGATGATGGGGCACAATTCCTCCCAATGACGGGGCTCAATTTCTCCCAATGACACCAAAGATGGGGCCTAATTTTTCCCAATGACACCAATGATGGGCACAATTCCTCCCAATGATGGGGCTCAATTTCTCCCAATGACACCAACAATGGGACACAAGTCCTATAAATGACACCAGTAATGTGGCACAATTGCTCCCACTGAGACCAATAATGGGGAATTGTTAACTCCCACCGATGCAGGGACATTTTGTACCTCCGATGGTCCGCCCCCCCCTAAAGTCTGAAGGACAGTAAACTGGCCCTTTGTTTAGAAAGTTTGGAGACCCCTGCTCTAATGCCTCGTACACACGGTCGGATTTTCCGTCGGGATAAACTCCGAACGGGTTTTTCTGACGGAATTCCGTTCAAACTGTCTTGCATACACACTGTCACACCAAATTCCGACTGTCAAGCACGTGGTGAAGTACAACACTAAGACGAGCCGAGAAAAGTGACGTTCAATGCTCCCGAGCATGCGTCGACTTGATTCTGAGCATGCGTGGTTTTTAGTCTGTTGGAATTGCATCCAGACGAACGGAAAAACATGTTCTCTTTTCTAAGTCCGTCGGAATTTCCGAAGGAAAAAGTCCGATGGGGCATACACACGCCAGACTTTTTCCATCGGAAATTCCGAACGTGTGTATGCCCCATCGGACTTTTTCCTTCAGAAATTCCAAACGTGTGTACGCGGCATAACTTTTTCATTTGCTGGAGAGCTTGTTCTGTTGAAAAATAATAGACTTATGCCCCGTACACACGGTCAGACTTTTGCCCAGCCAAAATCACATCGGAATTCCGACGGAATTCCATTGGAGTAAAAGAGAACATGTTCTCTATCTAAACTCCGAAGAAATTCCTCGGAATTTTCGATGGAAAAAGTCCAATGGAGCATACACATGGTCGGAATATAAGATATATATAAGTATATATATATATAAATATAAGTCCGTCTGACTTTTTCCATCCGAAATTCCGATCGTGTGTACAAGGCTTAACTGGCTGGATCAGCAGATAAAAATAAAGGAAAGAAAGCTTAAAAAAAGAAAATGAATGCAGCCATCACATTTAAGAATTGGTAAGCTGCAAATGTTTGCTTTTGGGTTAAGTACCTCTTTCATTTTTATAAGAAATAACAACTGTTTATCCAACCTTACCATGCATTACCAGTTACAATGCTACCTTTGTACTAGGTAAAACATAGAGTTTCAAGGAAAGGGGTGAAAATAATTAGCTAGATCATGAAACGACATAGTAGACGGATTTAAGGGAAACTCTGTAGTGTCGGATACCACCCTGGCCTACAATATGTGTGGGATCGGTGACAGGAAGAGATGCTTGACAAGACTGATGCTCATTAGTAAAATCACATCCATATTTATGAGAGGGATTAGCACAAGTGATGGACGAATGTCTGCATGCTACCACTGCATAACATGCAACCAAAGGGGCAGACGACAATGCTGCCTTGACAACACAAAGCTCTACACAATACATGTACGCTCATGTTCTCTGAGAGGCGTTCACAGCTTACTGTCAAATAATTGCTCCCTGTGGGGCAGTATGAACTTTTCTGGGGTAATTAAATAATGGTAAGCTCCATGCTGAAGTGCCTTATTGCCATTACAAAATGATTCATTTGTTTCCCCCAGATTTAGTGTGTATGTTTAAGCCAAAAACAATAACTGGATAGGCAATTAGTGACCATTGCAGAAAAAAAACTATTTTACATTGTCACATGAAAAAGACATATATGACATAAGCCAGGCAAGTCATCAGAACACGAGTTACCTAAACAAAGCCAATATACCGATTATCACATATCTCAATAACATAATTCCATCCAACTGGATATGTGAAACCCACATTCACACCTGGAATCAGGATGTGTCAACCAAATGTAGGAAAAAGAAAGATAATAAAAAAGTTAGCACACATACACATGCATATTACAACAAAAAAGATTGATCATTGATCATGCAGGAAAAAGCAAATCATGCCTCATCTTCTATGCAGTTGTGATGTGCGCATGCAGACTACAGCATATATACGCAGAATTTACCACCAAGTGTAGTTTACTATGGAATGTGCGTTCCAGAATCCAACCGTACACCAGCTGTGTCTAAAATAAGAATGTGAATTTCTCTGTTTTTGGGTTTCTATCTGCTGTTAGCATTTTTAAATGCGCATAACATATGGAGTTAAAACCGCATGAAGCTTAAGGTCATCATTAAAGGAGACTTAAAAAAAAAAAAAAACTTTCATCAATTTTTTAATAAAGCGTTGAAATGCGCATTCCTTATAGGAACATTTCCTATAGGAATAGTAGGCACAAAAGCGGAATTATTAGGATGTTCATTGTGCATGGCAAATTAGGACTTGGCTGTATGCATTCAACATCAGTTTACAATTACAGTATCTTACAAAAGTGAGTACACTCCTCAAATTTTTGTAAATATTTTATTATATCTTTTCATGTGACAACACTGAAGAAATTACACTTTGCTACAATGTAAAGTAGTGAGTGTACAGCTTGTATAACAGTGTAAATTTGCTGTCCCCTCAAAATAACTCAACATACAGCCATTAATGTCTAAACCGCTTGCAACAAAAGTGAGTACACCCCTAAGTGAAAATGTCCAAATTGGGCCCAAACTGTCAATATTTTGTGTGGCCACCATTATTTTCCAGCACTGCCTTAACCCTCTTGGGCATGGAGTTCATCAGAGCTTCACAGGTTGCCACTGGAGTCCTCTTCCACTTCTTCATGATGACATAGTTACATAGTTACATAGTAGGTGAGGTTGAAAAAAAGACACAAGTCCATCAAGCCCAACCTACAGTATGCGTGTGATTATATGTCAGTATTACATCGTATATCCCTGTATGTTGTGGTCGTTCAGGTGCTTATCTAATAGTTAGACATAATAGACATCATGGAGCTGGTGGATGTTAGAGACTTTGCACTCCTCCAATTTACATTTGAGGATGCCCCACAGATGCTCAATAGGGTTTAGGTCTGGAGACATGCTTGACCAGTCCATCACCTTTACCCTCAGCTTCTTTAGCAAGGCAGTGGTCATCTTGGAGGTGTTTGTTTGGGATCGTTATCATGTTGAAATACTGCCCTCCGGCCCAGTCTCTGAAGGGAGGGGATCATGCTCTGCTTCAGTATGTCACAGTACATGTTGACATTCATGGTTCCCTCAATGAACTGTAGCTCCCCAGTGCCCATGAGCACTCATACAGCCCAAGACCATAAAGCTCCCATCACCATGCTTGACTGTAGGCAAGACACACTTGTCTTTGTACTCCTCACCTGGTTGCTACCATACATGCTTGACACCATCTGAACCAAATAAGGTTATCTTGGTCTCATCAGACCACAGGACATGGTTCCAGTAATCTATGTCCTTAGTCTGCTTGTCTTCAGCAAACTGTTTGTGGGCTTTCTTGTGCATCATCTTTTTTTTTTTTAAACTGCGTTTTTATTAATCTCAATAACACAAAAGATACAGTAAAAACATAATACACACAAAATTCAGTGTACATGTATCAGTCCATCAACAATTACATTCCTTCCCCTCCCCTCTTAATCCAACACCAAAAGATAACAGTATTCAACAGATTTCCACATCGGGATGATCTCTAACCAATTCCTGGACGAACCTGAATATTTAACACTTCTAATCTAAACAACCTAAACCAACTAAGCACTTGCACCTATAGTAATAAACCGTAAAAACTGAAAAGTATATTTCTTGCTCCTCAGGTACCGCAGACAAATAGGAGTTTTAGCACCCATTAAGGCCTAGTAAACACATCACCTTGTCCACATCGCATAAGTCCAACTCATCATTCAGGAAGTTCACAGGTATCTGATAGTTCAGTCCACTTTCCCCATATTTTCATGAATTTACTAGCACAGCCCCTAGCTTCATAGGTGAATTTGTACGTCGGTAATACCTGATTTATCAGGGTTTTCCAATTATTAAGGGAGATTGGTGTGGAGTATATCCATTGCAACACCACCGTTTTCCGGGCGTAAAATAATAAGAACCGCAGAAATTGTTTTTGATATGAGCTTAAAGCGGAAGTTCCGCGGTCTGGACATTTTTTTTTTCAGTCCATTCTATGCTACGCATTATGTATTTTTAGTACTCACTTGTCCGGCGCTCATAAACTTCCCCCGTCCGTTTTCGTTATAAATTATTCTTTATAAAAATTCTTCCTGTATTTGCCATTTTGCTTGTGGGCATCTTGAAGCCCACAAGCACATTCTTCCGGGTAGCGATGAATGCGCTTCTCCCGGCATTCATCGCTGTATCTCGCGCACGCGCAGTGTTGACGGCGAGCAGCGCCGTCAACACTTCCTGGTTGCCATCACAACAGGCGTCAACAGTAAAAGTACACGCCCCGTTGTGATGCCAATACACCTACGTGCCATTATTTAAAATGGCGGAATTAGATCCGCCCACGTCACGTGACCGGGTAGACGAGTCACGTGACGATTGAATTATCGTGATGTTTGTTTGCAAGGAAGGCGTTACTCTATTACTCCTGGGAAGCAGGACACTTTGCTCCCAGGAGACACAGCAAAGGACACGCCTACTCCCGTGGGAGGAAATCCCGGAAGTACGAATGAATAAAGAAGATTAATGAAAACGACACAACAAAAAAAATAAAAGGTTAGGCATTTGTTTTTATTCATGTTAAGAGGGACTGGTGACAGCAATGTTTAAAATGTGGGTGAACCTCCGCTTTAACTCCACATCCTCAAAAATCGCCAATATACACCACTTTGGACTGCAAATATTGGGTAAGCTAAAGTTAGTCGCAATAAAGGGGGTTACTTGTGACCAAAACGGTCGTATCGTTTCGCAGCTCCAGAGCATGTGGAGTAGATCACCCGCATCCTTACAAAATTTATGGCACGTGGGACTATTAAGTTTACGCATACGGAAGAGTCTCAATGGAGTATAATAAATTCTATGAAAGATGCGTAATTGTATCATTCTCTCCCTGGTAGAAATTGCAGTGACAAAATATGTACTAAGGAGTTCATCCCAATTTTCCTCCAAGAGATCTAGTATGTCCTCTATCCATTTGTCTTTCAGGGCCTGGTTCTTTATTTTCCCTGCCGGGATTCCCGTCAGTTTTCCCAGCGAGGGAGCATACACACGCCCGGTTTTCACGCCAAAAAGCTCTCCTAGCAGTTTTCTTGCCGGGAAAACCAGCCGTGTGTACAGGGCTTAAGGCCTAATTGAGACAGGGCTGCATGTTTCAATTGAAGATATTTAAAGCTCCATGTATTAGGTATCTCAAATTCCCGCTGTAGAGCTGGAAAAGTTTTAAATTGGCCCTGGTTATATAATTGATGTATATATTTCAACCCCTTGTTAGCCAAAAGGCATGCATCAGGTAGGTCATAAAAATGAGGAAATGTGGGGTTAAACCATATAGGATGATTAGGGGAAATGGGAGCCGGGTCATCCGGGACCAAAGAGAGACAATGTCCATATACTTTAAGAGAGACCTTTAACATTTCCATACCCTCCTCAACCCTGACAGTTTTTCTGAAGATTAAGTTGTTCAGAGCCTCATAGGAGGCTAGCAAAGCCACCTCCGCCGCAGTAGCGGCATTATCCAACTGCGGGAAAAGCCAACAATGTATATAAACCAGTTGTAATGCATAGTAATAAAATCTTAAATTTGGCAGAGCCAAGCCACCCTGAGTTGTAGGCAATTGTAATGTAGCCATAGCTATTCTAGGATTCTTAGGGAACCACAGAAAAGTCGACAACAAAGAATCAATTTCCTGAAAAATTTTCTTGGGTATATACACCGGGCTGTTTGCCAAAATATATAAAAATTTCGGTAAAAACACCATTTTAAATAGATTTACTCTACCCATTAACGTCAGTGGCAAGTTCGCCCAGCTGGTCATTTTACTTTTAAAGGATGCTATGCACGGTAAAAGGTTATTTGTCATATAGTTGATCGGCAGTTGAACTGTAACTCCAAAGTATTTAAACACTGAAGTGATTTGTAAGGGACAGTCTAAGGCAGTGGTTCTCAACTCCTGTCCTCAGGACCCACTAACAGGCCAGATTTTAAGTATTACCTTGGGGAGATGCAGACTAAAATCCTGCAATCCCTGAGCAGCAAATTATATCACCTGTGATGCATTTCAGTTATCTTGCAAACCTGGCCTGTTAGTGGGTCCTGAGGACTGGAGTTGAGAACCACTGGTCTAAGGGAAGATCAAATGGGAGGATGGGATCCACAGGGAACACACTGGACTTGGTTCAGTTCACCCTGAGCCCAGAAAAAGTCCCAAAGTTACAGATTAGCTGGAGCATTATAGGTATCGTGACCTGAGGATTGGACAGGTAAAGTCTGCATACAGTGATATGCATTCCTCTAATGTACCAATCCACATACCTTGCAGATCCATAGAAGACCTAAGAAGTCTGGCCAGGGGTTCTATAGCAAGCGCGAATAATAGCGGCGAGAGAGATCATCCTTGCCTAGTGCCCCGGCAAATTTTGAAGGGTTTAGAAATTATACCATTAATCCTAATGTGGGCTAGAGGTTGGTCATACAGTATACGGATCCAGGTGAGAAAATTATTTCCAAATCCAAATTTCTCCAGTATATAAAAAAGATAGGGCCATTCTACTGAATCAAATGCCTTATGGACATCAAGGGCCACAACAGCTCTGGGGACCAATAAAGTGTTAGGAGCTTAAAGGTTAGTAAACAATCTACAAATATGCTATATGTAGATCTCCCAGGAATAAATCCTTTTTGATCTGGGCTTACCAATGTAGTTATTACCAAATTTATGCAGGAGGCTAGGATTTTGGATATAATCTTAAGATCTGTGTTAATCAGGGAAATTGGTCAATAGGATTCACAGTAAAGGGGGTCTTTATTAGGCTTGGGAATCAGTACAATTAGGGCCTCTTGCATAGAAGGAGGGAGACTTTTCTGTTTAAAGATAGTGGAATAAAGTTTATGGAGTCTCGGGACCAGGGCATCCCGGTGTGTCAGATACCACTCAATAGGGAAACCATATGGTCCTGGGGTTTTGTGTTTAGCAAAGTTTTTAAGGGCATGGTCTATCTCTTCAATGGAAATGGGTGCTTCCAGGGATAGTCATTGTTCAACTGACAAAATGGGGAAGGCTATAGAGTCTACATACTCATACAGTTCCGGGGGTGTATAGTGAGCTTGGGATTTATAGAGGTCCGAATAAAATTTGAAGAAGGCGTCCATAATCCTTTCCTGGGATGAATGAAGAGTGGCAGAACTATCATAAATGCTAGAAATAGCGATGGGATCAGGTATTGGTTTAGCTAAAAAGGCAAGAAGCCTCCCATTCCTGTCTCCTGTGTCAAAAAACCCTCTGATGCTGATACAGTAAGCACTTCTAAGTCTGCGACACCAGCACCAACTCATAAGCCCTTCGGGCATCCTGTAACAATTGGTAACATAAAGGAGAGGGATCCCTGATAGAGCTCTTCAGCCTCTTTCATTTCAGAAGCCAGAGTAAGCTCCCGTTCCCCATTAGCTTTCTTAAGGTCTGAAGCTCCTTTCATGTAGGCTCCTCTTAAAACCACCTTGAAGGCGTCCCATGTAAGTAGCTCTGGCACTTCCCGAGCATTCTCCTGCCAAAATTTGGTTATGGCATCCGCACAAGTGTACAGGACCATCTGCTCCACCATCCAATAAGGACTCATCTGCCAGACCTGGCCACTGGGAGGCCTAGACACTCGAATTGTAAGCTCTAAGGGAGAATGGTCAGAAAACATCCTTGGTAAATATGACACCCCCTCTTGTGCATCATCTTTAGAAGAGGCTTCCTTCTGGGACGACAGCCATGCACACCAATTTGATGCAGTGTGTGACGTATGGTCTGAGCACTGACAGGCTGACCTCCCACCCCTTCAACCTCTGCAGCAATGCTGGCAGCACTCATATGTCTATTTCCCAAAGACAACCTCTGGATATGACGCTGAGCACATGCACTCAACTTCGTTGGTCGACCATGGCGAGGCCTGTTCTGAGTGGAACCTGTCCTATAAAAACTGCTGTATGGTCTTGGCCACTGTGCTGCAGCTCAGTTTTAGGGTCTTGCCAATCTTCTTATAGCCTAGGCCATCTTTATGTAGAGCAACAATTTTTTTTCAGATCCTCAGAGAATTCTTTGCCATGAGGTGCCATGTTGAACTTCCAGTGACCAGTCTGAGAGATTGAGGGTAATAACACCAAATTTAACACACTTGCTCCCCATTTACACCTGAGACCTTGTAACATACTATACAAGCTGTGCACTCACTACTTTACATTGTAGCAAAGTGTAATTTATTCAGTGTTGTCACATGAAAAGATATAATAAAATATTTACAAAAATGTGAGGGTGTACTCACTTTCGTGAGATACCGTAGCTGAATAGGTCCAGGAAAACATGGTCGCTATATGCTGACTCATCCACCTGCATTAGAGGGGCCCATGATCCAAGCGTGCCATAACAATTTATCGCTAGTCTTGATAACTTGCTTTAGTTAATCAGACTCTTTGATTCTGTTTCACAATTTTTCAAGCTTAGGGTTAATTTTCTAAAGGCAAATAGACTGTTCACTTTACAAGGCAAGTTTCACTTTGCAAGGGAATTTTCCCCAGAGCTTAGTGAATGAGGTGAAGCTCAGCTCACTTCCCTCATCCAATCATGTGCTTTTATTTTCCTTGCACATGATTGTGTATTTGAGTGATATTTCCCCAGATTGACTGCTCTGGGGAAAAATGCCCTTGTGGGGGGCAACTTCCCTTTCAAGGTAATCCTGTAGCCTATTTGCCTTTATTAATTCAACCATATGGTGCCCCATTTGGGGTAAAGTGACAGTGTCCATGGAAAGATCCCACCATCCCCAATCCACTGATACTAACCCTGCCTATGTTCCCATGCCACTCCTTCTTCCATCAAACTTCTATTAAAATCCCCAGTGCTGGCTGGTGTCAGACACTAACAACAGCAGTCAGTGACATCACTTTCTTCATTATGTTACTTGCCCAGGGGAACGCTGGCAAGATGAGTATCAGTGGATTGAGAGAAGAATTTTTTGCTCAGACCCTTTTCATCCTAAAGTCTATACAACATGACATCAGTTGCAAGTGAAATAAAGAAGATTTTTACATCAGTTTAGGGGGGGGGGGGGGCACTTAACAGCCATAGTGATTAAGCCGGGGAGGTACATGAGGTAATACAAACAAAAACACACTTTAAAAAAATGTTCTGGGTGATTTTCTTGTGTCTAAAAGTTCCTCAAATATAACTAAGAAGTCTAAATAAAAACAAATAATAGGGTTCAGGAAAATTAGTTGGTTGACCCTGGGGGTGGGAGGTTGCATGTGGTGGACATCAGTCTTTTTCAACCTCATTTACTATGTAACATGAAATAAACACAAAATTTAAGTTGCTAGTTAGCTAGGTATCACATTGACTTAATGACTACACACTTTAATATGCAACTACTAAAGTGAGATTAAATTCAAAATGCCCGATACAAATATTTATTACAAATCAGTGCTCAAAGCCTTAAAGCCAATGGATCAACATGAACCACTTACAGTAAGCAGAACAAGTATTTGCTTCACTGACGATTTTGCAGGTTGTCCTACTTACAAAGCATGTAGAGGTCTGTAATTTTTATCATAGGTACTCTTCAACTGCGAGAGACGGAATCTAAAAATCCAGAAAATCACATTGTTCAATTTTTAAGTAATTAATTTGCATTTTATTGCATGACATAAGTATTAGATACATCAGAAAAGCAGAACTTAATATTTGGTACAGAAACCTTTGTTTTCAATTACAGAGATCATATGTTTTCTGTAGTTCTTGACCAGGTTTGCACACACTGCAGCAGGGATTTTGGCCCATTCCTCCATACAGAGCTCCTCCAGATCCTTCAGGTCACGGGGCTGTCGCTGGGCAATACGGACTTTCAGCTCCCTCCAAAGATTTTCTATTGGGTTCAGGTCTGAAGACTGGCTAGACCACTCCAGGACCTTGAGATGCTTCTTACGGAGCCACTCCTTAGTTGCCCTGGCTGTGTGTTTCGGGTCGTTGTCATGCTGGAAGACCCAGCCACGACCCATCTTCAATGCTCTTACTTAGGGAAGGAGGTTGTTGGCCAAGATCTCACGATACATGGCCCCATCCATCTTCCCCTCAATACGGTGCAGTCGTCCTATCCCCTTTGCAGAAAGCATCCCCAAAGAATAATGTTTCCACATCCATGCTTCACGGTTGGGATGGTGTTTTTGGGTTGTACTCATCCTTCTTCTTCCTCCAAACATGGTGAGTGGAGTTTAGACCAAAAAGCTCTATTTTTGTCTCAGACCACAAGTGCTTATGTAATTAGTGAACAGAGGACCCACTCTTTTCTCAATTATTTCATCAGACCACATGACCTTCTCCCATTCCTCCTCTTGATCATCCATATGGTCATTGGCAAACTTCAGAAGGGCCTGGACATGCGCTGGCTTGAGCAGGGGGACCTTGTGTGCGCTGCAGGATTTTAATCCATGACGGCGTAGTGTGTTACTAATAGTATTCTTTGAGACTGTGGTCCCAGCTCTCTTCAGGTCATTGACCAGGTCCTGCCGTGTAGTCCTGGGCTGATCCCTCACCTTCCTCGTGATCATTGATGCCCCACGAGGTGAGATCTTGCATGGAGCCCCAGACCGAGGGAGATTGACCGTCATTTTGAACTTCTTCCATTTTCAAATAATTGCGCCAACAGTTGTTGCCTTCTCCCCAAGATGCTTGCCTATTTTCCTGAAGCCCATCCCAGCCTTGTGCAGGTCTACAATTTTATCTCTGATGTCCTTACACAGCTCTCTGGTCTTGCCTATTGTGGAGAGGTTGGAGTCTGTTTGATTGAGTGTGTGGATAGGTGTCTTTTATACGGGTAACTGTCAGAAACCATGAATCAGACAGAAGTTCAATTAAATCACACTTGTTTAATAATAATAATAATAAAAAGGTAAACATGGTAAGCGTAGTCAAATCATAGCCAGAGTTCAGTAACCGGATCGGGTAGTCAGCCAAGCCAATGTCAGAGAGCCAGAGATAAACGTAGTAGTACAGCAGTAGTACAGCAAGCAGGATCAGGAGCCAGAAGGAACGTCAGCCGAGCAAGTCTTCAACAGGAACGCAGGAAAAAGTCTCTGTGATGTTGACCAAGGCGAGGGCAGAGAGCAAATGAACTGGAAGGCTTTAAGTAGGCAGGACTGATGAGCAGGATCAACAACAGGTGAGTCACTTTGGAGAGAGAGGAGCTGGTAATTGGCTAACAGCTGAGCTGCCAGCTCAGAGAAGGAAGGGCTGAGCCAGCCCAGCCCTGACAGTAACAAGTTCAGGTGCAGTTAATACAGGTAATGAGTGGAGAACAGAAAGGCTTCTTAAAGAAAAAATAACAGGTCTGTGAGAGCCGGAATTCTTACTGGTTGGTAGGTGATCAAATACTTATGTCATGCAATAAAATGCATATAAATTATTTAAAAATCATACAATGTGATTTTCTGGATTTTTGTTTTAGATTCCGTCTCTCACAGTTGAAGTGTACCTGTGATAAAAATTACAGACCTCTACATGCTTTGTAAGTAGGAAAACCTGCAAAATCAGCAGTGTATCAAATACTTGTTCTCCCCACTGTAATTAGCATTTTCAGAAGGAGAGGTCAGCTGTGTTCATCATAGAATACAAAAGTAACCCTGCCAATAAAAAAATTCCAAGCAGATCTACCTGCAAAAAAGACAGGGAATACTTACCTTCACTGCTATCTTTTCAACAAATCCACTCAAGAGAAATCCTCCACTTCTGGGAGTGTTCATCTCCCAGGTTTCCAGTAGTGCTCAGTGGTTCCATCCACTTTAGCAGAATATTACTATTGAAAGGACCAGTGTTCTGGCACCCTCCCAGCAATAGTGAAGATAGTGGGATATAAGTATTTTTGCATGTAGACCTGTCAGTTTAAGTATTATGCTTAAAAGACACCAGACAAAGTGGCAACATCTGCGCATAACCCATAGCAATGGCATGTATTCTTACCCAGCCACTTTCTCTCGCCACCTTCCTACACCTCCAGAGCCCTCACTAAGAGAGAAGGGCTTCCAGGTATGGGAAAACATGTGATCTTCCCCATGTGACAGTGCCAAAGCCAGAGAAGCTAATCACCAGGCCCAAATAAAATTGGGATGAGGTTGGGGTGTCATGCTATGACAGGTGGGGATGCTGCTGCAGGGAGGCAGCATGACTGTGCGCAGACATTATTGGGGAGATTTACTAAAACTGGTGCACACAGAATCTGGTGCAGCTGTGCATAGCAACCATTCAGCTTCCAGCTCCAGCTTGTTCAATTAATGCTAAGTTACAACTTTCTTTTCATTAGAACTGAATGGAATGATCAATCCCAGCATAGATCATACCTATGTACCATGTTGCTCTGCTGTCTGCAGATCCTCTGATATTATGGGTTTAGTTGTGGCTATGTATCATGTGATAGAATACTGTGTCCAGTTCTGGAGACCTCACTTACAGAAAGATATTGATAAGATAGAACAAGTCCAGAGGCTGGTAACAAAAATGGTGAAAGGTGTGGGGGACAAAACATATTGAGAGCGACTCGAGGAACTTTATATGTACAGTCTGGAGGAAAGAAGGGAAAGGGGACACATGATTTAAACCTTTAAATATATCAAGGGGGTAAATAAGGTTCAGGAGGGCAGCCTTTTCAATATGAAACCAAAATCAAGAACACGGGGACATGACCTCAAACTAACTGTTTGGAGTTGAAGGAAAGTTCAAAAGGAATCTTAGAAAGTATTATTTTACTAAAAGGGCAGTTGATGATTGGAATAATCTACCAACAGAGGTAGTGAGACAGTCAACAGTAAATGGCTTCATCAAACATGCTTGGGATAAACATAGATTTATAGTCAGACAACAAGGCTAATGAAAAAAATAAATTGGCAAACTCGATGGACTAGTCAGTCTTTTTCTGCGGTCACTTTTCTATATTTCTATGATACTATGTATATCCTGCTGATACTCTGTCCCTTCCACAGCCCTTTTCTGCAGCAGCTAGAATCTATAATATTTCCCATTGTAGTCTTTCAGACTCTGCAAATGAGTCCCACCCAGTCACACCTACAGGAAGAGTCCAAACCTCCCAAGCCCCTCCCCACAGATCCCAGCATTATTCAAGAAGGAAGCGCCTTATTACACAGCCTGACAATTACAATCCCACGACTCAGATCCTGCCCTCCCATAGCCCTTCCTCTGTAGTCTTGCAGTAAGCCATTATGGCATGCTGCAAGACAGGAATGACACAAGAGGAGGTATGACACATTTACACTTTTCACCACCCACATGAATGCCCAAAAACACCCACAGTAACCCTAGGACCCTCCCACATCAACTCTCAGAACTGGTACAAGTGACTCCTATAGCCTGTGTTCCGTCAGATTAGGCGACCCGTCAGAATTGGTAATGGAAGTGACGTTCCGTCGCCGCCATCTTGCTACACCCGGCACTCCTCCATAGTAACGATACACTGAGAAGGGACAAGCGGACATCTTGTTACACCCACCAGAGTTTTGCATTTCACAGTTATTTTTAACAGGAAACAAAGCATATATGGTGAAATACAGTATTTGGAAATCCATCAGACAGTTTATATGTTGAATTATAAAAGCAGCAGCGTTTTGTCACATTAGCAAACCTGTGAGATTAGCAGGTTTGCCGCTGCTCTCAAAATTCAACATCTAAACAGTCCGTCGGATTTCTAAATCCTGTATTTCACCTTATAAGCTCTGTTTACTGTTAAAAATAACTGTGAAATGCAAAACTCTGTTGGGTGTAACAAGATGTGCGCTTGCCCCCTTCTCAGTGTATCGTTACTGTGGAGGAGTGCGGGGTGCAGCAAGATGGCGGCGATGGAACGTCACTTCAGTTACCAATTCTGACGGGTTGCCATATTTGACGGAACATCTGCCTTGAAGCTACAGAGGCTCAAAGGATCATGGGAGATGTAGTATCAGGAATAGCAAAGGAAAGAAACAGGAAGTCAGAGAACTTTGAAATTCAGCTGGGAGGAGGATTGACAACACAGACACAGAAACCTGCTTTATACAGCTAAAGGATGTAAGTTACACACAAACTGACAGTGGGGTTGTGATTCATTTACATGCACAATGTAGCCGTTGTTTTGGGGAGAAAAAGCTGAAAGTTCTTCTTTCAGCTTTGACAATAAACCTGGGAAATGATTTTATTACTATGTACAGCTGCACAAAATTCTGTGTGCACCAGTTTTAGAAAATCTACTTGTATGTGTTTAGGGAGAGTGCATCAAAGTTTTCAACTTTTTTGTTTTACAATATATTTTATTAATATTTTTTTTTTTTTAAAAGAATAACAAAAGTTAAGTAATTACATAACATGAGGTAATAAACCAATGTGATACAAAAAAAGGAGGAAAAAAATAGTGGCATGTTAAAGCAGTGATGAAGATAATAATAGTAAGTGGTATATTAGCAAAAGATGACAATTATGGAGTAGGTGTATAAAAGGTTCAACCACAGAAAACAATGTCAAATAAAATGAGAAGATATAAGATATGAAGCCCTGTACACAAGATAGGTTTTACCGATGAAAACAGTCGGATGGACTTTTTTCATTGGACAAACCGATCGTGTATGGGCCCCATCAGTCTTTTTTCTATCGGTGTTTAAAAATAGAACATGTTTTAAATTTGTCCGCTGGTTAAAAAACCGATAGCAAATTACTATCGTCTGTGGGGAACTCCATCGGATAAAAAACCCACGCATGCTCAGAATTAAGTCGACGCATGCTCAGAAGCATTGAACTTCATTTTTCTCGACTCATCGGAGTGTTTTACGTCACCACGTTTGGAACGGTCGGTTTTTTGACTGATGGTGTGTAGGCAAGACTGATGAAAGTCAGCTTCATCGGTTTTCCGATGGAAAAATCCATTGGTTAAAAAAACCATAGGAAATCCGATCGTGTGTACAGGGCTTAAGAGTGAAAAGCCCAGAGCAATTCTCCTTCTGTTGCTTGGTAGGTGATTAATCAGCATGGAAGGGAGGCGGTTGAAAACCAAGTAATTAGTCAAGTCATGTGGGCCAGATAATGTAAAAGAAAACAGTAAGAAAAGAGAGAGAAAAAAGTAAATATACGGTATATAGATATATTAAAGAAATATGGAGGGGGAATGGGGGGGGTGGTCGAGGTGATGTGGGGGAAGGGGTGAATCTGTGATGTCCAATGATGGAAGTGAGTCACAATGTTAATTATCGCCCCCAATCAAAGGGAGAGGAGGGAATGGTAAAGTTTCAAATAATTGAGATAGTTAAGCCATGAGCCTCAAACTTCAAGGAATTTAGCGTGAATGTCATTGACAATTTTTTATATCTGTGAACATTTATATAAAGTTTAGGTTAAACTCTGTTAATGTTTCATGGACAACAGCTGCTTTTTGAGTTTGTGTATCTAACAATATCATTATTAATGGCATAGTGCTCATACAGTAGGTGAATTATTATACTGCTATAGAGGAGTTGCAATACCAGAGGTTATCTCAGATTCAAACCACTAGTAAAGGGAATTTCACATTCAAAGAAATTGTAGTGCTTTAATTTTCTATCTCACACTAGAGAAAATATTGTATTTGCAGTGGTAACACCAATTATTTAATATATATTCATAAAACAACGTGTTTTTAGCATCAGTTTAAAGGGCTAATCACCAAAATGAGGACTGGGCAAAGGTAAAGGCTTCGCAGAATGACTATAAAGCAGTTACTTCTATCTTTTTGTAATACTTGTCTAGTTGGCGTGCCGAGGATATGACTTGTAGGACTCTAGTTCATTCTCATTAATATAATAAGTGCAGCTGTCGCACAGCATCTCATCATTAAGTGGACACAATCATATTTTGGGCTCATTCCGTCTGACATGATTTTAACAGAGTCTGATATGTTTTTTTTTTTTTTTTAATATTATTTTTCTAATATTTATCCCAGTCTACATAGAGATCAAAAAGGACAGTCTCCACATACCCATAAAGAGACAGCATGTGCAATGCTAAAGTATTTGTTTAAGATAAATAAGTGGACACTTTCATTAATACCCATCTAGGTTTACCATCATTTCTAATAGAACAAACTCTACATTAGCAGGTTTTATTATTTTGAAAAGAGCAAATTGGAGAATAACTAACCATCTTTCATTATTTTACTGTTTTGTATTCAAATGCATGAAATATTGTTGCTACAGGTTGCTATATATCACCACAGTAGCCCATTCATTACCAGTGGCATTTAAATGCATCATAATCTGATCCTGTAATACCAGACTGAAGCCAGTTAGGCCCCTTTCACACTTATATGACGTGTCCCATGATTTGTGATGGCAAGTAGTTTCTCATGATTTCCAATGACAACCATTCATATTAGTACGACTTCAAGTCGTTCCGACTTTAAAGTAGTCCCTACACTAATTTGGTCCGATTTTGATGCCACTTACACAGGCATCCCCTAAAATCGCGGCTGCGAATCGTGGCAAAATCGCCTCTGCAAAATCACGGTAAAATCGCGTGACTTTGAAGTCGCACTAGTGTGAAAGGGGCCTTAGCCCTGGTTCACACTGGTGCGATTTGACATGCGATTTGACATGTAAAATCGCATGTCAAATTGGCGGCATTTGCCGGCAATGCACCATTCTAATCAGTGCGACGCTGCATCTGCGGCGCTGCACCGATTTCAAAAAGTAGTTTCTGTACTACTTTTTGCTATTTCGGCCTGCGATTTACATTGACATCTGTGCAGAAACCTGCACAGATGTCTCTATAATCGCGGCTGAAATCGGGACTGACCAGCGGGAGTGAAATCGTGCGAGTTCAGCTGAACTCGCAAGGCTTCACTCCCGAAGCCCAGTGTGAACCTGGGCTTAGACAGTTTTTTTCCCCAGTCCGCTGCAGGCAAAATGTGAGGGCCCTTCTCTATATACTCATTTGCTGCCCTTTTAAAATTTTTTTTATATAGGACAGTTGTGGGTAGTCACATCATTCATTACAAATGCGCACATTCAGATAGGCTCTTGAAAACCGTATTGTGTAAACCTCACAGAGAGGTGAAAACAATTATGCCACCTTAGCCTTGGGGCCAATGGAATGATTGTGCTTCTACTAGATGAGGGGATGTTTCTGAAATGCTGTGTTTAAACAATTAAAGTATAACTAAAGGAAAAACTTTTTTTTGGATTTGGATAGAGTGGTGGGGGGTTCGAACCACTGTCAGATTTTTATTGTGGTGTAATAGGGAGGTTAAAGTTTTTGCTTCTAAAGACCTGTAGCAAAAACAGATTCCCATTGTCTATATGTGACTAATGATACCTGGACTTCAAAAACATAATTTTTGTATATGAGATGCAGTGAGAGAAACTTCATGTACCAGTCAACATATAATTTTACAAAAGAGTACAAACGTTTTATTTATTTAAAAAAAAAAAATGAATGATACATTTTCTCATGAGGGAGACCATCTTGTTATAAGCAATCAAAATGTAGAAAGGGCCACACTTATTAGAGTCCCCATATACATTTTGAGTGCATCTAATAAATGTAATTTAAGCTACCGGGCCTCTCACTGAAACAAAAAGAAAAAAAAAAAACGAAATACATAAACAAAAAGGAAAAAAACGTTTGTTGCTGCACAAAAAAATACGTTTGAAATGTAACTTGAGCAATATATCACTTCCACAAAATTAACGCATATTAAAAACTTTTAAATAGAAAAAAAAAACAATAACAAAACATTATTAAAAAAAAATAGAGAAAGGATGAGGACAGAGCATAGGCGAAAGGAAGGTTCTAGTGGAACATATGTTTTAAATCTATGTACATTGCCTTGAAAAAGTATTCATACTCCTCAAAATTTTCCACATTTTGTCATGTTACAACCAAAAACCCTTTTTGGGGCTCACTATGTCATCAGCCCGGGTAGAAGAAGCCAGTAGAAGGTTTTGCACTGCAGGCCCAGTGCGCGGAGGCCTCTGGGCACTGGGCCTGCAAATGTTCTGCCAGTCTGATTGAGTCCTGGCTTCTTCTACCCGGATAGGCCAAAGGCCGCCGCCTCCCTTGCCTCGGACAGTGCACACCACGGAACGGCTGGACCAGAGGGGACACTCCAGCCAGCAGCCACCCACCCACAGCAGGGTGCCAGCCAGCCACCCACAACAGGGTGCCAGCCAGCCACCCACCCACCCACAGCAGGGTGCCAGCCAGCCACCCACAACAGGGTGCCAGCCAGCCACCCACCCTCCCACAGCAGGGTGCCAGCCAGCCACCCACCCACAGCAGGTTACCAGCCAGCCACCCATCCACCCACAGCAGTTTTCAAAACTTTAAATGTACAGAATGATATGTACACCTGATATCGGCTATCGACCTGAAAGAGTTCACCTGTGTGTAATTTAATCTCAGCATAAATACAGCTGTTCTGTGAAGCCCTCAGAGGTTTGTAAGAGCACCTTGGTGAACAGACAGCATCATGAAGGCCAAGGAACACACACCAGACAGGTCAGGCATGAAGTTGTGGAAAAGATTAAAGCATGGTTAGGTTATAATAAAATATCCCAAGCTTTGAACATCTCACAGAGCACTGCTCAATTCATCATCCGAAAATGAAAGATGATGCAAACCTGCAAACTGCAAACCTACATAGACATGGCCGTCCACCTAAAGTGACAGACTGGGTAAGGAGAGAATTAATCAGAGAAGTAGCCAAGAGACCCAAGGTAACTCTGGAAGAGCTGCAGAGATCCACAGCTCAGGTGGGAGAATCTGTCCACAGGACAACTATTAGTCGTACACTATACATATCTGGCCTATATGGAAGAGTGGCAAGAAGAAAGCCATTGTTGAAAGAAAGCCAGAATAAGTCCCACTTGCAGTTTGCTAGAAGACATGTGGGGGCCAAAGCAAACATGTGGAAGAAGGTGCTCTGCGTGGTGTAAAACTAACACTGCACATCACCCTGAACACATCATCCCCATTGTGAAACATGGTGGTGGCAGCATCATGTTGTTTAGATGCTTTTTTTTCAGCAGGGACAGGGAAGCTGGTCAGAGTTGATGGGAAGATGGATGGAGCAAAATACAGGGCAAGCTTAGAAGAAAATCTATTAGAGTCTGCAAAAGATTTGAGACTGGGGCAGAGGTTCACCTTCCAGCAAGACAACGGCCCTAAACATACAGCCAGAGATACATTGGAATGGTTTAGATCAAAGCATTTTCGCATATTCATGTGTTAGAATGGTCCAGTCAAAATCCAGACCTAAATCCAATTGAGAATCTGTGGCAAGACTTGAAAAATTGCTGTTCACAGATCATCTCCATCCAATCTGACAGAGCTTGAGCTATTTTGCAAAGAAGATTGGGCAAAAATGTCACTCTCTAGATGTGCAAAGCTGGTAGAGACATCCCCAAAAAGACTTGCAGCTGTAATTGCAGCGAAAGGTGGTTCTACAAAGTATTGACTCAGGAGGGTTGAATACAAATGCACACCACACATTTCAGATATTTATTTGTAAAGAATTCTGAAAACCATTTATCATTTTGCTTCCACTTCACAATTATGTGCCACTTTGTGTTGATCTATCACATGAAATCCCATGAAATCCCAATAAAATAATATTTTTGTTTTTGGTTGCAATGTGACAAAATTTGGAAAATCTCAAGGGTTATAAATACCTTTTCAAGGCACTGTATCTACTTGCTTTTAAGCTTATCAAAATCACCCCTTGCTCAGTTTTATGACCCCCAATGATGGTTTCCTGATGATATAGCTGAAATATATGGTCAGAAACTCTAAGGGCCGGTTCTCACACAGGGGCGGCACGACTTCGGGGGCGACTAGGTGGCACAATCTCAAGATGACTTGAGACGCCCACCTGAGAAGCATTGAACTTAATTTTCTCGGCTCGTCATAGTGTTGTACATCACTGCGTTCTTGACGGTCGAAAGTTCCGAGAACTTTTGTGTGACCATGTGTATGCAAGCCAAGCATGAGCGGAATTCCGTCGTAAAAAACAAGTTTTTTTCCGACGGAATTTCCGATCGTGTGTACGGGGCATTAAGGATAAAAGTAGTGTTTCAGGGGGAATAATGGATTGTGTAATATTTGGGGAGGTGAGATATAACAAAGACATACGAGGGTAAGACCCGGTTCACACCAGGGCGGCGCGACGCAGCACGACTTTAGGGATGAGCTTCGAGTTCGAGTCGAACTCATGTTCGACTCGAACATTGCCCGTTCGCCGAACAGCGAACAAATTGGGGTGTTCGCGGCAAATTCGAAAAATCTATGGGAGAAATCTAAAGTGCTAATTATAAAGGCTTATATGCAAGTTATTGTCCTAAAAAGTGTTTGGGGACCCGGGTCCTGCCCCAGGGGACATGTATCAATGCAAAAAAAAGTTTTAAAAACGGCAGTTTTTTCAGGAGCAGTGATTTTCATAATGCTTAAAGTGAAACAATAAAAGTGAAATATTCCTTTAAATTTCATACCTGGGGGGTGTGTATGATATGCATGTAAAGTGGCGCATGTTTCCCGTGCTTAGAACTGTCCCTGCATAAAGTGTCATTTTTGAAAGAAAAAAAGTCATTTAAAACTCACTCGCGGCTATTAATGAATTGTCGGCTCCCGGCAATACATACAAAAGTCATTGATAAAAAATAAAAAAAAAGCGTGGGGGTTCCCCAGAATTCAATTACCAGGCCCTTCAGGTCTGGAATGGATATTAAGGGGAACCCCGCCGCAAATATAAAAAAAAAGACGTGGGGTTCCCCCAAATATCCATTCCAGGCCCTTCAGATCTGGCATGGATTTTAAGGGGAACTCCACCCCAAATTAAAAGAAAAATGGCGTGGAGTACCCCTAAAAATACATACCAGACCCCTTATCCAAGCACGCAACCTGGCCGGCCGCAGGGGAAGAGGGGGGGACGAGAGAGCGGCCCCCCCTCCCTCCTGAACCGTACCAGGCCACATGCCCTCAACATGGGGAGAATGTCCCCATGTTGATGGGGACAAGGGCCTCATCCCCACAACCCTTGCCCGGTGGTTGTGGGGGTCTGCGGGCGGGGGGCTTATCGGAATCTGGAAGACCCCTTTAACAAAGGGGACCCCCAGATCCCGGCCCCCCCCTATGTTAATTGGTAAGGGGTACATTGTACCCCTACCATTTCACGAAGAAAGCGTAAAAAAATGTTTAAAAAAACACACAAACACCTTGAAAAAGTCCTTTATTAAAAAAAAAAAACATTCCTGCGGTGAAATCCAGTGTCCCGCGGCGATCCCGATGTCCAGCGCTGTCCTTCATTGGTTGTGCCTGAGCGGACCTAATGGGGAACTCCCTCTCAGTGTTTTAAATGTGGTTTTTTTCTCCGTCGGATAAATTTAAAACAGGTTCTATTTTTTCACACCGATGGAAAAAAGACCGATGGGGCCCATACACGATCGGTTTGTCCGATGACAAAAGTCCATCGGACTGTTTTCATCGGTAAAACCGATCGTGTGTACGCGGCTTAAGAGATACTATAAGTCTTTGTTGAAACATCTTCTGAATGCCGCCAGGGCATGCATCCCCAGCATGCGGAAACAACAATCCCCACCTACGGTATCACAATGGTTTGCCAGAGTGCGCGATATTCAACAGATGGAACGCTTGACCCCTGCCCTCAGGGACAAGACGGAGGAACACAATGCAAAATGGCTGTACTGGGACTTGTTTTATTTCTCAGATGAATTTTGACCTACTCCTAAACTGAGATTACTCCCCTATGGGAATCAGACTTCTTGGGTCATCGACCTGCTGAAGCTCTCCACCTTCCATTCTCTTTCTATTTTTTCTTTGCCACCTTTCTGAGTTTTTTCTAGACACCTAGTGTGCTCACTTCTCTCTCTCAAAATAATTAAAAAAAAGATCCGGCATGTGCTGACCTTTGTTGCAACTGCTTCTGGGCCTGGACCTGGTTGTCCTATACCATATGAGATTTTTGTTTAAACCCCCCCCCCCCCCCCCCGGTAGTTTTGTGCCTACCGATCTGTGCCATTTTTTTTTTGGATATGCATTTGGCAGTCATGTTTTCTTATGTGACTTCCTCCACAACACAGGATATACAGTGCCTTAAAAAAGTATTCACACCCCTTGAAATGTTCCACATTTTGTCATGTTACAACCAAAAACGTAAATGTATTTCATTGGGATTTTATGTGATAGACCAACACAAAGTGGCACATAATTGTGAAGTGGAAGGAAAAGTGGAAGGAAAATTATAGAGTTTTCAATTTTTCTAACAAATAGTTATCTGAAAAGTGTGACGTGCATTTGTATTCGGCCCCCCTGAGTCAATACTTTGTAGAACCATCTTTTGCTACAATTACAGCTGCATTATTTTTAGGGGTGTGTCTATCAGCTTTGCACAACTAGAGAGTGACAGTTTTGCCCATTCTTCTTTGCAAAATAGCTCAAGCTCTGTCAGATTGGTTGAAGAGCGTCTGTGAACAGCAATTTTCAAGTCTTGCCACAGATTCTCAATTGGATTTAGGTCTGGACTTTGACTGGGCCATTCTAACACATGAATATGCTTTAAACTAAACCATTTCATTTTAGCTCTGACTGTATGTTTAGGGTCGTTTTCCTGCTGGAAGGTGAACCTCCGCCCTGTTTTCAAGTCTTTTGCAGACTAACAGGTTTTCTTCTAAGATTGCTCTGAATTTGGTTCCATCGATCTTCCTATCAACTCTGAGCAGCTTCCCTGTCCCTGCTGAAGAAAAGCATCCACCACCATGTTTCACGGTAGGGATGGTGTGTTCAGGGTGATGTGCAGTGTTAGTTTTCTGCCACACATAGCGTTTTGCTTTTAGGCCAAAAAGTAAAATTGTGGTCTTGATGTCAAGTCTCTGATGTGAGGTCGAGTAGCAGAGAGGGCGCCCCTTGCGGCCGAGTGCAGCACAGCCCTGAAGATGACACAGGGGATGTGGTGCCCACAGAAGCACGGGTTGCCTGGTAGGTAGTGCTGGTTGCCAGGAACTTGGTAGGACAGGCAGACTGCAGGACAGCAGGCGTGCTTAGGAGGTCCAAAGGGTAAGGACCAATGGAATGTTCCGATAACAGGGTCAAAGCCAGGCCAGAGGGTCAAACACAGCAAGACAGTCAGAGAACACAGCAGAGCTGAGTCTTAGCACAGAAGACAAGGTAAGCGGAGTCCGTTAGCCAGGCCGGGGTCAGGTATACGCTAGGAAGTCAACAGGAGCAGGTCAGGCAAGCCGGGTTTGGTACACAGGAGATCAGACAGGCAGGAGATGCAAGACACAGGAACACAGGAGAAGCTGACGATAATCCAGCAAATGCAGACACTAGCAGACTTCCTTATATAGGCCCATGTGACCTGCTTGTAGAGATACTGGGTCCTAGAGCCCTTCTCCTGCCAGAGATGCTGGGTCCTAAAGTCCTTCGCCTGCTGTTGGTTCCCTGACAGTGCCCCCCCCCAAGGGGCAGCCTCCGGATGCCCACCCGGGCCCATCTTTCAGGGTATCTGGCACGGAATCTCTGGAGAAGTCTAGGAGCATGTATGTTGCCTGCAGGTTCCCAAGAATTCTCTTCTGCTGGATAACCCTTCCATTTAATAAGAAATTGAATAGTCCTACCTCTTTTGCGACAGTCCAGGATGGATTCTACCTCGAATTCGGCTTCATCTCCCACTGAGACTGGAGGCGGAGGGTCTTCTTCTCTTCCTGGAAAAGGACTAGAGACAACAGATTTAAGAAGAGAAACGTGAAACACAGGATGCACTTTATACGAACTTGGTAGTAACAGTTCAAAAGCTACTGGGTTAATTTTTCGTTTAATTTCGAATGGACCGATAAATCTTGGACCCAATTTCCGGGAGGGGCAAGGGAGCCTGAGATTTGCTGAAGAGAGCCAGACCTTATCTCCAACCTCAAAGCTAGGACTCTCTCCTCTCCTCTTGTCATATTGTTTCTTGTAGTCCTCTTGCGCTTTCTGCATGGTTAGCCGGAGGGTTTGATAATTAGCCTGAATGGAGCTTATCCTGTCTTGAACTGCTGGAACTGAGGCTTCCGGAATGACATTAGGTAGAAATGAAGGATGGAAACCGTAGTTGGCCCAAAACGGAGATTGATTGGTGGTTGAGTGTACTGCATTGTTGTAAGCAAACTCCGCACAAGGGAGTAGAGAGATCCAGTCGTCCTGGGAGAAGGAGCAGAAGCAACGCAAATATTGTTCTAAGGTCTGGTTGGTCCTTTCAGTTTGACCGTTGCTTTGGGGGTGATAGGCTGAGGACAGGCACACCTTGATTGATAGTGCTTTGCAGAGCTCTCTCCAGAACCGGGAGGTGAATTGTACCCCTCTATCAGACACAATGCTGTCAGGAAGGCCATGGAGCCTGACTATCTCCCTTATGAAAATTTTTGCTGTTTCTGCAGCAGAAGGAGTTCCTGCCATGGGCAAGAAGTGCGCCATTTTGGATAGACGGTCCACAACTAACAGGATTGTTGTAGATTCTTCGGATGGGGGCAACTCTACTATAAAGTCCATAGATATATTTCTCCATGGTAGTTCTGGCACTGGCAGAGGACGTAACAGACCCCACGACTTGACATTGGACCCTTTATTTCGCTGGCAGGTAGTGCAGGAGCTAACAAACTCCCTGCAATCAGATTTCAAGGTAGGCCACCAGAAGGATCGTTGGATAAGATCCGTAGTTTTCCGCACTCCGAAGTGGCCAGCGAGTTGGTGGTCATGCAAGGTCTTCAGTACCTGTATTCGGGTTTGTTGCGGAACGAAGATCTTGTCCTGATGCCAGAGGTACCCTTCCTGGTTTCTTAGAGAGGATGCTTCTGGTTCCTGGCATTGGAGAGAAGCCTGTTCAAGAGAAGATCTTAGATCGGGTTGGATCAGAAGAAAGTTCTGAGGTGACAGGATTGTACTAGATATTGTCTCCTCCGGAGTATCGGGAAACATTCGGGATAAAGCATCGGCCTTTCCGTTCTTGGAGCCGGGACGGTAGGTGATGTGGAAGTTGAACCTTGAAAAGAACAGAGCCCAGCGGGCTTGACGGGGTCTCAGACGTTTGGCAGTACGGAGGTATTCGAGGTTCCGATGATCTGTAAATATCATTATGGGGTGAGCAGACCCCTCAAGAAGGTATCTCCACTCCTCTAAGGCTGTTTTAATGGCCAAGAGCTCGCGGTCTCCTACATCATAGTTCCTCTCGGGCTGGCTCATTTTCCGCGAGGAGAAGGCCACGGGGTGAAGCAAGGACTTGGGTCCCTGGCGTTGTGAAAGGACTGCCCCTGTAGCTACTTCTGAGGCATCGACCTCCAAGATGTATGGCAGGGCAGGCTCAGGGTGTTGAAGGATTGGTGCAGAGGTAAACAATAACTTTAGTCTCTCGAAAGCAGTTTGGGCTTCGGAGGACCACTGGAAACGGGTATGTAAGCGGGTCAACTGGGTAATGGGTGAGATGATGGAGGAGAAGTTTCTTATAAACCTCCTATAGAAGTTCGCAAAGCCCACAAACCTTTGCACCCCTTTCTTATCTGATGGAGTTGGCCAATCCAGGATTGCCTGCACTTTCTGTGGATCCATAGCTACACCGCCCGTGGAGATGATCAGTCCTAGGAATTGTATTGATTTCTTCTCGAAGTCACATTTTTCCGCTTTCACATAAAGTCCATGTTTTCTTAGTGTGAGCAGCACTGTCTTTACATGGGTCCGGTGGAGCTCCAGAGTAGCCGAAAATATGAGAATGTCATCCAGATAGATGATGACGAAGTAGTCAAGATATTCCCGGAAAATATCGTTGACGAAGTGCTGAAACGTCGCCGGGGCATTACAGAGCCCAAAGGGCATTACAAGATACTCGAAGTGTCCGAACCTCGTTCTGAATGCTGTCTTCCATTCATCGCCCTCACGGATCCGAACAAGGTTATAGGCACCCCGGAGGTCGAGCTTGGTAAATACTTGGGCCGTACGGAATCTCTGGAAAAGTTCAGGAACTAATGGCAGTGGGTAGCGGTTCTTTATTGTGATTTTATTGAGCTCCCTATAATCCACGCATGGTCTTAAAGACTTGTCTTTCTTCTCGACAAAAAAGATTCCGGCACCGGCAGGAGAGGAGGAAGCTCGGATGAAGCCCTTAGCCAAATTTTCATCGATATATTGTCGCAGAGTTCCCAATTCCATTTCAGAGAGAGGGAATATTCGTCCAAATGGAATCTCGGCCCCTGGAAGTAATTCTATTGGACAGTCATATGGCCGATGTGGTGGTAGAACGTCAGCTTTTTTCTTATCAAAGACATCCAGGAATTCTTGGTATGCCTGGGGTATATTCTGGTTAGTGGTAGATACAGGGTGGACTGTCAAGCAACTGGTAATGTCTCTGGGTTCAGGAATAAAGCAATGCTGCTGGCAATAGGGAGAGGTGAACAGGACCTCCTTCTTGATCCAATTGATCTGAGGGTTGTGGGCTTGGAGCCATGGAATTCCTAGGATAACTGGAGACATAGGCGAGCTTAGAGCGTCAAAGCGTATGAATTCCTGATGGCCATCAGGAGTGGTGATAAGCAGAGGGACAGTCTCCTGGGTAACAGGGCCAGAACTAGGCAATGTGCCATCGGCCAGGCGGACTTCAAGTCCCTGTTTCTTTTGGAGGAGGGGCAGCTTCAGGTTTCTCACCAGGTTCAAGTCCACAAAGCAGCTGCATGCTCCAGAATCAATAATGGCCTGCAGCCGGATCTCTTCTTTTCCAAATTGCAGCGTAATGGGTAGCACTAGGTGTGAAGGAGAAGCTCCGGAATCCTGGAAATACACCGGAGGGTAGGAAGGTGGCTTCTTGGGCCTTCTGGGGCAGTTATACAAGAAATGTCCGCTTCCTCCACAATAGAGGCAGAGCCTTGATTGCATACGATGACGCCTTTCATCAGGGGATAATGCGGAACGTAGCAGGCCGATTTGTCTAGGAACTGGGATAGAAGTACCAGTGGGAGCAGGCACTGATGAAGTGGAAACCTTAGGCGGCATCATGGCGGGCCTGGAGGACTGAGCTCGTTCGGACTGTCTCTCACGTAAACGTCGATCCAGCTGGATGGATGACTGGATGAGATCCTCAAGTGTAGTGGGGACCCCAATCCTGGCCAGCTCATCTTTGAGAGACTCAGAAAGTCCTAAGCGGAACTGGTGCTTGAGGGCAGCCTCGTTCCAGCCTGTGTCTGCAGACCACCGACGGAAGTCCACGGTATAGTCCTCCACTGGTCGACTACCCTGCTCTAGTGAATGCAGAGCGGCTTCGGCGGTGGCTGTACGCTGGGGGTCCTCGTAGAGTTGTGACATGGCTGCCAGGAATGTGTCCACTGTGTTAATGACTGGGCTTCTTTGTTCCCATAAACTGTGGGCCCAGGTCTGGGGTTCATTAGATAGCAGGGAGATGAGGAACCCAACCTTAACAGTTTCTAAAGCAAAAGTCCGGGGCTGCAAGGATAGGTACAATAGGCAGGCATTCCTGAAGGATCTAAACTTTCTTCGATCCCCGGAAAACCGTTCAGGGACAGGAACACGGGGTTCTGGAGGAGGGAACACCATCGTAGAAGCCACAGAGGAACGTACGTGGGTGGAACTGGGAGAAGCTGGGACCGGGTCCGCAGAAGCAGATGACTCTGACAGGTGTTGCAATCTCTCCTCTAGCTGGAGGTATCCTTCTTGCAGTGCCTGGATTGCTTGGGTCAGAGTAGCGGCCTGTTGACATAATGCCTCTAACGGGGACGCACCTCTGCCGGCCTCAGACATGGCTGGATTATACTGTCAAGTCTCTGATGTGAGGTCGAGTAGCAGAGAGGGCGCCCCTTGCGGCCGAGTGCAGCACAGCCCTGAAGATGACACAGGGGATGTGGTGCCCACAGAAGCACGGGTTGCCTGGTAGGTAGTGCTGGTTGCCAGGAACTTGGTAGGACAGGCAGACTGCAGGACAGCAGGCGTGCTTAGGAGGTCCAAAGGGTAAGGACCAATGGAATGTTCCGATAACAGGGTCAAAGCCAGGCCAGAGGGTCAAACACAGCAAGACAGTCAGAGAACACAGCAGAGCTGAGTCTTAGCACAGAAGACAAGGTAAGCGGAGTCCGTTAGCCAGGCCGGGGTCAGGTATACGCTAGGAAGTCAACAGGAGCAGGTCAGGCAAGCCGGGTTTGGTACACAGGAGATCAGACAGGCAGGAGATGCAAGACACAGGAACACAGGAGAAGCTGACGATAATCCAGCAAATGCAGACACTAGCAGACTTCCTTATATAGGCCCATGTGACCTGCTTGTAGAGATACTGGGTCCTAGAGCCCTTCTCCTGCCAGAGATGCTGGGTCCTAAAGTCCTTCGCCTGCTGTTGGTTCCCTGACACTTGATTTGAGGAGTGCACAACTAATAGTTGTCCTGTCTGTGGACAGATTCTCCCACCTGAGCTGTGGATCTATGACGCTCCTCCAGAGTTACCATGGGTCTCTTCACTGCTTTTCTGATTAATGCTCTCCTTGCTTGGCCTGTCAGTTTAGTTGGAAGGCCATGTCTTGGTAGGTTTGCAGTCGTGCCATACCCTTTACATTTTCGGATGATGGATTGAACAGTGCTCTGTGAGATGTTCAAAGCTTGGGATATTTTTTTATAACCTAACCCTGCTTTAAACTTCTCCACAACTTTATCCCTGACCTGTCTGGTGTGTTCCCTGGCCTTCATGATGCTGTTTGTTCACTAAGGTTCTCTAACAAACCTCTGAGGGCTTCACAGAACAGCTGTATTTATACTGAGACTAAATTACACACAGGTGGACTCTATTTACTAATTAGGTGACTTCTGAAGGCATTTGGTTCCACTTGAATTTTTTTTTTCCCATCGGTGTTAAAAAATAGAACATGTTTTAATTTTTTCCGATGAAAAAAAAAAAAAACGATAGGAAATTCTGATCGTCTGTGTGGAACTCCAACGGAGAAAAAACCCACGCATGCTCAGAATCAAGTCGACGCATGCTCAGAAGCATTGAACTGAATTTTTCTCGGTTTCGTCTGAGTGATTTTACGTCACGGCGTTTTGGGCAGTCGAAATTTTGTCTGATGGTGTGTAGGCAAGACTGATGAAAGTCAGCTTCATCGGAATTCTGATGGAAAATTCCATCGGATTTTATTCCATCGGAAATCCAATCGTGTGTACAGGGCATTAGGGGTATCTGAGTAAAGGGGGCTGAATACAAATGCACACCACACTTTTCAGATATTTATTTATAAAAAATTTGGAAAACCATTTATACTTTTCCTTCCACTTCACAATTATGGGCCACTTTGTGTTGATCTATCACATAAAATTCCAATAAAATAAATTTACCATTTTGGTTGTAACATTAAAAAATTTGGAAAATTTCAAGGGGTATGAATACTTTTTCAAGTCACTGTACTTACCGTGGATTCCATGGCCATCAGCCTTTAGGCAATGTATGCTATTGGAAGGAACTTGGCCTATGGCTTTAACACTGTCTTTAAACCCTCTGTTTGTACTTGTTTATTGCATTACTGTTGATGGTTATCATTGAGAGCAGACTGTCATGTCATACTACATTGTCATGTTGCATACCATAAATAAAGAGTTAGAAAAAATAAGACAGGTAAGCTACTGAGCACAGAATAGTCAGCTGGAAAATTAATGTTAAAAGTAAATCCCCTGCACTGATGCCCATCTTGCCTGACAACTTCTGTTCATGGCTCTGGTCTCTAGTAATGTACTGACTATGCTGACAACTCTCCTGTTACCTGGCCATGATATACTGTAGCCCTACTTTATGGTAGCATCAGTGACAGTAGAGCGGTAGCTGTGTAGCCCAATCTAAATTTTGCTATGGAGCCCAATGATCTGTAGTTATACTACTGCTTATAAACCTATGAGCAGCGCAGACAAAAAGAAAAAATGAACATGATCATTGAAGAATATTGTCAGTGTTAAAACAAGGAGAAAATTTAAGATAACTTTATACCCAAGGAATGTGCCGCGGTGGTTTTGGAGCTGAAGAACCGACCAAGTCCAAGGTCTCCTAATTTCACAACTCCTGTTGCTGTGATAAAGACGTTAGCAGGTTTTATATCTGTAGGAAAGTAGTAAAAATTAGTTTACCATGACCATAATTTGTCAAATTAAAATATAAATTGTGCCCTCGTACAGTTGCTTGATGTGCTTAAGGACAGGAAGCATTGATAATTTACCAAGAAATCCAAGCATCAATTTTAGTAACAATGGCGTGGATTTCTCACCCACCTACTTTTTTTCTTTTTGTGCAATACTAATTGTTCCTGTAGAGCAATTTTCATCCCAAAACACAAATCTGACAAATAGTCCAACACTTTCATCAGTATACTGTACCCAGTACAAACCATAGCATGAAGGCAACTGTTGGGCTCAATAAACGTGAAGGCAAGAATGCTTTAAGAGATTCTTAGAAATGAGACAAAAGCCAAGTAAACTGGTGCTCAAGTAACACACACACATATATATATATAGATATAGATATATAGATATATCTATGTATCTATATATAATACTTGAATAGTGAAGTATTTTTATTTATAGAATAGAAGTAGCAAATAAAGCAAATGTAGTTCCGGAGAATCAACTATACAACATGCTAGTCTTCACAGGTCTGTGCATAAAGTGAATAGACCTGTGTCGACAATCCTGGCTGCGCAAAGCTTGTTTTAACATTTATTGTCAAAAGTATTGGGATGCCTGCCTTTACATGCATATGAACTTTAATGGCATCCCAGTCTTAGTCCATAGGGGTCAATATTGAGTTGGCCCACAGCTTCAACTTTTCTGGGAAGGCTGTCAACAAGGTTTAGGAATGTGTCTATGGAAAGAGTTGACTATTCCTCCAGAAGTGCATTTGTGAGGTCAGGCACTGATGTTGGACGAGAAGGCCTGGGTCGCAGTCTCCACTCGAATTCATCCCAAAGGTGTTTTAATCGAGTTGAGGTGCAGGCCAGTTAAGTTCCTCCACCCCAAACTTGCTCATCCATGTCTTTATTGACCTTGATTTGTGCACTGGTCCAAATCATTTGGTGGAGGGGGTATTGTGGTGTGGGGTTGTTTTTCAGGGGTTGGGCTTGGCCCCTTTGTTCCAGTGAAGGGAACTCTTAGCATACCAAGACATTTTGGACAATTTCATGCTCCCAACTTTGTGGGAAAAGTTTGGGGATGGCCCCTTCCTGAACATACAGTAACTGCGCATCAGTGCACAAAGCAAGGTCCATAAAAACATGGCAAAGGGTGGACCAACTCAATATTGAACCCTACGGACTAAGACTGGGATGCCATTAAAGTTCATGTGCGTGTAAAGGCAGGCATGCCAATACTTTTGACAATATAGTGTAGCTTGTTTTAGCACATCGGCATCCCTTGCTGCCCACCACGATGGGGCAAGGGATCTGTAGCGACTGAATAGACCTGTATTGAAAATCCTGGCTCCACAAACTCAAGAGCATGAAGAGATCATAGTAAATGTTTCAAGAAAAACGATTTCCTTTCCTAGGCCTGAGGATTACCTTGTTTTAGCACAACAGCATCCAAAGCCGCTAGCCATGGCAGAGGTGAGGGATCTGTAGAGAATGAGTGGATCCTCGTTTCTAGCTACCTTCTGCTCTAAGAAGCATTCTGAATTTTACCCTGGTACTCTTGAGGTACTTGTCTTTGTATTCAATTAAATCTAGGTTTTCTCAACAAATTTTATATCCTATTATGTTCCTGCTTTTTCTTTTGTTTCATAGATGTGAATTGCTCCCATGTTCATCACAACGGATTTGTGCATGTTTGCACCTTTTTTTGATTAAGGGATAATACATATTATACCCTGCCATTCCCAGGTATTTATGAGGTTCTTAATGGCTGTGACCACTTGTCTGTTGAGCACATCTTAAACAAACTCTTTACTTTTTTATGTTTGATATTTAATATTTTTATGTTTATGTATATATATGTTTTCTCATTGAATATGTTGTATTGCAGATAGTAAGGCGTGTTTTCTCTTGCTATCTCTGTTCGTCCCGAAGAAGCTTCACGGCGAAACGCGTAGACACACACAGGGACCACATCTGTACAAACCATCTTGTATACAGTTTTTTTATTTTTTCAACTACTGTAGTTACTGTCTTTTGTCTTTTATAATAAATTTTTATTTTTTAGTTTACCCACTGTGTCATTGCCTTCAAAGTCCGATCCTTGGGTATCTCTCTTTGAGTTACTCTTTCACGTTTCTTCAAACAGCTTTTACTTACTTTGCTTTCCCAGCATCTGTGAGTGCTTTACCAGCAAGAGATGACAGCAAGAGAGGGTCTTGCTACATGATAACATACTGCCCAATGGGCATGTTATGTTAATAGGCCTTCAACTT
Source organism: Rana muscosa (assembly GCA_029206835.1). Taxonomy (NCBI): domain Eukaryota; kingdom Metazoa; phylum Chordata; class Amphibia; order Anura; family Ranidae; genus Rana; species Rana muscosa. The sequence goes on along the minus strand of CM055125.1, from coordinate 272,443,325 downwards.
TCAGGCACTTTGTGGGCCCTTGCCTTTGCCCAGTTTGCACAAATGGTGCATCCAACCCTGGGACTACTTAGCATGAGGGAGAGAGCACAATACATGTACTGTCGTGGAAGGCAGCAAAAGTACATATCACCGTAACTCAACTACCTGTATAAGCAAACTGACAGTTGGAACTTTTGGCCAGGAGGTTGAAACTTGTTGTGTTCTATTTAATGCACCTTTGGTTGAGATAAGAGTTTGTGTTATGCGTTTGCAAAGAATAAAAGTGGAAAAGAAATCTGCTAAACTACCTATGGATTATTCTTTGTGTTGTGCAACTTTGCCATTTAGTACTAATCACACAACAGATATTGATCAGATGGTAAAGTACACAAACTAAGAAGCGCTGCTCAATAGAGGGACACTTATTAATCAGGACAACCTAGAATAAGAAGATCTGATTGTCAACATGTTAACTCTCTACCTTTCCAGTTTCAAGTTTAAACTCTACAAAGACTAAGGTAAGGCTCTAAGCCTGTGCTCTGATATCCCTATAACTTCAAAAAAAGCAATGTTGTGCTGACCAAAGGATTTGTAATTTGCTCTGCACCATTCCATAGGAGAGAAACAAACCACTCTAGGCACTAGAGCATTACAAGCTTGATCAGGTAACTTTCACAAAAAAGGGAAGTCATGTGTCCCAATGCCCTAAACACAACATGAATTCAAAACTCTGATCAATGCTTTTGTATTCTACACTTCACAGCTAGGCTGTGCAAAGACCTTCAGCAAGGAATCAAAACACATCATCCTCTGACAGTTTCATCAGGTCCAATCAGAGCTAAGCTTCAAAGACTGGATGAAACAAAAATGTTCAGAGGTAACAGGATGAACAGACGGCGGCAAAAAACAAGTTTCTTAACTAGCTCGGTGCTGGTGACTTGTGACATTTCAGTGCCTGAAACCAGGGCAGTATTACCAGCCTTAATATAAAAATAAGAATCGCCATCTTGAGCAATTATTTTATTAAACACAACAAATACGCTATGGTTTTAATCAATATTGTTTCCTTTATTTCTACAATGTTCTGCAGTTGCATTTATTATATAACTTAACCACATATTGTACAAACTGGAATAAAATAGATTTATTTGGGCTTTTTACAATTTGATTCATGCAGCATAGATAACACTGCAAGGATATACTATGTCTTCACAGTGTTATATATGCTGTATGAAGCAAATGGTAAAAATCTGAATTACCGTATATACTCGAGTATAAGCCGAGTTTTTCAGCCCTTTTTTTTGGGCTGAAAATGACCCCCTCGGCTTATACTCGAGTCAACGTACCTGAGTCCATTGCCGCCTGACCTCACCGTGCCCATTGCAGAATCCGATCTGTGTACCCGAGTCCGTGACATATTCAGACGGCGGCCGTGCGGTGTTAAAAACTTGCGGTCCTCCTTGTACAGTTCCGTGATAGGCGGAACACTCGGCTTCCCAGCAAACACTGTGTTCAGTGTTCCGCCTATCAGGGATGCCCTCTCGTCCGTGATAGACGAGAGGACGAGAGGGCGTCCCTGATAGGCGGAACACTGAACACAGTGTTTGCTGGGAAGCCGAGTGTTCCGCTTATCACGGAACAGCACAAGGAGGAGTGCGAGGTTTTAACACCGCACGGCCGCCATCTGAATATGTCACGGACTCGGGTACACAGATCGGATACTGCAGTGGGCACGGTGAGGTTAGTCTGCACATTACAATGGGTGCTATGGTAACGGGACCTGCCGGGGGAACCAACTGGATCCTGCCATACTACGAGGATGGTCGAGTTGAAGAGCTGCAATGGGCACAGTGAGGTCAGGCTGCAAATGGGCACAGTGAATATGCAAATGGGAACAGTGAGGCGTGCAAATGGGCATTGTTGACTCTCTTTTCGGCTTACAGTAGCTGCTGCATTTCCCACCCTCGGCTTATACTCAAGTCAATATGTTTTCCCAGTTTTTTGTTGTAAAATTAGGTCGTCGGCTTATTCTCGGGTCGGCTTATACTCGAGTATATACGGTAAATCTGTACTGACACAAAAGTTAATTATACAAAAAGCAGACATTTGTAGATCATATAAATATTCACAACCTGAGAAAATATATATTTTCTGTCATTAAAGCTGTGTGTCATTTGAGATTAGTATTTACCACTTTACCACTGTTTCACATCTGGATCCTGCAAATACATCTAGCTCTGCCATGCTGGATGGGAACTGCTGGTGTAGAGATTTTTTTTTTTTTGTGCTTCTTCAAAATTTTGTACTGGACTAGTTTTGATAGCCCTTTATGTTGACCCTACACAGCTCGAACTTTGGTGAACTCCTGCTGAAACGTTCAATATTTGAGCTGTGGGTGGCCCTGTTGGCACCAGACGGCTCAAGAGACTTTGCTCTGAAAATTGAAGGGAGATGAGTGGAAAATTCTTGCCTGAACCGTGATTGCAAACATTTAGATGCAGTCACAGTTTGGGTTTTTCACAGCTACAGAGCACAGACAAGCAGAGGCAGGAGAAACACACACTTTGGGCTCTGTGCTTGGGGTGCACAGTTGGGGGGCTTTCTTGTTTCCACATCACCACATCATGGCCACCCGCTGCATTGTGCTGGACATAGGTGTCAAACTGACAACAGTCTCTCAGATTATACTGGGAGTCACTGGGTGTGACAGCCAAGTTCTGCTCTCCATTCATTTATGAATTAACCACTTCCTGACCAATGTATGTATATAAATGTCTTTGGGAAATGGTGCTGATATCTTGGTCATAGCTGCAGCTGCAGTCCAGATAACATTCTCAGCTGGCAATTCTCCTGAAAGTAAAAGTGATACAAGCGGCTATACAGTTGCTTGATCACATTTACAGGCATAGGAATTACACCCCCCTCCCCCCTTTCCCAGACCAGTTGCATTGGATGAACTGTACAGAATAAGAGGATCTTTTGTTGTTCTCCTCCCTCTGTGGCATCAGAAACTAGGAGCGGCAAGGATTTTGCCACTTCTGGTTTGTTTGTTTACAAGCATTAGTGGCTTGTAAAGCATCTGGGTGTTCTAAGTAATTTTTAGCAAAAAAAATAAATGCAGATTTTTACATGTATGTGAGAAATGTCAAAATTAGCCTGATTTTGAAGTGGCAAAAGCTTCAGTTTTACCTTCATTAAACATTTACTGTTAAGTGTAACATGAAAATAAAAAAAAAAAAAAAAGTTTCAGTTGTCCTTGGATCATAAGGTGGTAACCCTAAGGCTAGTGGACAGCATCTTTCATATCTGCACCCTGGCCACTGTACATGTGGTTGTATAAGCTCCATCTGTGTCAGCTCAGGAATGGGACATACTTTGGCATTTTCTCCTTGGGTGCTAGTGGACCTTGTCTTAGCACCGGATAAAAGTCTGAGTTAAAAAAAAATAAGCTGCAATCAGTTTTTCCATCAAGATTTATTTTTGTAATTTAATTATGGAATGTGCGCAGACTTTATGGTTGCATAACATAAAGTGTCTGCTATTGAATTGATTAGCCAGAAATTCCTCTTCTGCACACTTCTCTTATTTAGTCTTACACTGTTTTAAGAACGCCCTATATTCCATCATTTCCAGACTTTGGTTTGCCCAACTGTCATCCTCTGTCATGTAAGAATACTGTTGTGGTTATTGAAAGTACTCCCATGGGGCATGGGGCAGGTTGGCATGGCATAGCCTATTAATCAGGAAAGTGAAGCCCTGGTAATAAAGAAAATCTAATCAGGGAAGCATGTAGAGGGAGTTATTCTGGCTAATAAAGGTAATAGCCAACACCTTGAAGTACCAGCTCTTAGGTGGAATTTTACTTATAAAATGCATGTCTCATTAATGGCAATAGGACAAAGGGCAACATTGACATAGCATACAAGAAAAAGTAGGCAGAAATGTTATAGTAAAGTTATTTTGCAAGGAATAGGAGTAGGGTAATAGAAAAAGGTAAAGTATATGTGCAGCCATTTTTGGACAAAGTAGGAAAGGGTTAGAACCCCCGTCAAGTGTTTATTACTGTCTGTGACCCTTCTAGATAGGTTTTCCTTATCTATATGTCCTTGTGACTAGGGATGAGCTGGGTTTGGATCCAAACTCAGTCTGAATTCAATTTTCCCCAAACCTGTGGAAATCTGTCACATGATCGTATCCCTGCCAACCCAATGAGCTGGGGGGTGAGATTTTTTCCTATCTATATGTCCTTGGAACTAGAGTTGAGCTGGGTTTGGATTTGAACTCAGTCCGAATTCAATTTGCCCCAAACATGTGGAAAGCTGTTACATAATCGCATCCCTGCCAACCCAATGAGCTGGGGGAGTGAGATTTTTCCCTATATATATATATGTCCTTGGGACTAGAGTTGAGCTGATTTTGGATTTGAACTCAGTCCGAATTCAATTTTCTTCAAACCTGTGGAAAGCTGTCACATAATCGCATCCCTGCCAACCCAATGAGCTGAGGGAGTGAGGTTTTAGTGGACCTATGTTTTAGTGAACCACACAAAAATGAACTACCTATGCGTTGTAGTGCACTGAAAAAAAAGTTAGGAGTCTATCTAAAGGCAGCTCATTTAAAATGAACAGACTGCCTTAAAGCAGAACTAAACCCACCGATTTAACTGTTTACCAAAACATGACATTCAAGGCATGATCTTCGGTTCACACAGGGGCGGCACGACTTCGGGGGCGACCTCGGCGGCGCGATCTCAAGACGACTTGAGACGCCCGCCGAGGCGATTTGCATAATGACTTCTGTATAGAAGTCAATGCAAGTCGCCCTGCGTCGCCCCCAAAAGTAGTACAGGAACCTTTTTCTAAGCCGGAGCGACTCAGGTCGCTCCTATTAGAACGGTTACATAGCACAGACCGGGACGCGACTCCTCAGGCGACCGAGTCGCCTGAGGAGTCGCCCCTATGTGAACCGGGCCTAATGGAACTGTCAAGCCACCAAATGACTGCTGTTCACTTTATTGCAATGCATGCAACAATGCACTGCAAAGGTCTAAATATGGCATTAGTGTTTTTACATTGAGAGAATTGTGGTTCCAGTGGGATTTTGTTAAAGCAAAACGAAAGTTCTACAGTAGACAACAGCAAGCATGAAGGCTCTTTATTGCAGAAGAGACATATAATGTTTCTTCTGCAATAAAATACACTTACCTGCCTACTTGCTGTCTTCTTCAGCATAGCTTACTTTGCTGGCATGGTCACTATGTGCTGGGATGACTGATTCCTGCATACACAGGAGTGAGGTCATCCCACGCCAGCCAATGAAGATGGCTGAAAATCGTCACACAGCAGAAGATGCCGATGGGGACCGTTAAACAAAGGTAAGTTTAGCTCAACTTTAGGGGAACAATTTCAATATTAATAGCTTTGCACAGTATGCCAGTCCTGCACATTAATGCAATTAATGAAAACATAAATAATACAAATAAGTCCAATGTTATCCAGTTTTGATGCCTATGATTTACTTTTCATTTGTTCTGTTGTCTGCTTAGAAAAAGCTATGAGGTTGCTGTTTGATAAGTAGTTATATGCAGTAAGCATAGAGAAGCAGCTGTGCTCCTTTACAGGCATGCAGGATTAGGTGTTTACTCTTCAGGATGAACAGGTCATGGCTGGATATTGAGATTACCTCTGTGCATGATCCGGCGGGAATGCATATGTTCCACGGCACTGCACGACTGCACAAAATACTTCCATACAGTTCTCTCTGGTATTAATCGCTTCTGTTTCTTAAAATACTGTAAGGAGAAAGAAAACAATCCTTGTCACAAGATAGAGTTCAAGTACGTAAAAAAGGTGAAAGGTCGATGGAGAAAAAGTGGGAAAATAATGCATACCATGTCTAGAAGAGTTCACAGAGAGCAGAAGTGAGACACCAGAAAGGGAAAAACATAAAACGAATAACAGAAAAAAAAATGAAAATCTGAAGGTGTGCATTAAATAGGAACTAAAAATAAAAATGTCTAAAAAAGGGCAAAGGCAGATAAAATGGCCCTGAAAACAAACACATTCTCTTTTACACTTCTATTTTTTTTTTCGAAATACCAGCTCCCCTATGCACCAATATAGCATTCATGTACTTTTTTTTCAAAAATATCAAAGCTTTCCATTAAATCTACAGTCACTTACTTTTCTTGTCCTAATCTATGTTTCCAGACGTTTCCATTTGTAATGTCTTTCTTCCTGATCAGACTTTAAGTCATGGCACAGGAAGGAGTTGACCAGCTGACTCCATTAGCACACACCCTGCATCATCCATCCACCCATTCCCAGGTGCACGTTTTTTAAATGAAATGCAATCAATCAGTGATCACCCTTCTCACTAAATACAGAATATACAATCAGATTGTATAGTGTATGGTCATGTTTATACACCTAAAATTACTAGTTGAGCTTTCAGTGCACACCAAAACACAGAAGCAAACACACATTTTGTGTGAAAAAATAAGGGGCAAATGCTGCAAAACGCATAGTAAAAAACACACAACCCACAAAACGCCAAAATGTCCCATTAACCACATGTAGTGCAACCAATTGAAATTAACAGGCTGCCCTATGCATGTCATAGGAAAAACGAGACACAAAATGGGCGCTCCCACTATGCTAGATGCAAATGTGGCCTCAACGTGAAATTGGTGCAGTAACACAAGAAAAATTAGGATCCAATCACATCTGTGCATTTCCTTGCATTTCAGAAATGCGTTGCACCAAAAACCACAGTAAAAATTGCACCAAGTTCCGCTCTAAAAAAAAAAAATTAAGCTTCTTTGGGGCAATTGCTGTGTGCAGGGCAGCCCATTCAAGTGCCCCCTTGCTAAAAAAAAAAAAACGGCCGCCCCCTTGCTAAAAAAAAAAAACGCACATGGGAATGCGAGTTCCCGCTATGCAGAGATGTGAATGGGACTTGACAGCTGAGTGTTTCTGTCCACTTCCTCCTATGTACTTGTGCAAAGATGGCCATACATTATGCAATCGAATTGTGTATTTAGTGAGAAGGGTGATACATTAAAACCTAAGTCTACCTAAAACAAAAAAAATATTAAAATCAGCGCAAAGGACATTACTTACCTTCAGTGAGATGTTTCGTGCGCTTCTGTGTCCTCCTTTCATAGAAATCCTTCTCCGATGCCCCACCCCACCGCTGTAATCTACCAGTATGATGGGAATTATTAGAATTAAGAGGCTGTGACAGGCACCCATCAAGAATGCCTGACTATGCCAACCCTTTTTGCCCACCTCCTCCATTCATAGAAGTAGTTATTACAGTTTCTATCAATGAAATGCAATCTATGCAGACCTATCATCCACCCATCCTCCATTCATAGTCCTCGTTTCATTCATGGAAGCTGTAGTAACAACTACTGTGAATAGAGGAGCTGGGTGGTCGGGGGGGGCATAGTCAGGCACTCTTGATGAGTGCCCAGCACAGCCCATTAATTCTGTCAACACCAACCCACTGTACGATTCTGATCATGGGGGTGGGGGGAATTGGAGGAGGAAGATTTCAGTAAAAGGAGGACACAACTGCACAATAAACAATTTTTTTTAAAGGCAAGTAATATCCCATGTGCTGATTTTTTTTTACATTTTTGTATTAGGTAAACAGGCTTTAAAGCGAGGGTTCCGCGGCCAAACTTTATTTATTTTTTTCAGCATTCACTGTGGTATAACAATATTAAGGTACACTCACTTCTTTGGTAGCTGTATATAACCGCTGTCCGTTTTCTCGGCAAAGAAGGAGTTATAAAATCCATGTGAAGGAGTTTCCATTTTGCTTGTGGGCTTCACAAAGCAATCTCTTCCTGGAAGCGGTGAATGCTGATCTCCCAGCATTCACCGCTCATTCTCTCGATAATGGCAATTTACCTGCATGCCCTTTTTTTAAATGGCGCTATTAGAGACGCCCTTGTCACGTGACCGGCGTCACGCGTCATGTGATATGTATAATCTCTCGAGATTTCGCCGCACGATTCCCACAATGTATCTTGGGAAGCAAGCTCCCAGAAAACACTGTGGCGACAGGGAAAGGCTTAGAAACGCCTACTCCCGCGGAAGGAGAATCCCGGAAGTCGCTTTATAAAAGGCAATATTAAGGTATTTACATATGAGAAAATAAAATATTGTGCCTTAGGATCATGTACATATTGCAGTGGTTGTGTTACACTGTAGTTGTGATTTTGGGTGAACCTCCGCTTTAAGTAAGAATGGAATGTATAAATTGCTAAACAATAAATAAAAAAATAAAAAAATGGCCAAAAAACACACACACACACACACTTCAAAAGTGAGGGCAGAATCAGATTTCTCAAAATCCACCAATAATGATTAAACTTCCTTATACAACTTACAATACAGCTATTAAAATGCAATGATTAATGTTCTCATAAAACAAATCATTTCACTAATTTCTTTGTACTACAGTCCCACAGTAAGTACTTCAGAACCAATTCTAGACCATCCCCAGCCTTGAGAGCTAACCTAACCCATTTACCTCATCCACTGAATCAGCTTCGTAGAACAAAACTCGCTCTGACAGGTGGAGATGCCTTTTTACTGTAATGAGCATCTCTTGTCTTAATTACCTTCAACAACATATTTAATGCCTTAGAACCACAAACTGTGACAAATGGACCATTCGCCTGGAGCAAACTCTGAAAAATACATTATGAGCTTGTATAAAACACCAAAAGCTTACTGGAGCTTCTAAAGCGGCCCTCCTATCATTCACAAAGACTATAGAAAAAGAAAAAGTAGAAAAAGTAGAAATGACAGCTATTGCAAGGTAAATAGAAACATTTTCTGCAAGTGAAGCTAAATCTACTGAAAAACCTGAATAGTAGGAAGTCCAGCAATTGCACAGTCATGAAGAAAATGTCTGTTTGCCTGATTTATAGTTTCAGCCTTGATTAGTTCAGTGACCACTGTTATTGAGGTAGAAAATTATGGGAAATACAACATTTTTAAGTTGTCACAAGAACAAAAGGTAAGGGAAAGTCATCCAATAAAGATGCCTGTTCTAGGAACAACAAAGCAAATTCCCTCCCCTTTCCACTGACTTCCTGTTGCGTCTCCAGTACAGGAAGCAAAGGCAAATATCCACAACAGAACACAAACAGCAAAAAAATAAACTGACGGGGGTTCGAACCTTTAAACCCTTCCATTCTACCTAAAATAAAAGAAAATGGCTATAAATAAACTTTATAACACTGTTTTTTTTTAACAAAAGTATAACTATAGGCAAAACTTCACTTTCATTTTGGATAGAGTAAGGGAGAGTTATAACCCCTGTTGGTTCATTTGTTTCCATCCTATTCCCATTGGGCAGATTTACCTTCACTCCCTGTCCCATAGCCAAGACAGAAACTGAATGGAAATCCCTGCAAATCAAGGGAATCCCTGTGGGCCCCTCAATTCACCAGAACAGGGCCCCCCTTAGGAAGATTTCCCCTCTACTACTTTTCTGGGGATAACCCAAAATTTGTCGGGTTTCTTTTACTTTCAATGATAATGGTTAACAGGACAAACTAAGAGGATGAGTCTTCGTAATGGAGAAACAGACACCAATAATCCATTTCCACTCTGTCCAAAACTAAAAAAGTTCTATATTTAAACTATCTATTGAGAAAAGTTGGGGTGGAGCTACAACACTTGAGTTTAACATTTAGTTTTATTTCAAGAAGGCATTTACAGTAAGTAAACACAAATTGCACCAGATATATTGAAAATATACAGTGTTATGCTTTATAATACTAGAGTAATATTTATATATATATATATATATATATATATATATATATTACCAAAAGTATTGGGATGCCTGCCTTTACAACAAATTTTACACATGAACTTTAACCAAATGGATAGAAAACTGGCTAAAAGACAGAATTCAGAGAGTAGTGGTTAATGATTCTTACTCTGAATGGTCTAAGGTGTTGCCTTATGGGATATGTATAATCTGCATTGTATTTCTGTATATTAGATTAGACTTCAACAAATACATACTAAATGTTCATTCTGTTAAAGCTTTCACTTCTGGTCAAAAGAACTCTTATTTAACCCATATCATATCTTTGAGATATTAAATCTTAAATATAGATAATATTTGGCTACAGTGGCTACCAACGAAGTATACAGGACTGAAAGTATTTAATATAATAACAAAATTTGTGTATTAGAGATAGGAGGAAGTTAAGCTGAGTCAGCTTATCCAATCTATCTAGGGAAAATTAGAGATAGGAGGAATTTAAGCTGAGTCAGCTTATCCAATCTATCTAGGGAAAATATAGGTAAATGTTTGTGTTTTATTAGTGGGTATTAGATTAACTCTAATATAAGGGAGGATACACCACATATTTTTTTTTTAAATCCCGTAAATCATAATTGATATAAGTACTTTGGATGTACCATTAAAAACCGGTTAATTTAATGGGGAGGAGGTACAGGGATTTGATTTTTGATTGTTTTATTGGAAAGAGGACACTAAAATAGGAGTCCTTGGTTTTGTGGAAAAAAATAAAAATAAAAAAAATAATAATTTTTACATGGCGGGAAAAAATTTGTTTTTAATTATTGTTTTTCTGCCTCACTAAGCTTCATTGCTAGCTCTAACCAGTGTTTGAGTTTACTTGATGGTTTGCTTGATGGTGAGTACAGTTTTATTAGAAAGACACTGGTTGGTTTGTTGAAAAGGTTCAACAAGTTTTCCTTTATTTAAATTGTATGTCCACCAACATGGAAAATAGTTAGGACATTGAAACCTACAAAAGATTTTGTTTTTTGTTTTGTTTTTTTTTAACAGTGGGAACTTACAAGCAGTAATATTCTCATTGATGTCAGTTAAAGTACAAAACTGTGGAAGTTTTACTACTGAAACTAATATCTGAGAAAGATTATTAGTGTAAAATAAGGTGCCATCAGCATACTGTATTTTATACCTTGATTTTTTTTTTTTTGGTACACTGAATTGGGTGTAGCAAATAGTGGTGTAAACAGAGCTGTATACCTATGGTTCCTTGTGTGCGGATCTCAGCACTTTTGTTTTTTTGGCTTAGACTTCACTCAGTGAAGATAGTAGTGTTATTTTAAGGCTGGTATCTCCACTCTGGTGCATATTCTTAGTGCTAGACTACGATGTCAAGTCGGTCCTGTGGTGTCTTATTGTATTGTAGCGCCCTCACTCCATCCGTTTCGTCTAGGGGTATTTTGTATGTGAGAGTAAGATGCGCTATGGCCCATGTCCTCCCCATGACAGTGAGTGAGGTGAAGGCCAGTACCAGTTATTTTCCTCGGGCCTGTTCATTTCAGTTAATGACCAAGTCTTGCTGTGCTGACACTTCCCTTTGCTCCCATTAACCAGAGTACCACACACCGATTAGGGTCCAACACTTGTTTTATTGTCACACTCACAATCAAACAGTTCTTTGCCAGCCAACTGGTTGAGACCCAATAACAGTTCAATACGGTGGGGTGAGCAGGTCGAGGCACTATCCTGATTGTACGCTAAACCACTGTGGTTTCACCAGCGGTTACTATAGCCTTGGCTAGAGAGAACTTGGAACTTGTGAGTCTCTACCAGCGACTCTATAGAATGCAGATAGGAGTACCTTCGCTGCGTTGTGGCCCCTGTCAGGGGGAAGATGTCCCTCCAAGGGAGTTACCGAAGGCCCATCCGTCACCGGGTTGATGCTGCTCCGGACTCTTCAGACGGGTGACCTCCCCGGCCTCCTCACCTCAGACATGGGCCCCATCCACCTCAGGGACCCTCGGACTCCTCCGCCCTTGTGGGACCCAGTCGAAGTCACTGGGCCCCAGGCCTCCGGTGTAGTACCTCACCCCAGGCTGAAGGTGCCTGGGATGGACGCCAACTTCGCTCCGGCCAGGCCTGGGGCGCCTGGGCTGGAACTCCGAACAGCCCGCACCCAGGCCGAAGGTGCCTGGGCGCGAGATGCAGGAAACAGACCTCGTGGTGAGGGCGTCTCTCCCCTTTATCTTCTCCCATGACGCCACGGCGGGCTCCCCGCCCTCGCCGTACCATCGCCGGAAGGGGACAAAAAGGCCAGCACTGCGGCAGTGAATCTACCTTAGACCTGTGGGAACCCCGCCACCCACAGGCCAAGGAGAACAGTACACCACCAAGTCCTCCACGAATTAACAATAGTCTAAATCCTTTCATGATTTATACACACCTGGGTCATACTACCACCCAGGTGTATCCCCCTAAATTTAAACCCCCGCTACAGTATCATCACGGAACTTGTAAATCATGGAGAAATTGATGGCCAGGATTGCTAAAGTTAAAAATAGCGCTGAGATAATAAGAGCAATGGAGGAATCTAAAAACCCGTGGCACCATGCAGAAGAGTATGTAAATATAAAGCTTACAAAGAAAAAATACAGCAAACGTGAGGGTAAGACTACACTAATTTTTGCGGCCTGTTGGTTAGCTAACAATTATAGGTCGTTATTATTGCAAACCATTTCTCTCAAGGAAGATCTAGAAATAGCCAAAAGTAATATCAGTACTAGGGATGAGCTCGGTGTTCGAGTCGAACATACGTTCGACTCGAACATCGGCTGTTCGATCGTTCGACGAAGATCGAACGATTTGGGCCGTTCGCGCCTAATTCGAGTGACGCGAACGGCCCACAATGCACTACGCCATCGCAGTGTCATCCAGGCGCTGTGATTGGCCAAGCATGCACTGTGACCCCGCATGCTTGGCCAATCACAGCGCCGGCAGCGAGGAGAGCAATGATTGGCCACAGGCAGGATGCCTGTGGCCAATCACAGCGCCGGCAGCGAGGAGAGCAATGATTGGCCACAGGCAGGATGCCTGTGGCCAATTATTGCTGAGGGTGTTTAGTACACGCCCCACACTATAAAAGGCCGCCAGCACGGCGGCCTAGTGTAGTGTGTTCCGGAGCAGGGAAAGAGAAGCATAGGCAGGGACAGTGACTTTTTTTTTCTTGCTTAACCTGGATTCCTTTAGTTTAGGGAAAGAGAAGGATAGGTAGGGAGAGTGTCAGTGTGTTTTACTGTGCTAATCCTTGTTTGTAGGGACAGGGAAGGACAGTGAGGGAAATTCTCCTTGTGCTATAGTGTGCTAAAGCATTGATCATCAACCATCTTTAAAAAAAAATTTTTTATAGGGACAGAAAACTATAGGTAGGGAGAGTGTCAGTGTGTTTTACTGTGCTAATCCTTGTTTGTAGGGACAGGGAAGGACAGTGAGGGAAATTCTCCTTGTGCTATACTGTGCTAAAGCATTGATCATCAACCATCTTTAAAAAAAAAAAATTTATTGGGACAGAAAACTATAGGTAGGGAGAGTGTCAGTGTGTTTTACTGTGCTAATCCTTGTTTGTAGGGACAGGGAAGGACAGTGAGGGAAATTCTCCTTGTGCTATAGTGTGCTAAAGCATTGATCATCAACCATCTTTAAAAAAAATTTTTTTATAGGGACAGAAAACTATAGGTAGGGAGAGTGTCAGTGTGTTTTACTGTGCTAATCCTTGTTTGTAGGGACAGGGAAGGACAGTGAGGGAAATTCTCCTTGTGCTATACTGTGCTAAAGCATTGATCATCAACCATCTTTAAAAAAAATTTTTTTATAGGGACAGAAAACTATAGGTAGGGAGAGTGTCAGTGTGTTTTACTGTGCTAATCCTTGTTTCTAGGGACAGGGAAGGACAGTGAGGGAAATTCTCCTTGTGCTATACTGTGCTAAAGCATTGATCATCAACCATCTTTAAAAAAACATTTTTTCTAGGGACAGAAAACTATAGGTAGTGTGACAGCAGGAAGGTAAAGTCACCTGGTTGCATCCAGGGGGGTAGATATATTTCGCCCAGATTCAGGCTTTACGCCGACTTATACAACTAGGTGGAGAGTTGTATAAGCCCAGCTAAGGCTAGTGGGCTCATGGATGACTCGTACCTCTAGGGAGAGTGTGGGGCGTCGTGCAGACAGGGAGTTGATGAGACCAGCTGAAGCTTGTCAGCTCATTTAGGCCTCTATAAGAACTCCCAGCTTCATTAGATGTTAGCTCATGCCTGGACCCAGACCTGTGTGGACTGTCTAGGGAGAGTGAACCCCTGTGCGGTGAGACAAAGCCTGTGTGGCTATTTGCTTGGACATTTAAAACCAGGGACTTAGGGACTAGGACAGCACTAGGCTGATCCCAGTTGTTAGTTAGGAAACCTGTATGTTTAGTCAGAGGTCAAGTTGACCAGGATTTATTTTGTTTATGTTTCTTTTGGCTTTGCTGTGTTTTGTCACTGTAAATAGAAAATAAACCGCACCTTTTTTTGATTTTGAAAACCACAACCTCCGTTTGCTGGGCCTGTTTTTGTGTGGGGAGCCCATCCCGGGGGTCACACACACCCGCTGCCGAGCTAACCCCCTCACAGTTGGTGGAGAACCAGTGGCAGTTTTTTTAAGCCAGCATGGAGGAGATACTGAAGCAGCTGGCTCTAGCAAATGCCAATCAACAGCAGACAAATGCAGGTTTGCAAAAGAGCCTTGCAGCTCATCAACAGAGCCTTGCAGCTCAACAACAGAACTTCGCAGCCCAGCAGCAAGCTCATCAACAGAGCCTTGCAGCCCAGCAGCAAGCTCACCAACAGAGTCTGGAAGCTCAGCAACAAGCCCAGCAGCAATCTGAGGCCCGCTTCATAGACCTGTTACAGAAGCAAGAGCAGAGACTACAACAAATGGAAGCAGTAATGCAGCAACGTCCGCAGACCAGTGAGGAAAGCCGTCCCACTAATACCGCGTCCTTTGGGGTGAGTCGTTTATTGACAAAAATGACTGGAGAGGATGATCCAGAGGTATTTTTGACCACATTTGAAAGGACTGCTGAAAGAGAAAAGTGGCCTGAGGAGCAGTGGGCTGGACTGGTGGCTCCTCTGTTAACTGGTGAATCGCAGAAGGCTTACTATGACCTAGAGCCTGACCAAGCAAAAGACTATGTGATGCTAAAAGCTGAAATATTGGCAAGGCTGGGTGTCACCCAGGCTGTCCGGGCTCAGCGTGTGCATAACTGGACTTTCCAGCTTGGAAAACCCCCCAGGTCTCAAATGTATGATCTCATTCACCTGAGCAGAAAGTGGCTACAGCCAGAGACTTTGTCCGCACCAAAGATTGTGGAACGTGTTGTAATGGATCGGTTTTTGAGAGCTCTTCCTACTGCCATCCAAAAGTGGGTAAGCCATGGAGACCCAGAGACGGCCGATGGTCTTGTGGATCGTGTGGAGAAATACTTGGCTACAGAGAACCTGACGGCCTCTTCCAGAGACACTCGGACTTTCCACCCTAAGACCAGACCATCCCCAGGGGCGGATAAGAGGATTCCAAGGGGTAAGGGTGGAGAGAGTGAGAGGGTGGGAGCTCTACCCCAAGTTTGGCGAGAACAGCCTGGGAAATCAGCGGCTCAAGAGGCGGCAAGAAGGATCGTTTGCTACCGCTGCCGGCAAGCGGGACATATTGCAGCCAATTGCCCGGTTGTGGAGGAACCCATGCAGTGTGACTTTCTGACGGGCAGACGTCAGTCGCTGTGTGCGACAGTCGCATGCACGGCCATTCGAGGAACTGAGAAACATTTATGCAAAATGTGTGTTAATGGTAGAAATGTTGTGGTATTGCTGGATTCAGGTAGCCTTGTGACCCTGATAAAGGCTGAGTTAGTTAAAACAGAGGTCTCTGGGAATAGCAAGGTAGCTGTTATTTGTGTGCATGGGGACACCCGAGAGTATCCAGTGACTACAGTGTGTTTCGAGACCCCCAAAGGTACCCTCTCTCATCCAGTGGGCTTAGTATCTGAGTTACCGTATGACGCCATTGTGGGAAGGGATTTTCCGAAGTTCTGGGAACTGTGGGATGATCCTGAGCCCCCCCACTGGTGCCCCTATGTACCAGGAATGTGATAGCCAGAACTCCCCTGAGAGTGGTGAGGACTCTCCGGAATTTCCCTTATCAGTATTGGCAGGGGAGACTCAAGAAACTGGAGAGGAGCCCACCTCCTCAGATGAAAACCTACCGTCTGTGGAGTTTTCTGATCTTGAGGTTCACAGGGAAAACTTTGCCACAGAACAGTTGAAAGACCCCGCCCTAATAAAGGCACGGGAAAACGTAGTGAAAATAGATGGCGAGTTAGTGAACCCAGATAATACCTGCACTTACCCATACTTCAGCGTAGAGAAGGACCTACTGTATCGGGTGGCAAAAAGGGCAGAAGAAACCGTTGAGCAGCTTGTGGTGCCCAAACCTTACAGGAAGTTGGTATTGGAGTTGGCCCATGGGCACATTCTTGGAGGTCATCTGGGGACAGAGAAAACCCGAGAGAGGGTATTACAGAGATTCTATTGGCCGGGGGTGATGAAGGACATAGAAAATTATTGTTCCTCCTGCCCTGTGTGTCAGAGGTCGGCCCCGATGCCACATTTCCGTAGCCCGCTGGTCCCTCTACCCATCATTGAGGTCCCGTTTGAGAGGATCGCCATGGATTTGGTAGGTCCTATAATCAAGTCCGCTAGGGGGCACCAGTACATATTAGTTATAATGGACTATGCCACCCGTTATCCAGAAGTGATCCCTCTCCGAAATACCTCGGCCAAAACCATAGCCAAAGAGCTATCTCTTGTGTTTAGCCGGGTGGGTATTTGTAAAGAACTGCTTACGGACCAAGGTACACCCTTTATGTCCCGGGTTATGAAGGAGCTGTGTAAATTGTTCAAAGTGACGCAATTACGTACATCTGTGTATCACCCCCAAACCAATGGGCTGGTTGAAAGATTCAACAAAACCCTAAAACAAATGTTGAAGAAAGTGGTGGATAGAGATGGAAAGGATTGGGACTGTCTACTTCCTTATCTGATGTTTGCTATTAGGGAGGTGCCCCAATCCTCTACGGGATTCTCCCCCTTTGAGTTACTGTATGGGAGACACCCAAGAGGGCTGTTGGATATTGCCAAGGAAACTTGGGAAAGTGAGAGTTCTCCCCACAGGAGTGTGATTGAGCATGTCGCCCTGATGCAAGACCGAATTGCACAGGTAATGCCCATCGTGAAGGAACATTTGGCCCAAGCGCAGTTAGCACAGCAGAGAGTGTACAACCGTGGAGCCAAGACCCGTACCTTTTCCCCGGGGGATAGGATACTGGTACTTGTCCCTACGGTTGAAAGTAAATTCCTTGCCAAATGGCAAGGCCCCTACGAGATAATGGAAAAAGTGAGCGAAGTGAATTACAAGGTCAGACAACCAGGAAGGCGAAAGCCCGAACAGATCTATCACGTTAATCTGTTGAAAGCCTGGAGGGATAGAGAGTCCCTAGTCGCAGACACTTGGTCACCAGCTCAAACTGGTTGCGTGATTCCTGAGATTGGAATAGCAGCCACCTTGTCACAACCCCAACAACAGGAGGTTAAGGAGTTTGTGCTTCGCAACAAGGAGGTATTCTCTGAGCTGCCGGGACAAACATCTGGGGTAGAGCATGACATCATTACCCCGCCCGGTGAAAGGGTGAAGTTAAAACCCTATCGGATCCCAGAGGCCCGACGGGAGGCAATACGGGAGGAAGTACAGAAAATGCTGAACTTAGG
This sequence comes from Rana muscosa, assembly GCA_029206835.1. Taxonomy (NCBI): domain Eukaryota; kingdom Metazoa; phylum Chordata; class Amphibia; order Anura; family Ranidae; genus Rana; species Rana muscosa. The sequence goes on along the minus strand of CM055125.1, from coordinate 272,425,696 downwards.
GGTGATAGAGGAGTCCCAAAGTGATTGGTCTAGTCCCATTGTGTTGGTGCCTAAACCGGATGGGAGCTGGCGATTTTGTAACGATTTTCGTCAGTTGAACAAAGTTACAAAATTTGACACCTACCCCATGCCACGTATAGATGAGTTGATCGACCGGCTGGGAACAGCCCGATACATGACGACTCTTGACCTCACAAAAGGGTATTGGCAAATCCCCCTGGCCAAATTGGCCAAAGAGAAAACCGCATTTGTAACCCCAGACGGGGCGTTCCAATATAAGAGAATGCCGTTCGGGTTACAGAATGCGCCGGCCACATTCCAGCGGAAAATGGACCAGATGCTGAGGCCCCATCGGAAGTATGCTGCGGCTTACCTGGATGACGTAATTATCCATAGCACAGATTGGGCCACACATCTGCCAAAAGTGCAAGCAGTCCTGGACTCTGTTCGGGAAGCGGGGTTTACGGCTAACCCCAAGAAGTGTACCATTGGGCAGGAGGAGGCCAAATATCTTGGGTACACCATTGGGAGGGGAGTAATAAAACCCCAACTCAACAAAGTCGAGGCCATCCAGAGTTGGCCACGTCCCAACAGCAAGAAGCAGGTACGAGCCTTTCTGGGAATCGCTGGGTATTATCGGCGATTCATTCCCCACTTTGCTTCTAAGGCTGTGCCCCTAACCAACCTAACGAAGGGGAAAGGGTCGGTCATGATTAAATGGACCCCCGAGGCTGAGGCAGCATTCCAATTCTTGAAACAAGCCTTATGTAGCCAGCCAGTGTTGTACTCACCCGACTTCTCTAAAGACTTTGTCGTACAAAGTGATGCGTCAGATGTGGGGTTAGGAGCAGTATTGTCCCAGGTCTGGAACGGGGAAGAGCACCCAGTCATTTACCTCAGCAGGAAGTTGAAGTCCCATGAGGTAAATTACGCCACCGTTGAAAAGGAGTGTTTAGCGGTGAAGTGGGCTCTAGATTCCCTTCGGTACTACCTGCTAGGTAGGCACTTTGACATGGTTACGGATCACGCTCCGTTAAAGTGGATGGCTCAAAACAAGGAAACAAATAGAAGAGTGAATAGGTGGTTCCTGGCCCTCCAGGAATTCAACTTCACAGTAAAGCATCGCCCTGGCGTTCAAATGGGGAATGTGGATGCTTTGTCTCGAGTACATGAATGCCTGATTGCTGGTGTTCCAACCCCGAGGTTAAAACAAGAGGGGGGGGTATGTGACAGCAGGAAGGTAAAGTCACCTGGTTGCATCCAGGGGGGTAGATATATTTCGCCCAGATTCAGGCTTTACGCCGACTTATACAACTAGGTGGAGAGTTGTATAAGCCCAGCTAAGGCTAGTGGGCTCATGGATGACTCATACCTCTAGGGAGAGTGTGGGGCGTCGTGCAGACAGGGAGTTGATGAGACCAGCTGAAGCTTGTCAGCTCATTTAGGCCTCTATAAGAACTCCCAGCTTCATTAGATGTTAGCTCATGCCTGGACCCAGACCTGTGTGGACTGTCTAGGGAGAGTGAACCCCTGTGCGGTGAGACAAAGCCTGTGTGGCTATTTGCTTGGACATTTAAAACCAGGGACTTAGGGACTAGGACAGCACTAGGCTGATCCCAGTTGTTAGTTAGGAAACCTGTATGTTTAGTCAGAGGTCAAGTTGACCAGGATTTATTTTGTTTATGTTTCTTTTGGCTTTGCTGTGTTTTGTCACTGTAAATAGAAAATAAACCGCACCTTTTTTTGATTTTGAAAACCACAACCTCCGTTTGCTGGGCCTGTTTTTGTGTGGGGAGCCCATCCCGGGGGTCACACACACCCGCTGCCGAGCTAACCCCCTCACAGTAGGGAGAGTGTCAGTGTGTTTTACTGTGCTAATCCTTGTTTCTAGCGACAGGGAAGGACAGTGAGGGAAATTCTCCTTGTGCTATACTGTGCTAAAGCATTGATCATCAACCATCTTTAAAAAAACATTTTTTCTAGGGACAGAAAACTATAGGTAGGGAGAGTGTCAGTGTGTTTTACTGTGCTAATCCTTGTTTCTAGGGACAGGGAAGGACAGTGAGGGAAATTCTCCTTGTGCTATACTGTGCTAAAGCATTGATCATCAACCATCTTTAAAAAAAACATTTTTTCTAGGGACAGAAAACTATAGGTAGGGAGAGTGTCAGTGTGTTTTACTGTGCTAATCCTTGTTTCTAGGGACAGGGAAGGACAGTGAGGGAAATTCTCCTTGTGCTATACTGTGCTAAAGCATTGATCATCAACCATCTTTAAAAAAACATTTTTTCTAGGGACAGAAAACTATAGGTAGGGAGAGTGTCAGTGTGTTTCACTGTGCTAATCCTTGTTTATAGGGACAGGGAAGGACAGTGAGGAAAATTCTCCTTGTGCTATACTGTGTTAAAGCATTGATCATCAACCATCTTTAAAAAAACATTTTTTCTAGGGACAGAAAACTATAGGTAGGGAGAGTGTCAGTGTGTTTCACTGTGCTAATCCTTGTTTCTAGGGACAGGGAAGGACAGTGAGGGAAATTCTCCTTGTGCTATACTGTGCTAAAGCATTGATCATCAAACATCTTTAAAAAAACATTTTTTCTAGGGACAGAAAACTATAGGTAGGGAGAGTGTCAGTGTGTTTCACTGTGCTAATCCTTGTTTCTAGGGACAGGGAAGGACAGTGAGGGAAATTCTCCTTGTGCTATACTGTGCTAAAGCATTGATCATCAACCATCTTTAAAAAAACATTTTTTCTAGGGACAGAAAACTATAGGTAGGGAGAGTGTCAGTGTGTTTTACTGTGCTAATCCTTGTTTCTAGGGACAGGGAAGGACAGTGAGGGAAATTCTCCTTGTGCTATACTGTGCTAAAGCATTGATCATCAACCATCTTTAAAAAAACATTTTTTCTAGGGACAGAAAACTATAGGTAGGGAGAGTGTCAGTGTGTTTCACTGTGCTAATCCTTGTTTCTAGGGACAGGGAAGGACAGTGAGGGAAATTCTCCTTGTGCTATACTGTGCTAAAGCATTGATCATCAACCATCTTTAAAAAAACATTTTTTCTAGGGACAGAAAACTATAGGTAGGGAGAGTGTCAGTGTGTTTTACTGTGCTAATCCTTGTTTCTAGGGACAGGGAAGGACAGTGAGGGAAATTCTCCTTGTGCTATACTGTGCTAAAGCATTGATCATCAACCATCTTTAAAAAAACATTTTTTCTAGGGACAGAAAACTATAGGTAGGGAGAGTGTCAGTGTGTTTTACTGTGCTAATCCTTGTTTGTAGGGACAGGGAAGGACAGTGAGGGAAATTCTCCTTGTGCTATACTGTGCTAAAGCATTCCTCATCAACCATCTTTGAAATCCTTGTTTTTTGGACAGTCAGGGAAATTGTCATTGTGCTATTCTGTGCGAAAGCAATCATCCTCAACCATATTTAGAAATCCTTACGTAAAGGGACAGAGAAGGACACCTGAAGGTAGCCCTTATTGCTTTTTTCCCATCTCCCTGCAGGCCATCCATTAGAATGTCTGGAAGGCAAACAAGGAGAGGCAGACAGTCAGGAGGCAATAAAAGAGGGCAAGCAGGCTCTGTGTCTGGGGGCAACAGTGCTGGTCGTGGACGCGGTGCATTGTCATCAGCACATGGCCATGGGACACGCTTGTCCTTCTTTTCGGCAGCTGGACATGTTGAGCCACATCATGCCGAAGACTTGGTAGAGTGGATGACCAAGCCCTCCTCCTCCTCCTCATCCTCTCTCACCCAGGCTCAGGGTACTGGCAAAGCAGCTGCCAAAGCGTCCTCTTCCCTGATATCAATGTCAGACTCATCATCAGTCACTCCTTCCCTAGACCCACCATGTCCTCCTCCTGAGGAGTCCCCCGAACTGTTTGAGCACAGTGTTGGGTACATGCTCCAGGAGGATGCCCAGCGTTTCGAAGGGTCTGATGATGAAACCCAGCTACAGGAAGGCAGTAGCGTGAGAGCAGACAGAGGGGATGCTCAAGAAGGACACCAATCTGGCAGTCATGTTCCAGCAGCTGCAGCATACTGCCAGATTGGCTCCAGTGATGAGGAGGGAGGGGATGATGAGGTCACTGACTCCACGTGGGTGCCTAATAGGAGAGAGGAGGAGGAGGAGGATGAGGAGGAGGCACATCTCCAACGAGGCAGGATGCCCTTTGGTGGCCAGCGTAAGGGCAGTACACCGACGGAATCACACCGCAGAGCTCCGCCTGTGCAGGGCGCTGCCTCTGCCCGTCATTCAAAAAGTTCTTTGGTGTGGGCCTTTTTTGAGGCTAGTGCATCAGATCGCACAGCTGCTGTTTGCAACATATGTCTCAAGCGTATATCGCGTGGCCAAAACATCAGCCGCTTGGGTACCACATGCCTGACCAGACATATGTTGACCTGCCATGCAGCTCGTTGGCAAGCCTACCTCAAAGACCCACACCAAAGAACAAAGCGGACCTCTCCTTGCACCGCATCAGCTGGGATCTCCAACCCCACTATAACTTCAGTCCTCTCTGAAACATGCACTGAGAGGAATGAAGGTGTAGAATTAGGTGTGTCACAGCCAAGTACTTGCGGCCACTCTGCTAGCAGTACACCGACGTCCGATTCTAGCAGGCAAATTTCCCTGCCCCAGCTGCTGGACCGTCGAAAGAAGTTCACTCCCAGCCATCCACATGCCCAGCGGTTGAATGCTAGCTTGGCTAAATTGCTAGCGCTTCAACTGCTGCCTTTTCAGTTGGTAGACTCGGCCCCCTTCCGTGAGTTTGTGCGATGTGCGGTTCCTCAGTGGCAGGTTCCCAAACGCCACTTTTTCTCACGGAAGGCTATTCCGGCTCTCTACCGGCATGTGGAAGGCAATATCTTGGCCTCGCTGGACAGGGCGGTCAGCGGTAAGGTGCATATTACCGCTGACTCATGGTCCAGCAGGCATGGACAGGGACGTTACCTTTCTTTCACGGCCCATTGGGTCACTCTTTTGGCAGCTGGGAAGGATGCAGGACAAGGTGCAGTAGTGTTGGAGGTTGTTCCACCGCCACGCCTACAAAATGCTACTAGTGGTTGTGACACACCTCTCTCCTCCACCCCCTCCTCTTCTTCTTCCTCCATGGCCTCTTCCTGTGCTTTGTCCTCTGAACCAGCGGTGCTCCGTAGCCGTTCAAGGGGCTACGCAAGTACGCAGGCAAAAAGATGCCATGCCGTGCTTGCGCTGGTGTGTTTGGGGGACAGAAGCCACACTGGGGCAGAGGTCCTGTCTGCTCTGCAGGGCCAGGCCGAGAGGTGGTTGACGCTACGCCAGCTTAAGCCAGGAATGGTGGTTTGCGACAATGGCACCAACCTCCTCTCCGCCCTCCGACAGGGACAACTGACCCATGTGCCCTGTGTGGCTCACGTCCTTAACCTGGTGGTGCAGCGGTTCTTGGGCAGGTACCCGGGCTTACAGGATGTCCTGAGGCAGGCCAGGAAAGTCTGTGTGCATTTCCGCAGATCTTATAATGCCAGTGCTCGCCTGGCTGAGCTGCAAAAGGAGTTGAACCTGCCCAAGAACCGCCTTATATGTGACATGCCCACCAGGTGGAACTCAACGTTGGCCATGCTGCAGCGGCTGCACACGCAGCAGAGGGCCATCAATGAGTACCTGTGCGACTACGGCACCAGGACAGGGTCAGGGGAGCTTGTTTTTTTTTCTCCACGCCAGTGGGGCATGATCAGGGATGCATGCACTGTCCTGGCACCATTTGAGGAGGCCACGAGGATGGTGAGCAGTGACAGTGCATGCATCAGTGACACTGTACCTCTTGTCCACCTGTTGGAGCATACGCTGCGTGGGATAATGGACAGGGCACTTGAGGCAGAACAGAGGCAGGAAGAGGAGGACTTCCTTGCCTCTCAAGGCCCCCTTTACCCAGACAGTGTTCCTTCTGTCCCACCCATCGCACAGGAAGAGGAGGAGGAGGAGGATTGTGTCAGCATGGAGGTGGAGGCTGGCACTCAGCATCATCAGCAGCAGTCTTTTAGGGATGATTTACAGTCCCAAGAAACCAGTGGACTTGTACGTGGCTGGGAGGAGGTGGCTGCGGATCATGTCGTCCTTAGTGACCCAGAGGACTCCGGACCGAATGCCTCAGCTAACCTACGCTGCATGGCCTCCCTGATCCTGCAAAGTCTGCGGAAGGATCCTCGTATTCTTCGGATCAAGGAGAGGGACCATTACTGGCTGGCCACTCTCCTTGATCCACGGTACAAGGGTAAGGTTGCGGACCTTATGTTACCGTCGCAGAGGGAGCAGAGGATGAGACAACTCCGGGAGGCCTTGCAGAAAGGTCTGTGCAACGCGTTCCCAGAGACTGGGAGGTTACAAACTCCTGGTCCTGGACAACGAGTTGCTGAGGCTTCGGCCAGTCAAAGAAGGAGCGGTGGGGAAGGTGGCCGTCTGACCGATGCGTTCAGACAATTCTTTAGTCCGCAGCCCCAAAGTATGATCGGTTCCAGCAACCATCGCCAGCGTCTGATAAACATGGTGCAGGAATATCTAGGGGCAAGGTCAGACTTGGACACCTTCCCCACCGAAAATCCTCTGGCTTACTGGGTCTTGAGGATGGATCACTGGCCAGAGCTTGCACAGTATGCAATTGAGCTACTGGCCTGTCCTGCATCCAGCGTTCTTTCGGAACGCACATTCAGTGCTGCTGGAGGATTTGTCACGGATCACAGGGTGCGCCTGTCCACCGACTCGGTTGATCGACTGACTTTCATCAAGATGAACCAGTCTTGGATCACCACCAGCTACCACACACCTGATGCTGATATAACAGACTAATTGATTTTAACATGTCACATCCCTTCAAGACTGATGCTGATGCTGAGTGCCTGTGCTGTTATGTTGACTGGCTATCCTCCTCCTCCGAGTCCTCAATGATACGATTGATGATGATAGCTTGGAAGATCATTTTTGTTTATGGGTGCCGCCACCAGTGGCTAAGGCCCAATTTTTCAGCCCCTGTTTAACAGGGGCGTGTAATTACAATTTTTGAAGCAATACTTTACAACAGGGCTCATTGCTGTGCTCCAAGTACAGTATCTGTGAGGGGTTGCAGTGTTGTGCCACCAGTGCCTAAGGCCCAATTTTTCAGCCCCTGTTCAACAGGGGCATGTAATTACAATTCTTGATCTAATAATTCACAGCAGGGCCCATTGCTGCACCCACCAAGAGTAACTCTGAGGGCTTACAGTGTTGTGGCAACGCCACCACCACCACCACCACGAAAGGCCCAATTTTTCAGCCCCTGTTCAAAAGGGGCATGTAATTACAATTCTTGATCTAATAATTCACAGCAGGGCCCATTCCTGCACCCACCAAGAGTAACTCTGAGGGCTTACAGTGTTGTGGCAACACCACCACCACCACCACCACCACGAAAGGCCCAATTTTTCAGCCCCTGTTCAACAGGGGCATGCAATTACAATTCTTGATCTAATAATTCACAGCAGGGCCCATTGCTGCACCCACCAAGAGTAACTGTCAGGGCTTACAGTGTTGTGGCACCAGCACCACCATCAAAGGCCCAATTTTTACTACCACTGTTCAACAATTATATGTAATTACAATTCCTGATATAATAGTTGAAAGCAGGGCGTTCCAGCACCAACCAAGAGTAACTGTGAGTGCTTACAGTGTTGTGCCAACACCAACAACTAAGGGGCCTATTTCTGCAGAGTATATACGGCAGGTCCCTACTTTCAAACATCCAACTTACAAACGACTCCTACTTGCAAACGCAAGAAGACAACAGGAAGTGAGAGGAAATCTACCCCTAGGAAGTAAAATTCTCTCCTGTAAGAATTAATATGGGAGAAAGGTGTCTCCTCTGTACTGATGCTTTATCACCAATCCTTGTTTCAAGAAAAACACCACAATTCAAAAACAGTTGTCATTGGGACGGAAAGTGAGGTGAAATGTTCTGAACAGGGGCACAGACAGCAAAACAAATGTTACAGGGGTGATAACCCTTACCTATGTTTTCCAAAAAGTTTAAAAATAGATTTTTGGGCTGGAGCTACACTTAAACAATGTACCTGTTCAAAATGACAAACACATTCTACATAAGAACAAACCTACAGTCCCTGTCTTGTATGCACCGCCTGTATACGGCTGTTCAGAGTATATAGGGCCTTATTTATTTTGTGTGCGGTGTTCCCCTTAATATCCATACAAGACCCAAAGGGGCTGGTAATGGGCTGGGGTAGGGGGGGGGGGGTCATGGGGTAGCTATGCCATTTTTCTTAAAGATTTTCATCCATATTACCGGGACCAGACATTACATTAAAGCCGCAAGCAGTTTTAAATGGCTTTTTTTTCCTTTAGAAGTGTCATTTTGTGCAGGGACAGTTCTAAACACGGGAAACACGTGGCACTTCACAGGCATACTTTAGACACCCCCCAGGTACGATATTTAAAGGAATATTTGACTTTTTTTTTTTCACTTTATGCATCATTAAAATGACTGCTCCCGAAAAACGACCGTTTTTAAAACTTCTTTTTGCATTGATACATGTCCCCTGGTGCAGAACCCGGGTTCCCAAACCCTTTTTAGGACAATAACATGCATAATAGTCGTTATAATTAGCACTTTAGAATTCGAACGTTCGCATCCATTGTATTTAATAGGGTTCTAATGTTCGTACGAACGTTCGGTCCGTTCGCGGGTTCTGGTGCGAACCGAACCCGGGGGTGTTCGGCTCATCACTAGGGATGGGCCCGGTGCTCGATTCGAACCCATGTTCGAATCGAGCATCGGGCGTTCGCTCGCTCGTCGAGCCCAGAACTATTTGGGCCGTTCGCATCACATTCGTGTGATGCGAGCGGCCCCGCAATGCATTGCGGCCGGCGCGGCCGGCGCAGTGCATTGCTGGCTGATGATTGGCCAAGCATGCACTGTGACCCCGCATGCTTGGCCAATCACAGCGCCCGAAACTCGGAGAGCAATAATTGGCTACAGGCAGGACGGCTGTAGCCAATTACAGCTCAGGGGCTTTAGTACACGCCCCACCATTTAAAAGGCCGCCACGCCATCGGCCCCGGTCACATGAGTTCCGGCTTTAGGAGAGATTAGTCTGCTGATTCTGTCTTTGCTTGATACTGAAAGATTTGCTCTTCTTTGCTAAACCATTGGCTATTTCTTTGCTAAACCATTGCTACCTAAGTCATTGATCGTTCATTGCTGCTGATTGCACAGTTAGTGTGTTATTAGCTGCTGCTGGGGATTAGTCTGGTGCGTGCTTACTGTTAGTACAGTATTGCAGTAGTACCAACCGCAGTGCTGTTAGCACAGCATTGCACCCCAACAGCACCCATAGGACTTCTAGTGTGTTAGTGGCAGCAAACAGAGCTCCTATATTTTCTTCTCAGCAGCACCCATAGGACTTCTAGTGTGTTAGTGGCATCACACAGAGCTCCTATATTTTCTTCTCAGCAGCACCCATAGGACTTCTAGTGTGTTAGTGGCAGCAAACAGAGCTCCTATATTTTCTTCTCAGCAGCACCCATAGGACTTCTAGTGTGTTAGTGGCAGCAAACAGAGCTCCTATATTTTCTTCTCAGCAGCACCCATAGGACTTCTAGTGTGTTAGTGGCAGCAAACAGAGCTCCTATATTTTCTTCTCAGCAGCACCCATAGGACTGCTAGTGTGTTAGTGGCATCACACAGAGCTCCTATATTTTCTTCTCAGCAGCACCCATAGGACTTCTAGTGTGTTAGTGGCAGCAAACAGAGCTCCTATATTTTCTTCTCAGCAGCACCCATAGGACTTCTAGTGTGTTAGTGGCAGCAAACAGAGCTCCTATATTTTCTTCTCAGCAGCACCCATAGGACTTCTAGTGTGTTAGTGGCAGCAAACAGAGCTCCTATATTTTCTTCTCAGCAGCACCCATAGGACTTCTAGTGTGTTAGTGGCAGCAAACAGAGCTCCTATATTTTCTTCTCAGCAGCACCCATAGGACTTCTAGTGTGTTAGTGGCAGCAAACAGAGCTCCTATATTTTCTTCTCAGCAGCACCCATAGGACTTCTAGTGTGTTAGTGGCATCACACAGAGCTCCTATATTTTCTTCTCAGCAGCACCCATAGGACTTCTAGTGTGTTAGTGGCAGCAAACAGAGCTCCTATATTTTCTTCTCAGCAGCACCCATAGGACTTCTAATGTGTTAGTGGCATCACACAGAGTTCCTATATTTTCATCTCAGCAGCACCCATAGGACTTCTAGTGTGTTAGTGGCATCACACAGAGCTCCTATATTTTCTTCTCAGCAGCACCCATAGGACTTCTAGTGTGTTAGTGGCAGCAAACAGAGCTCCTATATTTTCTTCTCAGCAGCACCCATAGGACTTCTAGTGTGTTAGTGGCAGCAAACAGAGCTCCTATATTTTCTTCTCAGCAGCACCCATAGGACTTCTAGTGTGTTAGTGGCATCACACAGAGCTCCTATATTTTCTTCTCAGCAGCACCCATAGGACTTCTAGTGTGTTAGTGGCAGCAAACAGAGCTCCTATATTTTCTTCTCAGCAGCACCCATAGGACTTCTAGTGTGTTAGTGGCAGCAAACAGAGCTCCTATATTTTCTTCTCAGCAGCACCCATAGGACTTCTAGTGTGTTAGTGGCATCACACAGAGCTCCTATATTTTCTTCTCAGCAGCACCCATAGGACTTCTAGTGTGTTAGTGGCAGCAAACAGAGCTCCTATATTTTCTTCTCAGCAGCACCCATAGGACTTCTAGTGTGTTAGTGGCAGCAAACAGAGCTCCTATATTTTCTTCTCAGCAGCACCCATAGGACTTCTAGTGTGTTAGTGGCAGCAAACAGAGCTCCTATATTTTCTTCTCAGCAGCACCCATAGGACTTCTAGTGTGTTAGTGGCAGCAAACAGAGCTCCTATATTTTCTTGTCAGCAGCACACATAGTACCTATAGTGTGTTAGTGTCAGCACCCATAGGACCTACAGTGTGTTGTGAGCACACATAGGAGTTCTATTTTTTATACTATATACACTACCGACTACAATGGCTGGAAGACCGCCAAGGAGAGGCAGAGCGTGCCGAGGCAAGAACACAGGGCAGGCAGGCTCTGTTTCTAGAGACAACAGTGCTGGCCGTGGACGTGGTCGTGCATCGTCATCAGCACGTGGCCATGGGACACGCTTGTCTTTGTTTTCGGCAGCTGGACATGTGGAGCCGCATCATGCCGAAGGCTTGGTAGAATGGATGACCAAGCCCTCCTCATCCTCCTCATCCTCTCTCACCCAGGCTCAGGGTACTGGCAGAGCAGCTGCCATCGCGTACTCAATGGCATCATCAGCCACCCCTTCCCTAGACCCACCATGTCCTCCTGAGGAGTCCCCCGAACTGTTTGAGCACAGTGTTGGGTACATGCTCCAGGAGGATGCCCAACGATTCGAAGGCTCGGATGATGATACCCAGCTTGAGGAAGTCAGTAGTGTGCGCGCAGAGAGAGAGGATGCTGAAGGACAGCAATCTGGCAGTAGTGTTCCACCAGCTGCAGCTTACTGCCAGGTTTGCTCTAGTGGTGAAGAGGGAGGGGATGATGAGGTCACTGACTCCACGTGGGTGCCTGAAGGGAGAGAGGAGGAGGAGGAGGAGGATGCAGCGTCACATGTCCAACGAGGCAGGATGCCCCCTGGAGGCCAGCTAGAGGCCAGCACAGCAACTGTACCACACCGCAGAGCTCCGCCTGTGCAGGGCGCTGCCTCTGCACGTTATCACAAAAGTTCTTTGGTGTGGGCCTTTTTTGAGACGAGTGCATCAGATCGCACCACTGCTATTTGCAATATTTGTCTCAAGCGTATCTCGCGTGGCCAAAACATCAGCCGCTTGGGCACCACAAGCATGAGCAGACATATGTCGACCTGCCATGCAGCTCGTTGGCAAGCACACATAAAAGACCCACACCAAAGAACAAAGCGGACCTCTCCTTGCTCCTCATCAGCTGGGATCTCCATCCCCACTATATCTTCAGTCCTCTCTGAAAGCTGCTCTGAGAGGACTGAAGGTGTAGAATTAGGTGTGTCACAACCAAGTACTTGCAGTACACCGACGTCCGATTGTAGCAGGCAAATTTCCCTGCCCCAGCTGCTGGACCGTCGAAAGAAGTATACTCCCAGCCATCCACATGCCCAGCGGTTGAATGCTAGCTTGGCTAAATTGCTAGCACTTCAACTGCTGCCTTTTCAGTTGATAGACTCGGCCCCCTTCCGTGAGTTTGTTCAATGTGCGGTTCCTCAGTGGCAGGTTCCCAAACGCCACTTTTTCTCACGGAAGGCGATTCCGTCTCTCTACTGGCATGTGGAAGGCAATGTCCATGCCTCGCTGGACAGGGCGGTCAGCGGTAAGGTGCATATTACCGCTGACTCATGGTCCAGCAGGCATGGACAGGGACGTTATCTTTCTTTCACGGCCCATTGGGTCACTCTATTGGTAGCTGGGAGGGATGCAGGACAAGGTGCAGTAGTGTTGGAGGTTGTTCCGCCACCACGCCTCCAAAATGCTACTACTGGTTGTGACACACCTCTCTCCTCCACCCCCTCCTCTTCTTCTTCCTCCATGTCCTCTTCGAGTGCTCTGCTCTCGGAACCAGCGGTGCTCCGTAGGCGTACAAGGGGCTACGCGAGTACGCAGGCAAAAAGATGCCATGCCGTGCTTGCGCTGGTGTGTTTGGGGGACAGGAGCCACACTGGGCCAGAGGTTCTGGCAGCTCTGCAGGGGCAGGCCGAGAGGTGGTTGACGCCACGCCAGCTTAAGCCAGGAATGGTCGTTTCTGATAATGGCACCAACCTCCTCTCCGCCCTGCGACAGGGGCAGCTCACCCATGTGCCCTGTATGGCTCACGTCCTCAACCTGGTGGTGCAGCGGTTCTTGGGCAGGTTCCCAGGCTTACAGGATGTCCTGAGGCAGGCCAGGAAAGTCTGTGTGCATTTCCGCCGATCTTATAATGCCAGTGCTCGGCTGACTGAGCTGCAAAAGGAGCTGAACCTGCCCAAGAACCGCCTAATATGTGACATGCCCACCAGGTGGAACTCAACGTTGGCCATGCTGCAGCGACTGCACACGCAGCAGAGGGCCATCAATGAGTACCTTTGCGACTACGGCACCAGGACAGGGTCAGGGGAGCTTGGCTTTTTTTCCCCACGCCAGTGGAGCATGATCAGGGATGCATGCACTGTCCTCTCACCATTTGAGGAGGCCACGAGGATGGTGAGCAGTGACAGTGCATGCATCAGTGACACTGTACCTCTTGTCCACCTGTTGGAGCATACGCTGCGTGGGATAATGGACAGGGCACTTGAGGCAGAACAGAGGCAGGAAGAGGAGGACTTCCTTGTCTCTCAAGGCCCCCTTTATCCAGACAATGTTCCTTCTGTCCCACCCATCACACAGGAAGAGGAGGAGGAGGAGGAGGAGGAGGAGGATTGTGTGAGCATGGAGGTGGAGCCTGGCACTCAGCATCAGCAGCAGCAGTCTTTTAGGGATGATGTACAGTCCCAACAAACCAGTGGACTTGTACGTGGCTGGGAGGAGGTGGCTGGCGATCATGTCATCCTCAGTGACCCAGAAGACTCCGGACCGAATGCCTCAGCTAACCTACGCTGCATGGCCTCCCTGATCCTGCAAAGCCTGCGGAAGGATCCTCGTGTTCTTCGGATCAAGGAGAGTGACCATTACTGGCTGGCCACTCTCCTTGATCCACGGTACAAGGGTAAGGTTGCGGACCTTATCTTGCCGTCGCAGAGGGAGCAGAGGATGAGACATCTCAGGGAGGCCTTGCAGAAAGGTCTGTGCAACGCGTTCCCAGAAACTGGGAGGTTACAAACTCCTGGTCCTGGACGACAAGTTGCTGAGGCTTCGGTCAGTAGCAGAAGGAGCGGTGGGGAAGGTGGACGTCTGACCGATGCGTTCAGACAATTTTTTAGTCCGCAGCCCCAAGGTATGATCGGTTCCAGCAACCATCGCCAGCGTCTGATATACATGGTGCAGGAATACCTAGGGGCAAGGTCAGACTTGGACACCTTTCCCACCGAAAATCCTCTGGCTTACTGGGTCCTGAGGATGGATCACTGGCCAGAGCTTGCACAGTATGCAATTGAGCTACTGGCCTGTCCTGCATCCAGCGTTCTTTCCGAACGCACATTCAGTGCTGCTGGAGGATTTGTCACCGATCATAGGGTGCGCCTGTCCACCGACTCGGTTGATCGACTGACCTTCATAAAAATGAATCAGTCTTGGATCACCACCAGCTACCAGACACCTGAAGCGGATATAACGGAATAATTTATAATGTCACATCCCTTCAAGACTGCCTATGCTGATGCTGAGTGACTGTCCTGTTATGTTCACTGACTATCCTCTTCCTCCTCCTCAATGATCCATGCCACCACACCAGTGCCTAAGGCACAATTTTTCAGCCCCTGTATAACAGGGGCGTGTAATTACAATTTTTTAAAAAGATGCTTCGCAACAGGTGTGACTGCTGTGCTCAGAGTACAGTATCTGTGAGGGGTTGCAGTGTTGTGGCACCAGCACCAGTGCCTAAGGCACAATTTTTCAGCCCCTGTTGGGGCGTGTAATTACAATTTTTAGGCAATGCTTTGCAACAGGTCTCATTGCTGTGCTCAGAGTACAGTATCTGTGAGGGGTTGCAGTGTTGTGGCACCAGCACCAGTGCCTAAGGCACAATTTTTCAGCCCCTGTATAACAGGGGCGTGTAATTAAAAATTTTTAAAAAGATGCTTCGCAACAGGTGTGACTGCTGTGCTCAGAGTACAGTATCTGTGAGGGGTTGCAGTGTTGTGGAACCAGCACCAGTGCCTAAGGCACAATTTTTCAGCCCCTGTTGGGGCGTGTAATTACAATTTTTAGGCAATGCTTTGCAACAGGTCTCATTGCTGTGCTCAGAGTACAGTATCTGTGAGGGGTTGCAGTGTTGTGGCACCAGCACCAGTGCCTAAGGCACAATTTTTCAGCCCCTGTATAACAGGGGCGTGTAATTACAATTTTTTAAAAAGATGCTTCGCAACAGGTGTGACTGCTGTGCTCCAAGTACAGTATCTGTGAGGGGTTGCAGTGTTGTGGCACCAGCACCAATGCCTAAGGCACAATTTTTCAGCCCCTGTTTAACAGGGGCGTGTAATTACAAATCTTGATCTAATAGTTCACAGCAGGGCCCATTCCTGCGCCCACCAAGAGTAACTATGAGGGCCTACAGTCTTGTGGCAACACCGTCCACCACCACCACCACCACCAAAGGCCCAATTTTTCTGCCCTGTTCAACAGGTGCATGCAATTACAAATCTTGATCTAATAACTCACAGCAGGGCCCATTCCTGCACCCACCAAGAGTAACTGTGAGGGCTTACAGTCTTGTGGCAACACCGTCCACCACCACCACCACCAAAGGCCCAATTTTTCTGCCCGGTTCAACAGGTGCATGCAAGTACAAATCTTGATCTATTAACTCACAGCAGGGCCCATTCCTGTGCCCACCAGTCTTGTGGCTACACCAACATCTAATAGGGCAAATTTCTGCAGAGTATATACGGCAGGCCCCTACTTTCAAACATCCAACTTACAAACGACTCCTACTTGCAAACGGCAAGAGAAAACAGGAAGTGAGAGGAAATCTACCCCTAGGAAGGAAAATTCTATCCTGTTAGATTTAATTTGGGAAAAAGGTATCTCCTCTCTACTGATGCTTTATCACCAATCCTTGTTTCAATTAAAACCCCACTTTTCCAAAAACATTTGTCATTGGGACGGAAAGTGAGGTGACATGTTCTGAACAGATGTGCAAAGACAGCAAATGTTACAGGGGTGATAACCCCTCCCTATGTTCTCCAAAAAGCTTAAAAATTGATTTTTTTGGGATGTAGCTACACTTCATAATGTACCTGTTCAGATTCTACTTAAGAACAAACCTACAGTCCATGTCTTGTTTGCACCACCTATATACTGCTGTTCAGAGTATATAGGGTTGTAGGTATAGGGTTTTATTTTGGGTGCGGGGTCCCCCTTAGTATCCATACAAGACCCAAAGGGGCTGGGGTGGGGGGGGGGGGGTGATGGGGTAGCCATGCCATTTTTCTCAAGGATTTTCAGCCATATGGCGGCCAGGACAAGACATGACATTAAAGCCGCAAGTGGTTTTAAATGGCTTCTTTTTTTCCTTTACAAATGTCATTTTGTGCAAGGACAGTTCTAAACACGGGAAACACATGCCACTTCACAGGCATACTTTAGACACCCCCCAGGTACCATATTTAAAGGAAAATTTCACTTTTTTTTTTCACTTTATGCATCATTAAAATGACTGCTCCCGAAAAAACTTTAGTTTTTAAAATTTCTTTTTGCATTGATATATGTCCCCTGGGGCAGGACCCGGGTCCCCAAACCTGTTTTATAACATTAACATGCATATTGGCCGTTGTAATTAGCAATTTTGATTTCGAACGTTCGCGTCCATTATAACGAATAGGGTTCGAAAATTCGCGCAAACTTTCGGTCCGTTCGAAGGTTCTGGTGCGAACCGAACCCGGGGGTGTTCGGCTCATCCCTACTCATCACTAATCAGTACTCTAAAGCCCCATACACACTATCAGATTTTCTGCTGATTTTTGTCATCAGATTTACCAAAACCATCTAATATGAGGTCAAACCTTAAGATTTTTAATTTGTATGCAATCAGGCAGGCCTTTGCACTACATGGTTTTGGTAAATCCGATGACAAAAATCAGCAAAAAATCTGATAGTGTGTATGGGGCTTAAGAGTTTCTATGACAAATATGAATGCTAGCCATCAGCAGCCAACAATACAGGGGCTGAAGGCTGCAGACAGTAAATGTGAAAAATTATCGGCATCTTCCAGCACAGGGCAGCGGGTACAATCTACACATACCATAGCAGGAAATGCAACCAGTTTGAGTATTTCTAGTTGCAACAGGAAATTATCTCAGTCTGGAGTATGTGTTAGTTCCAACAGCTGATTGAAAGGTGAGAGCTGTATTGAAAGGGCCCCCATTTCTCATACAGCAAAAGTTGTTAATCAGGTTTTAGCCATTGAATATTCTAAGCCTAAAACCACACCAGTTATTAAGAGACGCGTTAATACTACAGAAGATAAAATGCTTCACGTGTGGTTTATTCGGCCACATTTCCCAGTTTTGTTCATCTTCTGGTGAAAAGATATTAAAGCTTAATCAGTATACAACCAAGAGGCGTGACGTGGAAGTGTACTCACCTCGCTGGGGTGAAAAGCCTAAGAAATATGAAAATACAAATTCATACATCCCTTCCTCAACTATTAAGGCCAAAAATGAGGCTTTACAGTATGAGATTAGGCAAATGAAACAGGAACGGGATGAGTTTGTGAAAGAATTCCAATCCTTTAAAAGAAGCATTATGGACTCCTTGAATTTGAAAAATGGAGGGAGTAAATTTGTCCATTGGGAACCAAACCAGTACACTAAAACGGGATGAAGTGCAAGCTAGAAGTTATGTTTTAAGAGATCTGGGGCATTTAGTTTCACTAGATCAAAGTGGCAAGGTCATTAACCATTTACCAATGTACATGTAAGAATGTTGTATTGTTTGCTTTAAATAAGTAAAAAAAATAAAGTAATAACGGTTTTGCTGCAAGTTATTATTTTTTTCAGGGTAGGTGAGTCCTGGAAGTATATGGACATATAAAGCTGTTCATATGCATAAATGCGCGCCTAACAAAAGGTGAAGTATAGTATTCCAGGGTTCTTGTTTTTTTTTCTTATTCAGTCCCTTTGTATTTTCCCAGTGGCCAGAAACGCCTAGCAATTCATTTGCAAATTACCAAATTTCTAAACAAAATCTAGGGGATACAATCTAAATGAATGGGTGTGTCTGAGTGATGGAATAGAGGTGTATGAACTGTCCATGGGTAAACAAGATTTTTGTTTTATGGCCATCAATAAGTGTGATCACATTAATGCGCATGCTTTGTACTGTTTATTTTTATTGGATTATTTTTTTTTCCCTCTCTCTCTCTCGTTTGTAATGAGCTCAATACTGGTACCAGTTTAAATTTATACCTTTTTTTTTTTTTTTAAATGTATTCGCAAATAAATAACCTGTGCACAGATATGAGATCTTGAGTCCTATAGTATATAGGAATTTTTTTTCTCCCTTTCCTGTGGCTAGAGTGAAGCTTTATTCACTCTGACATGTGGAAACTACATAATACATTACCTTATGGCATCTTATGGATTCAGTAGGTCTTAGGTTTTGTCTTGTTTTGTTTTTTTTCCTTCCAAATTGACGCATGTGTTGTTAATATGTGTAAAGGTTTAATGTTGACATGGGGTCTTCTTAGACTGTAAGTACTTACATACCCCACCATGTTTTCCTATAACTTTTTGTTTGTCAGAGTACAGATATGTGGGGGAGTCGGTACATGTTTCATTGTAGTTACTGTTGATGGACTCATTACCTCTGCGGAAAGTCTGTTCCAAGCATATACTGCCAGGTAGCCCATTACAAACCTCACAGAAGAGGTACAGTGAGGTGTTATTAATGGTTTTGAGTTTTGTATTTTAGGAAGAAATACACACACAAGGACATAAGGACGGGTGAACCGACCAAGACTTGTCAAATTTCTTTAAAAACACAGAGGACCTTAAAACATTTTTTTTTTTATGTCTTGTTTTAAGGATAATCCTGGAATGGAATTAATTAGTCAGGCCTAACTAAATTCTAAATATTTTTTTTTGGACTGTTTCATTAAACAGTGTCTCTCTCTCTGATAGAACTTCCTGTGGCCTAGTGGACTTGCAAATTGATTTTCACTGAGAATCGGATAATATGTTAATCACTACTGAGAGAGAGCATTGCCTTTTGTATAGCTGCAATGTTTAAAGGCAGTTTCAATCATTTTTTTTTGTTTAACAAAATACAGATTCAACGCTCTTTAACAATTTAAAGGTTGGGGCAGCATTAAATCTGAATTTTATTTGTTACTTTTTTTTTTTTTTACCATTTTTTTTTACCTTTTTGGTGTAGTTTTTTCACTACTGAGAAAGAGCGTTGCCTTTTGTATAGCTGTAATGTTTAACCACTTAAGCCCCGGACCATTTCGGGCCATTAGGACCAAGCCTGTTTTTGGGATTCGGCACTGCGCTGCTTTAACTGTAAATTGTGCGGACATGCAATGTTGTACCCAAACGAAATTTGCGTCCTTTTCTTCCCACAAATAGAGCTTTCTTTTAATGGTATTTGATTGCCTCTGCGATTTTTATTTTTTGCGATATAAACAGAAAAAGACCGAAAATTTTGAAAAAAAATGATATTTTCTACTTTTTGTTATAAGAAAAATCGAATAAACTCAATTTTAGTCATACATTTAGGCCAAAATGTATTCAGCCACATGTCTTTAGTAAAAAAAATGTCAATAAGCGTATATTTATTGGTTTGCGCAAAAGTTATAGCGTTTACAAACTAGGGTACATTTTCTGAAATTTACACAGTTTTAAATTTATGACTGCCTATCTCATTTCTTGAGGTGCTAAAATGGCAGGGCAGTACAAAACCCCCCCAAATGACCCCATTTTGGAAAGTAGACACCCCAAGGAAATTGCTGAGAGGCATGTTGAGCCCATTGAATATTTTTTTTTTTTGTCCCAAGTGATTGAATAATGACAAAAAAAAATAAAAATTACAAAAAGTTGTCACTAAATGATATATTGCTCACACATGCCATGGTTATATGTGGAATTGCACCCCAAAATACATTCTGCTGCTTCTCCTGAGTACGGGGATACCACATGTGTGGGACTTTTTAGGAGCCTAGCCACGTACGGGACCCCGGAAACCAAGCACCGCCTTCAGGATTTCTAAGGGCGCAAATTTTTGATTTCACTCCTCACTACCTATCACAGTTTCGAAGGCCATAAAATGCCAAAATAGCACAAAACCCCCCCAAATGACCCCATTTTGGAAAGTAGACGCCCCAAGCTATTTACTGAGAGGCATGTTCAGTCCATGGAATATTTTATATTTTGCCACAAGTTGCGGGAATATGACAAACTTTTTTTTTTTGCACAAAGTTGTCACTAAATGATATATTGCTCACACATGCCATGGGCATATGTGAAATTACACCCCAAAATACATTCTGCTGCTTCTCCTGAGTACGGGGATACCACATGTGTGGGACTTTTTGGGAGCCTAGCCGCGTACGGGACCCCAAAAACCAAGCACCGCCTTCAAGGTTTCTAAGGGCATAAATTTTTGATTTCACTCCTCACTACCTATCACAGTTTTGAAGGCCATAAAATGCCAAGATGGCACAAAACCCCCCCAAATGACCCCATTTTGGAAAGTAGACACCCCAAGCTATTTGCTGAGAGGCATGTTGACCCCATTGAATATTTTTTTTTTGTCCCAAATGATTGAATAATGACAAAAAGAAAAAAAAAAAATGTACAAAAAGTTGTCACTAAATGATATATTGCTCACACATGCCATGGTTATATGTGGAATTGCACCCCAAAATACATTCTGCTGCTTTTCCTGAGTACGGGGATACCACATGTGTGGGACTTTTTGGGAGCCTAGCCGCGTACAGGGCCCCAAAAACCAAGCACCGCCTTCAGGATTTCTAAGGGCGTAAATTTTTGATTTCACTCCTCACTACCTATCACAGTTTCGAAGGCCATAAAATGCCAAAATAGCACAAAACCCCCCCAAATTACCCCATTTTGGAAAGTAGACACCCCAAGCTATTTGCTGAGAGGCATGTTGAGTCCCTGGAATATTTTATATTTTGCCACAGGTTGCGGGAATATGACAAACTGTTTTTTTTTTGCACAAAGTTGTCACTAAATGATATATTGCTCACACATGCCATGGGCATATGTGAAATTACACCCCAAAATACATTCTGCTGCTTCTCCTGAGTACGGGGATACCACATGTGTGGGACTTTTTGGGAGCCTAGCCACGTACGGGACCCCAAAAACCAAGCACCGCCTTCAAGGTTTCTAAGGGCATAAATTTTTGATTTCGCTCCTCACTACCTATCACAGTTTTGAAGGCCATAAAATGCCAAGATGGCACAAAACCCCCCCAAATGACCCCATTTTGGAAAGTAGACACCCCAAGCTATTTGCTGAGAGGCATGTTGAGCCCATTGAATATTTTTTTTTTTTGTCCCAAATGATTGAATAATGACAAAAAGAAAAAAAAAATGTACAAAAAGTTGTCACTAAATGATACATTGCTCACACATGCCATGGTTATATGTGAAATTACACCCCAAAATACATTCTGCTGCTTCTCCTGAGTACGGGGATACCACATGTGTGGGACTTTTTGGGAGCCTAGCCGCGTACGGGACCCCAAAAACCAAGCACCGCCTTCAAGGTTTCTAAGGGCATAAATTTTTGATTTCACTCCTCACTACCTATCACAGTTTTGAAGGCCATAAAATGTCAAAATAGCCCCAAACCCCCACAAATGACCCCATTTTGGAAAGTAGACACCCCAAGCTATTTGCTGAGAGGCATGGTGAGTATTTTACAGCTCTCATTTGTTTTTGAAAATTAAGAAAGACATTTTTTTTTCTTTTTTTTTTTCTTTTTTTACATTTTCAAAACTTTGTGACAAAAAGCGAGATCTGCAAAATACTCAACATACCTCTCAGCAAATAGCTTGGGGTGTCTACTTTCCAAAATGGGGTCATTTGGGGGGGTTTTGTGCCATCTGGGCATTCCATGGCCTCCGAAACTGTGATAGGCAGTGAGGAGTGAAATCAAAAATTTACACCCATAGAAATCCTGAAGGCGGTGCTTGGTTTTTGGGGTCCCGTACGCGACTAGGCTCCCAAAAAGTCCCACACATGTGGTATCCCCGTACTCAGGAGAAGCAACAGAATGTATTTTGGGGTGTAATTCCACATATGCCCATGGCATGTTTGAGCAATATATAATTTAGTGACAACTTTTTGTACATTTTTTTTTTTTTTTGGTCATTATTCAATCACTTGGGACAAAAAAAAAAATATTCAATGGGCTCAACATGCCTCTCAGCAAATAGCTTGAGGTGTCTACTTTACAAAATGGGGTCATTTGGGGGGGTTTTGAACTGTCCTGGCATTTTATGCACAACATTATGAAGCTTATGTCACACATCATCCACTCTTCTAACCACTTGAAGACAAAGCCCTTTCTGACACTTTTTGTTTACATGAAAAAAAAATTTTTTTTGCAAGAAAATTATGTTGAACCCCCAAACATTATATATTTTTTTAAAGCAAAGGCCCTACAGATTAAAATAGTGGGTGTTGCATTTTTTTTTTCCACACAGTATTTGCGCAGCGATTTTTCAAACGCATTTTTTGGGGGAAAAACACACTTTTTTTATTTTTAATGCACTAAAAAACACTATATTGCCCAAATGTTTGATGAAATAAAAAAGATGATCATAGGCCGAGTACATGGATACCAAACACGACATGCTTTAAAATTGCGCACAAACGCGCAGCGGCGACAAACTACATTCATTTTTAAAAGCATTTAAAAGCCTTTACAGGTTACCACGTTAGATTTACAGAGGAGGTCTACCGCTAAAATGACTGCCCTCGATCTGACCTTCGCGGTGATACCTCACATGCATGATGCAATTGCTGTTTACATATGACGCTAGACTGATGCTTGCGTTCGCCTTTGCGCAATAGCAGGGGGGGACAGCGGTGCTTTTTTTTTTTTTTTTTTTTTTTTTTATTATTTATTTGGCTTTTTTATTTTTTTTTTAAACTGTGCCTTCCATATTTTATTTTTTTACCATTTTTATCGTTATCTCAGGGAATGTAAATATCCCCTATGATAGCAATAGGTAGTGACAGGTACTCTTTTTTTGAAAAAAATTGGGGGGTTAGACCCTAGATCTTTCCTCTGCCCTCAAAGCATCTGACCACACCAAGATCGGTGTGATAAAATGCTTTCCCAATTTCCCAATGGCGCTTTTTATATCCGGGGGGGGACATTCCCTCCCACTGCTTGTAAAAGCAGTCTAGAGGCTAATTATCTGCTAGAATTGCTTTTACATGAAAGCCGGCTGCTGGCTGAAAAGAATGATACCAAGATGATACCTAAACCCGCAGGCATCATTCTGGTATAAACATTCAAAGTCCAGCAACATACCAGTACGTTGCTGGTCCTTGTTGGACATGTATTGTAATCTTTTTTTTCATACAGCCTATTGGCTGAACGAAAAAAAGAGATTGATTGGTGGGTATGCCCACCATTAGAATACCTCCCTTCATCCACCCACTTCTAATGATGGGCATATATGCCGAAGCATGGGGGCATCCTCCCGCAAAAAAGTTATGCCGCGTACACACGGTCAAGCCTTCGTCGGAATTTCGACCGTATGTACGCGGCATATAAGGTTATGCCGCGTACACATGGTCGGACTTTTCCACGGGCAAGCCTCCGTTGGAATTTCGACCGTATATACGCGGCATTAGGAGCAAAATCGCTCCTCCGCCCCTGCTGCCCCCATGCTTCGGCATATATGCTCTTTTTTTTAACTGTGGTGGTGAAATCACCTCCTACAGCGTTGGAGTCACGGCTTTATGTATCGTGGGAGCAAACGCTGTTGCTGTCAAGATAAATAGATCCGCGCTGCAACTGAATGGCGTACCTGCTAAGCAAATGGTGGTTAACATTAAAACAAAGTAACATTACAGTACAACAGTAAGACCTTACCATGCCATACCTGCAAAGCAAATACCAAAACAAAACCTAGTAAAAAATAAAAAAATGTTTTAACGCAACCTGTGCCTAAAATATATATATGCCGAAGCATGGGGGCATCCTCCCGCAAAAAAGTTATGCCGCGTACACACGGTCGGAATTTTCCACGGGCAGGCCTCCGTCGGAATTTCGACCGTATGTACGCGGCATTAGGAGCAAAATCGCTCCTCCGCCCCTGCTGCCCCCATGCTTCGGCATATATGCTCTTTTTTTTAACTGTGGTGGTGAAATCACCTCCTACAGCGTTGGAGTCACGGCTTTATGTATCGTGGGAGCAAACGCTGTTGCTGTCAAGATAAATAGATCCGCGCTGCAACTGAATGGCGTACCTGCTAAGCAAATGGTGGTTAACATTAAAACAAAGTAACATTACAGTACAACAGTAAGACCTTACCATGCCATACCTGCAAAGCAAATACCAAAACAAAACCTAGTAAAAAATAAAAAAATGTTTTAACGCAACCTGTGCCTAAAATATATATATGCCGAAGCATGGGGGCATCCTCCCGCAAAAAAGTTATGCCGCGTACACACGGTCGGAATTTCGACCGTATGTACGCGGCATTAGGAGCAAAATCGCTCCTCCGCCCCTGCTGCCCCCATGCTTCGGCATATATGCTCTTTTTTTTAACTGTGGTGGTGAAATCACCTCCTACAGCACTGGAGTCACGGCTTTATGTATCGTGGGAGCAAACGCTGTTGCTGTCAAGATAAATAATTCCGCGCTGCAGTTGAATGGCGCACCTGAAAACAAAAAATTACATACCTGAAAAGCAAGCATGATAAAACATTGCAGAATAGAATACAGTAAAAAAGAGCAGAACAATAGAGAGAAAATAGAGAGAGAGAGAACAATAAAACGACAACTATTTTTGGTTTTTTTATTTTATATTTTTTTTGTGTTTTGTTTTTTTTTTCTTTTTTACACTTTTTTTTGTAACTTTACAACTGTAATGGTTCGGGTCTCTCAAAATGTAATGGCATCTTGGGAGACCCTGTGTAAGTGTGTCCTTGTCTGTGAAATGCTGTACCCTACGCCAAAACTTCACTTTTGAGTGGTAGCGTTCAAAACATTCACCTTGGCAAAGACCAGGCTTGTCAGGACAGAGTGGACAAAAACTACGGGTGTCACGCCTAAATCCGCGCTTGCTACAGACACGACATCTTTTTTGGGGGTGGCTTTGGGTAGGGGTACTCGGGAGGACATACGAATAATGCCTCTCATGCAGCCGGCTTACTGCATTTGGTTGGGAATGGTGAGGTGCAGAACCGCCTGGATACAGGAGTTCTGTGACTATCTCATTCTGGAATTTTAGAAGAGATAACGTCCCGCCTGAAGCTCTGTATAGCACACGAGCGTTCAGCAAAGCCAATTGGAATAATGATAGAGACACTTTTTTGTACCAGCGTCTCGCCTTACGGTCAATTAGATACGGCGCCATCAACTGGTCGTTGAGGTCCACCCCTCCCATATTTTGGTTATATTCGTGGACACAGAGGGGTTTCTCCACAACACCAGTCGCCGTACGAATTTGGACTGTCGTGTCTGCATGAAGGGAGGTAAGAAGGAAAACATTCTTATTGTCCCTCCACTTCATAGCGAGCAAGTTATTACACTTCAAGCAGGCTCTCTCCCCCAGCCTAAGACGGGCATCTACAAGCCGCTGGGGAAAGCCCCGGCGATTAGGTCGCACGGTGCCACATGCTCCAATCTTATGATCAAACAAGTGACTAAACAGTGGCACGCTCGTGTAATAATTGTCCACATACAAGTGGTACCCCTTTCCGAATAAGGGTGACACCAAGTTCCACACTATCTTGCCAGCACTCCCTATGTAATCCGGGCAGTTGACCGACTCAATCTGACTGTCTTTTCCCTCATAAACCGTAAAGTTCACTACATAGCCTGTTGCCCTGTCACAGAACTTGTAGAGCTTGACCCCGTATCTGGCACGCTTGCTGGGAAGGTACTGCTTGAAAGACAAGCGGCCAGAAAATTTAATCAGGGACTCATCAACGCAGACAACTTGATCGGGAGTAAACAAGGCTGCAAAACGTTCGTTGAAGTGGTTTATGAGGGGCCGAATTTTATAGAGCCGGTCGTATTCAGGGTCCCCACGTGGACGACAAAGTTCATTGTCGTTGAAGTGCATGAACCGCAAAATCTGCTCGTATCGTGCCCTGGACATGGAGGCAGAGAACACGGGCATGTGGTCAATTGGGTGCGTGGACCAATAAGCACGCAATGACGGAAATTTATGTGTGCCCATGTTGAGGGAAAGGCCCAGAAAGGTCTTAAATTCGGAAACCGTAATTGGTTTCCAATTTCTGGCAATTTTAGGCAACTGGGGGTTAGCGGCGATAAATTGACCAGCATATAAATTACTCTGGTCCACAATAGATCTATAGAGATCTTCCGTGAAAAACAGCGAATAAAAATCAATTGGAATAAAATCAGCTGTTTCCACCTGAATACCGGGTTGGGCAGTGAATGGGGGAAGTACGGGTTCTGCAGAAGTGGTGGGGACCCAATCAGGATAGGCGAATTCTGCAGGAAGGGCAGTATGGGCACGACGGGCCTGCCTTTGTCTTCTTGGTGGCAGCGGGACACTACTTGTGCCTGCCACCTCGCCAGCTTGAACTGCACTTATGGGACTCGCCACGTCACCAAGTGTTACTGCAGTGCTGGATGTACGTCCAGGCTGTACTAGGCCGCTGGTGCTTGCCAGTTCACCAGAAGGAATAGCGGCGCTAGTACTACTCTGCTCCATGATACGAGAGACCTGCGGTTCTTGCTCCTCAACAACCTCAGAAGATCGGGATCGGGTACGCCTGACCTTAGCAGGGACCTCAACTTCGTCGTCAGAGCTATCTGACGTGGGGCCGCTGACGTCACTGTCTTCTACGGGAAGATATTCTGAGCCTGAATCTGACAGATACGTGACCTCCTCTTCACTATCTGTCATGCTCAGAATCTCGTAGGCCTCTTTACTAGTGTACCTTCGTCTTGCCATTTTGGGCTCTAAATTTAGGGGTACACTAGTAAGATTCACAGGAAAAAAAGCACCTGACTGTCGTCAGCAAATATATCAAACGCTACAAAAAAACTGTTAGCGATCGCAGGGATCAGGCCTGTCTCTGCGAACGCTGCAGTTATGTGTGTTGTGTTTGGTAAGTGACAGTGATCGATCGATACTGCACTTGGGTGGGCTGGGCTGGGCTGGGCGGAGGGGCTAAACGCAGGCGCTAGCAGGTATCTGGGCTGATCCCGCTAACACTGCGTTTTTGGGAACCCTAAACCGCTGGGGATGCTAGTATAGATCTGATCAGATACTATACCACTAAGGGGGGTGTATGCTTTGCGCGTGGGTGTTAGCGTTACTGGCACTAACCTAACACTGCCTGGGGCGACGCAGACCCTCTCTGGCGCTAAAACGTAATTGATCTCACCCGCCGGGCGATCAGGGGGGGTTAAACCTTTATTGGGTTATATACGGCGGGTGCCCTGATGCTATAAAAAGCAAACTAATCAACCAGCGTCACCCGTAACCTTTATATGGTGATCACTGGTGAAAGGGTTAACTAGGGGCAATCAGGGGGTTAAAACCTTTATTAGGTTAAATATGGGGGTACCTGACACTATATAAAAACCTGACGGGTAACCTAAATAACTAAATAACTTACTGGCTAACCAGTGACGCTTATACGGCGATCACTGGTGAAAGGGTTAACTCTAGGGGCAATCAGGGGGTTAAAATAATATATGGGGGTACCTGACACCAATAAAAACCTGCGGCGAACCTAAAAAAAAAATAACTGCCTATCTAAAACACCAGCGACACGAATACAGCGATCGGAAAAACAATCGCTTAGTGACGCTGAAGTTAGGGGGTGAAAGGGTTACCTGGGGTGTGATCAAGGGGTTAAACCTTTATTAGGGGGGGTTAGGGGGCTACCCTGGACCTAAAGGGGCCTAATCCTAACTGCCCTGCAACTTTTTACTATCACAGATGACACTAAATGCAGTGATCAGTAAAATAAATGATCACTGCAATCAGTGACACTGTGATTGGGGGCTTTGGGGTGACCTGGGGGGTGATCTGGGGGTGACTGGGGGGTGATTTGTGTGCCTATGTGTACCTACGTGTCAGTGGACTGTTGGAGCACTAACCTCTGTCTTCACTCCTCGGCGCCGGGAACGAAAAGACCGCGGCGAGGGAGATGACATCACTTCCTCCAGCCTGTGTTTACATCACATGGCGGAGGAAGCAATTTCATTGGTCGGGAGCGATCGCGAGGGGGGGGCGGAATCGAGCGGCCGCCCCCTCATGCCTGATCGCTCCCGAACACTTAACGGCCGCTCACTGCAGTGAAGGGGGGTCCGGATGGACCCCCCAACTGCACAAAGGCGATCACGTAGATCTACGTGATTCTGCCTGTCCGTGCCATTCTGCCGACGTAAATCGGCGGTGGGCGGTCGTTAAGTGGTTAAGGCAGCTTACATTTTTTTTAACACAAGTACAGATTCAATGCTCTTTAACAAGTTAAAGGTTGGGGCAGCATTCAATCTGAATTTTGAGTTTTTACCTTTTTTTGGATCAGTTTTTTTTCTTTTTTCTTTTCTCTTTTTCCTTTTTCTTTTAAGGAAAACTATTTTTCTTTCTGTCCTATATCACCTTATTTTTTTTAATTTTTTTTGCTGGGTGATTCTTGAGTTTGGCTCCGCTAGGGTGAAATAAAATTAAAAAAAGAGGGGAGTAGGGGGGAACCTTATATGGGAACATTTATAACAGTTAAAAATGTTGATATAGAATAATAAAACTTCCCTATAGCATTTTGGGGGATAGGACAAAGTTCCAACAGTTTTTTTCTCTCTTTCAGCATGGGATAATGGTTTTATATAAATGTATGTCATTGTAGCTATTACCAACTATGGCAATAGGGTTTCTGCCCTATTGTTTCTGCCCTATTGTTGCTAAACCTGGGTTTAGCAACAGTCATGTGACTAATTTTCCTTGTATATGTGACACAGTGTCCTCTCTACAGTTCTAATATTTGGCAGTCATCATAGGTGGTCATTGGTATTTTTTTTATGATTGGTCAGTTTTCTTTTTGTGCCATAACGAAGTTCAAAGAGCATTGCTTGAAGATCATATAGATATGCTGGGACTGGTGAGACTCATAGTGATTGGAAAATAGCAGACTGTGTAGTACAATTGTACTTAAGAAGTAATTTAGTCTAATCATCCCTGAAGCCACAAGTACCTGGTGACATCACACTTATCCGCATTCTGAAATCACGTTATTTTTGGCTGCTTAGATGACACTGCCTAAATCTTCACAGAGACCTCTTAAAGTTATGACCTCTTCCCTAGCCCGCTAAAGGCAGGACTTATACAGTAGCTACACACGGTAGCCAAGGACGGAGCATATGCACAAAAGTTTGGCACCCGCTAAGGCTTTAACCCATCAGGGTTGGTATAACTGAACACAGCTGCAGTAAAAGGAGTTTGTGGTGAGTTGCCATGGCAACAAGATCCATCTGGACACTCAAAGGGTCATACACACACACAGGGGTATTCAGCAGAAGGTGGGGCAGAGTTACTGGCAGGCATATGACAATGGAGGAAGAAAGATGGGGGATGGAAATCAGACAACCTGGCTAAAGGGCGCAACCATTTAAATTTTTACACCTGTCAATGGGAAAGGGACTCATAATAGGTCGCAGTATATCTATAACAATTTTAATCAAAGGTCCTTAATACTCAGACTGACAAGATACGCATTCATTTGAAGGCATATGTCTTAAAAGTACTCGTGTTTTTCTTTCTCTAACTTGCCCACATTAATAAAGTACAATCACAAAAAGCCAGGAAAGTTGGTCAAAAGGTCATTACTGTATGCTGTATCCAAGTGAATCACCATGGAAGTCTGTCCCAGAAGCAAGGGCAACATGACCAGATTGACATTATTGACTTTCGCACAAATTATTATTATTGGACAGTTGAGAACAAGGAGCCTCATGTTTATTTTTATTTTTTCCCCTTCGTTTTTTTTTTTTGTGTGTTTTGTATCTTGTGATTTTTATTATGGACTTATTACATCTAGAACAAGTGATGACCACCAATACTGGGATCCAGACATATAAACTGTAGAGACGGAAAGTTTAAAAGTTTTGTTTCTTCTCAAAGAGTTTCATTTCATTTCAGAGGGCAAAGCCAAAAGTTCCACATTTTAAAGCAGATTATACATAACCCATTATTTTAGGTGTGGCCGAGTCTCATATTCTCAACTGGCCACAAGGGGCCATCTGTTGCCTTATGGGATATGTATAAACTGCATTGAAGAGCGGTAAAATATTGTAAATAAGAATATATTTCAATTAGCTTGCTGTAGATATAGTTCATTTAGCTTTCGGAATATATTTCATTTAGCACCTATGAAAGCCCCTTTGTTAACAGCTAGACATTGCGGAGCCCCAAGCTTGGAGAGACAATTCCATTGTGTTAAACCCACTCTCGTCAATGAGTCCCATGCTGGGATATACAATGGACAGAGCCTCACCTATAACCCTGGGAAACTTCAATCACATCTCCTTCCCACATAGAGTCACCAGGATTTGCATAAAAGTGGACTGACTTATGGAGTAAGCCCTCCAATCATGACCCAAGCTAGGCCAACCTATGGGGTATCAGGTTAGAGAGATATACTCAGAGGGAGGGTCTAAAGGGGTAATTATGTGAAAAGTCTGTTTGACCTATAACTACACATGCTTGTACTGTAATGTTTTCAGAGGAATAAGCTCTATGTTCCTCCATGTAAATACTTTGTATATTTTAACCTACAATTTCCTGCTTGCCTAAGACTATATAGATAGTTTCTGTGTATTAGATTAGACTTCAACAAATACATAATAATGTTCATTCTGTTAAAGCTTTCACTTCTGGTCAAAAGAACTCTTATTTAACCCATATCATATTTTTGAGATATTAAATCTTAAATATAGATAATATTTGGCTACAAAGGTTATCAGTGGTGTACCCCAAGGTTCAGTGTTGGGACCCTTACTTTTTAATATCTTTATAAATGATTTCGGGTCTGGGATCAAAAGTAAAATTTCTGTCTTTGCAGATGACACCAAGCTATGCAGTGAAATAACGTCCTTACAGGATGTCTCCAATTTACAAGCCGACCTCAATGCTCTGTCTAATTGGGCGACTATGTGGCAGATGAGGTTTAATGGTGATAAATGTAAAGTTATGCACTTGGGAGCTAAGAATATGCGTGCATCATACATACTAGGGGGGAGTACAACTGGGGGGATCCATAGTAGAGAAGGATCTGGGTGTCTTGGTAGATCATAGGCTCAATAATTCAATGCCAAGCTGCGGTTTCCAAAGCTGGCAAAGTCCTTTCTTGTATTAAGAGAGGTATGGACTCCAGAGAGAGAGATATCATTTTGCCCCTGTACAAATCATTAGTAAGACCTCATCTGGAATATGCAGTTCAGTTTTGGGCACCAGTTCTCAAAAAGGATATTGGGGAACTGGAGAAAGTGCAGAGAAGGACAACCAAACTGATAAGAGGCATGGAGGAGCTCAGCTATGAAGAAAGATTAGAGGAACTGAATTTATTCACTCTTGAGAAGAGGAGAATAAGGGGGGATATGATCAACATGTACAAATATATAAGGGGTCCATATAGTGAACTTGGTGTTGAGTTATTCACTTTACGGTCAACACAGAAGACAAGGGGGCACTCTTTACGTCTAGAGGAAAAAAGATTTCATCTCCAAATACAGAAAGGTTTCTTCACAGTAAGAGCTGTGAAAATGTGGAATAGACTCCCTCCAGAGGTGGTTCTGGCCAGCTCAGTAGATTGCTTTAAGAAAGGCCTGGATACTTTCCTAAATGTACATAATATAACTGGGTACTAACATTTATAGGTAAAATTCATCCAGGGTAAATCCGATTGCCTCTCGGGGGATCAGGAAGGAATTTTTTCCCCTGCTGTAGCAAATTGGATCATGCTCTGCTGGTTTTTTTTTTTTGCCTTCCTCTGGATCAACTGTGGGTATAGAATTGGGTATATGGGATTGTACGATATTTTTTATTTTTTTTTTTTATGGTTGAACTTGTGTCTTTGATGGACTTGTGTCTTTTTTCAACCTGACTAACTATGTAACCACTTCCCAGCCGCGCTATAGACAAAAGACATCTACAGCGCAGCGCTCATCTGCCGGGAGGGCGTCCCTGGACGTCCTCCTGTTTACAAGTCCCCTGCGTGCCAGTGCGGGCGCGCATCAGGGAAAAGCTGTGCCCGCCATGTAACGCGGGATGCCGATGCGCGTGCCTGGCGGCCGCGATGTCCTCCAGGCACCCGCGATCGGCATTTACAGAGCCAGGGATGTGGATCTCTGTGTGTAAACACAGAGATCCATGTCCTGTCAGAGAGAAGAGGCCGATGCTGTGTCTCTTGTACATAGGGAACAGATCGGTCACCTCCCCCAGTCAGTCCCCTCCCCCCACAGTAAGAATCACTCCCAGGGAACACATTTAACCCCTTCCTCGCCCCCTATTTTTAACCCCTTCCCTGACAGTCACATTTATACAGTAATCAGTGCATATTTATAGCACTGTTAGCTGTATAAATGTGAATGGCCCAAAATAGTGTCAAAAGTGTCTGAACTGTCTGCCGCAATATCACAGTCCTGACAAAAATCGCAGATAATCACCATTACTAGTAAAAAAAAAAATGCCATAAATCTATCCCCTATTTTGTAGACGCTAAACCTTTTGCGCAAACCAATCAATATACGATTTTTTTTTACCAAAAATATGTAGAAGAATACATATCGGCCTAAACTGAGAAAAAATATATATTTTTTTAAACAAAATTGGGATATTTATTATAGCAAAAAGTAAAAAATACTGTGTTTTTTTCAAAATTGTCAGTCTTTTTTTGTTTATAGCGCAAAAAATAAAAACCGCAGAGGTGGTCAACTACCACCAAAAGAAAGCTCTATTTGTGGGTAAATAATGATAAAAATTGCATTTGGGTACAGTGTTGTATGACCGTGCAATTGTCATTCAAAGTGCATCAGCGCTGAAAGCTGAAAATTGGTCTGGGCAGGAGGGGGGTCTAAGCGCCCAGTAAGCAAGTGGTTAATGGCATCCCAGTCTTAGTCCGTAAGGTTCAATATTGAGTTGGCCCACCCTTTGCAGCTATAACAGCTTCAATTCTTCTGGGAAAGCTGTCCACTGTCTATGGAAATATTTGACCATTCTTCCAGAAGAGCATTTGTGAGGTCAGGCACTGATGTGGACGAGAAGGCCTGGCTCGCAGTCTTCGTTCTAATTCTTACCAAAGATGTTCTATCGGGTTGAGGTCAGGACTCTGTGCAGGCCAGTCAAGTTCCTCCACCCCAAACTCGCTCATCCATGTCTTCATGAACATTGCTGTGTGCACTGGTCCAAATGATTTGGTGGAGGGGGATTATAGTGTTGGGTTATTTTTCAGGGTTTGGGCTTGGCCCCTTAGTTTCAGTGAAGGCAACTCTTAAGGCATCAGCATACCAAGACATTTTGGACAATTTCATGCTCCCAACTTTGTTGGAAAAGTTTGGAAATGGCCCCTTCCTGTTCCAACATACAGTGCACAAAGCAAGGTCCATAAAGACATGTGAGTTTGGGGTGGAGGAACTTGACTGGCCTGCATAGAGTCCTGACCTCAACCCGATAGAACACTTTTAGGATGAATTAAAGAGGAGACAGCGAGCCATGCCTTCTCATCCACATCAGTGCCTGACCTCACAAATGCGCTTCTGGAAGAATGGTCAAACATTCCCATAGACACACTCCTTAACCTTGTGGACAGCCTTCCCAGAAGAGTTGAAGCTGTTATAGCTGCAAAGGGTGGGCCAACTCAATGTTGAACCTTACGGACAAAGACTGGGATGCCATTAAATTTCATGTGCGTGTAAAGGCAGGCATCCCAATACTTTTGGTAATATAGTGTATATATACATATATGTACAGTATATATAGTGTATATGTATATACTGCCTCACAGAAGACGTCTATTAAGACCAAACATATGTCAGTCAAGGAAGCAGCGGTGACATTGTGGTGCCCGTGGAGGGTGGAGAACGGATGTTTGCTTCCTAATGCCTGTTGTAACTTTGCTGCTGTATGTAGATTTCTAAACCTTTTTTGCTTTTACTGGACGCTGGGATGACAGCCATGCACACCAATTTGATGCAGTGTGCAGCGTATGGTCTGAGCACTGAAAGGCTGACCCCCCACCTCTTCAACCTCTGCAGAAATGCTGGCAGCACTCATATGTCTATTTCCCAAAGACAATCTCTGGATATGATGCTGAGCACATGCACTCAGCTTCTTTGGTCGACCATGGCGAGGCCTGTTCTGAGTGGAACCTGTCCTGTTAAACCTCTGTATGGTTTTGGCCACAGTGCTGCAGCTCAGTTTCAGGGTCTTGGCAATCTTCTTATAGCCTAGGCCAGTGATGGCAAACCTTGGCACCCCAGATGTTTTGTAACTTAATTTCCCATGATGCTAATGCACTCTGCAGTGTAGTTCAGCATCATGGGAAATGAGGTTCCAAAACATCTGGGGTGCCAAGGTTCACCATCACTGGTCTAGACCATCTTCATGTACAGCAACAATTATTTTTTTCACATCCTCAGAGAGTTCTTTGCCATGAGGTGCCTTGTTCAACATCCAGTGACCAGTATGAGAGAGTGAGAGCGATAACACCAAATTTAACACACCTGCTCCCCATTCACATCTGAGACCTTGTAACACTAACGAGTCAAATGACACCGGGAAGGAAAAATGTCTAATTGGGCCCAATTTTGACATTTTCACTTAGGGGTGTACTCACTTTTCTTGCCAGAGGTTTAGACATTAATGGCTGTGTGTTGAGTTTTTGTTGAGGGGACAGCAAATTTACACTGATATACAAGCTGTACACTCACTACTTTACATTGTAGCAAACTGTCATTTCTTCAGTGTTGTCACATGACAATATGTATTAAAATATTTACAAAAATGTGAGGGGTGTACTCACTTTTGTGAGATATTGTTTTATATATATATATATATATATATATATATATATATATATATATATATATATATATACGCATACTGTATATTTATATTGCTTGGTAATATGATTGCTGGACTATCCTATGGTGAAAATAGCTCAGTTTTATTCAAGACTAATAATTGTCATCTGCTATAATATGCTGGATGGTGAGCATTACAATAATATAGTAAAGAGTAGTGCGTGAACAGCAATCTTTAAAGAATTACTTCAATATGGTAATAAACATCCCCTATTGGGAGTGACTTAAAAATAAGTGGTGAGCATTACAATAATATAGTAAAGAGTAGTGTGTGAACAACAATCTTTAAAGGGGTTGTAAAGGTAAAAGTTTTTTCACCTTAATGCATTCTATGCATTAAGGTGAAAAAACATCCGACAATACCGGCTCCCCCTGGCCCCCCGTTTAGCTTACCTGACCCCTCGAAAGTCCCGCGCTCGCCCCCGACATCCTCTTCACCGCCCAGCCTGGCCGTTGATTGGTTACAGTGGATGGATTGAAAGCAGCGCAGCCATTGGCTTGCGCTGCTGTCAATCACATCCAATGACGTGGCGCGTCGGGGGGCGGGGCCGAGTGATACAGTGAGCGGCAATAGCCGCTGGCTGTATCACTGAAGCGCGCCCGCAATCACTCACCACCATGCGAGCTCGCATATAGGTGGTGAGTGATTGCGGGGAGGAGCCGAGACAGCCGCCGAGGGACCCCAGAAGACGTGGATCGGGGCCACTCTGTGCAAAACGAGCTGCACATATTTCTTATTTTTTCTTTTTTTTCTTTAGTGATCCTTTAAAGAATTACTTCAATATGGTGATAAACATCCCTTATTGAGAGTGACTTAAAAATATGGAAAGGAGGGTTGAGAAATATTACTATTGGAAAGCTAGAAGGAGTAAGGAGAAGGTACCTAGAGGGAAGGAACCCATGAAAGACTGGAAACAGCAGGGCTGAAGACGGTCAGAGTTAACAGCAAATATGAAGGAAATATGCAGACCAGTGTCCAGCTATTATTGGGTATTGCCTCTCTTAAAGCAGGCTTACCTGTAGGTATTATTTAATCATTATGCCGCGTACACACGATCATTTTTCCCGTCTGGAAAAATAAAATTTTTCCCTTTGGACGAGAAAAACGATCGTCTGTGGGCTCTTTGCCATTTTTCCCGACGGGAAAAACGGCATTAATCACGACGAGAAAAAGTAGAACATGTGCTAATTTTTCTCGTCGTGATTCCCGTCGTTTTTTTCCGCGGCAGTTTTCCCATAGGGAAACACTGCCACGGAGCCCACACACGGTTGTTTTTCTCGACCCAAAAAAAAATGTTGGGAAAACGGACGTGTGTAGGGAACCAAGCCGTTCCCTCGGTTTTCCCGTCGATTTTCTCGACTGTGTTTTCACCGTCGAGAAAATCGATTGTGTGTACGTGGCATTAGGCAGGATTTCTATAGCGCCAACAGTTTGTGCAGCGCTTTACAATATAAAAGGGAGGACGGTACAGTTACAAAACAATAAAATACAAGAGGGTTATGAGGACCCTGCTCATAAGAGCTTACAATCTAATAGGGTGGGGCAAGTGGTATAAAAGGTTATAACAGTGGGAGATGAGCTGATGGAAGTGATAAAAGATTAGTTTGAGGCGTGATAGGCTTCCCTGAAAAGATGGGTTTTCGCCTAAAGCAGAGATCTCCAAACCACGGCCCTCCAGCTGTTGCGAAACTACACGTTCTATGAGGCATTGTAAAACTCTGACATTTACAGACATGACTAGGCATGATGGTAATTGTAGTTCCTGAACAACTTGAGGGCCATAGTTTGGAGACCCCTGGCCTAAAGGGAGCCAGAGTAGGAGATAGCTAGACAGATTGAGGTAGAGAGTTTCAGAGGATGGGAGAGGCTCTAGAGAAGTCCTGCTGATGAGCATGGGAGGGGGAGACAAGGGAGCTTGAGAGCAGAGGTCTTGAGAGGCGCAGAGAGGACAGTTTGGGTGATTTTTGGAGAAAAGATTGGTGTTGTAGCTTGGGGCAGAGTTGTGAATGGCTTTGTATGTTGTTGTTAGTATTTTGAATTTAATTCGCTGAGAAATCGGAAGCCAGTGTAGGGAATTGCAGAGAGGAGTGGCAGACACTGAGCGGTTGGCTAAGGTAGATGAGTCTGGCGGCAGCATTCATGATAGACTGAAGAGAGGATAGCCTATGGAGAGGTAGGCCTATGAGAAGGGAGTTGCAATAGTCAAGGCGAGAGATAACAAGGGAGTGAATGAGTAGCTTGGTAGTTTCATTAGTTAATGAATGGAGATGTTACAGAGGTGAAGTCTACAAGGTTTGACAATAAATGGATTTGGGGCTGAAGGGACAGGTCAGAGTCTAGGATTACACCTAGTACCCTGGCGTGAGGGGAGGGATTGATGGTTGCATTATTGACTCTAATGGAAAAGTCATGGAGGGAGGCATGGGCAGGGGGGAATATTATCAGCTCAGTTTAGAGAGATTTTGTTTGAAGTGGTGCGACATCCATGCTGATATGTCAGTAAGTAAGTTGGCAATGGCATTTCTTGTGAAAAAAAAAATAAAAAAGTTAGCAATGGCAGAAGGAGTGAGGTGAGGAGTAGACAGATAGATTTTTGGTGCCATCGGCGTAGAGATGGTATTGAAAGCCATGGGAGGTTACCAAGGGAGAAGGTGTAGATAGAGAAGAGAAAGGGTCTAAGAACAGAGCCTTGGGGGACCCCTACAGAAAGAGGAAGTGGGGAGGAGGAGAAAGAGCTATAGGTAACACTAAAGGAGCGCTGTGATAGGTAAGAGGAGAACCAGGATATAGCAGAATCTTGGAGGCCAAGGGAACTGAGTTTTTTTGAGAATCAGTGGGTGGTGAACAGTTTCAAAGGCCGCAGAGAGGTCAAGTAGTAGGAGTATGGAGTAGTGGCCATTGTTTCTTTTTCGTACATCACGGGACACAGAGCGACTTAGTCATTACTAATGGGTTATATAGATTACCTTCAGGTGCTGGCACTGGCCACTTCCAAACTGGAAGTACCCTCCCCTATATAAGCCCCTCCCATCCGGGAGCACCTCAGTTTTTTGCCAGTGTCTAAGGTGTTGGCCAAAGAGTAACATGTGTTTTCACTGGGCTTGCGTACAGGTTCTTTTGGGCCTTAGTAAGCTGTTCCGGATCCCACCAAAAAAGCTTCATAGCTAAACGGTCGGTACCCGGGCCTTGCAGCAGAAGAGCAAGGTTTTGCCTGTAATGCCTCTCTTAGGAGGGCTGGACCCTGGGATCCAGAGCTCTGGTCATACCCACGACCAAGATGTTGTCTGTGCAGGGTGCTATACAGGTCCAGGGGAGTGGAATCCTTGGGAACCCGGTCCCTGAAGGTTTAATTACAATGCCTGCCGTGATAGGTGAAGTTTGGGCTTCTGTGGACCAAACAAAGTCCTGCGGCGGGGATCAGGTAAGTGGGGGCCCCCAGGAACTTGGTTCTATTGGGGGACCCCCAAGCCTAATTTGTCTTTCTGTCTGTTACCTAACGGTATTCCCGCTAATATCTGTGTATGCCTGTAACTACTGAAAATGTAAAATTTTTAATAGTAGTCAAGAAAAAACAAAAAAAAGGGCCGCGGTACCTGTGTTAAACCACTAGAGGCCGCTGTGGTCCATTTTTCTTGTCATGTGGATCTTTGGTTTTCTCAAGTCAAAAGATCCAGGCAGTTGGTAAGTTTCTCTGTGGGAATCCACTTCCTCTGCCCTGTTGCTGCGCTCATCCACCGCACAGGCCCTCCGGCAAAAAGGGCCCTGGCTCCTAGTCCCTGTTTGATTTTCGAAAAGGGCGCCAATGGCGCATGGGTGCGCGCGGGCGCGTGCACGCGCCTCCTATGAAAAAAAGGGGCGGGGCGGGTGGATGACGCTTGATGCGCGCCACGGCGCTTCTGCGCATGTGCAGGCGTCCCAGCTTGTATAAAGACACAGTACAAGTGTCAGCTGGATGCAAACAGAGCTAGCAACAAACAGTGGCACACAGAGGCGGTTGATGCAGGCATCCCCATAGAAAGGCACTTTAGTGGACACCAGCTGGTATATAGCAGCAACTGTGTTAGACTATTACCAGCAAAATTGGTGTATGACGACGGGAATACCTCAGCTTTGTGCTTATAGGATATGTCGTCCAGACGCTCTGGAAATACAGGTCCTTCTCAAAAAATTAGCATATTGTCATAAAGTTCATTATTTTCTGTAATGTACTGATAAACATTAGACTTTCATATATTTTAGATTCATTACACACAACTGAAGTAGCTCAAGCCTTTTCTTGTTTTAATATTGATGATTTTGGCATACAGCTCATGACAACCCAAAATTCCTATCTCAAAAAATTAGCATATCATGAAAAGGTTCTCTAAACGAGCTATTAACCTAATCATCTGAATCAACTAATTAACTCTAAACACCTGCAAAAGATTCCTGAGGCTTTTAAAAACTCCCAGCCTGGTTCATTACTCAAAACCGCAATCATGGGTAAGACTGGCGACCTGACTGCTGTCCAGAAGGCCATCATTGACACCCTCAAGCAAGAGGGTAAGACACAGAAAGAAATTTCTGAACGAATAGGCTGTTCCCAGAGTGCTGTATCAAGGCACCTCAGTGGGAAGTCTGTGGGAAGGAAAAAGTGTGGCAGAAAACGCTGCACAACGAGAAGAGGTGACCGGACCCTGAAGAAGATTGTGGAGAAGGACCGATTCCAGACCTTGGAGGACCTGCGGAAGCAGTGGACTGAGTCTGGAGTAGAAACATCCAGAGCCACCGTGAACAGGCGTGTGCAGGAAATGGGCTACAGGTGCCGCATTCCCCAGGTCAAGCCACTTTTGAACCAGAAACAGCGTCAGAAGCGCCTGACCTGGGCTACAGAGAAGCAGCACTGGACTGTTGCTCAGTGGTCCAAAGTACTTTTTTCGGATGAAAGCAAATTTTGCATGTCATTCGGAAATCAAGGTGCCAGAGTCTGGAGGAAGACTGGGGAGAGGGAAATACCAAAATGCCTGAAGTCCAGTGTCAAGTGCCCACAGTCAGTGATGGTCTGGGGTGCCATGTCAGCTGCTGGTGTTGGTCCACTGTGTTTTATCAAGGGCAGGGTCAATGCAGCTAGCTATCAGGAGATTTTGGAGCACTTCATGCTTCCATCTGCTGAAAAGCTTTATGGAGATGAAGATTTCATTTTTCAGCACGACCTGGCACCTGCTCACAGTGCCAAAACCACTGGTAAATGGTTTACTGACCATGGTATTACTGTGCTCAATTGGCCTGCCAACTCTCCTGACCTGAACCCCATAGAGAATCTGTGGGATATTGGGAAGAGAAAGTTGAGAGACGCAAGACCCAACACTCTGGATGAGCTTAAGGCCGCTATCGAAGCATCCTGGGCCTCCATAACACCTCAGCAGTGCCACAGGCTGGTTGCCTCCATGCCACGCCGCATTGAAGCAGTCATTTCTGCAAAAGGATTCCCGACCAAGTATTGAGTGCATAACTGAACATAATTATTTGAAGGTTGACTTTTTTTGTATTAAAAACACTTTTCTTTTATTGGTCGGATGAAATATGCTAATTTTTTGAGATAGGATTTTTGGGTTTTCATGAGCTGTATGCCAAAATCATCAATATTAAAACAAGAAAAGGCTTGAACTACTTCAGTTGTGTGTAATGAATCTAAAATATATGAAAGTCTAATGTTTATCAGTACATTACAGAAAATAATGAACTTTATCACAATATGCTAATTTTTTGAGAAGGACCTGTAGATCTTCCAAGAAGCGAAAGGGGTCTCCGTCGGGCTCTGAGGATTTTGGGCATGCTGTACTGCGCCAATCTCCCCTGAAATTTCAGAGGTCAGTAGCCGTAGGAACCCCGCAGGAGTACCTGGTACTGCGGTTGTCCCCAGTCCACCTGCTCCTGTATATATAACAGAGGAGGTTTTATCCTCAACTCTGGGAGGATTGGAAGAGAGATTAACAGCATTGATCGCTGCTTCCCTGTCACAGGAAAAGCGCGTCCGATCTCCGTCTCCTCCTGCAGAGTGCCTGTTAGTGGAGGAACAGTCCCAGAGATCGACCTACCTGAAGGGGATCAGGTGAGGTTGATAAAGTTATAGAGGAATCAACAGTGGAAGAACCTTTCTCAGCATCTCAGGCTGAAAGATTATGGGTTCAGTCTCTGACTAACATGGTCCGAGCAGCATTTTAAATGCCTCTGGCGGAACCATCAACCACTACTGTCTCCTCGCTGGGGTCGCTGAAAGCTCCCCAGATTGTCTGTTCCTTCCCAATCCACCCTTTATTGGAAGGGTTTATTTACCAGGATTGGGAGCATCCTGTAAAATATTTACTCCCCCCAAGAGATTTCCAGTGATCTATCCCATGGAGGATAAGTTCATTAAAAAAAAAAAAAAAATGGAGGGTCCCTACAGTGGACACAGCCATCTCTTGTGTAAATAAATCACTGACATATCCAGTAGATAATGTTCCAATGTTCAAGGACCCAATAGATAAAAAATTGGAGTCTTTACTAAAATCTGCTTTCTCTACAGCAAGCATGATGACACAACCTGCAGTAGCAGCGATTGGAGTCTGCCAAGCAATGAAAGATCAGTTGAAACAAGTCTTAAGGGACTTACCAGATCAGCAGGCTCTTGCCCTAGCTGACCTACCTAGAGCCTTGTGTTGCGGTGGATGCCATAAAGGATACAATCCAACAGGCATCCCGCTTTACGCTGTCTGTAGACATATGCGTAGGCTTCTATGGCTCAAAAACTGGTCTGCTGAAGCTCCCTGTAAGAAATTGCTGATTAGCTTTCCATTTCATGGAGAACGCTTATCTGGAGATGATCTGGACAAATATATCCAGAAAACTTCTGCCGGTAAAAGTACACTCTTG
This sequence comes from Rana muscosa, assembly GCA_029206835.1. Classification (NCBI taxonomy): domain Eukaryota; kingdom Metazoa; phylum Chordata; class Amphibia; order Anura; family Ranidae; genus Rana; species Rana muscosa. The sequence goes on along the minus strand of CM055125.1, from coordinate 272,383,795 downwards.
CCGGTTAAGAACAAGGGTAGAAGTCCTTCTTTTAAGAGGCCTACTTCTCCAGTCCCTGGCACATCGGCTGTGAAACAGTTCCGATGGCCTCCGCGGTCAAATTCAGGGGGCAGAAATCAGGGACAATCACAGGGTAACAAGAAACCCTGGGTCAAGAGAGGTACAAAACCTCCCCCTAAGTCATGAAGGGTTGCCCCCACTCAATCGGGTGAGGGGAAGACTTCAGTTGTTCACAGAGACCTGGCGGGATACCATCAGAGATGGGTGATCTCCGCAGTAAGTCTGGGATACAGGCTGGAGTTAAAAGACATTCCTCCTGCCCATTTTATAAGGTCAAACGTGCCAAGCGATCCCCAGAAGAGTGGATCCCTCCTTCTGGCACTAGAGCAACTATTGCCCCAAGGGTAATCATGAAGGTTCCCTTGGAAGAAAACGGGTTCGGGTTTTACTCGAACCTTGTCACAGTCCCCAAACCAAATGGGGACATGAGGCCCATATTAAATATAAAAGGGCTAAACAAGTTCCTACATATCAGGACTTTTTCGGATGGAGTCGATCCGATCGGTGGCCACCGCCCTACAAGGGCAGGAATGGTTAGCCTCGATCGACATAAGGGATGCTTATTTGCATATTCCCATCTGTCCGGCCCACCAGAAATTTCTACGCCTTGCAGTAGAAGGGCGCCATTTTCAGTTCAGAGCCTTACCTTTCGGTCTGGCCACGGCACCACAAGTGTTCACAAAAATTCTGGCCCTACGATTGGCCAAACTAGGAACACAAGGTGTAACGATCATGGCATATCTAGACGACTTGTTGCTGATAGACCACTCAGTGAAAAAAACTAGAAGTGGTCGTTCACAAGATAATCAAGTATCTGGAATCTCACGGTTGCATTATCAACCGAGACAAGTCAGCCCTAAAACCAGTCAAAAGCCTGGAATACTTGGGGGCTAAGACTGGATTCAAATCAGAGAAAGATTTTCTTACCTCCAGAGAAGGTGTCGTCTTTGAAAGATTTGACCCACTTAGTGGGTACAAAAAAGAAAAACCATCCATACGCCTGTGTATAAGGCTGCTGGGAAAAATGGTGGCTTCATTCGAAGCAGTACCCTACGGTCAATTCCATTCAAGGAACTTGCAGAGGGCCATACTGTCAGCCTGGAACAAAAAAGTTCAGGCTTTAGACTTACCAATGTCCCTGTCCCCTTCCGTTCGCAAGAGCCTCCATTGGTGGTTGGTACCAGAATCTGGAAAAAGGGAAACCCTTCAGTCCGGTTTCTTGGAAGGTGGTCACTACAGATGCCAGCCTCATAGGCTGGGGGGCAGTACTGGAGCAATGGTCTCTCCAGGGCAAGTGGTCAGAAGCAGAGAAGGCCCTGCCCACCAATCTCTTAGAGATACGAGCAGCCCGGTATGCCCTAGTAGCATGGACATCCAAACTCCAAGGGTCACCTGTCAGAATTCAATCAGACAATGCCACAGCAGTGGCATATATCAATCACCAGGGTGGCACCAGGAGTCGTGCAGCCCAGAGGGAAGCGAATTGCATCCTGGAATGGGCAGAAAGGTATGTCACAGCCATATCCGCGGTTTTCATCCCAGGAGTGGAAAATTGGAGAGTGGACTTTTTAAGTCGCCAGCAATTATGCCTGGGGGAATGGTCTCTTCACCCCGAGGTTTTCCAGGCAATATGCCAGCGGTGGGGAACACCGGATGTAGATCTGCTAGCATCCAGATTCAACGCAAAGGTGGACAGATTTGTGTCTCGCACAAAGGATCCCCTAGCTTGCGGTTCGGATGCCCTAGTGTTCCCTTGGGATCAGTTCAAGCTGATACAGGTCCTTCTCAAAAAATTTGCATATTGTGATAAAGTTCATTATTTTCTGTAATGTACTGATAAACATTAGACTTTCATATATTTTAGATTCATTACACACAACTGAAGTAGTTCAAGCCTTTTCTTGTTTTAATATTGATGATTTTGGCATACAGCTCATGAAAACCCCAAAATCCTATCTCAAAAAATTAGCATATTTCATCCGACCAATAAAAGAAAAGTGTTTTTAATACAAAAAAAGTCAACCTTCAAATAATTATGTTCAGTTATGCACTCAATACTTGGTAGGGAATCCTTTTGCAGAAATGACTGCTTCAATGCGGCGTGGCATGGAGGCAACCAGCCTGTGGCACTGCTGAGGTGTTATGGAGGCCCAGGATGCTTCGATAGCGGCCTTAAGCTCATCCAGAGTGTTGGGTCTTGCGTCTCTCAACTTTCTCTTCCCAATATCCCACAGATTCTCTATGGGGTTCAGGTCAGGAGAGTTGGCAGGCCAATTGAGCACAGTAATACCATGGTCAGTAAACCATTTACCAGTGGTTTTTGCACTGTGAGCAGGTGCCAGGTCGTGCTGAAAAATGAAATCTTCATCTCCATAAAGCTTTTCAGCAGATGGAAGCCTGAAGTGCTCCAAAATCTCCTGATAGCTAGCTGCATTGACCCTGCCCTTGATAAAACACAGTGGACCAACACCAGCAGCTGACATGGCACCCCAGACCATCACTGACTGTGGGTACTTGACACTGGACTTCAGGCATTTTGGCATTTCCCTCTCCCCAGTCTTCCTCCAGACTCTGGCACCTTGATTTCCGAATGACATGCAAAATTTGCTTTCATCCGAAAAAAGTACTTTGGACCACTGAGCAACAGTCCAGTGCTGCTTCTCTGTAGCCCAGGTCAGGCGCTTCTGCCGCTGTTTCTGGTTCAAAAGTGGCTTGACCTGGGGAATGCGGCACCTGTAGCCCATTTCCTGCACACGCCTGTTCACGGTGGCTCTGGATGTTTCTACTCTAGACTCAGTCCACTGCTTCCGCAGGTCCTCCAAGGTCTGGAATCGGTCCTTCTCCACAATCTTCTTCAGGGTCCGGTCACCTCTTCTCGTTGTGCAGCGTTTTCTGCCACACTTTTTCCTTCCCACAGACTTCCCACTGAGGTGCCTTGATACAGCACTCTGGGAACAGCCTATTCGTTCAGAAATTTCTTTCTGTGTCTTACCCTCTTGCTTGAGGGTGTCAATGATGGCCTTCTGGACAGCAGTCAGGTCGGCAGTCTTACCCATGATTGCGGTTTTGAGTAATGAACCAGGCTGGGAGTTCTTAAAAGCCTCAGGAATCTTTTGCAGGTGTTTAGAGTTAATTAGTTGATTCAGATGATTAGGTTAATAGCTCGTTTAGAGAACCTTTTCATGATATGCTAATTTTTTGAGATAGGAATTTTGGGTTGTCATGAGCTGTATGCCAAAATCATCAATATTAAAACAAGAAAAGGCTTGAACTACTTCAGTTGTGTGTAATGAATCTAAAATATATGAAAGTCTAATGTTTATCAGTACATTACAGAAAATAATGAACTTTATCACAATATGCTAATTTTTTGAGAAGGACCTGTATATGCATTCCCACCGCGATTAATCCGCAGAATCAGGGTAGAAAAGAAACCAGTGATTCTGGTGGCTCCAGCGTGGCCCCGAAGGGCATGGTACGCGGAGATTGTAAAAATGTCAGTGGGAAGTCCTTGGACCCTCCCACATCGTCCGGACCTGCTTTCGCAAGGACCGATATACTACCCTTCCTTCTTACCAGCCCTAGGTTTGACGGCCTGGCTATTGAAGCCCACATTCTAAAAAAGAGAGGGCTCTCTAATCCTGTGGTATCTACCATGATCAATGCCAGGAAGCCGGTATCCAGACAGATCTATTATAGGATCTAGAAGGCGTACATCACGTGGTGTGAGGCCAGGAAATGGCATCCACGTAAGTACGTAATAGGTAGGATTCTGGACTTCCTACAGTGGGCTGTACATAGGAAGCTTGCCTTGAGTACTATCAAGGGTCAGACGGCCTTGTCAATATTTTTTTCAAAGGCCCTTGGCTTTGCATTCATTAGTCAAAGCTTTCATACAAGGAGTGATGCGTATTAGCCCTCCGGTTAGTATTCCCATATGTCCATGGGACTTAAACCTGGTTCTGTCGGTTCTACAGAAACAACCATTTGAACCATTGCGGCACATTTTCTTGGTTCTGTTCACCAGGAAATTGATTTTCTTAGTAGCCATTTGTTCGGCTAAAAGAGTGTCGGAATTAGCCGCCTTGTCCTGTAAGGAGCCATATCTGGTTATCCATAAGGACAGAGTAGTATTACGTCCTCATCCAGCCTTCTTCCTAAGGTGGTATCGAGGTTCCATTTGAACCAAGATGTGGTTCTTCCTTCCTTTTTCCCCAAACCTAGTTCGGTAGAGGAAAAGTTATTGCATTCTTTGGATGTAGTAAGAGCAGTTAAAGCTTATCTTAAAGCCACTGCTCAGATTCGTAGAACGGATACTTTGTTTGTTCTGCCGGAAGGCCCCAGAAAGGGTCAGGCAGCATCAAAAATCTACTTTAGCCAAGTGGATTTGACAGGTCATAATACAAGCCTATGGCTTGAAAAGGAGACCGCCTCCGTTCAAAGTTAGGGCGCACTCCACAAGAGCAGTTGGAACTTCATGGGCAGTGCATCACCAAGCCTCCCTGGCTCAAGTCTGTAAGGCCACAACATGGTCCTTAGTACACACGTTTACTAGATTCTACCAGGTAGACGTCAGAAGTCAGGAGGATGTCGCCTTTGGGCGCAGTGTGTTGCAGGCCGCAAAAGAGCCTCATGCCTGATGGCGCCCAGCTTATGTATCCCTCCCCTCATTTGGCATTGCTTTGGGACGTCCCATTAGTAATGACTGAGTCGCTCTGTGTCCCATGATGTACGAAAAAGAAAAAGGGATTTTTATAACAGCTTACCTGTAAAATCCTTTTCTTGGAGTACATCACGGGACACAGAGCTCCCACCCCTCTTTTTGGGACACTTATTGCTTTGCTACAAAACTGAGGTGCTCCCGGATGGGAGGGGCTTATATAGGGGAGGGTACTTCCGGTTTGGAAGTGGCCAGTGCCAGCACCTGAAGGTAATCTATATAACCCATTAGTAATGACTAAGTCGCTCTGTGTCCCGTGATGTACTCCAAGAAAAGGATTTTACAGGTAAGCTGTTATAAAAATCCCTTTTTTAGCAGTTAGTAAATCATTAGTGTGTTTTAGTAGGGCGGTTTATGTGGAGTGCTGCGAGTGAAAGTCAGACTGTAAGGGGCCAAGAAGGTTGTTTTCAATGAGGTAGGAGTTAAGACGGTTGTAGACTAAACGATCTAAAAGTTTAGAGGTCATTGGAAGCAATGAGATTGGTCTTAAGTTGTTTAGGTTGGTAGGGTCCAGTGAGGGCTTTTAAATTACGGGAGTGATCTGTGCATGCAGGTACAGTAAATACACCGTTTAGGAGATATTTACTTTAGTAGCAGCTGGTGACTTCACCAGTGCACTGCACTCTCAATGAACAACATGCAGCGCTGCAGCTGTGACTTAATCACTGCTTGGCCATTCAAAAGGCCGGAGCCTGCAAACCTGGAAGGAAAGCTGGGTTAAGATAGCAGCCCTGTCAGCGATGAAAAAGCGCCACTGGAGGGCTTCATTTTAAGGTAAGTCTTTCATAATGTGCTAGTATGCGGTTTACTACCACTTTAAATATCTTTGACCAGGAGTGTAGTGTTATCTACCTTTTATTGCAAAGCAGAAGAGTATTTTAACAATTTTGCCCCTGTAGTCCAGTCTCTGTGTTCTCTGTGGTGAACAAAGCCATTGGAAGAGCAGGAGGAGCCCAAGCCGCAGCCACAGATGTCCACAGTCGAATCGGAAGCCAGAGATGGTGGAACCCGTCATGCAGGGAGGGAGGTTTCCCGTACTGCTCCTGTGTGGCTCTCAGCAGGAAAACTCCTGTCTATTGGTGTCCGGCAAGACCTGAATACAAGGTTCCCTCCCAAGACTCTTCAAAGTCTCTGGACTTTAGAACCCAACCTGGGTGTTACCAATCACAGAGAAAACAGAAAAAAATATTTTCTCCGCTCAGGTGAGATTTTCTAGAGCCCCTGAATCTGCATCAGTGAGAACCCTGTGTAGGCTTTTATTCTTCTAACCCAATGACAGGGTACAGCACTGTAACAGTGTATATTATAAATAATAATTGTAGGCAGAAGTAGGTTTCCCTTATTCCCTTACCTTTTGCTTCAGCCTTCATGGGTAGGTGCCTTAATTGGACCACCTGCCTCTCCTCAACATATTACAAAGTCGTACATACTTCTATTATGCATAGTTGAGAAGCAAGCTGTGTGAACACTGAACATCTTGTATTCTTCTAGATTGTAAGCTCTAAGGAGCAGGGCTCTCTGATCCCTCCTGTATTTAATTGTATTGTAACTGTACTGTCTTCCCTGATTTTCTAAAGCACTGCGCAAACTGTTGGTGCTATATAAATCCTGTATAATAATAATAATATTACTGTATATACTTGAGTATAAGCCGAGTTTTTCAGCACATTTTTTTGTGCTGAAAATGCCCCCCTCGGCTTATGCTCGAGTCTGTGTCCAAACTTGGCACACGTGTAGCCCCACTCTTCCTCTACAAGTGTGCAAAGTTTGTTGTCCAGGGGACCTACAGCCGGGGAGCACCGATTTTTCAAAGCCAGGCACCCCTTCCATAGACTCCCATGTTAAACATCAGGCTAGTCACACAGCGCAGGAGATCAGATAGGGAGATTGGGCACAGTGAGGCATGGACACAGTGAGGCATGGGCACAGTGAGGCATGGACATAGTGAGGCATGGACACAGTAAGGCACAGTGAGGCATGGGCACAGTGAGGCATGGACATAGTGAGGCATGGACACAGTAAGGCACAGTGAGGCATGGACACAGTAAGGCACAGTGAGGCATGGGCACAGTAAGGCACAGTGAGGCATGCAGATGGACACAGTAAGGCACAGTGAGGCATGCACATGGACACAGTGAGGCATGGACATAGTGAGGCATGGACATAGTGAGGCATGGACACAGTGAGGCATGGACACAGTAAGGCACAGTGAGGCATGGGCACAGTAAGGCACAGTGAGGCATGCACATGGACACAGTGAGGCATGCACATGGACACAGTGAGGCATGGGCACAGTGAGGCATGGACACAGTGAGGCATGGACACAGTGAGGCATGGACACAGTGAGGCATGAACACAGTGAGGCATGGACACAGTGAGGCATGGACACAGTGAGGCATGGACACAGTGAGGCATGGACACAGTGAGGCATGGGCACAGTGAGGCATGCACACAGTGAGGCATGAACACAGTGAGGCATGGACACAGTGAGGCATGGACACAGTGAGGCATGGACACAGTGAGGCATGGACACAGTGAGGCATGGACACAGTGAGGCAAAGTGAGGCACAGTGAGGCATGCAGATGGACACCCTAGGCTTATACTCGAGTCAATAAGTTTTCCCATTTTTTTGTGGTAAAATTAGGTGCCTCCGCTTATATTCGGGTCGGCTTATACTTGAGTATATACAGTACCTACTATTTTTTACATGAGTCAGGATAACAGTGGACAGGCCTTATATAATATAAAACTGATCTTTTCTGCACTCAGTTCCACCACCTCTGACTCAGACCCTTGGAGGGGGGGGGGCGGCTGCTCACCACAATCACTTGTAAACACAGAAGTCCGGTTTCTGTGTTTACAAGTGACAACTCTGGACTCTGTGTGTAACTCTGGTATTTAATGCCCCTTTAAGACCCTCCTACTGTTCGTGAAATTTGACTGACCACACCCACTATTTAATGTGATTTGGAGGGTGTGTGTGGAAGGAGGGGTTTTAGGGGGTCGTGGTTGAGTTCCAGCACTTATTGTTTGAGAAAAAAAGATAGATAGATAGATTTGCCATTAGTCAGTTCTATCTTCATATCTGGAATATAGGCAGGAATGGATGAAAGAATCAGCACTTAAACTCAGAAGGCTCTTGCTTAAGAACTACATTTCCTGCTCATCTGGAAGTACCTATTGTCTGAGAGCGAAGCATGTATTAACTGTTACAGTGCCAAGCAAACAATTCTTAGAGACCATAATGGTGCTGTATGCAATTAATGCTTTATATGCCCTTTATCCTCAAGCATAGCTTATTCCCCAAAAACACTGATGATTGGTAATAATTTAATATTCTATAATGTTTAGCAATATTCTTTGTGACATAAGTGCTTCCTGAAGCATATTCAAAATGCTAAACCATATGCAGAGCACTTAGAAAATACATTCCTCGTAGGTAAAATTGAGGTCTATTGTCCTTACTTTAATCATTTGAGAAAGATCTCCCGCATCTGCCAGTTCCAGGACAATATTCAACTCATTGTCTTCAATGAATGAGTCCAGATACTTAATAATGTTTGGGTGGTTCAATTGCTGTATAAAAAAAACACACACACAAAAAAAAAATATGAACAGCAGATAATATAACAAAATAAAAACTTAATCTGACTAATGGTTGGAAAAAAATAGATTTGAATTCTGATTACCATTACTATTTTAGACCAAAACCGCGTCCATTAAAAAAAATAAAAAATGTCCCTCAGCTAAAAATCTACATGACCATAACCATTCAACAACATTTTCATATACTGTACTAAGGTGCAGTGCGTTAGAGTTAAGCCCTGTACACACGATCGGATTTCCTATGGTTTTTAAACCGATGAATTTTCCATCGGAAATCCGATGAAGCTGACTTCCATCAGTCTTGCCTACACACCATCAGTCAAAAAAACGATCGTCCCAAACGCCGTGACGTAAAACACTCCGACGAGCCAAGAAAAATTAAGTTCTATGCTTCTGAGCATGCGTCGACTTGATTCTGAGCATGCGTGGGTTTTTTATCCGATGGAGTTCCCCACAGACGATAGTAATTTGCTATCGGTTTTTTAACCATCGGATAAATTTAAAACATGTTTTTTTTAAACACCGATGGAAAAAAGACCGATGGGGCCCATACACGATCGGTTTGTCTGATGAAAAAAGTCCATCGGACTGTTTTCATCGGTTAAACCTATCGTGTGTACATGGCTTCAGGCAGGACTTTCAGAGAATCTCAGTGCAGTAAAAAAAAAATGTCCTGATTGTTTTCTAAAAAACACAACATACAGAGCAATTACATCTGTAAATTGTGGTGTGCAGCAGTGGACTGTAAATATGCTTTGGGGTGCAATTAACAATGAATGGCAACACACATACACAGTGAATTGCCTTGCACACCTTAAAGCTGAATTGCAGCAATTCACTTTGTAAAATCTGTTGTCATGTCCAACAAGGCCATGCTACTTTGTGGAATTTACTCTTAAATTTGCATCTGAATTTTACAGCTATTACTATACTCCTGGCACTTTGACAGGGGAGGCACTGCCTTCTCAAACACAGCATTTCTGCTCGTCCCTCCTCTCTTTCTGCCCATTCACAGAAGGCTTTTTTATTTTGTGAATTGGCTCACATAATACAAAGTGCTCTGGGATTGGGCGGGGGTGGGTTTTTTTTTTGGGGGGGGGGGGGCACAGTGGCTACATACAACTCTGCAGTTGCAGGAGCAAAGACCAGAAGGTCCGGCATCGGAGTGCCAGAAGTTTAGCCATAGCTATGCTCCTGAAAATAAATTGTAAATCAAAGAAATAGGTCCATGAGGTGGCATGCACCTTGTTGGACTTAACCTTTAGTAATTCAGAACATTTTAGAAAGTGGCTGAATTCTTGGAGTTCAGTTTTAATCCTAATTTTAAAATTGATTAGACACAATAAAGTGCCTCGCTGATTCACAATGTGGGCCCTCCCTCTATCAATCTGCCTCATAGAGGATTACAGAGAGCTTATATAAATCTACTACAAAGATGGATTCTAATGCTAATACTAACTTTTCATTAAATGTAATGTGTTTGTTTAATACATGGCTAAATTATACAGTGGTGTTTTGTATCTGCCTAGAATTAAACTTTAATTAGACCATCAAAAATATTTTTATATAGTTCAAAATCTTATTACAAATTCCTATAGCCTGAATGTGCAAAAAAAGTAATAAAAAAATAATGCAGTACTATCCTCCTGTAGTACACAACTTAGCCTTAAGGGACAGTTTTACAGTACAGTTGTACCTCGGATTACGAGCATAATCCGTTTCCGGAGTAGGCTCGTAATCCAAAGTACTCGCATATCAAAGCGAGTTTTCCCATTGAAGTCAATGGAAATTAAAATAATTTGTTCCGCATTGACTATAATGGGATGCAATACCGAATGCGGCCAGAGGTGGGGGGCGCCAGAGAGCACCGAAAACGGATGAAAAGGCCCGAGGACACGTCGACTGACCTTGGCAAACATCAGAAATGCACGGAAACTGAGTATTTCTGTGTCTTTGCGAGCATTGCCGAACGGCAGCAAAAGTCGCTGTTCGGCTCTACTCGGCTCCTGCGCCCCCGTACCTCAGGCCAAATGCGGTACTGCATGCCTATTTAGGCTCTGCTTGGCTCCTCCGCCTCGTACCTCAGGCCAAATGCGGTACTGCAGGCCTATTTAGCTTGAATTCTGCTCTTCTTGCGAGTCAACACTGGAAAACCGATTCAGAATTTTTTTTTTTAAATTGCTTGCAAATCAAATTGCTCTCAAACCAAGTTACTCTTAAACCGAGGTTCCACTGTAATCAGGTTATATGTTTGTAACTCCCGAGACTCTTGAAAATTGCTTAAAGAGTAACTCCACTTTTGTTAAGAAAAAAAAAAAACCCTGGGTAACTTATCTTTAGCTATGTACATTGCAAAGGGTTTTAACAAATGTTGTTGCCGATTCCTACCTTTTGTTATTTTGAAGAAATCCCTGTGCGTTGCTCTGTACGCATGTGCTAGATGAATCTGTATGGGAGTGGTTTTATAATTATCAACCAGCTACTGCACCTGTAGGGCTCTAATGAGGAACATTGCAGGGTCTGCATCCCTTTAGACATGAGGTGATGCCAAAAATCTGCCTGTATCTTAGTGCAGACTTTTGGGAAGATCAGTGAGCCAATCACACAAGCAGGAAATTATGTTTCTGGGGGGTATTCTGTATGCATTCTGTGTACAGAACACCCCCAGGTAGCCATATTACATTGCATTTTACTGAAAATGACAGAGCTGCAGATTGAAAAGGAAAGGTCATTTTTAATAACACTCAACTACAATATGACTTGTGTCGCAATTGTATATGCTATATATTTTTTTTTTTTCTTATTTGCTATTTTTTTCCCATGAAAGTGGAGTTACCCTTAAAGGTGTTTTCTATTTAGGATATAAGTAGTAAATTGCACAGGTAAGAGTCGGTTCATACAGGGGCGACTCGGGATCCAACTTCAAGTCGCCCCAAGTTGCCCCAAGTCGCGCTGTTTTTAAAACAAATGGAAGTGAATGGAGTCGTCTTAATGTACACGACTGCAGTTGCTCCGACTTCAAAAAAGGTTCCTGTACGACTTCAATCCGACTTCTAGGCGACTTGTACCCATTGTTTATAGAGAGGCAACTTTACAGGAAGTCGCCCCTCTGTGAACCGGCTCTAAGGCAAACCCCTCCCACGGAGCTGGTATTTGGTATGAATCATGAGGGGGAACTCCACGCCAAATTTTAAATAAAAAACCGGCATGGGTTCCCCTCCAAGAGCATACCAGGCCCTTAGGTCTGGTATGGATTTTAAGGGGAACCCCCTAAGCGAAAAAAAACGGCGTGGGGGCCCCCCCAAAATCCATACCAGACCCTTATCCGAGCATGCAGCCTGGCCGGTCAGGAAAGGGGGTGGGGACGAGCGAGCGCCCCCCCTCCTGAACCATACCAGGCCGCATGCCCTCAACAAATCTTGGCCAGCCCAGCAGTAAATGGATTAAATTTGCTTCACTGTACACACAGCTGGAACAAGTAACTTTTTCCTTAGGTCAGAGAGTGGGGAAACCAACTGGGGACTAATAGTGAGAATTCACATACAGTAATCTGTAAGTGATGTACCTCATTAGCACACATCCTGCATCATCGACCCTCAACTGGTCAACTCCTTCCTGTGTCATGACCTAAAGTCTGACCAGGAAGTAAGGCAGAAGTAATGGAAAAGTGTTTTTTAAACAGCCATGAGGACAGTGAAATAATTGTGTGTAGAATAAATGGAAAGCTTTTTTCTTTTTGCAAAAGAAGTACATTACATACAAGTACATAGAGGAGCTGGAATTTAGAAAAAAAAAGGTGAACACAGGTCAACTTGGCCTTTAATAAACACAGAAAATTTCTGTTTTACTATCTAAACGTGGAGGAAACATTAAAATGTCTGAATATGTATCTGGCAGTTAGTGGCCTGTGGTCACCATTAAAGTATTTCTTGGTGTGGAGGTATGTCATATGGAGATTTTAGATATCTGCTGGTGGAGTTCCTCTTTCAGTTGTAATTACCTTACAGCAATTTGCACATAACTGTCAAGCCCCGTACACACGATCGGATAACCTATGGATTTTCGTCCGATGGATTTGTCCATCGGAAAACCGATGAAACTGTTTTTCATCAGTCTTGGCCACACACCATCAGTCAAAAAACCGACCGTTTCAAACGCGGTGACGTAAAACACTCCGATGAGCCGAGAAAAATGAAGTTTAATGCTTCTGGGCATGCCTCGACTTGATTCTAGGTATGCGTGGGTTTTTTAACCGATGGACTTGCCCATAGACGATCGGAAATTCCCATCGATTTTTTATCCATCGGAAAATTTTAAAACAAGTTCTATTTTTTACAACCGATGGAAAAAAGACCGATGGGTACCATACACGATCGGTTGGTCTGATGAAAACCATCCATCGGACGGTTTTCATCAGTCAAACCGATCGTGTGTACGGGGCTTAAGTGTAATTTTATGAATAATTCTCGTTATTTTTGCACTCATGTTTATTAGTCTTAAAACAGAAATCAATTTTTTTCTAAATCTTTTTTTCTATTCTAACGCAAAAAAAAGATGGTCAGAATGGGATCGGTCAATTAACAGAAACAGGGTTGAGTATATCCCTTTGACATCTGATTTTCTTTCAAGTGTTGAGCAGGACGCTGACAGACACACCAAAGTGATCTTCTCAACCCTCTGAAGTATATACAGCACATCAGACCTTCAACCATTACATATTAAAGCATTAGACAAGGAGCCATCCACCTGCTCTGCACTCCCGCAAACTGCTGACCTTGTACTGCGTTAAACGGTTTCTTGGGATCCCACTTAAAACTTACATTATTGTTACTTTTGATTTGTTGAGCTGCTTGTAAGATGACTTCCATGCGCTCAGGGTTTGTATCAGACATAATTTATAAATGCGTACACACTGGAAAGGAATGCCCTACAGGCAGTAAAACAGATACACTCACGGCTCATTCACAACAGAATGTGACTGCTCAAACTGACTCACCAGATTCGGAGCTGTTTGATGCTGTGATTTGAGTGTTTAAACGGCATTTTTTCTCTCTGCAGGGATCCTGGCTTTGAGCATACTTGCAAATTTTCAAGTGTGAAATGTTTCAAAAATATATATATTCAGCAAAGCAATGCCCACAGGCCACTAAACATCTTTCTGTGAGATTATAGCCCATAAAATATTAGGAAGATATGTGAAAATCCATCCTGTTCTGTCAAATACATTTAAACCAGCTGGAACCAAAGGGATGCACGTACACTGCTTGCCTTACAGAATTCAAAGCCTAGGGAATTAAAACACTGGATAGGTTGGAACTATACTTTAACACCAAACCATGCAAAATTCTCCAGACCTTAGCACAGAAAAAATATTATATGTGAGCCCAAATACAGTATGTTAACTTTTGCAAATGCTCTGACTTTCTACATAAATAGCTCTGTTAATGTGATCTGATCCTCATTTAAGTCATAAGAATAAGGAAAGACTATTCTATTTGATAAACACTAACAACAAGATAATGGTATCTTGAAAAATTGGTGATGATAGTATATTATTTCATTCAATGGGAGCAATTTACTAAAGATGTATAGGCTGTTAACTTAGCTTAGTAAATAAAAACTCCAAAAAGGCAATATTTTTAATAAATCCAAGTGTGGTTTTGACCTGCCTTTGCCATAAAAAGACAGACTTCTGCCAAAAAAGCAATATTGCGTTTCGTTAAAAATGGAGAGGATATTAGATTAGAAAAATAAATTTTAAAGGCTTGAAACTCTATAGGTTTAAGTTAAGCAAACAATCAACAAATCATTGAAATTCAGTGTGTTGCGCCCCTCCCAATATTTGGGGACTAGGGTGACCACGTGTCCCGGATTGCCTGGGACAGTCCTGCATTTTGCAGGTCTGTCCCGGGCACCTTCATTCCAGGACAATACAGTGTCCCGGAATGTAACTGACACAGCCACCCCCCGGGCCAATCTGATGCCCCCAAAAAAGGCTGCCACATCACCGCTTTACTCACTGACAGTACTTGTCCTGGCCGGGAATGCCTGGAGGAGCACAATACCCGCCCCCTGCTTGTGATTGGAGAACTCATAAATCCCGCCTCTTGTGTCCAATCACTGTGCTGTGATTCATTACAGCACAAGCTGAATTTTGGGAAGGGGGGTGTCCCTGAATGGTAGTTTAAAAATGTGGTTACCCTATTGGGGACGCTAGGTGGAAATTTAGGGGGTAGTCTGAGCCAGTAGCTGGGCTCAAAAACATATATTTATAAGCAGCGCTGGCAGTAAACTTGTGTGAAAACTTGATTTAGGAACAAGTCCATAAAGAAAAATATATACCTGAAAAATATATATTTGTATTGGGGATACAGCTGGGTGTAGTAGTTCATCAAATAATCATAATACTGAGCAAAGTGAAACTTAACATAGAGAAGAGTGGATCCCACTGCGGAGACTCCACTCACTAAAGTGTCCACAAAATCAAAATGGTGTCAGAAAAAACAACAAAAAACGGAACAGAAAAGGAACTTGCGTTCTCCTCCCTCCGTGGGTTCCAGCCGAAGGTGCTGGACCCAAGGCCTTCAGTTGCAGCCCCAGGGCTAAAGGTGCCTGGGGTGGCCACGAACAGAACAACACGCTCCCGGGGTCGGACTCCCGGGAATTCACCCCTTACAGACAGGGTCTGCCCCTTTTATATCCTCTCCCAGGATGCACAGCAGGCCGACACGCCCACCATACCACCACCGAGAGGGGACATCCAAGGCTCAGCACTGTACCAGCGGTTCAACCCTAGCCTCAGATGGCAGCGCCATCAACAGGCCACAGGGAACTATACACCAGCATCCCACCTGTAGTATAAAAATGGTTTTACAGAACCCTATCAAATAGTGTGTTTGAGTACAACTACCACTCAAACATTCCCTTAGATTTAACCACCTCGCGCCCGCCGTACGAGAATATATGGCCGCAAGGTGGTTGTCAAATGCCGGGAGGCCGTTATTATACGGCCTCCGCTATTTGGCCACTGGGGGGCGCGCGAGCGCCGCCGGCGGCGCGCACACGTGCCCGGCGCTTCACTGCAATGCCGATGCGCGTGCCTGGCGGCCGCGATGTCCCTAAGGCACCCCCGATCGGCGGTTACAGAGACAAGGACATGGATCTGTGTGTGTAAACACAGAGATCCATGTCCTGTCAGGGAGAGGAGACCGATGCTGTGTCCCTTGTACATAGGGACACAGATCGGTCACCTCCCCCAGTCAGTCCCCTCCCCCCACAGTAACAATCACTCCCAGGGAACACATTTAACCCCTTCCTCGCCCCTAGTGTTAACCCCTTCCCTGCCAGTCACATTTATACAATAATCAGTGCATATTTATAGCACTGTTCGCTGTATAAATGTGAATGGTCCCAAATTAGTGTCAAAAGTGTCCGATGTGTCCGCCATAATGTCGCAGTCACGAAAAAAATCACTGATCGCCGCCATTACTAATAAAAAAAATATATATATAAAAATGCCATAAAACTATCCCCCTATTTTGTAAACGCTATAACTTTTGCGCAAACCAATCAATAAACGCTGATTGCGATTTTTTTTTACCAAAAATATGTAGAAGAATACGTATTGGCCTAAACTGAGGAAAAAAATATAAAAAAAAAAAAAAAAAAAATGGGATATTTATTATAGCAAAAATCAAAAAATATTGCTTTTTTTTCAAAATTGTCGCTCTATTTTTGTTTATAGCGCAAAAAATAAAAACCGCCGAGGTGATCAAATACCACCAAAAGAAAGCTCTATTTGTGCGAAAAAAAGAACGTCAATTTTGTTTGGGAGCCACGTCGCAAGACCGCGCAATTGTCATTCAAAGCGTGACAGTGCTGAAACCTGAAATTTCGCCTGGGCAGGAAGGGGGTATATGTGCCCAGTAAGGAAGGGGTTAAAGACCCCGCTACATAAGGTTTACCAATAATCCTATGTTTTTCTCACACAGTTAAGAGGGAGAATCTGCTGCTGCTGAAAAGTTATTTTTTTTATCAAGCTAAATAATATATTATTATGT
The DNA here is from genome assembly GCA_029206835.1 of Rana muscosa. NCBI lineage: Eukaryota > Metazoa > Chordata > Amphibia > Anura > Ranidae > Rana > Rana muscosa. Next base: position 272,367,348 of record CM055125.1, on the reverse strand, counting down.
TATATGTTATAACATAATCATTTATTATTTATCTACAGTATTTACTATGCAATTACTGGTTTGAGGTTATAACTTTAAACTTCAGTAATTTGTCCTTTAATTTGCATCCTGCTTGAGTACAGTTTTTGAAAATATAGTAAATGACCTTAAAAGCAGTATATAATAATTATTTGTATATTACTTACTTATGGTAATTAACCACTTGCCACCCAGGCCAATTCTGACACTTCTCTCCTACATGTAAAAATCTGAATTTCTTTGCTAGAAAATTACTCTGAACCCCCAAACATTATGTATATATTTTTTTTAGCAGTGACCCTAGGGAATAAAATGGTGGAAGTTGCTATTTTTATCTTGCACGGTATTTGCGCAGCAATTTTCCAAACATGTTTTTTTTTTTTTAACTGTTTCATGAATAAAAAATAAATAAAAACACTAAAGTTAGCCTGACTCTTTTCTATAATTAATGTTCTATAAATTCTGCGCTTATGGAGTTATATAGGCTGCTGCCTCCCCTCAAGGCCCTGTTTCCAGGGGCTGGTATGTAGTGCGCTAATAATTATTAGCGCTCTTTTCTATAATTATTATTATACAGGATTTATATAGCGCCAACAGTTTGCACAGCGCTTTACAACATCGGGGAAGACAGTACAATTACAATACAATACAGGAGGAATCAGAGGGCCCTGCTCGTTAGAGCTTACAATCTATAATGTGAAAGATGATGTAATGCTGAGTAGATACCTAACATGTCCAGCTATAAAATTGCGCTCACTTGTGGCATGGTGCCAAACTTGAATAACCAAAAATCTCCATATTTGACGCATCAACATTTTTTTTTTACAGGTTACATGTTTAGAGTTACAGAGAAGGTCTAGTGCTAGAATAATTTCTCTCTCTCTAACGTTCGCAGCGATACCTAACATGTGTGGTTTGAACGCTGTTTACATATGCTAAAACAAATCCTTATGCTTGCTGGTTAAATTAGTAAACCACGAGAACTAATGAAGGTGCCATACAGTATATAACTAGTAGAACTGCAATCGCCTACATAATGAGAATCGAATATGTAACCTGTGTGTATCTGGCTCTGATACTAGCCAGTGCCTCACCAGCGACTGACCTCACTGCAGACTCTTGTTTCATTCGCCGCCCCCATGTCTCTACAGAACACAGTATGTAGGGGCTGGCAGAAGGAACCACAACACACAGAAGAGGACCAAGCACCCGACACTTTTGAATATGTGCTGGTTGTTGGATATCTTTCAGCAAGCTTCTCTCTTCACCACAGCAGAGCTCAGTTGCGTGGCTGAGGGCACATCAGTATTATTTTTTTTCTGTTTGCAGGATGGACTTATTTTAAGTTTTTAAAAATATCAACAGAGTTGCTTTAAGAAATTATTCACATGGTACATAAATTTACACAGGATGTTGTCGTCAGAAAGCTGGCATAAAGATCCTGCCTAATGAATGACTCATTAATGGCTAGGGGCAGTGGCGTCGGGAGGGGGGCTGGAGCCCCGAGTGGGCCCCCAAAAAGCCCCGGGTCTCGGGCATTCACAACTCTATTATTAGCCCTGAGTCTGAGCGGGGGCCAATCTGACTTCGAGCGCGGCTGAGTGACATAGCAGGTCCCGCCTTCTGGAGCCTGCATCGCCTATGATGGACATCCCACAGGACTAAATGCCGGGACCGCAGGACGTGTGACATCCATCATAGGCGCTGCAGGCTCCAGAAGGCAGGAATTACAATGCGGCCGCTTCACTATGAGAAGATCCCCACTCGACACTCGGGCAGGAGGCTCTCCTCTTCTGGCTCTGTTTGCGTGCTGTCTACTGTGATGGGCGCGTCGCACACTATGGCTGAGCTGGTCCCGCCTTCTGGAGCCTGCATCGCCTATGATGGACGTCCCACAGGACTAAATGCCAGGACCGCAGGACGTGTGACGTCCATCATAGGCGCTGCAGGCTCCAGAAGGCAGGAATTACAATGCGGTCGCTTTACTATGAGAAGATCCCCACTCGACACTCGGGCAGGAGGCTCTCCTCTTCTGGCTCTGACTGCGTGCTGTCTACTGTGATGGGCGCGTCGCACACTATGGCTGAGCTGTAGGAGTAGGTCATCTGAAGTCTGGTCAAGTAGGTCAGTGCGTGTCAGTGTGGGTCAGGTAGGTCAGTGAATGTCAGGTAGGTCAGTGTGTGTCTGGTAGGTTAGTGTATGTCAGGTAGGTCAGTGTAATGGGAACAGCAGAAAGGAAGGGATGGACAGCCGCACTCCAAAAAAAACCTTAAAGGTTGCTTTTATTGTAAAAAAGATAAAACACATGCACCACAGGTCACAGCAAGGCAGGGATCAGCTGACGCATTTCACACTACAAATGTTAGTGCTTACTGATAGCTATGAGTAAGCACTAACATTTGTAGTGTGAAACGCCTTGCTGTGACGTGCCTTGCTGTGACCTGTGGTGCATGGACAGCCGCACTCAAAAACAAACCTTAAAGGTTGCTTTTATTGTAAAAAAGATAAAACACATGCACCACAGGTCACAGCAAGGCAGGTCACAGCAAGGCGTTTCACACTACAAATGTTAGTGCTTACTCATAGCTATGTAGTGTGAAACGCGTCAGCTGACCCCTGCCTTGCTGTGACCTGTGGTGCATGTGTTTTATCTTTTATACAATAAAAGCAACCTTTAAGGTTTTTTTTGGAGTGCGGCTGTCCATCCCTTCCTTTCTGCTGTTCCTGTTTGCCTTGTGCATTGCCAGCACCCATGGTTTCCTGATTGTTGAAGGATTAACAGAACTCACTCACCTTGAGAGGTAATTTTCTCTCTTCATTAGGTCAGTGTAATGGTCAGTGTGGGTCAGTGTGTGTCAGGTAGGTCAGTGTGGGTCGGGTAGGTCAGTGTGGGTCAGGTAGGTCAGTGTAATTGGTCAGTGTGGGTCAGGTAAGTCAGTGTATTGGTCAGTTTGGGTCAGGTAGGTCAGGTTGGTGAGTTTAGTGGTCAACATTAATGGGCACTGGTAAGCCAGACAGCAACCAGCAAGTGAGCTTACCCCCCTCCACACAACAACACCCCCCTCCACAAAGCAACAGCCCCCCCTCCACACAACAACACCCCCCCTCCTCCACACAACCCCACGCCCCCCCCCCCCTCCCGGTGGCGGGCTCGGACTTCGGGCTGAAGCCCCTGGCCTTTTTGGTTTTTGCTACCTAGCAATGCCCCTGGCTAGGAGGGAGATGTACACATACACAAAATGTAAGTGAGACTATGCAGCCGGGGATGGTGCATATGGCCACAGTGGTGAACTACAATCTCTAGTGCTTAATCTTGGTAAGTTGAACCAAGCAGGGTCAACTCACCAATAGTCAGGACAATGTTCATTTACGTGTTACGCGTGTAAACATTCACAGAAACGTTTAAATGCATACCATGCAATATGATGTTCCAAATCAAACTATGGATTTAGATTTTTCTATCCTAGGTTTACACAGCTGAGCTGAGTGCTATGGGGAAATACTGTCCACAACACAGTTGAGTGCAGGGCCCATAGGCTATGATTCTGGTTTCAAGAGCAGTACAAGCGCTCATGCATGGGGATATAAAACGATGTGTTCAGATGCATACTGCATACAGTTTTATACTGATCTGCACACAGCAGTGTTGTAGGCTATGGGCTATAGCCTACACTACTGCTGTGTTCAGATCAGTATAAAACTTATACTGTTATTGAAACCAAAATCTTTAACCCATCAGTATGGAAGGCAACCAGTTGGCTCGTGAAATGATGATTTGATTTTAGTTTGCCAGATTTTACAGGCGCATCACAACTTTTTTCTTCTTTTCAGATAAAAAAAATAAAAACTTGTTAAAAACAGAGACTGAAATAAGCTTTCCTCCACTGAAGATTATTAAGAGCAAGTAGCTAATCCACCAACAAGTTTTTGTTTTAGACCACTCATTCGGCAGTGAGAATAGAGATGGCCTTGTGGTTCGCGGTGAACTTTGCACGTTCGCTATTCGCCAAACCGGCGGACATATGGCGCTGTCCGCGGCCGCCATATTCTTTTACATTGTGAAGAACTTTGACCCATGACACATCCATCATGTGGTACAGGACAGCCAATTGAGACATTTCAGCACATGGACATACCCCCTACCTTATAAATAGACCTAATCTGGCTGCCATTTTACATTCTGTCTTTTGTCAGTGTAGGGAAAGGTTGCTGTGTGGAGCAGGGACAGACTGTAATCACTAGCTATTAGGTCCACAAAAGTCCTTTTAAGGACTGGTATATGTGTACTATTGTTTGGTGTGCAGTATATAGGGGTGTAATACACGTGTAAAATACTTTCAAATATAGAAAGCATAGTATAGTGCATTTCCCCTGTGCAGCATTGTGACTGCTGAGCGGTTCTGCAGCTCTTTTGTCAGTGTAGGGAGAGGTTGCTGTGTGTCGCAGGGACAGACTGTAGCGACACAAATCACTAACCATTATAGGTCCACAAAAGTCCTTTTAAGGACTGGTATAGGTGTACTATTAGGTGTGCATCATATAGGGGTGTAATACACGTCTAAAATACTTTCAAATATAGAAAGCATATTATAGTGCATTTCTACTGTGCAGCATTGTGACTGCTGAGCGGTTCTGCAGCTCTTTTGTCAGTGTAGGGATATGTTGCTGTGTGTCGCAGGGACAGACTGTAGCGACACAAATCACTAACCATTATAGGTCCACAAAAGTCCTTTTAAGGACTGGTATAGGTGTACTATATCACCCCTAAATTTGGGATACCCGCTACAATAACTTATAAAAAAAAAAAAATGATGGCAACTTTTCCAATAGCAGAATCATCTCCTGCACCCCCTTCATAGCCTGGCCTTGCCTCTCCTCCATGGCCTTCATGCGCTCCTGAATTGATGAAATTTTGCAGATAAAAAAAGAATGCTTGTCGTTGTCGATCGCAGATTCGCTTAATACTTCTGGTATGTCAGTGTCCATGTTGTGGGACTATGTGTGCACAGCTAGTAAGTATTTTGTGGCTGCAAATATGACCTGGAGGTTTTTAATGTTCGCCTGCCATTATAATGAATGGGACCCGCCGCGAACCAGCGGTTCGCGAACATTTGTGCGCGTTCGCGCGATCGCGAACCGTCCTGTTAGATATTCATCCATCACTAGTGAGGAATACCATCTCGATGATTTGGCCAGCAAGGTATCAATACCATAGGAGAAGGTGAGTGCTCTTTTATAAACTGGTATATATATATATATATATATATATATATATATATATATATATGTAGCGCCCTGCTCCTATTGGGTAGGCATAGTTGTAAATTTAGTTGTCTGAGCTGTAGTTTAGCTCAGAATAATTTTGGTAAATTACTGGTTTCTGTTCCAGTCCAGTTGTGTTGTGCGTTTTCCACTTGACTGTGGGTGTTGCTGTCACCACAGGTCAAGGTCGGAAATGCAGCAGGCTGGATGTATTGGGTACCTCTTGCCCAGAAGCAGCTCAGTGGGATTGGTCTCCCCACTGTGCATTCTGGGAAAGGGTACTTAAGGGACAGACACCGTCTTCCGGGTCTTTATGACCTGATGGCCCTCCTGGCCTAAGGTGTGCCGTAGCAGTTTCCTGCCTCGGGGCTGGCTGGCCCGAGACCTCATTACTGGAAGTAGGCCCAGGAGTTTCTGGGGCCTACTGATCAGGGGTGGTCCTTTGCTGTCTTGTCTGCGGGAAGAAGCCGAGCAATTGAAGAAACCAGGGGAGGACTTTTCCCAGGAGAGGACCGAGCAAAAAGGCTGGTGCCTCGGGAAGAGCCTAGAGACTCAATTGGTGGACGCATCCTTAAATATCTACCTCATGGTATCGCCGGATTGGCTGAAAGAAAATGGTACTGTGGGACTGTACTTAAACTTTGCAAAAGTTGTGGATTCTTCAAGTCTGTGGCAGAGACTATTTATATTCTTCAAGTCTGTGGCAGAGACTATTTGTATTCTTCAAGTCTGTGGCAGAGACTATTTGTATTCTTCAAGTCTGTAGCAGAGACTTTTGGTCGAGCACCGCACTGGCTGCTAGGTCAGTGAGAGAGGCCTATCCGGTGGTTGCTATATCCAGTGTGGAGACTGTTTGTCCTCTGGATTAAGAAGTACCCGTGATCCGCAAAGCAAGGTACCTGAATCTCCCCTAACCCTCCATCCCTCTATTGACATTTCTTTAATAAAACCATTGAAATGAGACTGTGTTGGTACTGATATCTGTGAAACTCTTCAATGGAACCCCTATGACGGATACGGTGGAACAGACAAGTAACGGCAAGACCCAAATATCTAACCAGCAGCTCCTACGGGGGTAGTGCTATATATATATATATATATATATATATATATATATATATATATACACACACACACAGTATCTCACAAAAGTGAGTACACCCCTCAAATTTTTGTAAATATTCTATTACATCTTTTCATGTGACAAAAATTACACTTTGCTACAATGTAAAGTAGTGAGTGTACAGCTTGTATAACAGTGTAGATTTGCTGTCCCCTCAAAATAACTTAACACACAGCCATTAATGTCTAAACTGCTGGCAACAAACGTGAGTACACCGCTAAGTGAAAATGTCCAAATTGGGCCCAATTTGCCATTTCCCTCCCCGGTGTCATGTGACTCGTTAGTATTACAAGGTCCCAGGTATGCATAGGGAGCAGGTGTGTTAAATTTGGTGTTATCACTCTCACTCTCTCATACTGGTCACTGGAAGTTCAACATGGCACCTCATGGCAAAGAACGCTCTGAGGATCTGAAAAAAAAAAATTGTTGTTCTACATAAAGATGGCCTAGGCCAGGGATATGCAATTAGCGGACCTCCAGTTGTTGCAAAACTACAAGTCCCATCATGCCACTGCCTCTGGGTGTCATGGTTATGGCTGTCAGAGTCTCGCTATGCCTCATGGGACTTGTAGTTTTGCAACAGCTGGAGGTCCGCTAATTGCATATCCCTGGCCTAGGCTATAATAAGATTGGCTAGACCCTGAAACTGAGCTGCAGCACGGTGGCCAAGACCATACGGTGGTTCAACAGGTCAGGTTCCACTCAGAACAGGCCTCGCCATGGTCGACCAAAGAAGTTGAGTGCACGTGCTCAGCGTCATATGCAGAGGTTGTCTTTGGGAAATAGACGTATGAGTGCTGCCAGCATTACTACAGAGGTTGAAGCGGTGGGGAGTCAGCCTGTCAGTGCTCAGACCATACACCGCACACTGCATGATGAGACCAAGATAAACTTATTTGGTTCAGATGGTGTCAAGCGTGTGTGGCGGCAACCAAGTTAGGAGTACAAATACAAATGTGTCTTGCCTACAGTCAAGCATGGTGGTGGGAGTGTCATGGTCTGGGGCTGCATGAGTGCTGGCGGTGTTTTGTCGAGATGGTTCCCCTATCGGATAGGGTCCGGCCTCGACTGCGCAGGCGCAGCGCCTGCGCAGTAGGAGGCAACGAAAATCTCAGAGCCTGAACAGCTGTAGACGGAGCATGCGCAATCAACACGGCGCTCGCTCCCGATGCTAGGGGCTGGATATACACGCCGCTCTCCGCTTGCTCTATACAGCAAGGGGCAGCAAGGGGCGGATACTTTTCTCAAAGGGGCGGATATGGTTAGAAATGCTCGGATCTCAATACAGCAAGGGGCGGATGCTTTTCTCACTACAGCAAGGGGCGGATATGGTTATAAGGGGCCACATGATGGGCAGTGCTTTATGATGGGCAGTGCTTTTCTCAAAGTGGAGGATGTCATATTGAGCAGTGCTTTAGCACTGGCCATCATGCGGCCTCTTATAACCATATCCGCCCCTTGCTGTATTGAAAAAAGCATCCGCCCCTTGCTGTATTGAGATCCAAGCATTTGAGAAAAGCATCAGCCCCTTTCAAAAATGCACTGCCCATCATAATGCATTTCTAACCATATCCGCCCCTTTGAGAAAAGCATCCGCCCCTTGTTGTATAGAGCGAGCGGAAAGTGGCGTGTATAACCAGCCCCGAGCATTGGGAGCGAGCGCCGTGTTGATTGTGCATGCTCCGTCTACAGCTGACGAACAGCTGTCCAGCCTCGGAGATTTCCGTCGGCTTGGATTGCGCCTGCGCGGTCCAGGCTGGACCCTATCCGATAGGGGAACCATATCGTTAGAACACCGGCACTGGGGAATTACAGTTCATTGAGGGAACCATGAATGCCAACATGTACTGTGACATACTGAAGCAGAGCATGATCGCCTCCCTTCAGAGACTGGGCCGGAGGGCAGTATTTCAACATGATAACAACCCCAAACACACCTCCAAGACGACCACTGCTTTTCTACAGAAGCTGAGGGTAAAGGTGATGGACTGGCCAAGCATGTCTCCAGACCTAAACCCTATTGAGCATCTGTGGGGCATCTTCAAATGGAAGGTGGAGGAGCGCAAGGTCTCTAAAATCCACCAGCTCCGTGATGTCGTCATGGAGGAGTGGAAGAGGACTCCAGTGGCAACCTGTGAAGCTCTGGTGAACTCCATGCCCAAGAGGGTTAAAGCAGTGCTGGAAAATAATGGTGGCCACACAAAACATTGACACTTTCTGCCCAATTTGGACATTTTCATCTTAGGAGTTTACTCACTATCAGTGGTATGAACTTTCTTCCTAATTAAGATATATGCTGCCACATTTATAAAGCACAGAGTTCTACAATGTGTACCTGTTGCCTGGCTTAAAAAAATGCAACTCCACAGCCACAAGAGCACATAGGGCGCCTTCCCCTTTTTAGACATGATGGGACTACAACTTAAAAATCCCATGAAAATAGGTGATTTGGAGCAAGATGGCTCATGCTAGTCCACATTCAATAGCAAGTTAGAGGTTCCTTGCGAAAAGTGGAAATTCTATTAAGATGCCCATAACATTGAGCACACCTTACCTTCAGAAGATCAATTTCCTTAATACAATCTTGTCTTGCCTTGGCATCCATCATTTCAAATATCTGTAAAAGATCACATGCTTTTATCAATTATCAGAATTGTATTAAGAGCATATAATAAAAACACTTCTGGGGGCAATTTCATCAGCTTATACGGTACATTCATAAATATTCAGTAATGTAACAGTTTGGAATCAAATGTATTCACACTGTGCCTGTAAATTGGATTAAACACATTGATACAAATTGTTTACATACAAATATACTATCAAACTTAAAAACACAGGCATGGTGGGGTGGGCCCAATGATTTCAAAACACCTTTGTTAGACCATATGTGTTTTAATACAAAAAATAAATAGAAAATAAGTGCAATTTTTTTATTATATCTATTGTGTTTTAATACCACATTTTGTCACAAATATATGAAAATATTTCCTTATATGGTTCCACAGAGCTTTACTTACACATTTTTTTGAAGAAAGAACCACTTTTGTTGGCCAAAGCAGACAATCAGATTGTTACTAGTTTTGATAAGCAGAATCAATGGATAGCCCGTTTTATGTCTTGGGGACTCCAATGGAAATATAGTTCCATTATAAATCCAAATGCGATGTCCATCTTCCTGCTCATTTAAAGTCCCGCCGACCAAACTTTCTCTTTTTCTGTTCAAACTTGGAATGGAGGCCAATTACTTATGGCGCCTTGGACCACATCGTTCGTTCTCTCTTCCTGCTTAATGGACTCTATATGTAAAAGTACTAGGTGACTACAGGAAGAGGAGAGTTGACAGTTATGATGTAGTCTTGTTGGAAGAGGCAAATAATCCCTAATACTGTGGGAAATCTGAACAACTGACGTCCAAACTAACAGTGTCAACCTAGAGCTTAAATATATATTTCAAGTTTCTCAGAGTCTGGCAACCTTGGATCACATATTACCACCCTTCTAGATTCGACGCTGCATTGCTGTCACTATAGGACCCCTCTTGCGCGCACCCCGTGGACCTCCTACTTCCCTCTTCTCTTTTTCCCTCTTCTCCTTCTCCTCTTCTTCTTGTCCTGCCTCCTTTTTTTCTTTTTTCTCTTTTCTCTTTCCCCCTCTTTCTCTCTCTTTCTCCAATTTTTTTATTTTTTTCTTCTTAGGCTCTTACTTGAGGTTTAACCGTTCTATCTTTTCTAGAGGATGCCAACTTTCAGGTTTTATTGTTGTGTATTATACACCCATTCTACAGGTTTACACCCATCCGGGCATGGCCCAGGTTCTGGACCATCCGGTCCTGAGGACTTTTTCATTTATTTTTATCTTGAATATAACATAAGATCACGGCTCATGCTTCCTTCCTGTTGGTGAGGGCTTTCGAGTCCAGATCTACTTTGTATACTGAATGCTATAACACTCTATTGCAAACCTGTACTGTTGATTTAAATGACAATAAACTTTTTTTTTTGTAAAAAAAATATATATTTCATTCATTCCTACATTGTGCACATGAAATTTATAAATAGAGTGCACCACAGAGAAAAGGATTTATTACTAACAATATTTAGCATTGCTTACTATTTTAAAGATGTTTCTAGCCATTAGTCCAGTCTAAGGCACTCCTTACTTTCCTATGGAAGGAATAAAATTACCACACGTGCATCACTATTGCTGTTAGTGGAGGTGATTTGCTTGAGGATAGATTTCCTCCCATCTGTTTATAACTGCACAGCTATGGCCAGCTTAAATAACTTAAATTTTAACTGACTCTGCCACCCATGTTCCTTCCCATTACCACTTCCAGGAGACCAGTGTTTTAACACTGCGGTCTGTGCCCCCATCAACCAGCCCCCTTATTGTGATGTCATCATGTTGCATAGCTAATTGGAAGATTTTGCATCACTTAAGCTACATGCGTTTTTCATAGTTACAGTACATACATAGTCAGGTTGAAAGAAGACACAAGTTCATCTAGTTCAACCAATATAAAACAAAAACAAAAATAAAACAAATAGAAAGTCTCCATATATACAACAAATGGTAATCACCCCAGCCTATTAATGGTGGAGAAGGATCTGGGGGTTTGGTAGATAATAAGCTCAATAATAGCATGCAATGCCAAGCTGTGGTTTCCAAAGTGAGCAAAGTCCTTTCTTGTATTAAAGCGGAGTTCCACCCAAATTTGTAACTTCCACTTAATCCACTCCTCGCCCCCTTACATGCCACATTTGGCATGTAATTTTTTTTGGGGGGAGTGGGGGCTTCAGTAGGAGTGGGACTTCCTGTCCCACTTCCTCCTTCCGCCCTGGGGCCGCATAGGCGATTTGTCATATCGCCTTTTGGCGGCCCCTCCTTGTAGGCGATCACCTGGGACGTGACAGGTCCCAGGCGATCGCCTGTCCACTCAGAGAGAGCTGCGCCGTTCGCACATGCGCAGTGAGTGCCCGGCCGTGAAGCCGAAAGCTGTCACGGTCGGGTGTCCACACTATGAATGGAGGCACCGGCAGAGAAGGGGGGGAGAGGAGCGGAGCTCCGGGCGGCACGTCGCTGGACAGTGGAACAGGTAAGTGTACGTTTATTAAAAGCCAGCAGCTACACTTTTTGTAGCTGCTGACTTTTAATAAACATAAAAAAAGGCTGGAACTCCCCTTTAAGAGAGGTATAGATTCCAGAGAGAGAGATATAATTTTGCCCCTGTGCAAATCATTAATAAGACCTCATCTGGAATATGTAATTCAGTTTTAGACCCCAGTTCACAAAAAGGATATCGGGGAACTGGAGAAAGTGCAGAGAAGGGCAACCAAACTGAAAAGAGGTAGGGATAAGCTTCGAGTTTGAGTCCAACTCATGTTCGACTCGAACATTGTCTGTTCGCCCGTTCGCCGAACAGCGAACAATTTGGGGTGTTTGCAGCAAATTCGAAAAGCCACGGAACACCCTGTAAAAGTCTATGGGAGAAATCTAAAGTGCTAATTTTAAAGGCTTATATGAAAGTTATTGTCATAAAAAGTGTTTGGGGACCCGGGTCCTGCCCCAGGGGACATGTATCAATGCAAAAAAAAGTTTTAAAAATTACTGTTTTTTCAGGAGCAGTGATTTTAATAATGCTTAAAGTGAAACAATAAAAGTGAAATATTCCTTTAAATTTCGTACCTAGGGAGTGTGTATAGTATGCCTGTAAAGTAGCACTTGTTTCCTGTGCTTAGTACTGTCCCTGCACAAAGTGTCATTTCTGAAGGGAAAAAAAGTCATTTAAAAGCACTCGCGGCTATAATGAATTGTCAGCTCCCGGCAACACAGAGAAAAGTCATTGATAAAAAATAAAAAAAAATGTGTTGGGGTCCCCCCGAATTCAATTACCAGGCCCTTCAGGTCTGGTATGGATATTAAGGGGAACCCTGCGTCAAATAAAAAAAAAAAAACGACGTGGGGTTCCCCCCAAATATCCATACCAGACCCTTCAGGTCTGGTATGGATTTTAAGGGGAACTCCACGCCAAATAAAAAAAAAATTGGCGTGGAGTTCCCCCCAAAAATCCATACCAGACCCTTTATCCGAGCACGCAACCTGGCAGGCCGCAGGAAAAGAGGGGGGGACAAGAGAGCACCCCCTCTCCTGAACCGTACCAGGACACATGCCCTCAACATGGGGAGGATGCTTTGGGGGTCTGTGACGGGGACAAGGGATGTTGATGGGGACAAGGGCCTCATCCCCACAACCCTTGCTCGGTGGTTGTGGGGGTCTGCGGGGGGCTTATCGGAATCTGGAAGATCCCTTTAACAAAGGGGACCCCCAGATCCCGGTACATTATACCCCTACCATTTCACAAAGAAAGTGTAAAAAAAAAAAAAAAACACACAGACACCGTTGGGAAAAGCCCTTTATTAACCACTTAACGACCGCTTACTGTACATATACGTCTGCAGAATGGCACCTGGAGGCACAATCACGTACCTGTACGTGCCTGCATTCGTATGGGTGGGGGGTCCGATCGGACCCCCCTCCGGTACAGTGAGCGGTGGTTTTCCGTTCGGAAGCGATCTGTGATGAGGGGGCGGCCATTGGTTTGGCCACCCCCTTGCGATCGCTACCGGTGAATGATATGCTTCCTCTGCTGTGTAAATGTAAACACAGGCAGAGGAAGTGATGTCATCTCTCCTCGTGGCGGTCTTTTCGATCCGACGCGAGGAGAGAAGACATCTCACAGTAAGTGCACCAACAGCCCACTGACACCAGATCACGCAGGCACACTTTTCACCCCCCAGTCACCCCCAGATCACCCCCCAGTGTCACTGATTGCAGTGATAATTTATTTACTGATCACTGCATTTAGTGTCATCTGTGACAGTAAAAAGTTGCAGGGCAGTTAGATTTAGGCCCCTTTAGGTCCAGGGTAGCCCCCTAACCCCCCCTAATAAAGGTCCAACCCCTTGATCACCCCCCAGGTAACCCTTTCACCCCTTATCACCAGCGTCACTAAGCGATCGTTTTTCCGATTGCTGTATTAGTGTCGGTGGTGCCCCTAGGTAGCAAGTTATTTTTTTTAGGTTTGCCGCAGGTTTTTATAGCGTCAGGTACCCCCATATATCATCTAATAAAGGTTTAACCCCTTGATCGCCCCTAGAGTTAACCCTTTCACCAGTGATCACTGTATAAGTGTCACTGGTTAGCCAGTTAGTTATTTAGTTATTTAGGTTACCCGTCAGGTTTTTATATATCGTCAGGTACCCCATATATTACCTAATAAAGGTTTTAACCCCCTGATTGCCCCTAGTTAACCCTTTCACCAGCGATCACCGTATAAGTGTTACGGGTGACACTGGTTGGTTAGTTTGCTTTTTATAGCATCAGGGCACCCGCCGTATATAACCCAATAAAGATTTAACCCCCTGATCGCCCGGCGGGTGATATCAATTAGGTTTTAGCGTCAGAGAGGTTCTGCGTCGCCCCAGGCAGCGTTAGGTTAGTGCCAGTAACGCTAACACCCACGCGGAAAGCATACACCTCCCTTAGTGGTATAGTATCTGAACAGATCAATATCTGATCTGATCAGATCTATACTAGCGTCCCCAGCGGTTTAGGGTTCCCAAAAACGCAGTGTTAGCGGGATCAGCCCAGATACCTGCTAGCACCTGCGTTTAGCCCCTCCACCCAGCCCAGCCCACCCAAGTGCAGTATCGATCAATCACTGTCACTTACCAAACACAACACACATAACTGCAGCGTTCGCAGAGTCAGGCCTGATCCCTGCGATCGCTAACAGTTTTTTTTGTAGCGTTTGATATATTTGCTGACGACAGTCAGGTGCTTTTTTACCTGTGAATCTTACTAGTGTACCACTAAATTTAGAGCCCAAAATGGCAAATCGAAGGTACACTAGTAAAGAGGCCTACGAGATTCTGAGCATGACAGATAGTGAAGAGGAGGTCACGTATCTGTCAGATTCAGGCTCAGAATACCTTCCCGTAGAAGATAGCGGCTCCATGTCAGATAGCTCTGACGACGAAGGTGAGGTCCCTGCTAAGGTCAGGCGCACCCGATCCCGATCTTCTGAGGTTGTTGAGGAGCAAGAACCGCAGGGCTCTCGTATCATGGAGCAGAGTAGTACTAGCGCCGCTATTCCTTCTGGTGAACTGGCAAGCACCAGCGGCCTAGTACAGCCTGGGCGTACATCCAGCACTGCAGTATCACTTGGTGACGTGGCGAGTTCCATAAGTGCAGTTCAAGCTGGCGAGGTGGCAAGCACAAGTAGTGTCCCGCTGCCACCAAGAAGAAGACAAAGGCAGGCCTGTCGTGCCCATAGTACCCTTCCTGCAGAATTCGCCTATCCTGATTGGGTCCCCACCACTTCTGCAGAACCCGTACTTCCCCCATTCACTGCCCAACCCGGTACTCAGATGAAAACAGCTGATTTTATGCCACTTGATTTTTATTCACTGTTTTTCACGGAAGATCTCTATAGATCTATTGTGGACCAGAGTAATTTATATGCTGGTCAATTCATCGCCGCTAATCCCCAGTTGCCTTCCATTGCCAGAGATTGGAAACCAATTACGGTTTCCGAATTTAAGACCTTTCTGGCCCTTTACCTCAACATGGGCACACATAAAATTTCGTCAATGCGTGTTTACTGGTCCACGCACCCAATTGACCACATGCCCGTGTTCTCTGCCTCCATTCCCAGGAAAAGATACGAGCAGATCTTGCGGTTCATGCACTTCAACGACAATGAACTTTGTCGTCCACGTGGAGACCCTGAATACAAAATTTGGCCCCTCATAAACCACTTCAACAAACGTTTTGCAGCCTTGTTTATTCCCAATCAAGTTGTCTGCGTTGATGAGTCCCTGATTAAATTTTCTGGCCGCTTGTCTTTCAAGCAGTACCTTCCCAGCAAGCGTGCCAGATACGGGGTCAAGCTCTATAAGTTCTGTGACAGGGCAACAGGCTATGTATGGAGCTTTACGGTTTATGAGGGAAAAGATAGTCAGCTAGACCCGGAGAACTTCCCAGATTACATAGGGAGCGCTGGCAAGATAGTGTGGAACTTGGTGTCACCCTTATTCGGAAAGGGGTACCACTTGTATGTGGACAATTATTACACGAGCGTGCCACTGTTTAGTCACTTGTTTGATCATCAGATTGGAGCATGTGGCACCGTGCAACCTAATCGCCGGGGCTTTCCCCAGGGGCTTGTAGATTCCTGTTTTAGGCTGTGGGAGAGAGCCTGCTTGAAGTGTAATCATTTGCTCGCTGTGAAGTGGAGGGACAATAAGAATGTTTTCCTTCTTACCTTCCTTCATGCAGACACGACAGTCCAAATTCGTGCGGCGACTGGTGTTGTGGAGAAACCCCTCTGTGTCCACGAATATAACCAAAATATGGGAGGGCTGGACCTCAACGACCAGTTGTTGGCGCCGTATCACATTGCAGGTAAGGCGAGACGCTGGTACAAAAAAGTGTCTCTATCCTTATTCCAATTGGCTTTGCTGAACGCTCATGTGCTATACAGAGCTTCAGGCGGAACTTTATCTCTCCTAAAATTCCAGGATGAGATAGTCACAGAACTCCTGTATCCAGGCGGATCTGCACCTCACCATCCCCTACCAAATGCAGTAAGCCGGCTGCAAGAGAGGCATTTTCCTTATGTCCTCGAGAGTACCCCTACCCAACGAGCCCCCCAAAAAAGATGTTGTGTCTGTAGCAAGCGCGGATTTAGGCGTGACACCCGTTATTTTTGTCCACTCTGTCCTGACAATCCTGGTCTGTGCATTGGTAAATGTTTTGAACGCTACCACAAAAAAGTGAAGTTTTAGCGTAGGGTACAGCATTTCACAGACTAGGACCCACTTACACAGGGTCTCCCAAGATGCCATCGCATTTTGAGAGACCCAAACCGTTACAGTTGTGTAAAAAAAAAGTGTAAAAAAAAAAAAATGTAAAAAAACAAAACATAAAAAAAATATAATAAAAAAAAACTAAAATAGTTGTCGTTTTATTGTTCTCTCTCTCTCTCTCTCTCTATTTTCTCTCTATTGTTCTGCTCTTTTTTACTGTATTCTATTCTGCAATGTTTTATCATGCTTGCTTTTCAGGTATGTAGTATTTTTCGCACCATAAGACGCACCTGACCATAAGACGCACCTAGGTTTTAGAGGAGGAAAAACAAAAAAAAAAATCTGAACCAAATGGTGTACTCAAATATTTTCAAGTACCCATAGAAAATGCAGAGTGACCGTTGCTACAAACGCAGTCTTACCTGATGTTATCACTTCCGCTTTCCTCTGTCTCAGGAATCAGCCCGGAAGATCGCCCGTCACCCACGGGGGGTTTGGAAGTCTGTCCCCCGCTCTCCTGCCTCTCTTCTGGTGGTGGCGGCGTGAAGTGATGCGAGCGACGGCTGGGGGCGGTGCCAGCGGGCGGTGCCAGCGGGCACAGCCATACTGCATGCTATATAAATAAATTGCCCAGAGTTCTGCTTTAACATATGACTGTCGTATGGTATCTGATTTACGGTAGATTGCCCATGGCCAGCCATATGCCTTGACCCTGAGGCCTATAAGACACACTTTTTATCCCCTCTTTCTGTCCAAAACCAAAGCAAACATTTATCCTTGAGTTTTGGTGCTGCAGCTGAGCAGAGCCCACACATGCCCCATCCCACCACCCACCACTGTGCTGTGTGGGCTCTGTTCTGCACATAGACCTGTGGGGGCACTGCTCATTAGACCTGTGTGGGCTCTGCTCATTAGACCTGTGTGGGCTCTGCAGCTGGCCAATCACGATGATTGCTGGCAGGGCCAGATTAAGAACATCATGGGCCTGGTGCTGAGGATTTTGGTGGGCCTTTTATAAATAATAAATAAATAAATATGCAAACAATTTTTTGTTATAACAAATTAAATTAAAGAGAGAGAGGGAGGATGAGAGAGAGGGAGAGAGAGAGAGAGAGAGGATGAGAGAGAGGATGAGAGAGGAGTGAGGGGTAAGGGAGGGAGGATGAGAGAGAAAGGGGGGATGAGAGAGAGAGGATGCGCATGAGCATGCGTGGGAATGACATCAACGCAGCCCAGCCAAGGTAAGTAACCGAAGGCACAGAACCCAGAAGGAAGACCGGGTGAAAATGGAAGCACCCAGGACCCACCGGATTGATCACAGTGCAGTGATCGGACGGTATAAACCTGGGAAGTATGTGCAGGTAATGGAGAGGAATGTGGAGGGTCTAGCAGTGGGCACTATGTACAGGAGAGGAGTGTGGAGGGTATGGCAGTGGGCAGCATGCACAGCAGAGGAGTGTGGAGGGTATGACAGAGGGTGGTATGTACCAGAGAGGAGTGTGGAGGGTATGAAAGTGGGCAGTATGTACAGAAGAGGAGTGTGGAGAGTATGACAGTGGGCAGTATGTACAGGAAAGGAATGTGGAGGGTATGATGGGGGTGGTATGTACAGGAGAGGAATGTGGAGCGAAAGATAGTTGGCAGTATGTACAGGAGAGGAGTGTGAAGGGTAAGGTTAGGTTACAGTATGTACAGGAGAGGAGTGTGGAGGGTAAGGTTGGGTTACAGTATGTACAGGAGAGGAGTGTGGATGGTATGATAGTGGGCAGTATGTACAGGAGAGGGGTGTGGAGGGTATAATGGGGGCAGTATGTACAGGAGAGGAGTGTGGAGGGTATGATAGTGGGCAGTATGTACAGGAGAGGAGTGTGGAGGGTATGACAGTCGGCACTATGTACAATAGAGGAGTTTATGAATGTGGGCAGTATGTACAGGAGAGGAGTGTGGAGGGTATGACAGTGAGCAGTATGTACAGGAGAGGAGTGTAGACAGTATGATACTGAGCAGTATGTACATTAAATGAGTATGGAGGGTAAGACAGTGAGCAGTATGTACAGGAGAAGAGTGTGGAGGGTATGACAGTGGGCAGTATGTACAGGAGAGGAGTGGGGAGGGTATGACAATAGGCAGTATGTACAGGAAAGGAATGTGGAGGGTATGAGAGCGAGCAGTATGTAAAGGAGAGGAGTGTGGAGGGTATGACAGCCGGCACTATGTACAATAGAGGAGTTTATGAAAGTGGGCAGTATGTACAGGAGAGGAGTGTGGAGGGTAAGACAGTGAGCAGTATGTACAGAAGAAAAGTGTAGAGGGTATGACAGTGGGCACTATGTATAGGAGAGAAGTGTGGAGGGTATGACAGTGAAGAGTGGGGAGGATATGACAGTGGGCAGTATGTACAGGATAGAGGTGTGGAGGGTATAACAGTGGGCACTATGTATAGAAGAGAAGTGTAGAGGGTATGACAGTGGGCAGTATATACAGGAAAGGAATGTGGAGGGTATAATTGGGGCAGTATGTACAGGAGAGGAATGTGGAGAGAAAGATAGTTGGCAGTATGTACAGGAGAGGAGTGTGAAGAGTAAGGTTAGGTTACAGTATGTACAGGAGAGGAGTGTGGAGGGTAAGGTTGGGTTACAGTATGTACAGGAGAGGAGTGTGGATGGTATGATAGTGGGCAGTATGTACAGGAGAGGGGTGTGGAGGGTATAATGGGGGCAGTATGTACAGGAGAGGAGTGTGGAGGGTATGACAGTGGGCAGTATGTACAGGAGAGGAGTGGGGTGGGTATGACAATAGGCAGTATGTACAGGAAAGGAATGTGGAGGGTATGAGAGCGAGCAGTATGTAAAGGAGAGGAGTGTGGAGGGTATGACAGCCGGCACTATGTACAATAGAGGAGTTTATGAAAGTGGGCAGTATGTACAGGACAGGAGTGTGGACGATATGATACTGAGCAGTATGTACATGAGATGAGTGTGGAGGGTAAGACAGTGAGCAGTATGTACAGAAGAGAAGTGTAGAGGGTATGACAGTGGGCACTATGTATAGGAGAGAAGTGTGGAGGGTATGACAGTGAAGAGTGGGGAGGATATGACAGTGGGCAGTATGTACAGGATAGAGGTGTGGAGGGTATAACAGTGGGCACTATGTATAGAAGAGAAGTGTAGAGGGTATGACAGTGGGCAGTATATACAGGAAAGGAATGTGGAGGGTATGATTGGGGCAGTATGAACAGGAGAGGAATGTGGAGAGAAAGATAGTTGGCAGTATGTACAGGAGAGGAGTGTGAAGGGTAAGGTTAGGTTACAGTATGTAAAGGATAGGAGTGTGGAGGGTAAGGTTGGGTTACAGTATGTACAGGAGAGGAGTGTGGATGGTATGATAGTGGGCAGTATGTACAGGAGAGGGGTGTGGAGGGTATAATGGGGGCAGTATGTACAGGAGAGGAGTGTGGAGGGTATGATAGTGGGCAGTATGCACAGGAGAGGAGTGTGGAGGGTATGACAGTCGGCACTATGTACAATAGAGGAGTTTATGAATGTGGGCAGTATGTACAGGAGAGGAGTGTGGAGGGTATGACAGTGAGAAGTATGTACAGGAGAGGAGTGTAGACAGTATGATACTGAGCAGTAGGTACATTAAATGAGTGTGGAGGGTAAGACAGTGAGCAGTATGTACAGGAGAAGAGTGTGGAGGGTATGACAGTGGGCACTATGTATAGGAGAGGATTGTGGAGGGTATGACAGTGAGCTGTATGTACAGGAGAGGAGTGTGCAAAGTACTACAGTGGGCACTATGTACAGGAGAGACGTGTATGACAACAAGCACAATGTACAGGAGAGGAGTGTGTAGGGTATGACAGTGGGCACTATGTATAGGAGAGAAGTGTGGAGGGTATGACAGTGAGCAGTATGTACAGGAGAGAAGTGTGGAGAGTGAGGAAGATGAAGGGAATCTGGGAAGGAAAAATGTAAAGGTTTGTGGAAGGATGATTAGGGACTGCGTAGTGGTTAAGCGGACCATACATGGATTGAAATTACGCCAATTAAGCAGAGACCAGCCATAGTCGATCTATGTATGGGCTAGCTGGTTTTTCACAAGTCAATCTATTATCTGACTTGAGTACAACCAGCCTGTCAGGTTTTTCCCAAAACAATCAGTGCTGCCAGCTATAGTTAGCAACACTGATCATTGTATTCGCAGGCAGAACACAATAACACTGCAGGAGTGATTCCCCCATCCACAGGTCAGCAGGTGAGAGGGTGTGTGGGGACAGGCTGGGGAGAGATACTAGTCAGTGGCTGGGTAGGCCCTGGCTAGTATCAGAGCCAGATACACACAGGTTACATACGCCACGATCGTTAGAGCGAGAACAATATCTCTAGCACTAGACCTCCTCTGTAACTCTAAACATGTAACCTGTAAAAAAAATGAAAGCATCGCTTAGTATACGAAAAAAATCGTGCTAACTTTAGTGTTTTTTTTTTTTATGAATGAAACAGTTTCTTTCCAAAAAAAACACGTTTGAAAAATTTCTGCGCAAATACCGTGTAACATAAAAAGTTGCAAAGACCACCATTTTATTCCATAGGGTGTCTGCTAAAACAATATATATAATGTTTGGGGGTTCTGAGTAATTTTCTAGCAAAAAACAAATGATGATTTTTACATGTAGGAGAGAAATGTCAGAATTGGCCTGGGTGGCAAGGGGTTAATTACTATAAGACCCCTTTCACACTGAGGGCGTTTTGCAGGCGCTATAGCGTTAAAAATGGCGCCTGCAATCTGCCCTTAAACAGCTGCTCTATTCACTCCAGTGTGAAAGCCCGAGGGCTTTCACACTAGAGCGGTGCGCTGGCAGGGCGTCAGAAAAAGTCCTGCCAGCAACTTCTTTGGAGCGCATTAGGAGCGGTGAAATCAATGGGCAGCACCGCCGTACCGCCGGCAATACGCCGCTGTAGCGGCGCATCTCGGGCGGTTTTTACCCTTCCTCGGTCGCTAGCGGGGGTTAAAAGCGCCCCGCTAGCGGCCGAAATGTGCCACAAATCCGACGGTAAAATAGCAGCGCTTTACCGCTATTTTACCGCCAACGCTCGGAGCGGCATAGTGTGAAAGCAGTCTTAGTAACATACAAATAATTATTATAAGCACTGTGAGCTCATCCTCTCTGCTGCAGAGTGTGTCAGCTTGTATTTAAACTGGCCGTTCTGTATATAGCTTCTGACAGGCTGCGCAAGCAGCCCCGTATCTCCGGAACCATAAATGATAGCAGCCCCATATTTTGATCAGTGGTGGGGTGGGTCTTCATCTAAATACCCCCCAAATATGGAGTCTCTGTGGGCCCTGGTCGCCGAGCTACAATCCTCGAAGTCGATCTATTTTTTTTGAGATTTTTTTTTAGATTTTTTTTTTTTGGGCAAATGGGCCTATCTTGGGGAAGGGGCCTGGAGCTGCAGCTCCAATAGCCCCTATGTTAATCCGGCCCTGATTGCTGGCACTGGTCGGCATGAGCAGCTCGTCCACGTGTCCCCTCACAGCCGCCCTCCGGATGCTGCTAAGCGAACTTCCTGACACGGATGCCGCGCTGCACGCTGAGTAGCCCACACCGAGCTCCGCTCACCTTAGCCCGCGCCACCGTCCGTCCAGTCCTCCGCTGACGTCACCCCGAAGCTGAGTGACGAGACAAGGGGGAGGAGCCGCCAATAGTGGGCGGGAACGTGAGATCGGCGTGACGTCTAGATGGCCAGAAGGGATGTACACTGTACAGAGTTTGAGACGAGGATGGCGGAGGTGAGTGCGGGGCAGTAAAAAGGACACAGTCTGTCATTATGTGCTGTCTGTTCTCAGCAGTCATGTGATCTGACATGGTCTCCTAGGTGACAGCTGTCACCTCCATCCTCTGTACATGTATGTTGTCTGTATGACAGGTTATCCTCACTGTACTCCATGTGGAGTGTGTATGACAGGGGGCGGTGCAGGGGGCGGTGCCGGCGGCGGCGGGGGGGCAGTCTATTCGCACCATAAGACGCAGGGACATTTTCCCCCATGTTTCTGGTGGAAAAAAGTGCGTCTTATAGTCCGAAAAATACGGTAACTTTTTGTTTTCAGGTGCGCCATTCAGCTGCAGCGCGCATTTATTTATCTTGACAGCAACAGCGTTTGCTCCAACGATACATAAAGCCTTGACTCCAGTGCTGTAGGAGGTGATTTCACCACCACAGTAAAAAAAAAAGAGCATATATGCCGAAGCATGGGGCAGCAGGGGCGGAGGAGCGATTTTGCTCCTAATGCCGCGTACATAAGGTCAAAATTCCGACGGAGGCTTGCCCGTGGAAAAGTCTGACCGTATGTACGCGGCATAACCTTTTATGCCGCGTACATACGGTCGAAATTCCGACGAAGGCTTGCCGTGGAAAAGTCAGACCGTGTGTACGTGGCATAACTTTTTTGCGGGAGGATGCCCCCATGCTTCGGCATATATATATTTTAGGCACAGGTTGCGTTAAAAATTTTTTTTTTTTTTTTACAATTTTTTTTTTGCTATTTGCTTTGCAGGTATGGTATGGTAAGGTCTTACTGTTATACTGTAATGTTACTTTGTTTTAATGTTAACCATCATTTGCTTAGCAGGTACGCAATTCAGTTGCAGCGCGGATTCATTTATCTTGACATCAACAGCGTTTGCTCCCACGATACATAAAGCCGTGACTCCAACGCTGTAGGAGGTGATTTCACCACCACAGTTAAAAAAAAGAGCATATATGCCGAAGCATGGGGGCAGCAGGGGCGGAGGTGCGATTTTGCTCCTAATGCCGCATACATACGGTCGAAATTCCGATGGAGGCTTGCCCGTGGAAAAGCCCGACCGTGTGTACGTGGCATAACCTTTTATGCCGCGTACATACGGTCGAAATTCCGATGGAGACTTGCCCGTGGAAAAGTCTGACCGTGTGTAAGCGGCATAACTTTTTTGCGGGAGGATGCCCCCATGCTTCGGCATATATAAATGGTGCATGTATGCCCATCATTAGAAGTGGGTGGATGAAGGGAGGTATACTAATGGTGGGCATACCCACCGATCAATCTCTTTTTTTCGTTTAGCCAACAGGCTGCATGAAAAAAAAAGATTACAATACATGTTCAACAAGGACCAGCAATGTACTGGTATGTTGCTGGACTTTGAATGGTTATACCAGAATGATGCCTGTGGGTTTTAGGTATCATCTTGGTATCATTATTTTCAGCCAGCGGTCGGCTTTCATGTAAAAGCAATTCTAGCAGATAATTAGCCTCTAGACTGCTTTTACAAGCAGTGGGAGGGAATGTCCCCCCCGGATATAAACAGCGCCATTGGGAAATTGGGAAAGCATTTTATCACACCGATCTTGGTGTGGTCAGATGCTTTGAGGGCAGAGGAAAGATCTGGGGTCTAACCCCCCAATTTTTTTTCAAAAAAAGAGTACCTGTCATTACCTATTGCTATCATAGGGGCTATTTACATTCCCTGAGATAACAATAAAAATGGTAAAAAAAAATAAAATAAAAAAAATGGAAGGAACAGTTTAAAAATAAAATAAAAAAGCAAAATAAATAATAAAAAAATAAATAAAAAAAATAGCACCCCTGTCCCCCCCTGCTCTTGCGCAAAGGCGAACGCAAGCGTTGGTCTAGCGTCATATGTAAACAGCAATTGCACCATGCATGTGAGGTATCACCGCAAAGGTTAGATCGAGGGCAGTCATTTTAGCAGTAGACCTCCTCTGTAAATCTAATATGGTAACCTGTAAAGGCTTTTAAAGGCTTTTAAAAATGTATGTAGTTTGACGCCGCTGCGCGTTTGTGCGCAATTTTAAAGCATGTCGTGTTTGCTATCCATGTACTCGGCCTAAGATCATATTTTTTATTTCATCAAACATTTGGGCAATATAGTGTGTTTTAGTGCATTAAAAATAAAAAAAAGTGTGTTTTTTCCCCCAAAAATGCATTTGAAAAATCGCTGCGCAAATACTGTGTGGAAAAAAAAATGCAACACCCACTATTTTAATCTGTAGGGCCTTTGCTTTAAAAAAATATATAATGTTTGGGGGTTCAACGTAATTTTCTTGCAAAAAAAAAAAAGTTTTCATGTAAACAAAAAGTTTCAGAAAGGGCTTTTGTCTTCAAGTGGTTAGAAGAGTGAATGATGGAATGATGTGTGACATAAGCTTCCTAATGTTGTGCATAAAATGCCAGGACAGTTCAAAACCCCCACAAATTAACCTATTTTGGAAAGTAGACACCCCAAGCTATTTGCTGAGAGGCATCTTGAGCCCATTGAATATTTTTTTTTGTCCCAAGTGATTGAATAATGACAAAAAGAAAAAAAAATGTACAAAAAGTTGTCACTAAATGATATATTGCTCAAACATGCCATGGTTATATGTGGAATTGCACCCCAAAATACATTCTGTTACTTCTCCTGAGTACGGGGATACCACATGTGTGAGACTTTTTGGGAGCCTAGCCGCGTACGGGACCCCAAAAACCAAGCACCGCCTTCAGGCTTTCTAAGGGTGTAAATTTTTGATTTCACTCCTCACTGCCTATCACAGTTTCGGAGGCCATGGAATGCTCAGATGGCACAAAACCCCCCAAATGACCCAATTTTGGAAAGTAGACACCCCAAGATATTTGCTGAGAGTTATGGTGAGTATTTTGCAGATCTCGCTTTTTGACACAAAGTTTTGAAAAAAAAAATGTCTTTCTTAATTTTCAAAAACAAATGAGAGCTGTAAAATACTCACCATGCCTCTCAGCAAATAGCTTGTGGTGTCTACTTACCAAAATGGGGTCATTTGGGGGGGGTTTTGTGCTATCTTGGCATTTTATGGCCTTCAAAACTGTGATAGGTAGTGAGGAGTGAAATCAAAAATTTACGCCCTTAGAAATCCTGAAGGCGGTGCTTGGATTTCGGGGTCCCGTACGTGGCTAGGCTCCTAAAAAGTCCCACACATATGGTATCTCCGTACTCAGGAGAAGCAGCAAAATTTATTTTGGGGTGCAATTCCACATATAACCATGGCATGTGTGAGTAATATATCATTTAGTGACAACTTTTTGTACATTTTTTTTTTCTTATTATTCAATCACTTGGGACAAAAAAAATATTCAATGGGCTCAACATGCCTCTCAGCAATTTCCTTGGGGTGTCTACTTTCCAAAATGGGGTCATTTGGGGGGAGGTTTGTGCCATCTTGGCATTTTATGGCCTTCAAAAATGTGATAGGTAGTAATAGGTAGTGAGGAGTGAAATCAAAAATTTATGCCCTTAGAAATCTTGAAGGCGGTGCTTTGTTTTTGGGCTCCCGTACGCGGCTAGGCTCCCAAAAAGTCCCACACATGTGGTATCCCGTACTCAGGAGAAGCGGCAGAATGTATTTTGGGGTGTAATTCCACATATGCCCATGGCATGTGTGAGCAATATATAATTTAGTGACAACTTTGTGCAAAAAAAAAAAGTTTGTCATATTCCCGCAACTTGTGGCAAAATATAAAATATTCCATGGACTCAACATGCCTCTTAGCAAATAGATTGGGGTGTCTACTTTCCAAAATGGGGTCATTTGGGGGGTTTTGTGCTATTTTGGCATTTTATGGCCTTCGAAACTGTGATAGGTAGTGAGGAGTGAAATCAAAAATTTGCGCCCTTAGAAATCTTGAAGGCGGTGATTGGTTTTCGGGGTCCCGTACGCAGCTAGGCTCCCAAAAAGTCCCACACATGTGGTATCCCAGTGCTCGGGAGAAGCAGCAAAATTGATTTTGGGGTGTAATTC
This sequence comes from Rana muscosa, assembly GCA_029206835.1. Taxonomy (NCBI): domain Eukaryota; kingdom Metazoa; phylum Chordata; class Amphibia; order Anura; family Ranidae; genus Rana; species Rana muscosa. Next base: position 272,341,258 of record CM055125.1, on the reverse strand, counting down.
CACATATAACCATGGTATGTGTGAGCAATATATCATTTAGTGACAACTTTTTGTAATTTTTAATTTTTTTGTCATTATTCAATCACTTGGGACAAAAAAAAAAATATTCAATGGGCTCAACATGCCTCTCAGCAATTTCCTTGGGGTGTCTACTTTCCAAAATGGGGTCATTTGGGGGGGTTTGTACTGCCCTGCCATTTTAGCACCTCAAGAAATGAGATAGGCAGTCATAAATTAAAAGCTGTGTAAATTCCAGAAAATGTACCCTAGTTTGTAGACGCTATAACTTTTGCGCAAACCAATAAATATACGCTTATTGACATTTTTTTTACTAAAGACATGTGGCTAAATACATTTTGGCCTAAATGTATGACTAAAATTGAGTTTATTCGATTTTTCTTATAACAAAAAGTAGAAAATATCATTTTTTTTCAAAATTTTCAGTCTTTTTCCCTTTATATCGCGAAAAAAAAAAATCGCAGAGGCAATCAAATACCATTTTAAAAAAACGTTATTTGTGGGAAGAAAAGAACGCAAATTTTGTTTGGGCACAACATTGCATTTCCGCACAATTTCCAGTTAAAGCAGCGCAGTGCCAAATTGTGAAATCACCTCTGGTCATTATGGTCCGTATTGGTCCGGTCCTTAAGTGGTTAAAAAAAAAAAGATTCCAGCGGTGGTAATCCACTCTCGGGGTCCAGTGATGGATGATCTCTCCTCTCCGGGGTCCAGCGATGGATGATCTCTCCTCTCCGGGGTCCAGCGATGAATGATCTCTCCTCTCCAGGTCCAGGCTCCAACGATGAGATGTCCAGTGCAGCGAGGAACAGCAAGCATCCTGTCTCCACCGGAGACACCCCGGGAATCCTGGCAGCCTGACAAGTGGATTACCACCGCTGGAATCTTTTTAAAAATTTTTTAATTTTTAATAAAGTACTTTTCCCAACGGTGTCTGTGTGTTTTTTTAATTTTTTTTTACACTTTCTTTGTGAAATGGTAGGGGTACAATGTACCCCTTACCAATTCACATAGGGGGGGGGGCGGGATCTGGGGGTCTTCCAGATTCCGATAAGCCCCCAGACCGCAGACCCCCACAACCACCGGGCAAGGGTTGTGTGGATGAGGTCCTTGTTCCCATCAACATGGTCACAGACCCCCAAAGCATCCTCCCCATATTGAGGGCATGTGGCCTGGTACGGTTCAGGAGGGGGAGGCGCTCGCTCGTCCCCCCTCTTTTCCTGCGGCCTGCCAGGTTGCGTGCTCGGATAAAAGGTCTGGTATGGATTTTTGGGGGGAACTCAACGCCATATTTTATTTTTTATTTGGCAAGGAGTTCCCCTTAAAATCCATACCGGATATTTGGGGGGAACCCCACGTCATTTTTTTTTAAATTTGACGCAGCGTTCCCCTTAATACCCATACCAGACCTGAAGGACCTGGTAATTGAATTTGGGGGGACCCCCACGCATTTTTATTTTTTTTAATCAATGACTTTTCTCGGTATTGCCGGGAGCCGACAATTCATTATAGCCGCGAGTGCTTTTAAATGATTTTTGTGCAGGTTCTAAGCACGGGAAACAAGCGCTACTTTACAGGCATACTATAAACACCCCCTAGGTACAAAATTTAAAATAATATTTCACTTTCATTGTTTCACTTTAAGCATTATTAAAATCACTGCTCCCGAAAAATCGACCATTTTTAAAACTGTTTTTTGCATTGATACATGTCCCCTGGGGCAGGACCCGGGTCCCCAAACACTTTTTATGGCAATAACTTGCATATAAGCCTTTAAAATTAGCACTTTCGATTTTTCATGTTCTAGTCCCACAGACTTTAACGGTGTTCGGATGTTCGAACAAATTTATTGCCTGTTCGCATGTTCTGGTGCGAACCGAACTGGGGGGTGTTCGGGTCATCCCTAATAAGAGCCATGGAGGAGCTCAGCTATGAGGAAAGATTAGAGGAACTGAATTTATTCTCTCTTGAGAAGAGGAGAATAAGGGGGGATATGATTAACATGTACACATACATAAGGTGTCCATATAGTGAACTTGGTGTTGAGTTATTCACCTGAAGGCCATCATAGAGGACAAGGGGGCACTCTTTACATCTAGAGGAAAAGAGATTTAATCTCCAAATACGGAAAGGTTTCTTCACAGTAAGAGCTGTGAAAATGTGGAATAGACTCCCTCAAGATCTGGTTATGGCCAGCTCAGTAGATTGCTTTTAAAAAAGGCTTGGATTATTTCCTAATTGAATATAATATAACTGGTACTAACATTTGTAGGTAAAGTTGATCCAGGAAATATCTGATTGCCTCTCGGGTATCAGGAAGGATTTTTTTTCCCCTGCTGGAGCAAATTGAACCATGCTATGCTAGGGTGTTTTGTCTTCCTCTGGATCAATTGTGGGTATTGGATTGTTTATATGGGATTGTGTGATGTATTTTTCCCCATTTTATTGATTGAACTGGATGGACTTTTTTTTCAACCAGACTATGTATCTATGTAACTATAACTAGCCTTTGCAACAAGGAGCATGGAAGGGCAACGCATGTAAAAAAACACACAAAAATTCCCAGCTCACTTACCAGCCAGCCTGCAACAAACTGAATTGACTCTGTCTAACAGTTCACGTTAAAAACAAGGGGTTCAGTTTCCACACATTTTCAAATATATGCGTAAGCTGCAGCGGTCACCTCACTATACTACCTATACTATCACTACCTCACCATACTACATACTATACTACTTGGTATACATATAGTACTATACACTACTTGGATGGGGATTCTGCATCCAATTCACAATAGTGTGAACCCGGCCTTAGATTCATTTTTTTATTTGCTGAAAAAATTGTTAGACTGGGTGGATAGGTATAATTTGTAGAGTAGGGATCCCTAGACCACAAGGGTATTTAAGCAGGTCTCAGTTCACACTTGTGCGTGGTGCGAGATCGCATGTGATTTGCCCCGCACTGCAGTGCAAATCAAATGCTATGTCAGTGCAATGTGATTTCAGCCATACAGATAGTATGGCTGATATTGCATCGCATTCGGACCAAACTCGTGCAGGACCCTTTTTTTTGGTCCGCACCAGAATCGGATTGCATGGGTGTCCGAACTGTCAGTTCGCAGTGCGATATGCAAGCTGAAATGGGGGTGTCATTAACACTCCCAGCAGTTCGCATATGGCAGTGTGAACATGCCGTGCGAGTCAGGTGCGATGCGGGAACCCACAGTAGATTCGCATGGTTCCCGCATAGCACAAGTGTGAACCGAGCCATAAGGTCTTTATTGTTGAGAAGCTTTATTGTAATTTCTACCCTTTGACCTCATGCCCTCTTTTTGCCAGTGTTACCCACTACAAGCATTTCTAACCACAAATGTTCAGATGTTATCTAGCTAAGTAATGTACAATATTACGGTAAATGAAAAGTAACTAGGTTTGAAATTGTACAGTTGTCCATGTTTTTGTCACTTCTGCCAATAATAATCTCTTACTACAGTAATAGCTCGTTTTCTGGCTCATTGGCTTTCTGTAAAACCATCCACACTTTATAAAACCACCATGGCTCCATTTTAAAACATTCTAACACTTCAGAACACCCACTTTATTAAAAGGTAATGGGAATGCCAGCTTAAAAGCAATCTGCAGGCTCCTGGTAAACGTGATTGAATTTTTACATCCACTACCAAGAAGTGAAAACAGCTTGTAAACTCCTCATATAGGATTAGCAGATGGACCGAGGTCAACAGGAAGAGCTGCTAACAGTCCAGTTTGTTAGCTTTGTATGTTATATTAGAGCCCCATTCTTGCTACGTATTCATAGGTTAGTTATGACATAGAGAATAAATAGTATAGTGGGTTTTTACATGTTTTATTCATAGTTTTTTTGCAATAGTTATGGCTGATACCGGGTACACACGATCATTATTCACGGCGGTTAAAAAACCGCCGTGAATAATGTCATTAAAAACGAGGGAACGGCTTGTTCCCCACACACGGTCGTTTTTCACGTCGTTTTTTCTCTTGTCGAGAAAAACGACCGTCTGTGGGCTCCGCGGCAGTGTTTCCCTATGGGAAACACTGCCGCGGAAAACATGTAGAAAAAAACGACGAGAAAAATTAGAACATGTTCTAATTTTTCATCGTCGTTTTTAATGCCGTTTTTCTCGTCGAAAAAAACGACAGAAAGCCCACAGACTATCGTTTTTCTCGTCGAATGGGAAAAATTTCGTTTTTCTCGACGAGAAAAACGGCCGTGTGTACGCGGCATAAGAGTCAAAATAGGACTGTGGAAAATACATTATATTTTTTATTCAGGTAAATATAAAATATTGTATATGAAAAACATTATGCTTTTTTAAACATGTTTCTCTTTACCTCCTTCTAGTTGTTTACATATCTCAGTAGTTAAGGTTTAAATTCAATCCCCCTCCCGACCCCCACAGAGCTTCCACCAAGGTTTCAAAGATAGACGTGTTTCTTGGAAAAAAACTTCTTCTGTGTGCTGCCATAGTAAAGCCCTGTACACACGGGCAGGAATCCCGTCAGGAAAAAAAACGTTGGTTTTCCTGACGAGATTCCTGGCAAGCTTTTCTTGCAAAGCCGTGCATACAGACAGCCATTCAAAAGGACCGCCGTTCTTTTGAATGGCAAGAACGCGGTGACGACATCGACTATGACGAGCATGCGCTCGTCACATTCGATCCGTCGCCGCCATCTTGCTTCACCCTACACTGCCCTTGTAAGCTACCGCACATGCGTCAAAGTCTCATCGAGCATACGCGGGCTTACCTGGGGACAGGTAAGCATGTAGCCTCGTACACACGCACGGTTTTCTCATCGGGAAACAGGCCGACGAGAATCCCGACGAGAAAATAGAGATCAGGTTCTCTATTTTCTCGTCGAGATTCTTGTCGCTTTTCTTGACGAGAAACCATACACACGACCATCTCTGCAAAAAGCTCTCCCAGCAGTTTTCTTGCCGAGAAAACCGGCCGTGTGTATGAGGCTTAAGGCCTCTTGCATATGAGAGTAAAAAAAATGCCACACTTTTTACTGATATGGATATAGATGCCTCCCTGTCAATAGAATCATACACAGCTGTGTAAAGCTTACTAATAGAGCAATGAGAACAGAGCAGAAAAACAAAAATAGAAAATGTTACGTTTGAGTGCAGTAATTTACATGCATACGTGTGTTTACTCATCTATATGTATGTTTATGTGTGTATATACGCGTAACTTGCAATACTGGTAATAAAGTATTTTTTGCTTTTATATGCTTTACGTACCTTTACACTTCTGTCAACAAGATCCTGAGTATAAACATCAGTAAAATCTTACGTCCGTGTGCAACTGGCCTTAAACTATCCCTGCTTTGGGAACCTTTTGTCACCTATTAAATGTTCATTTCTAAAGCAAACCTTGTTATATATACTACCAAAAAATCGAAACTTTAGTTTAAAACTTTACTAATAAAAAAACTGGTCCTAAACTGTTATACACCATTAAAGAATGGCATCCCAGTCTTAGTCCACAGGGTTCAATATTGAGTTGGCCCACCCTTTGCAGCTATAACAGCTTCAACCATGTGTCTATGGGAATGTTTTTCCATTCTTCCAGAAACGCATTTGTGAGGTCAGGCACTGATGTGGACGAGAAGGCCTGGCTCGCAGTCTCCGCTCTTATTCATCCCAAAGGTGTTCTATTGGGTTGAGGTCAGGACTCTGTGCAAGCCAATCAAGTTCCTCCACCCCAAACTTGCTCATCTATGTTTTTATGGACCTTGTTTGTGTACTGGTGCGCAGTCATGTTGGAACAGGAAGGGGCCATCCCCAAACTGTTCCCACAAAGTTGGGAGCATAAAATTGGTATGCTGACTCCCTAAGAGTTCCCTTCACTGGAACTAAGGGGCCAAGCCCAGCCCCTGAAAAACAACCCCACACCATAATTCCCCCCCCCCCCCCACCGAATGATTTGGGCCAGTGCACAAAGCCCCACAAAGGTGCATAAAGACATGGATGAGCAAGTTTGGGGTGGGGGAACTTGACTGGCCTGCACAGAAACCAGACCTCAGCCCAATAGAACACCTTTGGGATGAATTAGCATGGAGTCTGCGAGCCTAGCCTTCTCAACCACAAAAGGTGAAACTAATATATGAGATAGACTCATTACATGCAAAGCAAGATAGTTCAAGCCGTGATTTGTCATAATTGTGATGATTATGGCTTGCAGCTCATGAAAACCCCAAACCCACAATCTCAGAAAATTAGAATATTGTGAAAAGGTGCAATATTCTAGGCTCAAAGTGTCCCACTCTAATCAGCTAATTAAACCATAACACCTGCAAAGGTGCACCTTAAATGGTCTCTCAGTCTGGTTCAGTAGGAATCACGATCATGGGAAAGACTGCTGACCTGACAGTTGTGCAGAAAACCATCATTGACACCCTCCATAAGGAGGGAAAGCCTCAAAAGGTAATTGCAAAAGAAGTTGGATGCTCCCAAAGTGCTGTATCAAAGTACATTAATAGAAAGTTATGTGGAAGGGAAAAGTGTGGAAGAAAAAGGTGCACAAGCAGCAGGGATGACCGCAGCCTGGAGAGGATTGTCAGGAAAAGGCCATTCAAAAGTGTTGGGGACTTTCACAAGGAGTGGACTGAGGCTGGAGTCAGTGCACCAAGATCCACCACACACAGGCGGATCCTGGACATGGGCTTCAAATGTCGTATTCCTCTTGTATAGCCACTCCTGAACAACAAACAACGTCAGAAGCGTCTTACCTGGGCTAAAGAAAAACAGACCTGCTCTGTTGCTCAGTGGTCCAAAGTCCTCTTTTCTGATGAGAGCAAATTTTACATTTCATTTGGAAACCAAGGACCCAGAGTATGGAGGAAGAATGGAGAGGTGCAAGATGTGATAAAGATGTGATAAAAAAAGCCCGAAGGCTAAAGCTGCGCTAGAAAAAATATTAATTTGTGTAATAAAAAAGTGTTGAAAAAGAATCTGCCAGCATCTTGTAGTCTAGTATCAAACTTAAAACATCAAAATTATCCTAAATAGATGCAGCGCTAATAAAAATGAATAAGATAAATAACAAATGAGAAATTACCATGTGAAAAAATTCTTAAGTGAAAAAGATTTTTTTGTGTAAAAAACAATGAATTACCCATTTATCATATAGGGACTGAAACACTATTGGGGCTTTATTTTTCATTTTTTATGGGTAATTCATTGTTTTTTACACAAAAAAATATTTTTCACTTAAGAATTTTTTCACATGATAATTTCTCACTTGTTATTTAACACACTGCAAGATGCTTGAAGTCCAGTGTGAACTTTCCACAGTCTGTGTTGATTTGGGGAGCCATGTCATCTGCTGGTGTTGGTCCACTGTGCTTCATTAAGTCCAGAGTCAACGCAGCCGTCTACCAGGAGATTTTGGAGCACTTCATGCTTCCCTTCCGCAGACGAGTTCTATGGGGATGCTGACTTCATTTTCCAGCAGGACTTGGCATATGCCCACACTGCCAATAGCACCAAAACCTGGTTCAATGACCGTGGGATTACTGTGCTTGATTGGCCAGCAAACTCGCCTGACCTGAACCCCATAGAGAATCTATGGAGCATTGCCAAGAGAAAGATGAGACACATGAGACCGAACAATGCAGAAGAGCTGAAGGCCGCTATTGAAGCATCCTGGTCTTCCATAACACCTCAGCAGTGCCACAGGCTGATGGCTTCCATGCCACGCCGCATTGAGGCAGTAATTGCTGCAAAAGGGGCCCAAACCAAGTACTGAGTACATATGCATGCTTATACTATTCTGAGGTCCAATATTGTTCTATGTACAATCCTTGTTTTATTGATTTATTGTAAGGATGAGCCGAACACCCCCCGGTTCGGTTCGCACCAGAACTTGCGATCAGGCAAAAAATTTGTTTGAACACGCGAACACCGTAAAAAGTCTATGGGACACGAACATGAAATATCAAAAGTGCTAATTTTAAAGGCTTATATGCAATTTATTGTCCTAAAAAGTGTTTGGGGGCCTGGGTCCTGCCCCAGGGGACATGTATCAATGCAAAAAAAAGTTTTAAAAACGGTTGTTTTTTCGGGAGCAGTGATTTTAATAATGCTTAAAGTGAAACAATAAAAATGAAATATTCCTATAACCACTTGTCCACCGCCCACTGTCAATTGACGGCGGGCGGAGGATACTCTCGTTCTGGGAGGACGTCATATGACGTCCTCCCTTTAAAACGAGCTAGAAGGCGCGCGCTCGCCGCCAGCGGCGCGCGCCCGCCGCGTTCACAAGGCCCTGGTGCGCGTGCCCGGCGGCCGCGATTGCCGCCGGGCACCCGCGATTGCCCGGGAAACGAGCAGTAAAGTGGGTCTCTGTGTGTAAACACAGAGATCCACGTCCTGTGAGGGAGAGGAGGCTGATGGTGTGTCCCTTGTACATAGGGACAACCATCAGTCACCTCCCCCAGTCAGTCCCCTCCCCCCACAGTAAGAACACATTGAGGGAACATATTTAACCCCTTCCCGCCCCCTAGTGGTTAACCCCTTCCCTGCCAATCACATTTATACAGTAATCAATGCATTTTTATAGCAGGGATCGCTGTATAAACGTGAATGGTCCCAAAAATGTGTCAAAAGTGTCCGATGTGTCCGCCGCAATATCGCAGTCACAATGAAAAATCGCAGATCGCCGCCATTACTAATAAAAAAATAAAAAAATAAAAATGCTATAAATCTATCCCCTATTTTGTACACGCTATAACTTTTGCGCAAACCAATCAATACGCGCTTATTGCGATTTTTTTTTTTTACCAAAAATATGTAGAAGAATACGTATCGGCCTAAACTGAGGAAAATTTTATTTATAAAAAAAAAAATGGGTATTTATTATAGCAAAAAGCAAAAAATAGTGTTTTTTTTTCCAAACTGGACGCTCTTCTTTTGTTTATAGCGCAAAAAATAAAAACCGCAGAGGTGATCAAATACCACCAAAAGAAAGCTCTATTTGTGGGAAAAAAAGGACACAAATTTTGTTTGGGAGCCACGTCGCACGACCGCGCAATTGTCATTCAAAGTGTGACAGCGCTGAAAGCTGAAAAATGGCTTGGGCAGGAAGGGGGTTTTCGTGCACAGTAGGGAGGTGGTTAAATTCCGTACCTGGGGGGTGTCTGTAGTATGCCTGTAAAGTGGCACAGTTTTCCTGTGCTTAGAATAGTCCCTGCTGCAAAATGACATTTCAAAAGGAAAAAAAGTCATTTAAAACTTCTTGTGGCTATAATTGTCAGGTCTCGGCAATATAGATAAAACTCACTGAAAAAAGGCATGGGTTCCCCCCCAGTCCTTTACCAGGCCCTTCGGGTCTGGTATGAATATTAAGGGAAACCCCGAACCAAAATTAAAAACAAATTGTGTGGGGGTCCATACCAGGCCCTTCAAGTCTGGTATGGAGGGGGGGACGAGAGAGCGCCCACCCTCCTGAACCATACCAGGCCACATGCCCTCAACATGGGGGGGTGCTTCGGAGTCACCCCCAAAGCACCTTGTCCCCATGTTGATGGGGACAAGGGCCTCATCCCCACAACCCTTGCCCGGTGGTTGTGGGGGTCTGCGGGCGGGGGCTTATCGGAATCTGGAAGCCCCCTTTAACAAGGGGACCCCCAGATCCTGCCCCCCCTATGTGAATTGGTAAGGGGTACATTGTACCCCTACCATTTCACCCAAAAAAAGTGCACCATAGAAGACTCCCGTCGTGTGACCCGTCTCTCGCTCTGACAGCTCTTATATTGCTGAGGGCGGGGCCACCCGCTGACGTGCACAGGTGATCCCGCCCCCCTCTGACACCACGGGGGTTTCCGTGGCGTCAGAGGGGGCGGGGTGGCCCCGCCCTCAGCTATATAAGAGCTGTCAGTGCGAGAGATGGGTCATTTGGCAGGGCCACCCGCTGATGTGCACGGGTGACCCCGCCCCCCTCTGACGCCACGGGGGTTTCCACGGCGTCAGAGGGGGCGGGGTGGCCCCGCCCTCAGCTATATAAGAGCTGTCAGTGCGAGAGACCGGCCATTCAGCGGGGCCACCTGTGATGTGCACGGGTGGCCCTGCCCCCTCTAAAGCCACGGGGTTTCCTGTGGCGTCAGAGGGGGCCGGGTGGCCCCGCCCCCCTCTGACGGAGCTGGTGGATGTTAGAGACCTTGCGCTCCTCCACCTTCCGTTTGAGGATGCCCCACAGATGCTCAATAGGGTTTAGGTCTGGAGACATGACTGGCCAGTCCATCGCCTTTACCCTCAGCTTCTTTAGCAAGGTAGTGGCCGACTTGGAAGTGTGTTTAGGGTCGTTATCATGTTGGAATACTGCCCTGCGGCCCAGTCTCCGAAGACAGGGTATCATGCTCTGCTTCAGTATGATAAAGTAAATGTTGGCATTCATGGTTCCCTCCATGAACTGTAGCTCCCCAGTCCCGGTAGCACTCATCCAGTCCCAGACCATGACACTCCCACCACAATGCTTGACTGTAGGCAAGACACACTTGTCTTTGTACTCCTCACCTGGTTGCCGCCACACACGCTTGACACCATCTGAGCCAAATAAGTTTATATTGGTCTCATCAGACCACAGGACATGGTTCCAGCAATCCATGTTCTTAGTCTGCTTGTCTTCAGCAAACTGTTTGCGGCTTTCTTGTGCATCATCTTTAGAAGAGGCTTGCTTCTGGGATGGCAGCCATGCAATCCAATTTGATGCAGTGTGCGGCGTATGATCTGACAGGCTGACCCTCCATCCCTTCAACCTCTGCACCAATGCTGGCAGCACTCATATGTCTATTTCCCAAAGACAACCTCTGGATATGACGCTGAGCATGTGCACTCAACTTCTTTGGTTGACCATGGCGAGGCCTGTTCTGATTGGAACCTGTCCTGTTAAACCGCTGTATGGTCTTGGCCACCATGCTGCAGCTCAGTTTCAGGGTCTTGGCAATCTTCTTATAGCCTAGGCCATCTTTATGTAGAGCAACAATTCTTTTTTTCAGATCCGCAGAGTTCTTTGCCATGAGGTGCCATGTTGAACTTCCAGTGACCAGTATGAGAGAGTGAGAGCGATAACACCAAATGTAACACACCTGCTCCCCATTCACACCTGAGACCTTGTAACACAAACGAGTCACATGACACCAGGGAGGGGAAATGGCAAATTGGGCCCAATTTGGGCATTTTCACTTAGGGGTGTACTCACGTTTGTTGCCAGCGGTTTAGACACTAATGGCTGTGTGTTAAGTTATTTTGAGGGGACAGCAAATATACACTGTTATGCGGCGTCCAGACGATCGTTTTTCATGCCATTTTTTTTAACGATGTTTTTCACGTCGTTTTTTTTTCATGTTTCCTCTCAAGCCTGTCTTGCGTACACACGATCATTTTAAAAAACGTTCAAGCAAAGCGCAGTGACGTATACCACGTAAGACGGCACTATAAAGGGGAAGTTCCGTTCGGATGGCGCCACCCTTCATGTTAGTAAAGTTTGTTGAGCGACGATTTGCACTTTTCAGCCTCGTGCTTTTCAGTCCGTTACAGTGTGACGAATGTGCTATCTCCATTACGAACGCTAGTTTTACCAGAACGAGCGCTCCCGTCTCATACTTGATTCTGAGCATGCGCGTTTTTTTGACCTTGTAAAAGCATACACACTATCGTTTTTCACGTCGTTAAAAAAAACTACATGAAAAACGACGTGAAAAAATAGAGCAGGTTCGAAATTTTTAATGGCCGTTTTTCACGTCGTTAAAAATGCTCTGGAGCCTACACACGATCGGTTTTAATGCCCATTTTTAAAAATGGCATTTTTAACGGCATGAAAAACGATCGTGTGTATGGGGCATTATACATGCTGTACACTCACTACTTTACATTGTAGCAAAGTGTAATTTCTTCAGTGTTGTCACATGAAAAGATATAATGAAATATTTACAAAAATGTGAGGGGTGTACTTACTTTTGTGAGATACTGTATGTATATATATATATATATATATTGTGAGGGGGTTAGCTCGGCAGCGGGTGTGTGTGACCCCCGGGATGGGCTCCCCACACAAAAACAGGCCCAGCAAACGGAGGTTGTGGTTTTCAAAATCAAAAAAGGTGCGGTTTATTTTCTATTTACAGTGACAAAACACAGCAAAGCCAAAAGAAACATAAACAAAATAAATCCTGGTCAACTTGACCTCTGACTAAACATACAGGTTTCCTAACTAACAACTGGGATCAGCCTAGTGCTGTCCTAGTCCCTAAGTCCCTGGTTTTAAATGTCCAAGCAAATAGCCACACAGGCTTTGTCTCACCGCACAGGGGTTCACTCTCCCTAGACAGTCCACACAGGTCTGGGTCCAGGCATGAGCTAACACCTAATGAATCTGGGAGTTCTTATAGAGGCCTAAATGAGCTGACAAGCTTCAGCTGGTCTCATCAACTCCCTGTCTGCACGACGCCCCACACTCTCCCTAGAGGTATGAGTCATCCATGAGCCCACTAGCCCCAGCTGGGCTTATACAACTCTCCACCTAGTTGTATAAGTCGGCGTAAAGCCTGAATCTGGGCGAAATATATCTACCCCCCTGGATGCAACCAGGTGACTTTACCTTCCTGCTGTCACATACCCCCCCCTCTTGTTTTAACCTCGGGGTGGGAACACCAGCAATCAGGCATTCATGTACTCGAGACAAAGCATCCACATTCCCCATTTGAACGCCAGGGCGATGCTTTACTGTGAAGTTGAATTCCTGGAGGGCCAGGAACCACCTATTCACTCTTCTATTTGTTTCCTTGTTTTGAGCCATCCACTTTAACGGAGCGTGATCCGTAACCAAGTCAAAGTGCCTACCTAGCAGGTAGTACCGAAGGGAATCTAGAGCCCACTTCACCGCTAAACACTCCTTTTCAACGGTGGCGTAATTTACCTCATGGGACTTCAACTTCCTGCTGAGGTAAATGACTGGGTGCTCTTCCCCGTTCCAGACCTGGGACAATACTGCTCCTAACCCCACATCTGACGCATCACTTTGTACGACAAAGTCTTTAGAGAAGTCGGGTGAGTACAACACTGGCTGGCTACATAAGGCTTGTTTCAAGAATTGGAATGCTGCCTCAGCCTCGGGGGTCCATTTAATCATGACCGACCCTTTCCCCTTCGTTAGGTTGGTTAGGGGCACAGCCTTAGAAGCAAAGTGGGGAATGAATCGCCGATAATACCCAGCGATTCCCAGAAAGGCTCGTACCTGCTTCTTGCTGTTGGGACGTGGCCAACTCTGGATGGCCTCGACTTTGTTGAGTTGGGGTTTTATTACTCCCCTCCCAATGGTGTACCCAAGATATTTGGCCTCCTCCTGCCCAATGGTACACTTCTTGGGGTTAGCCGTAAACCCCGCTTCCCGAACAGAGTCCAGGACTGCTTGCACTTTTGGCAGATGTGAGGCCCAATCTGTGCTATGGACAATTACGTCATTCAGGTAAGCCGCAGCATACTTCCGATGGGGCCTCAGCATCTGGTCCATTTTCCGCTGGAATGTGGCTGGCGCATTCTGTAACCCGAACGGCATTCTTTTATATTGGAACGCCCCGTCTGGGGTTACAAATGCGGTTTTCTCTTTGGCCAATTTGGCCAGGGGGATTTGCCAATACCCTTTTGTGAGGTCAAGAGTCGTCATGTATCGGGCTGTTCCCAGCCGGTCGATCAACTCATCTATACGTGGCATGGGGTAGGTGTCAAATTTTGTAACTTTGTTCAACTGACGAAAATCGTTACAAAATCGCCAGCTCCCATCCGGTTTAGGCACCAACACAATGGGACTAGACCAATCACTTTGGGACTCCTCTATCACCCCTAAGTTCAGCATTTTCTGTACTTCCTCCCGTATTGCCTCCCGTCGGGCCTCTGGGATCCGATAGGGTTTTAACTTCACCCTTTCACCGGGCGGGGTAATGATGTCATGCTCTACCCCAGATGTTTGTCCCGGCAGCTCAGAGAATACCTCCTTGTTGCGAAGCACAAACTCCTTAACCTCCTGTTGTTGGGGTTGTGACAAGGTGGCTGCTATTCCAACCTCAGGAATCACGCAACCAGTTTGAGCTGGTGACCAAGTGTCTGCGACTAGGGACTCTCTATCCCTCCAGGCTTTCAACAGATTAACGTGATAGATCTGTTCGGGCTTTCGCCTTCCTGGTTGTCTGACCTTGTAATTCACTTCGCTCACTTTTTCCATTATCTCGTAGGGGCCTTGCCATTTGGCAAGGAATTTACTTTCAACCGTAGGGACAAGTACCAGTATCCTATCCCCCGGGGAAAAGGTACGGGTCTTGGCTCCACGGTTGTACACTCTCTGCTGTGCTAACTGCGCTTGGGCCAAATGTTCCTTCACGATGGGCATTACCTGTGCAATTCGGTCTTGCATCAGGGCGACATGCTCAATCACACTCCTGTGGGGAGAACTCTCACTTTCCCAAGTTTCCTTGGCAATATCCAACAGCCCTCTTGGGTGTCTCCCATACAGTAACTCAAAGGGGGAGAATCCCGTAGAGGATTGGGGCACCTCCCTAATAGCAAACATCAGATAAGGAAGTAGACAGTCCCAATCCTTTCCATCTCTATCCACCACTTTCTTCAACATTTGTTTTAGGGTTTTGTTGAATCTTTCAACCAGCCCATCGGTTTGGGGGTGATACACAGATGTACGTAATTTCGTCACTTTGAACAATTTACACAGCTCCTTCATAACCCGGGACATAAAGGGTGTACCTTGGTCCTTAAGCAGTTCTTTACAAATACCCACCCGGCTAAACACAAGAGATAGCTCTTTGGCTATGGTTTTGGCCGAGGTATTTCGGAGAGGGATCGCTTCTGGATAACGGGTGGCATAGTCCATTATAACTAATATGTACTGGTGCCCCCTAGCGGACTTGATTATAGGACCTACCAAATCCATGGCGATCCTCTCAAACGGGACCTCAATGATGGGTAGAGGGACCAGCGGGCTACGGAAATGTGGCATCGGGGCCGACCTCTGACACACAGGGCAGGAGGAACAATAATTTTCTATGTCCTTCATCACCCCCGGCCAATAGAATCTCTGTAATACCCTCTCTCGGGTTTTCTCTGTCCCCAGATGACCTCCAAGAATGTGCCCATGGGCCAACTCCAACACCAACTTCCTGTAAGGTTTGGGCACCACAAGCTGCTCAACGTTTTCTTCTGCCCTTTTTGCCACCCGATACAGTAGGTCCTTCTCTACGCTGAAGTATGGGTAAGTGCAGGTATTATCTGGGTTCACTAACTCGCCATCTATTTTCACTACGTTTTCCCGTGCCTTTATTAGGGCGGGGTCTTTCAACTGTTCTGTGGCAAAGTTTTCCCTGTGAACCTCAAGATCAGAAAACTCCACAGACGGTAGGTTTTCGTCTGAGGAGGTGGGCTCCTCTCCAGTTTCTTGAGTCTCCCCTGCCAATACTGATAAGGGAAATTCCGGAGAGTCCTCACCACTCTCAGGGGAGTTCTGGCTATCACATTCCTGGTACATAGGGGCACCAGTGGGGGGCTCAGGATCATCCCACAGTTCCCAGAACTTCGGAAAATCCCTTCCCACAATGGCGTCATGCGGTAACTGAGATACTAAGCCCACTGGATGAGAGAGGGTACCTTTGGGGGTCTCGAAACACACTGTAGTCACTGGATACTCTCGGGTGTCCCCATGCACACAAATAACAGCTACCTTGCTATTCCCAGAGACCTCTGTTTTAACTAACTCAGCCTTTATCAGGGTCACAAGGCTACCTGAATCCAGCAATACCACAACATTTCTACCATTAACACACATTTTGCATAAATGTTTCTCAGTTCCTCGAATGGCAGTGCATGCGACTGTCGCACACAGCGACTGACGTCTGCCCGTCAGAAAGTCACACTGCATGGGTTCCTCCACAACCGGGCAATTGGCTGCAATATGTCCCGCTTGCCGGCAGCGGTAGCAAACGATCCTTCTTGCCGCCTCTTGAGCCGCTGATTTCCCAGGCTGTTCTCGCCAAACTTGGGGTAGAGCTCCCACCCTCTCACTCTCTCCACCCTCACCCCTTGGAATCCTCTTATCCGCCCCTGGGGATGGTCTGGTCTTAGGGTGGAAAGTCCGAGTGTCTCTGGAAGAGGCCGTCAGGTTCTCTGTAGCCAAGTATTTCTCCACACGATCCACAAGACCATCGGCCGTCTCTGGGTCTCCATGGCTTACCCACTTTTGGATGGCAGTAGGAAGAGCTCTCAAAAACCGATCCATTACAACACGTTCCACAATCTTTGGTGCGGACAAAGTCTCTGGCTGTAGCCACTTTCTGCTCAGGTGAATGAGATCATACATTTGAGACCTGGGGGGTTTTCCAAGCTGGAAAGTCCAGTTATGCACACGCTGAGCCCGGACAGCCTGGGTGACACCCAGCCTTGCCAATATTTCAGCTTTTAGCATCACATAGTCTTTTGCTTGGTCAGGCTCTAGGTCATAGTAAGCCTTCTGCGATTCACCAGTTAACAGAGGAGCCACCAGTCCAGCCCACTGCTCCTCAGGCCACTTTTCTCTTTCAGCAGTCCTTTCAAATGTGGTCAAAAATACCTCTGGATCATCCTCTCCAGTCATTTTTGTCAATAAACGACTCACCCCAAAGGACGCGGTATTAGTGGGACGGCTTTCCTCACTGGTCTGCGGACGTTGCTGCATTACTGCTTCCATTTGTTGTAGTCTCTGCTCTTGCTTCTGTAACAGGTCTATGAAGCGGGCCTCAGATTGCTGCTGGGCTTGTTGCTGAGCTTCCAGACTCTGTTGGTGAGCTTGCTGCTGGGCTGCAAGGCTCTGTTGATGAGCTTGCTGCTGGGCTGCGAAGTTCTGTTGTTGAGCTGCAAGGCTCTGTTGATGAGCTGCAAGGCTCTTTTGCAAACCTGCATTTGTCTGCTGTTGATTGGCATTTGCTAGAGCCAGCTGCTTCAGTATCTCCTCCATGCTGGCTTAAAAAAAAACTGCCACTGGTTCTCCACCAACTGTGAGGGGGTTAGCTCGGCAGCGGGTGTGTGTGACCCCCGGGATGGGCTCCCCACACAAAAACAGGCCCAGCAAACGGAGGTTGTGGTTTTCAAAATCAAAAAAGGTGCGGTTTATTTTCTATTTACAGTGACAAAACACAGCAAAGCCAAAAGAAACATAAACAAAATAAATCCTGGTCAACTTGACCTCTGACTAAACATACAGGTTTCCTAACTAACAACTGGGATCAGCCTAGTGCTGTCCTAGTCCCTAAGTCCCTGGTTTTAAATGTCCAAGCAAATAGCCACACAGGCTTTGTCTCACCGCACAGGGGTTCACTCTCCCTAGACAGTCCACACAGGTCTGGGTCCAGGCATGAGCTAACACCTAATGAATCTGGGAGTTCTTATAGAGGCCTAAATGAGCTGACAAGCTTCAGCTGGTCTCATCAACTCCCTGTCTGCACGACGCCCCACACTCTCCCTAGAGGTATGAGTCATCCATGAGCCCACTAGCCCCAGCTGGGCTTATACAACTCTCCACCTAGTTGTATAAGTCGGCGTAAAGCCTGAATCTGGGCGAAATATATCTACCCCCCTGGATGCAACCAGGTGACTTTACCTTCCTGCTGTCACACTGGGTTCACTAACTCGCCATCTATTTCCACTACGTTTTCCCGTGCCTTTACTAGGGCGGGGTCTTTTAACTGTTCTGTGGCAAAATTTTCCCTGTGAACCTCCAGATCAGAAAACTCCACAGACGGTAGGTTTTCGTCTGAGGAGGTGGGCTCCTCTCCAGTTTCTTGAGTCTCCCCTGCCAATACTGACAAGGGAAATTCTGGAGAGTCCTCTCCACTCTCAGAGGAGTTCTGGCTATCACATTCCTGGTACATAGGGGCACCAGTGGGGGGCTCAGGATCATCCCACAGTTCCCAGAACTTCGGAAAATCCCTTCCCACAATGGCATCATGCGGTAATTGAGATACTAACCCCACTGGATGAGAGAGGGTACCTTTGGGGGTCTCGAAACACACTGTAGTCACTGGATACTCTCGGGTGTCCCCATGCACACAAATAACAGCTACCTTGCTATTCCCAGAGACCTCTGTTTTAACTAATTCAGCCTTTATCAGGGTCACAAGGCTACCTGAATCCAGCAATACCACAACATTTCTACCATTAACACACATTTTGCATAAATGTTTCTCAGTTCCTCGAATGGCAGTGCATGCGACTGTCGCACACAGCGACTGACGTCTGCCCGTCAGAAAGTCACACTGCATGGGTTCCTCCACAACCGGGCAATTGGCTGCAATATGTCCCGCTTGCCGGCAGCGGTAGCAAACGATCCTTCTTGCCGCCTCTTGAGCCGCTGATTTCCCAGGCTGTTCTCGCCAAACTTGGGGTAGAGCTCCCACCCTCTCACTCTCTCCACCCTCACCCCTTGGAATCCTCTTATCCGCCCCTGGGGATGGTCTGGTCTTAGGGTGGAAAGTCCGAGTGTCTCTGGAAGAGGCCGTCAGGTTCTCTGTAGCCAAGTATTTCTCCACACGATCCACAAGACCATCAGCCGTCTCTGGGTCTCCATGGCTTACCCACTTTTGGATGGCAGTAGGAAGAGCTCTCAAAAACCGATCCATTACAACACGTTCCACAATCTTTGGTGCGGACAAAGTCTCTGGCTGTAGCCACTTTCTGCTCAGGTGAATGAGATCATACATTTGAGACCTGGGAGGTTTTCCAAGCTGGAAAGTCCAGTTATGCACACGCTGAGCCCGGACAGCCTGGGTGACACCCAGCCTTGCCAAAATTTCAGCTTTTAGCATCACATAGTCTTTTGCTTGGTTAGGCTCTAGGTCATAGTAAGCTTTCTGCGATTCACCAGTTAACAGAGGAGCCACCAGTCCAGCCCACTGCTCCTCAGGCCACTTTTCTCTTTCAGCGGTCCTTTCAAATGTGGTCAAAAATACCTCTGGATCATCCTCTCCAGTCATTTTTGTCAATAAACGACTCACCCCAAAGGACGCGGTATTAGTGGGACGGCTTTCCTCACTGGTCTGCGGACGTTGCTGCATTACTGCTTCCATTTGTTGTAGTCTCTGCTCTTGCTTCTGTAACAGGTCTATGAAGCGGGCCTCAGATTTCTGCTGGGCTTGTTGCTGAGCTTCCAGACTCTGTTGGTGAGCTTGCTGCTGGGCTGCAAGGCTCTGTTGATGAGCTTGCTGCTGGGCTGCAAGGCTCCTTTGCAAACCTGCATTTGTCTGCTGTTGATTGGCATTTGCTAGAGCCAGCTGTTTCAGTATCTCCTCCATGCTGGCTTAAAAAAAACTACCTGCATTCTCCACCAACTGTGAGGGGGTTAGCTCGGCAGCGGGTGTGTGTGACCCCCGGGATGGGCTCCCCACACAAAAACAGGCCCAGCAAACGGAGGTTGTGGTTTTCAAAATCAAAAAGGTGCGGTTTATTTTCTATTTACAGTGACAAAACACAGCAAAGCAAAAGAAACATAAATAAAATAAATCCTGGTCAACTTGACCTCTGAGTAAACATACAGGTTTCCTAACTAACAACTGGGATCAGCCTAGTGCTGTCCTAGTCCCTAAGTCCCTGGTTTTAAATGTCCAAGCAAATAGCCACACAGGCTTTGTCTCACCGCACAGGGGTTCACTCTCCCTAGACAGTCCACACAGGTCTGGTTCCAGGCATGAGCTAACACCTAATGAATCTGGGAGTTCTTATAGAGGCCTAAATGAGCTGACAAGCTTCAGCTGGTCTCATCAACTCCCTGTCTGCACGACGCCCCACACTCTCCCTAGAGGTATGAGTCATCCATGAGCCCACTAGCCTCAGCTGGGCTTATACAACTCTCCACCTAGTTGTATAAGTCGGCGTAAAGCCTGAATCTGGGCGAAATATATCTACCCCCCTGGATGCAACCAGGTGACTTTACCTTCCTGCTGTCACAATATATATATATATATATATATATATATATGTGTGTGTAGCGGACCCCCCAATAATAAGGGATCGCTATGCCTAAATTTAGGGGGTAGCCTGAGCCCATAGTTGGACTCAGGCTGTTGAATTCTTCAAAGACTGGCTTCTGCTCTGAGGTAATGTTGCCTGGCAATACAGTTCCCTGTGGCCTGTGGGTGGCACTGTCGTGTGTACCAGCCCCAGGCACCTTTAGCCTGAGGCTGCATCGCTGTAAGTAGGCCCAGCACCTTTAGCTGAGGTCTACACCCGAAGAGGAATCCCAAGGTACCCAAGTGAGGGGTGACCCGCTCCGAAGGAGAGGCAACCAGGGGAGGATCTACCCAAGGGGATTGGTGAGAGAAGTCACTGTCTCGGGAGAGGCCTGGTTACCTATCGGAGGGAAGGATTCCATAGTCTGCCACAAGCCTAGTAACGTGCCCCATTGGCACCTAAGGACTCAAGTGTTACTAGACTGGGAAGTTCGGGACTTAGAGATTATCTCCTGATCGTATCCCTAGGAAACCACAAGGAAATGTTCCGTGCTCCACTCCGGCTGCTAGGACCGCTCTTAAGGGGACTATCCGGGTGAGCAAAACTCACTCAGGCCTGAGTGGCGACGAGTGATAGTTAAGTGCCGCATGCCTGAACCTGCCTCCCTGTTCACTTCTCTTCATCTTCAACTTTTCCTGTCAAGTTCTCAACCAAAGCAAAGTAAACCTTTTTATTGGGTTTGATACTGTCTGGACATTGGCCTTCCTTAAGAGAGAGAGAATAGACTTCTTCCTACACTCTAGGGTGAAGAACCAACGGAAAGAGGTAACTCGCTGCAGGACCCAAAATAGATAACACTGCTCACCCTCTTCAACAAGGAGGATACTGGGCATGTGGCATGGTGTGTCCCACTTGCTAGCGGAGGTAAGCAAGAAAGGGATCTGTGTGCTACACGTGGGGGCTTGAGTCCGGGATTTTGCAGCTACCCCTGGAAGTTGGACTATTTTTTTTCTCTTCTCTGTGTGTTTTGTGGAAGTCAGCCATTAAGGAAAATTGGACTGCGTCACTATTTTAATGAGAGAAAAGGAGGTACAGGACTGTTCTTTAACTTTTTCTAACTGCGTAGTTCGTGGGCGTGTCCTAGGAGAAGAAAAGCCTGTGAGCTGTGTGCAGGAGAGAAAAAGGGGGAGAAGCCCCTGCCATTTGTGAGTTACACGTGGTGCACTTGGCGCCAAGGACAGAGAGAGCCTGGACTGGTAAGAGAAGCAATATGTCTGCTACCACATGGACTTCCATTTCATCGGATGTTCCCAACTACAACTAACATGGACATTGCTCCCATGACAGCCCCGCTCACGGATACGGAGATCCGGCTCAAGCCTCGGGGCCGCTTCGCACTGTACACTTGCCGAGATGCAGAGTCCCTGGGCATGCTCTGTCCCAGATGCGGTGGTCTGGCTGTGCAACTAAGGCCATTCGGAAGGTGTTTGACTTGTGGGGAATTCTTGTTCGAGGTGGACCAGCCCACCGAGTCACCCCGAGCCTAATGGGTCAATTGTATTACTGGGGCTGTTACTTCCGAGGAAGACAACTACACCCTTACAGCCGAACCCACGCGCATCACCGCGGCTGCAATGGATGCCAAGGATGAGGTTACGGTCACCACGGAGCCAGCGACTGACATCACAGAGGATGCTGCCTCCGTCACCACAGAAACTTCCATCCCACCCGCCAAACGGAAAGTGGGATACGTTAAGGCCTCCCGCAGACCCCGACAACCAACGGCCAGGGTTGTCGGGAAGAGGCCCTGTCCTCATCAACATGGGGGCAGGGTGCTTTGGGGTTGGGGGGCCGCAGGTCGCCCCCCTGCCCCAGAGCACCAAACCCCCCATGTTGAGGGCATGCGGCCTGGTACGGTTCAGGAGGGAGGGGGGGCACTCTCTCGGCCCCCCCTCTTCCCCTGCGGCCTGCCAGGTTGCGTGCTCGGATAAGGGTCTGGTTTGGATTTTGAGGGGGACCCCCACGCCGTTTTTTCGACGTAGGGTTTCCCCTTCAAATCCAGACCAGACAAAAGGGCCTGGTATGCTCCTGGAGGGGGAACCCATGCCGTTTTTTTCTTTCCCCGTTCAATACAGTGCCGCATCTCCTCGCTATTGCAGCGAGCGCGAGATGTGTCGCCACCCTGTCGCCGAGATGTCGGCACCCCTGTCGCCGAGAATCTCCACAATAGGATCGCGATGAATATACAATGTCGGCGGCACCTACAGTATGTGCCCAAAGAGCTACTGTTTGAAATCGAAGCCTATAGAGAGAGGTGGTACTCCGACGCCATATGGGACTATGTTGAAGTGCCTAAATCCCGCAGGTACTTTGCATGTTCAGCCGCCTTGGCTGATCGCTTCAAGGGTTGCCGCAAAGAGTGGAATTATGGTCGGCACATACATGCTGATCGGGTGGTGATCTGTAACAAGGGGAGAGAGGACGCCGTGTATTCCCTGGACAAACATGGAAGACTCTCATTCTCCCTGATCCCCATTATTATCTTTAAAGATAGGAACTTGTTCTGTTTCTTCATTATCCTGTCTTTACACGGACAAACTGCCCTGGATTCAAGTAACTCTGTCCTCTGCTACAGAGGAAATATACTCCGTGGAGGAAATTGGAGTGCTGTTGTTTTTTTTCTCTCCTCTGCTCTTTAAAAGAAAGAGAGACAGTTTTTTTTCCTTTTGAGTTGAAATTTTGGGTAGATTAGTCAGGGCCAAAGCAAAAGAGACGTTGTGGTCAAGATGGGAAATGTTTATGTGTGCCGTGATTCATTCCCATGCGCAACTGCTTTGGATGAACTGATTTTGTGCTAACACCAGGTGGCAGCGGTTTTCCGAACTCAAAAAAAAAAAAAAAAAAATATATATATATATATATATATATATGATAATATAAAGTGATGCTAGGCTTAGCGTACTTTACTTACAGAAGGAAGCCATTTCCTTTCGGAGAGATGGCTCACTTTTTTGTACAATTAGAAGATAGGATGTGTATTATGATGCATGTTGTGTTTTTTTTCTCTCCCTCTGCAGGTGTGTGATCTGCTATCAACTCCACCGGAGAATGGGGTGGGGTAGTTATTTAGGAGGGTGGGATGTGTGATATGTGTTTTTGTGCATTGCTAAATGTGATGTGTTTTTGTGCATTGCTCAATGTGACATTGAGAATGGGATGTCAATTTGTATGTTACTCTATGTCTTTCATGCACCAATTTAAAAAAATTGTGTATAAAGTTTGTGAATAAATTAACACCTACTCAGGATTGAGGGGGTCTTTGATTTATTCTAGCCACTGGGACAGTGTCTTATTTAGGAGGGAGTGTGTGTGTAGCAGACCTCCCAATAATTTGGGGTCGCTATGCTTAAATTTAGGGGTTAGCCTGAGCCCATAGTTGGACTCAGGCTGTTGAATTCTTCAAAGACTGGCTTCTGCTCTGAGGTAATGTTGCCTGGCAGTACAGTTCCCTGTGACCTGTGGGTGGCACTGTCGCCCCAAGCTCAGGTCGAACCACAGGTAGCGTTACAGCGCCATTGGGTGTCCTCTCTTGGCAGCCATACAGTGGGCGTGGTCTACCCGCTGTGCATACTGGGAGAGGATACATAAGGGGCAGACGCCATTATTCGGGGAGCATTTTGCGCCTCCCGGCCCTCCAGGCCAGGGGTGCGTGTGTGTACCAGCCCCAGGCACCTTTAGCCTGAGGCTGCATCACTGTAAGTAGGCCAGGCACCTTTAGTTGAGGACCTACACCCGAAGAGGAATCCCAGGTGAGGGGTGACCCGCTCCGAAGGAGAGGCAACCAGGGGCAGATCTACCCAAGGGGATCGTTGAGAGAAGTCACTGTCTCGGGAGAGGCCTGATTACCTATCGGTGGGAAGGAGTCCATAGTCCACCACAAGCCTAGTAACGTGCCCCATTGGCACCTAAGGACTCAAGTGTTACTAGACTGGGAAGTTCGGGACTTAGAGATTATCTCCTGATCGTATCCCTAGGAAACCACAAGGAAATGTTCCGTGCTCCACACCGGCTGCTAGGACTGCTCTTAAGGGGACTATCCGGGTGAGCAAAACCCACTCAGGCCTGAGTGGCGACAAGTGATAGTTAAGTGCCGCATGCCTGAACCTGCCTCCCTGTTCACTTCTCTTCATCTCCAACTTTTCCTGTCAAGTTCTCAACCAAAGCAAAATAAACCTTTTTATTGGGTTTGATACTGTCTGGATATTGGCCTTCCTTTGAAGAGAGAGAATAGACTTCTTCCTACACTCTAGGGTGAAGAACCAACGGAAAGAGGTAACTCGCTGCAGGACCCAAAATAGATAACACTGCTCACCCTCTTCAACAAGGAGGATACTGGGCATGTGGCATGGTGTGTCCCACCTGCTAGCGGAGGTAAGCAAGAAAGGGATCTGTGTGCTACATATATATATATATATATTATATAATTGTGCATGCCCGCCCAGGCATTTGACTTTCTTTACTTCGCTGCTATGGACCCCAGATCTTTTGTAGACCCAGCAATGCCCTTGCCAGCATGCACTGCAAACTTTAAAGCATAGTAGCACTACTCTGTATAAAAAGTTTATTTGCAAAAAAAAAAAGAAAAAGGGTATCTATACAAATAATAAAAATTATATAAAATATTTGTTTATCAACAAATTATGCTCGAAGCATAGTTGTTTAGTTTTAACTGTGACACCATTTTACATTTTGTAGCTTTTGACCCTTAAAGGCTTGGGAGCTGAATAAGCTGTTATTCTTTTTACACTTGCCAGCACTGGGTGAAATATGTTGTGGTTCCTGAGGTGTGAAATAGCTAAAAATGTAAGGATCCTGTTGCTTACTTTCTATGAGGACCACTACATTTCCTGTTGACAATAAAAATTAAGCTGTTTGCAACTGCATGCCTACAGAAATAATCTGTACTAACATCAACCATGTGCACCGCAAAAGGTTTCTTAGGCACAAGTGAATTACTTGCTCAAATTCAGTATATACCGTAATCTGAACAGGCATAGTTAATGAGACTATAAAAAAGTAATCCGTCAAATTCATTCTCTTACACCTCCTGCAGTTTTGGTCCAAGTGAAGAAAAACAAAACCCATTGGGCACCTTTAATCAACTTTGCCAACCAAAAAACCCCTTAAAAAAATAGGACCATGCAGAAAACGATCAATAATAGTTACCTGTCCAATGGGATAGCAGACAGCAGGCTTGACATAAATAATAAAACCAATACTACCTTATTTGGAAAAATGTTTTGGCCGCGGCCTTCATTATTGGCTTTAATAAATAAATAAAAATAAGTTAAACTTTAATAAACACGTGGATAACAGCTCAGCCACTATGGCTCAAGCTGTATCATCAAAACAAAGGGAAACACCCCACATAACAAAACATAAATTTGTTTAACTTATATATAAAGAAAAACAGTCCCCCTTTACAGGTGACACTAGCCACATAATAAAGTTGAAAGCCTGCGACAAAGGGAGGGCGGGAGGGAACACCACAGCTGCTGCTACTGAGGCGACTGAGCCCTGAATCCCTGTTTTTATTTCAAAATTCCTCACAGAAACCCCCTTTGCTGCCCAGATACAGCGGTCACCTGACCATCTCGGGCAGCCAAGGTCCAATTGGAAAGCTTCCCACACTTTTTAGTATTGAGGAGGATGCCCAATAATAAGCTAGCAACCCCTTAAACTGCCCGGCTACAGCTACCCCTATCTCCAGCTGTCCAGGATCCAATGGGAACCTTTCCCTCCATTTCTGTTCTGAGGGGAAAATAGAAAACCCCGCTGCCGCAATCCCATGAGGCAAGGGGGCTTAAACTGTCTTCACCCCTTTCCTTTACATGGACAGTGATGCCTACTCTTTCTTCTCTTCCAGAGCTACAATAACTGTAGAACCTTCAGCATCCAACACATGTCCAAGAGTGTCAGATTTCTGGTTGCCTGATGATTTTTGTGGCTCCACTTGCCAGTAACGTTGTCTCTACAGGACATAGTAGTGACATAGCAGCTAGTGTAAAGAATCACAGCATGCAGGGGGGGGCCGCGCATCCAGCAAACTGGAAATTCTTCTGCCACTGTAGCTGAACCACTCCCTGCCGAACATGTAAGTATTATTGATCTTCTTCATGGGCCTATTCTTTTGGGTGTCAAGAAGTTGTTTTAAATACTATTATGGTAACGAACCCAAATGTAGCGCCCCTCCTCATATTTGGGGGCACTATGTATAAATTTAGGGGTGGTCTGAGCCAGTAGTTGGGCTCAGACCAATCGATTGTTCTAAATTGCTTCTGCTCTGGGTGTGATGCTGCCTGTAGTAGTGTTCCCTGGTGCCTGTGGGTGGCACTGTCACCACCGGCTCAGGTTGAACCACAAGGGGGTATCACAGCGCCTTTGGTGTCCTCTCTCAGCAGCCGTGCAGTGGGCGTGGTCAACCTGCTCTGCATGCTGGGAGAGGTTACATAGGGGGCAGACGCCATTGGGGTTCGTTCGTTCCAGGGGACCCTTGGTCCTGTATGTGCGCCTCGTGGCCCGTATGGCACGAGGTGCACGTGTGTTTTTGGGTCTCGGGCACCTTCAGCCTGAGGCTGCGCTGCTGCATGGTAGGCCCAGCTCTGCTGGCTGAGACCTACACCTCAGAGAAGGATCCCAGGCTGCCCACCTGTAGGGAGCCCACCTTTAGGAAAGGAGACCAGGGGAGGATCAGTCCCAGAGGAGACTAGCGACGGTACTACTGTCTCGGGAAGAGGCCTGGAAACTTGCCTAAAGAGGGATCCATCATCTTTATCACAAGCCCTGCAATACACCAATCTGGTACAAAGGGATCTCTCATTATTGCTTGGCTGGGAGGTTTGGGACTATTGAACCATTTATCCATGCTCCATCCCGGGCTGCTAAGACCGCTCATAAAGGGACTATCCAGGTGAGCAATACCCACTCGGGCTTGAGTGTCGACGAAAGAGTTGCACTGTATCTTAAGTGTTGCGTGACTGAACCTTTTCCCCCTACTTCTCTCATTTTCCTACTCTCTATTCAAGTTTACTGCAAATATAAAGAATAAAACCTTGTTGCTTAGGTTTTACTTCTGTGTGGACATTGGCCTTATTCTGAGGAACTTCTACTTACACAATGGAGAAAAGGGATCCATTGCTGCAAGACCCAAACAATAACACCGCTCGCCCCTCTACACAAGGGGGGATACCGGGCAAGTAGCAGGTGTGCCCAACTGCGAATGGAGGACGGCAGTAAAGGGGTCTAAAACTTTTTTTTTAATATGCAACTGAGTTTAGAGCCATATTTTAAGCTCAGCGTTTGGAGGCAGAAAAGAAAAACCCTTCGGGATCGCGTCTTTGAGAGGGACATTCAGGCAGAAAATACACTTAACGCTCATAAACGCTTTTAAATGCAGCATTTGCGTTTTGAAGTGTACATTGAAAAATGAGCAGAGGGGAATGTTTTGGAAAAAATGGCTGTAAAAGCAAATGCCCAAAAACTCTCCTAAACTCTTGTGCAATATGAGCTACTACTGTTAAAGATTAAACAAAAGGTTTATTCCATATATGCATAGAGAAATCAATGACCAACTATTGATCGCACACAGATTTGTGTGATAATGATTGTTTAAGATAATTGGAAACCACATATTAATATTGTTCAACTTGTGCAAAAGATTCCCAAACAAATGAATCGCTTTATTTACACCGTGTTTTGTACTCTTGCTTACCTGGACTTTCTTCAGAGCCACCGGCTTCCTGTCCATGTGACAAGTCGCTCTGTACACCTCACTGAATTGCCCCCGACCAATCTTCTTATCAATTTTAAAGTCTGCCAATGTGCATCGGTAAGGATAGGTGGTCATGTGTCTCTGTGAAAACAAGATGTAAAAAATGTAAATAAAATTCAGATTCAGTGGAAAAAACTGATTGATGTAAATGTTTAGTTACTTTCTTTCAAGTATTTCTTATCCAACAATAAAACAGGCTTATAAACATTAAATGCATACATATACATTTTAATGAGATAGTGGGACTTGCAATGCCTGCAGCAGGTGTGAAGATCTGGGAAAGCTGAAACCTTACCAAAAGTGTACCCCCAAAAAAAACACTATATGGTCACAAGTTGGACATGCCATATAACCATGTGCATTAATATAGAGTTGCCTCGTAACCCCTTGCTACTATAACAGTTATTACTCTTTTGGGAACGCACTTGTGCACCTATTCAGCCAATAGATAATTTGGAGGTCAGGTACTGACATTGGATGAAAATCTTCATAGCCGAACTAGGAGGGTTGAAGTCCGGGCAACACAAGGTCCTTCAAATTTATCAAACAATATCCTTATTCCCTAATTTTGTGCAGAGTGCCACAGAGTCACAATCGTGTCGAAATAGAAAAGCGCCCTTCCAAATAGTTGTCTCAAGAATGGAAGTTGTCTAAAATGTTTGCGGTAGCATTAACAGTACTCTTCATTGGAAACACCAGATCATGAAAATTTGGAAGTGTGTGACTAATTATAGGTCGCACATGTCAACAAAACCCTGTGAGGAGGTTATGACAGCCTCAGCCCGGGCTCCAACCAGGCCACACCCCAGGGGCTGGTCCATGCTACATGGAGGGCGTGGCCTGGTTGGAGCCCGTACTGAGGCTGTCATACACCTCCTCACAGGGTTTTGCTGTGATGTGTGACTTTTAGGACTTCCATTTCCTACTGGATTTTCTGAGCTGGGACATGCTCTGTCCTTGTCAGCACTCCTAGCGGTTTGTCATGTAAGAGGACCTGTCAAAGCCTTGAGCAGCACTCATAATTTTTGTTGTGGGTCACATATTTATAGGTGTGATGATCAGATTTTTCACAAACTTTTGGCCACATGGTGTACGCGAAACTGCTGCGTGGTGTAAAGCATAGGTTCACTGTACAAACATCCCTATTTATAGCAGACAGCAGATACTACGATCCTCTAAACACACTGTGTCTATGATTTATAAGTCATTAATAAAACGCAAGCCGTGATGTGGAGCCTGCGGTGTCCCACAGAGTTCTCTTTGCATTAAGCTGCAGAGAAAACCCTGAAATTGAAGGAAAGGTAGGTCATCATGACTTTAACTCATTTATTGGAATAAATGGCCTCCTGTTGCTTCAGAGTCCCAAAGCAAACAAAGCAACACTGTGCTGTATGACTCTATTTCTTCTTTGCTCCCCTTCCCTGATCCACCCTCCTCATCCCTGAAAACAAACTTTACTTACTTACTTTGATCTAACAGCTATAGCCTCTGCTGAATGTTTACACCTGTGCAGTATCTTCTCATAGACTTCTATAGGGCCACATCCTAAGACTTAAGACCCTCAGGATACGGTCCCATTGAAGCCTATAAGAAGCTGCTGTGCAGTCAAGGCCATTGTACGTAAGATGCTCAAGTCAGGATAAAAAACAAACACCAGAGTACATATCTCCCAGATCAAGCATATTAATGGAAGTAAACCTGTCACCGTCAGGGGAAATTCAAGCTTAAAGTGGATGTAAACCCTCAAATATACCCAGTGAAGTGAACAACCTCAGATGATACACAGAGATGAAACAAATCTCCCTACAGAAGTATTATATCTGCTGTCTTCAGCTTTATATACTGCTAAGAAAGTGCACATCGTGTTAGGAGATTTTCTCTTCCTGTTCAGCACTGCAGTGAGTCCTGGGCATACAGCCAAGACAGCTGATAGGAGTAAAGGCACACACCCCCTGTCCTCATAGGTATAGACTTTCAGCTCTAGAAAGGAAGAATACCCATAGGGGCTTTGTATTGCAGCAAGGAATAATGGTGTTCATTTGTATGAAAAACATATTTTATTTAGACAGATTTGCCACAAAGAGCACATTTGTCAGATTCAAAACATGAGTTCCAAATTATTAGGTAAAAACGTATAGATAGTAATACAGCCGTAAGGGTACATATACAGTAACATAGCATGATAATCTTGTAGTATAATCAAACTAGGAACCCCGACGCGTTTCGACCTTATCAGTGGCGGTCATCTTCAGGGGGTGAAAGGGAGATGCTCTAAAAGAAAATACATTGTATGGGTGAAATTGTTCAAAGCACAAAAGCACTCTCAGCAATGAAACATCTACCGTAATTATAGTATTTATATTGATAGGTATATTTACCCATTAATGGCTGAGGGGAAGAGAGCCTCCCCATGTGTTGAGTTTATGGACCGACCGAGGACCCTGTGGCTGTGGCCGACACCCTGAATGGCCCACGTGAGAGCGGGCAAGAGGGAAACGGCCCGGCTGCAGGTGAAGGGACCAACTCCAGGGCCACAAGAGGTCGCACTGGTGCCCCACGCACAAAGGCAAATGGAGGGTTTTGGAGGAAGAGGCCCAAGGGACCGGGGTGAAAAGCCAAGAAACCGAAACCAAACCAGGCACCCAATGCTGTAATAATGTATAATAATAGGCAAAGTTTCAACAAAGATTCATATGTTAATGACTTCGGTATTAAGTGAAATATATACAGTATATGTATATATATATATATATATATATATATATATATATATATATATATGTTGGTTGGACTGTTTCCAGAAACAGACAGGTATCTCCCAATCCCTGGTCATTAAAAAAAGGGAAAAATAAGAGAGACAGGGCTCCCTCGAGGATGATGGGTCTTTAATAGGATAGTATGTCTGTTGTTAACCACTTAAGGACCGCCTCACGCCGATATACGTCAGCAGAATGGCACAGATGGGCACATCAACGTACAGGTACGGTGCCCTGAAGAAGCACATTGCGAAACATGTTGGCTTCCTGCATAATCAAGCATCTTATTTCATACATCAAAAAACATCAACTCATGGTCTCAATATGTTATATGACTGTGCTATTTTTATGATACCATTTAATAAATTTATATTTTCTTAAAGAATTTTGTTTTGTGTGCTTGCCTTAACAACAGACATACTATCTTCTATTAAAGTCCCATCATCCTCGAGAGAGCCCTGTCTCTTTTATTTTTCCCTTTTATAAGTGAAATATATAGAAATGATATGCCCATGATAGGGTGCAATAGCTGAAAGTGGAAGTGATAATGAGTGTGAGTGTAGGAAGGGGGTGGTGGATGGGGTGAGTGGACCTAAAAAGTGAAATTAAGATTGAAGTTGGAGTTCTGGGGAAAGGTGATAAGAGGAAAAAAGGAGTAGGATAGTGAAATAAAGAAGGTGAGGTGAGGGTGAAGTGAAAAATATAATGAATAAAAAATAAAAATAAAACTTTCAGCTCTGATTGTTAAATTGTTCAGCACTCTGCTAATCTATTTATAGCATCCTACCCAACACAAAACTCAGGCTGCTTTCATCATATGTGGTGGAGAACTTGTCAGGAGTTATCAGGCTGATAACAGAAGAACGGAGCAGGAGACAGCTACGGGACATAGTGCCTTGAAGAGAGACAAGAAAACAATGCAGATATATGTGCCAAGCTCAAATTTCATGAATTGGGTTTACATCCACTTTAATATATGATAAAAACATTGTGTATGACAAATCAACTGTATTATTTTTTAATCATGCCCTAGCACCCTGAAAGGACCCCCAGCCTTCTCCAGAAATACTGTTACCCACAGTTGCTCCAACTTCCTCCATAACCCTTCTTTCACACAGAGCTACCAGGTCTGCTGCTGTATCCCATTTCCCCCTCCAAACCCCCCCTTTCATGAAACCCAGTTCCATTCTGTGCCACTAGGGCACATCAAACCCCCTTTATTTTTCCTCCCACTGATACCAGTGTCAGAGCAGTTTTCCTCCTACTGACCCCCTATGCCAGAGCAGCTGTGCATGGATTCTCTTTGGACTTAAAGCGGAGTTCCGCCAATTTTTTTTTTTTTAAATGTCAGCAGCTACAAAAAGTGTAGCTGCTGACTTTTAATAATTGGACACTCACCTGTCCTACAGTCCAGCAGTCCAGGTGTACGAAGCCCCGCTCCTCTCCCTCTTCTCTCCACAGCGCTGGCATCTGTGGCTTCACAGGCGGGCACGCACTGCGCATGCACAAACCACGCTGCACGATGTGATTGGCCGGGCAATGTTCTGGGACCTGTGACATGTCCCAGAAGATTACAGGGAGGGAGGGAGGGGGGAGAGGTGAACTTCCTTCCGGTGTCGCAGAGTCCGGGAGGAAGTGGGAGCTGGGTGCCTCTAAAACCAGGGTATCCGCTCCCCCCCAAAAAAAAATGAAATGCCACGGCATGTCAGGGGGTCACCGTCACTTAAAGTGGAAGTTCCATTTTTGGGTGGAACTCCGCTTTAGTAAAACCTGTTCTTTTTTTTAAAATATTTAAAATATTTGATTGTCTTAAAAAGACACTGACTCATGCGTAACAAACCAAGCACTTTTCTCCACTCTCCGTATGTGGGTAGGCCCTTGTCAGAGAGGACATGACCATACGACCACCAAAGAGGAGCAGCTTTGTGGGACCTGTCATATTGTGGGAAGGAAGGCTAAGGTAAGTATTCCTCTGCTTCTACTCTTCTTAACTCCTAGACCAGCCTTTCTCAACCAGGTTTCTGTTGAACCCTAGAGTTCCTTTGGAGTTTGTTAGGGATTCCTTGGGCAATAAGCAATTTCTGTCCTTTAGATGCGTAATCACTGACAACTATGGTCTTGTTAGCTATCTGTCAGGGGGGAGGGCTCTTGCCAATGGAGCATTCTTTGTAGTGACCTTCATGCTAATGTATAGTGAGCTGTAGATATACAGTATCTCACAAAAGTGAGTACACCCCTCACATTTTTGTAAATATTTTAATATATCTTTTCATGTGACAAGACTGAAAAAAATACACTTTGCTACAATGTAAAGTAGTGAGTGTACAGCTTGAATAACAGTGTAAATTTGCTGTCCCCTCAAAAAAACTCAACACACAGCCGTTAATGTCTAAACTGCTGGCAACAAAAGTGAGTACACCCCTAAGTGAAGATGTTTAAATTGGGCCCAATTAGCCATTTTCCCTCCCTGGTGTCATGTGACTCGTTAGTGTTACAAGGTCTCAGATGTGAATGGGGAGCAGGTGTGTTAAATTTGGTGTTATCGTTCTCACTCTCTCATACTGGTCACTGGAAGTTCAACATGGCACCTCATGGCAAAGAACTCTCTGGGGATCAAAAAAAATTATTGTTGCTCTACATAAAGATGTACGCCAGAGAAGATTGCCAAGACCCTGAAACTGAGCTGCTGCACGGTGGCCAAGACCATACAGCGGTTTAACAGGACAGGTTCCACTCAGAACAGGCCTCACCATGGTCGACCAAAGAAGTTGAGTGCACGTGTTCAGCATCATATCCAGAGGTTGTCTTTGGGAAATAGATGTATGAGTGCTGCCAGCATTGCTGCAGAGGTTGAAGGTGTGGGGTGTCAGCCTGTCAGTGCTCAGACCAAATTGGTCTGCATTGTTGTCGTCCCAGAAGGAAGCCTCTTCTAAAGTTGATGAACAAGAAAGCCTGCAAACAGTTTGCTGAAGACAAGCAGACTAAGGACATGGATTACTGGAACCATGTCCTGTGGTCTGATGAGACCAAGATAAACTAATTTGGTTCAGATGGTGTCAAGCGTGTGTGGCGGCAACTAGGTGAGGAGTACAAAGACAAGTGTGTCTTGCCTACAGTCAAGCATGAAAGAAATTATGGTTTCTCTACACAAACATGTACCCAAGAAGATTGCCAAGACCCTGAAACTGAACATCTGGGGTACATGGGAGTGTCATGGTCTGGGGCTGCATGAGTGCTACCGGCACTGGGGAGCTACAGTTCATTGAGGGAACCATGAATGCCAACATGTACTGTGACATACTGAAGCAAAGCATGATCCCCTCCCTTCGGAGACTGGGCCGCACAGCAGTATTTCAACATGATAAGGACCCCAAAAACACCTCCTAGACAACCACTGCCTTGCTAAAGAAGCTGAGGGTTAAGGTGATGGACTGGCCAAGCATGTCTTCAGACCTAAACCCTATTGAGCATCTGTGGGGCATCCTCAAATGGAAGGTGGAGGAGTACAAGGTCTCTAACATCCACCGGATCCGTGATGTTGTCATGGAAGAGTGTAAGAGGACTCCAGTGGCAACCTGTAAAGCTCTGATGAACTCCATGCCCAAGAGGGTTAAGGCAGTGCTGGAAAATAATGGTGGCCACACAAAATATTGACACTATGGGCCCAATTTGGACATTTATACTTAGGAGTGTACTCACTTTTGTTGCCAGGGGTTTAGACATTAATGGCTGTGTGTTGAGTTACTGTCACATGAAAAGATATAATAAAATATTTACAAAAAATGTGCGGGGTGTACTCACTTTTGTGAGATAATGTATATATATATATATATATATATATATATATATATATATATATATATACACATACTGTATACTATTAGCAGGGGTTCCATGAGACAGAAAAGTTATTTCAAGGGTTCTTCCTTGTTAAAAAAGTTGAGAAAGGCTGCCCTAGACTAAATGACTGTATTTATTGGCGTATAACACTCACTTTGTTACCCTGAAAATAGAGGGTAAACCGTGCCTGTGTGTTATACTCAGGGGGCTGTTGAAAGTTTTTTTTCCTGAAACTTCCCTCTTAAAGTTAGGGTGCGTGTTATACGCCTGTGCGTGTTATACGCCAATAAATACCGTAGTTATTAAACCTTGCTAATTGCTTGAGGGGGCACACAATACTAATATTTTACTGCTAACTAAAGTTCAGCTTTAAAGCGGAGCTCCGCCGTAAAAAAAATAAATATTAAAAGCCAGCAGCTACAAATACTGCAGCTGCTGACTTTTAATAAATGGACACTTACCTGTCCTGGAGTCCAGCGACGTCGGCAGCAGAAGACGAGCTCGTCTCTCGGCTGCCCCCACCGCCAATATTGATGAGGGAATCGGGAAGTGAAGCGTTGCGGCTTCACTGCCCGGTTCCCTACTGCGCATGCGCGAGTTGCACAGCGCCGTCCTCACTGGTCCCCGCTGTGTTCTGGGAGCCGTGTGTTTCCCAGAACACAACGGGGGGGGGGGGGAAGTGGCGTAATGCCCGCAGTTTCCCGCAGAGTCTATGCCCGGAAGTGGGTGCAAATACCTGTCTTAGACAGGTATCTGCACACCCCCTCCCCCTGAAAGGTGCCAATTGTGGCACCGGAGGGGGGGGGGGGAGTCCGATGAGCGGAAGTTCCACTTTAGGGTGGAGCTCCGCTTTAATTGGTAAGTTTCAATTATTTTTAAAACTAACTTACTTTCAACTTACTCTCCCCCCAGCTTTGTGAATACAATATTTTTCTGGGATGTGGTGCCAACTTTTCTGGGTGTTTCGCCTTTGATTGGACACAAATCTATGAAATTACTTTAAACTAAAAAACCACGTACAGGAATTGTCATGCTAATATTTGAATGCCATTTTCCTGACAAATACAAATACAACCCAACTACAGCATACAAAATTGTAATAGTGAGATCAAACACCCAAGCAGATAAATGCAAAGTGGAAGAAAACCTGATATAAAAGTAGAACTAGCACTCCTTGCATTTCAGGTTTACAAAAAATTTAAATCATTTAACCTGACAATCAAATTGCTTTTGGAAAACATGTTCAAACATACAGACTTTATAATATTTTTTTTTTTTTTTCAGCTCAGTTGGCTGTAGAAATGTTTTAACCATTTTGGATAAAAAGAAAGATCTGGACAGGTTTCACATCATCACGCAAGTCTCCAAAGTAAAAGCCTGGAGTCAAATGAAAGGGTTAAACTGCTGTTAAAATTCAGAGTAATTTCTGAAAGTGGCACACACAATTATAAATATGGATAATTAGCAGCTCCAGTCAAGAATAAAATGTCACAATGTCACACAGATCTGTCACAGTCCGCTAATGAATGTAGTCATATATCTCAAGGCTTTCCTCCCCTTCACAAGCCTGTTGCAAGTGACCAACCAGGGCAGACGCAGTGGGGATAACGCTCACTCACTACCGATGAAGATTTCACACCACTTGATACTAGTCCATTTGGCACAACCACCCCGCTCCACTAATAACCGGGCTGTAAGACCTGGTCTCTGCAGCAAAAAATTAACACTTGGTCTCTTGTTCTATTTTTATCAAAGCACATTATTAAGAACTGAAAAAAAAATGACTATCTATACCGTGTCTCTATAAAATGTATAACTGTATGCATATTCTCTGCTGGAGTATACATCACATGCCTCTATGCAGTTAAAATGAACTACTACTGTAAAGACAGAGGAACCCAGCAAATGCCCTTACATAAGCAGATAAGAACATTACGGGTAAATGATAAAAAAAAAAAAAAATAGACCATAGGAGCCTTTGACCCGACTCTCTGTGTATTTCCATCTGCAGTAGATTCATAAGTGATTACTGCAAGACTAATTAAAAAAAAATTGAAAGCTGAACTCTAGCCTTATGCCGCGTACACACGATCGGTTTTTCTGATGAAAAAAGACTGATGGACTTTTTTCATCGGACAAACCGATTGTGTATGGGCCCCATCGGTCTTTTTTCCATCGGTATAAAAAAATAGAACATGTTTTAAATTTTACCGATGGAAAAAAAAAACGTCTGTGGGGAACTCCATTGGAGAAAAAAACCCACACATGCTCAGAATCAAGTCAACGCATGCTCAGAAGCATTGAACTTAATTTTTCTCGGCTCGTCTGAGTCTTTTACGTCATGGCGTTTGGGACGGTCTGATTTTTGACTGATGGTGTGTAGGCAAGACTGATGGAAGTCAGCTTCATCGGAAATCCGATTGGAAAAATCCATCGGATTTTATTCCGTCAGAAATCCGATCGTGTGTACAGGGCATAACTGTTATTCTGAAAACATGTACAAAACCTGTGTTTTGTTGAAACATATCAGTCTTAACGGTATAAGGCCCCTTTCACACGTACGGACCGTATGTCCGCTTTTTCATCCATCCGTTTACGGATGAAAAAGGGACATACATTGGTCCCTATGGGATTGCGGGTGTCAACGGATGAAACATCCACTGACATCTGATCTCATCCGTGTCCGCAATGCTCCGTTTTTCTGGATAGAAAAATTCCTATTTTTTTTTGTCTGCTTACCAAAGCCCCCACTTACATCAGAGTTCCTAGCATTCCCCCTTAAATCAGGGTTCCCAAAGTCCCCCTTACATCAGAGTCTGCAGAACACCCCTTACATCTGTCCCTTTTACCTTAGTGTACTCACTAGCTCAGAGGCAGGAGAGAGAAGGGAGGGAGGGGGGAGACTTGAGTCACAAACACTGGATGGTGAGCTCACTCACCCGAGGATGAAGGCTCAGCCATCAGCACCTTTCATCCATCGTATATACAGATATATGATGGATGAAAGATGCTGATGGCTGAGCCTTCAGCCTTCAGTGCTGCATGCCTATGCACTCGGGGGTTATAGTACTCGGTTACCTGGGAAGCCACAGTCTGGTCTGAATTATGCAGGAGGACTGAAACCCGGACACATGATTTAAAACCCAGACTGCTCGGGTGAATCCCAGACGAGTCGCAACCATAATCTCTCCTGTTATTGGCCTGCATTTACATGAGAGTGCTTGTTAGAAATTCTGTATATAACCCTGGAGAACAGACAGTGCACAGTCCACATGGGCTTATCTGCTGCTTAACTGCAGACAGGAAACATGAACTTTTATTATAGAGAAAAGACATAGAGTTTAACCACAGATGCAGCTACAATCTTAAACACTGCCATTTACTTGTTGATGTAGTTGTTGCACAAAATACATGAACAATGTATTCCAACAGTGCTGTATGCAGAATCCTTATGCTTCCTATTTTCACTCTGCACCCTACAATCCTGAATCCCTATGCACCTACCCACACACTGATGCCCTGTACACACGATCGGATTTCCGATGGAATAAAATCCGATGGAATTTTCCGTCGGAATTCCGATGAAGCTGACTTTCATCAGTCTTGCCTACACACCATCAGACAAATTTCCGACCGTCCAAAACGCTGTGGCATAAAACACTCCGATGAGCCGAAAAAAATAAAGTTCAATGCTTCTGAGCATGCGTCGACTTGATTCTGAGCATGCGTGGGTTTTTTCTCCGTTGGAGTTCTACACAGACGATCAGGATTTCCTATCGTTTTTTTTTTCATCGTAAAAATTTAAAACACGTTCTATTTTTTAACACCGAAGGAAAAAAGGTGGATGGGGCCCACACACGATCGTTTTTTCCGATGAAAAAAGTCCCAACTACATATGGGAGCTATGTGGATAATCAGGAATCTGAATGGGTTTTAGTCTGTGTTGTTGAAAATGAACATGACGGGCCAGAATGAAGTTCTAAGGCCACTTTTCTTGGTGTCACTTAGAACTTCATTCATCACTTGGGGTCAACATAGTAACTCTTTTCCACAGGATGCCATATAGCCTTATGGCCCGTACACACGATCCGAATATCGGACAAAAACGGTCGTCCGAGGAAGAATCGTACGATTTTCGGATCGTACTTAGAAACTTAGTACTTAGAAAGCCTAAACACGCTGGCTTTCTAAAGCCTCGTACACATGGTCGGACTTCCATCTGACTTTTCCGTGGATTTTTGTCCGAATGGAGTTGGCCGGGCACACCCATAGCATACACAACACAGGACTTTTCTGCAACTTTTCCCAATACTTTTTCCAACATCACGTGTTTTTTTTTGCTCTTTACCGCCACCCTTTGGTCAACTTCTGCTATTGTTGGTTGATTTTAACATTATTTGTTTTGTCCATTGGACAAAAGTCCGATGGTTTTCTATACACACGGTCGGACTTTGCTCCACCAGACTTTTGTTGGGCAAAAGTTTGTCCGTTTGCAGACCGAACTTTTGTCCGATGAAAACCAAAAAAGTTTGTCCAATGGAGCATACACACGGTCTGATTTTTTGGCAAACTTGCTCAAAATGAAGTTTGTTGGCAAAAAGTCAGACCGTGTGTACGGGGCTTAGGATTTATATTATGGGGGGGGGCAATGAGACTCAACTGGATAAATGTGCAGAGGGGAGTATGAAAAATGGAAAATGCCATATAAATGTGGCTTGGGTATCCAGCGAGAGCAATGAATTATCAGCAAGTGAGTTATTAACTGCTCTAAAACAAACATATATGCTTTCGCTTGTAATAGTGGCGAGGGGCTAGAACCCGTGTGGGGTTTGTATTGCTGGCTGCATAACCCCTGGCAGAGGAGGGGATCAGATCTTGCTCTGCTGTATTTTGACTTTCACTCATAGGTTTCCTTACAACCTAGGGTTGCCACCTTTTCTTCAAGTCAAACCTGAACACTTTAGCGGCGCACAGAATTTTAATTTTTTTTCTATATAAGCTATACATATATTTTGCAATTAAATAATATTTCGAATCGAATGCAGTTAAGCACAAGAGTCCCCCTTTACATCAGAGTCCACAGAGTTTCCCTTTTACATCAGCGTTCCCTTACACTGTAAAGGGAGACTCTGCAGACTCTGATGTAAGGGAGAACTCTGGGGACTCTAACATAAGGGATGCTCTGGGAACCCTGATTTAAGGGGGAACACTGAGAACTCTGATGCACAGAGAGGACTCTGATGTAAGGGGGACACTGTGACCTCTGATGTAGATGGGAACTCTGATGTTAGGGGTGCTCTGAGAACCCTGATTTACCTTAGTGTACTCACTCAGAGGCAGGAGGGAAAGGGGGAAGACTTCAGTCACAGACAGGGATGGATGGTGAGCTCACTCACCCCTTGGCAGTCAGCACCTCTCATCCAGATGTATCTGAGGTTGCTGGATTTCAAATTTCCGGCCCCCACTTTCCTTTTCTGAGGCACGGCACTGGGGATTGGAGTGTGGGCAGACACAGAGGGGTAGGGGTGGGAGCAAGAGGAGCAGATCAAGCCCTCTCTCCTCTCCCGTCTGTGTGGGGGAGGGGAAATTGTTAGTGCTGGCTTTGGGCAGTGGGAAAAAGAGTGTAACAGACACTCTCGGCATACACAACTGCAGCCAGCAACCCTGTTGGGAAGCCATAGTCTAGTCTGAATAATGTGTCCGGGTTTCAGGCGGTCTGAAACCCGGACACTTGATTCCAAACCCGAACTGTCCGGGTGAATCCCGGACAGGTGGCAACCCTATTACAACCCCCCAGCCTGGCTGTCTCATCTCTCTTTCTGCCCTTTCGTTCTCTCTGCTCTTTCCACCTATCAGCATGACCCCTGTGCTGCAGCACACCTGAATGGCTCCTTGTGCTGCTTCTCCCTCTCCATGTCTCTCTCTGAGCTCTGCTGTACAATATACTGCAAGGGGCTGATAGCAAGTGAAATGTAGGTGTAGCCCCCTCTTTGTTAGGTTGTTAGGGAAATTTGTTTTTTGACTCAGAGGAGCCAGATGAGCTGGATTGTTTGCTTTGATGTTGTGGCTCCACAGGCTGTGATATTAATCCCCTGCCTGAATATTTACTACCCTCTGCCCAATCCCTGGGGAGGTGTGCCCAGAAGGCGGGGAGAGAAGAGGTAAATAGATTGAAGCCTGGACAGGCGGTTGTCTTCAATGCTTGGTTGTCTACCCTGCAAGGATGGACAGCTGATACTCCAGGGGGCCGCTTTCCTCTGGATCCCTTTCAGGTCTAGCTGCTTGAGTACTCTGTGCTATTGACAGACACCGCCGACAAGATCTCCCTCCTGGGTCCATGAGAGAGCCTGAACACTGTGCTGCAGTTATCCTTGGTTCCCAGCTGTGGATCTTTATCTGTTCCAGCTAGCCCAGATTGCCCAAACTTTCTTGTGGTGGTCAGCTGCAAGAGTTAAGCCTAGTACACACGATGAGAATATCAGACGAACGATCAATCATCTATTTTTTTTTTTTGGATGCTAATCTCCATATCGAAAACGAATAGGTTACTAAAGTACGAAAATTCTCGTAGGACAGAATAAAAATTTGTAAGTGATGTAATTTGTTGTAGTGTATTTGTATTGTATTTTCAGACTAAAACTGTACCTGTACCCCCCTTGCTAAATCATGAATGAACTGTGATTAACCAAAAATTTTGGAACGCTAATATTCACTTGCCACACCCAGGCCTGAATCAAGAAATCACTAAGGCCCCTTTCACACTGAGGCACTTTGCAGGCGCTATTGCGCTAAAAATAGCGCCTGCAATGCGCCCCAAAAAAGCCGCTCAATAGTATCCAATGTGAAAGCCCGAGGGCTTTCACACTGGAGCGTTGCGCTTGCAGGAGGCTCAAAAAACTCCTCTTTGAGGCGCAATAGGAGCGCTAAAAATTGCGCTCCTATAGCGCCCCTGCCCATTGAAATCAATGGGGTAGCGCCTCCAAAACGCCCGCAAAATGCCACAAAGAGGCGTTATTGTGGGAGTTTTTAACCCTTTTTCGGCCGCTAGCGGTGGTTAAAATACCCCCCGCTTGCGCCCGCAAATCGCGTCAAAAAAAACGGTATAGCGGCGCTAAAAATAGCGCCGCTATACCGCCAGCGCATCCAGCGCCTCAGTGTGAAAGTAGCTTTAAATAGAAGCTGTCTGACAAAGTGAAGCTCGCTAAAAGATCTCAAAATGATCTTACTTTGGTTATCTTTGTGTAATTTTAAAATTTGTTTGATGATCTGAATCATTAAGTGTGACAAATATGCAACAAAAAAAAATCAGCAAGGGGGCAAATACCACTGTATATTGCAGCTTATCCATCATTAGAGGTTATGGTTGCATTAGTTTATTTAGGCTTTTTTCCCTTGGTTTTCACCTGGGGATCTGGCCAGTAACACACCTCCTGTTTTAAGCCTCGTACACACGATCGGATTTTCTGACA
This sequence comes from Rana muscosa, assembly GCA_029206835.1. Classification (NCBI taxonomy): domain Eukaryota; kingdom Metazoa; phylum Chordata; class Amphibia; order Anura; family Ranidae; genus Rana; species Rana muscosa. The sequence goes on along the minus strand of CM055125.1, from coordinate 272,299,325 downwards.
ACAAATGTGTCTTGTCGGATCATCCGATCGTGTGCACACAAGTCCATCGGAAAAAAATCCAATGTACAAACACTCAACGAACCAATGCTAACCATAGCACAACATTAGCAGAAGTTGCCCAAATGGTGGCGCTAAAGAGTTGAAAAACCACGTAGTTTCGTGTATGTTGGCTGAAAAGTTCTGCCGTCTGTATGCATACCAAGTTCATGCCCAACCCCCTTCGCACAAAATTCCACGGATTTGTCCGATGGAAATCCGATCGTGTGCACGAGGCTTAAGAGTGCCCCCACAGGTGGCAAGTTTGGACAGCAGCCTTGTCAATCTGAGGGGAGGGGAGTGTTAGACAGATTAGCAGATTTAAGTACAGTAACAAATTGAAGCCCTATTCCAGCTAACACTTTCTAAGCAGTTACGCCAACAGTTTTTTCCTTTTGGGATAAAGGTTTTACATTAATAAATAAAAACTGATCATTGTAAGCAGCCCTGTTAAGGTTAAATGGTTTGTCTGATCTCTGTAACTGATACATTCTACTGGAGGGCTTGTTCTTTTGAAAAACAACAGTCTTACTGGCTGGATCACCAGATGAAAATAGAAGAAAGAAAGGCTAAAAAAATGAATGCAGCCATCACATCTAAGAATTGGTAAGCTGCAATATAATAAATGTTTGCTTTTGGACTTAATACCACTTTAAGCAAAAACCTTCCTGTAACACATAAAAATACCTGATCCTACCTTGGTTGTGCACTTCCTTCTGTAGGGTCACAATACTCTTCCACTGGCAGTGAGATTACAGTTGTCACCCTTTAAGGCCTAAATCCAACTTTAATTTCCAGGAGCTGCAGTATAACTGTCCCTCTTAATAATTCTAATGGTGCAAGTTGACATTGCATTCTGCACAGACAAAAGCATACGATTTTACGGCTGGTCCTATTGGCACCACCTAGTTTGACAAACTTCAATTAAAAAATAGAAGGAGCCAAGTGGAAAATTGGGGGACGAACAGGGACTGTAGCCAGTATGAATACAATAGCTGGCAGGGAAGATTTGTCTATTCACACTATTTAGCATGGATGAAGGCATCAAGTGATTTCTGTGAATATCCAGCTTTAGGCAATCTCTTTTCTTTGTTTTTTTTTAATTAGAACCCTCAAAGTTTTGTATGAGATATCAGTAATCCTATTTTCGGATTTTGTTAAATTAATTCCCTGTTTTTTTTTTTATAACATACCGGTACTATTATTTCAATTGATCTTATTACCCTTGCTAACAGTAAACACAAAAAGCCTGGACCCAACACTGTTTCCCAGAAGAGGGTATAATAAAATGTAGGACTGCAAGTTGACCCCAGACTACCAATTGTATTGAGACAATTTAGTACGTTTTTTAACCATTTAAAGACCAGGCCATTTTCTGACACTTCTCACATACGTAAAAATGTGTGTATGTAAAAATAATTTTTTTTTTGCTTGAAAATTACTTTGAACCCCCAAATATTATATGTTTTTAAAGCGGAGGCTCTAGAAAATAAAATGGTGGGTGTTGCAATTTTTTATGTCACACGGTATTTGCGCAGCAGTTTTTCAAACGCATTTTTGGGGAAAAATTAATTTTAATGCACAAAACACAATATACTGTATATACTCGAGTATAAGCCGAAATTTTCAGCACATTTTTTTGTGCTGAAAATGCCCCCTCGGCTTATACTCAGTCACCGCCTGATCTCCCGGAATTTGGGGACCAAGTACTGGCCGGCCGTAGGTCCCCTGACTCCCAACCTTGGCACACTTGTAGACCCACTCTTTCTCTACTAGTGTGCAAAGTTTGTTGTCCGGGAGACCTACGGCCGGGGAGCACCGATTTTTCAAACCCGGGCACTCCTTCCATAGACTCCCATGTTAAACAGTAATTTCTACAGTGAATTTGGGGACCCGGTACCAGCCGGTCATAGGTCCCCTGGACTCAAAAGTTGTCACACATGTAGATCCGTTTCTTCTCTACAAGTATGCAAAGTTTGTTGTCTGAGGGACCTATGGCCGGGGAGCACAGATTTTTCAAACCCGGGCACTCCTTCCATAGACTCCCATGTTAAACGTCAGTCTAGTCATGGACACAGTGAGGCATGGACACAGTGAGGCATGGACACAGTGAGGCATGGGCACAGTGAGGCATGGGCACAGTGAGGAATGGGCACAGTGAGGCATGGGCACAGTGAGGCATGGGCACAGTGAGGCATGCACATGGACACAGTGAGGCATGGGCACAGTGAGGCATGGGCACAGTGAGGCATGCACATGGACACAGTGAGGCAAAGTGAGGCATGGACACAGTGAGGCAAAGTGAGGCACAGTGAGGCATGCAGATGGACACCCTAGGCTTATACTCGAGCTAATACGTTTTCCCAGTTTTTAGTGGTAAAATTAGGTTTATACTCGGGTCGGCTTATACTCGAGTATATACAGTAATACCCAATTGTTTGGTAAAAAGATGATGCTATGCTGAGTAAATAGATACTAAACAATAATAGCAGAATATCCCCTGTTCTCCCTAAATCACATCTTGTGCTAAACCTTCAAAATGCGGTATTCAAAAAAAAGTGTAAGACAAATATACAAAAAAAAACTAGGTGTATATACAGTGGGTATAGAAAAGAATGCCCCCCCTTTAAAATAATCACGTTTTGTTACTTTGCAGTCTGAAATGAAGACAGACACAGTTTTTGTTGTATCTAGCTGTATTTACTCTATTTATAACATCCAAGTGAAAGATATAACACCAACATGTCATAAAAAAAAAAAAAAACGAATCACTGAGTTGAAAAAACGATCACCCCTCCTAAAAACTCAATCAGGTGTAGCTAATCACCTTCTCAATGGCACACAAAGCCATTTGACTTTTAACTAATCAGCTATGGTTATTTTGATTTGCTCAGCATGAAAAGAGCTTTCCTTGAGCATTGAGCCAGTCCCTGGCAGTGCAACTGAAGCAAAGAATATCCTATGGGTGGCAAGGCACTGTCAAAAAATAAGTTGTGGACAGGCACAAGTCAGGAGATGGATACAACAAAAGGTCAAAGGCTTTATCAATGTCAAAGTCTATTATTAAGAAGTGGAAGGTATTTGGTACAACATAGACTCCCCTTGGATCAGGACGTTGCTCCAAAATGGATGAAAGAGCCAGGAGGAAACTGGTCAGAGAGGCTACCAAGTGGCCTACAGCAACTCTGAAGCAGTTCAAATATTTATGACAAATAGTAGTCATTGTGTGCATCAGACAATATTATCACAATTTCTCCACAAATGTGGCTTGTATGGGAGGGTTGCAAGAAAAAAGCCACTCCTCAAGAAAGGCCACACGCAGTCACAACTGAGCTTTGCCAAACATGCACCTTGAATGTTCTGAGGCCACATGTAAAATGGTGTTATGGTTAGATGAGACTAAAATGTAATTATTTGGCCTTAACACCAAACCATATGTATGGCGGAAATCCAATACAGCTCACAATCCAAATAACACCATTCCTACAGTAAAGTATGGAGGTGGTAATATCCTGTTATGGGGATGTTTCTCTGCAGCAGAGACTGAAGCACCTGTCAGGATAGAAGAAAAATAGATGGGGCAAAATACTATCAAATTCTTGAGGGAAATCTGCTGCCGTCTGTCAGAAAATGGTTAATGGGAAGAAGGTTTACCTTCCAACATGACAATGACCCAAAGCACACAGCAAAAATGACCACGCAGTGGTTGAAGGAGTAAAAGTTGAATATCCTTGCATGACTTAATCAGAGCCCAGACTTAAACCCCATTAAAAATCTGTGGAATGCCTTGAAAACTGCAGTCCACATACGGTCACCATCCAATTTAACTGAACTTGAGCAGTTCTGCAAAGAAGAGTGGGCAAATATTGCAAAGTCTAGATGTGCAAAGTTAGTAGAGACATATCCCAACACACTAAAGGCTAAAAATATTTTTTTCTGACATGTTGGTATTATATCTTTTACTTGGATGTTATAAGTTCGACTGAGTAAATACAGCTGGATAAAACTGGATAAAATGATGTCTGTCATCATTTCAGGCTGCAAAGCAACAAAATGTGATTATTTTAAAGTGGAGTGATTCTTTTCTATACCCACTGTATATAAATATAAATGTATGTACGGTATGACTGAGGATAAAAAAACACTAGACATGTGCACACTGAAAGATTTCGTTTCGGAATTTCGTTTTCGTCTGTAGCACACAAACCTTTTTCTCGCCTGGCTCACTTGCGAGTCAAGGCACACCGTGCTATAAGCCCATACCCTCCTGTTTGAAGAGGTTAAGCGGTGTTCATAAATTTTGGGTCTTTCAGCGAGTTACCCTTCCCACTGGTTCTCTCCCCCAGAGTATGGGGTCAACTCTCTATTTCTTCCCCCAAAGAAGCCAATGTCCAGAAGTACTTTAACTCCAACAGAGAGTTTATTTTCTCTTGCTGCGTAGTAGATATAGACAGGTGGATGAAAGAAGAAATAGTTTGGAGATTAGATCCAGGCACAACCAATAACCTTGTCGCCACTTGATCCCGAGTGGGTTTAGCTCACCCGGATAGTTCTCTCTCAGAGCCCTAGCAGCTGGTGTGGAGCTCGAACAGTTCCGCCACCCTATCCCCTCCTGGGACGGGTGTTAGAAATCCTCTAACCTCTGTAGACTTTAAGAACAGGATGATGCCAACGGGCACTCTACAGGTTAGCTTCCCCAAGTAACAAATCCTTCCCTCTGACAGGTCACCAGGCCTCTCCATTACTCAGGCAATCTTCCATTACTCATCTCCTCAATGGGACCGATCCTCCCCTGGCTTCCTCTTGGTCAGAGCGGGTACCCTTCCCCGGGCACCCTGGGACTCTTCTTTCGAGGATAGGCCCTAGCTAAAGGTGCTAGGCCCAGTTGTAAAGTTGCAGGCCCCAGGCTAAAGGTGCCTGGGCCTGATCACATCCACACGTACCCCGGCCATGAGGGCCACCAGAGGTGGGGAAAGTGTCTCACTCATGCTCCTCTGACCCTGATGGGGACGAACACACCGCCACTAACAATGGTGTCTGCCCCTTAAGTACCCTCTCCCGGCATGCACAGCAGGTTGACCATGCCCACTGTACCGCTGCCGAGAGAGGACACCCCAAGGCATAGTAATGCCACCCCTGGCTCAACCCTGATCCAATGTGACAGCGCCACCTACAGGCCGCAGGGAACCATACACCAGGTAGCATCACATAGGCAGAAGCAATACCTTGCAATGAGAATGGTCTGAGCTTGGCTAATAGCTCAGACCAGCCCCTAAATTTAGGCACATAACACCCTTAAAAAGTGAAAGGGCGCTACACGTCCTAAAAATAAATGTATTTAGTTACAACCGAAATTCGTTTTTATTTATTTCGTTTTTCGTTAGAAATTGCATTCGTCCGAAAATCTGAATGAATTAAGGTCGAATCTGTCATTGAAGGCTTATGGTGTCTGTCGAATGTTCAAAGAAGATTCGACGGAGCAGTGAAACTGTACGACGCTGCAATAATGAATTTCCGGTCGAATGTTCCGCCCACAAGCTATAGAAGAATTCTAATGTTGTATGACTAGTAATAATTATATTTTTTCATTATTATTACTAGTCAATCAACATTAGAATTTTAGCCTATGGGTGGATGCATTTGACCGGAAATGTACGATTGCAGCGTCGTACAGTTTAGATGCTCCGTAGAATCTTCTTAGAACTTTTGACAGACACCATAAGCCTTCAATGACAGATTTGACGTTTGTATGTTTTTCGATGCTTTGTCGAATCTTCGTCGTTCATGTCGAATTGTCAAGTTAGTTCTAGCTATTTTACTGCTCCTCCTCTTTGGTTACAATCAGCCAATAACATTCATCATCATCATTATTTTTATTTTACTTCCCCCACCCAATTCCAGCAGCGATCTTTTCTCTCTATAATGTCAAATCTTTTCTCTCTATAATGTTGAATCTTTTCTCTCTATGTCGCATCTTTTCTCTCTATAATGTTGAATCTTTTCTCTCTATAATGTCAAATCTTTTCTCTCTATAATGTTGAATCTTTTCTCTCTATGTCGCATCTTTTCTCTCTATAATGTTGAATCTTTTCTCTCTATAATGTTGAATCTTTTCTCTCTATAATGTTGAATCTTTTCTCTCTATAATGTTGAATCTTTTCTCTCTATAATGTTGAATCTTTTCTCTCTATAATGTTGAATCTTTTCTCTCTATAATGTCAAATCTTTTCTCTCTATAATGTTGAATCTTTTCTCTCTATAATGTTGAATCTTTTCTCTCTATAATGTCGCATCTTTTCTCTCTATAATGTTGAATCTTTTCTCTCTATAATGTTGAATCTTTTCTCTCTATAATGTTGAATCTTTTCTCTCTATAATGTTGAATCTTTTCTCTCTATAATGTTGAATCTTTTCTCTCTATAATGTCGCATCTTTTCTCTCTATAATGTTGAATCTTTTCTCTCTATAATGTCAAATCTTTTCTCTCTATAATGTCAAATCTTTTCTCTCTATAATGTCGCATCTTTTCTCTCTATAATGTCGCATCTTTTCTCTCTATAATGTCGAATCTTTTCTCTCATTAAGTGTCAAATCTTTTCTCTCTATAATGTCGAATCTTTTCTCTCTATAATGTCGAATCTTTTCTCTCTATAATGTCGAATCTTTTCTCTCTATAATGTCGAATCTTTTCTCTCTATAATGTTGAATCTTTTCTCTCTATAATGTTGAATCTTTTCTCTCTATAATGTTGAATCTTTTCTCTCTATAATGTTGAATCTTTTCTCTCTATAATGTTGAATCTTTTCTCTCTATAATGTTGAATCTTTTCTCTCTATAATGTTGAATCTTTTCTCTCTATGTCGCATCTTTTCTCTCTATAATGTTGAATCTTTTCTCTCTATAATGTCAAATCTTTTCTCTCTATAATGTCAAATCTTTTCTCTCTATAATGTCGAATCTTTTCTCTCTATAATGTCGCATCTTTTCTCTCTATAATGTCGCATCTTTTCTCTCTATAATGTCGAATCTTTTCTCTCTATAATGTCAAATCTTTTCTCTCTATAATGTCGAATCTTTTCTCTCTATAATGTCGAATCTTTTCTCTCTATAATGTCGAATCTTTTCTCTCTATAATGTCGAATCTTTTCTCTCTATAATGTTGAATCTTTTCTCTCTATGTCGCATCTTTTCTCTCTATAATGTTGAATCTTTTCTCTCTATAATGTTGAATCTTTTCTCTCTATAATGTCGAATCTTTTCTCTCTATAATGTTGAATCTTTTCTCTCTATAATGTTGAATCTTTTCTCTCTATAATGTTGAATCTTTTCTCTCTATAATGTTGAATCTTTTCTCTCTATGTCGCATCTTTTCTCTCTATAATGTTGAATCTTTTCTCTCTATAATGTTGAATCTTTTCTCTCTATAATGTCGAATCTTTTCTCTCTATAATGTTGAATCTTTTCTCTCTATAATGTTGAATCTTTTCTCTCTATAATGTTGAATCTTTTCTCTCTATAATGTTGAATCTTTTCTCTCTATGTCGCATCTTTTCTCTCTATAATGTTGAATCTTTTCTCTCTATAATGTCAAATCTTTTCTCTCTATAATGTTGAATCTTTTCTCTCTATGTCGCATCTTTTCTCTCTATAATGTTGAATCTTTTCTCTCTATAATGTCAAATCTTTTCTCTCTATAATGTCAAATCTTTTCTCTCTATAATGTCGAATCTTTTCTCTCTATAATGTCGCATCTTTTCTCTCTATAATGTTGAATCTTTTCTCTCTATAATGTCAAATCTTTTCTCTCTATAATGTCGAATCTTTTCTCTCTATAATGTCGAATCTTTTCTCTCTATAATGTCGAATCTTTTCTCTCTATAATGTCGAATCTTTTCTCTCTATAATGTCGAATGTTTTCTCTCTATAATGTCGAATGTTTTCTCTCTATAATGTCGAATCTTTTCTCTCTATAATGTCGAATCTTTTCTCTCTATAATGTCGAATCTTTTCTCTCTATAATGTTGAATCTTTTCTCTCTATAATGTCGAATCTTTTCTCTCTATAATGTCAAATCTTTTCTCTCTATAATATCAAATCTTTTCTCTCTATAATGTCGAATCTTTTCTCTCTATAATATCAAATCTTTTCTCTCTATGTTGAATCTTTTCTCTCTATAATGTTGAATCTTTTCTCTCTATAATGTCGAATCTTTTCTCTCTATAATGTTGAATCTTTTCTCTCTATAATGTTGAATCTTTTCTCTCTATAATGTCGAATCTTTTCTCTCTATAATGTCGAATCTTTTCTCTCTATAATGTTGAATCTTTTCTCTCTATGTCGCATCTTTTCTCTCTATAATGTTGAATCTTTTCTCTCTATAATGTTGAATCTTTTCTCTCTATAATGTTGAATCTTTTCTCTCTATAATGTTGAATCTTTTCTCTCTATGTCGCATCTTTTCTCTCTATAATGTTGAATCTTTTCTCTCTATAATGTCAAATCTTTTCTCTCTATAATGTCAAATCTTTTCTCTCTATAATGTCGAATCTTTTCTCTCTATAATGTCGCATCTTTTCTCTCTATAATGTTGAATCTTTTCTCTCTATAATGTCAAATCTTTTCTCTCTATAATGTCGAATCTTTTCTCTCTATAATGTCGAATCTTTTCTCTCTATAATGTCGAATCTTTTCTCTCTATAATGTCGAATCTTTTCTCTCTATAATGTTGAATCTTTTCTCTCTATGTCGCATCTTTTCTCTCTATAATGTTGAATCTTTTCTCTCTATAATGTTGAATCTTTTCTCTCTATAATGTTGAATCTTTTCTCTCTATAATGTTGAATCTTTTCTCTCTATAATGTTGAATCTTTTCTCTCTATGTCGCATCTTTTCTCTCTATAATGTTGAATCTTTTCTCTCTATAATGTCAAATCTTTTCTCTCTATAATGTTGAATCTTTTCTCTCTATGTCGCATCTTTTCTCTCTATAATGTTGAATCTTTTCTCTCTATAATGTCAAATCTTTTCTCTCTATAATGTCAAATCTTTTCTCTCTATAATGTCGAATCTTTTCTCTCTATAATGTCGCATCTTTTCTCTCTATAATGTTGAATCTTTTCTCTCTATAATGTCAAATCTTTTCTCTCTATAATGTCGAATCTTTTCTCTCTATAATGTCGAATCTTTTCTCTCTATAATGTTGAATCTTTTCTCTCTATAATGTCGAATCTTTTCTCTCTATAATGTCGAATCTTTTCTCTCTATAATGTTGAATCTTTTCTCTCTATAATGTCGAATCTTTTCTCTCTATAATGTCGAATCTTTTCTCTCTATAATGTCGAATCTTTTCTCTCTATAATGTTGAATCTTTTCTCTCTATAATGTCGAATCTTTTCTCTCTATAATGTCGAATCTTTTCTCTCTATAATGTCGAATCTTTTCTCTCTATAATGTCAAATCTTTTCTCTCTATAATGTTGAATCTTTTCTCTCTATAATGTCAAATCTTTTCTCTCTATAATATCAAATCTTTTCTCTCTATAATGTTGAATCTTTTCTCTCTATAATATCAAATCTTTTCTCTCTATGTTGAATCTTTTCTCTCTATAATGTTGAATCTTTTCTCTCTATAATGTCGAATCTTTTCTCTCTATAATGTTGAATCTTTTCTCTCTATAATGTTGAATCTTTTCTCTCTATAATGTCGAATCTTTTCTCTCTATAATGTCGAATCTTTTCTCTCTATAATGTTGAATCTTTTCTCTCTATAATGTCAAATCTTTTCTCTCTATGTTGAATCTTTTCTCTCTATAATGTTGAATCTTTTCTCTCTATAATGTCGAATCTTTTCTCTCTATAATGTCGAATCTTTTCTCTCTATAATGTTGAATCTTTTCTCTCTATAATGTCGAATCTTTTCTCTCTATAATGTTGAATCTTTTCTCTCTATAATGTTGAATCTTTTCTCTCTATGTCGCATCTTTTCTCTCTATAATGTTGAATCTTTTCTCTCTATAATGTCAAATCTTTTCTCTCTATAATGTCGAATCTTTTCTCTCTATAATGTCGAATCTTTTCTCTCTATAATGTCGAATCTTTTCTCTCTATAATGTCGAATCTTTTCTCTCTATAATGTTGAATCTTTTCTCTCTATAATGTTGAATCTTTTCTCTCTATAATGTCGAATCTTTTCTCTCTATGTCGCATCTTTTCTCTCTATAATGTCGAATCTTTTCTCTCTATAATGTTGAATCTTTTCTCTCTATAATGTCGAATCTTTTCTCTCTATAATGTCAAATCTTTTCTCTCTATAATGTCAAATCTTTTCTCTCTATGTTGAATCTTTTCTCTCTATAATGTTGAATCTTTTCTCTCTATGTCGCATCTTTTCTCTCTATGTAGAATAATCTTGGACTAATAGAGTTAAGGTTAGGCACAATCGACTACAGGTTCGATAGACACAGATTGTTATTGTCAGCGTCACGTCGAATCTCCTATCTATATCGAGCTGTTGTTGCAACGAAAATGAAAATAAAGCATTTGTTTATGTCGGATCTTTCGGTTTTCGGATTCTGTGCTTTCGTTTTCGTTTGTTAAAATAACGAAAATACCTGAAATTCGGATGAAAATGCATTCAAACAAAAACTAATACACATGTCTAAAAAACACTGAGTATAGTATTTATGGTTGCCGCATGCACACAATTGTATTCCTGCAATGTATCTAAATGATAAATCAAAATAAGTGTAGCGCTACCACCTAATCATATAAACGCATTTACAGTGCTCATTTAAAACAGCTATGTATATCCACACTGTGTAATCATATAGTTATCATACCAATATACAAACCATATCAGAAAAGTGTACATAGATGATATAATAGATGATATAATACATACAAGTTAATGACATAGGAATAAAAAACTGTTTATGTGAAAAGTAACTTCTGAAATGAATGTGAAATCCATATAAAAAAGTAAATACATGAATAAACAAGTCCAAAAAGGTATTTGTGACCACTTCCCATCACCACTGTGCTCCCAGTCCTTCCACCTTAAATATATATTACAATGCATGTGTAATCTCATATCCAATGTGTAATCTCCTGATGTTGCTCAGTGCTGAGCATCCTGTAGTATGGCCTCCCTCTGACCAGGGTGCAGTGGCGGTGCGTCCATAAAGGGCGCACGGGCACCGCCCCCTCTCTCCTGCCACCTGTCTATCACCATAGATAGATTTATGCATTGCATGAATCTATCTATGGTCGCCGCTGCCACCCCCTATTTAGGTGACCAACTCCTTTTCGGGCGCCTGGCACCTGAATTACAGCGGCAGGGTATTTTTTGGAAGCACCTGATTAGAGCCATAGGCTCTAATAGGCATCCAAAAAGGTGAACAGCGGGCGCCATGCTGGGTGATCGCAGTTCACTCAGCGTTGTGTTAGGAAAGCGAATGAATATTATCTTTCCTAACACCGAACCACCTTTTAGCTAATCAGGTGCTCGGGTCCGTTACCTGTCACCTGATTGACTGAAACAACAGGCTCTGTGATTGCACGCCTATTAGGCATCCAATCATAGCAGAGGATGGGAAGAGAGGACGGGAGAAGACATTGAGGTGCGTGGAGGACATCGCCGCCGTGACCCACTGCCCCACGAGACAGGTAAGTGCTGGACGGGCGGGGGATGCACACTGGCAGCATTTGATGGGCACGGTAGTGGCAATTGATGGGCACACTAGCAGCAATTGATGGGCACAGTAGTGGCAATTGATGGGCACAGTGGCAGCAATTGATGGGCACACTGGCAACAATTGATGGGCACAGTAGCGGCAATTGATGGGCACACTGTCAGCAATTGATGGGCACAGTAGCGGCAATTGATGGGCACACTGGCAGCAATTGATGGGCACAGTGGCAGCAATTGATGGGCACACTGGCAGCATTTGATGGGTACAGTAGCTGCGTTTGATGGCACAGTGGCAGCAATTTATGAGTACAGTGGCTGCGTTTGATGGGCACAGTGGCTGCGTTTGATGGGCACAGTGGCGGCAATTGATGGCACAGTGGCTGCGTTTGATGGGCACAGTGGCTGCATTTGATGGCACAGTGGCTGCGTTTGATGTGTACAGTAGCTGCGTTTGATGGCACAGTGGCGGCAATTTATGGGTACAGTGGCTGCGTTTGATGGACACAGTGGCTGCGTTTGATGGGCACAGTGGCGGCAATTGATGGCACAGTGGCTGCGTTTGATGGGCACAGTGGCGGCAATTGATGGCACAGTGGCTGCGTTTGATGGGCACAGTGGATGCGTTTGATGGGCACAGTGGATGCGTTTGATGGCACAGTGGCTGCGTTTGATGGGCACAGTGGCTGCGTTTTGATGTAGGAATGAAGAGGATGCTCCCAATAGTGTAAAATCACCAATAACACATTTTATTTGTATAAAGGGAACAGTACACCAGTCATCCAGGAAGTACACCCAACAGGACACATGCATACCTCCCAACTTTCCCATTGTCCACTGCGGGACTTTAATTAAGCGGGGGGGGGGGTCGCGGGTCGCAGAAGTATGACGTGACGTGTCGGGGGGGGGTTCGTCGCGGTCGGGAGGGGGGGTGTTCGTCGCGGGTCGCGGAAGTGCCGCCCGCCGAACTCACCTGCTTTTCGCTGCCGCTCTATGCGGGAAAACAGTGTCCCGCACGGGTACGCGGGAGAAACCCGCAGAATCCGTGCGGGTTGGGAGGTATGCACATGCACCCTGGTCAGAGGGAGGCCAGACTACAGGATGCTCATTACTAAGTAACATCACGAGATTAGACCTTGGATATGATTACACATGCGTTGTAAAATATCTTTAGCCCCCGTTCACATTGGCGCAATTTGACATGCGATTTGACAGGTCAATTTGTAGCCTATTTCCGGCAATAGGAGCGTGCCAATCAGTGCGACTCCAACTTTTCACCACCGCACCGATTTGCAAAAGTAGTTCCTGCACTACTTTTGGCAACTTCGGGGGCAATTTCAATAGACATCTGTGCATCAACCTGCACAGATGTCTCTCAAGTCACCCCCCTAGTCGGACTGAAATGCGGCTTTGAAATCGTGCAAGTTCAGATGAACTTGCACGATTTTAAAGCCGTGTTCATTGTAAATGAGGGCTTAGGGTGAGAGCACTAGGAGCACAGTGGTAAAGGGAAGTAGTCACAAATACCTTTTTGGACTTGTTTATTCATGTATTTACTTTTTTATATGGATTTCACGTTAATTTCAGAAGAACTGTCACTTTTTACATAAATAGTTTTTTTTTATTCCTATGCCATTCACTTATGTATTATATCGTCTGTGTACACATTACTGATGTGGTTTGTATGTTGGTATGATAACAACACAGTGGTGTAGTGGTTAGCAGTCTCGTCTAGCAGTAAAAAGGTGTGCTGGTTCGAATCTCACCCCCGACACTACCTGCCTGTAGTTTGCATGTTCTCCCTGTGCCTGCGTGGGTTTACTCTGGTTTCCTCCCACACTCCAAAGACATGCTGGTTAGGGATAAGCCCGATGTTCGAGTCAAACGTAAGTTCGACTCGAACATTGGGTGTTTGCCGAATAGCCAATTTGGGGTGTTCGCAGTGAATTTGAAAGCCGCGGAACACCCTTGAAAAGTCTATGGGATAAATCAAAAGTGCTAATTCTAAAGGTTAATATGCAAGTTATTGTCATAAAAAGTGTTTGGGGACCCGGGTCCTGCCGCAGGGGACATGTATCAATGCAAAAAAAAGTTTTAAAAATGGCAGTTTTTTCAGGAGCAGTGATTTTAATAATGCTTAAAGTGAAACAATAAAAGTGAAATATGCCTTCAAATTTCGTACCTGGGGTGTGTCTATAGTATGCCTGTAATGCGGCACATTTTTCCCCTGTTTAGAACAGTCCCTGCACAAAATGAAATTCCTAAAGGAAAAATAGGAATTTAAAACTACTCGCGGCTATAATGAATTGTCGGGTCCTGGCAATACTGATAAGTCATTGAAAAAAATGGCATGGGTTCACCCCCCAGTCCATTACCAGGCCCTTCGGGTCTGGTATGGATATTAAGCGGAACCCCGAACCAAAATAAAAAAAAAATGCGTGGGGGTCCCCCCAAATTCCATACCAGTCCCTTCAGGTCTGGTATGGATGTTAAGGGGAACCCCGTGCCAAAATAAAAAAAAAATGGCGTGGGGGTCCTCTCAAAAATCCATACCAGACCCTTATCTGAGCAAACAACCTGGCAGGTCGCAGGAAAAGAGGGGGGACGAGAGAGCGCCCCTCCCTCCTGAACCGTACCAGGCCACATGTCCTCAACATGGGGAGGATGTCAAGGGCCTCGTCCCCACAACCCTTGCCCGGTGGTTGTGGGGGTCTGTGGGCGGGGGGCTTATCGGAATCTGGAAGCCCCCTTTATCAAAGGGGACCCCCAGATCCCAGCCCCCCTATGTGAATTGGTAACGGGATTCATTGTACCCCTACCATTTTCACAAAAAAAGTGTTGAAAATGGTAAAAAATAACACAGTAGACAGATTGGGACAGGTCCTTTATTAAAAAAGAAGAAAAAAATTCCAGCGATGTAATCCATTCTCAACCCGGGATACGGAAAAGCACGCCGCCACGATCCCATTCCGCCTCCATGGGAAGCGCCCGCCAAATGGCGCCAACACCCGCCGTGACAGCTCTTAAATAGCTGAGGGCGGGGCCATCCGTCATGTGTGTGGGTGACCCCGCCCCCCTCTGATGCAATGGGGTTTCCGGAGATTTCCCCCCTGGCGTCACGGGGACCCCGCCCCCTCTGACGCCACAGGAAACCCCTGTTGCATCAGATGGGGCGGGGTCACCCGTACATGTCACTGGGTAACACCGCAGCGTTTCCCCGTTGCGTCAGAGGGGGCGGGGTCATCCGAGCACGTGACGGGTGGCCTCGCCCTCAGCTATTTAAGAGCTGTCACGGCGGGTGTAGCGTCATTCGGCGGGCGCCTCCCATGGAGGCGGAATCAGTTTGTGGCGGCGTGTTTTTCTGTATGCATGCCAGTCTGGGGGCACCTGTGCGCGGTGGTGTGCCTGTGAGTGCGGGTGCGTGCACGTGCGCGGCTTGTGTGCGCGTGGCACTTGGCGCCAATCAGTCCATTTAAACAGCTGGAATACTCCTGACCGATGCTGTCTGATCTGCAGCTCCCTGTTACCCCTGCTCCCGTTATCTGCTTGACTTCCTGACTACCCGGCTTGTTACTTGGATTTCCCCCAGTCTTCCTCCTGCACCTGACCACGGCTTGCCTTGACCTTGAACCTGCCTACTCCTCTGTACCTTGTTGCCTGACCGTTGCCAACCTTGCCTGTGACCTAACCAATCTTCTCTGCTCCTGCTCAGCTTAATCCTCCAGTGAACCTGCCTGCCTGTCTGCTGTCCAAGTGGATAATCATCCTCTCTGCATCCGCATCCTGAGCCGCTTCTTCTGCAACTACCCACCAGGCTCTCATACCCCTCCGCACTCCTGTGCCTCCTGTCTACACTACCAGGGGGCGTGAGTCGGATCCGTAAGGGAGACCTTCCTCTGCTCCATTGGGCTCGTTGATCAGGTACGTGCAAGTCTGACAATACCAGACCTGAAGGGTCTGGTATGGATTTTGAGGCGGACCCCTACGCCATTTTTTTAAAAACATTGGCGCAGGGTTCCCCTTAATATCCATACGAGACCTGAAGGGCCTGGTATGGGATTTGGGGGGACCCCCACGCAATTTTTTTTTCATTTTGGTTCAGGGTTCCCCTTAATAATTCCATGCCGTTTTTTTCAATAACTTATCTGTATTGCCGGGACCCGACAATTCATTATAGCGGCGAGTAGTTTTAAATTACTTTTTTTCCTTTAGAAATTTAATTTTGTGCAGGGACTGTTCTAAACACGGGAAAAGTGCACAACTTTACAGGCATACTATAGTCACCCCCCAGGTACGAAATTTAAAGGAATATTTCACTTTTATTGTTTCACTTTAAGCATTATTATAATCACTGCTCCCGAAAAAAATGCATTTTTTAAAACGTTTTTTTGCATTGATACATGTCCCCTGGGGCAGGACCCAGGTCCCCAAACACTTTTTATGACAATAACTTGCATATTAACCTTTAAAATGAGCACTTTTGATTTTTCACGTTCGTGTCCCATAGACTTTAACGGTGTTCATGTGTTCGAACAATTTTTTTGCCTGCATGTTCTGCTGCGAACCGAACCGGGGGGGTGTTCGGCTCATCCCTAATGCTGGTAGGTTAATTGGCTTCTGTCTAAATTGGCTCTAGTATATGAATGTGAGTTAGGGTGATTAGATTATAAGCTCCTTGAGGGTAGGGACTGATGTGAATGCACAATGTATATGTAAAGCGCTGTGTAAATTGATGGCGCTATATTAAGTACCTTAAATAAATAATAACTATATATCACAGGATTACACAGTGTGGATATTATATAGAGCTGTTTTAAATTAGCACTGTAGATGCGTTTATATGATTAGGTGGGTAAGCGCTGCACTTATTCTGATTCATCATTTAGATACCAAACATGTCGCGCTTTAAAACAGCGCACCATACAAATGTGTGTATGTGAGTTACTGTATGTTGATCCAGTATGTGGGTTGAACAACTCGCAGATTGAGAAACAGGCTTCACGATCACCTATACGATATCGAAAAAAAATCACTCAACCAATGTGGCCAAACATTGTCATGCCAAAGATGTATCTGGCTTATCTATACAAGGAGTAGAAAAAGTTTTGCTACCAAAAAGAGGTGGGGATAAGTTTAGGATGCTATGTAACAAATACGTTTTTTTGGATCTTCAGTTTAAATACTAGAAAACCTGTGGGTCTCAAATGATGGGAACATCTCATTCTGATCTCCAGCTGAATAATATATAATATATAACATATATATTATGGCTATTGGCTAAATTATTAAAGTTACAGTACTGTTATTATGTGGTATTATTACCTTTTTTGCATAGGCTGTTTTTCTTCTTGTTTTTTCCTTTTTCTAGTGGTATATGTACCAAAGAATTTGTTTCAATTTGTAACTTTTAAGACTAAACATTATTCCTATCTATGGATGCATACATGTGTGTGGGCTATATCTATTTATGTACATTCATGGCCGAAATTGTTGGCACCCCAGAATTTTTTCCAGAAAATCAAGTATTTCTCACAGAAAAGTATTGCAGTAACACATGTTTTGCTATACACATGTTTATTCCCTTTGTGTGTATTGGAACAAAACTAAAAAAGGGAGGAAAAAAAGCAAATTGGACATAATGTCATACAAAACTCCAAAAATGGGCTGGTCAAAATTCTTGGCACCCTTTCAAAATTGTGGATAAATAAGATTGTTTCAAGCATGTGATGCTCCTTTAAACTCACCTGGGGCAAGTAACAGGTGTTGGCAACATAAAAATCACACCTGAAAGCAGATAAAAAGGAGAGAAGTTCACTTAGTCTTTGCATTGTGTGTCTGTGTGTGCCACACTAAGCTAGACAACAGAAAGAGGAGAGGAGAAATGTCTGAGAACTTGTGAGAACTTGAGAACCAAAATTGTGGAAAAATTACAAGTCCATCTCCAGAGATCTAGATTTGCCTTTGTCCACAGTGCGCAACATTATCAAGAAGTTTGCAACCCATGGCACTGTAGCTAATCTCTCTGGATGTGGACGGAAGAGAAAAAATTTATGAAAGGTTGCAACGCAGGATAGTCCGGATGGTGGATAAGCAGCCCCAAACAAGTTCCAAAGAAGTTCAAGCTGTCCTGCAGGCTCAGGGAACATCAGTGTCAGCGCCAACTATCCGTCGACATTTAAATAAAATTAAATGCAATGGCAGGAGACCCAGGAGGACCCCACTGCTGACACAGAGACATAAAAAAGCAAGACTACAGTTTGCCAAAATGTAGTTGAGTAAGCCAAAATCCTTCTGGGAAAACGTCTTGTAGACAGAATAGACCAAGATAGAGCTTTTTGGTAAAAGCACATCATTCTACTGTTTACCGAAAATGGAATGAGGCTTACAAAGAAAAGAACACAGTACCTACAGTGAAATATGGTGGAGGTTCAATGATGTTTTGGGGCTGTTTTGCTGCCTCTGGCACTGGGTGCCTTGAATGTGTGCAAGGCATCATGAAATCTGAGGATTACCAAAGGATTTTGGGTCGCACTGTAGAGCCCAGTGTCAGAAAGCTGGGTTTGCGCTCGAGATCTTGGGTCTTTCAGCAGGACAATGACCCCAAACATACGTCAAAAAGCACCCAGAAATGGATGGCAACAAAGCGCTGCAGAGTTCTAAAGTGGCCATCAATGGGTCCAGATCTAAATCCCATTGAACACCTGTGGAGAGATCTTAAAATTGCTGTTGGGAAAAGGCGCCCTTCCAATAAGAGAGACCTGGAGCAGTTTGCAAAGGAAGAGTGGTCCAAAATTCCGGGTGAGAGGTGTAAGAAGCTCATTGATGGTTATAGGAAGCGACTGATTTCAGTTATTTTTTCCAAAGGTTGTGCAACCAAATATTAAGTTAAGGGTGCCAAGAATTTTGACCAGCCCATTTTTGGAGTTTTGTATGACATTATGTCCAATTTGCTTTTTTTCCTCCTTTTTTTTCCAATACACACAAAGGGAATAAACATGTGTATAGCAAAACATGTGTTACTGCAATACTTTTCTGTGAGAAATACTTGATTTTCTGGAAAAAATTCTGGGGTGCCAACAATTTCGGCCATGACTGTATATATGTTTAAAATACTGTACACACATTTGTATGGTCCATGTATGTTTGCTCTGGTACATATGCTACTATAATGAATACATATTTGGTATGTGTGTTTTGTGCTTTTTCTTTTCTTCTGTTTTTAAATTGTTTAGGTTTTAAATCTGTTTTCAGGGTTTCTTTACAACAAATGGTTAAAATTGGTAAGCCCTGTTATTTGAACGGGACGATTAATTACCTTCATGTGTGTTCTATTAGCTATACATGGGTCACTTTGAGATAAATTCATCTGGGCCTTTTGAGGAGGTTTATGTATACCCATGTTTTAGCTTACCATTCTAGCTATGACTAAGCACCGGGTAGGTGAGAAACATGTTAGCAGTGCTGTATATTTCACCATCTATTTGCTGTATGGAATGTTATTTTATACGGATCAATAAAGGTGATTGCAATCTGGACTTTTTTCACTGCATACTTCCTGTTGCATGCAGGGCCGGCATCCTTTCTATGTGCAGTGGCAGTGAAGTACAGGGGTTGTTACCTTGAGCGGTAAACTACTTATACTACTAGGCCAGTTGAATGGCAACAAACTACGTACATTATATTATCCATAGGCGATGCTTTCAAAGCCTTTACATGTTACCACTTTAGATTTAAACAGGAGGTCTGGTGTGGGAATTATTTCTCTCAATCTGACATATGTATGTGACGAATGTAAACATCATTTGTGATAGCAATAGGCAGTGACAGGTCCTCTTTTATAAGACATCTGGGGTCTGTTAGACCCCAGATCTCTCTTCTGCACTTAAAAGCTTCGGATCATACCAAGATTGGTCTGATCCAATGCTTTTTTCAAACCAGTAATGGTTTGTTTACAACTGGTGAAATGGGAAGTGACAAAATACTCTTCGCTTCTGGTTTCTTAGACCATAGAGATAATCGGGGTCATTCCGGTGGCAAGTGGTTAACCACTTCTCCACTGGAGCAATTTTTTCATTTTTGCACATGCTAAAATCAACATTTGTGACTAAAAATTACTTAAAGTGGAGTTCTAACTACATTACCTAATTAAAAAAAAAAAAAACAGTTCATTAGTCAATTACATTTCTATTTCATACTCACGTCTTATGAAGAATTCCTCCCCCGATGTCCCGTTGAATCGCCAAAATAAACTTATATAACTCAGGGTAGGCCGTTGTCATTTTGCTTGTGGGCATATGAAGCCCACAAGCATTTAGTTCCTGGATACTGTGCCCCGTTCTCGCGGCGCTGTAAAGTATACAGGTTGCCACAACAACGGGCGGCGGAAGTGCCCGCCCCGTTGTTATGGCAACCTAGCCCTCGGCGCTTCCCACTGACTCCTGGGAAATGATGACACACATCTTCCAGGAGCAGTAGCGAGCAGAGACACCGAGGGAAGTGACGAAAGGAGCCTTGACGATGAAGGAGGAAGATTTAGAGGGACCGCATAGCAACAGCCATTTAAAGGTGAGTAAAAAAATAAATAAATATCCAAATGTTTTTTTTTTTTTATTTCATTCACATCAATTACTTTTTTTTTTCGGTGGAACTCCACTTTAAATTCCCCGAAACATTCAATATTATTTGAAAGCAGAGGTCCTGTCGAATAAAATGGTAGTTGCATGGTATTTGTTTATCAAATCTATGTATTTTAGAAAAATACACTAAAGTGTTTTTTAGTACACATAATTTAATCCCCAATTTTTGCATACATAATAAAAGATGATGTTGTTGTATCGAGTAAATAGATACCAAATGTGTCACCCTATGTGTTCGGATGAGTGTGTATGGGGCGACGGGGCGCTTTAATTTTTTTTCATATTTTTATGTATTTTATAATTTCCATTTAACACTTTTTTATTTATTTATTTAACTTTATTGCTATCACAAGGAGGCTAACAAGCCCTCAAGGATGGTGCTTGATCGGCTTTACAGCTGGAATTTTGACAGCTCCGAGAATGGTGTTCCTTGAGCTTCTCCTGCTCACCATCCTGACATGATTTGTTGTGGTCTCGGGAGGAGCAGGAGAGCCCGGGAACCATTGCAAACCACATAAAAGTGCTCAGGCAATTATTTTTTTACACACATCCAAAGAGCTGAAGAGATTAAAAAAAATGAAGGCCCCCCCAATCAACATTTTAATGACATTTTTAAATAAAAACCTTTTTAATTTTATTACCGTACATACCATATTTTAAACCCAGTTCTGTGCTTCTCTATGCAATACAGGGAAATCATGTCTGGTGGGAGTGCTTTTAAGGTGCTGCACATATCTTCCCAAACACATCACAGAACCCAGCCTTAGTACTCCTCCGAAGAGCCCTCAGCCCTGATTCAAGCAGTGGGTTGGTTTTTGGGAGGAGTATTGCAAATATCAAAATGCCTTAATAGGCAGGTATCACTCTAGAGGAGGGGTCTCAAACTGGTGGCCCTCCAGCTGTTGCGAAACTACAAGTCCCATGAGGCATTTCAAGGCTGACCATTACAAGCATGACTCCCACAGGCAGAGGCATAATGGGAATTGTAGTTTGACAACAGCTGGAGGGCCACCAGTTTGAGACCCCTGCTCTAGAGAATTGGGGGTTCCTAGGCAGACTGTATTTGCATACAGGCTGCCCTATGTAAAAGCCACATATGATGTTAAACCTTCATGCTTGGAATTTATGACAACTATTTAATTTAGGGGGAAATCCCAAAACCTATTGGGGGTACACGAGGAATGAGGTCGGAATATATTGGGCTAGATGATACTGGATGCCTCCATTCAGGAAATTAAGAGGGCTTCATCTGACTTGCTGTAGCTTCTAACGAACACTGCAAAAAGCTCATAGCATGCAATGAAAACAAAGTACAAATTTAAAGTACAGGTATAGAGCCTATGCAACTGTGCAACACTAAGTATAAGGCTGAAGTTTAGCTTTAAGTACTACTATAAGAGTTCCCATGATGCAATTCAGGTCTGCAGGAAGTGCGTATAATCCCAGCCACTCTATTTGTGATAGGACAAACTACTGATTATTAGAGAGCCCAGTGACCTGAAGATGGGCTGCTCAGTGTAGTTATCCACGCAATGCTGGGCTTGAAGCCTGGTGATGACTGGACACCTCAGCTGATATGCTTTGGCATGCTCCAAGAGTACAGCTGCACATTTACATATGCAATGACCTAGATTAGCATTCACTATCACAACCCATCAGACCTAATTAAAGTAATGGAGCTTTCATACAGCCTTAAGTGGGAAAGGGGATGTGGAGCTACAGACAGGGTCCATGCATGCTCACGGCTTGTCAGCATATACCGTAACAAGCATCCTTCTACTTGATTAAAACAATATATTCTACCCATATAATTTCCCTTCCCCCTACAGAAGAACCTAAAGAGCAGAAAAATGAAGACAAATGTTCTTGGATACTTGGAAAATTTAAACAAGCGAACAAGGCTGAACACCTTTATAAGCGTGCCGTACACGGCTCAAACAAAAACACCTTAGTATAGAGTTCAAGTATTTGAAATATTTATTTCTGTATTAAGTTATGCAATCTAAAATATTATATGTAGCAAACAATATTGAATATTAATAAACTTTGTAATATATCAGTGCTATCTGACTTCACAGGAGATTCCCCAGGTTTTTAAGACCTGTTCCTGAAAATGTTTTTATTGTTATTTATTGCCCCTGGTTGAATCCTCCTTTCCAGCATCGGTCACACAAATGTACACAACTAACATTTGCTTCACGTTACTGAAACTTTCTCAACACTTTGCAAAGCCAATATCTGTTCTGTAACATAAAAGAGAAGAGTTCGACACACACATAAAAATCTGAATGCGTTTGTTTTGCTTTGCTTTGTTTTTGATCTCGCCAGCAAAGTTCTCTGGAACTTTGGCAATTTGCAAAGCTTGCTAGCCTTGTTCCAAAGGTGCCTTAGATTCTCGTAAGATGTTTGTAAACTTTTGCTTTTATTGAATTTCCTTAAAGCTTAACAAGGTGTTTTGAAAGTTTTAGACAGCCCTTTACAAATGTTTTACAGTGAACCCCCGCTCTATCGCGGTTCAGTTTTTGCGGTCCCGGTATATCGCGCTATTTTAATTAGGACCTATTAATTCTGATATGGCGGTAATATTTTGCCATTTCGCGGTTATGTAGCGGTGAATCAGTACTGTACAGTATACTGTTAGCACAATATTTTTGTGTTTTACAAATCTTGCTCTCTCTCTATCTTTTATGTGTTTCTATTGCTTAAAAGTGTGTTTAAAGACCTTTAAATGCTATTAAAAAGTTAACAAAACATGCCTAGGGTGTATTTAAATAGGGTCTTTCTATTTCGCGGATTTTCACTTTTCGCGGGTGGGTCCGGAACGTAACCCCCGCGATGGAGGGGGGGTTTACTGTATTAGGTTTTTCTTTTTTCATGCCTGTGTGAATGCATGGCCCAGCTCCAGCTTATGTATACAATTGCTTTTATGTAATTTTCAATAAATAATTATACAAGTTTTAAATATGGCAATAAAGAAAAAGAAAAATGCCTGATTCACTTGGGGATGTGGGTGGAGTTTGGAGTAGTGTGGCCGGCTAGTTGATACGGTAATTGATAACCGGGATCCTCCTTAACCAAATAGACTGGAAACAAAAAAAGAGAAGAAGATTCCAACAGAGGGTTAATTTGGTGAATCAACTACAACTTGGCTGGCTACTTTAGAAAGACTTTATTGGTTTAATAAATTAGGTAACAATTAATCCCAGAGATACGTCACAACTAGTGGGAGGATGGATTCCTCCAACACATATACAAAAATCACAAGGAAACTAACATGAAACATAACAGGCTAAAAAAGGACAAGCGAGATAGATCTACTACCCCTCTAAAGATTCCCCATTGGCCAATAATGACATATGCATATGTACCCTGCTACTCCGTGAGTAAGGGAAACCAAAGGTGTGTGTATAATATACATATATCTGAAAACCAACAAGTGTGGTGTCCTCCGACAGATATATATATATATATATATATATATATATATATACACTAGATCCTAAGTTGAAGTGAGTCATCTAAATCACAAGCATACCCCTGAGAGTATTGAATAAATTGAAAAGGAAAACTATAGTAAATATATGTCCAGGAATGCTGAAGGTTTCCAGGGTACTTGGGCTGAGTTGCATAGGACATCAGCTTAAAAAAGTCTTATTTAGCAATATATTTTAAATCAAAGTTTTAAATATGTCTTACCGTTAGTATGGTGCCCATAAAGTTCCATAATTTTTTGAATTCCTTGTTTCTCATGTTGTTTAGGGATGAGGCACGGGTTACTATCAGATGTCCACGGTAGCCACACCGTGTTGACATACCTTTTCAATTTATTCCAGCTCCAAACTCACTTTACCCAAAGAAGACCTCTCCTCCGGCCAGTGGTAGGTGATGCTTGGAATAGAATTCCAGCACAGGTAGTGAGTCAGTTGACAGTAAGTATTCAAATATGCTTGGGACAAAAAAATATCTATACTCTTCCATTGCTTCTATGTGTAGCACCCCTCTGACACCCCAAAGGCAGGACCTTTAGAGTTCAGAGGCGGGCTAGCATTTCACCCCCAGGCTGAGTACATGGCTAAAATTGGGAAACTGAGAAAGGATACTCTGCGCCAGTCACTATTGTCTTTGTAAAGTTTTATTGCAGAATGGTTAGGGTGGTGATAGTTAGGGGCCCCAGATATGGTAGCAGATCACCTATAGACTCTCCAAGCAACACTGTATGCATGTTCCCAAATTTAAGTGCAGCCTCCAAGTGAGTCACCAGGTGCTTCTGAGAGACCAGTCTTCTTTCTGTCTCTCTTCAGTAAGGGGCTGCTCCTGGGTCTCCTCCTTGGCACAGCTTCCTTCAGACCAGGCAAGACAGCTTCAGGACCACTTCAGTACATGTTAGGCCCCCAAAAAAGCTACTGGGCCTAACAGCAGAGCTCCATCCAGAAACACCTCCCTAGGCCTCAGCCCAAGGAAAGAGAGGGATAATATGGCCTGTCCCAAATATTTTTATCCTCACCCAACATGCACCAGTGGCATAAACCTCCTACTGTATTGGCTGAAGGAAATAAAAATATTCATAACTTAGTTTTGTTTGTGAAATCTCATACTGTGACCAGTCTGGTCTTATACTGTGACCAAAACTATACAATCAGTCTGAGTCAACTACAGCCCAGCCAAAAACAACATTTTCCATTATAACCTCTGTTTAAGACCAGGGGTTACATATAAATGTTATGGGTTTTTTAACCTACCTTGTTCTGACTTCTTCTGGCTGGTCTGGAATGTTATGCGCTGAGTTCCTCTTTGGTTTTCTCATGGTGGATGATGAAGAGAGTGAAACTCATGTGATAAAATCAATGGCACTCTCTCCATCGATAGTGCACTGAGAGCACTGTCTTGCTTGGGCCATTATGCCATGCATTTATAGTCGCCATACATGCTTTGATAAATTATTGATTTATTTTCCAATCAATTACTCCTGATAGGAATAATGGACCTATAGCCATCAATTCAGTTGATCGATATTCCACACGCCGGGAAGAGGGTTTCATTCGATTTTTTAAGATATGGTCATAATTTATCAATCACACTATGCAAAATCATAATTGAATCAATCTAAATACGATCAAATTTATGACCACAGCTTCTCAGTAGCTGCTGATCAATGCAAAATGATTAATAATTTTCCACCTTTGCCAGACAACTTGCCAGGCAATTAGATTGAATGCAATCTAAAAAAGTCTAAGGGAAAGAAAGTTATAGCTATTCGATATTTTTTGGATTCCCAATCGTATCTCTTCTCTCTCTCTCTCTTTATTTTGAGGAAAAATTTTGAATTTTAATTTAGCCTGAAAAAGCAGATCTGATTGATTTGCCCACCGTTTATGCTCAGCTATTGATCTAATAACATAAAATGTGTCTCTACTGCAAATTTTCTTTAGCAGTGTTAAGTAACCTTTTGAGCCTAGTGTGCCAAAAATGATTGTAAGACGAAAAAAAAAAAAAAAACAGCATTGGTATTCAGTGGTTTAACGTACCTCGGTACTCACTCCTACTCTCCCATGGAGTTGCCTCAGCCACTTTAGTGGAACTTTAATCACTTGCTTACTGTGCACTTACAGTATATCCCCTTCCTGCCTAGGCCAATTTTCAGCGTTCAGCGCTCTCACACTTTGAATGACAATTGTGCAGTCATGCTACACTGTACCCAAATTAATTTTTTATAATTTTTTCCACATAAATAGGGCTTTGTTTTGGTGGTTTTGCTAAACAGAAAAAAAAAGACAAAATTTTTTGAAAAAAATACTTTATTTTTATATTTAGTTATAAAATGTTGCAAACATTTTTCTCCTTCACTGATGAGGTGGCACTAATAGGCTGCACTGATGGGCACTGATAGGTGGCACTGATGAGGTGGCATTGGTGGGCACTGATCAGGAGGCACTGATGAGGCTACACTTAAGGGGGGCACTGATAGGCACTGATCAGGAGGCACTGATGGGCACTGATTGGCAGCACTGATGGGCACTGATAGGTGGCACTGGTGGGCACTGATTAGCAGCACTGGAGGGCACTGATTGGAAGCACTAGTGATCACTCAAGCCCTGTACACAAGATCGGATTTCCTATGGATTCTAATCCGATGGATTTTTCCATCGGAAATCCGATGAAGCTGACTTCCATCAGTCTTGCCTACACACCATCAGTCAAAAATCCGACCGTTCCAAACGCTGTGACGTAAAACACTCCGACAAGCTGAGAAAAATGAAGTTCAATGCTTCTGAGCATGCGTCGACTTGATTCTGAGCATGCATGGGTTTTTTGTCCAATGGGAAAAAAAAACGATAGCAAAATCCGATCGTCTGTGTGGAAATCCATCGGATAAAAAACCCACGCATGCTCAGAATCAAGTCGACGCATGCTCAGAAGCATTGAACTTCATTTTTCTCAGCTTGTCGGAGTGTTTTACATCACCGCGTTTGAAACGGTCAGTTTTTTGACTGATGGTGTGTGGGCAAGACTGATGGAAGGCAGTTTCATCAGATTTCCGATGGAAAAAAACATCGGATTAGAATCCATAGGATATCCGATCGTGTGTACAGGGCTTAGGACTTGGAAATGAGCAGAGATGATGGTTTGGGTTATATTTTGACATGAGGTTGGTCATGTAAATCAGGGCAGAGTTGTGGACGACTTTGTTGTTAGTATTTTGAATTGCATTTGTTGGGAGAGCAGAAACCAGAAGAGGGATTAACAGAGAGGCAGCAGACACTGAACACACATGATTCCTCTTTTCCAGACTGGCAGAAATTAGTCTTTTATATTTTCTATTGGCTGAAAGCTCATTGCGCTATTCTATGATAGTGAACTGAATTTGTTTTCTTTTCTTTTAATCTGCAGGCTGACTGTTAAAAATTAAAAAAAAACTATTATCTATGACCAGCTTTAGTATTACAGATAATACAAACACATTACATTTTTCAAATGACATGACAAACAATATGCAAAAGCAACAGAATATAATAAACTGTTAAAAGTATACCCTAACCATAAAAGTAGAATACATATACAATTGTAGCAGGTATTTGAATTCAGGGGAAGCATCTGGGTGGTAGTGTAACCCAGATGCACTGATTGCTAGGGAATCTGAGGTCCTTTTATGGTTCTTGGAGGACTCTGGTGGTGTGAGGTTCCCTGGGCCTATAGGTGGCGTTGTTGCCGGGGGCTGGAGGTGAACTCACACTGCAGGACTGTGCCTTTTTGTCCTCCCCTGGAGCTGGTATAGCGGGGCGGGGAACCCGCTGTGGCGCGAAGGGAGAGGAGATAAAAGGGGCGGACGCCCTGACCACGGGGGTTCAGAGTGCAGAGTCGGAGGACGTGGCCACACCCAGGCACCTTCAGCTTGGGTGCTGGCATTCCGGTGTTCCGGGCCCAGGTGCCTTTGACCTGGCCGGAGCGGAGATGGAGTCCATCTCAGGCACCTTTAGCCTGGGGTGAGGTACTATGGCGGATGCCTGGGGCTCAGTACCTTCGACTGAGTTCCGCGAGGGAGTAGGAATCCGAGGGGGCCCTAACTCCTTGGGTGCCCGTGTCTGAGTTCGTGAGGTCTGGTGTGCAGAACTTCTCTGGAGAGTCCCGCGCAGCATCGCTGGTGACAGAGAGGCCTCCGGTATCTCCCTTGGACGGATATCCTTCCTCTGACAGGGGCCGTGTTAGCGAAGGTAATTCACGTTCTATTTCATATAGTCAGTGGCAGTGACTATTCGCCACTGGTGATACCACAGTGGTTGGCAAGAGAAGGGAAAGGATTGTGCCTCGACCTAACCCCATTGAAACTAAGTTGTTGCAAAAGAATCCAACTTAACCGTGCTGTGTGTTTATTTGCTGAGAAGAATAAAACTGTGTTGGACCTATTCACTGTGTGGAACTCTGGTTACTGATAGCAAAGGAGTCAGGGACGAAGTACAGGACTTGACTCTAGGACACCTACACAAAGCCCGATCTTTCTAGCCTTCACCTCTTCACTATGGAGGACATGGGCCGTGGTGTATCTCATCCCTCCCCCCAGCACTAACACCCCTAGACAAAGAAAGACAAGCCGAGAATGAGAAGGGGAGAGAGGGGTGAGGTCGCTACACAATATTAAATTCTGTAATTATACAGTAAAGACTACAATTACCATAAAAACTAGGAAAAATAAAAAACTTAACTGATTTGTTTTACATATTAATGCACCATTCCTTCAACTTTGTTGAAGACAAGTTTTAGGTAACAACAGCGGACTAATCCAAACAACGCAGTAAGTATTCTTATGCAGTAGGTAGGTATTCACTGTACAATATCTCCATCAGTGCATACAAAATAGGGGCACTCACCCAATTAATTGGCTGAAATCTCATTAAAACAATTCAGCTGAAAAAGTCATATATATGTGATGGAAAACAGTAATGACCTTGACATGATCTGCTGGGTATCTGTGCACATCTTTCTCTTTCTTTTTTTCTCATTATGCAACATGAATGCGTACTGTATGTCAGCAAAGAACAATCGTCATCAATATAAATATCAACAGACAGTACAGGTATATCTGGAACAGTGTAGCAATATATATTAATGTTTAATAAAATGCTAAAATTATTTCATAGTGCTATATACAAGAAAACAGACCCCCTCACTGCAACCTCTGCCAAGACCTGTAACCGCAACACATCAAGAATGCTAAAAACTGTCCAAGAAATCAATCGACAACTGGCGGGATTCAAAAATGTGAGTCTAACGCTGAATATATAAACATTTCTGAGATTATAGCCATTGCAAACAAGGTTTGGCAGAGGATTTGTAAAATACAAATTAGATCAAAGATGCCTAATATCTGACTGCTTATAAAAGACTTGTTAGAGAACACCATATAGGAACAAATAAACTTCACGTTTTATTGGGCCAATGGACATAAAATTACAAGACTTCCTCTGTACATTATCAAGAAGAGGAAACATTATATAAGAACAAATATAGGTCACATTTTTAAGGGGCCAGTGGACATAAAATACAAGCTGATCTATAAAATATCAATAAGACTTGTGGGGGGGGGGGGGCAATTATCAAACAGATATAATATAACACTTGCAATTATATATTTAACAGACCAAAAAAAGGCAAATGGGAGAAGTTTGGATATTAAGGTTTTCATACACCTTTAGCTACTAAAATAACAAAGAGCCACCAACAGACACAAACCGCAGTGCCATCTGTCCTGCCAATCATATCTCCTTCCCTTGGACAGGGTTTAGGCACATAAAAATGGTAAATAAACCCGACTATTTCACTAACAAGGTTTGAATCAAGTTATGAGTGGGCCTCCTGAAACACAAGCATATCAACCAGAACTGAATGTTTTCTATAAGTAATATAATTGGACAGCTGGTCTCTATTACCACCTAATATCCCGTAAACTGCAGGATTACAAGCATTATAATGCACTTCATAGCAGAGAGGAACTATATTTGCCATTTGCCAATTTGGCCTATTAGCAGTCATTAAATCATTATAGGAGGTTTTCTGGGAAACTTGGAACAACTTGGATGAAAAAAAGCTGAACAAATGATTTATTTTGAACTGTTTTTATGTGATTAACTATACCTGTACTAGTGTCCTTTTATATACTATTTGTCCTGATACGATAATCGATAATAGAATTTGGAATTGTGATCAGGTGTCAAAGTTGATATAAGGCTGCTTATAGGACAAACATGTTGCCATTTTAAAGCCCCGCCGTACACACGGTCGGACTTTTTGCCAACAAACTTCATTTTGAGCAAGTTTGCCAAAAAATCAGACCGTGTGTATGCTCCATCGGACAAACTTCTTTGGTTTTCATCGGACAAAAGTTCGGTCTGCAAACGGACAAACTTTTGGCCAACAAAAGTCAGATGGAGCAAAGTCCGACCATGTGTACAGAAAACCATCGGACTTTTGTCCGATGGACAAAACAAATAATGTTAAAATCAACCAACAATAGCAGAAGTTGACCAAAGGGTGGCGGTAAAGAGCAGAAAAACCACGTCATGTTGGAAAAAGTTTTGGGAAAGTTTGCAGAAAAGTCCTGTGGTGTGTATGCTATGGGTGTTCCCGACCAACTCTGTTCGGACAAAAATCCACGGAAAAGTCCGATGGAAGTCCAACCGTGTGTACGAGGCTTTACTCGTATAACATCACAAAAAAGTAGAAGTTCTAGCACCTCAATAAACAAAGGTCCATATAATCAGCATCAGAAATCACATAAAACATTTGTAAAAGCAAGGTTTGCTTTCTGTGTGACTACTTTACACTACTGCTAAGGACATCCATTGTCTAGTGAGGTGCCCACCATTCTGCACTTCTTCTTATGATCACTGAAACAGTATGAGGGATGAGAAAAATTCAAAACATAACCTCAGGACATGTCTATGAAATTTTCTACAAAATTCAAATTTTCACTAGTATTATTACGACTAAAGCTGGCCTTACACCTGTAGAATGTTGTTCGAAAATTGTTGTTTTCAGAACATTCGTTTCTTTATCTAAGGGTTAAAAGGGACAATTTGACAATCAGTTTTGACCAAAGCAGACAAAAAAAACGAAGGAAAGGGATGGAAAACTGTTGTTGAATTTAATAACAACAAATTATTTACTAATACAGGCCCTCCTCACTTAACGACCAGGTTCCGTTCCAGCGACCAGGTTGTTAAACGAATTGGTCGTTAAATGAGGAGCCACAAGTACCGTATATACTCGAGTATAAGCCAAGTTTTTCAGCACATTTTTTATGCTGAAAAATCCCCCCCTCGGCTTATATACTCGAGTCAGCGCTGTGCTAACTAGTCGACTGCGCATGCGCGAGCACGTCCACGAGAATGTCTTTCTTGGTGTGTGATGGGGGATTATCGTGCGTTGAACGAAGGACGTGCTCGCGCATGCGCAATACACCCGGCAACAGTTAACACAGCGGGAGAAGTTGGTACAAGTTGGTACAACACGGAACAACATGGAACAAGGTACACGAGGCTGCAGATGGGCACAGTAAGGGCTGCAAATGGGCACAGTAAGGGTGCAAATGGGCACAGTAAGGGCTGCAAATGGGCACAGTAAGGGCGTAAATGGGCACAGTAACGGCGCAAATGGGCACAGTAAGGGCTGCAAATGGGCACAGTAAGGGCTGCAAATGGGCACAGTAAGGGCTGCAAATGGGCACAGTAAGGGCGCAAATGGGCACAGTAAGGGCTGCAAATGGGCACAGTAAGGGCTGCAAATGGGCACAGTAAGGCCTGCAAATGGGCACAGTAAGGCCTGCAAATGGGCACAGTAAGGGCGCAAATGGGCACAGTGAGGATGCAAATGGCCACAGTGAGTATGCAAATGGGCACAGTAAGGGCGCAAATGGGCACAGTAAGGGATGCAAATGGGCACAGTGAGGATGCAAATGGGCACAGTGAGGATGCAAATGGGCCCAGCAAGGCTGCAAATGGGCACAGCAAGGCTGCAAATGGGCATTGTTGACCCTCTTTCCACTTAAAGTAGCTGCTGCATTTCCCACCCTAGGCTTATACTCGAGTCAATAAGCTTTCCCAGTTTTTTGTGGTAAAATTAGGTGCCTCCGCTTATATTCGGGTCGGCTTATACTCGAGTATATACAGTAATCAATATTTTAAGCATTCTTAACTACTGTACTATATTCTGAAAAAATGGTCTAAACACAAAACTCCAACTCAATAACCTGTTTTAATTTGCATAAGTACAGAACACAAAAATATAAATAACAAAAATGCTGTTCTGTACAATACAATGATGTACACAGTGCATCGCTCGAGTTTGGAGAGCTGGTTGTAAGTCCGAGTGGTCATTAAATAGGTAAGTCGTTAAACGAGGAGCATCTGTAGTTGAATTTGCTCCCGGCTCGGAAAAAAACTCAAACTAGTCTTATGCACATGCACTTGTCAAAGTTATTTTAGTCGATTCCATTTTTCTCGTCGCGAATCGCGGCATTTTTTTCCTCGGCAGTTTTCCCATAGGGAAACACTGCTAGGGAGCCTACACACGGCCGGTTTTCTCGACAAAGAGAAAACATGTCGTGAAAAACGGCCGTGTGTAGACTGGGAAAAGGGGACCAAGCCGGTCCTCGTTTTTCCCGTTGGGTTTCACGTGGTGTTTTCACCGCCGAGAAACTCGGTCGCGTGTACACAGCATTAGGCTGGATTCACACCTATGCAGTTTTAGTGCTTTTTGCATTTTGCAGTTTTGCACTACAGTCCATTTAACATGGTTTCCTATGGAACACATTCTGTAGTGCAAAGCTGCAAAATGCAAAAAGCACTAAAGATGCATAGGTGTGAATCCAGCCCTAAAGCATTCACCTTTTTCAACATTGACACATTTATACTGTACAGGTCAGAGTGATGACCTAGTCAACCTTCCAAATTCCAAATTTTTCCAAAGGCACAAGCCAAAAATTTTCAGTTTATGATTGGCCTGATCAACAAGGCCGCACCTAGAGAAGTGATGATGCTCAAAAACTATAGAAAATATAATTTCACTTTACTGCAGTTGAACCCGTGGAAAATAAATTCTGATATAATTGTCAAAATGTAGTTTTTGTCTATTGATCTTGTTGGATAATAATGCATGTCATGTGTATGTGAACAGTCAAATAAAAGTAACTTCAGATCACAACACAACGCTTGTTTGGCCATTCTTCTCATGTGGGTCACGGAAGTGCACTTACTTTTGCACTCCAGTGACCCAAAATCAGCTACAGCAGGCTAAAGTCCACTATCGGCTGACATTACAGACCAGCTTCAGTATCTGAGAGGGTTTTGACAATAATGTCAGGATCCAATCAGGTGCCCGACCAGCAGCTGGCTCAGCCTATCAGTGCGCTATGTGTAGGACACTTATGTTTCATTACTGTCTATGTCCCCTCTGGGGAGAGTCACCTATCTACTGTATATGTTCTGGTGACTATTGTCACCAAGACAGAAATTAGGGGAAACCCAATTATTTGAGCTGTCACTGAAGCAAGAGGTGCGGAAAATCAATCACA
Organism: Rana muscosa; assembly: GCA_029206835.1. Taxonomy (NCBI): domain Eukaryota; kingdom Metazoa; phylum Chordata; class Amphibia; order Anura; family Ranidae; genus Rana; species Rana muscosa. The sequence continues at coordinate 272,265,905 of CM055125.1, read as the reverse complement.
CCTGTTCCTCTGACAACTCTCTATGATGGGAATTCCATTTAGTTTGGAGATATTTCCTCTCATGTCTCCATGACAAGAAGGGAAATCTCCCAAATGGGACACAAACAGCAAAAAGGCCCCTTTCACACGGGACGGATCCGTGATGATCCGCCCCGTGAACCTCCGCTTGCTCAGTGGGGATCGCTCCATTGATCCCCGCTGAGTGGGCGGATGACAGGGCGGTCCCCGCACACGGTGCAGGGACCGCCCTGTCAGATCTCCGCTCTCCCCTATGGGGGGATCGGATGAACACGGACTGTCTGTCCGTGTTCATCCGATCCGCTCCGCAGACGGAAAGAAAAATAGGATTTTCCTCCGTCTGCAGAATTGGGGGATTGTTCATCCACTGACACCCGCGATCTCATAGGGACCAATGTATGTCCCTTTTTCATCCGTAAACGGACAGATGAAAAAGCGGACATACGATCCGCATGTGTGAAAGGGGCCTAACAATCTAAAAATAAACATTTGCTTTACGTACATTTTAAATACAGCATTCATAGAATAGTGATTAATAATTCATATTCTCAGTTTAAGTTTTCAATGTTCTTTTCTTCGACATTAGGCTTTATGTAAACTCCCAAGTGTTAGGATCGATACTTTTTAACCCCTTAAAAGTCCCTAGAAAATGTTTCTATTTTCCAATTAACCTGGATGCACTGTTTAATTGGGCAACTACAAGGCAAATGAGGATCAGTGTTGGTAGATGTAAAGGTCTGCACTTGGGGGGGGTGGTAAAACCCATGAATGAATCATACAATCTAGGGGAAATACAACTGTGTGTCAATGATATAGAAGTATTTCGGTGTTCTGGTAGATCGTAGACTTAATGGGGTTGATTTACTAAAGGTAAATTGGTTGTTCACATTCCCAGAGCTTAGTGAATGTGGTGTGATTTCACTTTGCAAAGAACATCCAATAATGTGCAAGAAAAGGAAAAAAAAAACAATTTTTAATTTGGATGATGGAAGTTAACAAGGCTTCACCTGATTCACTAAGTTCTAGGGTAAATTCCCTTACAAACTGAACAGTCAATTAAAGGCTTTAGTAAATCAACCCCAATAACAGCAGGCAAAGCCAGTCTGCAGCTGCTAGAGAAAGCAAGATAAGGTTCTATATTAAAAGAAGCATAGATGTAAGAAAGAGAGGGAGAGACACATTATATTGCCAAAAGTATTGGGACACCTGCTTTTACACACACATGAACTTTAATGGCATCCCAGTCTTAATCCGTAGGGTTCTGTATTGAGTTGGCCCACCCTTTTGCAGCTATAACAACTTTAATTCCTCTGGGAATGCTGTCCACAAGGTTTAGGAGTTTGTCTATGGGAATGTTAGACCATTCTTCAAGAAGTGCATTTGTGAGGTCAGGCACTGATGTTGGACAAAAAGGTCTGGCTCGCAGTCTCCGCTCTAATTCAACCCAAAGGTGTTCTACTGGTTTGAAGTCAGGACTCTGTGCAGGCCAGTTAATTTCCTCCACCCCAAACTCACTCATCCATGTCTTTATGGACCTTGCTTTGTGCGGTGGTGCTCAGTCATGTTGGAACAGAAAGGGGCCATCCCCAAACTGTTCCCACAAAGTTGGGAGTATGAAATTGTCCAAAATGTCTTGGTATGCTGATGCCTTAAAGCGGAGCTCTACCCTAAAGTGGAACTTCCGCTCATCGGAACCCTCCCCCCTTCCGGTGTCACAATTGGGGTAGAGGAACTTGACTGGCCTAAACCTCAACCCGAAAGAACACCTTTGGGATGATATAGAGCGTAGACTGCGAGCCTGCCAGGCAGGCGTCCCAGTACTTTTGGCAATATAGTGTACACAGCCTTGCCCTTGTACAAAGCATTAGTAAGACCTTGACTTGTATTTGGAGTTCAGTTTTTGGCACCAGTTTACAAAAATTATATTGGGGAACTGGAAGAGTACAGACAAGGGCAACTTAATTAATAAGATGGAAGGAAGACTTTAGCTATGAGGAAAGACTAACTGATCTGAATTTACTCTTCCCTGGGATAAGGTGAAAAAGGAGGAATATGATCAACTTCTATAACTATATAAATGTTCCTTAAAAAAGGGTGGGTGTAAATCTGTTTCTGTTTTCCGTTAGCCTATCTTGTACCTCAGGCATTCCCTGTATGCCCCCAAAAAATTCACTGCAGTAAACAGGGTGTACATAGAATGTCATGCCCCTTCTAGCAGGGTCTTGCAGTGTAAATACAGCTGTAGACCACTGCAGTAAAATATGGACCTTCTGATCAGTGTTTATAAACACAGTTCAGACTCAGGATTCAGATTAACAAAGTAACATTATTACTTTGTATTTACTCATCTGTTTCAATTATCTGCAGATCAAAAGGATCTGTTGCTCAATAGACCGGCATGTGTAAATGGACTCCATTTTCCGTTTACACCCAACTGCCCTCCAATCCTATCCACCTAGATGGAGGGGGCAGATCCCCTTTTGTTTCTGTTTTTTAGCGGTCCGGATAGGAGGTAGCCAAGTTAAAAAGGACACGAGTCTCTAGGTCCATAGGGGTGAATGGAGTGTCTGATCAGGTCTGTCTGAAAAACTGACAGGTGGACCTGATCTGGCCCTTTGTGTGAAAGGGTCCTTAATGTATCCTTACAAGTAAAAAAAAAACAGGGAACCCGATCTAGGGCTCACATTACCTGCCACTGAATGGCACAAAGCTTTTAACCTTCCTGGCGGTATGATTATTTCAGATTTTAGGTGCTAAAATCGGTACCATTATTTTGCATGGAAATTTGGCGTTTTATATTGTAGGCCTGTAATTCTTAGGAATAACTCACTTAAATCTGTTCAAACCAGAGTCTAGTAGACATCCCGGGTATGATAAAGTTTGAAACACAAAGTGGTCTAAAACCACTTTTGACATAAAGGGACACTTTTTGGTTGCTATGGACAATCTCCAGTTTCCAGGCAGAAAAAATTTTATTTATAATATAAAAGTGCATGCAGGACACTGGACAAACCACTAGGGACAAAGGGGGTGTGTAATTTTTTTATACAGTACTGTAATCTGTAAGATTACAGTGTACTGTATGTTTACTGTGTTTTTACTTTTTTGAATTTGGCGCCGATCTCTGCCCCCGTGCGCCGCAATGTCGCAGGGAACGGAGCTCGGCGGCACTCGGGCACTGTGTGAATCGAGTGAGGAGACAGCTCGCAGACACAGCGGGGAGACATCGCAGGATCCAGGGGACAAGGTAAGTAACTCTGCCTGGATACTGCGATGCGATTCCGAGTCTGGCTCGGGGTTACCGCTTTTGGTACTGAAATTCAACCCCGAGCCAGACTCAGGAATACCGCTAGGCAGGTTAAAATTACTTATAGAGCAGCACTATGTATGAATCGTTGGCAATTATAAAAAAAAAAAATCTGCTTAAAGTGATACTAAAGTTTTTTTTTTAAATAACAAACATGTCATGCTTACCTCCACTGTGCAGCTTGTTTTGCACAAAGTGGCCCCGAACATCCTATTCTCGGGTCCCTCGGCAGCTCTCACGGCTCCTCCCCGCATTAGATAACTCTTTTAGGAGAAGCGATCTCCCGAGTGGGTTACCTTGCAGGCACGCTCCTGAGTCATTCATTCGGCGTCCATAGACACCGAGTGTATGATTTGGCCCCGCCCCCCGGAGCCCGAGTCATTGGATTTGATTGACAGCTGCGGGAGCCAATGGCTGCGCTGCTATCAATCTATCCAATCAAAGCCGGGACTCCGTGGAGTGGAGGATGGCGGGGACGCGCCGAGGAGATGAAGGGGCTCAGGTGAGTAAAACGAGGGGGGCTGGGGGGCCGGTGACTGCCAGTTTTTTTTTTTCACCTTAATGCCTAGGATGCATTAGGGTGAAAAAACACGAGCCTTTACAACCCCTTTAAGTGCTATCCCACTTCCTACAAGCTCTCTAAGATGTTTCCTAATACAGCAGGTATTTGCTAGCACCATTGTGGTTTGATTGGCTCGTTAATAAATATTCTCAGGTACTGCCTCTCTGTTAAATCATATTGGAACCAAATCTTCAAACTAATTTCTGAATTCACTCGCTCACCTATACTAGCAGATATAGGCATGGCACTTTTACATCTACTCTATCCCTTATCATTCATATTCTCCTCTCAGAGAAACGTAATCTTACCGGAAATTGGAATCTCTTACTGTAAGCAACATATTATTTTAAAAAAATCTTTATTGTAAAATAATAAAAAAAGATAAAAGCATTGATATGTTCCCATACATATTGGAAAATCAATGCCCTCTGTGTATATATCTAAATAATGAGCTCTCAAAGCTGAAAGAACTATATATACAGACTAAGATGATGAAAGTCCAATATAGATGGAGTAGTCTCTTCCAGTTCCTGTAGAGTCAACGCATTTATACAGGATTTATATAGTGCCAACAGTTTACATAGCACTTTACAACATAAGGACAGACACTACAATTACAATACAATTCAGACACAATAAACAATCTTAATCATATTTGTTCTCTTGAATGTCTATATGCATTACAAAATGATGGATTGAACTCTTTTACGTTATCTTGGAATTTATGGATGACGCACAAACCCTATAGGAGTGTAACATCCGTTGTAACAATTTACTGACTAGTTTGTTGTTTATTACTTTAGACTTTCTCTTCATTTTAAGAAATACTGACCTAAAGCCCTTTAGATCTCAGAATATAAGGGATAGTTAGGATTTATCTATGCTCTCATGCTCTTTGCTGTTTAATACTGTATATATCCATATATCACACCTGCTGCATTTCTTAGCTTCATGTACATTGGATTTTGATGTATATCTGCCATATTTTTGTCATATGTTTGTACTGTATACCTTTTCTTCTTGTTCTTTTTGTGCATTCTTGAAAACTTTAATAAAAGATTGGAATTAAATATAAACACATATAAATAAAACTTGTACCTGTTTTAACCCTTAGTTAACACCAATTAGGGGCAATTAACTAGTTCCTAAATTCTCCCCTTAGCTATTATTTTTCTGCTAATTGTTTTATTTCAATTTTTTAACCAATAATATTTTAACTCAATTGTTTTTATTAAATTTTGTTATTTTTTTTTTTTAATAGTACTGCATTAAAAATGTGCATACATGAAAAAAAAAAACTTGAATTCACGTATTTTATTTTTTCAATGTTTTGAATCAGAAACATTATTTGACTGTCATTATAAATGGGACTAATTGTTAAAAAATTAATAAAAAATAATGATCATTTTTATGTACTGCAATGCTATATTTTTTCTTGTAATATTTTTATTGAGTTTTTGATACAAAGTGTAACAAATACCAAAAAGTCTTGACTCATATATTTATCTTCAATAATATAACAAAGCAGCTTTAAGAACAATATTGTTCTTAAAGATCAGCAGTATTCATTAGACTTAAAGTGGCTCTAAGACTGCATTCACACCTGAGCGTAGCGTTTCGAGCGTTTTTACCGGCGTTTTGTCGCGCGAATTTGCGCCCGTAGAAACGCTCATTGTCGCGCTAGACCAGTGATTCTCAACCAGGGTTCCGTGGAACCCTAGGGTTCCTCCAGAGCTTGCTAGGGGTTCCTTCAGCACTGGGACATTTCTGCCTCTCAGATAAGTTCCCACTGACACCAGTGATCTTTCATCTATCTGTAAGGAGGTAATTCTTCCCAATGACCACAAGTGTAAGGACCATTCTTCCCACTGACCATTACACTAATGTATCAGGAGTTGTAGATTATTTTTTTTTTAGCAGGGGTTCCCCGAGACCGGAGAACTATTTCAAGGGTTCCTCTGTGTTGAAAAGGTTGAGAAATGCTGCGCTAGACGCTTGAATCGAGCGTTTCCATTACATTCTATGACTCCTAAAACACCCAAATCTGCCCGATTTGCGCAACAAAAAAGGGTCCGGAACTTGTTTGAGCTTCAGGCGTTCGGCTTCAGGCGTTTTGGAGTGGAGATGTGAACCATCTTCATAGAGAATAATGGATTTTTTCCCCTCTAGCGTTTTGTAGCTTCAGGCTTCAGGCTACAAAACGCTCAGGTGTGAATGCAGCCTAAAGGCTGAAGGTTTTTTAAAAAACCTTCTGTGTGCAGTGGTTCCCCCCCCAATCCTTACCGGAGTTCCCTCCGATCCAGTGATGTCTCGGCTGTATAGGGATTCTCCCTCCTCATTGGCCGAGACAGCAATGGGAGCCCCTTAGCTCCAACTGCTGTGAATCACAGCCAATAAGGAGAGAGTGGGGAGGGGGGCTGGGCCCAAGCTGCAGTTCTAATTGTCTTAGAGAGCAGAGGCTCCAGAGTAAGCATGCAGTGGCAAGCAGCTTTCTCTGGGGGCACTGCTTGAGGGGGAGGAGCCAGGAGCACCGGCGGGGGACCCGAAAAGCAGAGGATCTGGGCTGCTTTGTGCAAAACCATTGCACAGAGCAGGTAAGTATGATATGTTTTTTATTAAAAGCTTTAGTACCACTTTAATAACTGGTGATCTAGACCAGTGTTTCTCAACTCCAGTCCTCAAGGCGCCCCAACAGGTCATGTTTTCAGGCTTTCCATTATTTTGCACAGGTGATTTAATCAGTTTCACTGCCTTAGTAATTACCACAGCTATTTCATCTGAGGGAAATCCTGAAAACATGACCTGTTGGTGCGCCTTGAGGACTGGAGTTGAGAAACACTGATCTAGACCTTACTGTAATGCTTTACTTTAAAACTAACAGTGGTCAAAATAGAAAAAGTGAATTTTAAAGTTTTTTTTTTTTTTTTTTTTACATATCTTTGTCTATTGTTTGTCTACAGAAAATATCACCAAAAGACTTGTTGGTCTTCACAAAAGGAATATGTGTATTAATTTGTTATCTTAAGTAGCAAAGTTGCAGAAGTAACAGTTCCTTAGCAGAAATTTAAAAATTCTTCTGATCCATAAGGGCTCTTTCACACGGACGGTCCGTTCAGGTCCGCCTGTCAGTTTTTTAGGCGGACGTGAACGGATGCTCCATTTACCCCTATGGAGCCACGGATGTGACATGTCCGCTGACATCCGACCCGCTCCGATCCGCCAAAGTGTGACGGAGGAAAACCCTATTTTTCCATCCGTCTGCGGATCGGATGGGATGACAACGGACTCTACGGTCCGTCGTCATGCGATCCCCCATAGGGGAGAGCGGCGCTCTGACAGGGCGGTCCCTGCACAGTGTGCGGGGACCGCCCAGTCATCCACCGGCTCAGCAGGGATCAACGGAGCGATCCCCGCTGAGCAAGCGGAGGTTCACGGGGCGGATCATTACTGATCCGTCCCGTGTGAAAGAGCCCTAAGGAGAATACAGGTGTGAGAGCAGAAGTGTTTAAGATCATTGTAAATGACAATAGAGGACTCTGTGTGTCTGGAGGAAAAAGGTTTAACCTCCCACATGCAGAAAGACTCCTTTAAAGTAGGGCAGCCCGCAGATGAGTCTTTTTTGTTTTTTTAATTCAACCAGCGGATTGAACGAAAAAAAAAAAAAACACTTTGATTCACCTATCAACACATTCAAGGTGGAGACTTCCCTGCCATCAAAATACACTGATCAGTTGCTGGCTATAGCCTGAAGGGCGATTGTACAGAAGTCCATTAGTAGATGGACCTTTCTACAGCCTTCCTGCTCATACATGGATTCAATTTCGGCTGGATCCTGCTGAACTAGCTGAATTTTGATCCCTATATGGCTGGCTTAATTGCTGTGAAAATGTAGAATAGACTTCCACAGGAGCTAGTTCTATCCTGCTCAATAATTTTTTTTTTAAAACTAGTCGTGTTTTTAAATGCAAAAAATATAACTGCCTATAATATTAATCAGATGTAACAGTACTGATTGTTGATTCAGAGAGTATATGTTTGCCATAGAAATCAAGAAGGATTTTTTTCCTTTTTGGAAAAAAAAAATTAAATTTTGCCTTACTCTGGATCAACTAGGAGTCTGGGGTCCTGAGGATATAATTTTTTAATTATGTTTGTCTTTTGGTTGAATTCGCTAGATGTGTCTTTCTCCGTCTATTGTAAATCTCTTCATGTATATACATATACTAAGCAAACAGTTTATTGTTCGCATACACAATTGTTACAATTGGCTTTTGGTCTGGTTGCTTCAAAACTTATCACAATAAAATAGAGACAGCAGGGACTTGAGGAGTGGGCCAACAAAAGTACGCAGATGAGTTTATATAATACATGGGAGGAAATTGACGGGAAAGAGAGATGGGCTATCTTTTCAAGCCATTGGGTCAAAACTCTAATTTTTTTGTAAACAATTTCTACACATGTAAAGTAAGTTTGCTTGTACAAAGGCAATACATTGGTTATCAGACAGAGGGCCAGGGATCCTGCATTCTCATAGGATATTTGTGATTACAAGCTTTAACCAGACACTCATAGAAGTCACAAGACTGCTCTAACTGCTGATGTAAAAAGGAATTTAGCAGTTTATATTTACTAAAATAATTGCATTTCCATGTTCTGCGTATTCTGGGAGACCAGATATAGTGAATGCAGAGTCCTGGGTTTAGTAACACTTTAACAGTAGCTATGATTTGTGACAAGTATCCTTTACTAGTGAGCAAGACCAAAATATACAGTGCCCCGCAAAAGTATTCACCCCCCTTGGCATTTTTCGTGTTTTGTTACAAACACCTTTACAAACAAAGGCTTTACAAACAAAGCCTTTAGTTCAATGTTTTTTTAATCTGAATTATATGTGATGGATCAGAACACAATAGTTTAAGTTGGTGAAGTAAAATTAGAAAAATATATACATAAAACTATTTTTTAGAAATAAAACACTGATAATTGGCATGTGCGTATGTATGGGGATTTTAACCCCCGCTAGCGGCCGAAAAAGGGTTAAAAACTTCCGCAATAACGCCTCTTTGCGGCGTTTTGCGGGCGTTTTGGAGGCGCTACCCCATTGATTTCAATGGGCAGGGGCGCTATAGGAGCGCTATTTTTACCGCTCCTATCGCGCCTCAAAGATGCGGCTTGCAGGAGTTTTTTGACCCTCCTGCAAGCGCAACGCTCCAGTGTGAAAGCCCTCGAGCTTTCACACTGGATACAATTGAGCGGCTTTTTTGGGGCGCATTGCAGGCGCTATTTTTAGCGCAATAGCGCCTGCAAAGCGCCTCAGTGTGAAAGGGGCCTAATGGTAGGAGCGGGAAGCGGAGGGAAAATGTATGGCCTTAACCTCACATAGGATTAGGGACTTACACTGAAGAAGGATTTCCCATAAAGGAGGTAAAATATCAAACGTATAAGAGGGAAAGATGTAAAACTGTGAGGATACAAAAAGTATCAGAGTATAAAACCAGTCTGTATATGCAGAAAAGCATGCTTGCAAGGCCTCATGCACACTGGACATAATAAAAACACCAGTAGCGTTAGCTATAGAAAGCTGTATAATATGTTTTGCAGCTCTTTTGCAGTGTTTTTTAGCCTTTTTTTTTTTAGCAAAACTAAACTCCCACAAAAGCTTGTGGCTCAAAAACGCTAAGCTTTTTAAGCTTTTATCAGAGTTAAAGCTTTTTCTTTTTTTTTCTTTTTTACAACTGAAAAACTCCTGTTCAGACCCACTAGTTCTGTTTTTTTTTCCAGCCAGAAAACGTCCCTGCCATAAATGCTGATAACTGCCTATGTGTGCATGGACACATAGGATAACATGCTGGGGCTGCAGAAAAAAACACCTGAACCCAAAAACAGCAGCTGTAAAAACATCCAGTGTGTATGAGGGCTTAAACTCACTGTGGATTGTAAGGGTTTAGGTGTACGTTTAATATACCGTGATATTTCACTGCTGCTGAGTTCACGGGTCTTCTCTGAGATATCTGTTCTCCCCCTAGTGGTAGTTTAATATACAGTGTAGATCACTTCTCCCACTGTGAATAGAAGTGATCTACAAATGCTTTGAGAATCCCGAACGGCTTCTGTTGCTGTAATCTCGCGATACTTCGGGAGATTTCAGTATCAGAACCCCAAAGTGAAACACGAAGCACTCCACATACACTGCACATATTAACTTAATAATAAAGTTATAATCCCCCTACCCAATAAACAGACACCCCATAACTGCAAAACATTATAATGATTAATACATAAGCATAACACATGTGTATATTTATGTGAATGGTGTATTCTGAAATGATTGTACTGTATTTGTCATGCAGATATGCACCATTCATATAAAAACAATATATATATTAAATAGTTCAAAATAATATAAAAAGCATAACAATAAAAATATGAAATTAATAATTAAATATAAAATATTTAAATATATTTAAATATATATATATATATATATATATATATATATATTAAATGAAAATAAATAATTTTAAATAAAGAGAAACCCCTGTATAATAAAATTAGAATAGTCCATGAGCTAAACCAAATGTTAGGTTTAAAATAAAAAAAACTGTGGTGACAATTGATTGCACAGTGGCTGCGTTTGATGGCATGGCACAGTGGCTGCATAGTGGCGACAATTGCTGGGCACAGTGTCGACAATTGATGGGCACAGTGGCGACAATTGATGGGCACAGTGGCTGCGTTTGGACACAGTGAGGCTGCAATTGATTTTTTTTTTTTGTTCGCTTGTTTTCGCCCCCCCAAAAAAAAATTGAGCACCAGCCGCCACTTGGTACAATCCTGTAAAAGTTAAGTTAAACTATTAAGCATTTGAGGGTATAAGATAGGAAGCAAGATGGAGGGTCAGAAAAAAAAGAGATTTGCAAAATTTTCTTACACACAAAATTTTCTTACACACAAAATATGGCGCGCAGAGCGTAGTGGTGAACAGTGGACATGACTTAAATTGCGCTAAATATTGGCTTAAAGGGGGTGTTGTTAAAGAGAGTCTGAGATGACTTGTACAGTGCAGAATGTGGTAATGTTAAATAGGGAGTGCAGAGTGTATGGTGGTGAGTACTATGTACAGGAGAGGAGTGTGGAATGTATGGCGGGAGGTAATATGTACAGGAGAGGAGTGTGGAGTGTATGGAGGTGGGTAATATGTACAGGAGAGGAGTGTGGAGTGTATGGCGGGGGTAGTTAGTGGAGAGAGGAGGAAGAGGAGTGCAATACCACCTCCTGATAGTCTATCAGCCACTGCTATATGACCTTGGTGGTGGGGCACTCCGAAGGATGTAAGGGGGCACTCTGGAGGCACTAAGGGGGCACCCTGGAGGTTGTAAGGGCTGATGTAACGGGGCACTCTGGTCCTCCAGAGTGCCCCCTTACATCCTCCTCCAGAGTGCCCCCTTACATCCTCCTCCAAAGTGCCCCCTTACATCCCCCTCCAGAGTTCCCCTTACATCCCCTTCCAGAGTGCCCCCTTACATCTCCCTCCAGAGTGCCCCCTTACATCCCCCTCCAGAGTGTCCCCTTACATCCCCCTCCAGAGTGTCCCCTTACATCCCCCTCCAGAGTGTCCCCTTACATCTCTCTCCGGAGTGTCCCCTTACATCTCTCTCCAGAGTGTCCCCTTACATCCCTCTCCAGAGTGTCCCCTTACATCCCTCTCCAGAGTGTCCCCTTACATCCCTCTCCAGAGTGTCCCCTTACATCCCTCTCCAGAGTGTCCCCTTACATCCCCCCCAGAGTGTCCCCTTACATCCCCCCCAGAGTGCCCCCTTACATCCCCCTCCAGAGTGCCCCCTTACATCCACCTCCAGAGTGCCCCCTTAGTAGTACTGTACAAAGGGGCACTCTGGAGAAAGTAAAGGGTCACTCTGGAGAAAGTAAGGGGCGGAAGTAAGGGAGCACTCTGGAGGAAGTAAGGGGGCACTCTGGAGGCACACAGATGGTACCTCCAGGGTGCCCCCTGCAGAGAGTCCTGAGGAGTGATGGCCATTAATCCATGCCAGGTGAATGTTAGGAAAAGCAGAGCACACCACCCACCTCATGGCTGCCCTATTCCACTACTGCTTGCTCTCTCCCTGCCACAGCCCTGACATAAGCCCGGTCCAGCCTGTGGTGTATATCCCCATGTTATCATGTTATGTTTTTAGAGATCTATATATATGTATGTATGGGTGTGTGTGTACAGTATATATGGCGTTTTTCACACAGGTCCAACACTTATTTATTCCATAACGGCAAAATCAATAGTCCTTTGCGAGCAGACAGTTTGAGACCCATAGAACAGTTCAGTATTGGTGGGGAGTAGGTCAAGGCACAATCCTCAAAGAAATCTAAACCATTGTGGTATCACCAACGGTTGCTAAGCACGGTGGCTGTAAAACGTACTTTTAGCTTCAGAGTCTCTTCCAGCGACTCTAGAGAACGGGAACTGGAGTTACCTTCGCTACGTTGCAGCCCCTGTCAGGGGGAAGACATCCCTCCAAGGGAGTTACCAGAGGCCCCGCCGTCACCGGATTAATGCTGTACTGGGCTATTCGGAAGGGTTACACTCCCCGGCCTCCTCGCATCAGATACGGGTCCCAACACCTTAGGGCCCCTCGGACTCCTCCACCCTTGCGGAACCCAGTCGAAGTTACTGGGCCCCAGGCCTTTGCAGTAGTACCTCACCCCAGGCTTAAGGTGCCTGGGATGGACTCCATCGCTCGCTCCGGCCAGGCCAAAGGCGACTGGCCCCCAGAACTCCGGGACGCCAGTACCCAGGCTGGAGGTGCCTGGGCGCGGCTCTGCTCTCCCACTGGACTCGGCTGGACCTCTTGTCGAGGGCGTCCCTCCCCTTTATCTCCTCTCCCGGCAGGCACAGCAGGATCCCCACCCCGCTGTACTACTGCCAAAAGGGGACAAAAAGGGCAGAGCACTACAGTAGTGGTTCAACCCCGGCCTAGGGCGACAGCGCCACCCCCAGGCCAAAGGGAACTGCACACCACTGGAATCCTCCACGAATAAAACAGTCCCAATTCCCTAACAATTGCTGCATTTGGGTCAAACTACCACCCAGATGCTTCCCCTAAATTTAGACCCCCGCTACATAAAAAAAAAAAATCGGAATTACACCCCCCCCGCTCCGCCGCTCTTACTATTCCATTATCTGTGTCCCTTTCTGATGGTCATGTGCTGGTCGGAGCGGAGGGAATATTTCTTCAGTTTTGGGTGCCCATTCAGGTCCGCTCGCATGTTCTTCTGCCTTGGCTCAAGTCCCGGCCAGCCGCCTGCCTGCCACTGTGCCCATCAATTGCAGCCACTGTGCCCGTCAAATGCTGCCACTGTGCCTGTCAAATGCAGCCACTGTGACCCCCGTCTGCTCACTGACTGCCCGGCACTTACCCCATCTTAGTGGGGGATCAGGCAGCGGGTGACAGCGGAGAGCTGTGGGATGGTGGGATGAGCAGCGGGTCAGGCGGCGGCTCCTGTGTCCTCCATTTATCTCTTCTTCCTTCCTGCTAGGCTTCCAATTGGAGCGCCTGTGCCTTCAGCCAATCAGGTGACAGGTATTAGACCCGCTCCTCCTGATTGCCTTTCCTTCCCTGGCGGAGTGATTTTCCTACGCTCCCCACCCAGTAGTAGCCGGGGCCCGGAGAGCAAGACTTGACAGGCTGTGAGGCGGGCGGCGGCGACGGGCTGAGAGTCGCTGATTGCCGCCAATACTAGTAAAAAAAAAAAATATGTCCCCGGATTTCATTTAAAAAATCTGGTCACCTTACTGTAATACACAAATGTGAAGGACTCGAAGGAGATATATATATACACACACACACACACACAGATCATATACATATATATATATATATATATATATATATATACATATATATATATATATATAATTTTTATTTTATATATGTATATCTGTGTATATATATATATATATATATATATATATATATATATATACACACACACACACAGATATAAATAAATACATACACACACACACAGATATATATATGTGTGCAATTGTATAGTTAATGTAATTCTAACTTGCCTGCTGTTGATGTATGTTTAACTGAAGTTGAGAAAGATTTTACTTTCACTTTTAAGCTATTCACTGGCCGAGATCTCCTCTTTTTTCTTGCTATCTCCACCTCTGGGCTGGAGAAGCAATAAAGGAGAACTTGAAAGAGAAGCACAGAGATAAAGTGGCATCACTGGATATTAACTTGGCCGTTTGTGTTGCAGTGAATGCAGCCGTTCTGTGCACTGAGAAGAGAGGAGGAGAATAGTTCTCCAGTACTCATCTCAGTATATTAAAACGGCAATGCTCTGTGATAAGCGGTGATCATCATGATCTCCGCTTATCATGGTTTATTAAACGTACACCTTAATCCTCTGCATTGTGCAAAAAGGCTGTTTATCCTGTCTTCTCTGATCATCTCTTTCTTCCACTGAGTCCAATACAGGTGAAACTCGAAAAATTTGAATATCGTGCAAAAGTTCATTTATTTCACTAATGCAACTTAAAAGGTGAAACTAATATATGAGATAGACTCATTACATGCAAAGCAAGATAGTTCAAGCCGTGATTTGTCATAATTGTGATGATTATGGCTTACAGCTCATGAAAACCCCAAATCCACAATCTCAGAAAATTAGAATATTGTGAAAAGGTGCAATATTCTAGGCTCAAAGTGTCCCGCTCTAATCAGCTACCGTATTTATTGGCGTATAACACGCACTTTTTTCCCCTGAAAATCAGGGGAAAATCGTGGGTGCGTGTTATACGCCGATACCCACATCCCTGAGCTGTCTCCGCTGTCTGTGAGCGGAGCAGAGCGAGATACACATAGCCGAATGTACTCGGCTATACTCGGCTTTTCTCGGCTCCGCTCACAGTCACGCCCAGTCCCGCCATTGGACCTGTGTTATGTCCATCATAGGGCGGGACTCGGCGTGACTGTGAGCGGAGCCGAGAAAAGCAGAGTATAGCCGAGTACACTCGGCTATGTGTATCTCGGCGGCGGCTCCGCCCAGTCCCTGCGTCCCTGCGTTCTCGGCAGCGTCCGCCCCGCTCCGCACAGTCTCGGCGCCAATTTTAAAATCAGGCACGGCGACACTGGGGCAAGGCTGCACGGCGACACTGGGGCAAGGCTGCACGGCTACACTGGGGCAAGGCTGCACGGCTACACTGGGGCAAGGCTGAAATGGACTCTGGGGCAAGGCTGCAATGGACACTGACAAGGCTGCACTGTGACAAGGCTGCAATGGACACTGACAAGGCTGCATTTAAATGTAAGTTATTTTTCCTTAAACTTCCCTCCTAAAAGTTTTTTTCCCTAAAACTTCCTCCTAAACTTGGGGTGCGTGTTATACGCCGGCGCGTGTTATACGCCGATAAATACGGTAATTAAGCCATAACACCTGCAAAGTATCCTGAGCCTTTAAATGGTCTCTCAGTCTGGTTCAGTAGGAATCACAATCATGGGAAAGACTGTTGACCTGACAGTTGTGCAGAAAACCATCATTGACACCCCCCATAAGGAGGGAAAGCCTCAAAAGGTAATTGCAAAAGAAGTTGGATGCTCCCAAAGTGCTGTATCAAAGTACATTAATAGAAAGTTATGTGGAAGGGAAAAGTGTGGAAGAAAAAGGTGCACAAGCAGCAGGGATGACCGCAGCCTGGAGAGGATTGTCAGGAAAAGGCCATTCAAAAGTGTTGGGGACTTTCACAAGGAGTGGACTGAGGCTGGAGTCAGTGCACCAAGAGCCACCACACACAGACAGATCCTGGACATGGGCTTCAAATGTCATATTCCTCTTGTATAGCCACTCCTGAACAACAAACAACGTCAGAAGCATCTTACCAGGGCTAAAGAAAAACAGACCTGGTCTGTTGCTCAGTGGTCCAAAGTCCTCTTTTCTGATGAGAGCAAATTTTGCATCTCATTTGGAAACCAAGGACCAGAGTATGGAGGAAGAATGGAGAGCCACACACTGCAAGATGCTTGAAGTCCAGTGTGAAGTTTCCACAGTCTGTGTTGATTTGGGGAGCCATGTCATCTGCTGGTGTTGGTCCACTGTGCTTCATTAAGTCCAGGGTCAACGCAGCCGCCTACCAGGAGATTTTGGAGCACTTCATGCTTCCCTTCCACAGACGAGCTCTATGGGGATGCTGATTTAATTTTCCAGCAGGACTTGGCACCTGCCCACACTGCCAAAAGCACCAAAACCTGGTTCAATGACCGTGGGATTACTGTGCTTGATTGGCCAGCAAACTCGCCTGACCTGAACCCCATAGAAAATCTATGGGGCAATGCCAAGAGAAAGATGAGAGACATGAGACCGAACAATGCAGAAGAGCTGAAGGCCTGCCCCTGCTATCTAACAATTCAATATTACCACCTATAATGGCTGTTAAGACTCTAGTGCTGAATTGTTTAAGAATAAACTCCGGGCATACATATAAGTATGCAATCGAAGTATACAGTTGTGCTCATAAGTTTACATACCCTGGCAGAATTGATGATTTCTTGACCATTTTTCTGAGAATATGAATAATAACACAAAAACTTTTCTTTCACTCATGGTTAGTGTTTGGCTGAAGCCATTTATTATCAATCAACTGTGTTTACTCTTTTTTTTGCAATAAATTATAATCACAACAGAAACGATCCAAATGACCCTGATCAAAAGTTTACATACCCTGGTGATTTTGGCCTGATAACATGCACATAAGTTGACACAAAGGGGTTTGAATGGCTATCAAAGGTAACCATCCTCACTTGTGGTCTGTTTTCTTGTAATTAGTGTGTGTGTATAAAAGGTCAATGAATTTCTGGACTCCTGACAGACCCTTGCATCTTTTGGAAGAATGGTCAAATATTCAATATTCCCATAGACAAACGCCTAAACCTTGTGGACAGCCTTCCCAGAGGAGTTGAAGCTGTTATAACTGCAAAGGGTGGGCCAACTCAATATTGAACCCTACGGACTAAGACTGGAATGTCACTAAAGTTCATGTGCGCGTAAAGGCAGGTGTCCCAATACTTTTGGTAATATAGCGTATGTCATTTGTATTTGCCTGAAATTCAACTTTCGTGTGTACCTACTAGACTTGTGCACAACGGAAAAATTTGTTCCGTTTCGGTTCGTTTCTTTCCGGTCCTGTTGATTCGTAATCATTCGTAATTTTGCTAGACGGGATTTTTCGTGTTCGGACTCATTCGTATTTTTGCAAGCGACATTTTTCGTTGAATTTTTTGTTGCTTTATAATTCGTACTTTCGGTAGAGTACGTTGTTTTTCGTTGATTCTGGACACAACTCCTACTTTCGTAACTTTTTTTGGGTTCGTTGATTCGTAATTTTCCGTGTCTCTCTCACAACGACGCTGCCTATTATGCCTAATGTGCTTCGAATGGATTTGTACTTTTCTAAATACATAGCGGTTATTTGTAACGATTCGAAATCTCGTATTTTACTTTCGTTTTTTACATGCGGCTATAGGCTCCGCCCCTGTACACCATTTTGAGAGGGTTCAGCACGGTGAGGGAGAAGCAGAGAGCAGAGCAGAGTGAGTGTTATTGTGCTTCGAATGGATTCGAAATCTCGTATTTTACTTTCGTTTTTTCATGCGGCTATAGCCTCCGCCCCCTGTACACCATTTTGAGAGGGAGTTCAGCATGGTGAGGGAGAAGCAGAGAGCAGAGTGAGTGTTATTGTGCTTCGAATGGATTCGTACATTCGTAACTTTTTTCATAACGAATTATGCCGAAGACCTTCGGGCATTCGCTATTTTGCGGTATAATTTATTTCGGATTCGGTTTTATTCGTAATTGCTCTGTTCGGAAATTCGAATGCTTCCGAATGTCCGAAAGTTGCTAAATTCGGACGAATTTCGATTCGTTACGAAACAAATTGCACAAGCCTAGTACCTACACACATAACTCAAAGAATGTTTTTTGCTATCTTACATCTTATCTTAACTTAGGGTTTTCTTTTTTTGTTGTAGACTTCCTTTGCTTTCATTTGTACCTGTTGATCTTGCCAGCATTAGCCCTTTTTATCACCCTAGGATTAACGATCCCACTGGTTCCTACAAGCGTACATAAAGCTGCACATTTCACTTGCACGTTCAGCTAACCTTTTGTTGCAGGACAAGCCTCAGAGCTGCCCAATGACATAACTGTAGCATAACCGGGGTGCCTCAAAGAATAAGGAGATAAAAGAAAAAGAGAAAAAACTGAGGGTGTAAGAGAGTTCCTTATAGTGTAGTGGTTTAACAGATGGTTGGCTGAAATAAAGAAAAAAAACAAGGTAAATTGCAATGGTGTACTCACACCTGTCAGGTTGGTGAGCTCCCTAATGGGGAATCAGACATCCTGGAGTGATGGCCTACTACAGGGTTAATAACCGTCCCTGCGCAGAGAATGGTCACACTCGATGCTCGGTGGAGTGATCCGGTGGTCATACGCACTGCGGTGTCTGGATTCCGGTGTATTCAGGGGCCTAAAGCCCCCTACACACTGACTTTTGGCCAACAAACTTCATTTTGAGCAAGTTGGACCAACAATCCGACCGTGTGTACGCTCCATCGGACAAACTTTTTTGGGGGTTTTCATTGGACAAAAGTTGGGTCTGCAAACGGACAAAGTCCGATGGAGCAAAGTCCGACCGTGTGTACAGAAAACCATAGGACTTTTGTCCGATGGACAAAACAACTAATGTTAAAATCAACCAACAATAGCAGAAGTTGACCAAAGGGTGGCGGTAAAGAGCAGAAAAGAGCAGAAAAAACACGTGATGTTGCAAAAAGTTTTGGGAAAGTTTGCAGAAAAGTCCTGTGGTGTGTATACTATGGGTGTGCCCGGCCAACTCCGTTCGGACAAAAATCCAGGGAAAAGTCCGATGGAAGTCCGACCGTGTGTATGGGGCTTTAGAGACTCAAAAATTGGAAATTGGTGTCAGCAGAGGCCCCCAAAAGTGAATGAGAAGCTGAGAAGTGAATTCTTCATAAGTTAAATATTTATTGCTCACAGAATAGTATAAAAACACTGTCAATACATTTAATGGGACTATACTAGCCACTTATACTAGCGACTTCCTCAGGATGGTACATCGTACGGCCCTAACAGCAGAGGGTTTCACACACGATCTGTTGGCTGCAGCCCCTGGGATTGTATGTGAAACTGACAGGCAGACTTCTGCCTGTGAGGTGAAAGGAGCACGTCCGCTCTCCTCCCCTTCTTGCTGTAACCCAGAAAACGACATCTATGTCGTCACTTCTGGGTCTGAGTCAGCCTCTCGGTGTCCCCGGCTAGCTTAGCCAGAAAAGAAGGTTTTGCAATGTGATCTGCATTGCAGAACATTCAGTGGAGCCCAGAGACGACATGCAGGGTCTTTTAGAAGGTCTTTTAGTAAAGAGAGCCTGTCACCTAAAAAAAAATATCAAATACAGTAGGGGACTTTTTGTCCCCTATGTGATGAAAAAAAAACACATTAGGTAATAAAAAAAAAAAATAAGTTACACCCAAGCACATAAAATCCCCTTAGCGAAAATACCTCTTATCAATACCATGTCATTGATATTGATTTAATGCAGCTGTGCAAAGTAAAGGAAAACCTGAAAACATGGCCGTTGGGGGTAACTTGAGGACTGAGGTTGAGAACCACTGTGCTAGAACACATTTCTCAGATTCTCCTTCAATTTTGGGTGCCTCCGCTGACACCACTTTCCCATTTTTGGGGCTCTAAGACCACTTACTGAGAATAGTAGCATGGGATGTGTAGTCCAGTGCAAGCTGACCATGTCATAATTAAAATAATTTAACTTGTTACGATGTGCACCCAGTGGAAGTAGTGAAGACTAGACATGTGCAATTCGTTTAGTTCCGAATTCGTTTTTTTAACAAATTTTTACAAATTAGTTAATTCCGAAATTTCCGAATTTCCGAATTTTTACATTTCCGAATCTTCTGATTTTCTGATTTCCGAAATTCCGAATTTCCGAAATTTAGAATTTTCGAATTTCAGAAATTAGAAAATTTGAAAATTCGAGATTCGAAAATTCGAGATTCGAAAATTCGAAATCGAAAATTCGAAAATCGAAAATTCGAAAATGGGAAATTTGGAAAGTTGAATTTCCGAATTTTCAAATTTCAGAATTACGAATTTTTAGAATTTCAAAAATTCGGAAATTCGGAAACTCGAAATTCGGAAATTCGAAATTTGGAATTTTTTAATTTCTGAATTTCCAAATTCCGAATTTTCGAATTTCCCGAATTTCCGAAAAGAGCAAAAAAACAAATGATACGAAAACGAAAAAAAAAAAAAAAATTTCGGCAGTGCATATGTCTAGTGAAGACGTAGATTCTTCAATTTCATTGATTCACTTTGGTGTTGATTTACTAAAACTGGAGAGTGCAAAAACTGCTGCAGCTCTGCATAGTAACCAATCAGCTTTAATTGAACAAGCTGAAGTTAGAAGCCGATTGGCTACAATGTACAGCTGCACCAGATTTTGCACTCTCCAGTTTTAGTAAATCAACCCCTTTGTCTTTTAGGTGCTTTTTTCCCAAAGATTTTAGTTATACTTTATTAGATGGGCTTAGTGGTGCTGGGGAAGCACGGCTTAGCATAGTGTAAAGAAGTCAAGGCCCACAGGCACATGAAAATAATTTGGAAGATTTACAAGGTGCTTGGTGCCAGATCTTCGTTCATTCATGTATTTACTGTACATAATGCAGATAAAACATTTATTCTAAAGTGTTTTAACATAAAGAAAAATCAGGCTACTTTTTAAAGAATCTGATACAACTACAGCACAATCCCGTATATGTTTGCAGACAACAAATATATTTAAAACATCTTAAAATGAATGACCACCAGATGAGCTTAGTCGGAACTTTCTGAAAAAGATTACAGGATGGAGATCTCAGCAAAACTTACTTGGCTGTCATGTTGATATTCCTGCCCTTGCACTTTACAAAGGTGACTTTTCTGGTCTTCTAGGTGGTGATGAGGTCCGTCCATGGCAACATACCAGTTCACTCATGCAGTTTAATGTAACTGAAAAACAAGACCAATCAGTCAAAACCTTTTCTACCTGCAAAAAAAGTTTTACATACTGTAGAGATGAAATATTAAAAGCGAACTTCCTTGTGTGATTCGCTTAGTAAAATATACCTGCTGCGCTCTCATAATTATAATGCCTTGTATTTGAACGATAACCTGTCTGTTGGACTGGTTTCTCAGGATTCTGCATAACAGCCTCTAATGAGGATCTCAGTTAGGGCTTTCCTTGTGTAAGCACAGACTTTATTAACAATGAAACCTGATATTCAGGTACACCAAAATGCAGAATGCCATGTGATTCTGCTCCACCATACACAAGAGAGATCATTAAATGTACACCTACAATGTTTCAATTTCAAATACCCATAAGGCAAGAATGAAACAATGGGTTTGAGCAGAATGAATCCCCGTAGTTAAGTATTAAGCAAAAAAAAAAAAACAAAACAAACACAACTAACAACATTAGCCTGAACATCTAATCTTTTGAGCCTTTCTTTTTTTTTTTTTCATTGGAAACGGGTATTCTTTGGATCTTTGAAGCGGAACTCTGGGATAAGCAAATAATGTCTAAATCAGAGGAAGTCAACATGATTGATATGGGGAGCCTCAAGTGTGGCCCTCAACATCACTAAAATTCAGTGAATATTCAGTGTCAGAGACAGCAGACATACAACAGGATATAGTCAAAGACTATAGCCCTGTACACACGATCGGTTTTACTGATGAAAACCGTCCAATGGATTGTTTTCATCAGAAAAACCGATCGTGTATGGGACCCATCTGTCTTTTTTCAATCGGTTTTAAAAAATAGAACTTGTTTTAAATTTTTCCGATGGAAAATTCCGATCGTCTATGGGCAAGTCCATCGGACGAAAATCCATAGGATATCCGATCGTGTGTACAGGGCTTATAGGTGTGATACAAGAGTTGGTCAGAGACTGTGGACATAATACAGAAGAGGGTCAGAGACTGCAGACATGATACAGGACATGGTTGGAGACTATGGACATGGTACAGGAGATGAAAAAAATATATATAGTAGCGCTAAACTCAAAACAAAAAATTTATAGACAAAAAGATTTGTCATGGTATGCTCCACAACACATGCAAATTTCATAGGTCCACTGATTGAATCACGTGGACTAGTAGATAATTAGGGCAAACCTGGGACCTGGGACATGAAGTAAACATATACCAAAAACTACCACAATGTGTATACAAAATTGCATAGAAGATTAAATGCATAAAGTGCCATCCAATTGTGACACACTAGGGCATCAGTTCATAAGATGCAAAATATTCTCATTGATAGAGTCCAAACATTTTCTGTAATAAAACACCCGCGCAGTAACAGAATCCAAATCTCCACTGGATTGACTGAAGACCGGAGTGATTACCAGAACCAGTGGGTCCCCTGTCACGGAGGACCTAAGACCGCATGTAAACAATCCCAGCTGGATAATAGTAGCTTCTATGACCACCTCTTCACGCAGTACTTTCCACAGCATATAGGCAATATGAATGCAGTTGAGACATGCAAAAGAAACAGGATGCCTCGCTGGTGTAAAATCTTTGGGTTTATTAGACTAGACAGATAGATAAAAAACTTACATAAAATATGATAAGGTACAGCCTTAAGCTCGAGGTGCCGGCCGGACACCAACAAGCAAACCCGTCCTCTGGAGATCGAGCAGTGAGGGGATGACGTCAGCACGCCGCTCGGTCCGCCCTACGCGTTTCGTGATAGGTCACGTCGTCTCGGGGCACTACAGGAGATGGTCAGCGACTGCAGGCATGATACAGGAGATGGTTAGAGACTGCAGACATAGCACAGGAGATGGTCAAAGGCTGCAGACATAATAAAGTGGTTGTTAACCCACTTATATAACTTTATATAAGCCCCCTGTGTCCTAATAACAAGTGCTCCTGTCTGTGTGCTTTATTAAAAAAATGCCACCTTTACCAGATTTCACATTGGTTCCTTGCATCGGCACACAGACAGGAGCACTTGTTATTAGGACACAGAGGGGCTTATATAAAGTTTTAACAGTTATGAGAGCAGTAGGAGCAGATGGGGGACACTGGCACAGGGGCAGACAGACAGGGAGGGGAGGGGGGAGTCAGATACAGGAGCACAGAGGAGGACGGGAGGGCTGCAGATGACAGTTATGTAAACTGACCGCGGTGTCAGGGCTCAGCAGCCATGATGAACTGTGGTCAGTTTACATAGGGGGGGACAGAAACTGGCAGTATCAGCCAGGTATTTCAGGTGATACAAGGGGCCAAATGACACAGGACAAGCACTGTGCTGTATAAAATGCTTTAAAGGGACAGAATCCATTTTTTTTAGGTCAACAATTGCTTTAAGAAATGGTCAAAGACTGCAGGCATGATACAAGATATAGGCAGAGACTGCAGAAATGACACTGCATTGTTACTGATGCAGATTCTAAAATGGCCACAAGATGGCAGTGCTTTGCAATTTAGTAGACACAGGACCCTTCCATTCAGATCAGATGGAGGATAACTGCAAATCCCATGTGAGTGAGCAACAGGGGCGGTAGCATCTAAAAAGGAAAGCCCAGACACCTAAAGGAGGGGGAGAGGAGAAGACTGGGAAAAAAACAGGATGTGTGAGAGAGTGGAGGCTGATCCAGGTCACCACCGGCCGTAAAGGATTAAGCCTGAGAGCAGAAAAAAGGGTTGCCCAATCGCCGCTGATCAAACTGAGAAGCAGGATAGTTGATCCTGCAGTCAGACAGATCGGTCATCGCCATCGGCACCACTACACAAGAGGGAGGACATCAAGAGAGGGAGCACCTAGCACTAGACATGTGCACACAGAAATATTTCGTTTCGGAATTTCGTTTTCGTCCGAAAAATAAATTTATTTAGTTACTCCCGAAATTCGTTTTTATTTATTTCGTTTTTCGTTAGAAATTGCATTCGTCCGAAAATCTGAATTAATTAAGGTCGAATCTGTCATTGAAGGCTTATGGTGTCTGTCGAATGTTCAAAGAAGATTCGACAGAGCAGTGAAACTGTACGACGCCGCAATCATACATTTCCGGTCGAATGTTCCGCCCACAAGCTATAGAAGAATTCTAATGTTGTATGACTAGTAATAATTATATTTATTCATTACTATTACTAGTCAACCAACATTAGAATTCTTCTATAGCCTATGGGTGGATGCATTTGACCGGAAATGTATGATTGCAGCGTCGTACAGTTTTGCTGCACCGTCGAATCTTCTAACTTTCGATGCTTTGTCGAATCTTCATCATTCTAGCTATTTTACTGCTCCTCCTCTTTGGTTACAATCAGCCAATAACATTCATCATCAACTTTATTTTTATTTTACTTCCCCCACCCAATTCCAGCAGTGATCTTTTCTCTCTATGTCGAATCTTTTCTCTCTATAATAACAAATCTTTTCTCTCCTATGTCGAATATTTTCTCTCTATAATGTCGAATCTTTTCTCTCCTATGTCAAATCTTTTCTCTCCTATGTCGAATCTTTTCTCTCCTATGTCGAATCTTTTCTCTCCTATGTCGAATCTTTTCTCTCCTATGTCGAATCTTTTCTCTCCTATGTCGAATCTTTCTCTCCTATGTCGAATCTTTTCTCTCTATAATGTCGAATCTTTTCTCTCCTATGTAGAATAATCTTGGACTAATAGAGTTAAGGTTAGGCACATTCGACCACAGGTTCGATAGACACAGATTGTTATTGTCAGCGTCACGTCGAATCTCCTATCTATATCGAACTGTTGTAGCAACGAAAACGAAAATAAAGCATTTGTTTATGTCGGATCTTTCGGTTTTCGGATTCTGTGCTTTCGTTTTTGTTTGTTAAAACGATAACGAAAATAGCTGAAATTCGGACGAAAATGCATTCGGACGAAAACGAATGCACATGTCTACCTAGCACCGCTACCATCAAGGACTGGGTGAGAGGGTTCTTAAAGTGGAGCTCCACCCTAAATAGCAACTTTTGCTATTTGGAACCCTCCCCCCCTCCGGTGTCACAATTGACACCTTTCAGGGGGGAGGGGGGTGAAGATACCTGTCTAAGACAGGTATTTTCACCCACATCCGGGAGTCCTGTCTCCGGGAATCTGCGGGAGTTACGTCACTTCCCGCAGACTTCCCTTGGTGTTCTGGGAGACACTCGGCTCCCAGAACACAGGAGCACCAATCAGAACGGCGCAGCGCGACTCGCGCATGCGCCGTAGGGAACCGGGCATGAAGCCGCAGGGCTTCACTTCCTGGTTCCCTCAGCGAGGATGGCGGAGGGAGCAGCAGAGCGACGAGCGGTCGCTCGTCCTCTGCTGCGGACGTCGCTGGACTCCAGGACAGGTAAGTGTCCAAATATTAAAAGCCAGCAGCTGCTGTAGCTGTAGCTGCTGGCTTGAAATTTTTTTTTTCCGGTGGAGCAACCCCTTTAACCCATACCACACTGCTACATGCTACACAGACTGCTGCATAGAGACACAAGTCCTGTAGCCCAATCATTACTGTGGGCTATTCACACTAGCCATCCATTGAAGTACTGCATGCAGGATTTTATTCATAAGGCCTTCAGTTTCTTGAATAGGCAGGGATTGCGAAAGGACCTCAGGCCTATTCTATGAAAGGAAGCTACAAGTTTCACAAGTTAAGTTCTACATTTAAAGAGTCACCTTTCTGCTAAAATCTGCCCTCACCTTTCTTCAGTTTGAATAACTTTTTGCAACTTCTTGACATCTTTAAACTGACTTCTCAGTTTATCACCTTAATTAAAGGGGAACACTGCCTGCTGTGTTATCACCTCTGGGGAAGTGTCATCTTTTTATCAAAGGGACTACACTTCCAATGTGCACCAACATAAAGAGCTCCATTCAGCCAGCAGAAGTGTTTTCCCTCATCTAGTGATAGGTTCTATATGTGACGTTTTTCTTTCTTGCCAAAACCCTCTGAGAGTGAGCCTTGGCTCTGGTTACTGAGATGTGTAAATTGATGATCTCGCGCCTAAATAAATTGTTAAATTAATTGAGCTGCTATCCCCAAATTTCAAAGGTTGAAACTGTAACTGGAAGTGATTATAAGTGCAATATTAGCAAATATATATAGGGGGCGCTAAAGCATATAAGATATTCAAGTTAAATAAATTAATTAAATTAAATTATATATTGAGTGAATGAAATTGTGAACACCAGCCAGCCTAAGTGAACCGCAATGACTAGTCTATGACTATCCAATCGTGATGACCAGCCTCTATGCAGTCCCCTTGATAAGTGAGATATCTTTACAAAACCTATTTACCAAACAGATTATGATAAATTCATAAATAAATATGTGACAACAAATGATCAACCATGCAATGTCAATCGTGAGAAACTTAATGTCCCAAAAAATAAATGAATATTTGTCAAAGGAAGAAATGTAAGTCCATAAATTCCAAACAGTGAAATGAATCCTGAGTAACAGCTTTATCAAACAGGAAAAAGAATTTGCTTGAAGTGATAGCCTTCACCACCTTAATACAGGACACCCGATAGTGCTCATGGTAAATTATAGCAGCTTACCAGATATATTTGACTCTTTTAGTTAAAAAGGAGTCAAATGCGCTTTGTGCAAGTTTGTGAAAAAATATCAGAGAGACATTAAAGATTACGAGGAAAATAAGGTATATAAATGGCAGGATAATTTGGATATGGACAATTCCAAAGAATCTCCGTTGGATAGGGACACGGAAGCACTTAATGCGGTAACACAGCTAGTTAAAAATAAAAACAAGATACATACTCCAAAAAAATCAAAAGCTTCAGCCAATTCAAAGGGCCAAGTTACACAAGGCAATAGGGGGAACCCCCCACCACCACAAAGTGGGGGTAATTACCCCCCATCCAATGATTATTATTCCACTTCCTATCCAGTACCCACTTATAATAGGTATGGACCCTTGGATAATAGATCAAGTGACTATGGTTATCCCTATCACTACCAGGGACCCAGCCATTATCCACCCAGACCCCCTAGGGGTAACTTTAGGGGCAACTATAGAGGACGACCTACGCCCTATCAAAATAATTACCAACAAGGGGGGGAATGGAGGGGATGGAAAGAGCCCTACAAAATTCCACCCATCACACCCCAATATTCCAAAGAATATATAGAAAAAGAGGTAGAAGAGGGGGAACTAGAAAGAAAAAGACCAAGGGACAATTAAAGGAAGGTATATTTAATCTAGCAGGTGCATCGTTTTCAGAAGACGAACTACAGGTTTTAACGCAAGGTTTAAAATTTGCACCTGATAAGAACCTTAACAAATTCAAATTATTCATTGATGTGGAAAAATATGTGAGGAAGCTCAATATTAAAAAATTCTTTGCTTCCCAAAAGGATATCCATCCCTCTATTGTAGAAATAGACAAGTATAAACATAGTGGGTTGAGAAACAATTCTATATTCAACCCTCAAAAGGGAACACATCACCATATAGAGGTGTTCAAACATATGGTGCAGGATGAAATCAAATCTTTAGAAATTAAAAAGGCCAGAACTAAACGGTCCCTAGTTGAGGGGATCAAACAATTAGAACAAAACAAAAACATAGTAGTCCGACCAGAGGATAAAGGGGGGGGGGTAGTCATACTCACCAAGGAAGACTATTATGGAGAAATTCAAAGGTTAATTTATTTAATTTGAATATCTTATATGCTTTAGCGCCCCCTATATATATTTGCTAATATTGCACTTATAATCACTTCTGGTTACTGAGAGCCCACAAGCGAGTTAGCCTAACATTCTTTGTTCTCGCCTTTCATGCTTATTTGTGGAAAAGTCTCTCTTGGAAAGAGGACAATTGGGTGTATTTCAAGTGGCACTGCTATATGTTTTATTGCTTACTTTGTTACTTGTGACTTTCTTTGTGTACGATTATACGTTGGTTTTTGTGCTGATACTATTGCCTACCTAAAATCTTACATAAACCAAATATTTCTTCATCAAAAGTGGTGTGTTTATCCTTCTTGTAATATCCCAGGTGACATTTGGTTACAGTTTATGGTGATGTCAGCAGGGGTTGTTCCACACCAAAGGCTTATGCCGCGTACACACGACCGTTTTTCATGACGAGAAAAATTTCATTTTTTAATTTGGTCATTAAAAACGATCGTGTGTAGGCTCCAAAACATTTTTCACGACGTGAAAAATGGGCATTAAAAATTTGGAACATGCTCTAATTTTTCTCGTCGTTTTTCACGTCGTCGCTTTTCTCGTCATGAAAAATGGCCGTGTGTAGGCTTTAACGACGTGAAAAAAAACGCGCATGCTCAGAAGCAAGTGATGAGATGGGAGTGCTCGTTCTGGTAAAACTAGCGTTCGTAATGGAGATAGCACATTCGTCACGCTGTAACGGACTGAAGAGCACGAGGCTGAAAAGCGCGAATCGTCTCTCACCAAACTTTACTAACACGAGGATCAGCAAATGCAGCCCAAAGGGTGGCGCCATCCGAATGGAACTGACCCTTTATAGTGCCGTCGTACATTTCGTGCTTTGCTCAAGCATTTTTTTTCATGATAGTGTGTAGGCAAGGCAGGCTTGAGAAGAATCACGTTGAGGAAAACGTCGTTTTTTTCAATGACATTAAAAAACGGTCGTGTGTACGTGGCATTAGAAGTGAACAGAAGTCCCATTATACTCAGTGACTCCTCAATGGCTCCTCAGTGGGCTAGGGCTACACAAGAGATGGTCAAAGACCGTAGACATGATTTTAAGAGATGTTCAGTAACTGCGGACATGAGTTTAACCACTTGCCGCCTGGACACCATCAAAGACAACCTCTGGGTATAACGCTGAGCATGTGCACTCAACTTCTTTGGTCGACCATGGTGAGGCCTGTTCTGAGTGGAACCTGTCCTGTTAAACTGCTGCACGGTCTTGGCCACCATGCTGCAGCTCAGTTTCAAGGTCTTGGCAATCTTCTTATAGCCTGGGCCATCTTTAGGTAGAGCAACAATTCTTTTTTTTTTCAACCTCAGTGAGTTCTTTGCCATGAGGTGCCATGTTGAACCTCCAGTAACCACTAGGAGAGAGTGAGAGCAATAACACCAAATTTATCACACCTTCTCCCCATTCAGACATGAGACCTTGTAACACTAACGAGTCACATAACACTGAGGAGGGAAAATGGCTAATTGGGCCCAATTTGGACATTTTCACTTAGGGGTGTACTCACTTTTGTTGCCAGAAGTTAAGACATTAATAGCTGTGTGTTAAGTTATTTTGAGGGGACAGCAAATTTACACTGATATACAAGCTGTACACTCATTGTAGCAAAGTGTCATTTCTTCAGTGTTGTCACATGAAAAGATAGAAGAAAATATTTACAAAAATGTGAGGGGTGTACTCACTTTTGTGAGGTACTGTAAGTGCTAAGTGTAATAAATAAAAAAATATAAATCTTACAACCTGTGGAACAATATTGGAAGAGAAGGAATTCATTGGAATTCCTCCGTCCCTTGTTGGTCTTCCTTGCTTCCCTACCCCACCTTGGTCATTCATCCCTGCACCTTCACCCACCCTTTCCTTCCTTCTCGTCTCACTCCAATCACTACATTCCCATACCCCACTACCCTTCGTCCACATCTACACACATCCATTATTCACTCCCACTAACACATCATTATTTTTGCACATAGGTCCCCTTTGGGGGTCACCATTGTCATTTCCCATTTCCCATTTGGATCACTTACCTACACTTATGGTCCAGGAGTTGCCTGTCTTTGTTTTCATCGCCCCTGTATGTCACTGCTGCTCCCGGTGACGATGCCTTGTTGGTTTATCGGTGGCCCCTGCTGCCGCGCTGATGCTGCGCTGGCGTAGAGGTAAGTTGAGCACAACATTATGTTGTAATCATTCTTTTTATTTTTCCTCATTCCTATTCTTTTATTTTTTATTTTTTTCTTATCCTCTCCCCTTGTTTTGTGTTTCCCTCGCTAATTTTAGCCTGCATTAAATTCTCCCAAACTGTACCTCTGAGACTATCTGGAACCCATATTTTTTGCTTTCAGATAATTTCCATGAATCATTGCTCCTGATGAGCGGTCATGAAACCGCGAAACGCGTCGAGCTACCTACCATTCACGTTTTTCAGTTGTCAACTCTTATCTTACCATGGATCAACAATACTAACTTTTAATTGGTCCAAATTATGTCCTTATATATTATTTATCATCTCATTCTCATTGTTGTTTTTTCTCCCCCCATTCTTGTACCCTAATAATCTAGATAGACTACCTAGCCCATATAGCCCAACGTCACTTTGGTTACATCTTTCTTTATTGGAATACATCTGTTGTGGCCATATTTTGATCTTGATGAAAACAGCCTATACTGTATGTATACTGTAGGTTGTTTTCATCAAGATCAAAATATGGTCGCCCACACCACAGATGTATTGCAATACAAAAAGATGTACACAGTGGTGTCGTGGCACAGGCACTGCTGTTACCTGTAGTTCTTCAGTGATAGGGCAGGCACTGGCAGCGTATTCAGTCCCTTGTCTTGGCCACTGCAAACTTTCCCCTCTGCTCCTGGAGAGGACCTGGGTCAATTGTATCATATCTCCACCAGGAATAGGCTTGTATTTTTATCAGTCAATACATGGCTTCCTCTGGTTGGCAGATTATGTCACCATCTCCACCTTGGCCAATCCCCCATTGAATTCAAAACTAAAAAAAATATATTTGTATGTAAATAGGTTTGTATATAAACCAATTAACTGCTGCTGATTAAAAGGATAAGTTCACTTTTGGAAGCATGTTACACCCATATTTAGGGTGTAACATGTAACATGCTACAACAGTCCCGCACCTGCTGTCACAGTTTAAAAATAGTGTAGCTCACACGGCCACATCATACATTCACCAGAGTCTTGTGAATGAATGAACTACAACTACAATCTTCCATTGCGGCAGACGGCTTGTAGTTCTCAATTAACTAGGTGGGCGCTGCTGAGCGTTCTTATGGTTCATTGATGTTCCTGCTCTTCAGTAGCTGCCCGCATATCGAGTCTGCAGGAGCCTGGCATTGCACCCATGATCTACTGATCACAGGTGCACTGCTTTCCAGGAATGCACATAAAGCTAAAGAAGTTTTGAAGTACTTCTGAACACTATTTATTCCAATCATCCAATGAACAAAGCATTTTCATACTAATGTTTTTTGAAAATGTACTAGTGTATAGACAGCTTTGGTTTCTGTATTTACACAGTTAAAGTGGACCTGAACTTAAAAAAGATTTGCTCTTATTGGGAAACATCTAGAAATGTTATTGGTGCCTAAGCAGTACCCTGAAAAATATATCTTTCACTCTCAATTCCTACCTAAAGTGGAATTAATGTCAATCTTTTTTTCCTTAAAGAAACAAATAATATAACCCGCATGCAAATGATGTGTGCAGTGTTTTTGTTTTTGCTGATAGGTTTTACATGTGGCCAGTTTACAAAAGAGGCTCTGTGTAAATTTTATATTAGAAAATTGCATGTGAGTTCTGTTTTTTTGTATCTGATTTAGGTAAAAAAAAACTGACTTTTAACACCACCTTATACACAGGTGTCTCATAACTGTACATCTGCAGAGATGAGAATATCTAAGGCACTGCTGCCTTTAAGTGCCGGTCTCAGGAGATTTGGAGTGAGATTTGATGATGTCACCACTTGTGCTGTTCACTCTTCTCCTCTCTGAAGAGAAAGCTGTGCCTGAGGATTTGCAGTACACGGATCTACCTGCTTCTTAATTTATTTTGTATGTCTATGATTTTTGCACTTCTCCTGCTGCTTTTTGCACATTACCCCAGCAGTCATCAAATCACTCATCAGCAAAACAGCTCTGACATAAGACAGCAAAGCTCTCATCCTGTACAAAGATGGCCACCTCCACACAGAGACATAGGGGTTGCTTTACTAAAGGCAAATCCACTTTGCACTACAAGTGCACTGCAAGTGCACTTGGAAGTGCACTTGGAAGTGCAGTCGCTTAGATCTGAGGGGAAGATCTGAAATGAGGGGAAGCTCTGCTGATTTTATAATTGAATACAAACAAAAATGCTGTTTTTAATTTTCCTTGCACGTCCCCCTCAGATCTACAGCGACAGCACTTCCAAGTGAACTTGCAGTGCACTTGTAGTGCAAAGTGGATTTGCCTTTAGTAAATAAACCCCCCCAAGTATAGCACTCATTTGCTGAAATCAATAACACTGGCTTTACCTGCCCATCTGAAACTGTTCCAAGCAGTAAATCACAGATCTCTTTAATTACTAAGACCTGGTGAAGGAGAAGTCTGTATGACCACTGAAAAGTGTTGTTTTTTTTTTTCTTTGCTATGACCCGATTTTATAATTACAAACTTTGGACTCCTATGCCGCGTACACACGACAGTTTTTCATGATGGGAAAAATGCCACTTTTTAATTTGGTCATTAAAAACGATCGTGTGTGGGCTCCAGAGCATTTTTCACGACGTGAAAAATGGGCATTAAGAATTTGGAACATGCTCTAATTTTTCTCGTCGTTTTTCACGTCATCGTTTTTCTCGTCATGAAAAACGGCCGTGTGTAGGCTTTAACGACGTGAAAAAAAGGCGCATGCTCAGAAGCAAGTGATGAGACGGGAGCGCTCGTTCTGGTAAAACCAGCGTTCCTAATGGAGATAGCACATTTGTCACGCTGTAACGGACTGAAGAGCACGAGGCTGAAAAGCGCAAATCGTCTCTCACCAAACTTTACTAACACGAGGATCAGCAAAAGCAGCCCAAAGGGTGGCGCCATCCGAATGGAACTTCCCCTTTATAGTGCCGTCGTACATTTCGTACGTCACCGCGCTTTGCTCGAGCATTTGTTTTCATGATCGTGTGTAGGCAAGGCAGGCTTGAGAAGAATCACGTTGAGAAAAACTTTGTTTTTTTCAATGACATTAAAAACGGTCGTGTGTACGCGGGATTAGACATCTGATGCTTTCAGTGAACTGTATATGCCTGGATTCTGAACTCTGGGGTTTTCCCCCATTTTTAAGGGATGTCCTCGTTTTATGGAATGCTGCCAAACCAGAGCCAGAATACCCAGTGATAATTTCAGTGTCCCTCTGAAAATCTATATCCAGCGCACCATTAGTACTTGTGGTTGGAAAGTACACAACAAGGTACTGTGAGTCAGTAATAGGGAAGAGATCAGTGGAACCACAGGAAACAAAGTCCTTTGTTTTTGGCTTGCCTTCCTTGGGAACAGCTTTCACAGTCCAGGTCCTCTTTAACAGGTCTAGGCCAACTATACAGTATTTTAAGTGTGTTTGATGATGGAACATAATACATACTTAATTAGGGCATCATCACGTAAGAAACATTATTAACATAACAGACCACTAAAGGCATTGCTTAAACAAACTCCAGCTGCTTGAATGTCATGGAGTATGCAGTTCAGTAACACCCAAGTGCCGCTAGAATGACACCAACTGCCTTGTTAGCAGATTTTTTATTTTTTTTTTACTTGTATTTTTTCCATAAAGCTCTTATGAAGTACAAAAGCACTGCTTTGTTACTGTAGCCAACAGTTTGGAAGACCATGCATTTTTACATACATATGTCTATGATGGTTGACGTATATGTGAGAAGACCTTTGAAAGCTAAGAAATACAGACCAAGAGGTCAGTAGTGTATCAAGGCAGTATAACATTACATCTGTGCTAGTCAGAAGTAGACATGTGCACTGCCAAAAAATTTGTTAGTTTTCGTTTCATTAGTTTTTTATTTTTTTCGGGTCATTCGTTATGATCGCAATTCGTAAATTAGTGCATTCGTAAATTCGTACATTCGTAATATTATACATTCGTAATTCGTACATTCATAAATATATATACATTCGTAAATTTGTACATTCGTAAATTTGTAAATTCGTACATTCGTAAATTTGGAAATTCCAAATTAGAAAATCCAAAAACCCGAAAATTTGAAAATCTGAAAAAATAACTATTAAATTATAGGTATTGTAATTTCCTTTCAAATTTAGCGAATGTAACAAATACAAATTTATCCGAAGTTACGCATAACCTGAAATAACAAATGCCACATCTAAACAAATGGAACGGAACAAATTAATAATAAATAATAATAATAATAAGACAATTTTTTTATTATTATTATTGTTATTTATTATTAAGTCATTATGTTCCATTCGTTTAGATACGGCATTTATTATTTCGGAAAACAATTCGTAACTTCGTTAAGTTCACTAACAGCCAAATTTGAAAGGAAATTCCAATACCTAGAATTTAATAGTTAGTAATATAGTAATAGTTATTATTAGTTAATTATTATTTCAGATTTCCGAATTTACTAATTCACAAATTTACAAATTTACGAAGGTACGAATTTAAGCATTTACGAATGTACGAATTTAATCATTTACGAATGTACGAATTTAAGCATTTACGAATTTACGAATGTGTGAATGTACAAATTTACGAATGTACGAAACTACGAATTTTCGAATACTCGAAATTACGAATATTCGTTAATATTCGTTAATCATTAATCCATCAATGATATGATTGCAACTAGGAAAAGTTATTTCAGGTAGAACTGCAGTCGTTTGTCAACTGATTTTGCACTATGTACAGTACAATCTTTTCTGAAGTCTGGAGAGAAGACACATGCTAACACACACTGCCTGCATTTTTCCAAACTCTTCTTTCTGACCGTTAACAAAATAATAACAGCGCCTTCAAAAACTTACTATGTATGGTGGCGGCTAGCTGCACATGATGAATTCAAGGATGAACATTATAGCTAATCGGGAGGTAGCCTGAGTCCCTTGGTCAGCTTAAAGTTCAACTAAACCATCAGTTGCAATTGATCAGTTCCAGGTGCAAGAAAACAAAACATATTCAATGTCTTTAGAGTTCATCTTTCTTTCTGTAGCAGCCACATCCTGACTATTAAGGCCTGTCATCTGCCAGCAGCTGCAGAGTGGGAGCCTTATGCCGCGTACACACGACCGTTTTTAATGTCATTGAATAAAACGGCATTTTTCTCGACGTGATTCCTCTTAAGCCTGCCTTGCCTACACACTATCGTGGAAAAAAATGTTTGAGTAAAGCGCAGTGACGTACAACACGTACGACGGCACTATAAAGGGGAAGTTCCATTCGGATGGCGCCACCCTTCATGTTAGTAAAGTTTGTTGAGAGACGATTTGCGCTTTTCAGCCTCGTGCTTTTCAGTCCATTACAGCGTGACGAATGTGCTATCTCCATTACGAATGCTAGTTTTACCAGAACGAGCGCTCCCGTCTCATACTTGATTCTGAGCATGCGCATTTTCTTCACGTCGTTAAAGCCTACACACGGCCGTTTTTCATGACGAGAAAAACGACGAGAAAAATGAGAGCATGTTCCAATTTTTTCATGGCCGTTTTTCACGTTGTGAAAAATGCTCTGAAGCCCACACACGACTATTTTTAATGACCATTTAAAAAAATTGCATTTTTCTTGTCATTAAAAATGGTCGTGTGTACGCGGCATTACTCGCTGTGGAGAACCAGTAGTCTCATTGCAGATATA
This sequence comes from Rana muscosa, assembly GCA_029206835.1. NCBI lineage: Eukaryota > Metazoa > Chordata > Amphibia > Anura > Ranidae > Rana > Rana muscosa. Next base: position 272,230,308 of record CM055125.1, on the reverse strand, counting down.
CCACATGCCCACTACTGAATCAGACCTATAGCTCTGCAATCAGCAAAGCTTGTGCCCCTTAATAATCTGCTTAACCACAGAGAGCAAGAGTATGCTGGCAAGGGGCTGGCTTTTCTACTTGGGCTGTTGCTGTAAGACTTTGCACACCTTTTTTATTTTTATTGCTGTGATGTATAAAAGAGGAACTGCAGTCTGCTCACAATTAGTAATAAACATCTTTGCCATTCTGAAGCTTCCCTCCAACCACTTTGCATATTATTTTATATATACTGTGATTCTGTACTTGCCAAATATGCTGCAGAAATCTCCTTCCACTAAGTCTGGCTGCAGCCTATTTAACTGTGGGCAGCTGAAGCTCCTGGCTGTTCACTACCTGGATTAACACAGACACACACCTCCAGCCCTGAAGCTTTCATTGGTCCTCTTATTACTCATCCCCTCTCCCTTCCTGGCAAACTCTCAGGAGAGTGAGAGAGAGCTGTGCATGATGTCATAAGCCTAGGCTAATGACCAGACAAGAAACAGGAAGTAGGCTGTATAAGGCATACCTTCCAACAGTCCCGGATTGTTCAGGACAGTCCCGCAATTGGCAGCTCTGTCCCGGGTCCCGGGCACCTTCATTCCGGGACAATACAGTGTCTGAGAAATGCCTCCTGTCCCTGGGCCTATCTGATGCCCCCTAAAATAGCCCTTGCACTGCCGCTGTCACGCACTGTGGTGGGCCCCTGACTGGTGGAGACCCCTTTTATGTTATTCTCCGGCCCCTGGCTCACTGCCACAGTAGTAAGGGCAGAATACCCAACGGTCTCATTCGGAACAAAGTCCCTCTGTCCCTCCTTTCTTCCTCATTTGTCCCTCATTTTGATCTGATCTATATAGATGTATATACAATTCACTTTATATCTTTAAAAAAAGTGTTTCCCAGTGCTAAACCTTTTATCCAATTTCTAAATTGTTGCATTTGTAAATTTCAAAAGCCAATATAAAAGAATAGTAGTGGTAAAAAAAAAGTCACTTGTGGGTTTAACTAATAATTTTTTTGTGGCAGGGAGTGTTGGCAAAAAAAAAATGTTTTACTATCCAAAGTTAAAACAACAAGGGCAGAAGATTTAAAGCGAAGTTCCACCCAAAAGTGGAACTTACGCTTAAACCACCCCTCGCCCCCTTACATGCCACATTTGGCATGTCATTTTTTTGGGGGGGGAGTGGGGGCTTCAGTAGGAGTGGGACTTCCTGTCCCACTTCCTCCTTCCGCCCAGGGACTGCTCCCTGTAGGCGATCACCTGGGACACGTGACAGGTCCCAGGCAATCGCTTGTCTACTCAGGGAGCGCAGCGCCGCTCGCGCATGCGCAGTGAGTGCCCTGCCATGAAGCCGAAAACTGTCACGGCCAAGTGCCCACAGTTAGAACGGAGGTGCCGGCGGAGAGGGGTGGAGAGGAGTGAAGCTCCGTTCGGCCGCGTCGCTGGACAGTGGAACAGGTAAGTGTCTGTTTATTAAAAGCCAGAAGCTACACTTTTTGTAGCTGCTGATTTTAATAAACATAAAAAAGGCTGGAACTCCCCTTTAATAGATGAAAAGTTAAAAAGATGACTGAAGGTCCGCTTTAAGCTCATTTAACCGATTCCCGACCGGCTCACGCAGATATATTGCGGCAGAATGGCTCGAAATATATACAGCTTTGCCCAGGAGAGCCACCAGAGGGCGCGCGAGTGCCGCCGGAGGCGCACACGCACGCCCCCTGCATGGCAGGGAATCCAATGCGCGTGACCGGCGGGCGTGTTCACAATTTTGTTTGGGTACAACATCGCACAACCGCGCAATTGTCAGTTAAAGTGACGCAGTGCCGTATCGCAAAAAATGGCCCGGTCATTGGGAAGCCAAATCTTCCGGGGCTGAAGCCGTTAAACTGAATGTTCTATTGGGCTTTAGGGCCCTTACACACTAAGTTTTAAATCAGTTTTTCAGTTTAAAAAAAGAGGAAGAATAATGCATCCCTGTAAGTCCTATGTAACTCTTTAGTCCCGGTTCACACTAGTGCCATGATAGATATCTCCAGCTTCGTCATGCCTTTGCTACTTAGTTTGGTTCTCAATCTGTGCTCCTCTTACAGTCCAATCTGGAATCCTTGTTATGGAACGAACAATTGGCCAAACTAACATCAAACATTTATAAAGCGCTTATGCCTTCAGTTCACGTTGGCCTGAAGGGTCTATTCTCTAAGTGGCAGTGTGATGTCCCAGACTTGGATGCAGAGGACTGAGAAGACACCTGGGAATAACCATGTTTGCAACTAGTTTCTGTTAGAGATCATCTTATACAGTTCAAAATACTTCACCGGGTCTACCTAACTCCACAAAAACTGAGCAAAATGTATCATGTGCTTCTGGAAGTGTGGCAGAAGGGATGCAGACTTTAGCCACATGCTGTGGTCCTGCCCTCAGATACAATCCTTCTGGGAAGAGGTCACACGTTTTATTGCCAACCTTACTACGATCCCTATCCCTTTAAGTGTGTCGGTCTGCTGGGATTGGTGGGCACTTTGTCTCATCGCCAAGCAACCCGCGTACACACGTATGCCGCGTACACACGATCGATTTTCTCAACGGTGAAAACACAGTCGAGAAAATCAACGGGAAAAACGAGGGAACGGCTTGGTTCCCTACACACGGCCGTTTTTCCCGACATTTTTTTTCTTGGTCGAGAAAAACGACCATGTGTGGGCTCCATGGCAGTGTTTCCCTATGGGAAAACTGCCGTGGAAAAAAATGACGGGAATCACGACGAGAAAAATTAGAGCATGTTCTAATTTTTCTCGTCGTGATTAATGCCGTTTTTCCCGTCTGGAAAAATTACAAAAAGCCCACACACGGTCGTTTTTCTTGTTAAAAAAAAAAAGTAATTTTTTCCCGACGGGAAAAATGATCGTGTGTACGCGGCATTATAGGACTATATCCATTCTATGCAAGGAAAACTCTGATTCTTAAATGGAAACAACCCGAAGTGCCCTCTCTAAACCTCTGGAGGGCATTGATTAATTCTTCTATAGAACTATATAAAGCTACGTCCTATTCCAGTGGATGTTTAGCCAAATTTGACAAAATATGGAACATGTGGCTAGTATCACACTCAACTAATGCCGCTCAATAATTCCTAGGACCCCAGTTGGCTTTGGCAATAAGCCTTAAAGGGGTTGTAAAGGTTTGTTTTTTATTTTCTAAATAGGTTCCTTTAAGCTAGTGCATTGTTGGTTCACTTATCTTTTCCTTCGATTTCCCTTCTAAATATTTTTTTTCTTTGTTTGAATTTCTCACTTCCTGTTCCTCCTCAGTAAGCTGTTCAGTAAGCTGTTCTGGCTGACTCCACACCACTCGGATGACGGTGTGAAGTTTAGTGAGGAGAAACAGGAAGTGAGAAATTCAGACAAAGAAAACAAACATTTAGAAGGTAAATCAAAGGAAAAGGTAAGTGAACCAACAATGCACTAGCTTAAAGGAACCTATTTAGAAAATAAAAAACAAACCTTTACAACCCCTTTAAAATCTCTTAGATTTTGTCTACCCTTTGATATCCTTCAGAGTTTATAGATTCAGTATATAATATATTTTTCTACCTCTGATCTCCAGAATGGTGGTTACTGAGTTTGATATATTGTCTTATCTATCCTAATACCTTGTGAACACGAGCAGTTCAAGACTTTATGTTTACGTCTTTTTTTTCTCTCTTTTTTAAGCCAGACTTGGTTTGTCTATGTTGGTTCCTCAGTTTGAGCCGGTCTATGCCCTGAGGCTCTGTTTTGTAAACCACTCTTTAAATTGAAAACGTAATAAAAGGAATTTACAAAAAAAAGAAGGGGAATTAAAGATGTATATGCCTGATGGTCGCGCTGTGGCCGAATAGTTTTGGTGAGCGCATATTGATTCTTTCACTTTGGGTGAAGCACTTATATGAAGATTGGAGCACTTATCTCACTGTATATGAGCATGGTGACTGGACATTCACACTTGGAGATATATTTTATATATATTTTCTGACTTTTCACTAAATGTTTTTGTAGATGTTATTTTGGATCAATTGAATTCTAGTCACACCGTTTACTGTATTTCACTTCATAGGTAGCACCCTTATTATCTAAAAACGCCAGACCAGTTCTGGAAAAGTATTCTTTGGATGGATGAAACTAAGATTAATCTGTACCAGAATGACTGGAAGAAAAAAGTGTGGAGAAGGCTTGGAACAGCTCATGCACAGAACGTCATCTGTAAAACATGGTGGAGGCAGCGTGATGGCATGGGCATGCATGGCTTCCAGTGGCACTGGGTCATTGGTGTTTATTGATGATATGACAGAAGACAGAAGCAGCCGTGCAGTGTTTAGAGATATACTGTATGCCTCGTACACACGACCGGTTTTTCCGTCGGATAAAAAAAACAATGGTTTTCCCGACAGAATTCCTCCCAAGCCTGCCTTGCATACACATGCTCAGACAAAAGTCCGGTGAACTTTTGACTGCCAAGAATGCTGTGACGTAAAAGACTACGACGAGCCGACAAAATCAAGTTCTATGCTTCCGAGCATGCGTCAAATTGTTTCCGAGCATGCACGTTTTTTTTCCCATCGGAAAAGCATACAGACGAATGGTCTTCCCGCCAGGATTTTTTCCTGACGGGAAAAAAGAGATCCTTTTTGTCCGGCAGTTTTCCCGTCGGAAAAACTGCGATGGAGCATACACACGGCCGGAATTCCCGGCCAAAAGCTCTCATAGCAGTTTTTCCATCGGAAAAACCGGTTGAGTGTACGAGGCAATACTGTCAGCCCAGATTCAGCCAAATGCAGCAAAGTTGATTGGACAGTGCTTCACAGAACACAGAGACAAAAGTATGAAAATCGTGCCTGTGTCCAAGTATATATGGACCTAACTGTACATACAGTATTTATATTGGTCCAAACTGGGCCAATTTAACTATGCAAAATAAACTTTACCTGACATTCAGTTGTAATGTGGGGGAAGAATGGGGAAGAATTTGCTGCATGAAAATCTAATAGTAATAAACATGGTGGCAGTGAGAGCGTGAAGATTGAGCATTATTTTGAGAAGAGATAGTCTGCTGCTGCTGCTCCTTCACTGCCCACTTATAGCCTGTGAGGATACAAAGAAAGTGGTGTCATTTGCCTGGCAGTACCGTTTTCCCAGAATAAAAAAATGGCTAGAGATATGCTTTAACCACTTCCTGCCCGGCCTATAGCAAAATGACGGCCGGGCGGTGGTTCAGTTATCTTGGCTGGGCGTCATATGACGTCCAGCAGGATAAGCCGCGATCGCACGCCCCAGGTGCAACGCGGCGATCGGTGGTGTGGTGTGTCAGTCTGACACACCGCAACACAGATCTCAGTAAAGAGCCCCTGACATAGGCTCTTTACCATGTGATCAGCTGTGTCCAATCATGCTGATCACAGTGTAAACAGGAAGAGCCCGTTATCAATTTTTCCTTAATGGCGTCTGACAGACGCAAGTAGAGGAGAGCCGATCTGCGGCTCTCCTGACAGGGGGGTCTGTGCTGATTGTTTATCAGTGCAGCCCCCACGGATGCCCGCCCAGGGCCACCAGAGATGCCGCCAGGGCCACCAAGGATGCCCACAAAGGAAGCCCACCAGGTATGCCACCCTGGACCACCAGAGAGATGCCAATCAGTGCCCAGGCAGATGCCAATCAGTGCTCATCAGCAATGCCCACCAGTGCCATCAGTGATGTCTATCAGTGCCACCCATGAGTACCCATCAGTGCAACCTTTCAGTGCCCATCAGTGCTGCCTATCAATGCCCATCAGTGCTGCATATCAGTGCCACCTATTAATGCCCATCGGTGCCACCTTATCAGTGCCCATCAGTGCAGCCTCATCAGTGAAGGAGAAAACGTACTTATTTACAACATTTTATAACAGAAACAAAGAAAAACATTTTTTTTTTTTTTTTTTCTGTCTTTTTTTATTTCTTTAGCAAAAAATAAAAACCGCAGAGGTGATCAGATACCACCAAAAGAAAGCTCTATTTGTGGGAACAAAATGATAAAAGTTTTGTTTGAGTTCAGTGTAGCATGACCGCGCAATTGTCATTTAAAAAGTGACAGCGCTGAAAATTGTCTTGGGCAGGAAGGGGGGAAAGTATCTGGTATTGAAGTGGTTAAACTGATGTTGGTTTGTCATGTCTGATTACAGTGCATCTTCAAATAAAAAATACTCTATGTAGTGGATTTCCAAGTCATTGTTCTGTCTGGTGCTGGGTGTAAAGATTCTTTAAAGCAATGATAAACAAGCTTGAAAATGTCACACTCTGATATTTAGCTTCAAAGTTTTCTCTTTGAACTTTGTTCAGAGAGAAAAAATACCAACCAAAACATAGAACAGGTATAACAATAACACAAAAAAGGGCCATATAGAAAAACAACCGCATCATGTTAGATGCATTTATGTGAAAAGTTATCTTTTTAATTTGCAGCACCCTGAAAATAAAATTAGACTTAAAGCCTGACCTAAGGTAAATGAGCGTGATGGACAAAAACTTCAATTATCCACATTGGAACGGGGAATGTTGATGTATGTTGTAATGTCTAAAAATCAAGGAATCTATGTAAATGTTACAACCAATGCAGTTTGACTGGAGTCACTCCAATATAGAATTTTTTTGTATCTCCTCTTTATGAGACACCAATGACTATTTGGCTGAAAACTACAGGATGGTCTATCATTTCAGATGTGACCATTCCTAGTCTTTAGCATACTAAGCGTCATGCAAAATAATAAAGGCAGAAATAATAGGTACAATGAACGTCCAGGCAAAAAAAAAAAGGTATCATATATCCGATCAGAAAATCATATCTCCATTATACTGTATGCTAACATAGACTATATGTCCTTCCTACCTTACTGTAAAAGATGTAAGCATCCTTCATGTGCACAGTTCAACATACGCCTGCTCCCACCCAAAGGGTAGGAGTACTCATCATAGGAAAAATGGCTACCTTTCTTTTATATCTGTTATCACTAAAGTAAAATCGTTTTCTTGTAAACACATACAATATTTTGAGCTATTGCAGTTTTTACCTATATAATGATTAAAGTGATTGTAAACGATTATCTTGGAAAATAACCCATTCAGTTTAAAATAGAAATGAAAGGCAAAACATTTTTGTATAGTTATAAAAATTCATTATAAATAGCCTTTTTCCCTTTTTTATAAGTGATCACATTCCCTCTGTTCCAGCAGCATAAGAGCTGGGGGAGGAAAAGCAGCAGTATACTTAGCTTGCCAGTGAATGGCTGTGCAGCAGGGGGAGGGGGGTGTCAGGACAAGTATTATCATTGGAGGAGAGCAGGCTGAGTTCCCAGCATAGCTAGAGAACTGATCAAAGTGTGCTCTCCTCCTGCTTAGCGTGGTCAGTTTTTAATAGGAAAGCAGAGGGATTGTCAGGAACACCAGGGATTTCACATAAAGGAAGCAATACAGGACAGGGAGAACAGGATACTTTCTCATACAAGTACATGGTACAGCAGGCACATATCAGGAATATGAAGTGTTGAGGTAACAAACAATGGCGGCTAGTCGTTTTTTCTTTTGGGGGAGGGGGCGGCAAACAACACCCCCACCCCCCCGGGCAGCCGGCGGCACCTCCCCCCTACTCGCTGTCTGCCAGTCAGTCCGGCAAATACCCCATCTAGGTGGCGGGCTGCAGGCATCGGGCAGCGGCTCCTGTGTCCTCTCCTCCATCATTTCTTCACACAAATAAAGATTTCTTTTGGTGGGACTTAATCACTGCTGAGATTATTATTAAAAAAAAAAAAGAAAATTTTGAAGATTTTTTTTTCTTATTTTCTGTCAGTAAGTTTTGTAAATAAGTAATCTTTCTCCTTCACTGATGTGCGCTGATGAGGCTGCGCTGATGGGCACTGATAGGCTGCACTGATGGGCACTGATGAGGTGGCATTGATGAGGAGGCCCCAATATACTGCACTGATAGGCAGTGTTGTTCATCTTACGTTAAAAAAGTAATTAGTTACAGTTAAAAATTACTTCTTCCAAAAAGTGATTGAGTTAGTAACTCAGTTACTACATTGAAAAAAGTAATTAGTTACTCAGCAAAGTAACTATATTGGTTATATTATATATACACGGGGGCAGGGCGGTAGAAGGATGATATATATGTAATTTTTTCAGTGTATAAAAATAATAGGAGGGATAACAATAAATAATATTGGTTATGTGGCCATTTATCACTGTGCCCATGCCTCACTGTGCCCATGCCTCACTGTGCCCATGCCTCACTGTGCCTCACTGTGCCCATGCCTCACTGTGTCCATGCCTCACTGTGCCCATGCCTCTCTGTGTCCGTGCCTCACTGTGTCCGTGCCTCACTGTGCCCATGCCTCACTGTGTCCATGCCTTACTGTGTCCATGCCTCACTGTGCCCATGCCTCACTGTGCCCATGCCTCACGGTGTCCATGCCTCACTGTGCCCGTGCCTCACTGTGCCCGTGCCTCACTGTGCCCATGCCTCACTGTGCCCATGCCTCACTGTGTCCATGCCTTACTGTGCCCATGCCTCACTGTGCCCATGCCTCACTGTTCCCATGCCTCACTGTGCCCATGCCTCACTGTGCCCATGCCTCACTGTGCCTCATTGTGCCCATGCCTCACTGTGCCCATGCCTCACTGTGTCCATGCCTCACTGTGCCCGTGCCTTACTGTGTCCATGCCTCACTGTGCCCATGCCTCACTGTGTCCATGCCTCACTGTGCACGTGCCTCACTTTGCCCGTGCCTCACTGGGCCCATGCCTCACTGTGCCTCACTGTGCCCATGCCTCACTGTACCCATGCCTCACTGTGCCCCACTGTGCCCATGCTTCACTGTGTCCATGCCTCACTGTGCCCGTGCCTTACTGTGTCCATTCCTCACTGTGCCCATGCCTCACTGTGTCCATGCCTCACTGTGCACGTGCCTCACTTTGCCCGTGCCTCACTGGGCCCATGCCTCACTGTGCCTCACTGTGCCCATGCCTCACTGTACCCATGCCTCACTGTGCCCCACTGTGCCCATGCTGCACTGTGCCCGTGTCTCACTGTGTCCGTGCCTCACTGTGCCCGTGCCTCACGTACGGTACCTTGATCGGCGTTGTGCCCATCTCCAGTCCCGGCGGCCATTCCAGTATTCAAAAGCCGCGCCTCCTCCTCGTCTGTGATAGGCGGAACACTCAATTTCCCAGCATTCAGTGTTCCGCCTATCACGGACATCCGCTCATCCTCATAACACAGACGAGGATGAGAGGATGTCCGTGATAGGCTGAATACTGTCTGCTGTGAAATTGAGTGTTCCGCCTATCACAGACGAGGAGGCACGGCTTTTGAACACTGCAATGGCCGCCGTCTGTCTGCATGACACGCTGATCAGGTAGGCAGACGGCGGCTGTAATTGCGATAACATCTACTCGCGGCGGCTGCAGCAAGTAGTTGCAATTGCGGTAACGCCGCCCAAGTAATGGGAACGGCGTTACCATGAGGGGAAGAGTAATCCGTTAGATTACTCGTTACCCTCAAAAGTAACTGCGTTAAGTAACGCCATTTATTTTAACGCAGTTATGTACAACACTGCTGATAGGTGGCACTGATAGGTGACACTGGTGGGCACTGATAGGTGGCACAGGTGGGCACTGATAGGAGGCAGTGGTGGGCACTGATAGGCAGCACTGATAGGCACTGATGGGCGGTTCTGATGGGCACTGGTGGGTAGCACTGATGGGCACTGATGGGAAGCATCGATGGGCAGCACTGATGGGCAATGATGGGCATCACTGACTGGCATTACTTATGGACACTGATTAGTGACACTGATTGGTGGCACTACTGGGGCTTCCTGTAATCAGGGCACTGATGATCAGTGCCTTGATTACCTGCCCAGGTCTCCTCTGCGAGGACATGCCGCTGATCGGCACTCCTCGCCACACACTCTGTCAGTGTGAGGCGAGGATAGCCAATTCACGGCACTTCCTTGTTTACATGTGACCGGCTGTGATTGGACACAGCCGATTACATGGTTAAAAAGCCGCTGCCGCGACTCTTTACAGAGTTAGGGGTTGTGCCCTTTCGTAGCAACACTGTGCGGCCACACTCGCCGCGCTGCGTGCCCCATAGACGCGCAATAGCGTCTGTTCTGGATGGTCATCATGACGTCCTACCAGAATGAGAGCCGCACCGTCCCTCCATCATTTGACGGTGGGCGGGCAGCAAGCGGTTACATTTTGCAAGAAGTTAAAGGAAATCTCCCAATGTGAGGAGAATTCCCTTCTTTTTTGCTACATGCACACATGTGATTTGGCCCATCAACATAAAACCCTTGTCCAAGTGGGACAGGCATCAGCTTGCCATATTTAGGGCTGTATGCATTCAGGGACATATGTCCTAAATGCAGAATTCTTGCATTTGGGGCAAACATTTGTTGAATACATACGACCCAAAATGTGAGTACAGCGTCCAGCCACTACGTATTTCTACCTGTCATAGATTGGGAAGGGCTGCTTCAATATAATGTTATTGCGATTTTTTTTTTCAAAAAATATGTAGCAGAATACATATTGGCCTAAACTGATGAATACATTTTAGTTTTTTTATATAGATTTTTTTGGGATATGTATTATAGCAGAAAGTAAAAAATATTGTTTTTTTTTTCAAAATTGTCAGTTTTTTTTGTTTATAGTGCAAAGAATTAAAATGGCAAGGGTGATCAAATACCACCAAAAGAAAGCTCTATTTGTGGGGAAAAAAAGGACATAAATTTTGTTTGGGTACAACATCGCATGACTGCGCAATTGTCAGTTAAAAGCGACGCAGTGCCGTATCGCAAAAAAAATGGCCTGGTCATTAAGGGGGTAAATGGTTACTAAGGATTTAATCATATTTATTTATATAAAAATTGCAAAATACCCAGTACATATATGCAAGATGACTACAACTAATTCAAATTTTTATGTTTCTTTTGTACAATGAGAATGTGGAATCGAGGACCAGTTACTGACATTGTTATTCATATAGAAAGCCTGTTTCTCCTCTTTAAACTTTTTAATATTCTTTAAAGAGTAACTCCACTTTTTTTAAGGAAAGAAAAACATTCCCCTCTGGGTGATCTATGTACGTTGCAAGGATTTTAACCACTTGCCAACAGGACACTTTCACCCTCTTTCTGCCCAGACCAGTTTTCAGCTTTCAGCGTTGTCACACTTTGAATGACAATTGCACGGTCATGCAACCCTGTACCCAAATGAAATTTTTATAAAATCTTTTTAGAGCTTTCTTTTGGTAGTATTTAATCACTGCTGGGTTTTTTATTTTTTGAAAAAAAACAAACAAAAAGCCCTGGTTCACACTGGTGCGATTTGACATGTCAAATCGGCAAAATTTGCCGCAAATTGCGGGCAATGGCACCGTCCTAATCGGTGCGACGCCGCATCTGCGGCGCTTCACCGATTTTTCAAAAAGTAGTTTCTGTACTACTTTTTGCGTTTTCAGCCGCGATTTACATTGACATCTGTGTCAGATGTCTCTGTAATCGAGCTGAAATCGGGACTGACAGGCAGGAGTGAAATCGTGCGAGTTCAGCTGAACTCGCATGGCTTCACTCCCGCAGCCCCAGTGTGAACCTGGGCAAAAATACTGATTTTAAGGAAAGTGGCAGGATTTGCATCCCTTTAGACGTGATTTCCTATTGGGAGCATCTCACCAAAAATGTAGGGAATGCCTGAAATCTGGCTTGTATCTTCTGGGAAAATCAATGAGCCAATCACAGAAGCAGGAAATTATGTTTCTGGGGGGCGTTCTGTATTGCATTGCATTTTATAGAAAATGACAGAGCTGCAGATTGGAAAGGAAAGGTAATTTTTAATAACATTTAATTACAATATGACTTGAGTCGCAATTGTATTTGCTATATATATTTTTTTTTATTTACTATTTTTTTTTTCCCCACGAAAGTGGAGTTATTTTAATATTGTAGCACTACCCCCGAAAGGGCAGCTGGATTTTTGGGCCTTTCCCTTTCAAACAGCCAGGCAACAGGAATATTCACACACTCAAAGGCTCAATAAACAGTCCAGGGAATTTGGTTTTGTTGTTGTTTATTTAGGGGATAAACTTGGATAGGGAATAGGGATGCAAGTGATGCACAGAACTGAATAACTTGGATAAATACTTAAGGACTTGCTAATGTCTCTGACTGCCAATAATTAACTTCAACAATGCTGCCCACATATGGGAATGATAATGCAGCTAAAATAGCAAACAAAGGGTTCCAAAACTGGAGGTGCCTGGCTGCTACTGTCCCAAGCAAGAGATATGGGGTGCTTCTGGCTGCTTTGCACTGGCTCTAAGCTGTCTCCTGGTCCTAGACATGTAAAGTATCACACCTTACTTCCCTCTCTGTACAGGCTTTGGGTTAAGTTGAAGTGAAAGTTACTCATTCAGTCCGTTTAAGTGATTTCTGGAAAGGGGCTGCTGTATGGGCACACTGCTATACAGGCTGGGTCTTGATTTCAGGTTGGCTTCAGCTAAGCCTAGCTGAGGCTGGTAAGGGTGTGAGGCTTCCATCTGCTCCTTCTGTCTTCCTCTCGCTCTCTTTCTCCTGGCCTTCCTCTTGCCAAGGAGCAAAGCCCCCCAGCACAGGGGTCACCTCCAAGCAACTGAACCCTGGACTCTGCACCCCCACCCACTGAGCCTTGCCTCCTCAGGGATTGGTTGGACCTCCATGAATATTCAGCCTGCAGTCTCTGTTCCTCCACCCACTATATTCTAGAACTATCCACAGAGTTCTAGAAAACAGGGGGAGGTAACTGGACCACAGCCTTTGAAGCCCACAGTCAAAACAAATTAACCCCTGCTCCTTTACCTACAGAAGAGCCAAACTAAATTTTCCTCACCTAGTAACACTGAGGGCGCTACAATATTTACAAAGATGAGTAGTTAAGGGGACCAAAGTGACCTCACTGCCATATCAGCTAGATTTTAGCTTCTAGTCTAATCTAACAACAAAATGTATTTATTGAGAGATCCATGTGCACACCCCCAAAGGGTATGGATACTTCCGGCCAAAATCTCCTATTTTATCATGCTTCCTGGTCTTTATTTTTGTTACTGTATTAAACAAAGATTTTTCGATCACCCACTAGAGGGAGTTCTGTATTTGACTCTGTATGATTTATTTTCCTGCATTGAAACCGCTGTGCTTCACTGCTCCTTTCTTTCAATGCAAGCCTAAGGGTCATTTCTGACAGCACTCTTTATAAGGATTACTGAGTTTTTCACAACAGTCATTAGGCAGAAAAAGTCATATATGGGTGGCCAATAGGTGATCTATCTACACATGTTTGCATTAAATATAATGATCAAAATATAGGGCAGCTACAAATAAAAAATGAGAACACTGCTTAGAAAATGACTTCTTAATGAATGTTAGAATAATGGCCCAAAATGTATATTCACAAAAAATAAGAAAGCAGATTGTTCATGCGAAACAAATCCTGCTGAGTATCGTTCTTACCTGCTGTAGATGTTGTAATATAAGTCAATTTACCTAAATAACCTTACTACTAAGGATGAGCTAAGGTTTGGGCCAAACTCAGTTCAATCTAGACCTATAAGAAACTGTCACATGATTAAGGACTGCCAGCCCAGTCAGCTACAGCCGTGGAGTTCTGCACATAACAAAGGGGTGACATCATTGACCTAATATGAACACATGGCCATATTTGGACAATGTTTTTTTTTTCCATCATTTTTATTGTTTTCTGGATAATTTGTACAAACAAGACCTTATCATACAGAATGTGTCAAATAATGCTTACCGTATATACTCGAGAATAAGCCGACCCGAATATAAGCCGAGGCACCTAATTTTACCACAAAAAAAACTGGGAAAACGTATTGACTCGAGTAAAAGCCTAGGGTGTCCATCTGCATACCTCACTGTGTCCATGTGCATGCCTCTCTGTGTCCGTCTGCATGCCTCACTGTGCCCATGCCTCACTGTGTCCATGTGCATGCCTCACTGTGTCCATGCCTCACTGTGCTCATGCCTCACTGTGTCCATGTACATGCCTCACTGTGTCCATGCCTCACTGTGCCCATGCCTCACTGTGTCCATGTGCATGCCTCACTGTGTCCATGCCTCACTGTGCCCATGCCTCACTGTGTCCATGACTAGACTGACGTTTAACATGGAAGTCTATAGAAGGGGTGCCCGGCTTTGAAAAATCGGTGCTCCCCGGCTGTAGGTCCCCCAGACAAAAACCTTTGCACACTTTTAGAGAAGAAATGGGGCTATATGTGTGCCATGTTTCGAATCCAGGGGACTTACGACCGGCCGGTACCGGGTCCCCAAAATCACTGGAGAAATTACCGTTTAACATGGCAGTCTATTGAAGGGGTGCCCGGCTTTGAAAAATCGGCACTCCCCTGCCGTAGGTCCTCCGGACAACAAACTTTGCACACTTATAGAGGAAGAGTGTGGCTACATGTGTGCCGGTACCGGCTCCCCAAAGTCCAGGAGTTCAGGTGCAAAAAGGTGACTCGAGTATAAGCCGAGGGGGGCATTTTCAGCACAAAAAAATGTGCTGAAAAACTCGGCTTATACTTGAGTATATACGGTATATTGGAAGAATGGTAAATACAGTACGTGCGGTACATCTGATAATAATAATTTGTACTCTTAACATAATATTAATTGTTAAGCATGGATAAACAGTTTGATTATTTTACAGTTTAACATTTTAACAATTCTAGATTCCTTGCCAAAAACCCATTCTTACTGAGTAATTTAGAGTATTTTAGAGTATGATAAAGTATAATAAAATAAGATATAAAATAGGAATAAAATAAAGAATTTAAAAAAATATATATATAAAAAAAAAAAAGGAAGGAAAAGTAATGACTGAAACTGTTGTACCTATGTGTAAGAATGACCGATTATGACTATGTGGTCAAATTAGTTCAATGATGTCACCAGAGTTCTTGCCCCTTTGTTAGATGCCACTGTGGGGCAGGGAATTCCATGGCTACAGCTGATTGGGCCAGTGGCCTGCTGTCCTGTAAATATATTGAGCATAGGACCTACTGTAAGATTAAAGAGATTAGCAGCTCGTCTTAAACCTGTTTTTTTATCCCTTGATTTTGCAAGTCCTGCTAAAAATGTAAATTGATTCTGTCTGACAAAAAATCTTAAACCTCAGCTCCCTGCAAGAGCAAAGCTAATATACTAATCTTTCCAGCAGCTGAAGTCTCCTATCTTCGCCATGTTCCAGCGCTGCAACTTCCATCAAACCTTTTTAGCATTCAAAGTTTCTTGGTGTGTTAGATGCCTGTGGTAACTTCGTCCAAGCCCTAATTCACTTTGGGACACAACAGTAATGTAGGGGGTCAGAGAATGCAGACTAGGCATGCAGTGGGGGAAACTTGACCCTGCTGGAAGGGTTGAATACAGAATTAGTCTGGCAGAGGCTGCAGCCCTGGAATGGTGCAAACTTAGAAAACAAAGTCTGCTGGGGAGGTGTGAAGGGCATTTTACATTTTTTGAAGACCGATAGGGTTCCCTAAAAATACCAGACTTCCTGTTAGGTAAAATGATTGCTGCTGGGATTTGATTTGTTAGATAATGGATTCCCAGATAGCAGTGAAACCAGACAGAGGCTTAAACCCTTCCTCACTTAAACCAGAAATTGGCTTGACATACATTTTTAGGCATGATTCTTCCTTTTCACCTGTATATACCATCTCTCAGTTGTGTATAGCCATATTGGTAGACATTGTTCTATCCACAGAATCCAGAGTGCCTATCTGTGGCTGCCTGTCTCTTATTGGTCTCATACTGACACATGCATTTCTAAAATGTAAATCATTCCCAAAGTTCCCACTGTGTGTAACATCATCTCCTTTATGAGCTGGAGCTAGAACAAACAGGCACAAAAAAGCTGGACTCTGCTCCATGAAAAACACTGGAGGGAGCATCTGTGCTACTGGCAGCAGACAAAGCTTTCATAAAATACTAAAGCCCAAAATTCTACAAAGATCAAATACAAGGATCTCACCACCAGGTTGTCTAAAACACATTTTAAACTACAATGGGAACCGGAATTTATCAGACTCTAAGTTTACGGTCTACTTCCAGCTATAAGGAAATGCAAATCCACTGTAGATTTTCACTATTCAAACCTATATGCTTCATAAAACATGTAATGAATTTGCTTAACTTTTTTTTTTACTCTTTATTTTATTAAATTTTATCTTATACAAACATAATAAAAACACATTTCAAACACAAGTAGGGAAAAAAACATTAACATATTTCCAGTGACCTTTCCCTCCCACCCCCACCCTGCCCCCCATCTAACCTATTTCCCCCCTTCCCTCTGGTTGCCCTCTCCCCTACCACTTCTTCTAAATCCTCTCTATGTGCTCTTAATTTCACTATATTTCTTCATTAATTGAAACCTTTTCTACTCTTCCCATCTCTTAGTAAATCCCTCTCTAGTATCTTCATAGCTATGTCTTAGGTATTCCATATTTCGTATCTCTTCTATCTTGTCAAACCACTCCCCTATCTTTGGGCTTTCTACTTCTTTCCAGTTCTTCGGTATCAAGCTTTTTGCAGCTTTCATCAAGTGTATTATCATTGAGTTTCTATATTCCTTTATCGGGATATCTACTTCATGAAATAGACATGTCCATGGATCCTCAGGTAGGTCTATATTGGTAATCTCCTTGATATACTGTATTTATTGGCGTATAACACTCACTTTTTTACCCTGAAAATAGAGGGTAAACTGTGCCTGCGTGTTATACGCAGGGGGCTGTGTAAAAATGTTTTTCTGAAACTTCCCTCTTAAAGTTAGGGCGCGTGTTATACGCCTGTGCATGTTATACGCCGATAAATACGGTAGCTTAATATTTCCTTACAGTAGGTTTTTATTTTGGGGCATCCTCACCATATATGGGCCATAGTTTCTGTTTGTTTACACCCCCGCCAACACTCTGTTGTTTGTCCTATTTGGCACTTCCCTAGGATATCTGGGGTTCTATACCACCTGGGAATACATTTGTAGTTCATTTCCACCATCCTATTATTTATTGATGATCCATGTACTAGTTTCAAGATTTTACCCAATTCTTGGTTCCATCCTCGTTTCCCTAATTCCTTCTCCCAATTTTTTATGAATGTCAGAACCTCCAGCTCTTCTGCTTCCATCAGAATTTTATATATCCTGGGATATATTCCCACGAGTTTTTTCAATGGTACATAAGCGCTCCATAGTTAGTCAGGTTTAAAAAAAAGACACCAGTCCATCCAGTTTAACCATAAAAAAATAAAATAATATCATACAATCCCATATACCTTATTCTATACCCACAGTTGATCCAGAGGAAGGCGAAAACCCCTAGCAGAGCACAATCCAATTTTCTACAGCAGGGGAAAAAATTCCTTCCTGATCCCCCGAGAGGCAATCGGATATTCCCCGGATCAACTTTACCTATAAATGTCAGTACCCAGTTATATTATGTACATTTAAGAAAGAATCCAGGCCTTTCTACTGAGCTGGCCTGAACCACCTCTGCAGGGAGTCTATTCCACATTTTCACAGCTCTTACTGTGAAGAAACCTTTCCGTATTTGGAGGTGAAATCTCTTTTCCTCTAGACATAAAGAGTGCCCCCTTGTCCTTTGTGTTGACCGTAAAGTGAATAACTCAACACCAAGTTCACTATATGGACCCCTTATATATTTGTACATGTTGATCATCTCCTCTTCTCAAGAGTGAATAAATTCAGTTCCTCTGATCTTTCCTCATAGCTGAGCTCCTCCATGCCTCTTATCAGTTTGGTTGCCCTTCTCTGCACTTTCTCCAGTTCCCCAATATTCTTTTTGAGAACTGGGGCCCAAAACTGAACTGCATATTCCAGAGGAGGTCTTACTAATGATTTGTACAGGGGCAAAATGATATCTCTCTCTCTGGAGACCATACCTCTCTTAATACAAGAAAGGACTTTGCTCACTTTGGAAACCGCAGCTTGGCATTGCATGTTTTTATTGAGGTTATGATCTACCAAAACCCCCAGATCCTTCTCCACTACGGATCCCCCCAGTTGTACTCCCCTTAGTATGTATGATGCATTCATATTCTTAGCCCCCAAGTGCATAACTTTACATTTATCAACATTAAACCTCATCTGCCACATAGTCGCCCAATTAGACAGAGCATTGAGGTCGGCTTGTAAATATCTTTCCATTTGTTTTTCTTGTGCACCTTATCCCATGTTTTCAATACAATCTGTGTCAGTGTATGTGTGTTTTCTCCCAGTGTCCTATATTGTGGTGGTGTCCATATGTCCCTTCCTAATTGTGTATTTGCCATTGTGTGTTCTATATTAACCCATCTTTTCTCGTTTCTACGTTTCGTCCATTCCACCACACGTGTTAGCAAAACTGCCTCGTAATATTTTTGGAAATCAGGTACATTTAGTTCCCCTTGACTTTTTGCTTTCTTCAGTGTTGTCAGTGCTATTCTAGGTTTCCTATTGTGCCATATTAATTTTGTAATTAGTTTTAGCCACATGACCCTGAAAGCGCCCAATCTCGTCTCAATTTGCTTTACTTGTAAGCATAATGGATAGATAAAACCATCCTAAACACTTTACCAGAATGTTAAAATTGTTGTTAATATATAGTGTAACAAATGGCTCATAGTGTAGTCCTGGACAGATTTTACATTGCACTCAAGCTGTGGTGCATCATGTGGATTTGGCACCTTCATAGAGGCATGAATGGCTAAAAATCTGTGCTGGTGGAGTAAAGACAGGAGTCCACAGAGTCTCCAAAGCTGCCATAAAGCTGTAAAAAGTTATATTTTTGCTTTGTGTTACATAGAAACATAGAGTGACATAAAAAAAGACCAAATTGACTATTGAGTCTGCCCCATTTTTAAAATTTCGTTACAAGAACCACATTTGTTACCTGTGCTTGTCAGTGCAAGTTAAATCAATTTTCTGTTTTACTTGAGCAGGATTTATTTTCTGTTTTTGGGCTGTGACATACCACATTTAAAATAAACCACCGGCAGAGACCTGCACTCTCGTGTGGGAAACCGGTGACTTCTGACTGTGGATCTTCTTTCTTGTTGAGATTGCACATAAGTGGGAGAATGTGGACAGGGAAAGGTCCAGCCATGTTTATGAAGACCATACGCTGTTTGTTGTAAAGTGAAAAATCTGTGCCTGAAGAATGGAGGAACGTACTGTATAAGGCAGATAGAAAGTATGCATTTCAATGGGTAGAAAGGGTATGCATATGCTATTAAGCAGAAGACTAATCTTGCTTAGCAGGAGGCCATACTACAGCTACAAAAGAGTCTGGGAAAAGGTTAGAGGGAGTCAGTGTGAAGGTGTCAACATGATAGAAACTTAAGGTGAAGATCCCCTACAAAGACAGACTGCAATAAAAACCAAACTGAGGTTCTAACCTTCCCAACTCAATTCAAAGCTGTCTGTTAGACTGTTAAGAAATGCTGGAGTTTTCTTTAAATGAAGTGTAGCACCCTGTAGTTTAGGCAGGGAGCTCCTCACAAATTTACTTGCCAGGAGTAGTTATCCTGGTTGATTGATAGATATCTATTTATTTCTCCCTAAGTTTGGCCTTGTTGCACTTTTCTCTTCTACCACCAGGTGGCCAGGTACTTGGTGATACTAGATATGAGAAGGCCAACCCAAGGTCAGGTTATGGGTACGTGGGGTATCTCAGCCAATTGACAGGGTTTTTTTTAATCCCTTGGCCTGCTGGGAGAACCTATATATCCGGGTGGAGTCAGGTGATCTATGTTCTGTGCCACCTGGATGGCTTTTGGGGTAGACATGTGTCATGTGCCCCAGCCACTAGGCTGGAGATTGGGCCTATCCTGGGGGCATCTGGTTGCTAGGCTGTGTGAGGGCCTATCCAGAAGTAAAAGAGCAGCACAGGGTTGGGATTGCGGCTTGCAGTCCAACCAGAAGTAATGTTTTTTACGACCAGAGAAGCTGTCAGGGGTCGGAGGTAGAAGGGAAGCTGTTGCCACAAAGGGACCAAGCACCTTATTACCAAGGACCAGAGTGAGTAACTGAAGAAAGTACCGGAGCAACATTCTTACCGAACAGGCACAGTGGATAATCGGGAAACTTCAGGCTGTGATCAAGTCAGGGACCCAACCAGCGGAGGTGACGCTTGTGTGTCAAATTAGGGACTGAGCCGGTCAGCAGGGGTGAAGCTTGAGAAGTATCTGGAGTGCCAAGCTAGGGACCAGCGAGGAAGTGGGGGTGACGCTTGAGGGAGATACCACCGCAAAGATTGGAGGAGCTCAAGGGATTCAGAGTCAGTGAATCAGAGGGTCTAGTGAGAGACCAGGGGCTTAGTGTTGAAGAACTACAAAAGGCAGTTGTAGTGAAGCTGAAGGAACTGTTACGTTTGATTTGGGAACTGTTAAAGACTGTTGCCATAGGAGACAGCATTCCTGCATGTGCAGATGTGCCACCTTGCTGGAGCCTTTCCCTGCACGGCTGTCCACCTACTGAAGTTTTGAAGTCTGCCAATCGAATTTACAGCTACTTAAGGGTGTCCTGGCCCTAACACTCCTTCCCCAAAAATACAAAAACGACTGTTAAGAGAAATAAAACGTCTTTTACATCCAAGAAGTGTCTGGCGCCCAATAACTTTGTCCACCTTGTACCCACTATGCCTCACAACCCACCACATACAGAAGGATGCCAGCTATCTTTGTCCTGGAAAGTTCTCATTAGACTGGACAAGGCTAGAGACCTTGCTACGTGAAGCAACGAACAGTGTGTAGAGGGCAGTGACTTCCAACAACCAAGCAACAATCATCTCTTGTGATTCTGATTAAAATCTAATGAAAGGTGAGAGAGGATTAACCGTTTTTTGCTACAGGATTTTCATCTCATTTCAGAAGATTCTCAGTGAAATGCCTTTTACTTAATAAGAAGAGATACGAGCCCATCCTTGTTTTTATCTGCAAGAAGATAGTCAAAGTAAAAGATATGCATCATGAAGCCATCTCTCTTTGTGTCATATAAAGATACATAGTTGACGGTTAGTGATAAAGGGATTCCACTCTTTCAGAACTATATAACGCACGTTACATTGGCGAGTATATAATATATATATGTGTTTGCTGTTTGAGTTGGGAAGGTTAGAACCTCAGTTTGGTTTTTATTGCAGTCTATGTCTTTGTAGAGGATCTTCACCTTAAGTTTCTGTCATGTTGACACCTTCACACTGACTCCCTCTAACCTTTTCCCAGACTCTGCTGTAGCTGTAGTATGGCCTCCTGCTAAGCAAAATTAGTCTTCTGCCTAATAGCATATGCATACCCTTTCTACCCTTAGAAATGCATACTTTCTATCTGCCTTATACGTTCCTTCATACTTCAGGCACAGATTTTTCACTTCACATGGCTTCTCGCAAACTGCAAATGGGACTTCTTATGGCTTTCTTTCAACAATGGCTTTCTTCTTGCCACTCTTCCATAAAGGCCAGATTTGTGGAGTGCACGACTAATAGTTGTGGACAGATTCTCCCACCTGAGCTGTGGATCTCTGCAGCTCCTCCAGAGATATCATGGGATATCATGCTTCTCTGACAAATCAGCTCCTTGCCCCAGCCTGTCAGTTTAGGTGGACGGCCATGTCTTGGTAGGGTTGCAGTTGTGCCATACTCTTTCCATGATGGATTGAACAGTGCTCTGTGAGATGTTCAAAGCTTGATATTTTTTTATAACCTAACCCAGCTTTAAACTTCTCCACAACTGTATCCCTGACCTCTCTGATGTGTTCCTTGGCCTTCATGATGCTGTTTGTTCACTAAGGTTCTCTAACAAACCTCTGATGGGTTCACAGAACAGATGTATTTTATACTGAGATTAAATTACACACAGGTGGACTCTATTTTCTAATTAGGTGACTTCTGAAGGCAATTGGTTCCACTAGATTGTAGTTAGGGGTATCAGAGTAAAGGGGGCTGAATACAAATGCACGCCACACTTTTCAGATATTTATTTGTAAAAAATTTGAAAACCATTTATCATTTTCCTTCCACTTCACAATTATGTGCCACTTTATGTTGGTCTCTCATATAAAATCCCAAAAAATACATTTATGTTTTTGGTTGTAACATGACAAAATGTGGAAAATTTCAAGGGGGTATGAATACTTTTTCAAGGCAATGTATCTGGGCCAGGAAGGGATGGGAAATCTCCAGTATGAGACACAGACCACATTCCCTACTCTATCCAAACTAGGAAAAAAAGTTTTCCTTTACAGGAAAGGACAGGGCAGCACAATGGCTAAGTGGTTAGCACTTTCCACCACACTCCAAAAACATGCTGGTTAATCTGCTGCTGCCTAAAACTGGCTCTAGTATGTGTTTTTATGAATGTGAGTTAGGGACCTTCTGATTGTAAGCTTCTTGAGGTCAAGGACTGCTGTGGATGTTCATTATACTGTATATGTAAAGTGCAATGGGTTCCAATGTTGCACCCCCATATGCAAACATGTTCATGGTTATCATAGAGCATACTTCCCAACCCGCACGGATTCTGCGGGACTTTCCTGCATAGACACTTACTTCCCGCAGTCCGGCGATAGAGGAAATTTTCCCACACAGGAAGAAGAGCCAGTGGAGGCAGCACGGGAGGAGGAGGTAAGAAGACATCACCCAGCGCCCCCCCCCCGCTTATCCGCGTATAACTGTAATGTCGGGCGATCGGCGGTCCGCCGCCGTCCCGTGGTAGCACCCCCTCGGCTCAACAACTTTGATGTCAGGTAAAAGAAATAATATACCCCCCCCCCCCCGCTCAACAACATGAATGTCCCGCAGTTGAATTTGTGAGGTATGATAGAGCCTTCTTGCATTTGTAATAATAGTTTGTTTGTGGATAACTGTCAGGGTTGTTATAGATTTATTGATGACGTGTTTGCTTTATGAGCTGGAGACATTGGAACCCTATTATTATTTAATGAATATTTTAATTATCTTGTACCTGGTCTTAAATTTAATATTTTTAACCAAACCAAGATTTAATTTTAGGCCACTCTGTTGAACATTTAGGATGGTAATATTCTCGGCGATCTTTTTGTAAAATCTACAGATCGCAATTAATTATTGCATTTTAAGAGCTTCCATCTGCTTGGGGTTTTTAAATCTATACCTAAAAGCCAATTGTCTCATGTAGCAAGGATAGTGAGTAGCCATTTGGATTGTGAAAATCGTTTAAATGAGATGGTAGGAAAGCTTTCACAGAGAGGTCATCCTTCTGAATTAATAAAAAAGGAACAAAGGAATGTATTTAATCCTAATATAAATTCTGTGAGCGATAAAAGAATACACTTTGTTTCCCAATTTCACTTGTTTTCTTTTTGTATACACAACATAAGAAAACATTGGTCCATCCTAAGAGCTAATTACCCAACTGTCCCTGAATTTCATGTCCCCCCTCTTCCCTCATATAGACGAGGTAAAACACTCTGCAATAGATTGGTGAGGACCACACAACACTGGTTTATATCCCTGCTTGAATTGTGTTCGGTGTAATTCTATGATCAAGGGAAAATATTTGCCTCACCTGCATAGAGGATATAATATTAGTATTAAGGGTTATTTTACTTGTCAATCCTCTTATGTAGTCTGTTATCAAAAGCACATGGGGGCTACACTATGTGGGTGAGACAATACAAAATATATATACTGTATATAAAAAAAAAGATCATATTGCCCGTCACAAAACTTGATTAGGAACAAATAGGTCCAATTATCCCCTTGCAAAACATTTTGTCAAATGGTCACACGGTCTCACAACTCAAATTTAGGGTTATTGATGGAGTGAATTAGAATAGAAGAGGGGGTAATTGTGAATTAACTTTTGAGAAAAGGTGAGGTTCAGTGGATACGTGATTTAGATACACTGCATCTTAGGGGACCTAATTCAGATTTTGATCTGTATCTCTTTATATAGTTGTTATAGGGTTTTGTACAGTTGATGTACAGTAAATATATTTAAACCTGATCCCTGGGTGGTTGTCTTTACAATTTTTTTAATTTTATTGTATTTTTTCAATAATATGTTTATACTGAGATGCTCTTGGAGAGATGTCGGGGGGAGTGCACCTATCTTGTTAACTGCTTTCTTGCCTTTGAATAATTTAAGATTTTATGATGTTTTTTTTGATTGATTGTTGATTGTTAATTGATTTCAAACATTTTTTTTTAGATATATTTAAATACTTATATGTGGATTATCATTTGGATGTGTTCCTTTCTGAGGAAGGGCGCAATCATGCTATCCCAAAACTGTCATACAATGGGAATACTTCTGATATGTTTGTATATATTTTTTGTTATTTTTGTCTTCAATAAATTTTATGTGCAGCAATCCTGTTTAAACTTTTTTTATATATGTGGCCTGTGGGACGGCCTGATTTCATTGCACAGTGAGATTGCCGAGTTGCTGCTAACCATACCTGATTTGGATGTATATGTAAAGTGCTGTGAAAATAATTGGTGATTTAAAGGCTAAGTTCATCTTTGTTCACTTTTTTTTTTTTATATAAGTTCCAGCAGCCCTATGTATCAATATAGCATTAATGTACTTTGCAAAAATAAAACTGTTTTCCATTAATTCTACACTGGATTACCTCACTCACTTCATGGTTGTTTAAACACACTGCTCGATTACTTCTGCCTTACTTCCTGGTCAGACTTTAGGACATAAGACAGGAAGGAGTTGATCAGCTGAGGGTAGATGATGCAGGGTGTTTGCTAATAAGATCTGCTGGTCAACTCCTTCCTATGTCATTATCTAAAGTCTGACCAGGAAGTAAGGCAGAAGTAATCGAGCAGTGTTTTTAAACCGCTATGAAGAGAGTGAGGTAAGCCTCTGTGGATTTAATGGAAAGCGGTTTTATTTTTGCAAAATAAGTACAATAATGCAATATTTGTACAAAGGGGAGCTGGAATTTAGAAAAAAAAAGTGAACAAAGATTAAATTAACCTTTAAATACCTATAATACAAATCAATATATATACACAAGAAATGTTTGCGTTTTGCTGGATTTATAAAGCAAATTAAATTCCATGGGAAAATGTATTCCAAATTGGCTGTAATCGGGTATCCCAGAACAACTGGTGCCGACACTTGCCTACCCTTGAAGCCCCAAGCATCATCATACCTTATGCAATATTCAGCCCTGTTCACGAAATGGATGTGGCTTATGCTCTTTCCCCTTTCCTTTACAAAAAATAAATAAAATAAATGATGGACTATCAGTTAAGCCAGTCTTTCTCAACATTTTCAACATGGAGGAACCCTTGAAATTACTTTCTGTTCTCAGGGAACCTCTGCTAATAATTACTATGTTTACAGATCATGCTACATTGGCATGGTGGACACTGGGAACAATGCTCCTTTCACTTGTAGTCATAGGCAGAATATCCCCTTACAGATCAGTAACTTCTGACACCGATGTTCTTTTTATTTCTCTGAGAGGCAGAAATTGCTCATTGCTCAAGGAACCCCAAAAACCTCTGGGGGAACTCTATGGTTCCATGGAACCCTGGTTGAGAGAGGCTGAGTTAAGCTAAAAAAATAAATAAAAATTGATGATTGTAAGAAGTACTTACTGTGCCACTACAAAGCTTGACTTGATGCTCAACTGGTTTTAAGGCTTGTGTTTACTGAGTTAATGCATGGGCAGCCTTCCTTCACACCAATCGGTGTGGCAGCACATACTTCAGTGGAATCTTGGCTTTCTCAGCATATTATATGAGCTTTAGAAATCCTTTCTTTAGCCCCATTCTTATCCAGTTCTCAATGTGTTGCAATCACAGACTGATGGCATTTCCCTGCCTTAATACAATACAATGTTCTTGTTACACTGTCATTTCCGATTTTCTTTTTCCTGCCCATACAAACGATCACTACTCGCCGTGTAAATGTCTCCCATTGTACCAGCACTCCCACTGCAGATAACCGCTCTTCGCACCTGCACCATGTTTACATAGGAAATGACACAGCTGCAGCATAGAAAACTTTTTGTTTGATATGTGAATTTCATCTTATTCTTTATCTTAATCCCAACACTAAAACATAAACGCACTAGACCATAATGTGCAACATTTAAAAAAAACAAATATATAAATTATTACTCAAGATTATTTTTTATTTTAGCCTAAAAGGTTTCAGCCAGACTAAAACTTTTTTATTTGGACTTTTTTGACTTGATCAGTATGTGGCCTTTCCTGCTTGTCAGAGGCTGTTAATTTGATTGACATCTGTTGAGGGGACAGCCATTGATCAGTGTATTCTGACAGCAGCGTGTGCCGCTGTCACAATACTATATCCCAGCAGAGGGATTCCTCCATCAAGCTCATTTGTGTGGCTGGAGGAATCAATGTTTTTTCTTTTCTTTTTTTTTTTCGTTTAGCTCGCTGACCGAACAAAAAAAAATGAACCGTGTATGGCCAACTTTACTTTAATAGTAAATTATTAGGTCGCACATCTTCAGGTTTTAATTTGAGTTGTGATTTCAAGATATCAAAAAGCAATAAATGCATCGCCACTTGGTTGTGAAGTCTGGTATTGCAGAATGACCATTAGAATACAATGTTTTTTTTTTTACGAACGGCAAATCCACTTTGCACTACAAGTGCAAATTACAAGCGCAAAGTGCACTTGAAATTGCACTGAAAGTGCACTTGGTAAAGCAGTCACTGTAGATCCGAGGGGGACATGCAAGGAAAATAAGAAACAGCATTTTAGCTTACACATGATTGGATAATAAAATCAGCAGAGCTTCCTCTCATTTCAGATCTACCCCTCAGATTTACAGGGACTGCACTTCCAAGTGCACTTTCAGTACAATTTCAAGTGCACTTTGCACTTGTAGTTTGCACTTGTAGATTCTCTTTTTGGGAGCTATTGCATTTTATATGGTTGGATATCAGTCTGCAAAAACAAGGGTACCACTCTTGTTAACAAAGCGAGATTATGAAAGATGAGCATCACCTGCAGGAAGAAGATTCAAGAAAGAAAAGGTCCCTTTGAAATCGTCCCCAAATATTTTTCCTCTTTTGACACTATTTTTTTCAGTAAATTATGTTGTATTTATGGCTTTCAGTAATATATAAAGTAAAATTTTGACAATATTTATTTTTAAATTGCAAAAAATCACATCACTTTAAGTTTTAAAAGATGCAGAGCCATTCACTGAAAAGCTCAGTGTACTGCTGTTTCTCCTCCCTCCCAGCTCCTATGCAGCTGAGAACAGAAGGAACGTGATCACTTATAAAAAAGGAAAAGACTGAATATATAAGGTATTTTTTATATCTATGCAAAAATTTTTGCATTTTATTTCTATTTTAAACAGAATGGGTTGTTTTACAAGGTGATCGTTTACAATCTCTTTAAAGCGGAGGTTTACGAGATTTTTTTTTTAAAAGCCAGCAGCTACAAATACAGCAGCTGCTGACTTTTAAAAAATGGACACTTACCTGTCCAGGTCGCCCGCGACGTCGGCAGCCGAAGCCGAGCTACTACTCGGCTCTCGGCTTCCCCCGCCGCCATCCTTGGTGAGGGAATCGGGAAGTGAAGCGCCGCGGCTTCACTGCCCGGTTCCCTACTGCGCATGAGCGGGTCGCGATGCGCGTCCTAACAGGTCCTCGCTGTGTCCTGGGAGCCGAGTGTTTCCCAGCACACAGCGGGGGGGGGGGGGGGGTGATGCGAAGGGTGTCAAACGTGACACCAGAGGGGGGGAGGGTTCCGAAAAGCGGAGGTTCCATTTTGGGTGAACCTCCGCTTTAAGAGCACACTTCATACTCTTATAATATGCACCTATTATTAAATCTACTAAAAACATTAAGGAGTTATTCAAAGACCAGGATTTGGACATTCAAGTATTTACATTTTCCAAACAAGTCGTAAATTGGCTTTAAAACAAGCCCTTATTGACGGCTGTAGCTTCAGACACTGAGATACTGTCAGTAGAGATGTGCATAATGGAAAAATTAATTTTAATTTTGGATTCAATTGTTGGGTAAATCGTTTTGTTTCGTTATGTTAGAGTGATTCATTTTCGGAAATTTGGTTTGTATATTCAGATTTGTTTTGTATATTAGTTGCTCTGAATCGATTCATATTTTTGGAAGTTATTTTGGAAGACTGGCTATAATGGTTTTAATATGTTGATTTGTCATTTTGGGAGATTACTTATGCAGTCATCTCTGCTTGTCCAACCTACAAGGAGAAATGGAATGAACTCATTGGACGATATCGTCTGGAGTCGCGTGCATTCGAAAAGAACGAATGGAACTAAATTAATTTATGTTATGTTATGATTCAGAGATTCTGATGGATCCACCTCCATCCCACCCAAACACAAGTTGGAATCCTCCTTTTTTTAATTTTTTTACTTTCCTGTATTTATTGCAATATGTTTTAATTTCCTATGTCGTGTATTTTTTATATTAATGAAAAATGTTAATGCGACATCCTGTTCAGCTCAGTAGATTGCTTTAACCACTTCAGCCCCGGAAGAATTTACCCCCTTCCTCACCAGAGCACTTTTTGCGATTCTGCACTGCGTCACTTTAACTGACAATTGCGCAGTCATGCGACGTTGCATCTAAACAAAATTGATGCCTTTTTTTTCCCACAAATAGAGCCTTCTTTTTGTGGTATTTGATCACCTCTGCGGTTTTTATTTTTTGCGCTATAAACAAATAAAGAGTGACAATTTTGAAAAAAAAGCTATATTTTTTACTTTTTGCTATAATAAATATCCCCAAAAAATATATATAAAAAAAATATTTCTTTCTCAGTTTAGGCCGATATGTATTCTTCTACATATTTTTGGTAAAAAAAATTGCAATAAGCGCATATTGATTGGTTTGCGCAAAATTTATAGCATCTACAAAATAGGGGATGGTTTTATGCCGCGATTTAAAGGGGACGTACAGGTACGTCCCTTTGCGCAGCCGTGCCATTCTGCCATCGTATATCGTCATGCAGCGGTCGGCACGCGGTTAAGAAAGGTCTGGATTCTTTCCTAAATGTACATAATATAACTGGGTAATAACATTTATAGGTAAAGATGATCCAGGCAAAATCCAATTGCCTCTCGGGGGATCAGGAAGGATTTTTTTCCCCTGCTGTAGCAAATTGAACATGCCTTGCTGGGGTTTTTCAGCTTCCTCTGGATCAACTGTGGGTATAGGATTGGGTATATGGGATTGTATAATTTTTAATTTTTTTATTTATTGGATGAACTAGATGGACTTTTTTCAACCTGACTAACTATGTAACATAAAAACTAAATGGATCCAAAAAAACTTGTTCCATTATTATGGATGCCTTAAACCTAACAAAAGGTCCAAATGAATATAAAATAAATATGAACAAATTTGTTGTTTCATTATAATTTATTTTGGATTCTTTGAAATTCATTACTATTTAGGGATGAGCCAAACACACGGTTCTGTTCGCAGCAGAACATACGAACTGGCAAAAAATTTGTTCGAATACGCGAACACTGTTAAAGTCTATGGGACACGAACGTGAAAAATCTAATCCTCCCCATGTTGAGGGCATTTGGCCTGATACGGTTCAGGAGGGGGGCACTCTCTCTTCCCCCCCTTTTTTCCGTTGCGTGCTCGGATAAGGTTCTGGTATGGATTTTTAGGGGGAAACCCACGCCATTTTTTTTATTTTGGTGTGGGGTTCCCCTTAATATCCCTACCAGACCTAAAGGGTCTGGTAGGGATTTTGAGGGGGACCCCTACGCCATTTAAAAAAAAAATGGCACCGGGTTCCTCTTAATATCCATACCAGACCTGAAGGGCCTGGTATGGAATTTGGGGGGACCCCCACGCATTTTTTTGTTACATTTTGGTTCGGGGTTCCCCTTAATATTCATACCAGACCCAAAGGGCCTGGTAATGGACTGGGGGGGAACCCATGCCGTTTTTTTCAATGACTTTTATCTGTATTGCCGGGACCCGACAATTCATTATAGCCACGAGCTAAAATTACTTTTTTCTTTTAGAGATGTCAGTTTGTGCAGGGACTGTTCTAAACACGGGAAAATGCGACACTTTACAGGCATACTATAGACACCCCCCATATACGAAATTTAAAGGAATAATTCACTTTTATTGTTTCACTTTAAGTATTACAGTATTAACCTCCCTGGTGGTATGATTATTTCAGATTTTAGTTGCTGAAAGCGATACCATTATTTTGCATGGAAATTTGGCGTTTTATATTTTAGGCCTGCAACTCTTAGGAATATCTCACTTAAATCTGTCCAAACAAGAGTCTAGTAGACATCCCGGGTATGATAAAGTTTGAAACACAAAATCATAAATTATAATATAATAAATATCTATAAAAAATTATAACAAATAATAATATAATAATAATAAAAATTATTCAATAATGTCATTAAATCAAAAACACTGAAATTTGCTCAGTTGCAGAATTGTCGCTGTCATTAGATTTAGTGTTTGATGACAAATTTCCCCACAAATCGCTATCGCTCAGTTCTGCTAGTGATTCTAATTTATTATCGCTGTTTTCTAGCTGGTCTAAAACCACTTTTGACATAAAGGGACACTTTTTGGTTGCTATGGACAATCTCCAGTTTCCAGGCAGAAAGAACAGTTTTTATAATATAAAAGTGCATGCAGGACACTGGACAAACCACTAGGGACAAAGGGGATGTGTAATGTTTTTATACAGTGTACTATATGTGTACTGTGTTTTTACTTTTTTGAATTTGGCGCCGATCTCCGCCCCCGTGCTTCGCAACGTCGCAGGGAACGGAGCTCGGCGGCACTCGGGCACTGTGTGTGAATCGAGCGAGGAGACAGCTCGCACACACAGCGGGGAGACATCGCAGGATGCAGGGGACAAGGTAAGTGTAACGACACCCCAAATATAAAAGGGGGTTAACGCCATCTAAGACCTTCCCTCTCCTGGACACACATTCGCTACCGATACTCCAAAGTCAGGCGACCACTTCCCATAGGATTAATCCTTCCGGAAGAACGAGACAACACGCTCTGTATCTTCCCAAGATAGACTCTCTTTATTGCAAAACACTGTAATTTATATACACATAGAGAGGAGTTTCTGACCCTCCTCTCAGAATACATCTTTGACCAGAGCTAATTTACATGAGCCACTTAATTACAGCTGATGACTCACACATATGACAGTAGGCTAGCTTTTGTCTCCCAATCCACATTTCTTAGAAGACAACAGGTTAGCTTTTGCCTTTCTAGTTTAAATGATTATGCATGACCCTTTTGTGTTCCCCCAGCCAGCCGGCCTGCTAGATTTCAATACCTATAATTACAGACTTAATTATCACTATTCACAATAGACAATAAAATGCAATCCCTATAATTACAGGCTTAACTCAAACACGCCACAATAGACAATAGAATGTAATCA
Source organism: Rana muscosa (assembly GCA_029206835.1). Lineage (NCBI taxonomy): Eukaryota > Metazoa > Chordata > Amphibia > Anura > Ranidae > Rana > Rana muscosa. Next base: position 272,198,734 of record CM055125.1, on the reverse strand, counting down.
CACCCCATCACAGCAAGTATTACATAACAGCCCACACACAATATATACCCAATCTGCTATGTATATACAGTATGGGATATGGCTATCACAGATCATGGTGGGGTTCTCATTCACCCTGTGCCCCAAGTGAGACACAGGGTGGTTTACACATAAGAGGCATTGGGGAAGCTGAAGCAAGGGTATCTCATACTTTCTAAGAGCTTCTGGGTTCCCCGGGCCCTCCCGTTACAGTAAGTAACTCTCCCTGTATCCTGCGATGCAGCCCGAGTCTGACTCGGGGTTACCGCTAATGGTACTGAAATTCCACCCCGAGCCACACTCGGGATTACCGCTAGGCAGGTTAAAATCACTGCTCCTGAAAAAAACTTCAGTTTTTAAAACTTTTTTTGCATTGATGCATGTCCCCTGGGGCAGGACCCAGGTCCCCAAACACTTTTTATGAAAATACCATGCATATAAGCATTTAAAATTAGCACTTTTGATTTCTCCCAAAGACTTTTAAAGGGTGTTCCGCGGCTTTCGAATTTCAAATTGTTCGCTATTCGGCGAACAGGCAAACACCCGATGTTCGAGTCGAACTTACGTTCGACTCGAACATCAGGCTCATCCCTATCACTATTGTGATTTGAAGGTTAGGATACATTCCAATAACTAAAATTTTGTCCAAATTTTTGTTTCGTAACTAAACAAATTGCACATGTCTACTAAGTAGTGTTTATATCCTCCAGTGCCCATGAAGGAGTTCAAAATAATTCTCACAGGGTCTTGTGAGATGATGCAAACATCCATGGTTGTGAGCTTACTATCCACACATCACAATGGCAACTCTCCTGCCAGAGAAGGTGATTGCTGGGAACTCACTTTCCAGCCAAATAACACTAGAGAAAACACAGGTTTAACAGAGACACCGGGGGGGGGGGATTTGTTTACTAAAGGCAAATCCAATTTGCACTACAAGTGCACTTGGAAGTACAGTCGCTGTAGATCTGAGGGGGACATGCAAGGAAAATAGAAAACAGCATTTTTATTTGTACATGATTGGATGATAAAATCAGCATAGCTTCCCCTCGTTTCAGATCTTAACCTCGGATCTAAAGTTATTGCACTTGCAGTGCACTTGTAGTGCAAAGTGGATTTGCCTTTAGTAAATCTACCCCAATATATTACATATGCCATGTTCTTTGGCTACATTCACCTCCAGTGTTCAGTCTGTCGTAATCCCAGACTGATTACCTGAAATCTCCTTGTAATGACTGCTATGACACCTGCTCTTGTTACACTGTCCTTTCCATTTCCCACACATTGGGGTTGATTTACTAAAGGCAAATCCACTCTGCACTGCAAGTGCACTTGGAAGTGCAGTCGCTGTAGATCTGAAGGGAAGATCTGAACTGAGGGGAAGCTCTACTTATTTCTATCATTAATCATGTACAAGCAAAATTGCTATTTTTTATTTTCCTTGCATGCCCCCCTCAGATCTACAGCGACTGCACTTCCAAGTGCACTCGTAGTGCAAAGTGGATTTGCCTTTAGTAAATAAACCCCATTGCCCATTATTATTTGGCCATCACCATCACTGTGACTTTGAAATCGAATTTCACTTTATCTATATAGTGACAAGGATGGAATACATTTTTACAAACAATTCAGTGAACATGTTAAGAAAACCACAAAAAAAAATCCACTCTTATCTACAAAGCATTATTCACCTTTAAAAATGGAATCTGAAGAACAGGAAATCCCACATAAATAAACATTAAAAAACCACCTGAGCATGCAACTTTTCCATACCTCAGTGTCAATCCTGTTTCAGATGAAGTTGCTTTTCTTGTTTAGTCAGAAAAAGCTGACTTGCAGCAGATTAATACAATGTTTTTTTTTTTTTTATGCACCAGAAAGAGCTTCTCTGACAGTATTTTCCTGCGCCTCTGAAGAAAAAATAGCTGTGGCTGAAGTTTGGTTTTCTGTTATGTATGAATGCCCCCGAGCACATGCCTGCACAGTGAGTCAGCACACCAGCTTTCCTCTCTTTAGCAATTTAAGATGTGTGGCATTTCAGATTGGCGAGCCTGTGTAGGCACTCAGGAAGCACACTTCCATTCAGCTATTCGAAAAGGCTCTGGACTGCAAAACGACATCCTGAGCGTAAAGGATATAGACAAATCTGGCAAACAGTTTAAGTACCAGAATGAGGCACTGTGCACTTTGCCCCAAAGAATGAGGAAAAAATGAAATCCTGTGCCAATCCAAATGACACATATTGCGTGAACTCTTTCCAAATGTTAACTTTTTGTGCTAATGGCATGAATCTAAATAGATAAGATTAAAAAAAACATTCTATAATGTACATTTCACCTGCTGCTATGTAAATATGCACAGTAAAAAAAAAGTAATGAAAAGAAAGGTAAAGGTAGGTGTTGGGATGCAGTTTATGCTCTAAAATGAAGGTGGTGCTGTGTCATTTCTATTTCTTATGGCCGACAGGAGATCATCTTTGAGAGGCCGTCATTACCTATTGGATGCCAAAATCTGGTGAGATTTGGGTTGCCATATTGACACAGGCATGCTTAAAGTAAACCTGGAATTCTACTTTGACTTTTACATAGTTACATAGTTAGTCAGGTTGAAAAAAGACACAAATCCATCTAGTTCAAGCAAAAAAATAAAAAATACAATACCATATACACGATCCTTCACCCACAGTTGATCCAGAGGAAGGTGAAAAACCCCAGCAAAGCATGATTCAATTTGCTACAGCAGGGGAAAAATTCCTTCCCGAACCCCCGAGAGGCAATTGGATTTTCCCTTGATCCACCTTACCTACTTTAAATAGTTTGTTTAGGCTGAGCTGGCCCACATAAACAATTTTCCTTACTAACTGATGCAGTTGCTGTGTGCCATGTGCTATACTTGTGTAGCGCCCCTCCCAATATTGGGGGACGCTAGGTGGAAATTTAAGGGTAGTCTGAGCCAGTAGTTGGGCTCAGACCAATTGTTAAGTTCTTTAATGCTTCTGCTCTGGGTGTGATGCTGCCTGCTGTAGTATTCCCTGTTGACTGTAGGTGGCATTGTCACAGCCGGCATAGGTGAACTAGTGAGGGGTATCACAGCACCATGGGTGTCCTCTCTCGGCAGCCATGCAGTGGGCGTGGTTGGCCTGCTGTGCATGCTGGGAGGGGGTACATAAGGGCAGACGCCATTGGGGCTGGGGAGAGTTCCAGAGGACCCATTGGTCCTGGGCGTGTGTCTCGTGGCCCGTATGGCACGAGGCGCGCTGGTGTGTTCGGGCCTCGCACACCCTCGGCCCGAAGCTGCTTCGTTTCATGGTAGGCCCGGCTCTCCTGGCTGGGGCCTACACTTCAGAGAGGGATCCCAGGCTGCCCACTTCTAGGGGGCCCAACTTTAGGAAAGGAGACCAGGGGAGGATCAGTCCCTGAGGAGACTAGCGACGGTACTGCTGTCTTGGGAAGAGGCCTGGAAACTCGCCTAAAGAGGGATCTATCTTCAAAGACACAAATATTCAAGTATTGTCTGACTGGGAGGTTCGGGACTTAAATTCTGTGGCAGAGGATTTCCCGATCGCATCCTTAGATACTCAGGAAAGGAAAAGATTGATTCGTGCTACATCCCGACTGCTAGGACCGCTCTCATAGGGACTATCCGGGTGAGCAATACCCACTCAGGCTTGAGTGGTGACGAAAGATTGACATTGAGCTTTAAGTGTTGCGTGCCTGAACCTTCCCCTGCTTTTCTAAAACTTTCTACTCTCTCTCTCTCTTCAAGTTTAACACAAAGATAAAGAATAAAACCTTGCTGATTAGGTTTTACTCCTGTGTGGACATTGGCCTTATTCCAAGAGATTTTTACCTAGACAACGAGACGAAGGGATCCACTCTAGAGAGGTACTTGCTACAGACCCAAACAAAACCAGCCGGTCCCTTAAATGGGGGTAAGTTCTACACTTAGTAAACCAATAGTGCAGCGCTCCAGTGCTCTTATAGTACATATAACTGTACGTCAATACTACAAAAGGTGAAAAAATTTTATTATGATAAGTGGTCCAAAAAAACATAAAAGAACATTAATTTCAGTGATCCCACAGCCGTAATGGAAGTAAAAGTCTTTTAAGAAAGGTACAACCGCTCACTCTCATGCTCTGCTTACTGGACACAGAGTGACCCCCTAGTTAGAGTAGTCAACATGCGCTATTTGGCAAAACCAATCCAACATCTCTGGCAAACAGGAAGATTCCCTTCAGAGTGATGGCCAAAACAGCTCCAGCACTCAGGTAGCGGTAATCAAGGTTTACACACCCATTCCAAAGCAAATCCAAGCCAAACATAAAAACACAAGCACTCCTATGGTGCGATATTGTTAAAACTAGTATTGTGCCTGACATCTTTGTTGTTTTAATAAAAGAATGCTAGCTTTTAACGATATCACACTATCGGAGTGCTTCTGTTTTTATGTTTGGCTTGGATTCACATGTTGACCACTCTAACTAGGGGGGCACACTGTGTCCGGTAAGCAGAGCAGGAGAGTGAGAGGTCAGCCATCACAAATTTTGGGGCCCCTTAGACAGCTTTAGGCAGGGCCCCCCTGGAGCAGAGAATCGGGGGAGGGGGGCTCACCTCTCTCCTGCCGCGAGCAGCTATATAAGTACCTAAATAATAATAATATTAATAATATACTATAGTAACATCAGCTACATACAGTTAAGCCCCATACACACTATGAGTTTCCCTACAGGTTTTTGTCTTCAGGTTTACCAAAACCATGTAGTGCAAGGGCCTGCCTGATTGCATACGAATTGAAACTCTTAAGGTTTGACCTCATATTAGATGGTTTTGGTAAACCTGAAGACAAAAACCTGCAGAAAAACTGATAGTGTGTATGGGTCTTAAGCTGCGCTGTGTTTCAGGAGCAGTATGGGTGACTTCCTGTCTGTTTCCGGGAACTTAATTGAGTAGGTCTGAATACTTCTCGACCATTCAGGAGAAGCTTTGTATTTTTATCAATGAATAGGCTTCCTCTAATTGGCTAAGGTGGAGGGGCAGGCAAATGATGTCACAATTTCCACTTCAGCCAATTAGCCAAAAACGCAGAATGACAGGTATTGCTCCTCTTATGCTATACACTGTATATTGGTCAATAAACTTGCAGAGCGCAGACTCATAGCAAGTTATCTGCTGAGAACTATACTTGGACACTGAAGAAATTTCCCAGAATTCCACTACATTGAACAACTACAAAAACCTTTCACAGTCCAGCCAGTTACTACTACTGCTGCTACTTCGCTATCCATCCAAAGTCCACCTTTTGAGTTTAGCTTTAACATGTGCATGTGACATAATTCAGAGCTTTTTTTTTAACTAAAGTAAGCCTCTTTTGTATTCCCAAAGACTTGTATCAGAAGAAAAGCCAATCGACACAGGCCCTTATAATAAAGCAACTGCCTTCCCCAGCCCTCCCAGTATTATATTCACATGCCCCTGAGAGATACCTCACCTAACCACTTGTCAAATATCTTTCCAGCCTGTACATGTGCTCTGTAGTCCCATTCATTCCCATAGACTTCTGAGAACAAACTCATATTCTTTGGTGTTTTATATATAAAAATGAATAATGAACATCATTTTGGGAGCATTTACTGAAGGAAGTGTGGAACTATAATCAGGTTGGGGCAATTGTGTTAAATTGTTTGTTTAATAACTGGTCTATACAATTTTTTTAATATCGGTTTAAAATATTTACAGATTAACATGCAATGCAGGGTGCCTTTATGATATGGTCTTTGTGGGGCCTACTAATGTACCAAAAAATAAATCTCAACAGGTATTGTACAACTGAAAAGTTGTACAGAGCATGGTGCATGTTCTGAATAGAAGACCAACATCCCTTTTTAAAACTACTTTTATAATCTATCAAAATAGTACTTGAGGCCATATACCTATGTCAAGTATTCAATAAAACTTTACTCACAAGTGCCAGGCTCCTTTCCCTTTTAAGCATTTTTCCCCTGGTGAGGATAAGGAGGTGGGGTTTAAAGGTAATTTCTATGATTAGGCCCTAGAATGGGTAACACAGGTCATGGAAGAGGAGCCTGGTGGAGGTTGTCTTGCCCACTTGAGAATAAGGGTTTGTTGAGTATTGTGTGGCCTGATACAATAATATGATTGGGCCTATCGGAAAACCCAGAGGTTGAAAGTCATAATCTAGGAATTATCTGTATTGCATACTTACATTGCAAGCTCATCAACACTGCCCAGAACCCACTGACGCTCTAAGGTGCAGTTAAACTTTAAAAGTAACTTGTTAGAACATAGGTATATGAGCTGAAATTGCCAATAACCTTTTGAAGGTGCAAGTTGAGTGTATCTGTCCTCTTGACTTAATTGTACATTACTACAATAATGGTTATCCAACATGCACGTCTAATCTGAGAACTCTTTTCATGAGCACCATCTGTTTTTTCTGGCCATATTTAGTATTCCTAAATGGTTCCAAAAGGGAATTAGTGTTAGTTTTTCATCACAATTGTAAGTTTGTTACATTCAAACTTAGCAAGTCATAGATAGAATTCACTGAACGTAAATGTTTTTATTATTTTAACTTGTTTTTGTATTTTAATCTTATGAGCATTTTCTTAATATTCAATTCACAAACAGAAATACTGCTTGCATGTAGAAATGATAAGCTTTCTGAATTGACATTTGCTCAAAAAATATACAAAAAAAAAAAGAAGAATATAATAATGTGGAATATAAAGCATAGACGTTGTACTGTATCTGTCACATTCCTCACAAGCTCGCCCATAGTTTGTGCAGGGTGCAGTAGTGAGTTGGTGGTTGGCGCCACCATACAATCATCGTAAAATAGAGATCTTGGCCAGCACACTTTAGTATAGTGATAATCTAGTCCTTCAAATAAAGTAATAGGCATCACAGGCCAATGTTTTAGGATTTAGGTTTCCATGATCACTTTTTTAAGGCGCGGTACACCTGCCTTAAAAAAAGGAGATCCTTTCGAGCTCCCAAAACAGCAGCCTGTGATGCCTGTTATTTTATTTTATTTGAATAAAGGACAAGATTCTCACTATACCAAGGTTTGCTGGCGAAGATCCCTATTTTATGGTGGAAATAAGTGTAGTATAAGTTAAATGCAAAGAAAATCCCGCGAGCCACCACTCCGAAATGCTTCCTAAAAACAAAACGCTCTATCTAGAATGTGTGAAAGCTGCTAGCGTGAAATACCTCTCATAAATAGTGCCAAAAATAGTGATTAAAGAAAAAACGCAGCGCTATTGAAACTGTGGTAAACGTACCACTGGGAAAAAACTGATATGCAGATATCCAGTCAATATATATGAATATTGTAAAACTAATGTAAATAATGAATAAAAATACAAATACATACATCTACAACACACTAAAGTGCTCTAGTGACAGAACATGCATATGAATATGGTAATCATAAACACAAGTGCATAGTGGTGGTAACAAGTGTAGTCCTTATCAAAGAAAATGACACACAAGTCTATATATGGATATTCCAAAGTGCTTCAGTGCATATACAACACGTGACAGTGTTCCAGTGAATGATGCGTTATAAAGTTCATAAGTGTCACACGGCCCAGTGGGTGATCCAGAAAAACATGCCAAGGTGCAATCACACAGGTGCTCCCCTATGGTAGTGGACGCTCACCTTAGAGCGTGCGACTTTGCACTAAGCATGCATATGAACCACACCTGGGATCTGCTGGTCAATTCTGGGTTCAAGGGCTTCTCAATAGGTGTCTTCAGATGATATAAAACATAGAGAGACCAGATGGTGCAAATAACGTTTTTGCAACTTTATTTATATAAGAAAAATCCCCTGCCGGGGTACTTACACAGACCGGGTGCGCAAGTGCACCACTCTATGGAAGGTACATAAGATATCAGTCCTGGGATATAATAAACGTCCTCCGCAGCCACAAGCAGGCTCATGAACTTTATAAAGCATCATTCCCTGGAATGTAGTATAAGTTAATCAGCAAAATTCTACAAGCACAAGCAATAATCGCTTCCCTCTTTTTCGAATATCTTTCCATAATATGAGGAGAGAGATTAAGACAAATAACTTAACAATAACTGCTTACATTTTAGACTGCGACAACAGCTGCAGACATATATACAAACATATCACCAATATACTAGCTTGCAACCTATTGTGGTAGTACAGTTATATAACATCAGGTCACGCAAGCACTGTCATTAGAGGTCACGCAAGCGCTGCATATACATAACAACAGACACATTATAGTGCCTTAACATTCTACATAGGAAGTCTACAAGTTCTATTACGAATATTGCTCTGGTTTAGTTGATATTGGAAGAGAACATGCTCCTATACCAGCACAGCTCCACTTTCAACTTCCATAAAATGTCCAATTACTTTTCTTCTTACAGAAAATTCTGCTGGGAGTCATCCATGGCCTCTTGGCAGCCATGTTTAGCTATTCAATCACCCTCCCAATCAAACATCTACAAATGTATATGATTAGGCCTTGCTCACAGGATCTTAAACATTGTAAATGTTTAACCTCTGCAGGAATCTAGGATGGAAAAGGACCTGGAGGTTCTAGTAGATGATAGGCTCAGCAATGGCATGCAATGCCAAGCTACTGAAAGCAAAGCAAACAGAATATTGGCATGCATTATAAAGAGGATTAACTCCAGAGATAAAACGATAATTCTCCCGCTCTACAAGACTCTGGTCCGGCCGCACCTAGATTATGGCATCCAGTTCTGGGTACCAGTCCTCAGGAAGGATGTGCTGGAATTGGAGAGAGTCCATAGAAGAGCAACAAAACTAATAAAGGGACCGGAGGACCTTAGTTATGAGGAAAGGTTGCGAGCACTGAACTTATTCTCTCTGGAGAAGAGACGCTTGAGAGGGGATATGATTTCAATGTACAAATACCATACTGGTGACCCCACAACAGGTATAAAACTTTTCCGCCAAAGGGAATTTGATAAGACACGCGGCCATTTACTAAAATTAGAAAACAGAAAAGCGGTTTAACCTTAAACTGCATAGATGGTTCTTTACTGTAAGGCTCCATGCACACTGGGCTTAAAAAAACGTCTGTTCTCTTTGGAGTAAAAAACGGCCATATAGAGCATTTTTGGTACAAAGTTTAGACGAGTTTAGGAGAGTTTAAGTTTTTTCTGCCTCTAAGCTCCAATCAGAAACGCGAATGAGAAGGTTTTTTTTTTCTGCCTCTAAACGTTAAATTTAAAATATGCCTCTTAACGTCCTAATGTGCATGTACACATAGGATAACATTGAGCTGTTTCTACAGGCAGAACATAAAACTCCTGTAGAAGCAACTTTTTTAAGCCAGTGTGCATGGAGCCTAAGTGTGGTAAGGATGTGGAATTCCCTTCCACAGGCGGTGGTCTCAGCGGGGAGGCTCTCTAAATTTAAAAAAACTATTAGATAAGCACCTGAACGACCACAACATACATGGATATACAATGTAATACTGACATAAAATCACACACATAGGTTGAACTTGATGGACTTAGGTCTTTTTTCAACCTTGTAACTATGTAAATTATACTACAATCAGGGCTCGAGTCCTGCGGGAACGCGTGGGAATGGCGTCCCTGCACTTTTTTCACAGCAGGAGCGCCGTTCCCTTTGCAGGACTAGAGCAGCGCACCCTCATAGCATCCCCAAAAATGACACACCTGAATTACCAACATAATGTCACACAATTTTTTAAAGAATGTTTTACTGTACCTGCATGCCCTGTGTGACAGAAAAGGTGTGGGAACTCTTTTATTTGGAGGAGGGATATCGCAGCTCAGCCGCATAAGCCGCTGCTCTTCAGTGAGTCCCGGCAGGGGCTAGGTTAGTGCACTCATATCAGTGGCGGAATGATCCCTTCCCAGACCCAGTGCTATGCAGAGGCGCTAGATTTAAAAGCACTTGAACATGTGGAGCCTTTGCACTTGCCAGCCGCACTATGGAGGATGGAGAAGCTTGCAGCCCAGCCCAGCCCGTGGAGGAATTTGTCTCTCTCTCTCTGCATGAAAGCCACACCCGCCCCTCTTCCTCGTCACCACCAGGCAGACAGGAACTGTATGTGCTTCTATGGAGCTGCTGTGGGCTGAGCCAGAATTAGGACAAGAGGAGAGTTTCCTGTCCCAGCCCCAGAGGAGGAAGAAGGAATACTTCTGAAAAAGCAGGTAGGCTGCACCCACCCCCTCACCATCACAACATCACCTGCCTGGCCCTGATTCTTATTATGGAGCTTCTGTCTGCGGGGTGGGGGACAGTGACTCCAGTCCTTATCAATGGAGGAAGAATAAGAATTGTGACTCCAGACCTCCTCTGTGATTGTGGCAGGCACTTATCTGGATAAGAGGAATCCTGTGACCTGGGCACACATGCTGGAGGTTTATTATTGTGCCATGCTGGTATTTAATTGTTCCATACTAAGGGCTTAATTTGTGTGCCATGCTTGTGGTTCAATATTGTGCCATGCTTTGCAGTTCATTATTGTGCCATGCTTGTGCTGCACTGGGGATTATTTTTGTTCTGAGCGGGGGGTTAATTGTTATGCTGTGCTGGGTGTTATGGCTGGCCCTGACGTGTACTGGGGATTATCTGGCCCTTATACTGTACTTGCTGGGGAGCTATTGCTGACCCTGACACTTGCTATGGATTATTATTGCTAGTCCCATTTGGGCTTGTTTTACTCAAACAATCAATTTTGTGTGCCCCACGGCCCTATTTTGTCTACATAAAAGGGAAAAGACTATGAAGAAACACCCACTTTTCAGTCACGCTTAACTTTGCCATGCCACGGGAACGCAGTGCCACTTTTGGCCACTGCATTGTGGTGCCCTGAGGGCGCCACATGAGCTCCCCCCACTTTTTCTCCCAGCACCCACACACCACCCCCAAAAAAAATTGTCTGGAGCTGCCCCTGGCCTCGAGCAGCTGAGCCACCCGAGCCGATCCTTCACTAAGCGGCGATGCCTAGCATCGCCGCATAGTGAAGGACTCGACTCGACTCGAGTCACTGTCAGGGGCAGGCAAACTGAGCCGAGCAGACTCGGAGCTCCTTCTCCAGGCTCCGACCTCGCCTGCCACCTGTCCTTCAGTACGAGGCCGGTTGCGTGTGACATCAGGCGGAGGCGGAGTCACACAGCAAAGCTAGGGTGAGCCCGCGTCTCCTCTCCTCACACCGTCACACACACTCTGCCCTGACACTGTGTGTGCAGTCAGCTGTAAAAAAAGCAATTTTTGTACCCTGAGCGTATCATTTTTTTTTTTTAATTTGGTGGGGGAGTGGATCTTGGGTGGGAGTTCCCACACTTTTTTCCCCAGGACTTGACCCCTGACTACAATGTCAGTAATAATCTACTACAATGTCAAGAAATACATTGTAGTGATTTAAAACGGAACTCTAGACAAAATCTATTTTTATTGAAATGTACAGTGTAGACATCAATTCACATCGATGACGTGTGTGTCATTTGTCCAGGCTGCAGTGTTGTGAAAAACTCTTAGAATCTGGCTGGAGCACTTGGATCATAGTGGGTCACTCATACACTAGCTCCAACATTCAGTAAATGTCTTGCATTGTTCTCAACAAAAAGCAAAGCCTGTAAATCTCAGGGCTGGGCATTCACTGCTGACTGCACTGTATGGGGGAGAGTAAAAGTCAGAGTTGCACTTACCACAGTGCAGTTTTTGAAAAGAGTTCATCTTTAACATCTACTGGGTAAGATATTTGAACCAACATTTTACATAAGAATAAATTTACCCGGAAATCCCATGACTACATAGATTTCTAGTTTTCCTTTTTTGTCTAGTTGTTACTGGCTGAAGACTTGTACCTTAAAAACAGCTGAAATTATTGTAACCACAAGATTAAAGGGCTATAGAGAAAAATTTTGGTGTTTGCTAGGGATGAGCCGAACACCCCCCGGTTCGGTTCGCACCAGAACCTGCGAAAAGATCTAAAGTTTGCGCAAACTTTAGAACCCTATTACATACAATGGACTCAAACGTTTGAAATCAAAAGTGCTAATTATCAAGGCTAATATGCAAGTTATTGTCCTAAAAAGGGCTTGGGGACCCGGGTCCTGCCCCAGGGAACATGTATCAATGCAAAAAAAAGTTTTAAAAACTGCAGTTTTTTCGGGAGCAGTGATTTTAATAATGCTTAAAGTGAAACAATAAAAGTATTCCTTTAAATTTCGTACCTGGGGGGGGGGGCGTTGTATAGTATGCCTGTAAAGCAGAGCTTGTTTCCCATGCTTAGAACTGTCCCTGAACAAAGTTTCATTTCTGAAGAAAAAATAAGTCATTTAAAAGCACTCGCGGCTATAATGAATTGTCGGCTTCCGGCAATACAGAGAAAAGTCATTGATAAAAAAAAAAAAAATGCGTGGGGGTCCCCCCAAATTCAATTACCAGGCCCTTCAGGTCTGGTGTGGATATTAAGGGGAACCCTGCGTCAAATAAAAAATAAAAATGGAGTGGAGTTCCCCCCAAAAATCCATACCAGACCCTTTATCCGAGCACGCAACCTGGCAGGCCGCAGGAAAAGAGGGGGGACGAGAGAGCGCCCCCCCTGAACCATACCAGGCCACATGCCCTCAACATGGGGAGGATGCTTTGGGGGTCTGTGACCCCTCAAAGCACCATGTCCCCTTGTTGATGGGGACAAGGGCCTCATCCCCACAACCCTTGTCCGGTGGTTGTGGGGGTCTGCGGGCGGAGGGCTTATCAGAATCTGGAAGACTTTTTTAACAAAGGGGACCCCCAGATCCCGGCCACCCCTATGTGAATTGGTAAGGGGTACATTGTACCCCTACCATTTCACAAAGAAAGTGTAAAAAAAGTTGGGAAAGTCCTTTATTAAAAAAAATAATATATAAAACCCATTTCAGCGATGAAATCCAGTCTGTCCAGCGTTGTTCTCTATGTCCCGCGGTGACCTGATGTCCAGCGCTGCAGTCTCCACTCCAGACGAAACCCCCATGACGTACGAGGGGGCGTCATTGGCTATTCCCCGCAAGCGGGGAAAGACGGGGCTTACCCCCATGATCTGACAGGTGACCCCGCCCCCTTGTACGTCAGACCCCTTCTACGTCATTGGCTAAGCGGACCTGATGGGGAATGTGATTTGACTCCTCTGCAGTGTAATAAATGAATAGACCCCGCCTTCTCACGTTCCCCATCAGGTCCGCTCAGCCAATGACATAGGGGGCGGGGTCACCTTCACTGGGTGTAAGGCTGAGCGGACCTGATGGGGAACGTGAGAAGGGGGGGGTCTATTTATTTATTACACTGCAGAGGAATCAAATCACGTTCCCCATCAGGTCCGCTCAGCCAATGACGTAGGCGGGGTCTGACGTACGAGGGGACGGTGTCACCCGTCAGATCATAGGGGTAAGCCCCGGCTTTCACCGCTTGTGGGGAATAGCCAATGCCGTAGGTGGGATCCCGCCTACGGCATTGGCTATTCCCCGGCAAATGGGGAAAGCTGGGGCTTACCCTATGATGTGACGGGTGACCCCGCCCCCTCATACGTCATGGGGGTTTTGTGTGGAGGGGAGACTGGAGGAGACTGCAGCGCTGGACATCGGATCACCGCGGGACATAGAGAACAACGATGGACAGACTAGACTGGATTACATCGCTGGAATGGGTTTTTTATCTTTAATAAAGGACTTTCCCAATTGTGTCTGTGTGTTTATTTTTTATTTTTTACACTTTCTTTGTGAAATGGTAGGGGTACAATGTACCCCGTTACCAATTCACATAGGGGGGGCCGGAATCTGGGGGTCCCCTTTGTTAAAGGGGGCTTCCAGATTCCGATAAGCCCCCCGCCCGCAGACCCCCACAACCACCAGGCAAGGGTTGTGGGAATGAGGCCCTTGTCCAGACCCCAAAGCATCCTCCCCATGTTGAGGGCATTTGGCATGGTACGGTTCAAGAGGATTACTTTTTTTCCTTTAGAAATGACACTTTGTGAAGGGACAGTTCTAAGCATGGGAAACGTGCTACTTTACAGGCATACTATACTCACACCCTAGGTACTAAATTTAAAGGAATATTTCACTTTTATTGTTTCACTTTAAGCATTATTAAAATCACTTCTCCCGAAAAAACTGCCGTTTTTAAAACTTCTTTTTGCATTGATACATGTCCCCTGGGGCAGGACGCGGGTCCCCAAACACTTTTTATGACAATAACTTGCATATAAGCCTTTAAAATTAGCACTTTAGATTTCTCCCATAGACTTTTACAGGGTGTTCCGCGGCTTTTCGAATTTGCCGCAAACACTCCAAATTGTTCGCTGTTCGGCAAACGGGCGAACAGGCAATGTTCGAGTCGAAACATGAGTTCGATTCAAACTCGAAGCTCATCCCTAGTGTTTGCTTTTCGAGATATAACACCCATATAAAACAGAAAAAAATGGTAATCTACTGTTACTGACCTGACTTCTCACCTAGGTAAAACCTGCAACAACCTCAGTGGATAATTAAGTGGCATACCAAAGTGGAGGAGTTGACATTAGTAGTCAATCCCATTCCAGCTGTCAGTGTTTCCATATTGGATAAACAGAATTATTATTTTTTTCTCTGTGTGATTACTTTATACCCAGAGCTGCACCTATTTCACATCCAAATACTATGAAGAACAGAAAATATATACATGTAGAACCGGTGCTCTACCAAATAAATGAGTGCTAAAAAAACGAATTAATTTGAACAATCCAAAGTTTCAAAATGGATTACTGGCAACTAAATGATTTGATAAGTGCTAAAAATCGAATTATATGATCAATCAAAAGTCCAATATAAATTACAAGTGGAAACAGTCAAAAAATAGATAAATAAAAATCCATCCACCAAATATTACTGGGGTCACCCACAGCAGTGTGCATGATGGTGTAGGAAACTCTCCAAACAATCACATGCCCTCCAGCACAAATGAGCCCCTTACTGGATGCTATGGATCTCAAGTGACAGAGATCAATAATGTGCCATATCAGGCACCTCTAGTTACCTTGTGGTGTTTCTCATCCAACAAGTGTTTCTATATTGCAAAAAGTTAAAGTACCGTATATACTCGAGTATAAGCCGACCTGAATATAAGCCGAGGCACCTAATTTTACCACAAAAAAAATGGGAAAACTTATAGACTCGAGTATAAGCCTAGGGTGTCCATCTGCATGCCTCACTGTGCCTCACTTTGCCTCACTGTGTCCATGTGCATGCCTCACTGTGTCCATGCCTCACTGTGCCCATGCCTCACTGTGCCCATGCCTCACTGTGTCCATGCCTCACTTTGCCCATGCCTCACTGTGTCCATGACTAGACTGACGTTTAACATGGGAGTCTATGGAAGGGGTGCCCGGCTTTAAAAAATCGGTGCTCCCCGGCCGTAGGTCCCTCAGATAACAAACTTTCCACACTGTAGAGGAAGAGAGGGGCTACATGTGTGCCAAGTTTGGGGTCCAGGGGACCTACAGATGGCCGGTACCGGGTCCACAAAGCCTGGGATATCAGGCGCAAAAAGGTGACTCGAGTATAAGCCGAGGGGGGCATTTTCAGCACAAAAAAAGTGCTGAAAAACTCGGCTTATACTCGGGTATATACGGTATCTTGCATTGAACACCTATGGCACAAGGGTTGGCCATAGGTGGGTTGGTATGTCCCTGAAAACAATGGACGGGAACTTGTCTGTCTCTTCTGAATGTGTCTCTTGAGAGTTTAAATTTGCAGTAATAATCACGTCATTGTATCAGGGGTGTACAAGCACTAATTTGTTTTTTTACCTATTTCCATAGCAGAGGAAAGCACCAGGCTTTTTCGCAAAGAGATTTTCCAACTTTTTGACTGCCTGGGTAGCTAATTGATGCCCTCTAGGATCTAGAAACAAAAAAGTCCAAGCAATACACAAAAATGAAAGCTTTGCTTGTGATGTTCATGTGTCACTATCATCTTACAAGATAAAGATATTAACCTTTTTCCGACCGCGCTATAGCCGAATGACAGCTACAGCGCAGTCACACATTTCCGGGAGGGTGTCTATTCGCGCTTCTTGCTCGCCCCCTACAGTGCGCATCAGCAGGGATCTATGATCATTGTGTCCTTCGTACACAGCTAATCACAGATTGCAGTAAAAAGCCAATTTACCGCCGCTCTTTACCATGTGATCAGCTGTGTCCAATCACAGCTGATCACAGTGTAAACAAGATTTGCCAGTTATCGGTAGTCCATTATCAGTCAGTGCTGCCAATTAGTGCTGCCCATCAGTGCCTCCTCATCAGTGTCCATCAGTGCAGCCTCCTCAAAATAGAAAACCCAGTGGTGATTAAATACCACCAAAATAAAGCTCTGTCTGTCTCTGGCCTGGGCAGGAAGGAGGGGAAAGTGGCCAGTAGGCAAGTGGTTAAGGAATATGGAAAACATGTGAGGAACATTTTTACTAAAGATATGAATTTTGGCTCATTGAAGAAATTAGTATGCACTATGGCTTACTGATTCTAAATGGTCACTGTCTGTCAATCTCTAGTAAACATCATGGCATTTTACACAAGGCTAGAGCTGGTCATAGGCTAAAGAGTTGGTTGGTTCTCCAGGCTTATTCTGATGATCTTCTGGGCAAAAGTTAATATATCAGGCAAATATTCCCACTCCATGGCAGTCTATGGAGGTTACTCCAATGACCTTTTACAGTATTAACAGAGGAAAAGCAGGTAATATTCTGCTAGAAAGTTGAATGTATTTAATTTTCCATTTTACTTTTCTCAGTTTAATTGATACCATGCATGTCAGAGGTCTCAAACTGGCGGCCATCCAGCTGTTGCAAAACTACAAGTCCCATCATGCCTCTGCCTGTGGGAGTCATGCTTGTAACCATCAGCCTTGCAATGCCTCATGGGACTTGTAGTTTCGCAACAGCTGGAGGGCCGCCAGTTTGAGACCCCTGATGTATGTTGTTTGGGATGTACTAGTTTGAGCTCTCTATTCTAAGTGTCATATTTTTTATTATTATGAAATGATGATGTAGATAAAATAAGAGGCAGGTGGTGCTATTAGCTACAATGTCACAACGGGTTATAAAATGAGATTAGAGGCTGGTAACTAAACAACCATTACGTAAAGATTGTTTACAGCCTTGTTTAATCAGCCCTGTACAATCATTCATATTGATGAGCTGGAGTTTGGGCTTGAGTTCATCTAAACCTGGACCTTAGCTGTCCTTGCTGGGCTAATGAACTGCAGATGGGAAATTCCCCACTCCACAGCTGCCTGTATACAAAGGGGCCGTAATGCCCATGACACCATTGACCTAATATAAGCAAATGGCCATATATTAGATCAATCTCAATGACCTAATATGGCTGTGTCAATGCTTAGGTCAATGCTGTCACAAGCACCCTCGCCCCTTTGTAAACGCACAGCTGTGGAGTGGGGAATTTCCCGTCTGCTGTTCATTGGCCCAGCAATGACAGCTAAGGTCCGTGTTCAGACCAATTAGAAGCTCCTCCCTATTTACTGAGGTCCAAGCATTACTATTGTTGCAGGTGTAGCACCCTCTGGAATCTTCTGGAAAGGAAGGAGGAGAGGAGAGATGAAGCTGTCTGGAGTATTCTGAGGGCCCTGTCCAATTCCCAACTAGGATTGGCAGGGAGCAGACCCCCTCAAATACTCAGGGTCAGCTGAGCTGGGAAGGAGTCGGTATCAGGTGGAAGATAGTGATAAAGTGTTAGGCTGTCGGGGACCTTTGAGGGAGCACCCCAGTCTGGGGGGTGACCTTGGGCCTGGGCTCGGGAGCGTACGGGACCCTCTTACAACCCACAGAGGTGTCCGGACCAGGAGGCACAGGAGGAGCAAGAGAGGACAGTGGGAAAACACTGCCGGGCAAGTCTCCAGGAGTTCCACAGAGGCAGCCAAGAGGGCTGGTGAGTGTTCACACAGTCAGGAGGACTGGGGAGGCACACCTGAGAGGACTGGGAGAGTGCTGTCTGGGATGGGTGCAGAGCCAGTGGAGTGGACTGTGGTGGCACGGGCAGAGGAGAGAGGCAGCTGCAGCCAGGAGGGCTGACAGGTCCTCAAGATGTGGTGCTAGGATCAGTAGCCATGTGGACAGCTAGCACTAGGACTACCTACTTTTTTGCGCTACACCAAAGGGGCCCGCAGTCCCTGCCTGCAAAGAGCATTTACTAAGGCCTGGCTTCAAACATAGTGCTGGTCCTGGGAGTTAGATCAGCAATCAAGTGAGCTGCTGAAGAGTGAGATCGGTAAGCAATTGATGTGCTGGAGCTGGAAATGAGAAGGTGTATATACAGAGACTTTATATAGTTGAAGTGTCAATTCTTTATCTTTGTCTTCAATCTTTCTTATCCCTATCCAAGTTTATTCCCCCCAATAAAACATAAAAACAAAGTACAAGGAATGCTGAGTGTCTGAAGATTGTGTGCTTGGCTGTGCGGGGTGAGAGACAGACCACATCAAACAGCAGCCCTATGGGGGTACCGCTACACAGGATTAAAAGTGTGCTCATGTCATGTGGGGTGGATTAAAGTGGTTGTAAAGGCAGCAGATTTTTTATCTTGCAGCATTCTACTGTATGTAATAAAATCTTTCTGTGTGTAGCAGCCCCCCTCAGCCCCCCTAATACTTACCTGAGCCCCATCTCTATCCAGCGATGTTGCAGAAGTGTCTATTAGGGATGGACTCAGGCGTGTTCGAGATTGTAGTCCCAACCCACCTGAGCAATCCTGCCAGGAAGCTGACACTGCACACAGCCAATCATAGGCAGTGAGGCATTTCCCGATCTGTGCAGCTGCGGACCAGGAAATGCTTCACTGCCTATGATTAGCGGTGTGCAGTGTTGGCTTCCTGGCGGGATTGCTCAGGTGGGTTGGGACTATGATCCCAAACACTCCTGAGCCCATCACTAGTGTCTAAGCCATCTGGGACTCTCCTCATTGGCTGAGACAACAGTGTGGCACCATTGGCTCCCGCTGCTGTCAATCAAAATCATTCAGCCAATCGGGAAAGAAAGGGTGTGGGGCCGGGCCGCAGCTCCATGTCTGAATGGACACAGGGAGCTGTAGCTCAGTTCGGGTGCCCCCATTGCAAGCTGCTTTCTGTGGGGGCACTTGACAGGAGGGAGGGGCCTGGAGCGCTGAAGAGGGACCCGAGAAGAGGAGGATCTGGGCTGCTCTGTGCAAATCCACTGTACAGGGCAGGTAAGTATAACATGCTTGTTCTTTTTAAAGCAAAAAAAAAAAATGTACTTTACAATCACTTCAGGTTCAATGAATAGCCAGTCTAAGAGGAGTGACTGGGCAAGCAAGTTGTTTGATTATTGTGCTTGCATTAAGGACTTTTTCATAAATTTTTAACTCATCAAGATCTTCGTCCGGGGACTCTGTCCTTAATAACACGCTTAGTAAATATGATTCAATTTTCAATTTTTCAATTTTCAAGTGTCTTCTACTGCTTCTTATTGCATTACTAATATATAAATATATATATAGATCTATATATAGTATATATAGATCTATATATATCTATATCTATATATTTCTATATATATATATATATATTTTTTTTTATTATTTAGATACAGCACTAACCTGTATTAAACTGATTGCCAAGGTTAATGGATATTTTGTCTTCCTACTCATTGTTTTCTGCAACTAGAGAACTGCTATAAAGTAATACAGTAATTCATTTCAACAGGAAGTCTGTGGGTTGAACAGAAACTTAGAAAGAGGAAATATGTGCCATATCAGAAGGAAACTGGTTATATAGGGTCAGTTGGTTTCCAGAACTGACTTAAAAAAAACTGATATATATATATTCACTGAAAAATCTGTAGAACCTTCATTAACCACTTCAGTACAGGGCACCCTCCCCCCCCTTCCTGCCCACGCCAATTTACAGTTTTCAGCGCTGTCACTTTTTAAATGACAATTTTGTGGACATGCAACACTGTACCCAAACAAATTTTATAATTTTGTTCCCACAAAGAGAGCTTTCTTTTGGTGGTAATTAATCACCACAGGGGTTTTTGTTTTTTGCTAAACAAATAAAAAAAGACCCACATTTTTGAAAAAAAAGTTTTTCTTAGTTTCTGTTATAAAAATGTGTAAATAAGTAAGTTTTCTCCTTCACTGATGGGGGCTGATGAGGCTGCACTGACAGGCACTGATAAGGCGGCACTAATGAGGTGGCACTGATGGGAACTCATGAGGCACTAATATGCAGCACTGATGGGCACTGATAGGTGGCACTGATATGCAACACTGAGGGGCATTGATAGGCGGCACTGATGGGCACTTATAGGCAACACTGATGAGCACTGAAAGGCCACACTTATAGGCAGCACTGATGGGCACTTATAGGTGGCACTGATGGGCACTGATGGGTGGCACTGATAGGAACTGATAGATGGCTCTGATAGGCAGCGCAAGCAGGCATTACTGATTGTCACTGCTAATGGGCACTGATTGGCACCTCTAATGGGCACTAATTGGCAACCCTGGTGGTCCTGGGTGGGAATACCTGGTGGGCATCCCTGGTGGGTACAGGTGGTCATCCTTGGGGGGGCTGCACTGATAATCAATCAGCACAGACCCCCCCTGTTAGGAGAGCAGCCGATCGGCTCTCCTCTAATCGCGTCTGTCAGTGCGAGTGGAGGAAAAGCCGATAGACAGCTATTCCTGTTTAGGCTGTGATCAGCTGTGATTGAACATGGCTGATTACATGGTAAAGAGCCTACGTCAGGCTCTTTACCGAGATCGGTGATGCGGTGTGTCACACTGACACACCACACTAACGATTGCTGCGCTGTGCAGGAGTGTAATCGCGGGTTATCCTGCTGGGCGTCATATGACACTCCGTCAGGATAATGAAACCTCTTTCCAGCTGTCATTCTGCTATATGGCGGGCGGAAAAGTGGTTAAAGTGATATTAATAAAGGCTTGTTTTCTTTAAAAATTAAAAACAAGCATGTTACACCTCTCTGCTCTGTGCAGTGGTTTTGCACAGAGCAGCCTGACTCCTCCTCTTGTAATATTGTAATATTTTGTTGAGCCTGGGATCATTAGTTAGCCTAGTTGGTAAAAGCAAAGAATATTTCTTTTTAGAAAGATACACGGAAAAAATCGAACCAACATGGCCAAAATAGTCCATCCACCTCTGGTATAACTCATACTTACAGGTAATCAGCAGCAAAACCTTGTCCCCTAACAGGGTTTAAAGTCCCTGGCCCTGCCTGCTCCAGTGGTCTAAAGAAATGGTCACCACAGTCCAGCAGGGTCTCAGTAGCCACAAAGTACACAGCTACTCTAACAAGCATGTCCTTAACATGCTCACACCTGATGGACCATTCCGTGTGTGTAGAAATATTTAAAGTAAATAGGCCATTACAGCATGAAGGCCATTACGGCTTAAAAAGAAAATATGAATTATCTCTCAACACCCTTCTCACTCACTCCTCCTGTCCTTGTTGCATATACCTTATATGATCTCCATCTTCTGATGCCCTCCTTCTCATCTTACAGCCCTGAAGGCTGTATACAAGCATATTGCTTCCAATGGCGAGTGTTTATTGTTTAGCAGTGGCCATGTGACCAATGACCATGCTGACCAATGAGAATCTCGTCTTGGCTCTGGCATGCCATCCTGGCATAAAGGAGCCTCAAAAGCATTCTCATTGGTCATTGTGATCTCGTGGTTCTGACCCACTACTGGGCAGGGGGAATGTCTGGCTTTAGACTAACTACAGGACATCCAGCACACAATGTGTTGGCATGGAATCCTGTAGTTCCTATAACTATGGGTAGAAAAATTAACACAAACTGTCCATGCCAACAGGAGTCTGCTTCTGTGGTTAGCATGTCCAGTAATTGAAGGGAGTCCTGCATTGAGGAGGGAACTAGCAGGATCCCCAGGTATTTAGTGAGGAGGTGGAGGGGGGGGGGGGGGGTAAGATTATGTATAAATAAATCTACATTATTTCAACAGAGACCACAAATGCAATGGTGATGTTTGTAATTTAAGGTTTACACACGCTTTAAACCCTGATAACATTTTTGTGTAAAAAAAAAAGAGTTTGCAAAATCTGCAGTCTCGGCAGGAAATGGATAACAGTCGGAAGGGAAAGAGGAAAGCCCTCTTATGCGCTAACAACACTTGCCAACAATGTCTCAGCGGCTGTTTTGTTTGGAACTTAAGTGGCTGCTTCTCATTTTTCTAAATTGCGGATATGGCAAATGTCAGCACGACATTAACACAACCAAGAAAAGTATTAGTGATTGACAGAAAAATTACGGTATATGTACACAAGACTCTAATATGTTAACAAAAGCGGTAACTAGCTTCATTTTCCTTTAAGTAAATCTACCATCCCCTGTGGAAAA
The DNA here is from genome assembly GCA_029206835.1 of Rana muscosa. Taxonomy (NCBI): domain Eukaryota; kingdom Metazoa; phylum Chordata; class Amphibia; order Anura; family Ranidae; genus Rana; species Rana muscosa. The sequence goes on along the minus strand of CM055125.1, from coordinate 272,176,275 downwards.
TATACAGTGACACCTCGGTTCACGAACGCTTCTGTTCACGAACAACTCTGTTCGCGAACACAAGAGTTCACAAAAATTTTCTTCAGTACGCGAACTCTGCTTCGGTTCACAATCACGAGCCACAGACATTTTCCCTGCTCTGACACTATATTGAGAAGCTTTTTGGTGTCCTTTTTAGCACATACTGTACAGTACTGTACATCCCTGTGCACATTTGCCGTAAAGATTTTTTCGTGTGCTTTTTATCACATACTGTACTGTACCGGACATCCAGTATGGCTCCAAAGAAAATTCTGAGCAAGCATGGTGGTAAGAAGAAAGCGCGGAGCAGTAATGAAGGTGACAAGACTGTTCAGCGCAAGCATGTTGTTGAAAAGAAAGTGCAGAGCGGTAATAAGCGGTAAAAGTCATCCCAATAAAAGGTTAGTGTTCTCTCTCTTCATACTGTACTTTATCGTAAAAAGGAGAACCTGGGATTATGACGGTGCTTGAAATAATTGATACATAAATACTTTATATAAAAAGTCAATTCTTTTATTGATATACAAAAAATTAACAAAGGGTTCAATTAAAACAATTTACAGAGCATATATATATTTTTGGGAAAAACTGGGTCACTGGTGTCCCAATGGACAAAAAGGTGGTCAAAATTGGATGTTGTATCCCAACATGTTTTGCCAGTAATGGCTTCCTCAGGGGATTATTTGAGACCACCAATAAGCATATAGACCAGCTCTCCGCCAGTCCCAAACCAAAAGATGGACAAATTGGTGGCCCCCCCACCATACACACAGAGGTGGACACAGAGAGCCCCAGATTTGGATTGTGCGACAAAGGCCGTGCACAGCCCCAGGAGGTAGAGAAAGACCCAGTATGCTCAATAGTACAATACAAATAATTCAGGGGCGCCAAGAGGTGATAAAACGTAGAAAAAGGACTAAGAATAGTCACAAGATTCCCCTACAGGAATTCTATCCACTGTGCAGGAAAGTAAAAACGTGCGGTCGACCCTGATATCCAGCTGGTTAAAAAAAAAAGTTAAGAACGGATTAACCTGATTTAAATTGAACCCTATGGGAAAATTTGCCTTGGTTTGCGACCAATTCGGTTCGCGACCATTTCGCAAATTAAGTATCACTGTAATTATTTGTTTTCTCATTATTTTTAAATAATTTATCACTTTCTACTTTTGCACAAACTACAAAGGTGTGTTTTTATAACTTAGAATTAATATATTATTTTATGTTATAAAATACAAGTGTGCATAGGATCATATATATTCTAAATTAAAAATGAGCAAATAAATGTGTGTAGCGGTCTCACCCGCTCTCTCCCTTCTTCTCGGCTGGTTTACTCGTCTAGGGGGACCAGGGGGAGGGGTGAGATGCTGCCACCAGCTCGCCCCTCTTATGTGTGTAGAGGCTTGAGCTAAGATCTTTTCCTTCGGGTCTGTGTCCCCGTCCAGAGATTCCACTTCAAAAATGACCAGTAGATAGGAGAATGTAGAACACTTTGCTCCCAGAAAAGTAAGCCCACACCAGGTGACAGTACAACATCTATATTTTTTTCCGCAGAGATAAATATGCCTCTTTGCAAGCAGACAGGTTGATACAAACACAAAACTTGGTGGGGAGAGGGTTCAGGCACAATCCTTTCGGATTAGAGAAGCTGTTAGGAACTCACAACAACTTCTGGCGCACGGTCGCTCCCACCGACCGTGAGGTTGGTGCCTGCCACAGACTGGGTGAACGATGAGGTCCCTGCCACAGACCTTAGGATGGGCCTCTGCCACCGACCTGATGTAGCTGGGTCTCTGCAAAGACCATGAACAGGGATGAGCCGAACACCCCCCTGTTCGGTTCGCACCAGAACCTGCGAACAGACAGAATGTTCGTGTGAACTTTAGAACCCTATTAAATACAATGGACTCGAACGTTTGAAATCTAAAGTGCTAATTATAAAGGCTAATATGCAATTAATTGTCCTAAAAAGTGTTTGGGGACCCGGGTCCTGCCCCAGGGGACATGTATCAATGCAAAAATAAGTTTTTAAAAGGCAGTTTTTTCGGGAGCAGTGATTTTAATAATGCTTAAAGTGAAAAAATAAAAGTGAAATATTCCTTTAAATTTCGTACCTGGGGGGTGTGTATGATATGCATGTAAAGTGGCGCATGTTTCCCGTGCTTAGAACTGTCCCTGTACAAAATGTCATTTTTGAAGGAAAAAAAGTAATTTAAAACTCACTTGCGGCTATTAATGAATTGTCGGCTCCCGGCAATACATACAAAAGTCATTGATAAAAAAAAAAAAAAGCGTGGGGGTCCCCCAGAATTCAATTACCAGGCCCTTCAGGTCTGGTATTGATATTAAGGGGAACCCCGCAGCAAATTAAAAAAAAATGCGTGCAGTTCCCCCAAAAATCCATACCAGGCCCTTCAGATCTGGCATGGATTTTAAGGGGAACTCCACCCCAAATTTAAAAAAAAATGGCGTGGAGTCCCCCCAAAAATCCATACCAGACCCTTTATCTGAGCACGCAACCTGGAAGGCCGCAGGAAAAGAGGGGGGGCGAGAGAGCACCCCCCTCCTGAACCGTACCAGGCCACATGCCCTCAACATGGGGAGGATGTCCCCATGTTGTTGGGGACAAGGGCCTCATCCCCACAACCCTTGCCCGGTGGTTGTGGGGGTCTGCGGGCGGGGGGGCTTATCGGAATCTGGAAGACCCCTTTAACAAAGGGGACCCCCAGATCCCGCCCCCCCCTATGTGAATTGGTACGGGGTACATTGTACCCCTACCATTTCACGAAGAAAGTGTAAAAAAATGTAACAAAAACACACAAACACCTTTTTTTTTTATCAATGACTTTTGTATGTATTGCCGGGAGCCGACAATTCAACGGCCGTTTTTAAAACTTTTTTTTGCATTGATACATGTCCCCTGGGGCAGGACCCGGGTCCCCAAACACTTTTTAGGACAATAACTTGCATATAAGCCTTTATAATCAGCACTTTAGATTTCTCCCATAGACTTTTCGAATTTTGCCGCGAACACCCCAATTTGTTCGCTGTTCGGCGAACGGGCGAACAGGCAATGTTCGAGTCGAACATGAGTTTGACTCGAACTCGAAGCTTATCCCTAACCATGAACTACCTTCTAATGGCGACCCCGTTAGGGAGATAATCCATCCCGGGCGGTCCCCAGAGGCCTGCACTGTCACCAGCCAATGCTGTGCTCTGATCTTCAGGCAAGGTCACCTCCCTGGTTCTCCTCGCCCGAGACTCGGGTCCCCTCACTCGGTGGGCCCCCTAGGTATCTTCTCCCATGCGGGACCCAGTCGAAGGTACTGGGCCCCAGGCCTCGGATAGTACCTCACCCCAGGCCAAAGGTGCCTGGGATGGAACTCGAACTCCCTCGTACCCAGGCCGAGGGCACCTGGGCGCGGACGATAGAACAGCAGCCCCCAGGCTGAAGGTGCCTGGGGCTCGGACCTCGTGCGCAAGGTGTCCGCCCCGTTTATACCCGCTCCCAGCAGGCACAGCGGGTTCCCCGCCCCGCCGTACTACTGCTGCGAGAGGACACAAAGGGCACGGCCCTACAATGATGGTTCAACCCCAGCCCAAGGCGACAGCACCACCCAGAGGCCGCAGGGAACTGAACACCATTATATCCTCCACTAATCAAATTGGCCATAGATTCCTAACAATTAGTGTATCTGGGCTATGCTACCACCCAGATACTCCCCCTAAATGTTAACCCCCGCTACAGGTGCAATATTGGCAAATCATATATAATTTTATTTTTTTTAAGTGAAATGCATGTTTTCTGTTTGCTAAAATATGTGCATGTAGATTTGTCCATATGACCTAATGTCCTTACAACTTATTAATCCGGGCAATCATGATTTATAAATGGAATGATTCTCTGCAGATCAGGTAAAATTTGCATGCACATATTCAAAAACATGAGATTCATTGAAGCTGCCAGATCTGCCTGATTTGTGTATCTCTATCATCCAACTTTATGGATTCATAATTTTGTGTATATAGCTATATACCAGCAAAAGTGTGCCCATTCTAGGCTTAAAATGCATCATTAACCACTTCAGCCCCGGATCACTTGTCAGCTTAAAGACCAGAGGTCTTTTTACAATTTGGCACTGCGTCGCTTTAACTGACAATTGCACGGTCGTGCGACGTGGCTCCCAAACAAAATTGACGTCCTTTTTTTCCCACAAATAGAGCTTTCTTTTGGGGGTATTTGATCACCTCTACATTTTTATTTTTTGCGCTATAAACAAAAATAGAGCGACAATTTTGAAAAAAAAACAATATTTTTTACTTTTTGCTATAATAAATATCCCCAAAAAAAACTTTTTTTTTTCCTCAGTTTAGGCCAATACGTATTCTTCTACATATTTTTGGTAAAAAAAAATCGCAATAAGCGTTTATTGATCGGTTTGCGCAAAAGTTATAGCGTCTACAAAATAGGGGATAGTTTTTTGGCATTTTTAATAATATTTTTTACTAGTTATGGCGGCGATCAGCGATTTTTATCGTGACTGCGACATTATGGCGGACACATCGAACACTTTTGACACATTTTTGGGACCATTGTTTTTTTTACACGATCAGTGCTGTAAAAATGCACTGATTACTGTGAAAATGACACTGACAGTGAAGGGGTTAACCACTAGGTGGCACTGTAGGGGTTAAGTGTGCCCTAGTGAGTGAGGGGGGATGGGCTGTGTGTGACATGACACTGATCTCCGCTCCGATTACAGGAAGCGGTGATCACTGTCATTGTCACTAGGCAGAGCGGGGAGATGCTTGTTTACATCAGCATCTCCCCGTTCTAACTCACCGTGAGACGATCGCGGGTATCCCCGCGACGATCGAGTCCGCGGGACCCGCGGTCGGGCTCACAATGCCGCGATCTTAAAGGGGACGTACAGGTACGTCCTTTTGCCTGTCCGTGCCATGCTGTCGACGTATATAGTCATGCGCTGGTCGGCAAGCAGTTAAGATGGATGCAATTTAATGGGTTTCTTGTACCCGCAGGGTATATATTACACAGCTCAGTGTTCAGAATGGACCAATGCAAAGTATAGAACACACAGCACAGCACAGGCAGAGCAATATGGATTTCAGGATGTACAAAGTGGTACACCACACACAGTACATACTACAGAGATAGCGGTATTATTTATTACCAGTTAGATTTTTCATTTTTAAATATTTATTATGAGATAAAAAGCCGTAAGCCGTAAGCTTTTAACACTGAGCCTTTTAAATTTTCTACAGAAAATGGTCTTAGCAGGCAATTGATTCAATGGCAACAAGATCTTTCTGTACTCGTGGATTTAGGAGCAGCTGTGTTCTTGCTTGCCATGTTGGTTTTAAAGCATCAATGCTATACCTTCTGAATTCTATGGACAGGTTAGGCTGTAAATGAATTGAAAACAATAGTGGCACTATCCCCGGAAGACGTCTTTTCATGACAAAACGCGTCGGTCGGATCGTTTTGCTGACATTCCATGAAGTGAAGGTTACAGTCCAGTGTTTTTTCTATATGCGTATTGCTTTTAACTACATGTTGGTGCATTTCTTCGTTTGATAAATGTTCTATTAGCTTTTTACACTATGTAGAGGCCTCTGTTTGCTTTACATGAGCAATATGGTGCACCATTTTGCTGCTACTATTGAATGTTGGGATGAATTGGAGCGGGGCCTGCGAGCCAGGCCTTCTTGTTCACATCAGTGCGTGATCTCACAAATGCTCTTCTGGAAGAATGGTCAAACATTCCCATAGACATACTCCTAAACCTTCTGGACAGCCTTTCCAGAAGAGTTGAAGCTGTAATAGCTGCAAAGGGTGGGCCAACTCAATATTGAATATACAAGTAAAAATGCACAAGAATCGAATACAGTATTTATCCTACGAATGTTAGTTAATGTGCTGGATACACATAATTATATATGCACAGTATGGCACTAAGTCCACAGTCTCCTCAATAGTGTTGGGTGGGTATCCACAAGGACTTTAGTACCTTTTATCTTTGTCCTCTATGCCTTTCCACACTATTTTATTTAATTTTTTAATATTTTTTTTGTTTTTTACAAGTGTTTTGTATGACCATAATTATTCCTGCCCCTTCAGTGTTCTGTCCCCCTGTCCACCTGTCACGGCACATAGACACTAACCACTCCCCCTGCCCGCCCTTATAATGCCATCTGACGAGTCTCTGTCTATTAGCTTGAAAAAGGAACGCGGCTGTTTACTCCATCCACGGCCCGTACACTCACAAAATCTGGTCGCATTCCGGTGACGTCATCCCCCTCTGCCTGACATCTCCCTCCGTTCCAAGCCTCGTGCCGAGGACACGCTCCACCGCAGCTTGCTGAACACTATCCAGCAGTGAAGAGCCATCACAACAACTACTCAGGATGCACAGAGAAGGAGATCAAGGGATCGACTCCACACTGAGGACAGCCGAGCCGAGGACAGCCCCATACTATGGAATATGACTCAATGCCTGACTCAATGCCTTCTTCAAAAAAAGAAAACAAATGAAATATACAATTATATCATCTACTTACGTTGCATAACATACAGTATATCCAGCTTTGTTGCTTTTGTTGTCAATGCAGCCAAGTGACATTTGGATTCATACAAGGCTTTCCATTGGGATTCATACAAGGCTTTCCATTGGGAACTACAGTACAACATAACAATTGTAATTAATGTTCATTTCTCCGTGGTTGTGACCGATCTGATTAATGGGATGAACCTGATAACCTCAGTCTCACTGGAGAGATCAAGGTTTGTGGAACGTCTCATCCTGGTCTGGTGCAGGATCAGAGAGCACAGGGAATATCACACCGCTTAGAAAGGTGATCTACAGCAAATATTTCTAGCCAGCTGACAAGTGGATATTGATGGTGATAGGAGCAGTAGCATGGAATGGTTGCTGAGAAAGACTTGGGGGCGCATATAAATCACAGGGGTATGGCATCCCTTGGCCATATTGCTGCTTTCAAAAATGTATAAACTGCTCAGCACTGTGCTATACAAATTTGTTTAGTGCTTCGCTTACACTTCAAACCAAGCAAGTCCCCATTCACTTCAATAAGGGGAAAAATAGTGTCAGGAGCCACATGACCTCAGACCCTGATACCACGATAGCCTAGAGTTCCTTGACCTTGTACTGAGCTACAACCTCCATTCCCCTGTCCAATGAGAACACCTTTATTTTCCACTGAGGCACTCCTGTTAAACCAGGAGTGGGCCTATCTCCACTGGGAGGGTGTAGCCCTTTGCCCTTACGGACCCAACTTACCCAGTGAAATAGGGTCCATACTAACAAAAGGAACCACTCCACCCCCCTGGTCAGGCGATTAAACCCCCCCCCAGGTGCTCGGTCCCTCGGCGAACAACCCTAGCCCCGCTTGCCCGTCCGCCCACCAACCCCACACTTACTCCATCCAGGTCGCGGGCAGCTTCAGCGGTTTCCCCCAGCGTCTCCTCCTCTGCACCTTCCTCCCTGCTTCTGCTCCAGTCTAATACAGTCACTTCTCCTCTCGACCAATCGGGTCTTAACACCCACTTCCTGATTGGCTGAGAAGAGAAGCAGAAAGATAATCGTGAATATTAATTGGCTATTATCACACAATTGGGTGGGCTTGGGGCGCAGTGCTGTGTGCCCTGAACCCACCCTTTTTGAAGCTCAGGCTCTAATCATGTGCTTCAAAAAAAAACAACCCCATTGAAATCCATGCATCTGGCATAATGCATGTAAATTAGGGGCTGGGCGCATGGATTAGGGCCACTGGTACACAGTATGGGGTAGTTTTACTAAAGGCAAATGGTCTGTTCCCTTTGCAAGGGAACTTTCCCCCAGAGCTTAGTGAATACAGTGAAAATTCACTTTGTAAAGAATTCACAATCACATGCAAGGAAAATAACAGTATGCTTGCACATGATGATTGAAGTCAGCAGAGTTTCACTTCATTTAATAAACTAAGGAAATGTAATCATTATGGGGGTAATTTATCAAAACTGGAGCAGACAGAATTTGGAACAGTTGTTCATTGAAACAGCTTCTAGCTTCAGCTTGTTCAGTTAAAGAGGAACTAAAGTCTCCAATTAGAAAACTGGGAGCAGGCAGGATCATCTTTAGCAATAAAAAAAACCTACCTGCCTGCTTGCAGTCTTCTTTAGAATGAACACCTAGTTGCGCATTCTCAGTTTATATTCTGGCACAGAACCTGTGCCAGAAGAGTGACGTCATCCCATGCTGGTCAATCAAGATGGCCGCAACCTGGCACTCGGAAGAGGCCTGGCAGAAGATGCTAGAGAGGGATCTCAGACTGTTGAAGGAGAGGAAAATATTGTGAATTAACTTTACTTCCACTTTAACCCGCCTAGCGGTATTCCCGAGTCTGGGTGGAATTTCAGTACCTAAAGCGGTAACCCCGAGCCAGACTCGGGATCGCATCGCAGGACACAGGGGAAGTTACTTACCTTGTTCCCTGGATCCTGCGATGTGTCCCCGCTGTGTGAGCGAGCCGTCATCTCGCTCGATTCACACTGCAGAGTGCCGCCGAGCTCCGTTCCCTGCGACGTTGTGGCGCACAGGGGCGGAGTTCTGCGCCAAATTCAAAAAGTAAAAACACAGTACACATACAGTATACGGTAATCTTACAGATTACAGTACTGTATCAAATAATTACACATCCCCTTTGTCCCTAGTGGTCTGTCCAGTGTCCTGCATGCACTTTTATATTATAAAAACTGTTCTTTCTGCCTGGAAACTGGAGATTGTCCATAGCAACCAAAAAGTGTCCCTTTATATCAAAAGTGGTTTTAGACCAGCTAGAAAACAGCGATAATAAATTAGATCCACTTGCATGACTAATGAAAGTGACAATTCTGCAACTGAGCAAATTTCAGTGTTTTTGATTTGATTACATTATTGAATAATTCTTATTATTATTTGTTATAATTATTTATAGTTATTTATTATATTATAATTTATGATTTTGTTTTTTGAACTTTATCATACCCGGGATGTCTACTAGACTCTGGTTTGGACAGATTTAAGTGAGTTATTCCTAAGAATTTCAGGCCTACAATGTAAAACGCCAAATTTCCATGCAAAATAATGGTACCGCTTTCATCACCTAAAATCTGAAATAATCCTACCGCCAGGGAGGTTAGGCTTTGACAATGAAAGCTAGAAAAGGACTGTTTGCCATGCGTATCTGCTCTCATTTTGATAAATTCCCATCTAGGAGTTTCTGGCTTATCCTCAGCACACATGAGGCTCCCTTCACACCTAATGCCGCGTACACACGCTCGGAATTTCCGACAACAAATGTTCGATGGGAGCTTGTTTATCGGAAATTCCGACCGTGTGTAGGCTCCATCGGACATTTGCTGTCGATATTTCCGACAACAAAAATTTGAGAGCTGGTTCTCAAATTTTCTGACAACAAAATCCGTTCTTGTAAATTCCGAGTGTGTGTAGACAATTCTGACGCACAAAATTCCACGCATGCTCGCAATCAAGTACGAGACGGAAGCGCTTGGTCTGGTAAAACTAGCATTCGTAATTCGAGATAGCACATTCGTCACTGTGCAAAGAGCAGTAACGGACTGAAAAGCACGAGACTGAAAAGTGCGAATCGCTTCTCGCCTCTCACCAAACTCACCAAACTTCTACTAACACGAGATTAGAAGAGCCCAAAGGGTGGCGCACTTGGTATTGAACTTCCCTTTTATAGGGCGGTCGTACGTGTTGTACGTCACCGCGTTCTTGCCAACATTTGTGTGACTGTGTGTATGCAAGACAAGTTTGAGCCAACATCCGTCTGAAAAATATCCACGGTTTTGTTGTCGGAATGTCCGATCGCGTGTACACGGCATTAGTGTATCAGAATCACAGGCAGAACTGCAGGATTCTGCCCATAAATCAGATCACACTAAAATTGTGTCAAAATGCATAACGCACATTTGGCTGCCATTCCTTTGTAATGGAACCCCAAAAGCACCAAATCTCAGGTACGGGGGCTACTTTGGCGTGATTTGGGAATGGAGGCAATTCAATTAAATGGTGTTGACCCAAAAACACGGTAAAAAAAAAGCAACTCTCTGGTGTCTCTAGATGTGAATTGGGCTTTACAATCCATACAATCTCCTATAGACCTATCAGCAATGTAGTGCAAGGGCCTGCCTGATTGGATAGTTTAGGTAGGTCCTCATATTACATCATTTTGGTACATCTAAAGGGGATTGTAAAGTCAGATTATAACTTGTATGGTGAGATTCACATAGTATAATCACATGCACTGTGTGCTGTTAAACCAATAGTATTTATTTGTTTAAATGACACCATTTTTCTAAGCTGATTAATTTTTACAAGACAAAACACTATTTCAATTCTGTACAGGAACATTTAAGAGCCGAGGTGTTTATTGCTCCTGGTACTCTAAAGGAAGAGAGTTGGGAAGCCTTCAGCCAAAAGCGATGTCACCAGGGGAAGCTGACTCTGGCTGGAATGCAATGTCAGATTCCACAAACCGTATGTGACATTGGAAATAAGAAACACTTTGTATGTGAAACCCGGGCTGGACATTCACACAAATCATGTGATGTGACTGAGGGAAGAGGCGTGCTTTACCACAACTATCAAATCTCTCAGCAGAACAACTACATTACTTGTGACTGTCTGAAAGGAATGGATGACAAACCAGCTGCTGACAAGGCCTGTTTATGTAATCACACTGGAAGAAATCGCATTCTAGTCTATTCATTGTTTTCAATCAAGCCCCAAAATGCGTTGGGCACCTTTTGTATTGTCCCCCTGACTTTTATTGGAATAAAGTTGTATCTGGACCTCTTTGCTGTGGTGTAGCTCTTCATTTTCCATTTTTTTAAATGAACAGCAACTGTATAAAGCCCACACAAAACATTAAATCTATGCCTGAACAGGTACAATGTAATTCTTTGTTCAGATAACCAGCATTTCACTGATCCTTTGCATTTCTGCCACTCACTAATTTAGTCAAATTGGCCATACACTGAGAAAATTGTAGCTGTTTCCTGAAGAACTGGTTGAAATACACTTACCGTATTTTCCGGCATATAAGACGACTTTTTAACCCATAATAATCTTCTCAAAAGTCGGGGGTCATCTTATACGCCGGTACCTGACATGTAGAATCTCAGTCAGACCGCGGCCGTCCATTTTTCAAAAGCCGCGCCTCCTCCTCGTGCTGTTCTGTGATAGGCGGAACACTCAGCTTCCCAGCAGAGCCTCTGTTCAGTGTTCCGCCTATCACAGATGCCCTCTCGTCCTCGGCCTCGGATGAGAGGGCATCTGTGATAGGTGGAACACTGAACACAGTGTCTGCTGGGAAGCTCAGTGTTCCGCCTATCACAGACCAGCACGAGGAGGAGGCGCGGCTTTTAAAAAATGGACGGCCGCGGTCTGACTGAGATTCTACATGTCAGGGATAAGGTAAGTGATCGTCAAGGCATGGAAGGGACACAGTGAGGTATGCAATGACACAGTACAGTGAGGTATGCAATGGCACAGTACAGTGAGGTATGCAATGGCACAGTACAGTGAGGCATGCAATGGCACAGTACAGTGAGGTATGCAATGGCACAGTACAGTGAGGCATGCAATGGCACAGTACAGTGAGGTATGCAATGGCACAGTACAGTGAGGCATGCAATGGAACAGTACAGTGAGGTATGCAATGGCACAGTACAGTGAGGCATGCAATGGCACAGTACAGTGAGGTATGCAATGGCACAGTACAGTGAGGCATGCAATGGAACAGTACAGTGAGGTATGTAATGGCACAGTACAGTGAGGCATGCAATGGCACAGTACAGTGAGGTATGCAATGGCACAGTACAGTGAGGCATGCAATGGAACAGTACAGTGAGGTATGCAATGGCACAGTACAGTGAGGTATGCAATGGCACAGTACAGTGAGGTATGCAATGGCACAGTACAGTGAGGTATGAAATGGCACAGTACAGTGAGGTATGCAATGGCACAGTACAGTGAGGTATGCAATGGCACAGTACAGTGAGGTATGCAATGGCACAGTACAGTGAGGCATGCAATGGAACAGTACAGTGAGGTATGCAATGGCACAGTACAGTGAGGCATGCAATGGAACAGTACAGTGAGGTATGCAATGGCACAGTACAGTGAGGCATGCAATGGAACAGTACAGTGAGGTATGTAATGGCACAGTACAGTGAGGCATGCAATGGCACAGTACAGTGAGGTATGCAATGGCACAGTACAGTGAGGCATGCAATGGAACAGTACAGTGAGGTATGCAATGGCACAGTACAGTGAGGTATGCAATGGCACAGTACAGTGAGGTATGCAATGGCACAGTACAGTGAGGTATGAAATGGCACAGTACAGTGAGGTATGCAATGGCACAGTACAGTGAGGTATGAAATGGCACAGTACAGTGAGGTATGCAATGGCACAGTACAGTGAGGTATGCAATGGCACAGTACAGTGAGGCATGCAATGGCACAGTACAGTGAGGCATGCAATGGCACAGTACAGTGAGGTATGTAATGGCACAGTACAGTGAGGTATGCAATGGCACAGTACAGTGAGGTATGCAATGGCACAGTACAGTGAGGTATGCAATGGTACAGTACAGTGAGGTATGTAATGGTACAGTACAGTGAGGTATGCAATGGCACAGTACAGTGAGGTATGTAATGGCACAGTACAGTGAGGTATGCAATGGCACAGTACAGTGAGGTATGTAATGGCACAGTACAGTGAGGTATGCAATGGCACAGTACAGTGAGGTATGTAATGGCACAGTACAGTGAGGTATGTAATGGTACAGTACAGTGAGGTATGCAATGGCACAGTACAGTGAGGTATGCAATGGCACAGTGAGGCATGCAATGGCACAGTGAGGTGAGGCATGGCTAGTCGGAAGGGGGGTAGTCTTATACGGCGAGTGTATCCCTAAACCAACATTTTAGCTGGAAAATTAGGGGGTCGTCTTATACGCCCAGTCGCCTTATACGCCGGAAAATACGGTAGTAAGTGTTCCGGTTGCCCCCTATTCTCTTCCCCCATCCTTACATCCTTTGATTGGAAAATCAAACAAACTTGTTGGAAAATTATCAGCCAAGCAGCCAAACCATTCATTCCGATGCAGCCATCATTTGGGCATTCTGACAGCCACTGTAGATTAGTCCACCTATGCTGTATAGCAGGGGTCCCCTATCTTTCTAAACAAAGGGCCAGTTTACTGTCTTACAGGGAGACAGGACTGTGGCCAGTGGGTGTAAAAAGTGCCCCAGAATTGGTGAGAGCAAACAACGCTTCAAGCTTAGGGGTCAGTGAGGGTAAAAAGATTACATAGCACCTGTGGTCAGTTGGATTAAAGTGGTTCTAAATTCTCAAGGTTTTTTTACCTTCATGCATTCTGTGCATCAGCCCCCCAATACTTACCTGAGCACCATCGCATTTCAGCCATGTGCACAAGAGCCTCGGCTCTCTGGGGACAGGTACCCCAACAGCAAGCTCTGGAGGCACCTTTTTTTTTTTTTTTAGACAAGCCTTTAATATAACTTTAAGAATGGTGCCCTATCATTTGTGTCAGTGGGAAGAATAGTGCCTCATTGCTGGTGTCAGTGGCAGGAATAGTGCCCCATCACTGGTATCAGTGGGGGGAATAGTGCCCTGTCATTGGTGTCAGTGGGGGGGATAGTGCCCCGTCATTGGTGTCAGTGGAGTGGAATAGTGCCCCATTATAAGTGTCAGTGGGAGGAATAGGGCCTCATTGTTGGTGTCACTGAGAGTAGTGGAACCCTATTATTGGTGTCAGTGGGAGGAATAGTGCCCCATCATTGAATTCAGTGGGGGGAATAGTGCCCCGTCATTGGTGCCAGTGGGGGGGGAAAGTGCCCCATCATTGATGTCATGTGGGGGGGAATAGTGCTCCATCATTGGTGTCAGTGGGAGGAATAGGGCCTCATTGTTGGTGTCACTGAGAGTAGTGGAACCCCATCATTGGTGTCAATGGGAGGAATAGTGCCCCATCATTGATGTCAGCGGGAGGAATAGTGCCCCATAATTAATGTCAGTGGGGGGAATAGTGCCCCGTCAGTGGGAGGAATAGGGCCTCATTGTTGGTGTCACTGAGGGTAGTGGAACCCCATCATTGGTGTCAGTGGGGGGAATAGTGCCCCATCATTGATGTCAGTGGGGGGGGGGAAGTGCCCCATCATTGGTGTCAGTGGGAGGAATAGGGCCTCATTGTTGGTGTCACTGAGGGTAGTGGAACCCTATTATTGGTGTCAGTGGGAGGAATAGTGCCCCATCATTGGTGTCAGTGGGAGGAATAGGGCCTCATTGTTGGTGTCAGTGGGAGAAATAGTGCCCCATCATTGGTGTCAGTGGGAGGAATAGGGCCTCATTGTTGGTGTGACTGAGGGTAGTGGAACCCTATTATTGGTGTCAGTGGGAGGAATAGTGCCCCATCATTGGTGTCAGTGGGAGGAATTGTGCCCCATCATTGGTGTCAGTGGAAGGTCTGGATACAAGCTAGCAAAGGGCTACATCTGGACTGCAGGCTGCAGCGTGGATGGAAGAATTTAATTTCTGTAAGACACGCAATTAAGGAAAAAATTCAAAAAAAGTAAATATGTGTATTTCACTTTTCTGCATTCTCTATATTCAGAGCTCAATCACAGTTATTTATATGCACTGTTCTAAGGCATTTCATTCATTCATTCATTCATTCATTCATTCATTCACTATAAAATAATTGTGTGTAAAAAAAGAAGAAGAAATAAAAAAGTTCCAGCCCAATCCACACAACTGATTTATCTCTGTATAAGAGAATGTCAGTCTACTAAACCTGATATTCTTATCAGACAAACCAAACTCTTCCTGTACTGTTCCCGCTCTATTGACTTTTTCATGTGTCATACCACAATTATCTAACTACCCATCAGACGGAAGTCTCACAAGATTTTTGCAGCAGTGAGTGCAAATAAAACAAATCAGGCTCGGCTCAAACCCTAAAGCCGACCGACCATACATGGATCAAAAGAACCTGCAGAACCCGCTGAAATTCAATCCATCTAAGGTCACTGAGGTTGTACCCACTACTGACTGATCTATGGGCTGCCCAGGACTACAAGTCAAAAAACAAAGTAATGGTGTGTACCATAAGGTATCCCCAATTCTCAAATATGGGGCACTGTTTACACATGCAGAAGAGTCTTGGAGTCCTCCTAAAATAAATTGTAAACAAATTCTGCTTTTAAAATTCAGAACTCTCATGCTCCATACACACGATCCGAAAATCGTACGAAAAATGCCACTTTCGAAGCGATCGTACGATAATCTGATCGTTAGTACAGAGCTTTTGATAGCCAGCCAATCATGACAGTTTGTCGGATATTATCTGAATGGACAAGCACGAAAAATGTTCTCGTCTGAAAATACAATACCAATACATACCAACTAGGGCTGTTACTGATTAAAATTTTCGTGTTCGATTAATCGATTTTTTTTTAAATCGATTAGTCGACTAATTGTTTTTTTTTTTTAAATCTAATAATCGACTAATTTCTATTAATTATAATGACATAGATCCAACTACTTTTAGCTGATCTCCTTGCAGGCTGATTCCCAGTGCAGCTACCAACCACTGGAAAAATGGATAGCAGGATACAAAAAACACAGAAAGGCAGCACTCAATGGGAATAGCATTAAAACTTTTCTAGTCTTCAAGTAGGTAATAAAATAAGTATTGCACTGGAGATAAAATCGATGTAGCTCCATAAACTGTAAAAATGGTGCGAGTAATACCAAACGGTAGCAAAAGCAGTCATAAAAACATGTAGCTAAGTATGATACTGGTATAAAAATGTGTACAACGATACCACTGCTGAATCCAGATGAGAAGGGGCTAACATCAGTCCATCGGCATGTAGATGTCCCGTGAAGGGAAATATCAAAATTCCCAGTGGATGGCTGTAGAATCCCAGGTTGATAGAAGGAAGTGATAGAGGGAAGTGTAACAGCCCTTGCGTGTGGCAGATAGTAAGGTCCTGTCGGCATGTAGATATGAAGGCACAGCAAAGGAGCCCTTCAGATGGACATGGCAAGCCCCGCCGGTGTCTGTGACGTCACCGGATCTCAGACGGAACTCCCTGAAGACCCGGAAGCCGGGGGAGAGGTGAGTACCGATCAAAAGAATTTTGATCGATCAAAAAAATGAATCGATCAATCGAGGAATTAATAGTTCATTTCCACAGCCCTAATAACAACACATTACATCACTTCTGAATTTTTGATCTGTCCTAGGAGAACTTTTGTAACTGTAGTAACCTATTCAATCTCTACATGCCACTAGCAAGCGAAAAAAGATTTTCGGATCGTGTGTACGGGGCATAAGGTCAGAAGTTTGAGATCCAAAGTCACACATTTATGACTTGGAAATGTTCCTAGCATACATGCATGTACACCGAGAACTGCCATATCAATGTTCATGTCACCATGGTTGTTTATATTAGACATATGGGGGTGGATTTACTAAAACTAGAGAGTGCAAAATCTGGTGCAGCTCTGCATAGAAACCAATCAGCTTCCAGATTTTTTGTCAAAGTTTAATTGAACAAGCTGAAGTTAGAAGCTGATTGGCTACCATGCACAGCTGCACCAGATTTCACACTCACCAGTTTTAGTAAATCAACCCCATGGTATAGCACAAATCGCAGAGGCGGCTCTAGGTTTTGTGAGGCCTTAAGCAAAACTTGGATGCGGGGGCCCCACTCATGCCCATAATGGGTAAAAAAATTCAAGCAAATAAATATGGCTGTAGAAAGATGCATGGATCTAGCACACAGTGATTGAGCAGAGGCAAAATAGGCAGCCGCGAGGCCCCTGTGAGTGCGAGGCCTTAGGCGACTGCCTAATTTGCCTAATTAAAGAGCCGCCTCTGCACAAATGACAGGGAAAAAAATGTTAAATAAAGTATTGCACACAGTTATCCTGCAGCCTCTATATTCCTCTGGTCATTTGTATAACAAACACTCTCTTTATAATATCCAGGCGAGTGTAAGACATACAAAAAAAGTGTTGCAATTAAAGGGTTAAAAGGGACCATGGTAGAAGGTCTTCTCTTCTTGGATCTCCTACCAACTGCCTGACAACCTCTCTGACCCTAATATGGCTAAGTGTGAATCCAACCACTGTGATAAGCCCCTGACTTAAGTGCACCTAGGACAAGTGCCAAGAAAGGAAGATACTGAAATTTATGGCTTGTGTAATCAATGTCTCTGCATGATAAATGTTCTCTCCTGCCACATTAAACTATACTCCTATTTAGATAGAGTGATTCCAGACAAAGAGCTTGATTTAGACCTCCTTCACACTGAACGCGCACAATTCAGCTGAACCCGCACAATTTTAGTACGAGTTCAGGGTCGATTTGAAAGACATCTGTGCGGGTTCATGCACATATATCTATTGATATCGCCCCGAAGGTGCCAAAATTAGTGCCGGAACTACTTTTGGAAATCGGTGCGGCGCTGCAAAGTCAGCTTTGCACCAATTGGGACCATGCTATTGCCGGAAATAGGTTGCAGTTTAGCATGCAATTTGACATGTCAAATCGCATATCAAATTGCACCAATGTGAATGGGAGCTAAGGGCTCTCTCAGACAAGCAGTAATGCTTACTTTACTCTGAAAAGTCAACACGTGGGAACACTTTTCAGTGGGTGGTATAGCAATGGCTGGCAGGCCTTCAGAAGGCCTACTTCTGACTTTTTATTTTTCTCAACTTTTGTTTTCAATTGACAAATGGCAATTTTACATTGCAGGACCAGACGTCAACTGCTTGCCAACCATTTGGCTTGTGGTTGCGGTATGACCCTATTGATCTCAGTTAGCAAGATCGACAGGTGATGCCACCTGTTAAGCTCTGCAGCCCAAGTTAAAAATGCTCTGTCGGGTTGTAATGTTAGAGTTCTAGTGGGTTGCTGGGGGGGGGGGGGGCGTAAAATCGCAGTTCAGCTGCCTTTTTTTTATTGCCACCTGGCCGCCAGTGTGAAAAAGCCCTACATGCCTTAAAGAAGAACGAACAATAGATAGCACCACAGGTCAACATTATTGGACATCTTAGTGAGGCCACATATAAAATAGTGATTTAAACCTGAATTGGAGGTATGGGTATGTACCAAATGGTTGGGATGCTATGTGTAAATTTAGGGGTATGTCTGAGCCATAGTTGGGCTCAGATCAGTTGATTGTTCTAAAATTGCTTCTGCTCTGGGTGTGATACTGCCTGGCAGTAGTGTTCCCTGTTCGCCTGTAGGTGGCACTGCCACCACCGGCCCAGGTAGAACTACAGGGGTATCACAACACCTTGGGTGTCCTTTCTCGGCAGCCGTGCAGTGGGCGTGGTTAACCCACTGTGCATGCTTGGAGAGGGTACATAAGGAGCAGACACCATTAATTGGGTTCCGTCCTCTGTGCGTGCCTCGTGGCCCCCATGGCACGGGGTGCGTGTGTGTTCTAGCCGGGCACCTTCAGCCCGAGGCTACATTGCTATCTGGTAGGCCCAGCTCTGCTGGCTGGGGCCAATACCTTTGGAAGGGATCCCAGGCTACCCACCTGCGGGAAGCCCACTCTTAGGAAAGGAGGCCAGGGAAGGATCTGCCCCAGAGGAGACTGGTGACGGTACTGCTGTCTCGGGAGGAGGCCTGGAGACTCACCTAAGGAGGGATCCATTGCTTTAAGCCCTGAAATACGCCGATCTGGCCTAAAGGTTCTCTCTATTGCTTGGCTGGGAGGTTCGAGACTTTGATAATCCTGTGGCAGAGGATTCCTGATCGCATCCTTAAGTTCTCAGATAAAGTTGATCCGTGCATCATCCCGGTTGCTAGGACCAGTGAAAGGGACTATCCGAGTAAGCAATTCCCACTCAGGCTTGAGTGGCGACGTTGTGCCTTTAGTGCTGCGTACCTGAACCTTCCCCTGTTCTTCTCTCGTTTCCTACTTTCCTCTCAAGTTCTCTCAGCAAAGTAAATAAAGCCTTATTGTTGGGTTTTACATTTGTGTGGACATTGGCCTTTCTGGAGACTTTCTATACCCTGACAACGGAAGCCTTGGAGGTAGTTTGCATGACCCAAAACAAAACCAGCCGGTCCCTTAAATGGGGGTAAGTGCTACAGGTATTTTTGCAGTAGTCCACGCTACTACAGTGATCCTCATGGTTTTCTGCCTTCTGTGCTGAGCAGCTGCCCTGCTGCATAGTAACCATAGGCAACGCTGTATCCTGGCCTAGGCCAACAAGGCCCAGGCCTAGGGCAGCACTTTGCAGGGGGGCAGCACGGAAAGAGTCCCCACCGGCTTGTGCTACAATGTTAGTGTAACGCAAGCTGCTTCTAATTTTGACTGTACCTTCCTCACTGTGCTATATGTTTTCTGCTGCACCATTGGCATGTTTATATCTTCTTAGTCCTCTCCATAAAATTATCAGAAATGTGTGCTTAAAGTAGAACTAGAGGCAACACTTTTTTTTCCATTTTGGATAGACTAAGGGAGGGTTATAGCCCCTGTCAGTTTATTTTTTACCATCCCTGTCCCATTGTAGAGATTTCCCTTCACTTCCTGCCCCATAGCCAAACAGGAAGTGAGAGGAAATATATGCAAATTTAGGGAATCCAATGCCCCCCCAGAAAGGGGTGTGGCCTTGACAGGAATGGGTGGGTCATATTTAAATTAGGGGGTGCACGAGTTTAGTCAGGCCTAGGCAGCACAAAACCTAAATACACTACTGACCATAGGGGGTCGCTTTCTCTGCATTGGAGCAATTTAGAGAACAATTTTAATTTTCTCATTAAATGCAAAGCCTTCTCTGATTGAAAAAGGTGGAGAAGTGAGCCGATGTCACACTGTGGTACCCTGTTGTGATGAGGTTCTCTACCAGGGGCCCCATGATCTTGATGAGCCTATGTTTTCAGCTGCTACTTGTGAGTTGACAATTGTCTTTTACCACAATAAATATGTAATTAACCACATTCAGAGGTTGCCCTCCTGTTCTTCTTATCTGCTTACTCTGAGATAACCTCAGGCGCTCCCTCAAGTGTTTGAGGCCAGCAGAGAGTTACCCTGGATGTTCCAATTGAACTTTATGAACTCTGTGCTGATATCATCACTTTACCATTGTACACATCACTTATTGCATATACCTCTCCTCCTTTTAGTACATTAGCACAAAACAACTACATTAGAACATGTACATAAGTACAAACATTCTTACAGCTCAGCATACTGTCATTATAAAGTTTGAGGCTAAAGTATGGGCAAAAACTATTTTTAAACATGGGCACAATAAAAAAAATAAGTTACCTCCACTAATGAAGTGTGCCCCATCTCTGGCTACTGCAGGGTATGTTATTACTTTTTTCAATCTGCAGTCTCCTGAAGGCACAGAATGTCCAGTGCTGAGACTTGTAGTTATGGCTGTAGTACACTCCTTCATTCATGGAAAGACTGACACTCTGTGAATAGAGGAGTTTCGGGTGACCCTTGAGAAAGTCACATGTTAGTGACGCAACGCATTGGAAGGAGCTGTGTGACATCATTTCTGGTTACGGCCGGAACCGGAAGTTTCCGATTGCAGAGTGTTCACCCTGTGTGTGACCCCACGGTCCTGGCTGCTATTCACAAAGCGGTTATTTTAACTGTAACTCTACCTTTGTTTTTAATAAATACTACTTGCAATACTACACCATGAGGAGTTATTCTTCTTATTACATGTGCGATGATATGTGATGATATATACCCTACGGAGATCATTTCAGAAGTTGATGCACATTACCTTTGGATTGAAGGTAGGTGTGCGGCCATTGCACATGGTGGTGGAGTGTCTTTCACTTCTTGGATTGAGCACTGGACTTTGATTGCTCACACTAGGATTCTGTTACAAGCACTACTTAATTATTCCACAAAAGAACTGTTATGCTGTTATTTATTGTGGACTTTTGAAAAACCAATTTATTGTGGATATTTATTTGACACTCATTATATGTTTGCATTATCTCATTTTTTTGGTCGAAATTTATGTTATACTTTATTATATTTTACTGTTTTATATTTTATACTTATTTTATATATTTTATACTTTATTATATTTTACTGTTTATATAGGGATCATTGCTAGATTTAGCGCTGTTCCATTTATATATTAATTAGGAGTTGCGGGTAAATGCCTATTCCAATCAGTGAATGCTTTGCACTCAGTGAAAATAGTTGAGGCTTTTTATGAATGGAGGAGGCGTCAAGCAAACAAGCTCCTTTGGTATCTGTACCGTAGCTGGAACTACAAGTCTTAAAACAAACACTGCAGCAGCCAGATATGGGGCACACTTCATTAGAGTATAATATAGAATAAGGCTGCACCAGTGGTGGCTGGTGCTCAAAATTTTTGGGCGGTGCAAACAAACTGAAAAAAAAGAAAAACATCAATTGCAGCCACTGTGACCGTAAAACGCAGCTACTGTGCCCATCAATTGCCACCACTGTGCCATCAAGCGCAGCCACTATGCCCATCAAACGCTGCCACTGTGCCATCAAATGCAGCCACTGTGCCCATCAAACGCAGCCACTGTGCCGATAAATTGCCGCAACTGTGCCATCAAACGCAGCTACTGTACCCATCAATTGCTGACACTGTGCTCATCAATTGCCACTACTGTGCCCATCAATTGCTGCCAGTGTGCTCATCAATTGCCGCTACTGTGCCCATCAATTGCTGACAGTGTGCCCATCAATTGCTGACACTGTGCCCATCAATTGCTGCCAGTGTGCCCATCAATTGCCGCTACTGTGCCCATAAACTGCTGCCCGTGTGTCCATCAACTGCCCCTATTGGGCCCATCAACTGCTGCCAGTGTGTCCATCAACTGCCACTACTGGGCCCATCAACTGCTGCCAGTGTGCCCATCAATTGCCGCTACTGTGCCCACCAATTGCTGCCAGTGTGCCCATCAATTGCCGCTACTGTGCCCATCAAATGCTGCCACTGTGCATCCCCCGCCCGCCCAGCACTTACCTTGTCTCAGTGGGGCAGCAGGTCGCAGCAATGTCCTCCACGCTCCTTGATGTTCTCCTGTCCTCTCTTCCCATCCTCTGCTATGATTGGACGCCTGATAGGTACAGCCAATCAGGTGACAGGTAACAGACCTGAGCACCTGAATGGCTGAGAGGCAGTTCAGTGTTAGGAAAGTGAATATTCATTTGCTTTCCTAACACAACGCTGAGTGAACAGCGAGCGCCCAGCGTGGCGCCCGCTGTTCACCTTTTTGGACGGCTATAATCAAGTGCTTCCAGAAAATACCCTGCCGCTGTAATTCAGGTGCCTGGCGCCAGAAAAGGAGTCGGGCACATGAATAGGGGGAGGCAGCGGCGACCATAGATAGATTCATGGTGAGAGAGAGGTGGCAGGAGAGAGGGTGTGGCGCCCGTGCGCCCTTTATGGATGCCAGTGCAGTGGTGCGACAGGTTTAAAACAGGCAGTGAGGAGGCTACATATAGCAGATCACTTTTGAGTGGGGTTGCAAAATCTGGTGTAGCTGTGGATGGTAGCCAATCGGCTTCTAACTTCAGCTTGTTCAATTAATCTTTAACAACAACAAAAACTGGAAGCAGATTTTGCACCCTTCAGTTTTAGTAAATCCAATCAGGCAGGACCTTGCACTACATAGTGGTAGATGGTGGATCTAAAGGAGATTGTACAATCAGATTGTATTGTGTATATGGTGAGCTTTAGACTGACAGTCTGTGAAATTTCTGCTCAGGAGCTGCAGAAGTTGGCAATTAAAAATTAATAAAACCAACAACCAAGTACACACATGATGAAATGCAAGTATACCGGTGATTGGAATTCAGCCTGAAGTTCTCCTCTAAGGTCGGGAACATTCAGCTGAGTAATAAAATCCTTCCTTCATAGATAAGAATGAGAAACTTAAACAGATTTCCAGGCAGGCCTGCTAGAACGCCCTTGGGAATCTCTTACAATGGAGTTGCTGAGTATTCTTCAAAAACTCTGACAGTATTTTGAATAGATAAGCTAATTCCGGGGCGATTAGAAGAACATTCAATAACCTGGTAATCTTGCAGAGCAGGAATAAGCACAAGTCAGCTTTTTAAGCCAGAGATAATTTATCTTCCAAGGAGAGCCCTGTCTATGTGCTGCTATACAATCCGACGTACATGCCTCTGAATTATTACATTGCATTTCCAAGTCCCTGAATGCCACAAGTATTCCTAACAAATCAAGGATGGCCAATATAATCTATTACTCCAGAAGAGGAAATGGAATTCTGTCTGCCGGACTACCGTATTGAAATGCTTGCAGCTTTAATAGACCATTTATAGGTGTGTGTGTGTATATATATATATATATATAGCTCGTCGCTATAAAGCACATATTTAACCCCTTCCATACAGGGCTTTTTATACCACTTCCATACCGGGCCTATTCTGGAACTTCTCTCCTACATGTACAAATCATCATTCTTTTGCTAGAAAATTACTCAGAACTCCCAAACATTATATATGTTTTTAGCAGACACCCTAGGGAATAAAATGACGGTCGTTGCAACTTTTTATCTTGCACGGTATTTGAGCAATAATTTTTCAAATGCCTTTTTTTTGGAAAAAAAATGGTTTCATGAATTGAAAAATAACAAAACAGTAAAATTAGCCCAATTTTTTTGTAAAATATGAAAGCTTATGTTACGCCGAGTAAAAAAATTCCTAACATGTCATGCTACAAAATTGCGCACACTCATGGAATGGCGCCAAACTTTGGTACTTAAAAATCTCCATAGGTGACGCTTTGAATTTTTTTACAGCTTACCAGGTTAGAGTTACAGAGGAGGTCTAGTGCTAGAATTGTTGCACACGCTCTAACGCACGCGGCGATACCTCACATGTGTGGTTTGAACGGTGTTTACATATGCGGGCGGGACTTGCGTGTGTGTTCGCTTCTAAGCGCGAGCTATTGGGGACGGGCGTTTTAAAAAAAATAATATATATATACATATATTTTTTTTACTTATTTTTTTTTTTTTTACTTTTTTTTTTACACTTTTTATTTTTTTGATCACTTTTATTCCTATTACAAGGAATGTAAACATCCCTTGTAATAGGAATGTGTGTGACAGGTCCTCTTTATTGAGAGATGCGGGGTCAATAAGACCCCACATCTCTCCTCCAGGCTGAAAAGCATGAGATCGTGAAAAAAAAAATCACTGATCTCATACTTACTAGCCGCAATGGTGGCTTTGTTTACATCTGAGGACCCGGGCGTGACGTCATCACATCGGGCCTCCGATGGTCATAGAGATGACTGGTGACCATCTGGTCACCAGTCATCTCTATGCTCGTCACGTGACCCACCACCGGTGCCGGACGATTCTCTCCAAGTCCCCGATGGCACGGGAGAGCCCGGAGAAGCACCGGATGGCGGCGGGAGGGGGGGGGATGTCCCCTCCCGCCGCCTATAAGAACGATCAAGCGGCGGAACCGCCACTATGATCATTCTTATGGTGCACAGAATCACCGTCTGAAAACAAGGATATCTGAATGATGCCTCTAGCTGCAGGCATCATTCAGATATCCCCCCTCAAATCCAGGACGTCATATGACGTCCACTCGGAAGGGAGAGAGGGTTCCTGCCGGCGTCATTTTACAATGACCCAGTATGGAAGTGGTTAAAGTGGTAATAAACCCTGCCTAGATTAAGGCTTACCTGTAGGTGCAAGAAATATCTCCACGTGTTTCCTGTGTTTAGAACTGTCCCTGCACAAAATGACACTTCTAAAGGAAAAAAAAGCCATTTAAAACTGCTTGCGGCTTTATTGTAATGTCTGGTCCCGGTAATATGGATGAAAATCTTTAAGAAAAATGGCATAGCTACCCCATGACCCCCCCCCCCCTACCCCAGCCCATTACCAGCCCCTTTGGGTCTTGTATGGATATTAAGGGGAACCCCGCACATAAAATAAAAAAGGCCCTATATACTCTGAACAGCCGTATACAGGCGGTGCATACAAGACAGGGACTGTAGGTTTGTTCTTATGTAGAATCTGTTTGTAATTTTGAACAGGTACATTGTTTAAGTGTAGCTCCAGCCCAAAAATCTATTTTTAAACTTTTTGGAAAACATAGGTAAGGGTTATCACCCCTGTAACATTTGTTTTGCTGTCTGTGCCCCTGTTCAGAACATTTCACCTCACTTTCCGTCCCAATGACAACTGTTTTTGAAATGTGGTGTTTTTCTTGAAACAAGGATTGCTGATAAAGCATCAGTACAGAGGAGACACCTTTCTCCCATATTAATTCTTACAGGAGAGAATTTTCCTTCCAAGGGGTAGATTTCCTCTCACTTCCTGTTGTCTTCTTGCGTTTGCAAGTAGGGGTCGTTTGTAAGTTGGATGTTTGAAAGTAGGGACCTGCCGTATATACTCTGCAGAAATAGGCCCCTTAGTTGTTGGTGTTGGCACAACACTGTAAGCACTCACAGTTACTCTTGGTTGGTGCTGGAACGCCCTGCTGTCAACTATTATATCAGGAATTTTAATTACATATAATTGTTGAACAGTGGTAGTAAAAATTGGGCCTTTGATGGTGGTGCTGGTGCCACAACACTGTAAGCCCTGACAGTTACTCTTGGTGGGTGCAGCAATGGGCCCTGCTGTGAATTATTAGATCAAGAATTGTAATTGCATGCCCCTGTTGAACAGGGGCTGAAAAATTGGGCCTTTCGTGGTGGTGGTGGTGGTGGTGGTGGTGGTGTTGCCACAACACTGTAAGCCCTCAGAGTTACTCTTGGTGGGTGCAGGAATGGGCCCTGCTGTGAATTATTAGATCAAGAATTGTAATTACATGCCCCTTTTGAACAGGGGCTGAAAAATTGGGCCTTTCGTGGTGGTGGTGGTGGTGGCGTTGCCACAACACTGTAAGCCCTCAGAGTTACTCTTGGTGGGTGCAGGAATGGGCCCTGCTGTGAATTATTAGATCAAGAATTGTAATTACATGCCCCTTTTGAACAGGGGCTGAAAAATTGGGCCTTTCGTGGTGGTGGTGGTGGTGGCGTTGCCACAACACTGTAAGCCCTCAGAGTTACTCTTGGTGGGTGCAGCAATGGGCCCTGCTGTGAATTATTAGATCAAGAATTGTAATTACATGCCCCTGTTGAACAGGGGCTGAAAAATTGGGCCTTTCGTGGTGGTGGTGGTGGTGGTGGTGTTGCCACAACACTGTAAGCCCTCAGAGTTACTCTTGGTGGGTGCAGGAATGGGCCCTGCTGTGAATTATTAGATCAAGAATTGTAATTACATGCCCCTTTTGAACAGGGGCTGAAAAATTGGGCCTTTCGTGGTGGTGGTGGTGGTGGCGTTGCCACAACACTGTAAGCCCTCAGAGTTACTCTTGGTGGGTGCAGGAATGGGCCCTGCTGTGAATTATTAGATCAAGAATAGTAATTACATGCCCCTTTTGAACAGGGGCTGAAAAATTGGGCCTTTCGTGGTGGTGGTGGTGGTGGCGTTGCCACAACACTGTAAGCCCTCAGAGTTACTCTTGGTGGGTGCAGCAATGGGCCCTGCTGTGAATTATTAGATCAAGAATTGTAATTACATGCCCCTGTTGAACAGGGGCTGAAAAATTGGGCCTTAGGCACTGGTGGCTCAACACTACAACCCCTCACAGATACTGTACTTGGAGCACAGCAATGAGCCCTGTTGCAAAGTATTGCTTCAAAAATTGTAATGACACGCCCCTGTTAAACAGGGGCTTGAAAAATTGGGCCTTAGGCACTGGTGCCACAACACTCCAACCCCTCACAGATACTGTACTTGGAGCACAGCAATGAGCCCTATGGCAAATTATTGCTAAAAAAATTGTAATTACACGCCCCTGTAAAACAGGGGCTGAAAAATTGGGCCTTAGCCACTGGTGGCGGCACCCATAAACAAAAATGATCTTCCAAGCTATCATCATCAATCGTATCATTGAGGACTCGGAGGAGGAGGATAGCCAGTCAACATAACAGCACAGGCACTCAGCATCAGCATCAGTCTTGAAGGGATGTGACATGTTAAAATCAATTAGTCTGTTATATCAGCATCAGGTGTGTGGTAGCTGGTGGTGATCCAAGACTGGTTCATCTTGATGAAAGTCAGTCGATCAACCGAGTCGGTGGACAGGCGCACCCTGTGATCCGTGACAAATCCTCCAGCAGCACTGAATGTGCGTTCCGAAAGAACGCTGGATGCAGGACAGGCCAGTAGCTCAATTGCATACTGTGCAAGCTCTGGCCAGTGATCCATCCTCAAGACCCAGTAAGCCAGAGGATTTTCGGTGGGGAAGGTGTCCAAGTCTGACCTTGCCCCTAGATATTCCTGCACCATGTTTATCAGACGCTGGCGATGGTTGCTGGAACCGATCATACTTTGGGGCTGCGGACTAAAGAATTGTCTGAACGCATCGGTCAGACGGCCACCTTCCCCACCGCTCCTTCTTTGACTGGCCGAAGCCTCAGCAACTCGTTGTCCAGGACCAGGAGTTTGTAACCTCCCAGTCTCTGGGAACGCGTTGCACAGACCTTTCTGCAAGGCCTCCCGGAGTTGTCTCATCCTCTGCTCCCTCTGCGACGGTAACATAAGGTCCGCAACCTTACCCTTGTACCGTGGATCAAGGAGAGTGGCCAGCAAGTAATGGTCCCTCTCCTTGATCCGAAGAATACGAGGATCCTTCCGCAGACTTTGCAGGATCAGGGAGGCCATGCAGCGTAGGTTTGCTGAGGCATTCGCTCCGGAGTCCTCTGGGTCACTAAGGACGACATGATCCGCAGCCACCTCCTCCCAGCCACGTACAAGTCCACTGGTTTCTTGGGACTGTAAATCATCCCTAAAAGACTGCTGCTGATGATGCTGAGTGCCAGCCTCCACCTCCATGCTGACACAATCCTCCTCCTCCTCCTCCTCCTCCTCCTCGTCCTCTTCCTGTGCGATGGGTGGGACAGAAGGAACACTGTCTGGGTAAAGGGGGCCTTGAGAGGCAAGGAAGTCCTCCTCTTCCTGCCTCTGTTCTGCCTCAAGTGCCCTGTCCATTATTCCACGCAGCGTGTGCTCCAACAGGTGGACAAGAGGTACAGTGTCACTGATGCATGCACTGTCACTGCTCACCATCCTCGTGGCCTCCTCAAATGGTGCCAGGACAGTGCATGCATCCCTGATCATGCCCCACTGGCGTGGAGAAAAAAAACCAAGCTCCCCTGACCCTGTCCTGGTGCCGTAGTCGCACAGGTACTCATTGATGGCCCTCTGCTGCGTGTGCAGCCGCTGCAGCATGGCCAACGTTGAGTTCCACCTGGTGGGCATGTCACATATAAGGCGGTTCTTGGGCAGGTTCAACTCCTTTTGCAGCTCAGCCAGGCGAGCACTGGCATTATAAGATCTGCGGAAATGCACACAGACTTTCCTGGCCTGCCTCAGGACATCCTGTAAGCCCGGGTACCTGCCCAAGAACCGCT
The DNA here is from genome assembly GCA_029206835.1 of Rana muscosa. Classification (NCBI taxonomy): domain Eukaryota; kingdom Metazoa; phylum Chordata; class Amphibia; order Anura; family Ranidae; genus Rana; species Rana muscosa. The sequence goes on along the minus strand of CM055125.1, from coordinate 272,147,645 downwards.
GCACCACCAGGTTAAGGACGTGAGCCACACAGGGCACATGGGTCAGTTGTCCCTGTCGGAGGGCGGAGAGGAGGTTGGTGCCATTGTCGCAAACCACCATTCCTGGCTTAAGCTGGCGTGGCGTCAACCACCTCTCGGCCTGGCCCTGCAGAGCAGACAGGACCTCTGCCCCAGTGTGGCTTCTGTCCCCCAAACACACCAGCGCAAGCACGGCATGGCATCTTTTTGCCTGCGTACTTGCGTAGCCCCTTGAACGGCTACGGAGCACCGCTGGTTCATAGGACAAACCACAGGAAGAGGCCATGGAGGAAGAAGAAGAGGAGGGGGTGGAGGAGAGAGGTGTGTCACAACCAGTAGTAGCATTTTGGAGGCGTGGCGGTGGAACAACCTCCAACACTACTGCACCTTGTCCTGCATCCTTCCCAGCTGCCAAAAGAGTGACCCAATGGGCCGTGAAAGAAAGGTAACGTCCCTGTCCATGCCTGCTGGACCATGAGTCAGCGGTAATATGCACCTTACCGCTGACCGCCCTGTCCAGCGAGGCCAAGACATTGCCTTCCACATGCCGGTAGAGAGCCGGAATAGCCTTCCGTGAGAAAAAGTGGCGTTTGGGAACCTGCCACTGAGGAACCGCACATTGCACAAACTCACGGAAGGGGGCCGAGTCTACCAACTGAAAAGGCAGCAGTTGAAGCGCTAGCAATTTAGCCAAGCTAGCATTCAACCGCTGGGCATGTGGATGGCTGGGAGTGAACTTCTTTTGACGGTCCAGCAGCTGGGGCAGGGAAATTTGCCTGCTAGAATCGGACGTCGGTGTACTGCTAGCAGAGTGGCCGCAAGTACTTGGCTGTGACACACCTAATTCTACACCTTCATTCCTCTCAGTGCATGTTTCAGAGAGGACTGAAGTTATAGTGGGGTTGGAGATCCCAGCTGATGCGGTGCAAGGAGAGGTCCGCTTTGTTCTTTGGTGTGGGTCTTTGAGGTAGGCTTGCCAACGAGCTGCATGGCAGGTCAACATATGTCTGGTCAGGCATGTGGTACCCAAGCGGCTGATGTTTTGGCCACGCGATATACGCTTGAGACATATGTTGCAAACAGCAGCTGTGCGATCTGATGCACTAGCCTCAAAAAAGGCTCACACCAAAGAACTTTTTGAATGACGGGCAGAGGCAGCGCCCTGCACAGGCGGAGCTCTGCGGTGTGATTCTGTCGGTGTACTGCCCTTACGCTGGCCACCAAAGGGCATCCTGCCTCGTTGGAGATGTGCCTCCTCCTCATCCTCCTCCTCCTCCTCCCTCCTATTAGGCACCCACGTGGAGTCAGTGACCTCATCATCCCCTCCCTCCTCATCACTGGAGCCAATCTGGCAGTATGCTGCAGCTGCTGGAACATGACTACCAGATTGGTGTCCTTCTTGAGCATCCCCTCTGTCTGCTCTCACGCTACTGCCTTCCTGTAGCTGGGTTTCATCATCAGACCCTTCGAAACGCTGGGCATCCTCCTGGAGCATGTACCCAACACTGTGCTCAAACAGTTCGGGGGACTCCTCAGGAGGAGGACATGGTGGGTCTAGGGAAGGAGTGACTGATGATGAGTCTGACATTGATACCAGGGAAGAGGACGCTTTGGCAGCTGCTTTGCCAGTACCCTGAGCCTGGGTGAGAGAGGATGAGGAGGAGGAGGGCTTGGTCATCCACTCTACCAAGTCTTCGGCATGATGTGGCTCAACATGTCCAGCTGCCGAAAAGAAGGACAAGCGTGTCCCATGGCCATGTGCTGATGACAATGCACCGCGTCCACGACCAGCACTGTTGCCCCCAGACACAGAGCCTGCTTGCCCTCTTTTATTGCCTCCTGACTGTCTGCCTCTCCTTGTTTGCCTTCCAGACATTCTAATAGATGGCCTGCAGGGAGATGGGAAAAAAGCAATAAGGGCTACCTTCAGGTGTCCTTCTCTGTCCCTTTACTTAAGGATTTCTAAATATGGTTGAGGATGATTGCTTTTGCACAGAATAGCACAACGACAATTTCCCTGACTGTCCAAAAAACAAGGATTTCAAAGATGGTTGATGAGGAATGCTTTAGCACACTATAGCACAAGGAGAATTTCCCTCACTGTCCTTCCCTGTCCCTAGAAACAAGGATTATCACAGTGAAAGAAACTGACACTCTTCCTACCTATAGTTTTCTGTCCCTAGAAAAAATGTTTTTTTAAAGCACACTATAGCACAAGGAGAATTTCCCTCACTGTCCTTCCCTGTCCCTAGAAACAAGGATTATCACAGTGAAAGAAACTGACACTCTTCCTACCTATAGTTTTCTGTCCCTAGAAAAAATGTTTTTTTAAAGCACACTATAGCACAAGGAGAATTTCCCTCACTGTCCTTCCCTGTCCCTAGAAACAAGGATTATCACAGTGAAAGAAACTGACACTCTCCCTACCTATAGTTTTCTGTCCCTAGAAAAAATGTTTTTTTAAAGCACACTATAGCACAAGGAGAATTTCCCTCACTGTCCTTCCCTGTCCCTAGAAACAAGGATTATCACAGTGAAAGAAACTGACACTCTTCCTACCTATAGTTTTCTGTCCCTAGAAAAAATGTTTTTTTAAAGCACACTATAGCACAAGGAGAATTTCCCTCACTGTCCTTCCCTGTCCCTAGAAACAAGGATTATCACAGTGAAAGAAACTGACACTCTTCCTACCTATAGTTTTCTGTCCCTAGAAAAAATGTTTTTTTAAAGCACACTATAGCACAAGGAGAATTTCCCTCACTGCCCTTCCCTGTCCCTAGAAACAAGGATTATCACAGTGAAAGAAACTGACACTCTTCCTACCTATAGTTTTCTGTCCCTAGAAAAAATGTTTTTTTAAAGCACACTATAGCACAAGGAGAATTTCCCTCACTGTCCTTCCCTGTCCCTAGAAACAAGGATTATCACAGTGAAAGAAACTGACACTCTTCCTACCTATAGTTTTCTGTCCCTAGAAAAAATGTTTTTTTAAAGCACACTATAGCACAAGGAGAATTTCCCTCACTGTCCTTCCCTGTCCCTAGAAACAAGGATTATCACAGTGAAAGAAACTGACACTCTTCCTACCTATAGTTTTCTGTCCCTAGAAAAAATGTTTTTTTTAAAGCACACTATAGCACAAGGAGAATTTCCCTCACTGTCCTTCCCTGTCCCTAGAAACAAGGATTATCACAGTGAAAGAAACTGACACTCTCCCTACCTATAGTTTTCTGTCCCTAGAAAAAATGTTTTTTTAAAGCACACTATAGCACAAGGAGAATTTCCCTCACTGTCCTTCCCTGTCCCTAGAAACAAGGATTATCACAGTGAAAGAAACTGACACTCTTCCTACCTATAGTTTTCTGTCCCTAGAAAAAATGTTTTTTTAAAGCACACTATAGCACAAGGAGAATTTCCCTCACTGTCCTTCCCTGTCCCTAGAAACAAGGATTATCACAGTGAAAGAAACTGACACTCTTCCTACCTATAGTTTTCTGTCCCTAGAAAAAATGTTTTTTTAAAGCACACTATAGCACAAGGAGAATTTCCCTCACTGTCCTTCCCTGTCCCTAGAAACAAGGATTATCACAGTGAAAGAAACTGACACTCTTCCTACCTATAGTTTTCTGTCCCTAGAAAAAATGTTTTTTTAAAGCACACTATAGCACAAGGAGAATTTCCCTCACTGTCCTTCCCTGTCCCTAGAAACAAGGATTATCACAGTGAAAGAAACTGACACTCTTCCTACCTATAGTTTTCTGTCCCTAGAAAAAATGTTTTTTTAAAGCACACTATAGCACAAGGAGAATTTCCCTCACTGTCCTTCCCTGTCCCTAGAAACAAGGATTATCACAGTGAAAGAAACTGACACTCTTCCTACCTATAGTTTTCTGTCCCTAGAAAAAATGTTTTTTTAAAGCACACTATAGCACAAGGAGAATTTCCCTCACTGTCCTTCCCTGTCCCTAGAAACAAGGATTATCACAGTGAAAGAAACTGACACTCTTCCTACCTATAGTTTTCTGTCCCTAGAAAAAATGTTTTTTTAAAGCACACTATAGCACAAGGAGAATTTCCCTCACTGTCCTTCCCTGTCCCTAGAAACAAGGATTATCACAGTGAAAGAAACTGACACTCTTCCTACCTATAGTTTTCTGTCCCTAGAAAAAATGTTTTTTTAAAGCACACTATAGCACAAGGAGAATTTCCCTCACTGTCCTTCCCTGTCCCTAGAAACAAGGATTCGCACAGTAAAACACACTGACACTCTCCCTACCTATAGTTTTCTGTCCCTAGAAAAAATGTTTTTTAAAAGCACACTATAGCACAAGGAGAATTTCCCTCACTGTCCTTCCCTGTCCCTAGAAACAAGGATTCGCACAGTAAAACACACTGACACTCTCCCTACCTATAGTTTTCTGTCCCTAGAAAAAATGTTTTTTTAAAGCACACTATAGCACAAGGAGAATTTCCCTCACTGTCCTTCCCTGTCCCTAGAAACAAGGATTCGCACAGTAAAACACACTGACACTCTCCCTACCTATAGTTTTCTGTCCCTAGAAAAAATGTTTTTTTAAAGCACACTATAGCACAAGGAGAATTTCCCTCACTGTCCTTCCCTGTCCCTAGAAACAAGGATTATCACAGTGAAAGAAACTGACACTCTTCCTACCTATAGTTTTCTGTCCCTAGAAAAAATGTTTTTTTAAAGCACACTATAGCACAAGGAGAATTTCCCTCACTGTCCTTCCCTGTCCCTAGAAACAAGGATTCGCACAGTAAAACACACTGACACTCTCCCTACCTATAGTTTTCTGTCCCTAGAAAAAATGTTTTTTTAAAGCACACTATAGCACAAGGAGAATTTCCCTCACTGTCCTTCCCTGTCCCTAGAAACAAGGATTCGCACAGTAAAACACACTGACACTCTCCCTACCTATAGTTTTCTGTCCCTAGAAAAAATGTTTTTTTAAAGCACACTATAGCACAAGGAGAATTTCCCTCACTGTCCTTCCCTGTCCCTAGAAACAAGGATTCGCACAGTAAAACACACTGACACTCTCCCTACCTATAGTTTTCTGTCCCTAGAAAAAATGTTTTTTTAAAGCACACTATAGCACAAGGAGAATTTCCCTCACTGTCCTTCCCTGTCCCTAGAAACAAGGATTCGCACAGTAAAACACACTGACACTCTCCCTACCTATAGTTTTCTGTCCCTAGAAAAAATGTTTTTTTAAAGCACACTATAGCACAAGGAGAATTTCCCTCACTGTCCTTCCCTGTCCCTAGAAACAAGGATTATCACAGTGAAAGAAACTGACACTCTTCCTACCTATAGTTTTCTGTCCCTAGAAAAAATGTTTTTTTAAAGCACACTATAGCACAAGGAGAATTCCCTCACTGTCCTTCCCTGTCCCTAGAAACAAGGATTCGCACAGTAAAACACACTGACACTCTCCCTACCTATAGTTTTCTGTCCCTAGAAAAAATGTTTTTTTAAAGCACACTATAGCACAAGGAGAATTTCCCTCACTGTCCTTCCCTGTCCCTAGAAACAAGGATTCGCACAGTAAAACACACTGACACTCTCCCTACCTATAGTTTTCTGTCCCTAGAAAAAATGTTTTTTTAAAGCACACTATAGCACAAGGAGAATTTCCCTCACTGTCCTTCCCTGTCCCTAGAAACAAGGATTCGCACAGTAAAACACACTGACACTCTCCCTACCTATAGTTTTCTGTCCCTAGAAAAAAATGTTTTTTTAAAGCACACTATAGCACAAGGAGAATTTCCCTCACTGTCCTTCCCTGTCCCTAGAAACAAGGATTCGCACAGTAAAACACACTGACACTCTCCCTACCTATCCTTCTCTTTCCCTAAACTAAAGGAATCCAGGTTAAGCAAGAAAAAATAAATGTCACTGTCCCTGCCTATGCTTCTCTTTCCCTGCTCCGGAACACACTACACTAGGCCGCCGTGCTGGCGGCCTTTTATAGTGTGGGGCGTGTACTAAACACCCTCAGCAATAATTGGCCACAGGCATCCTGCCTGTGGCCAATCATTGCTCTCCTCGCTGCCGGCGCTGTGATTGGCCAAGCATGCGGGGTCACAGTGCATGCTTGGCCAATCACAGCGCCTGGATGACACTGCGATGGCGTAGTGCATTGTGGGCCGTTCGCGTCACTCGAATTAGGCGCGAACGGCTCAAATCGTTCGATCTTCGTCGAACGATCGAACAGCCGATGTTCGAGTCGAACGTATGTTCGACTCGAACACCGAGCTCATCCCTAGTGGGGTATGACGCTGCTCAGAACTGACCCAGTGCTTCAGATGTGGATATGGCAGTAGATGGCCTCAGCCAGCGCTATTCTGGCCATGCTCCCTGACATATTTCACCTGGCCTACCGGGGATTGGTCACAGAAGTCTCAAAGGCCTCAAGTGATCAAGCCACGGTAGGCGAGGTGAAACATGGTCAGGGAGTGTGGCTGGACCAGCGCTGGCTGAGGCCGTACACAACCATATCCACATCTGAAGCAGTACGTAGCTTCTCAATGGCGTCTTACCCCACATGTGACTCATATGTTTTAATGTGGCAGGGCAATACATTATTTATTTGCAATTATGAGCCCACTTATCGTTAAGCCCAGCGGCAACATATATATGATATGATCAACATGTACAAATAGGGGTCCATATAGTGAACTTGGTGTTGAGTTATTCACTTTACGGTCAACACAAAGGACAAGGGGGCACTCTTTACGTCTAGAGGAAAAGAGATTTCATCTCCAAATATGGAAAGGTTTCTTCACAGTAAGAGCTGTGAAAATGTGGGATAGACTCCCTGCAGAGGTGGTTCTGGCCAGCTCAGTAGATTGCTTTAAGAAAGACCTGGATACTTTCCTAAATGTACATAATATAACTGGGTACTAACATTTATAGGTAAAGTTGATCCGGGGAAAATCCGATTGCCTCTCGGGGGATCAGGAAGGAATTTTTTCCCCTGCTGTAGCAAATTGGATCATGCTCTGCTGGGGTTTTTTGCCTTCCTCTGGATTAACTGTGGGTATAGAATTGGGTATATGGGGTTGTACGATATTTTTTTTATTTTTTTTATTATTTTTTTATGGTTGAACTGGATGGACTTGTGTCTTTTTTCAACCTGACTAACTATGTAACTATATGTACGGCTGGTGGGAAAAGGTTAATGGATGAAAAAGGAGGAGGAGCAGGTCTCAGTTAGGAGCTAGTCCCAAAACTATTAACCCCTGCAGGGCCAGGAAAAGGACACACCACTCTGCACAGGGAATTTACACAGGATCCAGCAGCCTGAACGATGTGGGATGTGCTTCATTACAGGTAAGTTAGGTAGCTGAAGCTGTAAGGAAAAAAATATTTTTTAACTAAACTTCAGCTTGAATTTGTTGGGAAGTTTCATTTACCAGTAGGAAAGATCAAAAGCAGGGCAAAACTCAAATTTACGGAAAATTTTGAGACTGCATAAAACTTTAGCAGCCTATATCTAATGATATTTTTGTCATGTGGTGTTAACTGAAGATAGCCTCAGCACATAATAAAAAAAAATGCAAAAGCAAAGTTAAGATTGCCCAGGTTTGTGACAGATTTACTTTAATGAGATATAACAATACATATATCAAACAAAACCAACAAAAAGTCAACGGATAATAAAAGGTAAACTAATACTGGGGAGCTTTTCGGTGTCACACTTCTTCAAATTACACAGCCAGGTAGGTAATTATGCTAATAACTATAAAGCGGAGATTTGGTGCCTGCAGTCATGATGGCCTGTCATAATAATGTAGCTCTTATTACAGACGCTGTACGGTGACAGTTTGCAGGTTCCCATCTCACTTGGTGATAAACAATGCTGCTCATTGCCCTTTCTCTAAATGCTTTGTGCAAATGCTCTCTTTTTCTCGCAGCTCCCATGAGATGAGAAAATGCAGGGATCTCGCATAGCCAGGAAACTCTCGCCTCTTCTGGGCTGCCTGCCTGAATTCCTCAACAATTTACAAGCCAACATTTCTCATACAGCCACTATATATAATATAGAAATATCATTTTTTTTCCTTTTGGCTCAAGTGCCAAGTTAGTCAATATAACTGAAAACATGTAGCAGAAACACAACATTTACAGTGTATTATATTACTGAATTCCCAGCATATAATAGTAACCCTTACACGGACCCTAGGCTCATTGTTCTCAAAAGATGTCCAGAAACATCATTACTGATTATCATTAGCTGCATTAACATTTATTGCCTGAACCTATCTTGCATTACCTAGGCAGCACAGTGGCTTAGTGGTTAGCACTTCTGCCTTATGGCACTAGGGTCATCAGTTTGAATCCCAACCATGACTTTTTGTGAGTGTAATCCGGTTACCTGCACTCCAAAGACATGCTGGTGGGTTACTTGGCTCCAGTCTAAATTGGACCTAGTATATGTATGTATGTATAGGAATGAGGTAGAGACCTTATGCCGCGTACACACAATCAGAATTTACGACAACAAATGTTCGATGTGAGCTTTTTGTCGGAAATTCGGACCGTGTGTCGGCTCCATCGGACATTTGCTGTCTGAATTTTCGACAACAAAAATTTGAGAGCTGGTTCTCAAATTTTCCGACAAGAAAAGTTCTTGTCGGAAATTTCGATCGTCTGTATGCACTTCCGACGCACAAAAAAAACACGCATGCTCAGAATCAAGCAGAAGAGCCGAACTGCCTACAGGGGGTCCCCGGGTTACAAACAAGATAGGGTCTATAGGTTTGTTCTTAAGTCGATCTGTTTGTAAGTCGGAACAGGTACATTTTTTAAGTGTAGCTTTAGCCCAAAAAAATATTTTTAAGCTTTTCAGATAGCATAGGGAAGGGTTAACAAGTTTATTTTGCTGTCTCCGCCCCTGTTGAGAAGATTTCACCTCACTTTCTGTCCCAATGACAATTGGATTTTGAAAATTTTGGGTTGTTGTGGAAACAAGCCTTGGTGATAAAGCATCAGTGGAGAGGACACACATTTTTTCCCATAATAACTCTTACAGGAGAGAATTTCCCTTCCTAGGGGTAGATTTCCTGTCACTTCCTGTTGTCTCCTTCCGTTTGTAAGTAGGAGTCGTTTGTAAGTCGGATGTTTGTAAGTAGGGGACCGCCTGTATTGAACTTCATTGATCTCGGCTTGTCGTACGGGTTGTACGTCACCGTGTTCTTGACGTTCGGAATTTCCGACAACATTTGTGTGACCGTGTGTATGCAACACAAGTTTGAGCCAACTATCCGTCGGAAAAAAAATCCAAGGTTTTGTTGTCGGAATTTCCGATCGTGTGTACGCGGCATTAGATTGTAAGCTCCTTGAGGGCTGGAACTGGTGTGAATGTACAATACATATTTAAAGTGCTGCATAAATTATTGGTGCTATAAAAATACCTGTAAGAAAATCTCAATCAGATATAAACAGGCTGGTAGTTATAAATTTTGATTTTTATAGATCACATTTAGCAAAGACCCGGAGATGTATACCACTTCCCAAGGCTATGATCAACTTTATTATTCAGCAAGTACATCAACACTTCACCCTGGATCCTACTCTTAACATGCTTCTCCTCCTACTCTGGGGCTTAACCACTTCAGCCCAGGAAGGATTTGCCCCCTTCTTGACCAGGCCATTTTTTGCGATACGGCACTACGCCACTTTAACTGACAATTGCGCGGTCGTGCGACATTGTACCCAAAAAAAATTGACGTCCTTTTTTCCCACAAATAGAGCTTTCTTTTGGTGGTATTTGATCGCCTCTGCGATTTTTATTTTATGCGCTATAAACAAAGAGCAACAATTTAGAAAAAAAATTTTTTTTACTTATTGCTATAATACATATCCAAAAAAAGAAATATAAAAAACACAATTATTCATCAGTTTAGGCCGATATATATTCTTTTACATATTTTTGGTAAAATAAAAATGCAATAGACGTATATTGATTGGTTTGCGCAAAAGTTATTGCGTCTACAAACTATGGGATGGATTTAGGGACTTTAATTTTTTTTTTATTGTTTTTACTAGTAATTGCGGTGATATGCAAATTTTTAGCGGGACTGCGACATTGCGGCAGACAAATCTGACCCCAAATGACACTTTTTGGGGTCCAGTGACATTATTACCTTGCATTGAGGGTTGCCCTTGTTTTACAATGGTTAAAGAGGAAGTAAACTCTGATGGTTTTTACTTTCTCTTTTTTCCCCTGCAAACTAAAAGCATAAGGGACTGGTACGCATTGCATACTAGCCCATTATATTGCACTTACGTGCAAACGAAGCCCGCAATGTCCCCGCTGGTGGCTGCATCCATTTTCACCCGTCTTCCTTCCGGGGCCGTGGTCGTCTGACGTCACTCCTGGGAGCCACCGGTCACGGCATGGGCCCTTTAGAAATGGCACGATCATGCCCTTTCTTCAGCGCAAGTGTATATAGTAAATATCTCCTAAACCGTGCAGGTTTAGAAGATATTTCCAGTACCAACAGGTAAGCCTCATTATGGGCTTACCTGTAAGTAAAAGTGATTTAACTAGGTTTGCAACCACTTCAAATTCTTGTGTAGGTCTAGGGAACACAAAAAGCAGCTTACTTACCTGACCTTCTGCTCACACAGGCTCCCATCAGAATGTAAGGCTGGGTTCATTGGATCTCTAAAGAGCCGGTTCACACATCTCCGCAGTGGCTCCGGTGCGAATTGCACCGGAGCCCTTTGCGTCTTTTTGTCTGTTTCAGGTCCAAATTCAGCCCAAAATTCAGGCTAAAGTGGGACCTGATATGGTAAATGGAAATGCACCGGACTCCTGCTGTAAGCCACTGCGTTCTATAGTGTGACCCCAGCCTAAGACTGGTTGCTGCAGCTTCTTCTCTCCTATACTTGCAAGACCTCTAAAGTCAAGTCCAATGCAGAGCCCTTAGCACTGCACTAGAGGATGTGAGAATGGCAAGAGACAGTCCACCTCCCAAGTGTAGGGGAGTAGAGGAGAGTGCTGCCTGCCGGGGAAGGAGAGGATTGCATTGGGTAAGTAAAACTGCTTTTTGTGGCCCCCTAGACTTGAATGAGCATTTAACGCTTGCAGTGCGGGGCAGCTCAGCTGCAATTGAGCCTTGTTCCTTTCCCTGAAGATGTGCTTTAATGAGAGGCAACGGCTGTAATTGACTGGATACCTGGATTTTGCACGTCTTCTAGCCGTGTATCATCAAACATTAGCTCACAGACAAACTAAGAAATAGTAAAACTGAATTGTAATCACTTTGATTGCACTTGATCCTCGAGCACACATTGGCGCTCTCAATACATAGGCAATCCTGTGATATATCACCCTCTGTTCACACCATATGCTCACTACAACTTCTTCCTTACATCACACTTACAAGGATCTTAATTCTTAGTAAACATAGGTAACAACAAGAAGTCCAAACAGACCACAGGCCCTTTACTTTTGGCCCACAAATGCAGACGGTTTGGATTTTATACATTTCTATATATAATGTAGTTGCCGCCATATCCTAATTCGACAAACAATTTAAACAATCAAGGTCTTTTATGGAAACAGTATGTGATGCTATTTAAAAATAAATAATAACATCATTTTATTTACCTGTCCTTCATAACAAATTTCTGTTAAATTGTAATAGAAAAGTCTGAAAATTCAAGTTACCGTAATTAAAGTCAGTTTGGGGAATGCAGTGCACACACATTACCAATGACCTTAAAGTGTACGTCAAGACAAAAACTTTTATTCTTGATAGGATTGGGAATAGTTAGAACTCCTGTTGGGTTTGTACTGCTATCTGGGACTTTGTTAGATAGATTTATACTTTCTGTCATGCTGACAATGGCTTCACCAGACAGTGAAGGGAAAAAAATCTGGAACTTAGGTCACAGATTAATAGTACTACCCAAGCAAACTCTACTTGACCAGGCCCTCTCACACCTTAGTTACTAGATAGTCCCAGAGTTCAGACAACACAGGTTGTGGGTCTCCAGAGCAACAAGTGACCCCAACTGTGCCGTATACTTACCCATAACATCATAAAAATAGATTGTAAAAGTCATGACTCAGCGCGCCTTCTCTCTGGGCTGGCTGCCACCCAAATCACCCACTACATTGCAGCCCTTGCCGCACAACTTCAAGTAGACCTTGGTTCCCACCCCACTAGAAGAATTACTCACTTGCCCTTCTTGTCCTTTTTGGGTCATGTCCTCATTATATGAGCTACTAAGGGTAGGGTCACTCTTTACGAAACCATGGGAAGCTCTTTTAAGAAAGTCATTCACTGTGGAGGAATGGTTGAAATGTTTTGTACTCACCCACATTAAGTCTATGCTGTCCTACCTACAAGAAAAAAGGAATTAAAATGCAGTCTTCGTAGTCCCAAACACTGGTCAAAATTGGGACTTCATGAGCAGCCTCCATGATGGACGTTTGGCACACAAAAATATGTAAAAATCTCTGGTGTAATTTTTAGCCAAGACCATAGTCGGATGATTATATATCTGTTAGACATTTGCAATTCGTTTAGTTTCTAATTTGTTTTTCACAAATTTAGAGAATGCTAGAGGGGGAGAACAGGAAGTTTGGGACTTTAATTGAAGCACCAGTTAGCAAGAAAGTAGGTTGGATGAACCAGAGGAATTTTATTAAAATATCATATTGCACATATAAACAGCAGTTACAATTGATAATTGTAACTGTTAATTGTAACTGCTGTTTATATGTGCAATATGATATTTTAATAAAATTCCTCTGGTTCATCCAACCTACTTTCTTGCTAACTGGTGCTTCAATTAAAGTCCCAAACTTCCTGTTCTTCCCCTCTAGCATTCAATTCAATTGGGATGGAATTGCGTGATCCTACCAGAACACGATTTCATATAAAGTCCCTAGGGGTGGACATACATAGCCTTACCAGGCTTTGGCTCCTAACAGTCCCTAAACATTTCCCCCCTTTTTTTATTAACAAATTTAGAGAAATTTGTTAATTCCGAAATCTCAGAATTTCCGAATTTTTTAATTTCTGAATTTCGGAATTTCCGAATATTTCAATTTCTGAATTTCCGAAAATTTCAATTTCTGAATTTCCAAATTTCCGAATATTTCAATTTCTGAATTTCCAAATTTCCGAATATTTCAATTTCCGAATATTTCAAATTTTCTAATTTTCTAATTTCCGAATATTTCTAATTTTTCTAATTTTCTAATTTCCGAATTTCGAAAATTTGGAACTTCGAAAATTTGGAACTTCGAAAATTTGGAACCTCGAAAATTTGGAACCTCGAAAATTTGGAACCTCAAAAATTGGGAATTTCGAAAATTGGGAATTCAAATGTTCGAAATTGCAAAATTCGAAAATCTAAAATTCGAAAATCTAAAATTCGAAAATGAGAAATTTGGAAAGTTGAATTTCCGAATTCAGAATTTTTAGAATTTCCGAAAATCAGAAATTCGTTTTTTTTTCCGTTTTGTTGCTTTTATCGTAAATTTGAAAAATTCGTTTTTTTTCGTTTTCGTTTTATTCGTTTTTTTGGAAATTCGGAAATTTAAAAATTCTGAATTCTGAATTTTCGAATTCCGAATTTCCGAAAAAAGCAAAAAAAAGAAAAAAACGAAAACGGAAAAAACTAATTTTTCGGCAAGGCACATGTCTAATATCTGTAGATGCCAATTGATATAGCTACTTTTTGCATATGCATATTCTATTGATATGGGGTGATAATAGCTGGTAACTGTTGGTGCCACATGCATACACCTATGATCCACTACCTGTTCTACTGTGGGGCAACAGTGCAATGTTTCCTACAAGTTGGGGTGCAGAGTTGTGCTGGTCATTGTGTTTTGTTATCTATGGAAGCTGTGCCCCCCCCCCCCACACACACATTTACACACGGTTTCAGTATGGCTCTATATGTTGGAGCAGATGACAGAGAAGAAGAATAATACAGCAAACCGAGGAACTATTAATACAGTAGAGGAACCAGAGAGCCCAGCACTGCCTGCTTCCCCATACTGTGTGCTGTAACTAAGATAGATTTACATATCCATATACAGAGCAGAAGACATGTATGTCTGCAGAATGATGGTCTGTGGGTGTTTCTACATTATTGCTAGTTGCTCCTAAAATCCTCCTAATAGAGACTACTATATTTATAAACTCAGAATTCTGACAATTAATCTCAGAATTCTGACTTTGAATCTCAGAATTCTGACTTTGAATCTCAAAATTCTGACTTTGAATCTCAGAATTCTGACTTTAAATCTCAGAATTCTGACTTTAAATCTCAGAATTCTGACTTTCAAACTCAGAATATTGTAAAAAAAAAAAAAATTTAACTCATAATTCTGTAAAAAAAAAAATTCTGTGATTTTTTTTTCATTTTTTTATGATGGCCCCAGGGCTCTTCCATAGAGTAGTAATCTCCTAACACCGGAGAGAATCCCAAACACCATTCCTTGCAGAATAGGCTTGTGTCCTTAAAGACATATTGCACATAGAGTTCCTGGTAGCATCAGATCAAAATGGGTCTACAAAGGTACTCTCCTAAGGCTTTTGTTGGTTGGCTCATGGAAATCTGTTGCATTCCAACATCTAGTCTGTGCTTAAAACCTCCTGAGGGGTTATAGGCATCAGAGAGGAGAATAGAAAAATGGGTGTTCTGTGATCCAGAAGGGAGAGCTGGGCAGGGATTTCGGTGCAGCAGAGAAACGATTCTGCCAACTCAAACAGGAAGTCAGGAGCACACTCTCTTCATGGCAGAACAGATTCTTTTTTTATACTTGTAGTGTATTTAAAGGGATAAAACATGGAGTAATGTGCATGTATTGTATTGTACTAAATATATATATACAGGTACATCTCAAAAAGTTAGAATATCATTAAAAAGGTAATTTATGATTATGGCTTACAGCTAGTGTAAACCCAAAATGCAGTATCTCAGAAAATTTGAATATTGTGAAAAAGTATAATATTGTAGACTCATGGTGTCACACTCCAATCAGCAAATACACTCAAAACATCTGTAAAGGTTTCCTGAGCCATTAAATGGTCTCTCAGTCTGGTTCAGTAGGTTACACAATCATGGGAAAGACTGCTGACAGTTGTCCAGAAGGCAGTCATTGACACCATCCACAAGGAGGTTAAGTAACAAAAGGTCTTTGCTAAAGAAGCTGGCTGTTCACAGAGTGCTGTATCCAAGCATATTAATGGTAAGTTGAGTGGAAGGAAAAAGTGTGGTAGAAAAAGTTGCACAAGCAACAGGGATAACCACAGCCTTGAGAGCATTGTGAAGCAAAAAACATTCAAGAATTTGGGGGAGATTCACAAGGAGTGGACTATGGCTGGTGTCAGTGCTTCAAGAGCCACCACACACAGGTGTATCCATGACATGGGCTACAACTGTTGCATTCCTTGTGTCAAGCCACTCCTAAAACAGAAACAATGTCAGAAGCATCTTACCTGTGCTAAGGAGATAAAGGACTGGACTGTTGCTCAGTGGTTTAAAGTCCTCTTGAAGTCTAGGAGTCTGCCAATAGGAATTGCAACTGCTTAAGGGTGTCCTGGCCCTAACCCTCTTTCCCCTCAAAATATAAAAAAGGACTGTTAAGAGAAATAAAACCTCTTTTACATCTAAGAAGTGTCTGGCGCCCAATAAATAACTTTATCCACCTTGCACCCACGATGCCTCACAACCCACTACATACAGAAGGATGTCAGCTATCTTTGACCCTGAAGGTTCTCATTAGACTGGAGGAGGCTAGAGACTTTGCTACAGTTAGTTATATGTACATGGGCAAGGCTGGGCCTAAATTTCCTAGGGGCTAAGAGCACAGGCTGGGGTTAAACTACATGAATTACAGAGAATATAGCAATGTAAAATTTGCCAGCAGCAGAACAGTTTTATTCAGGGATAACTAGTGAATTGGTGTATGCTTAAAGTGGAAGTTAACTTCCATGGGCGTCCGCTGAACTTTTTTCAGGGGGTGGCATAATTTTAAGGTCATCCATACTTCTTTGGGGCAGTGGAGCAGCGCTGTATACACCACTCCTCCACCGCCCCTGCCCATTGAAATAAATGGGCACCGCTGCTGAAGCGCCTACAAAGCGCTTCGGCAGCGGCGATACACAGTTGCATTTAACCCTGTCTTTGACCACTAGCTGGGGTTATTGCAACACAGGGGGCAAGTGTCTTCACTCTGACTTCAACACTCTTACGATTCCAGGGGGGGGGCAATTGACCCCCCTTGCCCTATGGAGCGGATGCCCATGTTAACTTCCATCACTGACTTTTACCTATAGGTAAGCCTATAATAAGACTTACCTGTAGGTATTGTAAATATCTTCTAAACGTGCGCCATTTAGGAGATATTTACTGTACATGCAGCGGCTACCGTGTCAATGCGTGGGAGTGACGTCATCACGGCTCCTACCAGTCACAGAGCCGGAGTCTGCAAATCCAGAAGCAAGATGTGTAGAGAAGAAAGCGCCCTCCAGTTGTGACATCTCGGTGCGGGAGGGCTTCATTTTAAGGTAAGTTTAACATAATGTGTATGTGTAATGTATGCATACTAGCACATTATGGTTTCACCTTGGAGGGTAAAAAATTGTCCAGTGGGTTTTTTTTTTTCCCCAAGGGAAGCTTTGCAGAAAAAAAAAAAGTTTAAAATGACATAAAGGACCTAATAACATAACATTAAAACCAATATACTCCCCAAAGAAATGTATATCCCAAAACATTACCTGAAACAAAGCACACAAGCCCATAATGTAAACATGTTGTGGATTGGACAGCAGCTAAAAGTGACTGCTAATCTTAAATCAACCACAAAAACTGAAAGACCAAAAGGTCCCCAGTAATAGGAACCAAAAAGGCAGTAAAGGAGTTTATTGCACAAAGAGCTAGTAATTAGAATTAATAATATGATTCTAAAATCAAAAGGTTTATTTTACCCTTCTGCATTACCTACATTATGGTAAAAAACAAAACAAAACTTCCTTTGCTTGTTCATTCTTCCCCCTCCCTAAATATGTACCTGAATTCTTTTTCGATCAAGCACTGTGCCTGTCTCCAGCAGCGCTAGTCTCTATACCTGGCACTCACAGGACAGATTGAGAGCACCAGGTACAATTGTTGTCAGCTAAATCCAGTAAAGAGGGAGCGGGGGTGGGGGCGGGGCTGAGCCCTGCTGTGTGTATCTATGGTCGCACACAGCCCAGCTCAGGTGTGTGCCTGCATGTGTGACCCCCCCTCCCATAGCAATCAACTTGCTATGGGGGCACACTCAAGGAAAGGGATCCCAGAAGAGAAGGTAAGGGGCTGAACTGTGCAATATGCTTGCACAGAGCAGGTTAGTATAAACCCTTTTTTTTTATTTTTTAATAAGAGCCTTTAGTATCATTTTAAAGTATAGCTTTTTTTTAATTGCCCCAAATCTCTCCTTATGTAGTTTGCAGCTTTCCCTACAACAGCTTGCAATTCACTGACACTATTAAGTTGATTTACTAAAACAAAATCTGGTGCAGCTTTGCATAGAAAACAATCCGCTTCCAGGTTTTTTTTTTTGGTCAAAGCTTAATTGAACAAGCTGAAGTTAGAAGCTAATTGGCTACCATGCACAGCTGTACCAGATTTTCCACTCCCCAGTTTTAGTAAATCATCCCCTATGGCTGCTCTGCTCTCTCCTTCCTATCACCTCCTTTTTATAGTGAGGAAGCTGGGTTAACCAATAGGCCCCTTATTGTCCTTTTCAAGTCTTCTGACCGTAGTTTAAAGCCATGCAGTAAGTTATGGTTTGAAAAAATTCTCCCAGGCCAATCTGCACATACATTCCCATGAACAGTGAATGTCAGGGCTGCAGGATTCACTTAGATCTCTTGGTAGCTGCGAAACAAAACCTCACCCCTAATCTTAACCCTCCACAACAGTGGCGGCTGGTGCTCAATATTTTGGGGGGTGAAAACAAACTTGCCCCCTTACTCGTACAACCGTGGCCACCCCCCCCCCACCTGTGGGAGATGGACAGGGTCTGTCCATATCTTAGAAGGCTGCTCCTCTCCAGCTTGCCGAGTGAAGAGCCGGGGCCATTGCTTCTCCAAATAGCCAAACAGACGTTTCTTCTCCTCCCAGCCAAACAGTAAGTCCTAAGACTCCCTGGCCAATTGGGTCTCAGGACTAGGGTGACCACTTGTCCCGGATTTCCCGGGACAGTTCCGCATTTTGCAGGTCTGTCCCGGGCACATTCATTCCAGGACAATACAGTGTCCCGGAATGAAACTGACACAGCCACCCCCTGGGCCAATCTGATTCCCCCAAAAAAGGCTGCCACATCACCGCTTTTCTCACTGACATTACTTGTCCTGGCCGGGAATGCCTGGAAGAGCACAATCCCCGCCCCCTGCTTGTGATTGGAGAAATTATAAATCCCGCCTCTTGTGTCCAATCACTGTGCTGTGATTCGTTACAGCATAAGCTGATTTTTTGGAAGGGAGGGTGTCCCTGAATGGTAGTTTGCAAATGTGGTCACCCTACTCAGGACCCGCTTCCTGATTGGCCGGGAGGAGAAGCAGGAAGACATTAGCGAATATTAAGCCTGGAGCCTACCCTTTTTTGAAGCCAATTAGAGCCTCAGACTCTAATCATGTGCTTAAAAAAACAAAAAACCCCATTAAAATCCATGCATCCAGCCCCCTACATGTAGATTAGGGGCCCGGGCGCATGGATTAGGGGGTTGGCGCCCCTGCGCCCCTAATGGAGCGGCCACCACTGTTCCACTAACAAAATAATTTATGTCACACATGCTGTATCATTATACATTTTTTTTTTTAGAAAGGTATTTAGACATGTTCTACAAATACATTTTACGGAAGGGCTAAGGTATGAACATACTGTAATGATACTTCATTCCCATGTAGCCTAAGTCAATTGTCTCCATTTCTAGGCAGATGGAAAACACTTTACTATTATGACATACATAAGGGGCTAGTGTAGAAACTGGAGAAACTTCCTCCTTTCAGTAGAAACACTGCTAGGTACAGTATGTCTACACCAATGCAGTCTACCATTAAAATCAAGTTAGCATTAGAATACATTACAACTTTGCCATTACATTGGCTTTGAACTGAAGGGTAACCTATAACAAATTAATAACAATACTGATAGCTTTTGAATATGCCTAGCCATAAACCATATATTCATTCAACAGTGCCTATCCTTTTTCGTTACTGTATGTTACCGTATTTATGTAGTGGGGCTGATTAATGAAAACTAGAAAAAAACTGAGCTTGTTTTTTGCAGATTTTTTCCCTTCGGGTTAAAGGATGAAGATCGAATATGATGAATTTCAATGGGAAGCAGCTATACTAATCCTTTGTTTCAGTTTTCAGTATGTAGGCTAGATTTTCCTCTGCATGTATTGTTTCTGATGGTTTCTCTAGTTTTTTCCCAGCAATGGGCACCTTTGCTTTTATGACCAGCTCAACAAATGTGTCAGCATGTGAAATGTAAACCCAGTTTATGGTAATCATAAACCTCAGAAGATTGTCACTCGATCCCAGTATTTTCAGCCTGGTCAGATAACAGTTTAATATCAAATAACAGAAGCCGATAGACAAATCTTTTGATCGCGGAGGGTAAGGGCCAATAAGACAGGTTTGTAAACCCCGTCCAGATGAAATTCTTGCCCTTGAGATAAAGCATTGCAAGGGGTGTCTAACTTTTTTGTCTCCCCTCAACAGGCAAGATAATAGAGGAACGATGGTGTTTAGCCCTATGATCTGCTATTTCATTACCAGCTGCCACCTTTGCAATACAGATATGTATTAACCACATCAATACTGGGCACTTAAACCCCCTTCCTTCCCAGACCAATTTTCAGCTTTCAGTGCTCTCGCACTTTGAATGACAATTATTCAGTCATGCTACACTGTACCCAAATGAAATTTTTATCATTTTGTTCACACAAATAGAGCTTTCTTTTGGTGGTATTTGTTCACAATTTCATTTTCAATTTTTTGCGATAAAAGCGAAAAAAGAGCGAATATTTTGAAAAAAAACAACATTTTCTACATTCTGTTTTAAAAGAAATCCAAACAAATCAAATTTCGGCAAAAATTTAGGCCAAAATGTATTCTGCTACATGTCTTTGGTAAAAAAAATCCTGATAAGTGTATGATAATTGGTTTGTGTGAAAGTTATAGAGTCTACAAACTAAGCTACGCATTATTGCAAATTGATCAATCCTAATGCACTGATGGCCTATCTCATTTCTTGAGGCCCTAAAATGTCAGGACAGTACAAATACCCCCCAAATGACCACTTTTTGGAAAGAAGACAGTCGGAGGTATTTAGTAAGAGGCATCGTGAATTTTTTGAAGTTGCAATTTTTTTCCCACAATGCCTTGGAAAATTAAGAAATATATATATTTTTTTTTTCTTCACAAAGTTGTCAATTTAGAAGATCTTTCTAACACATAGTATGTACATAGCAAAAATAACACCCCAAAATACATTCTGCTACTCATCCTGAGTATGGCGATACCACATGTGTGAGACTTTTCCACAGCCTGGCCACATACAGAGGCCAAGCATCCAAGTAGCACCATCAGGCGCTCTAAAGGCATAAATTACACATTTCATTTCCTGAGTACCTATCACATTTTTGAAGGCCCTGGAGAACAAGGACAATGGAATTACCCACAAAATGACCCCATTTTGGAAAGAAAACAACCCAATGTATCTTATATGAGGCATAATAAGTCTTTTGAACATGTCATTTCTTTCCAAAAGTTTTGGGAAAATGTGGGAAAAAAATTAAAACATATTTTTTTTTCACAAAGTTGTCAATTTAGAAGATCTTTCTAACACATAGTATGTACATAGCAAAAATAACACCCCGAAATACATTCTGCTACTCGTCCTGAGTATGGCGATACCACATGTGTGAGACTTTTCCACATCCTGGCCACATACGGAGGCCAAACATCCAAGTAGCACCATCAGGCGCTCTAAAGGCATAAATTACACATTTCATTTCCTGAGTACCTATCACATTTTTGAAGGCCCTGGAGAACAAGGACAATGGAATTACCCACAAAATGACCCCATTTTGGAAAGAAAACAACCCAATGTATTTTCTATGAGGCATAATAAGTCTTTTGAACATGTAATTTCTTTCCAAAAGTTTTTGGAAAGTGTGGAAAAAAAATTAAAACATTTTTTTTTTCACAAAGTTGTCAATTCAGAAGATCTTTCTAACACATAGTATGTACACAGCAAAAATAACACCCCAAAATACATTCTGCTACTCGTCCTGAGTATAGTGATACCCCATGTGTGAGACTTTTCCACAGCCTGGCCACATACAGAGGCCCAACATGCAAGTAGCACCTTCAGGCTTCTAACACATAGCATGTACACACCAAGAATTACACCCCAAAATACATTCTGCTGAGCAAAAGGTAATAAAAAAAAGGCTCACCTATGGTTTTAGCAGGCAGGAATACCGTTCCAGAGCAGTCAAAGCATTGGTCCAGACAGCCATAGGAAATGTCCAGGAATTGTCCAGCAGGGAAACAGAGATATGGAAACCTATGAACATGGTCCATGGTTTAGCAGGCAGTTCAGGTGGCAGGCAGAGGCATGGCCAGTTCAGGTGGCAGGCAGAGGCATGGCCAGTTCAGGTGGCAGGCAGAGGCATGGCCAGTTCAGGTGGCAGGCAGAGGAATGGCCAGTTCAGGTGGCAGGCAGAGGAATGGCCAGTTCAGGTGGCAGGCAGAGGCACGGCAAGTTCAGGTGGCAGGCAGAGGCACGGCCAGTTCAGGTGGCAGCACTATAACATTTAGGCCTTGGTCAGGAAAGACCTAAGAACAGGGGTAGAGGCTTCTTCCCACCCAAATCTCTACGAAGCCTCCGAGTCTCCAGACCCTAATCCGAGAAAAACAAAACCTGGAGAAAAACATTTTCTCCACTCGGAAACTCTTTTCTGGAGCCCCTCAAATATGTGAGACCCCTGTGCTGTACTCAAATGATCAGTTTAGGAGGCAGGCAAAAAGCATGGTCATGTAACAGGCCGAGGTAAATTCACGTTGAAGGCAGAAACATGGTTGGCAGAGGCATAGTCGAAAACGGTCCGGGTCATTCACAGAAATGGCAGATGGTGGAAACTGGAAAAAAAAATCATCTTCACTTTACTAATAGTTTAGTAAAGTATGATAGCTCTGAAAGCACTTTCCAATACAAAGGCCTGGCTGGGAGGGACATTGGGGACAGTAGTATCGGGTGTCACGACGAATTCCTCTACTTGAACACACACGACATTTTTTTGGGGGTTTGCGACCTGTTTCGGTAAGAGGGAGGATTTCGGAGAAGTGCCTTTCGTGGAGTCTGGCTACTGCATCGGAGCGAATTAGTTGAGGGGCTTGGCCATGGGGATAGAGAAGGGCTTTGATCAAGTCTTCTTGGAATTTTAGATAGGTTAGGGAACTTTGGGTGCACTTAGAAAAAATGATATAAGAATTGAAAAGGGCTAGTTGCATCAAATAAATGGCAACTTTTTTGTACCAAAACAGTGATTTCCTGGTGGCCAAGTAGGGCTGCATCATCTGGTCATTCATATCCACCCCCCCCATGTAAAGATTATAGTCATGCACACATTTTGGCTTCTGGACGGGGCCTCTTCTTCTCTGCAGTTCCACCAAGGTGTCATCATGCATTGTGGAAAGGATGTAGACATCTCTTTTTTTATCTCTCCACTTCAATGCTAGGACCTCTTCAGTCCGCATACTGGCCATTTCCCCCTGTTTCAGTTTCTTGGCAACCAATCTCTGTGGGAAGCCTTTACGGTTGGTCTGTGCTGTCCCACAGGCCACAGTTTTCTTTTGGTACAGATGGCGAAAAAGTGGGAGACTTGTATAGAAATTGTCTACGTATAGGTGGTAACCTTTCCCAAGCAATGGTTCAATCAGCTGCCAGACAATTTTGCCACTTGTTCCCATGTAGGTAGGGCATCCAGGGGGGTTTAGCTGTCTGTCTTTTCCCTCATAAATTATAAAATCATATGTGTAACCCGTGGCCCTGTCACATGCCTTATAAAATTTTACCCCACGTCTGGCTCTTTTACTGGGGAGGTATTGCTTTATTCCAAGTCTTCCTGTGAAGTGTACTAATGATTCATCTACACATATATTTACATCAGGGGTAAACATCTGCTTGAAGCTGGCGCAAAAAAAATTGATTAGGGGCCGAATTTTAAATAATTTATCATAATTGGGATGATTTCGAGGGAGGCATTGGGCATTGTCGTTGAAGTGTAGAAACCTCATTATCATCTCGTAACGGGTTCTTTTCATAAAAGATGAATAGATTGGCATGTGGTAGATAGGTCGGGTAGACCAGTAGGAATGGAGTTCATTTTTTTTTTGTCAGCCCCATGTTGAGGGTTAGGCCAAGGAAAATTTTAAATTCTTCCACGGTGAGGGGTTTCCAAACAAAAGGACGGGCATAGGAAGAATTTGGATTGTTGGCTATATATTGACTGGCGTATAGATTACACTGCTCCACAATGTAGGTTAGGATATCATCAGTAAAAAATAATTCAAAATAATAAATCGGGGTAGCATTTTCCGACTGTATCTGAGGGCCTGGCTGGGCTGTAAAAGGGGGAATGATAGGTTCTACTGACGTATCGGGCAGCCATGTTGGATACAGTAGAAGATCGGGGAGGCTAGTATGGGCCCTGCCTCGTTGTTGATGGGACGCCCCATTGCTAGCATTTGGCCTATCCTCTAGAAAAGTTGCAGAACTGCTGGCGGATGCCTGCCTATCCTGGCATGATGCGCTGCTGGCGGATGCCTGCCTATCCTGGCGTGATGCGCTGCTGGCGGATGCCTGCCTATCCTGGCGTGATGCGCTGCTGGCGGATGCCTGCCTATCCTGGCGTGATGCGCTGCTGGCGGATGCCTGCCTATCCTGGCGTGATGCGCTGCTGGCGGATGCCTGCCTATCCTGGCGTGATGCGCTGCTGGTGGATGCCTGCATATCATCATGGAGTCCTGCGCTGCTGGTGGATGCCTGCTGGTGGACGTCCTGGAGTGCTGCGCTGCTGGTGGATGTCTGCGGCGCCTGCTCATAACTCCTGATCTCACTTGTTACGATTCTATCCTCAGTTTCTATTTCAGAGCCACTACTTTCCTCTGGATAATATTCACTATCCGATTCTGACAGAGAGAGTTCCTCGCTACTCTCGTCCGACATACCCTGGAGTATCTGGAGAGCCTCCTCGCTGCTGTAGAATCGTTTAGCCATGTGGGCAGATGTGCCAGATGTTGGCGGTCAGATGTGCCAGATGTTGGCGGTCAGATGTGCCAGATGTTGGCAGGGCAGATGTTGGCGGGCAGCTGTTGGCGGTCAGATGTTGGCGGCCAGATGTGTCAGATGTTGGCGGGCAGATGTGCCAGATGTTGGCAGGGCAGCTGTTGGCGGTCAGATGTTGGCGGGCAGATGTCAGATGTTGGCGGCCAGATGTTGGCGGGCAGATGTGGCAGCTGTTGGCGGGCAGATGTTTACTGCCAGATGTTGGGAGTCAGATGTGCCAGATGTTGGCAGGGTAGATGTTGGCGGGCAGATGTGCCAGCTGTTGGCGGGCAGCTGTTGGTGGTCAGATGCTGGCGATCAGATGTTGGCGGGCAGCTGTGCCAGATGTTGGCGGGCAGCTGTTGGCGGGCAGATGGCGGGCAGATGTGGCAGCTGTTGGCGGGCAGATGTGGCAGCTGTTGGCGGGCAGATGTGGCAGCTGTTGGCGGGCAGATGTTTACTGCCAGATGTTGGGAGTCAGATGTGCCAGATGTTGGCAGGGCAGATGTTGGCGGGCAGATGTGCCAGCTGTTGGCGGGCAGCTGTTGGCGGTCAGATGCTGGCGATCAGATGTTGGCGGGCAGATGTGCCAGATGTTGGCGGGCAGCTGTGCCAGATGTTGGCGGGCAGCTGTGCCAGATGTTGGCGGGCAGATGCGCAAGATGTTGGCGGGCAGATGCGCAAGATGTTGGCGGGCAGATGCGCCAGATGTTGGTGGGCAGCTGTTGGTGGGCAGCTGTTGGCGGGCAGCTGTGCCAAATGTTGGCGGGCAGATGCGCAAGATGTTGGCGGGCAGATTCGCAAGATGTTGGCGGGCAGATGTTTTCACTGTTTTATGGACACTGTGTTTTATGGACACTGTGTTTTGGGGACACTGTTTTGGGGACACTGTTTTTTGGGGACACTAGCTGGGTGATCAGTGGGTAAACAGCAGACAAACAGCTAAAAACTCACTGATCTCCCGGCTGCAGCACAGATTGTCTCTTCCTCTCCTCACTGACAGGCTCTGTGTGAGGAGAGGAAGAGATCAGAGCAGTTACAACTGCTCTGTGTTTACATTACATGACGGCTGTCATTGGACAGCCGTCATGTCATCAGGAGGGCCAATCACATGGCCCTCCTGTTTGCACACACCTTCTATCTCTGGGGGGTACAGGCAGATCGGGATCGCGCCGCTGCGCGTGCACGTGGCGGCGCGATCCCCTCACAAGTGCCAGCCCCCCCTCTCTGTGTTTACATCACGATGGCTGTGATTACACACAGCCATCGTGCCGATCAGGAGGGCGAATCACAGTGCCCTCCTGCTGTTCCGAGATGCGGCGTGTCCGCGGGACACGCGCGCATCGGGATCGCGCGGGTGCACGCGCGCGCACGATCACGCTCCTTCTGAAGGACGTTCAGGAACGTCCACTCAGAAGGAGAGAGCACCCACCCGGCCGTATATATACAGTGGCCGGGTGGGAAGTGGTTAAAAAAATCTATGTCCCATTGCCAAAATGACTATATAGGTTTATCTTGTATGGGTACCATGGAGCCTAGCATAAAAGTTCATATCACCTAAAGGCCTTTTTGAAATGTACTTTATTGGTTAAGCCCATCAAATAAACATGCATCGGGGAAAGGACCTCCCCTGTCTTTAGGGCTTGACCAGTAGAAGCTGTTAGAATAACAATGTAATGTACTAAAAGACCTCTGTTAAGGTTTGATAAAGATTATAATCAGCACTAGGAACAGCCTGAGCTATATGAATTTACAAAACAACCAGCTAAGAGACAATCCTTTAGGGCCTACAATCCTCTCTTGGCTTACCATCCTCTCATGTCTACAGCCTACTTTAGTCCAGATGGGGTTGACGTAAGGATTCCATAAGAGCAAGAGATTGAGAAGGTAAAAGACATGTAGCGGGGCTTTAAAATCGAAGGGAATGTTTGAGTGGTAGTTGTACTCAAACACACTATTTGATAGGGTTCTATAAACCATTCTTTTATTACAGGTGGGATGCTGGTGTATAGTTCCCTGTGGCCTGTTGATGCCGCTGCCATCGGAGGCCAGGGTTGAACTGCTGTACAGTGCTGTGCCTTGGATGTCCCCTCTCGGTGGTGGTATGGTGGGCGTGTTGGCCTGCTGTGCATGCCGGGATAAAATGGGCAGACCCTGTCTGTAAGGGGTGAGTTCCCGGGGTCCGACCCCGGGAGTGTGTTGCCTTTGCGTGGCCACCCCAGGCACCTTTAGCCCTGGTGTGGAGTCCCTGGTCCGGAACACTGGTGGATCAGTCCCAGGCACCTTTAGCCCTGGGGCTGCAACTGAAGGTCTGGGGGCCCCCAGCACCTTTGGCTGGAGCCCACGGAGGGAGGAGAAATCCCAGGGTGTTGCCTTGCGAGGGGACCCTTATCTGGAAGAGGAGGTCGGGGAGGACCATTCCGAGGGACTGGTGGGACATCACAATGAAGGAAGGGGCCTGGTAACTCTCTGGAGGGATGTCATCTTCCTGTTAGAGGCCTAACACCAGAACCATCGTTCACCAGGTCTGTGGCAGAGACCTAATGTCCATCAGGTCTGTGGCAGGGATCTATCGTTCACCAGATCTGGGGCAGAGTTTGCGCAGAAACTGTGTGTAATCTAATTCGAGCATCACTCCGGCTGCTAGGATCCACTCTAATGGGAGAGTATCCGGATGAGCTGAGACTACCTGAAGATATGGGTAGTGAATAAGTATTCGTTTGTGCCTGGACCTACTCCAAAACCTGATCTTCCTCCAACCTTTCCTGTTTAAATGACTATGCATAAGACAAGAATAAACTCTACGCTGGAGTTGCAATTGGTGTCAGTGGCGGCTGGTGCTCAAAATTTTAGCGGGGGCGCAAACAAACTGAAAAAAAAAAAAACATCAATTGCCACCACTGTGCCCATTAAACGCAGCCACTGTGCCCAAATGCCACCAGTTTGCCCCCTCAAATGCAGCCAGTTTCCCCCCAAATGCAGCCAGTTTCTCCACAAATGCAGCCAGTTTGTCCCCATATACAGCCAGTTTGTCCCCGTATACAGCCAGTTTGTCCCCGTATACAGCCAGTGTCCCCCCATATACAGCCAGTTTGTCCCCATATACAGCCAGTGTGTCCCCCATATACAGCCAGTGTGTCCCCGTATACAGCCAGTGTGTCCCCATATACAGCCAGTGTGTCCCCCATATACAGCCAGTGTGTCCCCCATATACAGCCAGTGTGTCCCCCATATACAGCCAGTTTGTCCCCCATATACAGCCAGTGTGTCCCCATATACAGCCAGTGTGTCCCCCATATACAGCCAGTGTGTCCCCATATACAGACAGTGTGTCTCACATATACAGCCAGTGTGTCCCCCATATAGAGCCAGTGTGTCCCCATATACAACCAGTGTGTCCCCCATATACAGCCAGTGTGTCCCCATATAAAGCCAGTTTTTTCCCATATACAGCCAGTTTGTCCCCATATACAGCCAGTGTGTCCCCATATACAGCCAGTGTGTCCCCATATACAGCCAGTTTGTCCCCATATACAGCCAGTGTGTCCCCCATATACAGCCAGTGTGTCTCTGTACACAGCCAGTGTGTCCCCATATACAGCCATTGTGTCCCCCATATACAGCCAGTGTGTATCCATATACAGCCAGTGTGTCCTCCATATACAGCCAGTGTGTCCCCGTACACAGCCAGTGTGTCCCCATATACAGCCAGTGTGTCCCCCATATACAGCCAGCGTGTCCCCCATATACAGCCAGTGTGTCCCCATATACAGCCAGTGTGTACCCCATATACAGCCAGTGTGTCCCCCATATGCAGCCAGTGTGTCCCCATATACAGCCAGTTTGTCCCTCATATCTAGCCAGTGTATCCCCCATATACAACCAGTGTGTCCCCCATATACAGCCAGTGTGTCCCCCATATACAGCCAGTTCCCCCCCAACCCTACACTTACCTTTCTCGAGTCAGCGCCGTCCTTCTTGTCTTCTCCCGCCCTTAATGTCGCTTCAGCCAATCAGGTTACCGGTAACCAGATCCGGTTAACCTGATTGGCTGAAACGCCTGTCAGTGTTCACCAAGGAACGCACCCCCCGTGCGTCCCTTGGTGAACTATTTGGGTGCCGAGTATAGCCTGAGGGCTGTAATCGGAAAGCCTATCAGAGCCGCTGGCTCTGATAGACACTTCCAGAACACACCCACTGCCGGCCACCACTCTAATTCAGATGGCCGGCGCTCGCCAGGGGGCCGGCCATCTGAATAGTGGGCGGCAGCGGCGACAATACATAGGTTCATGCAATGCATGAACCTATGTATTGTTTTTCAGTGGCGGTGCAGGAGCGAGAGGGGGAGGCGCTCCGGCGCCCTCTATGGATGCACCGCCACTGATTGGTGTGGACCTTGGAATCATTGGGGAATAGAGACTTGTCTTTATTGCAGTAAAGACGGGAACCATTCTCTGGGAGAACCTGACCATAGAGACCCAGGTACATTACACCGCTCAACCTCTTCACACAGGAGGGTACGGGCATGTGGCATAGTGTGCCCCTTTTCCTACAAGTGAGCCAAAAGTGAGGAATAAGGGGTCTGTGTGCTACAGACAGAAATGCGGAAGCTCCCATAACGCATTGTTTTTGAAGTGGCATGATCCAAGGCTTTCATCGTGAGTCCCACTTGCACTATTTATCTTATCAATAACCCAGAAACATCGTGTGCATACCAGGTGTGCCACTTCATTGGTCCATTTGTGTTATGGGTCAATGACTTATGCAGTATTGAAGGGAGAATCCACATGACAAGCCCAGACATTGTACCTTTGAAAACAAGCCAAAAATGTATCTCCCTTCCAAAATTTCAATCCCAACAGAGCCCCTTTAAAAAAATCACTGCTTCAAACTTGTATACAAGCTTAATTATACATACAGTATCTCTACAGTCACAAAAAAAACTAAAACAAATAAAACAGCAGATCTTTGCCTGCTCAACACCTAACATTTAACACGATTTGGCAGTCTCACTTGTCCTGCCATATCAATGGAATGCCCTTCCATGTTGATTCAGACATTGTGGTGCCTTGAAATGCCAATTAAGTTATTGTTTGACTTCCTCAAGAAAGTTAAATTATTGCACAACACTAGTGAAAAAACAGAATAGGAGTGTCAGACTCAAGATTTGTTTTGCAATAGACGTTGCAACTAATGCACATGAAAAAAATGTAGCTCTATGTTGAAGAGTCTTTTTGATCAACAGTGAAAACAGTTTGTAGGAGTCAAACAGTTAAAACTCAACTTTGGGCACTAAAATTTAAATTTACCAATATTCCTAATTTGTCAAATATTATTACACTTTGGGTGCACCAAAGTGATGGGAAATCAAAAGTTATTCTTATAGCTATCATTAGATTATATACCGTAACTCTAATGCCTAGTACACACGTGCGCTTTTTCCATTGGATAAAAAAAAACGTTTTCCCGGCAGCATTCCTCTCAGGCTGCCTTGCATACACACGCACAGATAAAAGTCCGCCTGTCCAAAGCGCGGTGACGTACAACACGTACAACGGCACTATAAAGGAGAAGTTCCATTCCAACGGCGCCACCCTTTGGGCTGCTTTTGCTGATCCTCGTGTTAGTAAAGTCTGGTGAGAGACGATTCGTGCTTTTCAGCCTCGTGCTTTTCAGTCCGTTACAGCGTGACGAATGTGCTATCTCCATTACGAACGCTAGTTTTACCAGAAAGAGCGCTCCTGTCTCATACTTGATTCTGAGCATGCGCGGTTTTCTGCCTGTCGGAAAACCATACAGACGAACAGTTTTCCCGCTCGAATTTTTGGCCTGACGGGAAAAAAGAGATCCTGATCTCTTATTTTGTCCGGCAGTTTTCCCGTCGGAAAAATTGCGATGGAGCATACACACGGCTGGGATTCCCGAAGAAAAGCTCTCATAGCAGTTTTCCCGTCACTCTGCAACTCTGTTACTGTTTGCTTGAATTTGTGGGGTATATATTAGTACAAATTGTCATTTAATTACCTACTCCCCTGAGCACTGTATACTCTATTGTAATAAATATAATTGTAATTTTCTTTTATAAAAAATAAAATAACAAAAATAAAAACTACTAACAAAGTTCTCTGCCCTACTGACTGGCACAATCCACTGCTCTACCGACTGAGATTGTCCACTGCCCTACTGACACCTCCCACTGTCCTACTGACACCGTCTACTGCCCTGACACATCCACTATTTTACTGACATTGTCCACTGCCCAACTGACACCATCTACTGCTCTACTGCACTACTGAGACACATCCACTGCTTTACTGACACTGTCCCCTTTTAAGGTACTGTAGGCTGGCTAAGTTAATATTTTTACAGTGACATTTGTTTTATTATATTTTTCTAAGTTTTCTTTACTATTTAGTCAGTCCTTAATTTCTTTAAAACAAAGAAAGGACACTGCACCCCGAAGATCTTTGATCTCTTTCATGTTGTTCAGGTAGATTTCCACCTCTTCTACCCCTGCTCCAGGGTATTTAAAAGATTTGAAGAGGTATGTCAAAATGTGGACAGTTTCCCCCAAATCTTTAGAATTACCCTCTCAATATGTTAAAAAAGATCAGAAATAACTCTTTAGGCTCTATGGAAGTATATTGTTGGGTGGAAGGGGCCCAGGTCAACTTTGGCATTGGGTTCCACAAGCTTCAAGATGCGCCTCTGGTTATCACACAGAGTAAAAGTGAAAGAAAGCTCCAAAGTTTGGATTCTGGAACAGAAATGGCGGGAGACCCTACCAATGGGAACGCAAGTTCTGATGACCATGGTGAGAATCCAGGATTCCCTCACTTTGGAGGGATTTTCTCTCACTTCCTGTTTTGGTTATGAGACAGTAAGTGAAGGAAAATTCCCACAATGGAACTTATAATTCAACGAAAACCTGATAGAACCCTATCTTATTCTGCCCAAAATGGAAAAAGAAAAGTTATACTTGAAGTTTTTGGTTGACATCTTCTAGTCATAGACTCCTCCCTGAGCAATACTGAGCACTGTTGTTGGTCTAGGTAGGGACTGCCCATAATTGACAGCAGTGGTACTCAGTATGTAGTCTGGGACTGCTGGTCACCTTCCTACAGCTGGCAATACACAGATTTATTTTCCTTCAGCCTTTATGCAGGTTGCCTACAGTTTTATTGGATAGATAGTGTCTGGCCCAGGCTGAGAGGGGAAAGAGCTAATGTGAGTAATTCAGTTCCCAGGCTTTTTGGTTCCAGTCTGCCCACCTGTGATATAAAAAGGGGGAAGGCTGAGGTCAGAGGGACTCGTTCCTAGCCGTACATGTTCTGAGGGTATTGGAGGAGGACTGCTGCGCCTTGCAGTCTGTCAGAGGCACTGGGGTTCTGGAAAACAGCCCGAGACTTGAAGAACGCCATAATGGACTACTACCTTTCTGTGGTACGCCTGGGTAGCCAGTCAGAGGTCGGTAGATCCATTATTATTTTAACTGTTCATGTTCGACTGTACTATGAAGTTCTTCAGTAAAGTTACATTAACTGTTCTGAGCTTGGTCTGAAGTTATTCAAAGGGGTGCATATTGGTTCTGGTGTATGTAAAAGAACCTGGGTCTGTAAAGCACATGTGGGGTATTAAGCTCAGCTGCTACAAAAGGTCTACTCTACAGGAGAAGCAGTGTATGGGTATCAAGCACTAGTTCAAGACTCCAAGCAACCAGTCGTTAGGCATGGTACTTGGTAAAGGTGACAGGTCCTCCGGTAGTGAGGGTCGATATTCTGGCTCTCTCCCCAGCAGTTGGTTTTCAGTAGCAACCGGAACCCAACCTGTGTTACTGAGATCCATGACCTGGTCACACGGGTACAGGAATTAAGGTGTTAACAAGTGCATGAGGTCCGCGCTAGGTGCAGGGTGGGACTCCATTCTGTTACTGGGAGCGAGGTAACGCTGGAGTGTTGGAGAGGATGCAGGCTCAGCACGTCCTTCTAAATGCAACACACAAGTTATAGTGTGTGGGGACATGGGACAGCACTTTTCAGAGGAACTCTGCTCTTTTACTGCACACAGTGTGATGGCTGATGCCTGAGTCGGAGAATTGCCTTAATATTAGACTTTCACATGACTGTTAGTCCCTGCCAAGTCCCGGGAATCGATGAGCGCGCTCTGCACGGAAGGTACCCCCACGTGCAGGCCCCACCCACAAGCCTGCAGGCTAAACAAAATCGAACAGATTTGTGCACCCACATTATACAGAGCAGTTGGATGAATCTCCTACTGCAACTATTGTATTCTGACAGTTGGCTATCAGAATACTCAAACAGTGGCTGCATCTGATTGGATTTTTCATCCGGTTCCTTCAGATTTTCAAACGGGTGGGAGGGTGGTGACAAAACCACCCATGGTGAGAACTGTGGCGGGTTCATTAGAAACCTGCTGGAACTTGAGCAGTCTACCTCCAGCTTAAAGCCCAACTCCGGTGGAACTAAGTCCTCATTTGCAGGACACTGCAAAGCTTAACTACTTCCATTTTACTACTTCCATCTGATTGTACAATCTCCTTTAGATATACTGTCAGCTATGTGTAGAGTATAAGGGCCTGTCTTATTTCATACTTATCAAGACTGTGTATGTTTTGTCTTCCTATTACATTGTTTTGATAAAGTGAAGGAAGATTGTACAGAGATTTTTACAATCTGATTGTATAGTGTATGACCGCTGGAGTGCAGAGGAGAAGAGTCTGCAGGGACCATTCTAGCAGGTCAGAGGATCAAGTAAGTAAACCTGCTGTACCCCGCCCCCCCCTAGATATTAACAAGCAAGTAACCCTTGCAGTGCAGGAGCAGTCAATGAGTTCAGCTTTAAACAACATTCACACTACAATGGAGCAATTAGCAGTCCAGCAGCTCATGTCACTTTCCTGTATCAGTTTCCTTCTACCCAGATCACTTGTTTACTCTGAATGAGCGCACTCTGAAGCAGGCAGCTAACTTTACACGCCGATCTTACGTAGTAAATCAAAGAATACACATTCTCGAAATATTTACCTAAATCGGACATCCTAATAAGCTTATATTTATATATACTTCAGCTCCACTTTAAACACAAAGGGAAAAAAAGAAAAAAAAAACTACGGACTTTCAACTGCTTTTTACTCAGCGATCGTATGAATGAAATATGGAAAATGTGTTATTACACTTTTATATAATTGGTTGCATGTAAACTACATCAGATGACTTTTATAATACTTTGGCTCGGCTTACTTTGCGTAGCAGTAGTAAAAGCGTTATGCCATGTTAACCATCGTTCACTGCAGAAAGTTTCCTTTGAGTTATTAAAGATGTGAACTTTTTGGTATAACTGCTTCGTCAAGGCTCTGTACATACATTTATCAAAAGGTTTAAAGCCTATCTATGTATAGAATGGCTTTAAAAATACACGGCTTCAGCTGTCTTTTTTTTTTATTCAATGTAATCTCAACACATAACATGCTTCGCTAGGGGATGGTAACATTTAACTACAGAGTAATAAAAAGTTAAGAACTTTCGGCAAAGAGACGAAAGGCCATATAAAAAGATAAATATATTATTCCTGTGCCTTGACAGCAGGGCTTAGGATCAAAGCATATTTCCATGGCTGCGCATTCTGACAAATTCCTTACATCTTCAACTTGGGAAAGAAATGAAGGTATGTTTACTTCGACTAACCATGTAGAAAGGAGAAAAAAAATAAAATATATATATATATATATATAAAAAAATATATCTATATACATATATATATATATATATATATATATATATATATATATATATATATATATATGTATATAGATATATATTTTTATATATATATATATATATATATATATTTTTTTTTTTCTCCTTTCTACATGGTTAGTCGAAGTAAACATACCTTCATTTCTTTCCCAAGATATATATATATATATGTAGGTAACTTGGATTTTAAAGGCACTTGTTATATACCCAAATATACAGAAAGTTGATTAAAGCCTTAATCCAATAATAGATTGAATTAATGTTTTTAACCAATTTTCTGTATATTTGGGTATATAGCAAATGTCTTTAAAATGACACTTACCTACATAAATTGATATTTACCTCATTTAGAGACACATTCCGATGGGATTGAGAAGAAAAAACTTATATATATTTATATACTTTTAACCGATTGACGATAACTTCAGATCACAAACTTAAAGCATACTTACTTGCGTCTTACAAATCTGCCAGGTAAGGAAACCCCTCTTATCCAAGCAACCCCACGGATGTCCCCAAATGTTGCTTGAACTCTGCGGGCATAGCAGTGGCTCCGGGTTCAATCCTTGAAACCAAGAATTCTCAAGTTCAGCAGCACAATCCACCAGTCAATAGTCGAATAGAAACTGTAGTTGTCAAGTATTGCGTCTAGCACTGGCTTAAAGGAATTTCCTTTAAAAAAAAAAAAAAAAGTTAGAAAAAGAATGCAAGCTTCTTGCTCATCTACATAGGAGTCTTCTAATACCTGGTTAGCTAGATGTTCTGCGCTGGGTCTAGGCAATCCATTGAAGAACATATGTTTGCTGATATGTTTTCTTTGCTTCTTTTTTGCTTGGGTAGTAACTTGAGCCGGACAGCTTCGGTGGGGAAGGGGATATGACGTCTGAGTTCTTGAAATGTGACTCTGTCTCTTTGGCTAATGCAGCCGGTTAACCCATCAATCAGGGAGGCTATGGCGGAATTCCAGGAGATATCATAAAAAGAACACTTTTAGTGTGAAACTGATTACATGCAAGCTTGTTTGAACATGATACAAATGACAAGTCACTTTTAGCATGTCATGAATGTTGGTTGGTGACAAGAAGAAATTCATTTGGGAACCCTCTAAAAGGGTTTGATTGTGCAAAAGTCAGGAAAGGGCTCTGAAAGGGCACCATTCAATGGATTACATAATGACTAATTACAAGACACTGCCCTCTTATATGCAGTTCAAGTCCAGAGGGAAATCAGAGGGGCTGTATAAGTAGGGTGACATCACTTTGTTTCCAAAAGACACTTTTCACTTTTTCACCAACCATATTTAAAGCCAAGACTTAGGCAAAATATATCCTAGCAGTGACCCCCCCCCCCAACTGAAAGGGTTAACTTCTCTTTAAAGAGGAACATCAGCCCCCCTTCTTACCTGTAAATCTGGCATGTCCTCGTTTCACATACTCACCTACCCAGCGGATCCTGCATTTCTTGCTCAGATGTCACAGCCTGGGTTCTAATGCCACCATCTTGGTTCCCCTTGAACAGCTGCCTCTTCGGGGGTTCAGGTAGCCGACTCATGATGATGCACACCTTCTCTGCCCACTGACTGCATAGTTGCCAACATTGCAAAAAAAAATAATCCAGGACACTTTTTTTGCATGTAGGCTGGGGGCTTGCTATAATTAGGGGGCAGGGCATTAGTTTGTAGGCGTGTCACACCCTAATAGGGAAATGTGACGTCGCGGAAAATGGGCGTGGGTTACATGTGATAGTGGGTGTGGCTTAAATAGGCGTGGTTCAGAAGAGGTGTGGTTAGAGTCCGAGAGGAAGGAAGGAAGGAAGGAAAGAAAGGAAGAAAGAAAGAAAGAAGCCAGATCCTATGCCACAATAGAAATATGTGTATTCCAGAAAGTTTAACAAAATCTGCAGATAAAGATACTCCAAAACATCTGTTGTTGGCGCTTCAAGCATCCCGACACCATGGTTGTTATGGTGTCAGGGTGATTGAAGTGCAATATTTCTATTATTACATTGTAATATAAAATGAAATCATTCAACTCACCATAATGCAGAATCAGTGGAAGCGTGTCACCTGCCACGTCGCCTGCCACCAGATGCCTCCCCAGCAGTCCTTCCTTGCATCAGGTGCCTCCCCAGCAGAGTCCGTCCTTGCATCAGGTGCCTCCCCAGCAGAGTCCATCCTTGCATCAGGTGCCTCCCCAGCAGAGTCCATCCTTGCATCAGGTGCCTCCCCAGCAGAGTCCGTCCTTGCATCAGGTGCCTCCCCAGCAGAGTCAGTCCTTGCATCAGGTGCCTCCCCAGCAGAGTCCATCCTTGCATCAGGTGCCTTCCCAGCAGTCCGTCCTTGCATCAGGTGCACCACGCACTACACGGATTACTACAACACGCACTACACTACACCACCCACTACACTGATTACCACTACACTACACTAACTACTACATTACACTGATTACTACAACACGCACTACACTCCACCACCCACTACACTGATTACCACTACACTACACTAACTACTACATTACACTGATTACTACAACACGCACTACACTCCACCACCCACTACACTGATTACCACTACACTACACTAACTACTACATTACACTGATTACTACAACACGCACTACACTCCACCACCCACTACACTGATTACCACTACACTAACTACTACATTACACTGATTACTACAACACGCACTACACTCCACCACCCACTACACTGATTACCACTACACTACACTAACTACTACATTACACTGATTACTACAACACGCACTACACTCCACCACCCACTACACTGATTACCACTACACTACACTAACTACTACATTACACTGATTACTACAACACGCACTACACTCCACCACCCACTACACTGATTACCACTACACTAACTACTACATTACACTGATTACTACAACACGCACTACACTCCACCACCCACTACACTGATTACCACTACACTACACTAACTACTACATTACACTGATTACTACAACACGCACTACACTCCACCACCCACTACACTGATTACCACTACACTACACTAACTACTACATTACACTGATTACTACAACACGCACTACACTCCACCACCCACTACACTGATTACCACTACACTACACTAACTACTACATTACACTGATTACTACAACACGCACTACACTCCACCACCCACTACACTGATTACCACTACACTACACTAACTACTACATTACACTGATTACTACAACACGCACTACACTCCACCACCCACTACACTGATTACCACTACACTACACTACTACACTACACTGATTAATACACTACACCAGGGGTCTCCAAATTTTTTACTTCGAGGGCCCCATTGTATATTTTACAGATATTCGTGGGCTGAAAAAAAAAAAGTTATTTATAAATAAATCCCCAGCCATGAAAGAGAATAGAATAAAAAAAAAGGCTGCCATCAGCGGGGCTGGATGGTGCACCTGTATCCTCCGCCTGCACCTAAATGCCAGAGCCTCGTGAACCAGGGCTAAACATTAAGTGTGCATGAGGCCTTACATCAGTGTTCCTGTCAGAGCCTCCCTGCCCATTTGTGTCCCCGTCAGAATCTCCCCACACAATTGTATCCTCATCAGACTCTCCCTACATGCTTGTGTCCCCATTAACACCCCCTCTTGCACATTTCTGTTCCCATCACAGCCACCGATCATACATTTGTGTCCCCATCAGAACTCCTGCCACACGCTTGTGTTCCCTTTAGAGCCACCTCCCCACACCCATTAAAACCCTTCCTGCCCATGTCCCAATCAGCGCCCCCACGTGTGTGTCACCCATCAGAGCCCCCCCCCCCACATTTGTGTCCCACATCAGAGGCCCCTCCACACTTGTTTCCCCCATCAGAGTCCCCTCCACACTTGTGTCCCCCATCAGAGTCCCCTCCACACTTGTGTCCCCATTAGATCCCCTCCACACTTATGTCCCCATCAAATGCACCCTCACTGCATTTGTGTCCTCCATCAGAGCCCCCCCGGACATTCCTTTCCCTGCACTTTCTGCTGCACTTCCCACCCTCTTTTACACAGGCAAGAAGCCCCACAGTGTCTGTACCTGCAGTGAGTCTGATGACTCTGACTACGGAGACCCAGGGACTTTACAGTCCAACCCGAATACTTGCAGGCGTCAACGGCAGCGGCAGGGGGTGGAGGATAATCGCATCCACATGTGTAGTGAAGAGCGGGGAGGGGCCGCCGAAAGAGAGAGAAGCCGGGATTGGCTGCCCCTCTCCTCATGCACTGAACACAAGAGGTAAAGAGGAAAGAACACTCATGGCGGCGGCGGCGGCCATTGTGGTGTAGCCGTTGCCGTTTTTAGCTTAAAACATTCCCGAATTTCCCGAGACAAAACGGGACAAAAACAATTGGGCTTGTCCCGAATCGGGACAAGCCCAATTCGGGACAAGGGTCCAAAATTCGGGATTGTCCCGGGAAATTCGTGACTGTTGGCAACTATATGACTGCTGTGTGTCCTAGTACTGCAACCTCCTGGGATATGTGAAGTTGGGCTCCCCGGAGGCTTTGGGAACAAGGACACGTTAATCTTTCCTAAGTGAGAATAGTGTCAATAAAAGGGGGGGGGGGGCGTATTAAAAAAAAACAAATTAATGCAAAAAACAAAGAAAATTGTCCGTGTTTTGGAGTTTTAGATTAAGGGGGGGGGGGGGAGTAGAGCACAGCGAGGCCAAGTCTACTTTAGGTCTAGGGGTTCTAGAATCAGTAATAAGGCCCCGTTAGCACCAACTGCGGTGCAGGAAATGTGCATTTCCTTGCTTGTTTCCTGCACTGTACGGAAGTGCACCACCCTCTTTAGACACGCATGGGTGCAATAAACTGTTAATGGCACCCCAAATGCATCTAGCAAGTGTGCACATGTTTGCAGCTACCAAAATGCACAGTACCTCAAAGCCATTTGGTTTGGTGCAGTGTGATTTTGAAAGGTGCACCTGCCGTATTTTTTGCGTGTTCCTGTTCATTTGGCAGCCCATTGAATTGAATGGGTTGTCGGAAATGGACAAGACCGCGCGAGAATGTGCACATTGTGATGTGAACTGGTTCTTCTCACTCCAGCAGGCTCCCATTATCTGTTCTGTCTCCTCTCTACCATCTTGTTCACATTACTTGCCGCACCGCATGAAAAAGCGCTGCCCTCTGTGGACACGCATGGGTGACATTAATTCTTAATGGCACCCCCACACATCTGGCAAGTGCGAGTGTGTTCGTGGCCACCAAAACACCTGGTACCGCAGTGCCATGCAATTTGGTGTGGCGCGATTTAAAAAAATTGTGACTGCAATGCTTTTTGCGTGTTCCAGCTCATTTGGCAGCCCATTTAAAATGAATAGGCTAACCTAAATGCACTGCCCCAGAACACAGAGAAAGCACACACACTCGAATGTACCTTTATGGTGTGAACCACTCTTAGGTGCTCTGGGCTGCAGTCGCACCCCTGCTTCTTTCACGTGCATTACAGGCTTATTAGCCATGCACTATATGTGTTGATGCTGAGGGACTGCCCAGAGTGCCAGAGGGAGAAGAGGACAGTGTTGGAGCCTACCGAAGCTGGGCGTAAGGTAGGTAATGCTGCTTGAAGTGCGGGGGGGGGGGGGGGGCAACTAAAAGGGTACATTTTGCCTAATTCCCAGAGTTCAGTTTTCAATTCAATCATCAATGTAACATAATAAAGTAGATCTAAACCCAAACTGCATGATTATTCGTTTTCTAAAATACTGCGTATCATAAACAGTTGCCATTGTTTTATTCTAATGAAAACAATTTATTTTTATTTTTTTAACCATCGTTGCATCTCAGTGGTGCTAATCGCCTCCAGACTCTTGCTGCCACTTCCCATTTAACTGCACTTGCTACAGCATTGGCTGCACATTAGGGACCCGTGGATCATATCTGAGCAGTGTGCCTCAACGTGGCCATCTATGGGCTGGCTGGTTGTACTGAAGTTGATTTATCAATCAGCTTCAGCAAGGGTGTTCCTTGTGTGATCACTGCCAAATGCTATAGCCGCCAGCAGTGATCATTGTATTCTGTTGGCTGGGAAACCTCCCACTGTCAGAATACAATAGCAAAGCGGGAGGGATTCCCTGTAGTAGTTGAAGGAAAGAAAATTGCATAATCTATAGCTTGCTTTAGATTCACCATCAGGTCATCAGGTGCGATTGTGACAACGTGGCAGCACAGAAGCACAATTTAGAGACAGTTGTCACCGTATAAATGTAGATACAGTGCCTTGAAAAAGTATTCATACCCCTTGAAATTTTTCACATTTTCTCATGTTACAACCAAAAACGCAAATGTATTTTATTGGGATTTTATGTGATAGACCAACACAAAGTGGCACATAAGTGTGAAGTGGAAGAAAAATGATAATTGGTTTTCAACATTTTTTGCAAATAAATATGCAAAAAGCGTGGCGTGCATTTGTATTCAGCCCCCTTTACTCTGATACCCCTAACTAAAATCTAGTTGAACCAATTGCCTTCAGAAGCCACCTGATTAGTAAATATAGTCCACCTGTGTGTAATTAAATCTCAGTATAAATACAGCTGGCCTTTGAAGCCCTCAGAGGTTTGTTAGAGAACCTTAGTGATCAAACAGCAGTATGAAGGCCAGGGAACACACCAGGGATAAAGTTGTGGAGAAGTTTAATGCAGGGTTAGGTTATAAAAAAATATCCCAAGCTTTGAACATCTCACGGAGCACTGTTCAATCCATCATCCGAAAATGGAAAGAATATGGCACAACTGAAAACTTACCAAGACATGGCCGTCCACCTAAACTGACATGCCGAGCAAGGAGAGCATTAATCAGAGAAGCAGCCAAGAGGC
The DNA here is from genome assembly GCA_029206835.1 of Rana muscosa. Lineage (NCBI taxonomy): Eukaryota > Metazoa > Chordata > Amphibia > Anura > Ranidae > Rana > Rana muscosa. Next base: position 272,106,587 of record CM055125.1, on the reverse strand, counting down.
TCATGGTAACTCTGGAGGAGCTGCAGAGATCCACAGATCAGGTGGGAGAAAAACTATTAGTTGTGCACTCCACAAATCTAACCTTTATGGAAGAGTGGCAAGAAGAAAGCCATTGTTAAAAGAAAGCCTGCAAAAGACTTGAAAACAGGGCCGAGGTTCACCTTCCAGCAGGACAAAGACCCTAAACATACAACCAGAGCTACAATAGAATGGTTTAGGTCAAAGCATATTCATGTGTCAGAATGGCCCAGTCAAAATCCAGACCTAAATCCAATTGAGAATCTGTGGTAAGACTTGAAATCTGCTGTTCACAGACGTTCTCCATCCAATCTGACAGAGCTTGAGCTATTTTGCAAAGAAGATTGGGCAAAAATGTCACTCTCTAGATGTGCAAAGCCCGTAGAGACATCCCCAAAAAGACTTGGAGCTGTAATTGCAGATAAAGATGGTTCTACAAAGTATTGACTCAGGGGGGCTGAATACAAATGCACAACACACTTTTCAGATATTTATTTGTAAATAAATTTGAAAACCAATTATGTGCCACTTTGTGTTGGTCTATCACATAAAATCCCAATAAAATACATTTATGTTTTTGGTTGTAACATGACAAAATGTGGAACATTTCAAGGGGTATGAACACTTTTTCAAGGCACTGTACCTGTACAAGAGCCTTCATAGCCAGATTAACATGTATTCTTTGAAGCCCAACTCTGGGTTGGAATAAAAAGAAACCCCTTGCAACAGTTAGGGCTTGTTCACGCATAGTGCAATGATTGGGGTAATTTTGCACTGGATAAACGACATTCACTGCTAGGGTACATAGAAAAACAATTGTTTTCTATGTGCTTTGTTTGCATTGCCTCCTAACCACAACTCACTGCAGCCAAAAACTGGCGACTGTCCACATGCTAAAATGGAGTGTTTAGGGTGTGGGCAGTGTGAACGGGCCCTTAAAGTGTTACTAAACCCACAACAGTAAAATCATTCTGTATATGCAGTAAATCATGCATGTTATACTCACTGTGGAACCTAAGGGGTTAATCCTCCACATTGTGTAAAAAAAGCTGTTTTATGCTGTCTTCTCTGGTCCTCCCCTCCTTCAGTTTATGGAGTCAGGCTGCACGTGCTCAGTTTGGTGTGTATTGCTAGAGTGTTTTCTTGGGAGAGTGCATGTGATCAACACAGAGCCAATCAGCATTGTCCAGACAGAGGGTCAGGGGTCCTGCAGTCTCATAGGACAGTCAGAAAACTCCTCCAACATACTTTACCCAGTCCTTGGCTGGGCACCGAGGGAAGTCATAAGATTTCTATATGCTGCTGATGAGAAAAGGTATTTATCAGTTTATATTTACAAAAAAAAAAATGTTTCCATGTTCTGTGTACTATGGGAGACCAGATATAGTGAATGCAGGGTCCTGGGTTTAGTAAAACTTTAAAGCTTGTTATATCTAGGGGGAGATGAGAAAGCTGCATTACTTACTGCACCTTACCTTTGCTTTGGCTGGCTCCAATGGCCTCTTTTAGGCTTGTGCAATTAGTTTCGTAACAAATCGAAATTCGTCCGAATTTAGCAACTTTCGGACATTCGGAAGCATTCGAATTTCCGAACAAAGCAATTACGAATAAAACCAAATGCGAAATAAATTATATCGCAAATAGTGAATGCCCGAATGTCTTCGCCATAATTCGTTATGAAAAAAGTTACGAATGTACGAATCCATTCGAAGCACAATAACACTCTGCTCTGCTCTCTGCTTCTCCCTCACCGTGCTGAACTCCCTCTCAAAATGGTGTACAGGGGCGGAGGCTATAGCCGCATGTAAAAAACTAAAGTAAAATACGAGATTTCGAATCGTTACGAATAACCGCTATGTATTTAGAAAAGTACAAATCCATTCGAAGCACATTAGGCATAATAGGCAGCGTCGTTGTGAGAGAGACACGGAAAATTACGAATCAACAAACCCCAAAAAAGTTACGAAAGTAGGAGTTGTGTCCAGAATCAACGAAAAACAATGTACCCTACCGAAAGTACGATTTATAAATCAACTAAAAATAAGGCTTACATTAATACGAATCATTCCGATTCAACGAAAAATGTCGCTTGCGAAAATACGAATTAGTCCGAACATGAAAAATCCCGTCTAGCAAAATTACGAACGATTACGAATCAACAGGACCGAAAAGAAACGAACCGAAACTAAACAAATGTTTCCGTTGTGCACAAGTCTAGTCTCTTTTTTCTTTCTCCAGCACTTCAGGCTGTGGGCAGTCCTTCACCATCTTCACATACAATGCAGAGCTATTATCCATGCATTGTACATTGAAGAGACAGGAATGTGACTGTGGCTGGAATCACCTTATAGAGGAGCATTCGTAGGAGCGGTCACATAGCTGGAGAGACCCTACTGGAGCAAGGAGTATGGTATTACACTTTATTCTTCAGCCCTACGCAAAAACTAGCAACCCTTATGCCTCGTACACATGGCCGGGATTTCCGACGGGAAAAAGTCAGTCGGGAATCTCAATGGGAAAAAAGAGAGCCAGTTCTCTTTTTTTTGCCGGCTGATTTTGGCAGTTTTCCCATTGGAAAAACTCAGATGGAGCATACACACGGTCGGGATTCCCGGACAAAAACTGTCATCTGATTTTTTCCGACGGGAAAACCGTCCGTGTGTACGAGGCATTACAGTGTGGTGGGACTCCACTGCAAGTGTATTTTTTTTTCTTGTGCCCAGAGTTACAAAATATGCCAAACAACTTTTGAAATTAAAGGAACAGCTTATATGTGGTTTAGGTGATTTGGCTTACATTTACTTTAAAGTGGTTGTAAACCAGTATGTATACCCACTAAAGTTTGGTTTGAAGAAGGAACCAATTAGTAGTTCTGAAACACGTCCCATTCTGATGACCTCACTTCCGGTTTGCGGTCCACGCTGGTTGCTGCTCTCCTCCTGTTGACGTCACTTCCGGTTTCGCGCTCCACGCCAATTCTGACAGCGTGGCTGCTTCAATTGTGCCTCCAGAGCTGTGTCCTCACCCTGCTGACCCTCTTGGGACGTTCTGATACACACTGGGACTACTTTTATGCCGGATCACCTTCCACACTCATGATGAATTTCTTTTCACCATCAATCTATTAAGTGTTTTTATTCCCTTTAGGGATATTTTAATAGTTTTATATACTGCACTTAGAGGCAACTTTTTTCTGTTTTTGTTGTTACTAGAGTCTGCTCTCCTCCTTGAGTGCTGCCCTAAGTGTTTGAAGATACTCCATCATTTTAGATTCCTCCACTTCCGATAAAGACAACAATCTGCTCAGTCCTGTTACTCAGAGCGCCCTTAAACATAATTTTCCATACCCACTAAAGTGACTGGCCTCAGACGATACACAGAGATATACCGGTAACAAATCCTCCTGCATAAGTTGTACCTGTTTATTTGCAGTTATCTAATCTCTACATCCGTTCAATCTCCAGAATTAATAAAGCTTGTTTGAGCGGTCAGAAAAAAAAAGAGCTGAAATTACACTGTGCGGAGTTCAGTGAGGAGAGCTCTGAGAGCTGATTGGAGGGAAGAGATACCCCCCCCCCAAAAAAAAAACACAAACACACTTCAGACAGCACACAGGAACAGAGCTGAGGCTGTCAGTCAGCTGGAGATCCCTCCTCTGTCCCTTTTTTTTCTCTTGGTGTCAGGAAAACTTTTCAGAAGTGATTCATGCAGAGAGAAATGACTTACTGCTCCTTATTGAGACAAGTACACACTATAGAGCAGTGATGGTGAACCTTGGCACCCCAGATATTTTGGAACTACATTTCCAATGATGCTCATCTACACTGCAGAGTGCATGAGCATCATGGGAAAGGTAGTTGCAAAACGTCTGGGGTGCCAAGGTTCACCATCACTGCTATAGAGGGATATGCTTTGTTCATATTTCATGTCTGGGGTTTACAACCACTTTAATAGTACATGGGTGATGCAATGACTATGCAAAGTACAGTGACCTACAGCAACATCAGATCTGGTTTAGGCCTCATTCCGATGGACGCAGGGGGGCTGTACGATGTAAATACGGTGTGAATACAGTGTTTATACAGCCAAGAGGAGCCCAGGAGTGACAGGTGTTTGTGTACAGGTGCCTGTAGTAATCAATGACACACTGTGTGCTTGTCAATTCATATCCAAGCTTTCTGTGCCTGTGTGAATGAGACCTTACTGTAGTGAAATTAAGGTGGGATTACATTTACTTGGTGGTGGGAGGGCTTTATCCATAACATGCAAAGTTTTTTTTAAACTTGAGGCCTCATTCACATTGGCGCTTACACCCATAGTCCATAAATGGGTGTTTCTTTAAGTAGCTGGACCATTTATGTCTAAGGAAACTAAGTGGCTGCACAGACACAGCCACTGGTCCCAAATGGACAGCCACACGGGTATGGGCGAGAGGCCCAGAACACAGAAATGTGTGCTCACTCATACAGCTGTCACATTGGTAAAAGCAGCTGTGTCCGTGCAGCCACTTGGTTCCCATAGACATGAATGGTCTGCCTGCACACAGCACCAGGAGGCTCCAGCTGCTTAAAGGCATGGCCCATTTATGGATTACTGGTGTAAGCACTCATATGAGTGAGACCTTATGGCAGAATTATCTGCCAAAGGGACCCCTCCAGTACTGTGATGCCGCAATCTCCTTCGTTACTCTGTCATCATCCCACACTGTAAAAAATATTGTGCTGGGTCTACTCCAAAAAATTGAGGCAACTATTTGCATCAGCTTTTTAAGTACTGTCAACTAAACTTATTTTTGTCTGACTCATTAGACTTTTCATGTTTTCAACTTTGTTGTTTTAAGTAAAGCCAACTCAATTTTTTTCAGCTTATAGACCATAGTTATTTAAGTTAGAAATACATTCCTTAACTTGTCTAGGACTATAGTTTTAAGTAAAGCCAACTAAATGTTTCTAGTTTATAGACCATGGGGCTGATTTACAAAATGTTTGCGCCATGAGTATCGGCGCATCTGCGCGCACAATGGCTGTTTTGGTATTTACAAAACATTAGCGCCGGTAGCGCAGCCCTATTTCCCATTTACTATAGTGTTGTCGGCGGACGGGAGGAGGCGCTCAGTGCGTCACTATGGACCTGGCGCACAGCATGTTAAAATCTAAATATAAAGCTGGAAGTGAGAATATAATGTGAGTGACATGGGGTGATGTGAGGAAGTGTAGTGACACCTGCCCAAATAACTAATATGCCCAAAATAGAGTGAGAAAGTAACTTTTTCAAAACCAGCCCGCTGCGCCGGCAAGTACGATTTGAGCTGCAGGAGGTTTTTTGGAGCTCAGCGCGGCAATTTTCCTTGTTTTCTTGCGCCAAGACACTGCGCCGGCAAAATCTTAGTAAATGTCAAGTCACGTAAACCAATTTGCATAAGTTGAACAGGCGCAGCTCTGAACTTCCCAGTGCGCCAGCAAAATTACATTTCTAAAGGAAAAAAAAGGCATTTAAAAGCACCCGCGGCTATAATGAATTGTCGGCTCCCGGCAATATAGAGAAAAGGCACCGGAGAGCGGGAGAAGAACCGGAGAGCGCGGAGACGACACCGGAGAACAGAACAAGAGACCCCCGAAGTCGGAAGAAGACAACGAGGAAGCCCGGGACCCCGCTAGCAAAAGAGCTGGAAGAAGATAGCAGGGTGCCCGGCAGGAAGACCCCCGAAGTCGGAAGAAGACAACGAGGAAGCCCGGGACCCCGCTAGCAAAAGAGCTGGAAGAAGATAGCGGGGCACCCGTCAGGAAGACCCCCAGAGCTGCCTAATAAATTACTTTAAAAACCTGTGTTGTGTTTTTTATTAACTTTTTTTGCCACCAGTTGAATGGGTAGGGGTACGATGTACCCCATACTCATTCACATAGGGTGGGGGGCTGGTATCTGGGGGCCCCCTTATTAAAGGGGGCTCACGGATTCTGAAAAGCCAGCCGCCCGCAGACCCCGACAAACAACGGCCAGGGTTGTCGGGAAGAGGCCATTGTCCCCATCAACATGGGGGCAGGGTGCTGTGGGGTGGGGGGGCCGCAGGTCGCCCCCCTGCCCCAAAGCACCCACCCCCCCATGTTGAGGGCATGCGGCCTGGTACGGTTCAGGAGGGAGGGGGAGCCTCTCTCGTCCCCCCCTCTTCCCCTGCGGCCTGCCAGGTTGCGTGCTCGGATAAGGGTCTGGTATGGATTTTGGGGGAACCCCACGCCATTTTTTCGGCTTAGGGGTTCCCCTTAAAATCCATACCAGACCTAAGGGCCTGGTATGGATCTTTGGGGGGAACCCCACGCCGTTTTTTTGGCTTAGGGGGTTTCCCTTAAAATCCATACCAGACCTAAGGGCCTGGTATGCTCCTGGAGGGGAACCCATGCAGTTTTTTTCATTAAAATTTGGCGTGGAGTTCCCCTTCATGATTCATACCAAACACGGGACAGCGAGGCTGCCGAGAACCAGCGCAATGCCATCGCGTTGGAGACATTCTCAGCCAGCTAGTCGCCTCTAGGACATGACTTGAGCGACTGCTTCACACTCAGGTCGTGTCCAAGTTGCCTCGCAAAGTCGCACTGTCCCTGTGTCAGCCGGCACACGAGTCGCCCCGCGAGTCGGATCGCTTCATCCGACTTCCCGGGCGACCTCTATTCAAATCAATGGGCTCCCATAGGGAACCATTCAATTTCAATAGAGCGCCGCTGACATTTGTATTTACTATAACAGTGCGCCGTTGGTTCCTGCGCCCAATGAAGGAGTTATCCCACGCACCAATTAAGGGATCAACCAGCGCACCGCACTGTTATTAGTAAATCAGCCCCCATAAGTTCAAGTAAAGCCAACTCAATTTTTCCAGTTTCTAGAAAAGTTAGGAACACATACATTAACTTATTTATTTCAAGTACTTATATAGCACTGTCAATTTACGGAGCACTTTACATATACATCAGTCCCTGCCCACAAGGAGCTTTCAATCTAAGATCCCTAACTCACATATATACTAGGGCGAATTTCCCTACCAGCATATCTTTGGATTGTGAGAGGAAACCTACGCAGGCACAGGGTAGAACATGCAAACTGCAGACAGGTAGTATTATGGTCATGATTCGAACCAACGACACTTTTGCTGCTAGGCGAATATTCTAACCACTACACCACTGTGCTGCCCTATTACTTTGGTACTTAGTTACTTAGTTACTTCGTTTTAAGCGATATTAACTTTTAACTTACTCAATTTTTTTAAGTTGGTAAAACTTATTTTCCAAATGTATTTGATATATGTTTGAAGGTTTTTATATAAAAAATTACAATAATATGTTTTAAAAAAAAAGGAATAGTCTCATGAAACATGCTTTTAAAACAAATTAACATTTATTATTTATAAAGTGTTACAAATGTAATATTATTAAAGCAGCATCAAATGTAAATGTAAACATTAAAAAAAAAATAAGAAAAAAATGCCTCTTTCTCAGCTAACAAATCAAACTGAAACACACACATGTATATACATCTATATACACACATGTATATATAGTATATCTGTAAAGAACACAGAATACAGAATGTATTAACTTTTTTAAGCCTTTTAGGAAAGTAATTTGCACTTTAACCACTTCAGCCCGGAAGGATTTGCCCTCTTAATGACCAGGCCATTTTTTGCGATACCACACTGCGTTTATTTAACGGACAATGCGGTCGTGCATCGCTGTATCCAAACAAAATTGATGTTCTTTTTTCCCCACAAATAGAGTGTTCTTTTGGTGGTATTTTATCACCTCTGCGGTTTTAATTTCTTGCACTATAAACAAAAAAAGACTGTCAATTTTGAAAAAAAATATATATTTTTTACTTTCTGCTATAATACAAATCAAAAAAATATATATAAAAAATAATTTATTGATCAGTTTAGGCTGATATATATTCTACTACATATTTTTGGTACAAAAAAATCACAATATTAATATTGATTGGTTTGCGCAAAAGTTATCGCGTCTGCAAACTATGGGATAGATTTAACCCCTTCCTTACTGGGCACATATACCCCCTTCCTGCCCAGGCGAAATTTCAGCTTTCAGCACTGTCACGCTTTGAATGACAATTGCGCGGTCGTGCGATGTGGCTCCCAAACAAAATTGACGTCCTTTTTTTCGCACAAATAGAGCTTTCTTTTGGTGGTATTTGATCACCTCGGCGGTTTTTATTTTTTGCGCTATAAACAAAAATAGAGCGACAATTTTGAAAAAAAAGCAATATTTTTTGATTTTTGCTATAATAAATATCCCAATTTTTTTTTTATATATTTTTTTCCTCAATTTAGGCCGATACGTATTCTTTTACATATTTTTGGTAAAAAAAAATCGCAATCAGCGTTTATTGATTGGTTTGCGCAAAAGTTATAGCGTTTACAAAATAGGGGGTAGTTTTATGGCATTTTTATATATATTTTTGTATTATTTGTAATGGCGGCGATCAGTGATTTTTTTCGTGACTGCGACATTATGGCGGACACATCGGACACTTTTGACACTAATTTGGGACCATTCACATTTATACAGCGAACAGTGCTATAAATATGCACTGATTACTGTATAAATGTGACTGGCAGGGAAGGGGTTAACACTAGGGGGCGAGGAAGGGGTTAAATGTGTTCCCTAATGTGTGATTGTTACTGTGGGGGGAGGGGACTGACTGGGGGAGGAGACCGATCTGTGTCCCTATGTACAAGGGACACAGCATCGGTCCCCTCTCCCTGACAGGACATGGATCTGTGTGTTTACACACACAGATCCATGTCCTTGTCTCTGTAACCGCCGATCGCGGGTGCCTGGCGGACATCGCGGCCGCCAGGCACGCGCATCGGCATCTCAGTGATGCGCCGGGTGCACGCGCGTGCCGTCGGCGGCGCTCGCGCGCCCCCCAGTGGCCAAATAGCGGAGGCCGTATAATAACGGCCTCCCGGCATTTGACAACCACCTTGCGGCCGTATATTCTCGTACGGCGGGCGCGAGGTGGTTAAGGACTGTTATTTATTTTTTTATTGTTTTTACTGGTAATGGCGGCGATCTGCAATTTTTAGCAGGACTGCGACATTGTGGCGGACAAATCTGACCACAAATTACACTTTTTGGGGACCAGTGACGTTATTACATTGATCAGTGCTATAAAGATGCACTGATCAATGTATAAATGACACTGGCAGGAATGGGTTAACACTAGGGGGCGATCAAGGGGTTAAGTGTGTTCCCTGGGTGTGTTCTTACTGTAGGAGGGATTAGCTACCAGGGAAATGACAGAGGTGGCTGTTCCCGATCAATGGAAACAGAAGATCTCTGACATGTCATCTGGCAGAATGGGGAATCGCCTTGTTTAGATCCCCGTTCTGCCTCTGTATACAGCGATCGAGCCCGCACGCCCGTTATCTCCTGTGCAAAGACCGCCATGAGGGCCGATCCTAGATGGGGTACGAGAGGTGCAGTTCACCCAGGCGCCACAGAGGTGGGGGCGCTCAAGCACCGGAGTGCTCCCCTCCCTCCTCCTTGTTGGTATCCAGAGAGGCCGCTCTCTCCGCCGCTCAACACCGCCGCTATTTCCTGCCAAAGCGTGTCCCCCTCCATCCTCCTGTCAGAGGAGATCGGAGATCGGAGTGGCTGCTCGGGGGCGTCGTTGGGGGGTGGGGCCAGGCGGTCCGTGCATGATATTTCTTCCTCTCACTGTCACGATCTTCTCCACCTGGGCGGCGTGGCTGCACACTGTCCTCTCCTCCACAGCTGCCGCCCGGGTGGGGTTTGAACAGAGGAGGGGTCTGTACTAATGGAGGGGGGATGGTTTGTGGGGGGTGTGACAGGAGGGTCACTTTGGACACAGGGTGAGCCAGGAAATAATGGACATTAAGAAATATATCTTGGGCTACCTAAAATGGGTCTGTAATATTTATCCACCATATCCCCAAGGATACCTGTAAAGGACTATTTACTGTTTCTGAACTCAACAGGTTAATTGAGAGATACTGAGGTGTTCAGCCTCAATCACCTGTCTGCCTAGTGTAATGCTAATCCGAGCTTCTAAAAGACCTGTTCATTGTTTGTGGTGATTTACATTCTATTGTCCATTGTGGTTTGGGGGAATTAAGCCTATAATTATAGGTTGTGGAACTAGCAGCAGACGGGTTAATTGAAGAGATGTTGATGAATCACCTGCATACTTGTGTGTATTGTACTCAACAGACAGACCGGCTACAAAACCCTTTAATTGTAAATGTGAATTGGGTCTGTTATGTTGTGGGTGGAGCTGGACCATTGTTCATGTTAACCACTTGTCCCCCACCCACTGTCAATTGACGGCGGGCGGAGGATACTCTCGTTCTGGGAGGACGTCATATGACGTCCTCCCTTTAAAACGAGCTAGGAGGTGCGCGCTTGAAGCCAGCGGCGCGCGCGCGCGCCCGCCGCGTTCACGAGGCCCCGGTGCGCGTGCCCGGCGGCCGCGATTGTCGCCGGGCACCCGCGATTGCCCGGGAAATGAGCAGGAAAGTGGATCTCTGCGTGTAAACACAGAGATCCACGTCCTGTGAGGGAGAGGGGACCGATGGTGTGTCCCTTGTACATAGGGACAACCATCGGTCACCTCCCCCAGTCAGTCCCCTCCCTCCACAGTAAGAACACATTGAGGGAACATATTTAACCCCTTCCCGCCCCCTAGTGGTTAACCCCTTCCCTGCCAATCACATTTATACAGTAATCAATGCATTTTTATAGCAGGGATCGCTGTATAAACGTGAATGGTCCCAAAAATGTGTCAAAAGTGTCCGATGTGTCCGCCGCAATATCGCAGTCACAATAAAAAAATCGCAGATCGCCGCCATTACTAATAAAAAAATAAAAAAATAAAAATGCTATAAATCTATCCCCTATTTTGTACACGCTATAACTTTTGCGCAAACCAATCAATACGCGCTTATTGCGATTTTTTTTTTTACCAAAAATATGTAGAAGAATACGTATCGGCCTAAACTGAGGAAAATTTTATTTCAAAAAAAAAAAAATGGGTATTTATTATAGCAAAAATGAAAAAATAGTGTTTTTTTTCCAAACTGGACGCTCTTTTTTTGTTTATAGCGCAAAAAATAAAAACCGCAGAGGTGATCAAATACCACCAAAAGAAAGCTCTATTTGTGGGAAAAAAAGGACGCAAATTTCGTTTGGAAGCCACGTCGCAGGACCGCGCAATTTTCATTCAAAGTGTGACAGCGCTGAAAGCTGAAAAATGGCTTGGGCAGGAAGGGGGTTTTCGTGCACAGTAGAGAAGTGGTTAAACTAATGCAGTATTGGATGGGTATAAAAGTTACAATGTTTTTCTCAATAAAGTCATTCGATCCTAGGAAGATACAGAGTGCGTCTCGTTCTTCCAGAAGGATTAATTCCTATGGGAAGTGGTCGTCTGGCTGTGGAGGATCGGCAGTGAATTTGTGTCCAGGAGAGGGAAGATATCTAAACGGCGTTACCTCCTTTCGGCATGAAAGACTGAGCCCAGTCACCCTGTCTTCTCCCCAGCGGCGGGTATGTTCTCTAAGAGAGGCAGAGGTTGGCTGGGTAAGTGATGCTCTGTTTGGAGCAATTTATTTGGGGTACGGTGTGGATACCGGCATTGGAGGAATGGACCTATGGACTAACTTCGGAGTCAACCCGTCTGGGGTCACCTCCTGTGTTAGTCTCCTGCTGAAAGGGGAGATGTGTGACAGGAGGGTCACTTTGGACACAGGGTGAGCCAGGAAATAATGGACATTAAGAAATATATCTTGGGCTACCTAAAATGGGTCTGTAATACTTATCCACCATATCCCCAAGGATACCTGTAAAGGACTATTTACTGTTTCTGAACTCAACAGGTTAATTGAGAGATACTGAGGTGTTCAGCCTCAATCACCTGTCTGCCTAGTGTAATGCTAATCCGAGCTTCTAAAAGACCTGTTCATTGTTTGTGGTGATTTACATTCTATTGTCCATTGTGGTTTGGGGGAATTAAGCCTATAATTATAGGTTGTGGAACTAGCAGCAGACGGGTTAATTGAAGAGATGTTGATGAATCACCTGCATACTTGTGTGTATTGTACTCAACAGACAGACCGGCTACAAAACCCTTTCATTGTAAATGTGAATTGGGTCTGTTATGTTGTGGGTGGAGCTGTACCATTGTTCATGTTAAACTAATGCAGTATCGGATGGGTATAAAAGTTACAATGTTTTTCTCAATAAAGTCATTCGATCCTAGGAAGATACAGAGTGCGTCTCGTTCTTCCAGAAGGATTAATTCCTATGGGAAGTGGTCGTCTGGCTGTGGAGGATCGGCAGTGAATTTGTGTCAAGGAGAGGGAAGATATCTAAACGGCGTTACCTCCTTTCGTATTTGGGGTGCCGTTACATTGGTTGGCAGCAGCGGGATTTTCCCTCCAGTTCCTGGGACACTTCAAGCCCACAGTGAATGACCAGCTATGCAGCCTGCAGGAAAGCCACGCTGAAGGACCTACTTGAGAGCCGTGAAGGGACCAGTGGGACAAAGAACAAGGCCACCTTGATCAGGGAGCTAGCCGAGATGGACCAGAGAGATGGTGATGCAGGACCCCGGTCAGTTGAAGATTTGTTTCAGCAACGAGTGCGATAGCGGTTGGCATTATGTGGTGCTAACCCATCAGAGACCGCCATACAGAAAGCCATTAGAGGCATCCAGCTGCAGGATGCGCGACAAAAGAGAGAACTAGAGCGGCAACAGGAGTGGAGAATGGCGGCAATACGACAATCTGAGATCGCCTACAGACAGCTGCTAGAATCTGCTCAGCAGCAGGGTGGTGCTACCTTTGCCTGGGACTATCAGGAAATACCAGTGGACAACTCTGAAATCCTGGCTGAAGAATCGGCAGTGGAAAATCTGAAGAATTCCATCCCTAAAGCCGAAGTGAATGATATGGAGTTCCAGGGAGCTAGCCTGGCTGAAGAATCGGCAGTGGAAAATCTGAAGATTGCCATCCCTAAAGCCGAAGTGGATGATATGGAGTTCCAGGGAGCTAGCCTGGCTGAAGAATCGGCAGTGGAAAATCTGAAGATTGCCATCCCTAAAGCCGAAGTGGATGATATGGAGTTCCAGGGAGCTAGCCTGGCTGAAGAATCGGCAGTGGAAAATCTGAAGTTTGCCATCCCTAAAGCCGAAGTGGATTATATGGAGTTCCAGGGAGCTAGGGCATTTGGCTCATCTCCCCAGCCACAGATTACAGAAGGTATGGACTTAAGGGACTGTTCAGAGGATGTTATGGATTATGCATCGCCTGCTCAAGTACTGGCAGCAGGACAAAGTACTACAGACCCCTGCTCTACACCCGTGGCAGTTTTGGAGGCCCGAGGTGAGAAGGTGATGGTTCCTCTTTCCCAGGGGATTTCAGAGATGCAGGGAGGAGAAGCAGCCCTTTTCCCTCCCCAACAGTTAGCCAGAGCAGATGGTGTGGAGGCCCCAGCAGAAGTGCTGGCAACAGGGCAGAGTGCTAGCAACCTCTGCCCAGCACCGGAAACAACTGTGGAGTTTCAGGGAGCCGGGGCAGTTGGCCCATCTCTCCAGCAACAAGCTGAGGTGGTAAAGCTTTTACCCCCAGCTGAATCACTGGCAGCAGGGCAGAATGCTACTGGCCGCTGCACACAACTGCCACTTGAGCGGATATCGGTGGATGGGACTATGGTCTCCACTCACAGCAACCCAGCGGAAGAGCTGGCAACAGAGCAGAGTGCCGCGAGCCTCTGCTCTCAACTAACAGAAGAGGGAGTTCCTGTGGTACTGGATGGGACTTCGGTCCTCACTGACACAACCCCAGAAAATGGTGTGACACTGAGACAGGAGGATGTCAACCATGCTTTGCAAGCACTGGGGGATTTTCACCTACCACAAGTGGATGGGACTTCGGTCTCCACTTGTGTACCTCGGGGATGCTGGGCAGGATCCCCAGCGGCATGAAAGACTGAGCCCAGTCACCCTGTCTTCTCCCCAGCGGCGGGTATGTTCTCTGAGAGAGGCAGAGGTTGGCTGGGTAAGTGATGCTCTGTTTGGAGCAATTTATTTGGGGTACGGTGTGGATACCGGCATTGGAGGAATGGACCTATGGACTAACTTCGGAGTCAACCCGTCTGGGGTCACCTCCTGTGTTAGTCTCCTGCTGAAAGGGGAGATGTGTGACAGGAGGGTCACTTTGGACACAGGGTGAGCCAGGAAATAATGGACATTAAGAAATATATCTTGGGCTACCTAAAATGGGTCTGTAATATTTATCCACCATATCCCCAAGGATACCTGTAAAGGACTATTTACTGTTTCTGAACTCAACAGGTTAATTGAGAGATACTGAGGTGTTCAGCCTCAATCACCTGTCTGCCTAGTGTAATGCTAATCCGAGCTTCTAAAAGACCTGTTCATTGTTTGTGGTGATTTACATTCTATTGTCCATTGTGGTTTGGGGGAATTAAGCCTATAATTACTGTATAGGTTGTGGAATTAGCAGCAGACGGGTTAATTGAAGAGATGTTGATGACTCACCTGCATACTTGTGTGTATTGTACTCAACAGACCGGCTACAAAACCCTTTCATTGTAAATGTGAATTGGGTCTGTTATGTTGTGGGTGGAGCTGGACCATTGTTCATGTTAAACTAACACAGTATTGGATGGGTATAAAAGTTACAATGTTTTTCTCAATAAAGTCATTCGATCCTAGGAAGATACAGAGTGCGTCTCGTTTTTCCAGAAGGATTAATTCCTATGGGAAGTGGTCGTCTGGCTGTGGAGGATCGGCAGTGAATTTGTGTCCAGGAGAGGGAAGATATCTAAACGGTGTTACCCCTTTCGTATTTAGGGGGTCTGTACTAATGGAAGGGGGTGGTTTGTGGGGGGTCTCTACTAATGGAGGGGGGGTGGTCTGTACTAATGGGGGGTGGTTTGTGGGGAGGTCTGTACTAATGGGGGGTGGTTTGTCCTGAGGGGGGGTCTGTACTAATGGAGGGGGGGTGGTCTCTACTAATGGAGGGGGGTGGTCTGTACTAATGGGGTGTGGTTTGTGGGGGTGTCTGTACTAATGGTGAGGGTGGTTTGTGGGGGGTCTCTACTAATGGAGGGGGGGTAGTCTGTACTAATGGGGGGTGGTTTGTGGGGGGGGTCTGTACTAATAGGGGGGTGGTTTGTCAGGGGGTCTGTACTAATGGAGGGGGGGTGGTTTGTCCTAAGGGGAGTCTGTACTAATGGAGGCGGGATGGTTTGTGGGGGGCCTGTACTAATGGAGGGGGGTGGTTTGTGGGGGGGTCTGTACTAATGGGTGGGTGGTTTGTGGGGGAGTCTGTACTAATGGGGAGGGTGGTTTGTGGGGGGTCTCTACTAATGGAGGGGGGTGGTCTGTACTAATGGGGGGGGTGGTTTGTGAAGGGGTCTGTACTAATGGAGGGGGGTGGTTTGTGAAGGGGTCTGTACTAATGGGGGGGTGGTTTGTGTGGGGGTCTGTACTAATGCAGGAGGGTGGGTTGTGGGGGGTCTGTACTAATGGAGGGGGGTGGTTTGTGGGGGGGTCTTTACTATTGGGGGCTGGTTTGTGGGGGGTCTCTTCTAATGGAGGGGGGGTGGTCTCTACTAATGGGGGGTGGTTTGTGGGGGGTATGTACTAATGGGGGGTGGTTTGTGGGGGGTCTCTACTAATGGAGGGGGGTGGTTTGTCCTAAAGGGGGGTCTGTACTAATGGAGGGGGGTGGTTTGTCCTGGGGGGTCTGTACTAATGGAGGGGGGTGGTTTGTCCTGGGGGGTCTGTACTAATGGAGGGGGGTCTGTATTGAGGGAGGGGTTTATACTTAGTAGGGAGTCTATACTTAATACAGATCTGGACTCAGTGGAGTCACTACGGGCAATTCAGAGTGAGCTCACTACTGATCAGAGGAACCGTTGTGGCTGTATCGCTGGGTCAGGTGAGAGGGCCGATCAGCCATTATCTCCTGTAGTATGTCTGCAGTCTCTGGCTATCTTCTGTGCTATGTCTGCAGTCTCTGACCATCTCCTGTGCTATGTTTGCAGTCTCTGACTATCTCCTGAGCTATGTCTGCAGTCTCTGACCGTCTCCTGTACTATGTCTGCAGTCTCTGACCATCTCCTGTATTATATCTGCAGTCTCTAACCATCTCCTGTATTATATCTGCAGTCTCTGGCCATCTCCTGTAATGTCGGCACTCTCTGACCATCTCCTGTAATATGTCTGCACTTTCTGTCTCCTGTAATATGTCTGCACTCTCTGACCGTCTCCTGTAATATGTCTGCAGCCTCTGACCATCTCTTGTACTATGTCTGGGGGCTCTTAATAACAGACTCTCTAACAGAAGCCCTCTCTGTGTGCATCAGAGAGACTCTCCTCCAGGTCTCATTGGTCTACGCTCTTCCTGCATTTTCTTAATTGTTAAAAGATCATGGGAGGATCCTAGGGTAACGACGACTTCTTAGGGGAGCATCTCTGTGTTTGAGTCGTTGCCATAGAAACATGTGTAAAAGGGAGGAGTTTGTAAGATGACCACTCCCATGTGGGGGGCGCCAGAAATATTTCTGCACCCAGGCGTCTGTGACCCTAGGATCGGCCGCCATACACCTATGGTGGTTTGCGTAGGAGAGCCGACCTGCCGCAGTATAATGATGGTGGCTGGTCGGCATGCGATTAAAGTGTGAACTTTTGAAGATAGATTCCCCACATCTAGCTCTAAAAAGATCTTCTGAAAAACTTCAAAGGTATAATTTAGGTTTTCAGGGTTGTTCAGGCTAAAAGCATAAATGAGTCCCATAATCATTCTTTCTGATACAAAATGAGAGTGCTATATGAAAGAAATGCGCTATACCAATATGCTTGTTTTTCCTGCCAATGCAGCATAAATATGATATATTTGTTTTTAAAGTGTAATAACATAGTGCAAAGTGGGCGGGGTTTTAGGTTACATAATCTAACATTGAATGTCCAATATCTCAAAAACCGAACAAACAGAAATTTTGTTTTTGTGTTACAAATCAGCACAAACGCAGCACAAACAAATTGTATGATTGTTTTTAAAATGTAATAACATGTGGTGCAAAGTGGGAGAGGTTTCATCAACTAGGGATGAGCTTCGTGTTCGAGTCGAACATACGTTCGACTCGAACATCGGCTGTTCGATCGTTCGACGAAGATCGAACGATTTGGGCCGTTCGCGCCAAATTCGAGTGACGCGAACGGCCCACAATGCACAACGCCATCGCAGTGTCATCCAGGCGCTGTGATTGGCCAAGCATGCACTGTGACCCCGCATGCTTGGCCAATCACAGCGCCGGCAGCGAGGAGAGCAATGATTGGCCACAGGCAGGATGCCTGTGGCCAATTATTGCTGAGGGTGTTTAGTACACGCCCCACACTATAAAAGGCCGCCAGCACGGCGGCCTAGTGTAGTGTGTTCCGGAGCAGGGAAAGACAAGCATAGGCAGGGACAGTGACATTTATTTCTTTCTTGCTTAACCTGGATTCCTTTAGTTTAGGGAAAGAGTAGGATAGGTAGGGAGAGTGTCAGTGTGTTTTACTGTGCGAGTCCTTGTTTCTAGGGACAAAGAAGGAAAGTGAGGGGATTTCTCCTTGTGCTATAGTGTGCTTTAAAAAAACATTTTTTCTAGGGACAGAAAACTGTAGGTAGGGAGAGTGTCAGTTTCTTTCACTGTGCCAGTCCTTGTTTCTAGGGACAAAGAAGGAAAGTGAGGGGAATTCTCCTTGTGCTATAGTGTGCTTTAAAAAAACATTTTTTCTAGGGACAGAAAACTGTAGGTAGGGAGAGTGTCAGTTTCTTTCACTGTGCCAGTCCTTGTTTCTAGGGACAAAGAAGGAAAGTGAGGGGATTTCTCCTTGTGCTATAGTGTGCTTTAAAAAAACATTTTTTCTAGGGACAGAAAACTGTAGGTAGGGAGAGTGTCAGTTTCTTTCACTGTGCCAGTCCTTGTTTCTAGGGACAAAGAAGGAAAGTGAGGGGAATTCTCCTTGTGCTATAGTGTGCTTTAAAAAAACATTTTTTCTAGGGACAGAAAACTGTAGGTAGGGAGAGTGTCAGTTTCTTTCACTGTGCCAGTCCTTGTTTCTAGGGACAAAGAAGGAAAGTGAGGGGATTTCTCCTTGTGCTATAGTGTGCTTTAAAAAAAAAAATTTTCTAGGGACAGAAAACTGTAGGTAGGGAGAGTGTCAGTTTCTTTCACTGTGCCAGTCCTTGTTTCTAGGGACAAAGAAGGAAAGTGAGGGGATTTCTCCTTGTGCTATAGTGTGCTTTAAAAAAACATTTTTTCTAGGGACAGAAAACTGTAGGTAGGGAGAGTGTCAGTTTCTTTCACTGTGCCAGTCCTTGTTTCTAGGGACAAAGAAGGAAAGTGAGGGGAATTCTCCTTGTGCTATAGTGTGCTTTAAAAAAACATTTTTTCTAGGGACAGAAAACTGTAGGTAGGGAGAGTGTCAGTTTCTTTCACTGTGCCAGTCCTTGTTTCTAGGGACAAAGAAGGAAAGTGAGGGGATTTCTCCTTGTGCTATAGTGTGCTTTAAAAAAACATTTTTTCTAGGGACAGAAAACTGTAGGTAGGGAGAGTGTCAGTTTCTTTCACTGTGCCAGTCCTTGTTTCTAGGGACAAAGAAGGAAAGTGAGGGGATTTCTCCTTGTGCTATAGTGTGCTTTAAAAAAAAATTTTTCTAGGGACAGAAAACTGTAGGTAGGGAGAGTGTCAGTTTCTTTCACTGTGCCAGTCCTTGTTTCTAGGGACAAAGAAGGAAAGTGAGGGGAATTCTCCTTGTGCTATAGTGTGCTTTAAAAAAACATTTTTTCTAGGGACAGAAAACTGTAGGTAGGGAGAGTGTCAGTTTCTTTCACTGTGCCAGTCCTTGTTTCTAGGGACAAAGAAGGAAAGTGAGGGGAATTCTCCTTGTGCTATAGTGTGCTTTAAAAAAACATTTTTTCTAGGGACAGAAAACTGTAGGTAGGGAGAGTGTCAGTTTCTTTCACTGTGCCAGTCCTTGTTTCTAGGGACAAAGAAGGAAAGTGAGGGGATTTCTCCTTGTGCTATAGTGTGCTTTAAAAAAACATTTTTTCTAGGGACAGAAAACTGTAGGTAGGGAGAGTGTCAGTTTCTTTCACTGTGCCAGTCCTTGTTTCTAGGGACAAAGAAGGAAAGTGAGGGGAATTCTCCTTGTGCTATAGTGTGCTTTAAAAAAACATTTTTTCTAGGGACAGAAAACTGTAGGTAGGGAGAGTGTCAGTTTCTTTCACTGTGCCAGTCCTTGTTTCTAGGGACAAAGAAGGAAAGTGAGGGGATTTCTCCTTGTGCTATAGTGTGCTTTAAAAAAACATTTTTTCTAGGGACAGAAAACTGTAGGTAGGGAGAGTGTCAGTTTCTTTCACTGTGCCAGTCCTTGTTTCTAGGGACAAAGAAGGAAAGTGAGGGGAATTCTCCTTGTGCTATAGTGTGCTTTAAAAAAACATTTTTTCTAGGGACAGAAAACTGTAGGTAGGGAGAGTGTCAGTTTCTTTCACTGTGCCAGTCCTTGTTTCTAGGGACAAAGAAGGAAAGTGAGGGGATTTCTCCTTGTGCTATAGTGTGCTTTAAAAAAACATTTTTTCTAGGGACAGAAAACTGTAGGTAGGGAGAGTGTCAGTTTCTTTCACTGTGCCAGTCCTTGTTTCTAGGGACAAAGAAGGAAAGTGAGGGGAATTCTCCTTGTGCTATAGTGTGCTTTAAAAAAACATTTTTTCTAGGGACAGAAAACTGTAGGTAGGGAGAGTGTCAGTTTCTTTCACTGTGCCAGTCCTTGTTTCTAGGGACAAAGAAGGAAAGTGAGGGGATTTCTCCTTGTGCTATAGTGTGCTTTAAAAAAACATTTTTTCTAGGGACAGAAAACTGTAGGTAGGGAGAGTGTCAGTTTCTTTCACTGTGCCAGTCCTTGTTTCTAGGGACAAAGAAGGAAAGTGAGGGGAATTCTCCTTGTGCTATAGTGTGCTTTAAAAAAACATTTTTTCTAGGGACAGAAAACTGTAGGTAGGGAGAGTGTCAGTTTCTTTCACTGTGCCAGTCCTTGTTTCTAGGGACAAAGAAGGAAAGTGAGGGGATTTCTCCTTGTGCTATAGTGTGCTTTAAAAAAACATTTTTTCTAGGGACAGAAAACTGTAGGTAGGGAGAGTGTCAGTTTCTTTCACTGTGCCAGTCCTTGTTTCTAGGGACAAAGAAGGAAAGTGAGGGGAATTCTCCTTGTGCTATAGTGTGCTTTAAAAAAACATTTTTTCTAGGGACAGAAAACTGTAGGTAGGGAGAGTGTCAGTTTCTTTCACTGTGCCAGTCCTTGTTTCTAGGGACAAAGAAAGAAAGTGAGGGGATTTCTCCTTGTGCTATAGTGTGCTTTAAAAAAACATTTTTTCTAGGGACAGAAAACTGTAGGTAGGGAGAGTGTCAGTTTCTTTCACTGTGCCAGTCCTTGTTTCTAGGGACAAAGAAGGAAAGTGAGGGGAATTCTCCTTGTGCTATAGTGTGCCAAAGCATTCCTCATCAACCATCTTTGAAATCCTTGTTTTTTGGACAGTCAGGGAAATTGTCGTTGTGCTATTCTGTGCAAAAGCAATAATCCTCAACCATATTTAGAAATCCTTAAGTAAAGGGACAGAGAAGGACACCTGAAGGTAGCCCTTATTGCTTTTTACCCATCTCCCTGCAGGCCATCTATTAGAATGTCTGGAAGGCAAACAAGGAGAGGCAGACAGTCAGGAGGCAATAAAAGAGGGCAAGCAGGCTCTGTGTCTGGGGGCAACAGTGCTGGTCGTGGACGCGGTGCATTGTCATCAGCACATGGCCATGGGACACGCTTGTCCTTCTTTTCGGCAGCTGGACATGTTGAGCCACATCATGCCGAAGACTTGGTAGAGTGGATGACCAAGCCCTCCTCCTCCTCCTCATCCTCTCTCACCCAGGCTCAGGGTACTGGCAAAGCAGCTGCCAAAGCGTCCTCTTCCCTGGTATCAATGTCAGACTCATCATCAGTCACTCCTTCCCTAGACCCACCATGTCCTCCTCCTGAGGAGTCCCCCGAACTGTTTGAGCACAGTGTTGGGTACATGCTCCAGGAGGATGCCCAGCGTTTCGAAGGGTCTGATGATGAAACCCAGCTACAGGAAGGCAGTAGCGTGAGAGCAGACAGAGGGGATGCTCAAGAAGGACACCAATCTGGCAGTCATGTTCCAGCAGCTGCAGCATACTGCCAGATTGGCTCCAGTGATGAGGAGGGAGGGGATGATGAGGTCACTGACTCCACGTGGGTGCCTAATAGGAGAGAGGAGGAGGAGGAGGATGAGGAGGAGGCACATCTCCAACGAGGCAGGATGCCCTTTGGTGGCCAGCGTAAGGGCAGTACACCGACGGAATCACACCGCAGAGCTCCGCCTGTGCAGGGCGCTGCCTCTGCCCGTCATTCAAAAAGTTCCTTGGTGTGGGCCTTTTTTGAGGCTAGTGCATCAGATCGCACAGCTGCTGTTTGCAACATATGTCTCAAGCGTATATCGCGTGGCCAAAACATCAGCCGCTTGGGTACCACATGCCTGACCAGACATATGTTGACCTGCCATGCAGCTCGTTGGCAAGCCTACCTCAAAGACCCACACCAAAGAACAAAGCGGACCTCTCCTTGCACCGCATCAGCTGGGATCTCCAACCCCACTATAACTTCAGTCCTCTCTGAAACATGCACTGAGAGGAATGAAGGTGTAGAATTAGGTGTGTCACAGCCAAGTACTTGCGGCCACTCTGCTAGCAGTACACCGACGTCCGATTCTAGCAGGCAAATTTCCCTGCCCCAGCTGCTGGACCGTCGAAAGAAGTTCACTCCCAGCCATCCACATGCCCAGCGGTTGAATGCTAGCTTGGCTAAATTGCTAGCGCTTCAACTGCTGCCTTTTCAGTTGGTAGACTCGGCCCCCTTCCGTGAGTTTGTGCAATGTGCGGTTCCTCAGTGGCAGGTTCCCAAACGCCACTTTTTCTCACGGAAGGCTATTCCGGCTCTCTACCGGCATGTGGAAGGCAATGTCTTGGCCTCGCTGGACAGGGCGGTCAGTGGTAAGGTGCATATTACCGCTGACTCATGGTCCAGCAGGCATGGAGAGGGACATTACCTTTCTTTCACGGGGGTCACTCTTTTGGCAGCTGGGAAGGATGCAGGACAAGGTGCAGTAGTGTTGGAGGTTGTTCCACCGCCACGCCTCCAAAATGCTACTACTGGTTGTGACACACCTCTCTCCTCCACCCCCTCCTCTTCTTCTTCCTCCATGGCCTCTTCCTGTGGTTTGTCCTATGAACCAGCGGTGCTCCGTAGCCGTTCACGGGGCTACGCAAGTACGCAGGCAAAAAGATGCCATGCCGTGCTTGCGCTGGTGTGTTTGGGGGACAGAAGCCACACTGGGGCAGAGGTCCTGTCTGCTCTGCAGGGCCAGGCCGAGAGGTGGTTGACGCCACGCCAGCTTAAGCCAGGAATGGTGGTTTGCGACAATGGCACCAACCTCCTCTCCGCCCTCCGACAGGGACAACTGACCCATGTGCCCTGTGTGGCTCACGTCCTTAACCTGGTGGTGCAGCGGTTCTTGGGCAGGTACCCGGGCTTACAGGATGTCCTGAGGCAGGCCAGGAAAGTCTGTGTGCATTTCCGCAGATCTTATAATGCCAGTGCTCGCCTGGCTGAGCTGCAAAAGGAGTTGAACCTGCCCAAGAACCGCCTTATATGTGACATGCCCACCAGGTGGAACTCAACGTTGGCCATGCTGCAGCGGCTGCACACGCAGCAGAGGGCCATCAATGAGTACCTGTGCGACTACGGCACCAGGACAGGGTCAGGGGAGCTTGGTTTTTTTTCTCCACGCCAGTGGGGCATGATCAGGGATGCATGCACTGTCCTGGCACCATTTGAGGAGGCCACGAGGATGGTGAGCAGTGACAGTGCATGCATCAGTGACACTGTACCTCTTGTCCACCTGTTGGAGCACACGCTGCGTGGAATAATGGACAGGGCACTTGAGGCAGAACAGAGGCAGGAAGAGGAGGACTTCCTTGCCTCTCAAGGCCCCCTTTACCCAGACAGTGTTCCTTCTGTCCCACCCATCGCACAGGAAGAGGAAGAGGAGGAGGAGGAGGAGGAGGAGGAGGATTGTGTCAGCATGGAGGTGGAGGCTGGCACTCAGCATCATCAGCAGCAGTCTTTTAGGGATGATTTACAGTCCCAAGAAACCAGTGGACTTGTACGTGGCTGGGAGGAGGTGGCTGCGGATCATGTCGTCCTTAGTGACCCAGAGGACTCCGGAGCGAATGCCTCAGCAAACCTACGCTGCATGGCCTCCCTGATCCTGCAAAGTCTGCGGAAGGATCCTCGTATTCTTCGGATCAAGGAGAGGGACCATTACTGGCTGGCCACTCTCCTTGATCCACGGTACAAGGGTAAGGTTGCGGACCTTATGTTACCGTCGCAGAGGGAGCAGAGGATGAGACAACTCCGGGAGGCCTTGCAGAAAGGTCTGTGCAACGCGTTCCCAGAGACTGGGAGGTTACAAACTCCTGGTCCTGGACAACGAGTTGCTGAGGCTTCGGCCAGTCAAAGAAGGAGCGGTGGGGAAGGTGGCCGTCTGACCGATGCGTTCAGACAATTCTTTAGTCCGCAGCCCCAAAGTATGATCGGTTCCAGCAACCATCGCCAGCGGCTGATAAACATGGTGCAGGAATATCTAGGGGTAAGGTCAGACTTGGACACCTTCCCCACCGAAAATCCTCTGGCTTACTGGGTCTTGAGGATGGATCACTGGCCAGAGCTTGCACAGTATGCAATTGAGCTACTGGCCTGTCCTGCATCCAGCGTTCTTTCGGAACGCACATTCAGTGCTGCTGGAGGATTTGTCACGGATCACAGGGTGCGCCTGTCCACCGACTCGGTTGATCGACTGACTTTCATCAAGATGAACCAGTCTTGGATCACCACCAGCTACCACACACCTGATGCTGATATAACAGACTAATTGATTTTAACATGTCACATCCCTTCAAGACTGATGCTGATGCTGAGTGCCTGTGCTGTTATGTTGACTGGCTATCCTCCTCCTCCGAGTCCTCAATGATACGATTGATGATGATAGCTTGGAAGATCATTTTTGTTTATGGGTGCCGCCACCAGTGGCTAAGGCCCAATTTTTCAGCCCCTGTTTTACAGGGGCGTGTAATTACAATTTTTTTAGCAATAATTTGCCATAGGGCTCATTGCTGTGCTCCAAGTACAGTATCTGTGAGGGGTTGGAGTGTTGTGGCACCAGTGCCTAAGGCCCAATTTTTCAGCCCCTGTTTAACAGGGGCGTGTCATTACAATTTTTGAAGCAATACTTTGCAACAGGGCTCATTGCTGTGCTCCAAGTAACGTATCTGTGAGGGGTTGTAGTGTTGTGCCACCAGTGCCTAAGGCCCAATTTTTCAGCCCCTGTTCAACAGGGGCATGCAATTACAATTCTTGATCTAATAATTCACAGCAGGGCCCATTGCTGCACCCACCAAGAGTAACTCTGAGGGCTTACAGTGTTGTGGCAACGCCACCACCACCACCACCACCACGAAAGGCCCAATTTTTCAGCCCCTGTTCAAAAGGGGCATGTAATTACAATTCTTGATCTAATAATTCACAGCAGGGCCCATTCCTGCACCCACCAAGAGTAACTCTGAGGGCTTACAGTGTTGTGGCAACACCACCACCACCACCACCACCACGAAAGGCCCAATTTTTCAGCCCCTGTTCAACAGGGGCATGCAATTACAATTCTTGATCTAATAATTCACAGCAGGGCCCATTGCTGCACCCACCAAGAGTAACTGTCAGGGCTTACAGTGTTGTGGCACCAGCACCACCATCAAAGGCCCAATTTTTACTACCACTGTTCAACAATTATATGTAATTAAAATTCCTGATATAATAGTTGACAGCAGGGCGTTCCAGCACCAACCAAGAGTAACTGTGAGTGCTTACAGTGTTGTGCCAACACCAACAACTAAGGGGCCTATTTCTGCAGAGTATATACGGCAGGTCCCTACTTTCAAACATCCAACTTACAAACGACTCCTACTTGCAAACGCAAGAAGACAACAGGAAGTGAGAGGAAATCTACCACTAGGAAGGAAAATTCTCTCCTGTAAGAATAAATATGGGAGAAAGGTGTCTCCTCTGTACTGATGCTTTATCAGCAATCCTTGTTTCAAGAAAAACACCACATTTCAAAAACAGTTGTCATTGGGACGGAAAGTGAGGTGAAATGTTCTGAACAGGGGCACAGACAGCAAAACAAATGTTACAGGGGTGATAACCCTTACCTATGTTTTCCAAAAAGTTTAAAAATAGATTTTTGGGCTGGAGCTACACTTCAACAATGTACCTGTTCAAAATTACAAACAGATTCTACATAAGAACAAACCTACAGTCCCTGTCTTGTATGCACCGCCTGTATACGGCTGTTCAGAGTATATAGGGCCTTTTTTATTTTATGTGCGGGGTTCCCCTTAATATCCATACAAGACCCAAAGGGGCTGGTAATGGGCTGGGGTAGGGGGTGGGGGGGGGGGGGGTTTGGTGGGGTAGCTATGCCATTTTTCCTAAAGATTTTCATCCATATTACCGGGACCAGACATTACATTAAAGCCGCAAGCAGTTTTAAATGGCTTTTTTTTCCTTTAGAAGTGTCATTTTGTGCAGGGACAGTTCTAAACACGGGAAACACGTGGCACTTCACAGGCATACTTTAGACACCCCCCAGGTACGATATTTAAAGGAATATTTGACTTTTTTTTTTTCACTTTATGCATCATTAAAATGACTGCTCCCGAAAAACGACCGTTTTTAAAACTTCTTTTTGCATTGATACATGTCCCCTGGTGCAGAACCCGGGTTCCCAAACCCTTTTTAGGACAATAACATGCATAATAGTTGTTATAATTAGCACTTTAGAATTCGAACGTTCGCATCCATTGTATTTAATAGGGTTCTAATGTTCGTACGAACTTTCGGTCCGTTCGCGGGTTCTGGTGCGAACCGAACCCGGGGGTGTTCGGCTCATCACTATCATCAACTATAATGCGCAATATCTCTCAAACCAAACCAACAGATACGTTAGTTTTTGCAGCACAAATCGGTACAGATGCAGTGCAAACAAATGCTATCTTTGTTTTTAAATTTTAATAACACTGGTTGCAAAGTGGGCGGGGCTTGATGTAACATAATCTGAATTTTAATTCCAATATCTCAAAAACCAAACTGGCTGAAACATTCATTTTTGTGGCACAAAATAATTTTTAAGCTTAACAGCTGGCGGTCCCTCACCTTGCATCTTGGTTGCGTTCTGCCGCATGCAGTAAGCGCAAACTTTGTGTGCGCACAAGTGAGTTGTCTCAATAGGTGTATACAATGGACGTATGTCCATTTATTATAAATATATTAATCTGCAAATAAAATAAACATTTTGGATGGGATGTTAAGCAACATTTAAAGCATTTGAACGATAATTTGTTCAATGTTCACTCTGACCTTTCAATGGCATTGCATGGCTTTGTAGTGACTTGGAAAAATTCTTGCCACCGGTGGTGCTCTTTTGTCCTGATGGGCCTCAAACGTATGGGAACTGCCTTGTGCAGGCTTTCAAAGTTCCAAAAGACGTCAAACTCTTTAAAATATACAGCATCAAAACTCGTGCGGTTGCAGGTTTGGCAAACATATGCATCCCGCAATTTCAGTCAAATGAAAAGATAATTTTTTTTTTTAAGTAAATGTAACTCAATTAGAATATGTAAATGCACATACCTTAAACGTTTTGTCTAGATTACTCAATATTATACATTATTTTTGTAAATGTAAAAGGTGTTTTTATAGAACTAATGAAAATTAAGTAAGGTACTTAAAATATCAAAGTAAATAATTAACATTCATTTTTATGTTGAAAATGATAAACTTTTATGTTAAAATTACAGGCCAACAGAATCATTTTTATTAGTGCAGGATCAAGGCATGCTGAGAATGTACACTGATCTGCACATGTGAGTCCCAAAACCTATCCACAGAGGGTGAGTAGGGATGAGCCGAACGTACCTGGGTTCACAAAACCTGGGTTCAAAAAACCTGACTAAAATTTCATACTTGCCAACAGTCCCGATTTTCCCAGGACAATCCCGGTTTTGGGACCCTCGTCCCGATCGGAGCTTGTTCCGATTAAATTCCCGGGATTTTGTGTTTGTCCTGGGAAAGTCGGGAATGTTTTAGGCAAAAATGGCCGGCAGGCTACTAAGAGATGGCCGCCACCGCCCTGAGGACTAATTTCCTTGTGTTCAGTGGAGAGGGGAGGGGCAGCCAATCGGTTTCTCTCTTCAGTGTACAAGTAGACAATTCTCTTGTGCATTGAAGCTGATTGGTTGCACGGCCCAGGGGCCCCTCTCCTCTCCACTGAACACATGAAAAAGCCGGGAACTCAGTGTAGCTGCCGCTGATGGGGACAGACGCAGGAAGGAGGCTGGCTCCGCTGCCAGGTACACTGATGTATGGAGGGGCTCCGCTGCCAGGTACACAGGTGTATGGAGGGCTCCGCTGCCAGGTACACTGATGTATGGAAGGGCTCCGCTGCCAGGTACACTGATATAAGGAGGGGCTCCGCTGGCTGATGGGGACACTGATGTAAGGAGGGGCTAAGCTGGCTGATGGGGACACTGATGTAAGGTGGGGCTCCGCTGACTGATGGGTACAATGATGTAAGGAGGGGCTTTGCTGGCTGCTGGGGACACTGATGTAAAGAGGGGCTCCGCTGGCTGCTGGGGACGCTGATGTATGGAGGGGCTCCGCTGGCTGCTGGGGACACTGATGTAAAGAGGGGGTCCGCTGATGGGGACAATGATGTATGGATGGGCTCTGCTGGCTGCTGGGGACACTGATGTAAGGAGGGGCTCCACTGGCTGCTTGGGATACTGATGTATGGAGGGCTCCGCTGGCTGCTGGGGACACTGATGTATGGAGGGCTCCGCTGGCTGATGGGGACACTGATGTATGTAGGGGCTCCGCTGATGGGGACACTGATGTAAGGAGGGGCTCCTCTGATGCGGGCACCTGATGTAAGGAGTGACTCCGCTGGGGGCTCCTGATGTAAAGAGTGACTCTGCTGGGTGCTCCTGATGTAAGGAGTGACTCGGCTGGGGGCACCTGATGTGAGGAGGGACTCCGCTGGGGGCACATGATGTAAGGAGGGACTGTGCTGGGGGCTACTGATGTAAGGAGGGACTCTGCTGGGGGCACCTGATGTAATGAGGGACTCCGCTGGGGGCACCTGATGGCATCTGGTGGCAGGCGACGGTGGCAAGTGACACACTCGGGGCTCCCTCTGATTCGGCATTATGGTGAGTTTTATATTACAAATGTAATAATAGAAATAATGCGCTCCATCATTTGACACCATATTAACCATGGTGCCGGGATGATTGAAGCGATAACACCAGGTGTTTGGAGTATCTTTATCTGCTGATTGTTAAACTCTGAAATAGATATATTTCTATTGTGGTGTAGGATCTGGGCCTGCTGTCCCTCCATCCATCTTTCCTTCCTTCTCTCTTCTTCCCACCCTATCTCTTTCTCTCTCCCTCCCTCCCTCTCTATCTATTCCTCATTCATCTCATACTCTAACCACACCCCTTTTGAGCCACACCCCTTTAAGCCATGCCCACTATTTCACTTAAACCACACCCATTTTGCGGTGCAGTGCGTGATTTTCCTCCCCTGCTATGTTACGCCTACAAATGAATGCCCCGCCCCCTAATTATAATAAAACCCTGCCTACAGGCAAAAAAGCGTCCCTATACATTTTTCGAATTCGAATCCCATTGAAGTCAATAAGACCTGAATGTTAAAGCGAAGTTCCCCCAAAAAAATATATATATTAAAAGTCAGCAGCTACAAATACTGCAGCTGCTGCCTTTTAATATATGGACACTTACCTGTCCAGGGCGCCCGCAATGTCGGGTCCGAAGCCGATTTGTCCCTCGGCTCTCGGGTCGAGGCGCCGCCATCTTTGGTAAGGGAATCAGGAAGTGAAGCCTCGCGGCTTCACTTCCTGGTTCTCTACTGTGCATGCACGAGTCGCGCTGCGCAATGCCACTGGTCCCTGCTGACTTCTGGGACCTGTGTGTCTCCCAGAAGACAGTGGGGGGGACAGAGTAGGCGTCGGAAGTGGCGTAGATCACCGCGGGGATCTATGTCCGGAAGTGGGAGAAAATATCTGTATTAGACAGGTATCTGCTCCCTCCGCCCCCCTGAAAGGTGCCAAATATGACACCGGGGGGGGGGATTCCAAAAAGCGAAAGTTTCATTTTTGTGTGGAACTCATTGTTCCATAATCTCAAGAGTTAAATTACGCCTCGTCCCCCAGTTCTTTCATTCATTGTAAATATACTTAATTCTTCTTCCACAAGTAACCCAGACCAGATGATTCCTTGACCAGTAACTGCATTTACTGAATAGATAATATGCACAGTTACTTCCAAGACACCAAATTTTGTAATGTATAACACTGTAACAAAACTGGGCATTCTCATACTCCTTTAACATTACATATTACTAGGCTGTTTGTTGTGCTATGCTGCATTAAATTGTGCTGTCCATACGATCTAGAATAGATTACCGTATATTCTCGAGTATAAGCCGACCCGAATATAAGCCAAGGCACCTAATTTTACCACAAAAAACTGGGAAAACTTATTGACTCGAGTATAAGCCTAGGGTGTCCATCTGCATGCCTCACTGTGCCTCACTTTGCCTCACTGTGTCCATGTGCATGCCTCACTGTGCCCGTGCCTCACTGTGCCCATGCCTCACTGTGTCCATGCCTCACTGTGTCCATGCCTCACTGTGCCCATGCCTCACTGTGTCCATGACTAGACTGACGTTTAACATGGGAGTCTATGAAAGGGGTGCCCGGCTTTGAAAAATCGGTGCTCCCCGGTCGTAGGTCCCCCGGACAACAAACTTTGCACACTTGTAGAGGAGAAATGGAGCTACATGTGTGCCAAGATTAGGGTCCAGGAAACCTACGACCAGTCGGTACCGGGTCCCCAAAATCACCAGAGAAATTACTGTTTAACATGGGAGTCTATGGAAGGGATGCCCGTCTTTGAAAAATCGGTGCTCATCCGGCCGTAAGTCCACCGGACAACAAACTTTGCACACTTATAGAGGAAGAGTGGGGCTACATGTGTGCCAAGTTTGATACCGGGTCCCCAAAGTCTGGGAGATCAGGAGCAAAAAGGTGACTCGAGTATAAGCCGAGGAGGGCATTTTCAGCACAAAAAAATGTGCTTAAAAACTCGGCTTATACTCGAGTAAATTACGGTAAGTAAATTTCGATAAAAGTGGTGGTAATGGTTCAGTAGTGGGAACCCATATTTGGGTCTAGCTAAAGGGAAACTCCTCCATTACACAAGCTCACATAGCAACATAGGTTGTCCTCACTGTCCCCTTCTCATGCACAGACAGCCACAAGATTAGGTCTCCTCCTCTTTGTATTTATTATTTATTAATTTCAGATACTTAGTGCTGTCAATTTATGCAGCGCTTTACATTTAGTGTACATTTGCATCAGTTCCTGCCCTCAAGGAGCTTACAATCTAAGGTCCCAAACTCCTATTCATTCATGTGATATAGGTGAATTAAAAAATGTATATAAACAAATAAATATTATACAGTGAGGACACCACTGTGTTAAAATTAGAATAAACTAATACTCTTCAACATATGGATTGCCACATGTCCATCCTTAATAGATCTACTTCTCCCGTGTACCACCACCGTGAGGGAAGGGGGAAGGGAGGGAAAGCCAAAATGCACTTACCAGATGGTTTGGACTCTTGTACCATTGCACAGAGTCAATCAAGCTTGATATGGTAGTAACCACCAGATTGGTAAGGAAAACACCTCTCCTAAGAGCCGGGTCTATCAGGAAGCGTATCATCAGATGGCCTGGTAACACATGGGAGCTGCTATCCATCGCAACTCAACAGCAACAACCAAATGCATGCAAGAGGAAACAATCACACATAGTGTAATACTGTACGGCTAAATTTATTAAGTACTATTAAAAATAGTAACACTCACATAATGCAGAAGACAAAGCGCTTGTAAGTTTAAAACATCCCGGGATAGCAAACAATCCACTTCCTGGTTAAGAGAGCACAATGACATCACGAGCAAGGCTCTTCAAAATTGATATGGTCCAGAAATTATAGACAGAATAAAGATGAATAAAGCACCCAGACCCAATGGCATATACCCATGTGACCTAAAAGAGTTGTGCTCTGTTATTTTGTTATTTCAAAGCCAATTAGGGCTGTAGGGGTTAAGTGTGCCCTGATGTGTGTTTCTTACTGTGGGGGGGGGGCGTGGCTTAGCGTGTGATGTCACTGATCGTCGTTCCCTATGACAGGGAACAGACGATCAGTGACAGGCTCACTAGGAAGCACGGGGAGAGGTTTGTTTACACTTACCTCTCCCCGTTCTTCCTCTCTGTGACCCGATCGCGGGACACCGGCTGTTCCCGCAGGGACGGTCACGGAGAAGAGGACCGGTTCGCGACCCACGGCTGGGCTCTTAAAGGGGACGTACCTGTGCGCCCTTGTGCCCAGCCATGCCATTCTGCCGACGTACATCGGCGTGCGGCGGTCCTTAAGTGGTTAATGACTAGCATAGTACCACTGGATTGGCGCAGGGCCAATGTGGTGACTATATTTAAAAAGGGATCAAAGTCTTTACCAAGTAACTATAGAACTGTTAGTTTAACTATAGTTGGGAAGATACTAGAGAGTTTATTAAAATACCCCATAGTTGAGTTTTTGCTGGAAAAAATATTTTAAGCAATAGACAGCATGGATTCACAAAAGAGAGAGGTTGTCAAACAAATCTGATATCTTTTTGTGAGGAGATAAGCAAAATCTTAGACAAAGGAGTGGCTGTGGACATACTGTAGTATACTTGGATTTTGACACAGTTCCACACACATGGCTAATGTATAAGTTAAAGTGGTTGTAAACCCTTTTAAATATATATTTTTTTTAAACTACCTGTAAGAGAAAGGCATAATGAGCTAATATGACTAGCATAATAGCTCATTATGCATCACTTACCTTCGATCGGGGCCCCCAAAGCCGTCCTCGTCTCCCTCTTCAGCCGCAGCCATCTCTGCGGCGATAGCCGGAAGGTTACTTCCGGGTATCGCCGGTCCAGCCAATCACAGCGCCGCTCCGGCGCTGTGATCGGCCGGAACGGCGGAGACGTCACTCTGCACATGCACGCGGGAGCCTTCACATTCGGCTACGCCCAGCGATTGCTGGGAAGTAGCCAAATTTGTGAATGGGATTAACCCCATGAATGCGCCGTTGTCTACGGCGCGCATGCGCCGTAGACAGCGGCACCTGTCATTTAACTAAATATCTCCTAAACCGTGTAGGTTTAGGAGATATTTCTTGCACCTACAGGTAAGCCTTAATCTAGGCTTACCTGTAGGTGCAAGTTGAAAAAGTGGGTTTACAACCACTTTAAAGTCTACAGCCTTAGAAAATTTAGTTAGTAAATGGGTAGAAAATTGTCTAAATCAGAGAGTAGTGGTTAATGATTCTTACTCTGACTGGTCTAAGGTTATTAGTGGTGTACGCCAAGGTTCAGAGTTGGGACCCTTACTTTTGAACCTTTTTTTCAATTATATAGAGTGTGAGATTAAATGTAAAATTTCAATATTTGCAGATGACACCAAACTATACAGTGGAATAATGGAAAAATGTCCTGACAGAATGTCTCCAACTTGCCACAAAGCCAACCTCAATGCACTGTTTAACCACTTACGGACCACCCGACGCAGAAATACGTCGGCTGTTTGAAGAGGAATACCGTTGTTATGGTAGCAGCTAGCTACCATAACCCCAGTATCCTCTTCTTTAGCGGGCGGTCCGCTACAAGATAAAAGTGGTGTCTGCGGCAGATACGCCGCAAGATTACTTTTATCGGCGGCGGGAGAGGCCCCCCTTCCGCCGCTCTCCGGTGCCCTCCGCCGCTTACCGGAGCCATCAGTAGCGGCGGAGGCGATCGGGTCTTCTCCCTTGCTGTGTATAGAGACAAGTGAAGGGAAGATAGCCCCCACCGTCTCCATGTCACTGCAGGGCGGAAGCGACGTCAAATCGTCACTTCCTCCCATTTTTATTTTTTTAGTCCAAATATGAGATCTGTCATGCTTTTTTCTATTACAAGGGATGTTTACATTCCTTGTAATAGGAATAAAAGTGACCCAAATGTTTATTTTTATTTTTTAAACAGTGTCAAAATTGATAAAATAAAGTAAAATAAATAAGAAAAAAAGAAATAATTTTTTAAAGCGACCCGTCCCGACGAGCTCGCGCGCAGAAGCGAACGCATACATGAGCAGCGCCCGCATATGAAAATGGTGTTCAAACTACACATGTGAGGTATCGCCGCGATCATTAGAGTGAGAGCAATAATTCTAGCCCTAGACCCCCTCTGTAACTCAAACACATCCAACCTGTAGAATTTTTTAAATGTCAATTTACTCGGCGTAACATTATCGTTCACAATATAAAAAAAAAAATTGGGCTAACTTTACTGTTGTCTTTTACTGTTTGTTTTTTCCCCAAAAAAGTGCGCTTTTAAGACCGCTGCACAAATACGGTGTGACGAAAAGTATTGCAATGACCGCCATTTTATTCTCTAGGGCAAGGGTGTCAAACTCAATTTCATTGCGGGCCGCATCAGCATTATGATTGTCCTCAAAAGGGCCGGATGTATCTGTAAGATTAGATGTCCAGCGCATCTCCTCCCCTTACATTAGATGTCAAGTTCCACCCCACCATCAGAAGTTGAGTCCCCTACTCTCCCTTACATCACAGTACACCCCCTTTCCTTATGCTGCTGCTGGGAAGAAGCTGGATGCATTGCTTGAAAGCAAAAAGTAGGGGTCTGGAGGAGGACCAGAGGAGGGCTGGAGCTCTCCTGCAGCTGCAGGAGAGGTGCCAGGGCCACATGAAATGGCCTGGAGGGCCTGATTCGGCCTGCGGGCCTTGTGTTTGACACCTGTGATCTAGGGTGTTAGAAAAAATATATATATATATAATGTTTGGGGGTTCTAAGTAATTTTATAGCAAAAAAAAAAAAGTTTTTAACTTGTAAACACCAAATCTCAGAAAGAGGCTCGGTCCTTAAGTGGTTAACCCCTTCCATACCGGGCTATTGTCTTATGACGTCCGCAGGAACACTCTGTCCCTCCGGGCGGGCATCATATGACGTCCTAGCAAGGGAAAAGCAAAACTAGCGGTGGGTGAGTGTGCTGCACACCCCAAATGATTATGAAAAGGAAAAATACCCCAGGGGGCTTTGTGTTGCAGCAACGAATAATACAGTTATTATATCAAAAACTTTATTTTTATTTGAAAAAGATTTGCCACAGAGAGAGCATATGTTGGATTCAAAATATGGCTCCCCTTCTCTAGATCACTCGGGGTTCCAAAGATGTCATCATATAAGGGATACAAAGAAAAGAGATCATTGCGCAATAATCACTACACCATCAGCTTCAAAACAGCTGTGGCTACACTCACATAACCCTGGATAATCAGCGCTCAAGCTCAGCTCAGTTTGATGTAATCCTCCTCAGGCTGTTGGTAGCGTCACTAGGCTCCCCCCCCTACGCGTTACGTCATCGGCACTTGACTTATTCATGGGTAAGCAAACCAGCAATGATGTGTTTACGATTGGACCATCGCTATGACTACAAGCGAGCGGTCTTTTCACCCTCTATAAAAGGACGCGCTGTCTGGTCACATGCTTACCCATGAATAAGTCAAGTGCCGATGACGTAACGCGTAGGGGGAGGAGCCTAGTGACGCTACCAACAGCCTGAGGAGGATTACATCAAACTGAGCTGAGCTTGAGCGCTGATTATCCAGGGTTATGTGAGTGCAGCCACAGCTGTTTTGAAGCTGATGGTGTAGTGATTATTGCGCAATGATCTCTTTTCTTTGTATCCCTTATATGATGACATCTTTGGAACCCCGAGTGATCTAGAGAAGGGGAGCCTTGTTTTGAAGCGGTCTCGCTGCGGGTGGCCAGGGAGACTGGCGGACCTTTTTATTATGAGTTCAGTGTGAATTGTTCAGCAGTGTTTTGTGATTGCTTGGATGAATCATCTGAGGTTACAGTTCGCATAGTGGAAGCTTTGTGAGCAGGACTGTCGTGTCCACCACATTGGAATCCATTTATGCTGTTTTTCTTTATAAGCACTGCATGTTATCACTGTTTAAGTTGATTATATTAGCACTGAGCATATTGTGTTTTTAGCACATTGTATCAAGCATGTTAAATTAGTTCACTGTGCACAAACAATAGGTTGGTGTAAGCGCATCATATATTTTAACATTTATTCACTTTGGAGGGCACAGATTCTCTTTTTATGTTTGCAGCTAGCACCATTTAGGTATCTTTGGTTTGTGGTTTACACTATTTACATGTTAGCGCTGTAGTAATTTTTATTTATGGATTCAAAATATGAGCTCCAAATTTGTGTGATAAAACATATACATAACAATACAGCCGTATAGGTACATATACAATGTCATAGCATTAATATCCTATATTAAATTAGAGACCCGATGCGTTTCGACCTTATCAATGGAGGTCATCTTCAGGGGGAAAGGAAGAGATGCTCTGAAATAAAAACATTGTGTAGGTGAAATTGTTAAGGAGACAACAGCCCTATCAACAATGGAACATCTACAGTATGTGTAATCTTTATAATGATAAGTATTATTACCAATTAACGGCTGGGGGAAGAAACCTCCCCATGTGTTAAATTTAAAACCAACAGCGGACTCTGTGGCTGTGGCTGGCACCCCAAACAGCCCACGTGGGAGCGAGGGAGGGGCGGAATGGAAAACAGCCAGGCTGCATGTGAACGGACAGACTCCAGGCCTACGAGAGGTTGCACTGGTGCCCCACACACACCAAGCCGAGGGGGGTCAGGAGAGAGAGGCCCAGGGAGGAGGGGCAGAAGCCACGAACATGAAATCAAGCCAGGCGCCCAATGCTGTAAAATTATATAATAGTAGAAAAAAAATATTATAGTAAATATTCATATGTTGATGACTTTATTGTTAAGTGAAGTATAATATGACCATGATATGGTGTGATAGCAAAAAAAAAAAAATGTGAATGTGAGAAAAAGAATAAATAGTGTGTGTGTGAAAACCACAAAAAAAGAAAAATGATAGGGTGAAAAATGCTGAGAGTGTGTGATGATGTGTGTGTGATGGTGTGACATGAAGAGATATAATGGAAGAATGGTGTGTGCAGAGACATGGAGAAACTCCATGTGTAATTTGAGTGAGTGAATATATCATATGTGAGTAGTGAATGGGATGTTAAACGTGTAAGGAACAGTGAGTTGCCTGAAGTGTTTGATTATAAAAGGTGATTCCTCAAATCGTAGGGAAAAAATTATAACTAATTTACTGGAAGAGCCCCATAGGAGGGTTCCGATGGACATGTAGTTGGAAGTACCTAGGACCCAAAGGATCCAGGGAAAACAAAAAAGTGGATACTATTAGGATATGATAAAAAAACAGGGCTCCGGTGAATAGCCATATGTAGCATAGAGCATTACTTACTTTCAACCGGATAGTATTCAAGGTCTGTTCATTCTGATGGCTTCATGGGCTTTGAATTGAATTCCCATGGGACCATCTATTTATATGTATGTCAGATGTCAGTAGGTGTGTCTGATAAGCTCCAAATCTGTCATTGAAGGCTTATGGTGTCTGTTGAAAGTTCTAAGAAGATTAGACGGAGCAGATAAACTGTACGACGCTGCAACCGTACATTTCCGGTCAAATACTCTGCCCATAGGCTATAGAAAAATTCTAATGTTGGTTGACTAGTAATAATAATTAATAAATATAATTATTACTAGTCATACAACATTAGAATTCTACTATAGCTTGTAGGCGGAACATTCGACCGGAAATGTATGATTGCGGCGTCGTACAGTTTAGCTGCTCCGTCGAATCTTCTTTGAACATTCGACAGACACCATAAGCCTTCAATGACAGATTCGACCTTAATTAATTCGGATTTTCAGACAAATGCAATTTCTAACGAAAAACGAAATAAATAAAAACGAATTTCGGGAGTAACTAAATAAATTTATTTTTCTAACGAAAACGAAATTCCGAAACGAAATATTTCAGTGTGAACATGTCTAATAAAGAGGACCTTTCACCACCCATCAAAATACCTGTCACCACCCATCAAAGCACCTGTCACCAGCCCATCTGAGTACCCAAGTACCTGTATATGAAAAATGGATGGGGTGTCTCCGCGCAAAGGAAATCAAATCAAAACACAGTAGACTGAACTGCTGCCTCTACTAGATTGCTATATCACGATGGGTAAAGCAAGAATATGAAAAAGGGGGGGTGGTAGATGTGGCGCTGTCCAGATATGCAATGTAATAGACAAGGAAATTTTAGGTGATTTTACCTATGACGGTATCCACTTTAGAGTATTATAAATACAAGAAAAATAAATATATAAATAAAAGATTAAAATAAAATTGAAATAAAATTGAAAAAATAAATTGGCTCAGCCGGGTGTTTGTTAAAAAGAATTTTTTGTTAAATTTAAATATTTTGATTGGGTGTCTTTCCAGCAAGACGTGTCCCTCATGTGTGAAGCGAAAATTTTATTTGAAAAAGTGAATAAAATACTTTTTAATGGAAAAGCATTAGTGAGACCGATGGTCGGCCGGGTGTTTGCTAAAACAAAAAATTGTCCAAAATGTGTTAAAGATGTGTTCATAAAGAGATGTGTGATATTGGTAATAGTCTATGCTAGTAAAGGGGTAGATAAGCTGATATGGTCTCAGCCGGGTGTTTACTACTCCTAATATGTTCAGAAAAAAGTGCTGCCTTATAGCATTCAAATGAAGCTTAAAACTATATAAAACATGCGATATACATAGTATAGTGATAACAGAAAAGTCCAATAATTAGGTGGCAGTGAAAAAATTTGACTTTTTCTTGGTATGCTTTATGTTCCTTCAGTTTTCTTATGAGTGAGACAATGCGTAAGAGTTTAAATATATGCACTCACCAGATCCTTCATACCCTCCAGGGGTATGCTGCAGCCACAGTATGTGCCACTGTGTAGCAATCAGGGGATGGTTCCAGGGGTTCCTTGCGGTTCTCCGGGGTGCAAATTCCGAGATGATGAAAAAAGTTGTTATAGGAGGGAAGAAAGGATGTCCATAGCGTGAACCCGTTTTAAAATGTTTTAATTTTAAAATCAGAAGGGGGTACTTACAATACGACAAGTAAAATTGAGCGTTTTTGTATAAAATGGCGCTCAGCCAATACAAAGTGATTCCAAGTAGGAAGTGATGTGCCGACGTGTCTCCGCCCTACGCGTTTCGTCAGTCTGACGTCATCGGGAGCGTAACGTCAGTCTGCACTTCACTCTAGAATTTATAGCCCTTCTTGCGCATGTGTGATAAAACTTTTCAGCCGCCATTTTGGATGAGATTTTGAGGACAGAAGTCCATGGCTGTATTTAATAGTTTTTTTGCAAATCAGAACAGTTTCTTTCAGGTCTAACAGCAATCTCATTACTAAAAAGTGCTCTGAGGGGCTATAGCATTCTAATTTGCAGAAACATATATATATGTACACTTATACTTTAATATAGAATATTTGATACAAATTTCATTAAAATAAGAAAAAATAAAAAAATAAATAAAAGTAAAAATGAACCATGTAATATTACGGGAACTTGGAAAAAATCAAGAAATGTTAAAATTATTCAATCTCAGTGTAGACGAGATTCGTAAAAAACACAGCGACCATCTTATGTTGGTGCTGTAGGTACCAAAATGCTTGTATTGAGGTACGATTAAAATACAATTAAAATAGGTGTAAATCCTACTGTGTGAGCAATATGTGTATTAAAAGAGGAAAAAATATATCTGATTAAATGGGAACTGTTCATTTAATCAGATATATTTTTTCCTCTTTTAATACACATATTAATACACATATTGCTCACACAGTAGGATTTACACCTATTTTAATTGTATTTTAATCGTACCTCAATACAAGCATTTTGGTACCTACAGCACCAACATAAGATGGTCGCTGTGTTTTTTACGAATCTTGTCTACACTGAGATTGAATAATTTTAACATTTCTTGATTTTTTCCAAGTTCCCGTAATATTACATGGTTCATTTTTACTTTTATTTTTGTTTTATTTTTTTTCTTATTTTAATGAAATTTGTATCAAATATTCTATATTAAAGTATAAGTGTACATATATATATGTTTCTGCAAATTAGAATGCTATAGCCCCTCAGAGCACTTTTTAGTAATGAGATTGCTGTTAGACCTGAAAGAAACTGTTCTGATTTGCAAAAAACCTATTAAATACAGCCATGGACTTCTGTCCTCAAAATCTCATCCAAAATGGCGGCTGAAAAGTTTTATCACACATGCGCAAGAAGGGCTATAAATTCTAGAGTGAAGTGCAGACCGACGTTACGCTCCCGATGACGTCAGACTGATGAAACGCGCAGGGCGGAGACACGTCGGCACATCACTTCCTACTTGGAATCACTTTGTATTGGCTGAGCGCCATTTTATACAAAAACGCTCAATTTTACTTGTCGTATTGTAAGTACCCCCTTCTGATTTTAAAATTAAAACATTTTAAAACGGGTTCACGCTATGGACATCCTTTCTTCCCTCCTATAACAACTTTTTTCATCATCTCGGAATCTGCACCCCGGAGAACCGCAAGGAACCCCTGGAACCATCCCCTGATTGCTACACAGTGGCACATACTGTGGCTGCAGCATACCCCTGGAGGGTATGAAGGATCTGGTGAGTGCATATATTTAAACTCTTACGGATTGTCTCACTCATAAGAAAACTGAAGGAACATAAAGCATACCAAGAAAATGTCAAATTTTTTCACTGCCACCTAATTATTGGACTTTTCTGTTATCACTATACTATGTATATCGCATGTTTTATATAGTTTTAAGCTTCATTTGAATGCTATAAGGCAGCACTTTTTTCTGAACATATTAGGAGTAGTAAACACCCGGCTGAGACCATATCAGCTTATCTACCCCTTTACTAGCATAGACTATTACCAATATCACACATCTCTTTATGAACACATCTTTAACACATTTTGGACAATTTTTTGTTTTAGCAAACACCCGGCCGACCATCGGTCTCACTAATGCTTTTCCATTAAAAAAGTATTTTATTCACTTTTTCAAATAAAATTTTCGCTTCACACATGAGGGACACGTCTTGCTGGAAAGACACCCAATCAAAATATTTCAATTTAACAAAAAATTCTTTTTAACAAACACCCGGCTGAGCCAATTTATTTTTTCAATTTTATTTCAATTTTATTTTAATCTTTTTTTTATATATTTATTTTTCTTGTATTTATAATACTCTAAAGTGGATACCGTCATAGGTATACCATCACCTAAAATTTCCTTGTCTATTACATTGCATATCTGGACAGCGCCACATCTACCACCCCCCCTTTTTCACCCAAGTACCTGTCACCAGCCCATCTGAGTACCTGAGTACCTGTCACCAGCCCATAAGAGTACCCGGGTACCTGTCACCAGCCCATCAAATACCCAAGTACCTGTCACCAGCCCATCAGAGTACCCGAGTACCTGTCACCAGCCCTTTAGAGTACCCGGGTACCTATCTGCAGCCCATGCCTCATAGGATATACGTCGGGGTGTTAGCTTTCCAAAATGGGGTTATTTTGAGGGTAATTCCATTGTCCTGGTGCTCCAGGGCCTTCAAAAATGTGATAGGTCGTTAGGAAATTTTATGTGCAATTTATGCTCCTAGAATGCCTGATGGCGCTCCTTGCATGTTGGACCTCTCTATTAGGGATGAGCCGAACACCCCCTGGTTCAGTTCGCACCAGAACCTGCGAACGGACCGAAAGTTTGCGCAAACTATCGAACCCCGTTAAAGTCTATGGGACTCGAACGTTCGGAATCAAAAGTGCTAATTTTAAAGGCTAATATGCAAGTTAGTGTTCTAAAAAGGGTTTGGGGACCCGGGTCCTGCCCCAGGGGACATGTATCAATGCAAAAAGAAGTTTTAAAAACTGACGTTTTTTCGGGAGCAGTGATTTTAATGATGCATAAAGTAAAAAAAAAAAAGTGAAATATTCCTTTAAATATCGCACCTGGGGGGGGTGTCTATAGTATGCCTGTGAAGTGGCACGTGTTTCCCGTGTTTAGAACTGTCCCTGCACAAAATGACATTTCTAAAGGAAAAAAAGTCATTTAAAACTGCTTGCGGCTTTAAAGTAATGTCTGGTCCCGGCAATATGGGTGAAAATCATTGAGAAAAATGGCATGGGTACCCCCCCCAGCACATTACCAGCCCCCTTTAGGTCTTGTATGGATATTAAGGGGAATCCCGCACCCAAATAAAAAACGGAAAGGCGTGGGGCCCCCGGGCCCTATATACTCTGAACAGAACTATACAGGCAGTGCAAACAAGACAGGGACTGTAGGTTTGTTGTTACGTAGAATCTGTTTGTAATTTTGAACTGGTACATTTTTAAAGTGTAGCTCCAGCCAAAAAATCTATTTTTAAGCTTTTTGGAAAACATAGGGAAGGGTTATCACCCCTGTAACATTTGTTTTGCTGTCTGTGCACCTGTTCAGAACATTTCACCTCACTTTCCGTCCCAATGACAAATGTTTTTTGAAAATTTGGGGTTTTTAGTGAAACAAGGATTGGGGATAAAGCATCAGTGGAGAGGAGACACCTTTTTCCCATTAACTCTTACAGGAGAGAATTTCCCTTCCTAGGGGTAGATTTCCTCTCACTTCCTGTTGTCTGCTTCCGTTTGCATGTAGGAGTCGTTTGTAAGTTGGATGTTTGAAAGTAGGGGCCTGCAGGATATACTCTGCAGAAATGTGGCCCTTAGGTGTTGGTGTTGCCACAACACTGTAAGCCCTCACAGTTACTCTTGGTGTTATATTATATTATATCAAGAATTGTAATTACATGCCATTGTTGAACAGTGGTAGGAAAAATTGGGCTTTAGGTGGTGGTGGTGGTTCTGGTGCCACAACACTGTAAGTCCTCACAGTTACTCTTGGTGGGCACAGGAATGGGCCCAGCTGTGAAATATTAGATCAAGAGTTACATGCTTCTGTTGAACAGGGGCATAAAAATTGGGCCTTTGGTGGTGGTGGTGTTGCTACAACACTGTAAGCACTCACAGTTACTCTTGGTGGGCACAGGAATGGGCCCTGCTGTGAAATATTAGATCAAGAATTGTAATTGCATGCCCCTGTTGAACAGGGGCAGACAAATTAGGCCTTAGGCACTGGTGCCACAACACTGCAACCCCTCACAGGTACTCTAGTTGAAGCACAGGAATGAGCCCTGCTGCAAAGTATTGCATCAAAAATTGTAATTACATGCCCCTGTTAAACAGGGTCTGAAAAACTGGGCCTTAGGCAATGATGCTGGTGCCACAACACTTCAACCCCTTATAGATACTGTAGTTGGAGCGCAGGAATGAGCCCTGCTGCAAAGTATTGCATCAAAAAATGTAATTACACGCCCCTGTTAAACAGGGGCAGAAAAATTGGGCCTTAGGCACTGGTGCTGGTGCCACAACACTGCAACCCCTCACAGATACTCTAGTTGGAGCGCAGGAATGAGCCCTGCTGCAAAGTATTGCATCAAAAATTGTAATTACACGCCCCTGTTAAACAGGGGCTGAAAAATTGGGCCTTAGCCACTGGTGGTGGTGCCCAGAACCAAAAATGTTCTTACAAGCTATCAGCATGATCAATGAGGAGGAAGAGGATAGTCACTCAGCATAACAGGATAGTCACTCAGCATCAGCATAGGCAGTCTTGAAGGGATCTGACATTTCAAAAAAATTATTTGGTTACATCAGCTTTAGGTGCTTGGTAGCTGGTGGTGATCCAAGACTGATTCATTTTTATGAAGGTCAGTCAATCGACAGAGTCGGTGGACAGGCGCATCCTGTGATCGGTTACAAAGCCTCCAGCAGCACTGAATGTGCGTTCCGTAAGAACGCTGGATGCAGGACAGGCCAGTAGCTCAATTGCATACTGTGCAAGCTCTGGCCAGTGATCCATCCTCAAGACCCAGTAACCCAGAGGATTTTCAGTGGGAAAGGTGTCCAAGTCTGATCTTGCCCCTAGGTATTCCTGCACCATGTAAACCAGACGCTGGCGATGGTTGCTGGAACCGATCATACCTTGGGGCTGCGGACTAAAAAATTGTCTGACCGCATCGGTCAGATGGCCACCTTCTCTACCGCTCCTTCTTTGACTGACCAAAGCCTCAGCAACACGTTGTCCAGGACCAGGAATTTGTAACCTCCCAGTCTCTGAGAATGCGTTGCACAGACCTTTCTGCAAGGCCTCCCGAAGATGTTTCATCCTCTGCTCCCTCTGCGACGGCAAGATAAGGTCCGCAACCTTACCCTTGTAACGTGGATCAAGGAGGGTTGCCAGCCAGTAATGATCCCTCTCCTTGATAGTACGAATACAAGGATCCTTCCGCAGGCTTTGCAGGATCAGGGAGGCCATGCAGCGTAGGTTTGCTGAGGCATTCGGTGCGGAGTCCTCTGGGTTACTGAGGACGACATGATCCGCAGCCACCTCCTCCCAGCTACGTACAAGTCCATTGGTGTCTTGGGACTGTAATTGATCCCTTGAAGACTGCTGCTGATGCTGAGTGCTAGGCTCCACCTCCATGCTGACACAATCCTCCTCCTCCTTCTCCTCCTCCTCCTTCTCTTCCTGTGTGATAGGCAGGCCAGCAGGAACACTGTCTGGATAAAGGGGGCCTTGAGAGGTAAGGAAGTCCTCCTCTTCCTCCCTCTGTTCTGCCTCAAGTGCCCTGTTTATTATTCCATGCAGCGTGTGCTCCAACAGGTGGACAAGCGGGACAGTGTCACTGATGCATGCACTGTCACTGCTCACCATCCTCGTGGCCTCCTCAAATGGTGACAGGACAGTGCATGCATCCCTGATCATGACCCACTGGCGTGGCAAAAAAACCAAGCTCCTTGACCCTGTCCTGGTGCCAAAATGGCACAGATACTCATTGATGGTCCTCTGCTGCGTGTGCAGCCGCTGCAGCATGGCCAACGTTGAGTTCCACCTGGTGGGCATGTCACAGATTAGGTGGTTCTTGG
Organism: Rana muscosa; assembly: GCA_029206835.1. Taxonomy (NCBI): domain Eukaryota; kingdom Metazoa; phylum Chordata; class Amphibia; order Anura; family Ranidae; genus Rana; species Rana muscosa. The sequence continues at coordinate 272,062,146 of CM055125.1, read as the reverse complement.
GCAGGTTAAATTCCTTTTGCAGGTCAGCCAGCCGAGCACTGGCATTATATGACCGGCAGAAATGCACACAGACTTTCCTGGCCTGCCTCAGGACATCCTGTAAACCCGGGTACCTGCCCAAGAACCGCTGCACCACCAAGTTAAGGACGTGAGCCAAACAGGGCACATGGGTAACCTGTCCCTGTCGGAGGGCAGAGAGGAGGTTGGAGCCATTGTCGCAAACCACCATTCCTGGCTTAAGCTGGCATGGCGTCAACCACCTCTGAGCCTGCCCCTGCAGAGCTGACAGAATCTCTGCCCCAGTGTGGCTCCTGTCCCCCAAGCACACCAGCTCAAGCACCGCATGGCATCTTTTTGCCTGCCTGCTTGCGTAGCCCCTTGAACACCTACGGAGCACCGCTGGTTTTGAGGACAAAGCACAGGAAGAGACCATGGAGGAAGAAGAAGAGGAGGGGGTGGAGGAGAGAGGTGTGTCAGAATCACCAGTAGTAGCATTTTGGTGGCGGAACAACCTCCAACACTACTGCACCTTGTCCTGCATCCTTCCCAGCTGCCAGCAGAGTCACCCAATGCGCCGTGAAAGACAGGTAACGTCCCTGTCCATGTCTGCTGGACCATGAGTCAGCGGTAATTAGACATGTGCAATTTGTTTAGTTTCTAATTCGTTTTTAACGAATTTTAAGAAATTCGTTATTTCCGAAATTTCCGAATTTCCGAATTTTAAAATTTCTGAATTTTCGGATTTTCGGATTTCCGAAATTTCGAATTTCCGAATTTTTTTACATTTCGAATTTCCGAAATTAAAAATTTCCGAATTTCCGTTTTTCGGAAATTCGGAATTACGGAAATTCGAAAATTGGAAATTTCGAAAATTAGAGATTCGAAAATTGGAAATTGCAAAATTCGAAAATCTAAAATTCGAAGATCTAAAATTCGAAAATGGGAAATTTGGAAAGTTGAATTTCCGAATTCCGAATTTTTAGAATTTCCGAATTTCCGAAATTCTGAAATTCTGAAATCCGAAAATTCTTTTTTTTCGTTATTTTGCTTTTTTCGTAAATTCGGGAAATTCAAAAAATTTGTTTGCTTCGTTTTCGTTTTATTCGTTTTTTTGCTTTTTTCGGAAATTCTGAATTCGGAAATTCCGAATTCCGAATTTCCGAATTTCCGAATTCCGAATTTCCCGAATTTACGAAAAAAAGCAAAAAAACGAATAAAACGAAAATAACTAATTTTTCGAATTTCCCGAAAAAAGCAAAAAAAACGAATAAAATGAAAACGAAAAAACAAATTTTTCGATTTTCCCGAATTTACGAATTTTTACATTTACGAAAAAAGCAAAAAAACAATAAAAGGAAAACAATATTTTTTTTCGGCAGTGCACATGTCTAGCAGTAATATGCACCTTCCCACTGACGGCCCTGTCCAGCGAGGCCAAGACATTGCCTTCCACATGCCGGTAGAGAGCCGGAATCGCCTTCCGTTAGAAAAAGTGGCATTTGGGAACCTGCCACTGAGGAACCGCACATTCCACAAACTCACGGAAGGGGGCAGAGTCTACCAACTGAAAAGGCAGCAGTTGAAGTGCTAGCAATTTAGCCAAGCTAGCATTCAAATTTGCCTGGTACAATCTGACGTTGGTGTACTGATAGCAGATTGCCCGCAAGTGCTTGGCTGTGACACACCTAATTCTACACCTTCATTCCTCTCAGTGCAGGTTTCAGAGAGGGCTGAAGGTATAGTGGGGTTGGAGATCCCAGCTGATGAGGAGCAAGGAGAGGTCTGCTTTTTTTCTTGGTGTGGGCTTGCCAACGAACTGCATGGCGGGTCGACATATGTCTGGTCAAGCATGTGGTGCCCAAGCAGGTGATGTTTTGGCCACGCAAGATACGCTTGAGACATATGTTGCAAATAGCAGCGGTGCGATCTGATGCACTTGTCTCAAAAAAGGCCCACACCAAATAACTTTTGGAATAACGCGCAGAGACAGCAGCGCCCTGCACATGCGGAGCTCTGCGGTGTGATGCAGACGGTTTGCTGCCCTTAAGCTGGCCCCTGGAGGGCATCCTGCCTCGTTGGAGATGTGCCTCCTCCTCCTCCTCTCTCCTATCAGGCACCCACGTAGAGTCCGTGACCTCATCATCCCCTCCCTCCTCATCACTGTAGCAAACCTGGCAGTATGCTGCAGCTGGGGAAACATGACTGCCAGGTTGCTGTCCTTCTTGGGCACCCCCTCTCTCTGGGCTCACGTTACTGCCTTCCTCTAGCTGGGTACCATCATCGGAGCCTTCAAAACGCTGGGCATCCTCCTGCAGCATGTACCCAACACTCCGGTCAACAGAGGATGAGGAGGATGAGGATGGCTTGGTCATCCACTCTACCAAGTCTTCGGCATGTTGCGGCTCAACATGGCCAGCTGCTGAAAAAAAGACAAGCGTGTCCCACGGCCTCGTGCTAATGAGGATGCACCGTATCCACGACCAGCACTGTTGCCTCTAGACACAGAGTCTGCTTGCCCTCTTTTATTGGCTCGTGACTGTCTGCCTCTCCTTGTTGTCCTTCCAGACATACTAATGGCCTGCAGTGAGATGTAACTGCACAAAGCTGGGATGTATATATATATACTGATTATACTGCAGCTAGCAGAATCAACTGCCTGCCTGTAGTATTATTAGTAAGAGAATACCAGCAATTGTCTTCAGTTTGCACACTGTGCAGAGGACACAGTACACTAACTGAAAATACTGCAGCTCCCTGCCTGTGGTATTTTAGTATGAGAACACCAGCAATTGTCTTCAGGTAGCTTTAGGTGCACACTGTGCAAAGGACACAGTAAACTAACTGAAAATACTGCAGCTCCCTGCCTGTGGTATTATTAGTATGAGAACACCAACAATTGTCTTCAGGTAGCTTTAGGTGCACACTGTGAAGAGGACACAGTACACTAACTGAAAATACTGCAGCTCCCTACCTGTGGTATTATTAGTATGAGAACACCAGTAATTGTCTTCAGGTAGCTTTAGGTGCACACTGTGCAAATGACACAGAACACTAACTGAAAATACTGCAGCTCCCTGCCTGTGGTATTATTAGTATGAGAACACCAGCAATTGTCTTCAGGTAGCTTTAGGTGCACACTGTGCAGAGGACACAGTACACTAACTGAAAATACTGCAGCTCCCTGCCTGTGGTATTATTAGTATGAGAACACCAGCAATTGTCTTCAGGTAGCTTTAGGTGCACACTGTGCAACGGACACAGAACACTAACTTAAAATACTGCAGCTCCCTGCCTGTGGTATTATTAGTATGAGAACACTAGCAATTGTCTTCAGGTAGCTTTAGGTGCACACTGTCCAGAGGACACAGTACACTAACTGAAAAAACTGCAGCTCCCTGCCTGTGGTATTATTAGTATGAGAACACCAGCAATTGTCTTTAGGTAGCTTTAGGTGCACACTGTGCAAAGGACACATTACACTAACTGAAAATACGGCAGCTCCCTGCCTGTGGTATTATTAGTATGAGAACACCAGCAATTGTCTTCAGGTAGCTTTAGGTGCACACTGTGCAAATGACAGAGTACACTAACTAAAAATACTGCAGCTCCCTGCCTGTGGTATTATTAGTATGAGAACACCAGCAATTGTCTTCAGGTAGCTTTAGGTGCACACTGTGCAGAGGAAACAGTACACTAGCTGAAAATACTGCAGCTCCCTGCCTGTGGTATTATTAGTATGAGAACACCAGCAATTGTCTTCAGGTAGCTTTAGGTGCACACTGTGCAGAGGACACAGTACACTAACTGAAAATACTGCAGCTCCCTGCCTGTGGTATTATTAGTATGAGAAAACCAGCAATTGTCTTCAGGTAGCTTTAGGTGCACACTGTACAGAGGACACAGTACACTAACTGAAAATACTGCAGCTCCCTGCCTGTGGTATTATTAGTATGAGAACACCAGCAATTGTCTTCAGGTAGCTTTAGGTGCACACTGTGCAACGGACACAGAACACTAACTTAAAATACTGCAGCTCCCTGCCTGTGGTATTATTAGTATGAGAACACCAGCAATTGTCTTCAGGTAGCTTTAGGTGCACACTGTGCAGAGGACACAGTACACTAACTGAAAATACTGCAGCTCCCTGCCTGTGGTATTATTAGTATGAGAACACCAGCAATTGTCTTCAGGTAGCTTTAGGTGCACACTGTGCAGACGACACAGTACACTAACTGAAAATACTGCAGCTCCCTGCCTGTGGTATTATTAGTATGAGAACACCAGCAATTGTCTTCAGGTAGCTTTAGGTGCACACTGTGCAAATGACAGAGTACACTAACTTAAAATACTACAGCTCCATGTGGTATTATTAGTATGAGAACACCAGCAATTGTCTTCAGGTAGCTTTAGGTGCACACTGTGCAAAGGACACAGTACACTAACTGAAAATACTGCAGCTCCCTGCCTGTGGTATTATTAGTATGAGAACACCAGCAATTGTCTTCAGGTAGCTTTGGTTGCACACTGTGCAAAGGACACAGTGTGTCCTGAAAATACTGCAGCTACCACAATCACCTGCCTGCCTGTCAGTATATTAGGAAGAGAATAACAGGAACGGATCTAGCTAAACTGAATACAGTGTATATATATATATCATGTATTATTTTTGTGCATTTTTGTACGGAACTAATAAGAATCAATTTTGGAGGCTATTCTTTTGTGTTATTGATGTTATATTGCAACTTATGTTGTTGGTCAAATGCAGGAGAGAAATTTTAGGTATATATATAAAAAGATTTTTTTTGTTCCTTCACTCACATGGGGTTAATGAGGTTTTCGACTTCTCGTTAGACTGTTACTTGATCTGGAGATATGGGACACACCTGTGGGTTGACGCCCGCAGGTGTGGGGATAAATTGAAATCCTTTCTAGATTTTAGTTTCACATCTAGCCTGATAGCCTGAGGAAGAGCAGGGATGCTCGGAACTGTACAGTGGCTGCCATTTATATAATGCTTTGTCTGCAAATGATCGACCAATAAAGAAGAAATATTTGAAATACAATTGGAGTCAGCGTCCCTTTCCCTCTTACTATTTATTGACGGTGGAATTTGGGAGTCCACCTTGACGGCTCTCCACTCTATTCCTAGAAAAAAGAAAGGGAAGTAACCAACCCAAAGTTTTGTATATCAGCTCCTTGTGAGTAAGTTACTTTTATTGAAATGGAAGCCAGTGGATCTACTTTCTCGTTCACCCAGGAGGAAGCCATGCATATCATGTCTCAGATCTCTGGATCGAGGAATTTTCTAATCGGGAATTCACCGACGCACAATACCAGAACATGGGAAAAATTACATAAGAAACATACATCATTGGAATTACATGGACTTACTCTTGCCGAATACCATCGGGTACAGAGAATCCCTTGAGGCCTTCGGGTAAGATTGACCCCTAAACTATTTAGTGATAATGAGGAATACAAGGCTACTTTTATGCAGATTCTTAACAAATGTTCCTTTGATCTAATGACACTAACTATTTCATACATTCATAAAGAACTGGCTGTCATATCGGAGCAATTTTTTAAAGTGGAGCAGGATTTAAAAACCTCTATTTCTTCGGAAGAATTTGTTAAACTAAAAGAATCAGTCGATGGGATTGTGAACAAACATCGAGCAGATCTTGAGATAAGAAAGCGCAGTAAATTTGATCGGGATGTTGAAGATTACGAGAGGAATCAAGTATATCGCTGGCCGCGCCAGTATAACAGACGGGGTCATCCCGACTATGGTGGAACCTGTAGAGATAGATCCGATAATTCCTCTGCTAATACTAATACGGATTCTTCGTCCACTTTTTTAACACAAGGCCGGAGAGGAGGATCCTCGCGGATGGAGACGCGATCCCGGACCAACAGGGACGAGGCGCTCGGATCGGACCGATATCGCCCCCCTCGGGGATATCGGGGTCGAGCTCGTCAGACTTAATCCACAACATCTCACGGCACGTTCTATCCCCGGAGGAGGTAAGACTGATTAATCGAGGTCTATCTTTTTGCCCTAAGAGCCATTTGAATGTATTTGAACTTGATCAGGACCTATATCGATTATTTCGCAACATTAGATGGAGGGTTCATTTTACACATAAACCGTTCATTGAGGAGGATCCCACCAATGGTGCACTTAATTGTAAATCTTTGGGTCTATGGGTGAAAACCAAATCGGTGCCACCCACCACATATGCCCCGGTTGAAACATTCGTACAGACGGTGACCCAGGAGATTAAACAGCTGGTATCTCATATAGATTATAGGGATCATATCCCTAATAATCTGTCTCGTGAAGAGAGGATTGCCCTTAAAAATCTCAGCCGTAGGAATGATGTGATACTTAAACCAGCGGATAAAGGGGGCAAAGTGGTGGTGATGGATCCCCAACTATATGAGGAGGAAATCCTTCGTCAGTTGGGAGACACATCTGTGTATAAAAAAGTATCTTTGGATCCCACTTGGCAAATAAGAAAACAGTTGGAAAACATTCTGAAGTCAGCATTAAAAGATGGGGTGATCGCCCGTGACCTTTTTGAATTTCTTTTACCTGCCCATACACGTATCCCGGTTTTATATACTTTGCCCAAAATCCACAAAGACAGTTGTTCTCCACCAGGTCGTCCGATAGTATCGGGACGGGACTCAATCTTTGTCCCCATTGCTCAATTTTTGGATAAAATCTTATCCCCCCTTGTCAAGGAGACGAGATCGTACATTAGGGATACTGATGATTTTTTGAAAAAAATGTAAAAACACAGACAATGTAAAGGGGACAAAATTTTGGTTACGTGGGATGTCACAAGCTTGTATACATCCATTCCACATCAAGCGGGCATTCATGCCGCTATTAACTTAATTAGGAGTAGTCATCAGTATTCTGAATCGCAGATCTCGCTCTTTGAAAAGTTATTTCAGTTGCTATTGTGTAACAATTATTTTTTGTTTAAGGATCAGTTCTTTATACAACTGATGGGAGTTGCGATGGGCTCCAATGTCGCACCGCCATATGCATGCACATTTATGAATGAATTTGAACACAAATATATTTTTTCTAATGATCTATTTCAGAAATATTGCGTTACATGGTGGCGCTATATAGATGACGTGTTTGCAATCTGGCGAGGCGACATGCAATCATTAAATACATTTGACATCATGTTGAGCAATTTTTGCCCTGACATAAAATTTCAAATTAATGTTGGGGGTATGTCAGTTCCTTTTTTGGATACTAGGATATATCTTGAACAGGGTCGTTTAGAATCAGACCTGTACATTAAACCAACTGATAGAAATCAGTTACTATTGTTCGATAGTTTTCATCCCCCGCATGTATTTAGATCTATTATTAAGAGCCGACTGTTACGAGTAAAACGCATAGTCAGCAAGGAGATTGTAAAGGAGATAAAAATTAAAGAAATGTGCTCTAAATTTCGTGAACGGGGGTATCCCAAAAAAATAATCCTTCAGGAATTAAATAAAATACAACACAATGAGAAAAAAAGATTTTGTAATAAAACACCACTGGTACGATTACCCTTTTCCATGCAGTTTCACAGTTATAGTAATCATATATCTAAAATAATTAATAAGCACTGGCCTCTTTTGAGGCGTGCATACCCGCAGATTGAGGTCTTCCAGCAGACTTCCATTAAAGCCTATAGAAGGAACAAAACTTTGCGTGATTCCTTAGTAAAATCTGATCACGAATCTAGAGAACAGGAAGCAAGGACCACCTTCTTGGGAAAGAAAAGAAAAGGATGTTATCCCTGTTTAAATTGTATTCAATGTAGTCTTATGGTTAAGGGTAATCATTTCATTAATCCCATTAATAGGGAGAGAATTATGATAAACAATTTCCTTACCTGTCAGTCCTCTTATGTTATATACATCCTTATCTGTCAATGCAATATGATTTATGTTGGGGAGACTACTCAGAAAATTAAGGACAGAATTGCTCAAAATCGAAGTACTATAAGGCATAAACAACCTGGGTTGCCTGTCTCCAAACATTTTTTGGAGAGGGGACACCCAGATTCTGATCTAAGATTTATGATCTTGGAAGAAATCCCACAAGATAAACGAGGGGGTGATCGGATATTACGATTAAAGCAGCGGGAGGTTTGGTGGATTAATAGGCTACAGTCTCTACATCCGGATGGGATGAACAGGGACTATGATCTATATCTATTTTTGTAACATGAAGTTGATGATTTTGGATTTTAGATTTTTCTATATACATATATATACATATATATATATTTTTTTTTATAGATGATGATCAAATCCTGTCTGGTCTGGATCGGGAAAGAAATTAAGGAAATTATCTTTTTGCTTGAGGAATACTCACTTCTATTATAAGAGATTGGAAGTTTTTCTTTAAGAGAAAATGTATTGACGGATTGTTGATTTATTCCTGAAGCAATAGATTCATATCATGTATTATTTTTGTGCATTTTTGTACGGAACTAATAAGAATCAATTTTGGAGGCTATTCTTTTGTGTTATTGATGTTATATTGCAACTTATGTCGTTGGTCAAATGCAGGAGAGAAATTTTAGGTATATATATAAAAAGATTTTTTTTGTTCCTTCACTCACATGGGGTTAATGAGGTTTTCGACTTCTCGTTAGACTGTTACTTGATCTGGAGGTATGGGACACACCTGTGGGTTGACGCCCGCAGGTGTGGGGATAAATTAAAAACCTTTCTAGATTTTAGTTTCACATCTACCCTGAACGCCTGAGGAAGAGCAGGGATGCTCGGAACTGTACAGTGGCTGCCATTTATATAATGCTTTGTCTGCAAATGATCGACCAATAAAGAAGAAATATTTGAAATACAATTGGAGTCAGCGTCCCTTTCACTCTTACTATTTATTGACGGTGGAATTTGGGAGTCCACCTTGACGGCTCTCCACTCTATTCCTAGAAAAAAGAAAGGGAAGTAACCAACCCAAAGTTTTGTATATATATATATATATATATATATATACACACAACACCTAGGATGCATATATATCCTCCACACACTGTAACTGCAGCTAACTGACTTGCCTGCCTGCTCTTTCTAACTCAAATGAAATGCCACCGTCTCTCTGTCTATCTTTCTCCGCCGCCGCAACACACTACACAAGGCCGCCACGCAGGCCGCCTTATATAGTGTGGGGCGTGTACTAAACACCCTGAGACATAATTGGCCAAAGCCACCATGGCTTTGGCCAATTATGGCTCTCCGTTCTTACCGCACTGTGATTGGCCAAAGCATGCGGGTCATAGTGCATGCTTGGCCAATCATCAGCCAGCAATGCACTGTGATGTCGCAGTGAATTATGGGCCGTGACGCACCACTCGAATTTGGCGCAAACGGCCCATAATGTTCGAAATTTGGCGAACAGTCGAACAGACGATGTTCGAGTCGAACATGAGTTTGACTCGAACTCGAAGCTCATCCCTACCCTCTAACCCTAACCCTCTAACCCTAAACCTAACACCCTAACCCTAAACTCTAAACCCTAACCCTAACTCCTAACCCTAACCCCAACCCTAACCCCAAACACTAACCCTAACCCCAAAACCCTAACCCTAACTGCTAACCCTAAACCCTAACCCTAACCCCAACCCCTATCCCTAACTCCTAAAGCTAACCCTAACCCTAACCCCTAACCCTAACCTAAACCCTAACCCCCTAACCCTAACTCCTAACCCCAACCTTCTAACCCTAACTTTAACCCCTAACTACTAACTGCTAACCCTAAACCCTATCCCTAACCCTAAGCCTAACTACTAACCCTAAGCCCTTACCACAACCCCTTACCCTAACTCCTAACCCTAACCCCTAACCTTAACTCCTAACCCCTAACCCCAACCCTATCCCTAACCCTAGCCGTAGCCCTAACCACTAACCCCCAACCTTAACCCCTTACCCTAGCCCTAACCCCAACCCTCTAACCCTAACCCTCTAACTCTAACTCCTAACCCCTAACCCTCTAACCCTAACTCTGACCTCCTAACCCTAAACCTAAGCCCTAATCCTAACTGCTGACCCTAACCCCTAACACCAACCCCTAACCCTAACCCCAACCCTAAGCCCTATCCCTAAGCCCTAACCCTCAAACCCTAACACCTAACCCCTAAACCTCTAGCCCTAACCCTAACCTTAACCCCTAACCCTATACCCTAGCCATAACCCTAACCCCTAACCCCCAACCCTAACCCTAAACCCTATCCCTAACCCCCTAATCCCCTAACCCTAACTCCTAACCCCTAACCCTCTAACCTTAACCCCTAACCCTAACCCCTAATTGCTAACCCTAAGCCCTAACCCTAACCCTTAACTCTAACCCTAACCCTAACCCTAACTGCTAATCCTAAACCCTAACCCCAACCACTATCCCTAACCCCTAACCCCTAACCCCAACCCCTAACCCTAACCCTAACTCCTAACCCTAACCCCTAACCCCAACCCTAACCCTAGCCCTAGCCATAGCCCTAACCACTAACCCCAAACCCTAACCCCAACCATAACCCTAGCCCTAACCCTCTAACCCTAACCCCAACCCTAACTCCTAACCCCTAACCCTAACCTTCTAACCCCAAACCTAAACAAACCTGATTTCTTTTTATGAAGAGGTAAGTAAAACCTTAGGACAGAGGGGTGGCGGTGGACGTGGTATACTTGGATTTTGCAAAAGCGTTCGATACAGTTACGCACACACGACTCATGTGTAAGGTAAAGTCTACAGGATTGGAAATATCAGTTTGTAAATGGATAGAAAACTGGCTAAAAGACAGAATTCAGAGAGTAGTGGTTAATGATTCTTACTCTGAATGGTCTACGGTTATCAGTGGTGTACCCCAAGGTTCAGTGCTGGGACCCTTACTTTTTAATATCTTTATAAATGATATTGAGTCTGGGATCAAAAGTAAAATTTCTGTCTTTGCAGATGACACCAAGCTATGCAGTGGAATAACGTCCTTACATGATGTCGCCAATTTACAAACCTAATCTAGTCTAATTGGGCGACTATGTGGCAGATGAGGTTTAATGTTGATAAATGTAAAGTTATGCACTTGGGGGCTAAGAATATGAATGCATCATACATACTAGGGGGAGTACACCTGGGTGGATCCGTAGTGGAGAAGGATCTGGGGGTTTTGGTAGATCATAAGCTCAATAATGGCATGCAATGCTAAGCTGCGTTTTCCAAAGCGAGCAAAGTCCTTTCTTGTATTAAGAGAGGTATGGACTCCAGAGAGAGAGATATCATTTTGCCCCTGTTCAAATCATTAGTAAGACCTCATCTGGAATATGCAGTTCAGTTTTGGGCACCAGTTCTCAAAAAGGATATCGGGGAACTGGAGAAAGTGCAGAGAAGGGCAACCAAACTGATAAGAGGCATGGAGGAGCTCAGCTATGAGGAAAGATTAGAGGAACTGAATTTATTCACTCTTGAGAAGAGGAGAATAAGGGGGGATATGATTAACATGTACAAATATATAAGGGGTCCATATAGAGAACTTGGTGTTGAGTTATTCACTTTATGGTCAACACAAAAGACAAGTGGACACTCTTTACGTCTAGAGGAAAAAAGATTTCATCTCCAAATACGGAAAGGTTTCTTCAAAGTAAGAGCTGGGAAAATGTGGAACAGACTCCCTCCAGAGGTGGTTCTGCCCAGCTCAGTAGATTGCTGTAAGAAAGGCCTGGATACTTTCCTAAATGTACATAAGAAAGGACTAACATTTATAGGTAAAGTTGATCCAGGGTAAATCCGATTGCCTCTCGGGGGATCAGGAAGGAATTTTTTCCCCTGCTGTAGCAAATTGGACCATGCTCTGCTGGGGTTCTTTGCCTTCCTCTGGATCAACTGTGGTTATAGTATTGGGTATATGGGATTGTACGATATTTTTTATTTTATTTATTTATTTATTTATTTATGGTTGAACTGGATGGACTTTGTCTTTTTTAAACATGACTAACTATGTAACTATGTAACTATGTAAACCTAACCCTAACCCCTAATTCTAACTGCTAACCCTAAGCCCTAACCCTAGCCCCTAACCCTAACCCCTAACCCCTAGACCTAACCCCTAACCCTAACTCCTAACTCCTAACCCCAACCCTAAGCCCTAACCCTCTAACCCTAACATCCTAGCCCCAAGAATTTCCTAACTTCGAATTTTCGGATTTCGATTTTTCAAATTTCCGAATTTGGAATTTTCAAATTTTTGCAATTTCGAATCTCGAATTTTGGAAATTTCCAATTTTAAAATTTTCGAATTTTCGAATGAAAAATTTCCGAATTTTTGAATTTTTGAATTTCCGAATTTTCGAATTCTGAAATTTCGAATTTTCGAAGCAGTGTAAATTTGCTGTTCCCTCAAAATAACTCAACACACAGCCATTAAAGAGGAAGTAAACCCTGATGGGTTTTACTTCCTCTTTAGTCCGCTGTATAGACTGCAAATGAAAAGCATAATTATTATTATTATTATTATCATTATTATTTAGGTACTTATATACTGTAGTGCCGTCAATTTACGCAGCGCTTTACATATACATTGTACATTCACATCGGTCCCTACCCTCAAGGAGCTTTCAATCTAAGGTCCCTAACTCACATTCATATACTAGAGCCAATTTAGACAGAAGCCAATTAACCTACCAGCATGTTTTTGGAGTGTGGGAGGAAACCGGAGTACCCGGAGGAAACCCACGCAGGCACAGGGAGAACATGCAAACTCCAGGCAGGTAGTGTCGTGGTTGGCATTCGAACCAGCGACCCTTTTTACTGCTAGGCGAGAGTGCTACCCACTACACCACTGTGCATACTAGGCCATTATGTGCCACTTACCTGCAAAAGAATCCAGCGATGTCCCCAGAGTAAGCAGCGTCCATCTTCTGTCTCCTCTTTCTTCCGGGACATGGACTCCGGCGCTGTCATTCGCCGGAGCCGCGTGACATCACTCCCGCGCATGCGCACATGAGCCGCAATACACGGCACAGGCTGGGGAAGAAACGGCACTTAGTTTCATTTCTTCCCCGCGCATGCGCAGTGAAGATTTTTGGCGGACTACAAGTGAAATATCTCCTAAACGGCGCACGTTTAGGAAATATTTCCACTACCCATAGGTAAGCCTTATTCTAGGCTTACCTATAGGTAGAAGTCCAACAAGTGGGTTTACAACCACTTTAATGTCTAAACAGCTGACAACAAAAGTGAGTACACTCCTTACTGAAAATGTCCAAATTGGGCCAATTAGGCATTTTCCCTCCCCGGTGTCATGTGACTCGTTAGTGTTACAAGGTCTCAGGAGTGAATGGGGAGCAGGTGTGTTAAATTTGGTATTATTGCTCTCCCTCTCTCATACTGGTCCCTGGAAGTATATGGCACCTTATGGCAAAAAACTCTCTGAGGATCTAAAAAAAAGAATTGTTGCTCTACATAAAGATGGCCAAGGCTATAAGAAGATTGCCAAGACTCTAAAATTGAGCTGCAGCATGGTGGCCAAGACCATACAGCGGTTTAACAGGACAGGTTCCACTCAGAACAGGCCTTGAGATGGTCAACCAAAGAAGTTAAGTGCACAAGCTCAGCATCATATCCAGAGGTTGTCTTCGGGAAATAGACATATGAGTGCTGTCAGCATTGCTGCAGAGGTTGAAGGGGTGGGGGGTCAGCCTGTCAGTGTTTAGACCATACGTTGCACGCTGCATCAAATTGGTCTGCATGGCTGTCGTCCCAGAAGGAAGCCTCCTCTAAAGATGATGCACAAGAAAGCCCACAAACAGTTTGCTAAAGACAAGCAGACTAAGGACATGGATTACTGGAACCATGTCCTGTGGTCTGATGAGACCAAGATAAACTTATTTGGTTCAGATTTTGTCAAGCGTGTGTGGCAGCAACCAGGTAAGCAGTACAAAGACAAGTGTGTCTTGTCTACAGTCAAGCATGGTGGTGGGAGTGTCATGGTCTGGAGCTGCATGAGTGCTGCCGCCACTGGGGAGCTATAGTTCTTTGAGGGATCCGTGAATGCCAACATGTACTGTGACATACTGAAGCAGAGCATGATCCCCTCTCTTTGGAGACTGGGCAGCAGGGCAGTATTCCACGACCCAAACACACCTCCAAGATGACCACTGCTTACTTAAGAAGCTGAGGGTAAAGATGATGGACTGGCCAAGCATGTCTCCAGACCTAAACCCTATTGAGCATCTGTGGGGCATCCTCAAATGGAAGGTGGAGGAGCGCAAGGTCTCTAACATCCACCGGATCCGTGATGTCTTCATGGAGGAGTGGAAGAGGACTCCAGTGGCAACCTGTGAAGCTCTTGTGAACTCCATGCCCAAGAGGGTTAAGGCAATGCTGGAAAATAATGGTGGCCACACAAAAAATTGCAACTTTGGGCCCAAGTTGGACATTGGGTATAGCAGAGGACTTTGAATTTTAACTATGACAGCCAGCACAAGGGACACTTCTCATTAAAAGAGAAGTGTTGCTTTAAACAAAATAAATAATCATATTTGCCTAGATGGCTGCAGCAATGATCCCAGATGAAGCTGTCCCCCACCACCTCTAAGACCGAGAACTGAGTGATCAAAGGCCCCTGATTGCTCAGTTGGTCTTCAGCCTGCAGAGAGCTGGTGACTGTCAGCTCACTGGAATGCTGGGCTGTGGATTGGGTGGGAGTGGATGGCTCAGTCTTCCAGATCCACACAGGTTGGGCATCTGGGTGGATCTTGACTGAAGTCGGGATATTTCCCGAGCCTGGACCGGCTGAGTGATGCCCGCCAACAGCTGGCTTTAGCCCGCTGCCGGCTGAAAACAGGTCATAGGAGTGCAAAACGAACTGCACTCCTTCAATCCATAGGAGAAGCATAGCCAAAATAGCTTTGGCTATACTTCTCCTTTAAATGTATGTATCATCCCTTGTGCTGTATTTTTTTTTAAAGTTGCCTAACGTTAGACTCTAAACTTCATGCAACACTTTGTACATTATATCAATTTTTATGTTCCACATTGTGACCACCACCACAATCCAGCTTGCAACCTACCATTTCAGTTCATCCCTAAAGAGAAGAAAGGTCAAAATTAATTTATGATATGTTCCATAAGGGCTTGCTGAATTATTTTACTATAAAGTCTGCTATGTGGAGGTCAAAGTGTGCAAATAAGTGCATATTTCATCTAGTAAATTCCACGTGAAGTTTAATAGTCTAGATGTGTGCCTTATCTTTCTCGAGCAGCTGATACTGATGTTTAAGAGCTATTGCAAAAGATTTTTTTTTAAATATGATTAATTATATACTGTACATTGTGAGAGATTATTATCAAATTGCAAGAGATAGCGGCAGATTGTCCCCTACAAAAGCCATGAGGGGAAACGCAGCTCACGTAATGTTTGATATGCTTAAAACTGCTTTTTATATGTGAGTATATATAAACTTTACAAGTCATTGTACCCTCGGGTTTACATCATTATCTCTGCATTCACCTGCAGTTATTTTTTTGTCTGGGAAGCATTTAGAAAAGCCTGGGGCAGGAGCTGGAGCCAGTTTACACTTTTTTTCATGGTTGTCAGTTTACTCCATGTGAATGGGAAAGCTGGTGCTGGCGTGGCTAGAGGAAGACACACAAGCCTTAAGTTGAACTTTAAGTATAAATCTCAGAGGAAAGGAATGCAACTGTGTGATGTGAAACCAATACTAATGTAGCGCCCTCCTCACTCCCCTCTTCGTCTTCAGCTCGTCTTCTCTCTTGTCTAGGGGTACCTTAGAGGGGAAGGGAGCGGGGACACCACGCCTGGCCTTCACCACAGGTGTAAGTGTGGTATAAGCAAAGTTCTTTTACCTTCGGGTCAGTGCTGTGCACCTGGAGCCTCCACCGAGAGTTACCTTGAACAATGTCTGTCAGGAATTGAGCCCCACACCATTAAAGTCCAACACTCCTTTATTCTTCTCGAATGAACACAATCAGTTGAACTCCCTTGTAGAAACAGAACAGAAAAGGAGGTGTGGATGCGAGTAGGCCCAGACACAATGTGTTCTCCACTTTCCTCCCTGAAAGTGGGTTGCGGTCTCCGAGCGAGGGGGAATTTCCTTCCAGGCGGTCTCCGGTGAGAGGCTCACCCGTCACTGGCAATATGCTGCACCATGTCTTCAAGTGAGGAGCTCCCCCCGGTCCATTACGCCTTCCGGATTCGGGTTCCCAACCCCTGGGTTCCCTAGGATCTCCTTCCCTCGCGGAACTCAGTGTTGGGCACTGAGCTCCAGACCTCCATCCGAATACCTCACCCCAGGCTAAAGGTGCCTGGGATGGAACACGACCTCCAGCTGTCCTCTAGGCCTAGGCCACCTAGAGGACCGACACGAACCACCGCCCACAGGCTGAAGGTGCCTGGGACTCGACTCCACGACAAAGATGGCCGGGCCCTTTATACCCTCTCCCGGCAAGCACGGCGGGTTCCCCGCCCCACCATACCGCTGCCGAGGGAGGACAAAAAGGAGGCACGGCACACAGCAATGATTCAACCCCAGCCCAGTGCGACAGCGCCACCTGCTGGGCTGCAGGGAATTACACATCACTGATGTCTCTGCCAAGTTCAAATTACACCCGGGAAAGTACATACCTGCTACACTAATCATACCATTACTTTTACTTTTTAATCCACACAAGAAAAAAGGAACATGGTTAGCATATTATTGTAGTTCCTTACAGTTTATAGAACTATAATCCAATTAGTTGTATTTTAGTATCCTACAGTATATATAAACAAGATCAGTTTTAAAAGATATAGCTGATCATAAGACAAATTCATTTTGCATTCACCACCTCTTTTACCCAGTGTGAACCAGTGAGCAGCACCAACTGTGCCAACAATGGCAGCAGCCCTGTAATATGTATTGCAATGCTGCAAGTTCTGATCTGAAATTCTCTACACCCCTGCAGAAATCTGTGGGTGAAGGTAGACGCTAAAAATGACTTTGCCTTTCTACTAGAGGAACCTGCTCCATTACGTTCTCCTGTTAGTTTTTCAAGCAGATCTAAATGAAAGCTCAATTTCCGTCTATAGGCAGGCAGATGTAAATGGACATGCCTTCATTGACATCTGATTACTAGACTCGACTCGAACATCGGCTGTTCAATCGTTCGACGAAGATCGCAGATTATGGGCCGTTCGTGCCAAATTTCGAGTGGCGCGTCATGGCCCATAATTCACTGCGGCATCGCAGTGCATTGCTGGCTGATGATTGGCCAAGCATGCACTATGACCCGCATGCTTTGGCCAATCACAGCGCGGTAATAACGGAGAGCCGTAATTGGCCAAAGCCAGGGTGGCTTTGGCCAATCATGGCTCAGAGGAGTAGGTACACGCCCCACACTATATAAGGCTGCCTGGAAGTCGGCCTTGTGTAGTGTGTTGGCGTTTGTGAAAGAGAGAGTTACAGAGAGAGAGACAGTGTCATTTATATTGAGTTAGATAGAGCAGGCAGGCGAGTCAGTTATCTGCTGTTACAGTGTGTAGAGCATATATATGCATCCTAGGTGTTGTATATATATTTATACACTGTCTTTAGTTTAGCTAGATCCGTTACTGCTGTTCTCTATACTGTGACAGGCAGGCAGGTGATTGTGCTAGCTGCAGCAGAGTTTCACTTAGTGTACTGTGTGCTTTGCATAGCGTTCACCTAAAGCTTACCTGAATACAGTTAGTGGTGTTCTCATAATAAATCCACAGGCAGAGTGCTGCATTAATTTCATGTAGTGTACTGCAGTACTTCTGTCCTTTGCAGAGCGTTCACTTAAAGCAGTGGTTCTCAACCTGGGGGTCAAATGACAATTTGCCAGGGGTCACCAAATCCTGAGCTGTTCCTGAAGTCTGCACCTCTCTCCCAGCCTTTTCCCGGCCGCCCAGCAGGGCTGTTCCTGGAGCCCGCGGCCACCCACTTAGCCATTCCGCAGCGCCCATTCAGTTCACGGCATGGGTGGGGAGCAAAGACTAGAGGTCAGCTAACTGGTGAGGAATGTGAAGTGGGAGGGGCTGGAGGAGACCCCATCTTCTGATTTTGGCATAGGTGTCACTGATGCGAGACACCACAGAGCTGGAGACACTGTGAAGCCGGAAACACAATGAGTAACACTACCTGTGATTAGAGTTGCCATTAAAAGTCCCCACTACAGTTCTCAGATCAGCAGATGACCTTCTTTAAGAGCACCTAAGTTGGCTGATCAGAACTCCCCGCCAGCACTTCCACTCATCCCAACTCCCCACCAGGACTGCCACTCATCCCATCCCCCACCAGCACTGACACTCACCTCATTCCCCCCACAAAGGAGTAAGAGAAGGAATAAAAATAGGGAATACATGGAAGGAAGAGGAAAAGAGGGGGAGTAACAAAGAAAAAGTGAGAGAAAGAATAAGGGAAAGAACAAGAAAGACGGCTGGAAAGAAGGATGAATAAAAACAAGAAATTAGGATAGAGAGAGATAAAAGGGAGAGAAAGGAGAACAAAGAGAAAGAGTTGTACAGCCTAAAATGTACCATAAGGGGTTTTAATACTGTACGAGTGGAAGGGACTCAGGGAGCGCTAAATGTCCGTAGGTTAGGGGCGCAAATTACTTGTCTTGCCTTGCGTGCTGACAACCTACGCTACGAAAATAATTTGCCGTCAGGGGTCCCCACAACTTGGGAAATTTTATCAAGGGGTCACGGCACTAGAAAGGTTGAGAACCACTGACTTAAAGGAACCTGAATAAAATTTGTGGTGTTCTCGTAATAAAACCACAGGCAGAGAGCTGCTAGTATTTTCAGTTAGTGTACTGTGTCCTCTGCACAGTGTTCACATATGTCGACCTGCCATGCAGTCCGTTGGCAGGCGTACCTAAAAGACCCACACCGAAGAACAAAGCGGACCTCTCCTTGCTCCTCATCAGCTGGGATCTCCAACCCCACTATACCTTCAGTCCTCTCTGAAACCTGCACTGAGAGGAATGAAGGTGTAGAATTAGGTGTGTCGCAGTCACAGCCAAGTACTTGCGGGCAATCTCCTTTTGGTACACCGACGTCCGATTGTACCAGGCAAATTTCCCTGCCCCAGCTGTTGTACCGCCGAAAGAAGTTCGGTCCCAGCCATCCACATGCCCAGCGGTTGAATGCTAGCTTGGCTAAATTGCTAGCACTTCAACTGCTGCCTTTTCAGTTGGTAGACTCTACCCCCCTCCGTGAGTTTGTGAAATGTGCGGTTCCTCAGTGGCAGGTTCCCAGACGCCACTTTTTCTCATGGAAGGCGATTCCGGCTCTCTACCGGCATGTGGAAGGCAATGTCTTGGCCTTGCTGGACAGGGCGGTGCATATTACCGTTGACTCATGATCCAGCAGGCATGGACAGGGACGTTACCTATCTTTCACGGCGCAGTGGGTGACCAAGAACCGCCTAATCTGTGACATGCCCACCAGGTGGAACTCTACGTTGGCCATGCTGCAGCGGCTGCATACGCAGCAGAGGGCCATCAATGAGTATCTGTTGCAATATGGCACCAGGACAGGGTCAGGGGAGCTTGGATGTTTTTACCCACGCCAGTGGGCCATGATCAGGGATGCATGCACTGTCCTGGCACCATTTGAGAAGGCCACGAGGATGGTGAGCAGTGACAGTGCATGCATCAGTGACACTGTCCCTCTTGTCCACCTGTTGGAGCACACGCTGCGTGAAATAATGGACAGGGCACTTGAGGCAGAACAGAGGCAGGAAGGAGGACTTCCTTACATCTCAAGGCCCCCTTTATCCAGACAGTGTTCCTGCTGGCCTGGCTATCACACCGGAAGAGGACGAGGAGGAGGAGGATTATTGTGTCAGCATGGAGGTGGAGCCTAGCACTCAGCATCAGCAGCAGTCTTCAAGGGATCAATTACAGTCCCAAGACACCCATGGACTTGTACGTGGCTGGGAGGAGGTGGCTGCGGATCATGTCGTCATGAGTGACCCAAAGTACTCTGCACCGAATGCCTCAGCAAACCTACGCTGCATGGCCTCCCTGGTCTTGCAAAGCCTGCACAAGGATCCTCGTATTCGTGCGATCAAGGAGAGGGATCATTACTGGCTGGCAACCCTTCTTGATCCACGTTACAAGGGTAATGTTGCAGACCTTATCTTGCCAGCGCAGAGGGAGCAGAGGATGAAGCATCTTCAGAGGCCTTGCGGAAAGGTCTGTGCAACGCGTTCCCAGAGACTGGGAGGTTACAAATTCAAAGGTTACAAATTCCTGGTTCTGGAAAACGTGTTGTTGAGGCTCCGGTCAGTCAAAGAAGGAGCGGTGGAGAAGGTGGCCGTCTGACCGCTGCGTTCAGACAATTTTTTAGTACGCAGCCCCAAGATATGATCGCTTCCAGCAACCATCGCCAGCGTCTGGTTTACATGGTGCAGGAATACCTAGGGGCAAGATCGAGATTTGGACACCTTTCCCACCGAAAATCCTCTGGGTTACTGGGTCTTGAGGATGGATCCGCAGCCACCTTCTCCCAGCCACGTACAAGTCCACGGGTTTGTTAGGACTGTAAATCATCCCTAAAAGACTGCTGCTGTTGATGCTGAGTGCCATGCTCCACCTCCATGCTGACACAATCCTCCTCCTCCTCCTTGTCCTCTTCCTGTGTCATGGGTGGGGCACAAGGAACACTGTCTGGGTAAAGGGGGCCTTGAGAGGCAAGGAAGTCCTCCTCTTCCTGCCTCTGTTCTGCCTCAAGTGCCCTGTCCATTATTCCACGCAGCATATGCTCCAACAGGTGGACAAGAGGTACAGTGTCACTGATGCATGCACTGTCACTGCTCACCATCCTCGTGGCCTCCTCAAATGGTGCCAGGACAGTGCATGCATCCCTGATCATGCCCCACTGGCGCGGTGAAAAAAACCCGAGCTCCCCTGACCCTGTCCTGGTGCCGTAGTCGCACAGGTACTCATTGATGGCCCTCTGCTGCGTGTGCAGCCGCTGCAGCATGGCCAACGTTGAGTTCCACCTGGTGGGCATGTCACATATAAGGCGGTTCTTGGGCAGGTTCAACTCCTTTTGCAGCTCAGCCAGCCGAGCACTGGCATTATATAATCTGCGGAAATGCACACAGACTTTCCTGGCCTACCTCAGGAAATCCTGTAAGCCCGGGTACCTGCCCAAGAACCGCTGCACCACCAGGTTAAGGACGTGAGCCACACAGGGCACATGGGTCCGTTGTCCCTGTCGGAGGGCAGAGAGGAGGTTGGTGCCATTTTCGCAAACCACCATTCCTGGCTTAAGCTGGCGTGGCGTCAACCACCTCTCGGCCTGCCCCTGCAGAGCTGACAGAACCTCTGCCCCAGTGTGGCTCCTGTCCCCCAAACACACCAGCGCAAGCACGGCATGGCATCTTTTTGCCTGCGTACTTGCGTAGCCCCTTGAACGCCTACGGAGCACCGCTGGTTCCGAGGACAAAGCACAGGAAGAGGCCATGGAGGAAGAAGAAGAGGAGGGGGTGGAGGAGAGAGGTGTGTCACAACCAGTAGTAGCATTTTGGAGGCGTGGCGGCGGAACAACCTCCAACACTACTGCACCTTGTCCTGCATCCTTCCCAGCTGCCAAAAGAGTGACCCAATGGGCCGCGAAAGAAAGGTAACGTCCCTGTCCATGCCTGCTTGACCATGAGTCAGCGGTAATATGCACCTTACCGCTGACCGCCCTGTCCAGCGAGGCATGGACATTGCCTTCCACATGCTGGTAGAGAGCCGGAATCGCCTTCCGTGAGAAAAAGTGGCGTTTGGGAACCTGCCACTGAGGAACCGCACATTGCATAAACTCACGAAAGGGGGCGGAGTCTACCAACTGAAAAGGCAGCAGTTGAATTGCTAGCAATTTAGCCAAGCTAGCATTCAACCGCTGGGCATGTGGATGGCTGGGAGTGAACTTCTTTTGACGGTCCAGCAGCTGGGGCAGGGAAATTTGCCTGCTACAATCGGATGTCGGTGTACTGCTAGCAGAGTGCCCGCAAGTACTTGGCTGTGACACACCTAATTCTACACCTTCATTCCTCTCAGTGCAGGTTTCAGAGAGGACTGAAGGTATAGTGGGGTTGGAGATCCCAGCTGATGAGGAGCAAGGAGAGGTCCGCTTTGTTCTTTGGTGTGGGTCTTTAAGGTACGCTTGCCAACGAGCTGCATGGCAGGTCAACATATGTCTAGTCAAGCATGTGGTGCCTAAGCGGTTGATGTTTTGGCCCCGCGAGATATGCTTGAGACATATGTTGCAAATAGCAGCGGTGCGATCTGATGCACTCGACTCAAAAAAGGCCCACACCAAAGAACTTTTGGAATAACGGGCAGAGGCAGCGCCCCTCACAGGAGTAGCTCTGAGTGTGATTCAGTCGGTGTACTGCCCTTACGCTGGCCCCCGGAGGGCATCCTGCCTCGTTGGAGATGTGCCTCCTCCTCATCCTCCTCCTCCTCCTCTCTCCTATCAGGCACCCATGTGGAGTCAGTGACCTCATCATCCTCTCCCTCTTCATCACTGGAGCCAATCTGGCAGTATGCTGCAGCTGCTGGAACATGACTGCCAGATTGCTGTCCTTCTTGAGCATCCCCTCTCTCTGCGCTCACGCTACTGCCTTCCTCTAGCTGGGTATCATCATCAGACCCTTCGAAACGCTGGGCAGCCTCCTGGAGCATGTACCCAACACTGTGCTCAAACAGTTCGGGGGACTCCTCAGGAGGACATGGTGGGTCTAGGGAAGGAGTGACTGATGATGACATTGATACAAGGGAAGAGGACGCTTTGGCAGCTGCTTTGCCAGTACCCTGAGCCTGGGTGAGAGAGGATGAGGAGGATGAGGAGTGCTTGGTCATCCACTCTACCAAGTCTTCAGCATGATGCGGCTCAACACGTCCAGCTGCCGAAAATAAGAACAAGCGTGTCCCAGGGCCACGTTCTGATGACAATGCACCGCGTCCACGACCAGCACTGTTGCCCCCAGACACAGAGCCTGCTTGCCCTCTTTTATTGGCTCGTGACTGTCTGCCTCTCTTTGTTGGCCTTCCAGACATAGTAATGGCCTGCAGGGAGATGGGAAAACCAGCAATTGGGTAGTGTATGTTGTGCTGGAGGCACACAACACCCACTAACTCCTGCAGATGCCTGTATTAGAGAACAGTAATGACGGGTATATACAGGTGTACACTGTGCCACTAACTCCTGCAGATGCCTGTATTAGAGAACAGTAATGACGGGTATATACAGGTGTACACTGTGCCACTAACTCCTGCAGATGCCTGTATTAGAGAACAGTAATGACGGGTATATACAGGTGTACACTGTGCCACTAACTCCTGCAGATGCCTGTATTAGAGAACAGTAATGATGGGTATATACAGGTGTACACTGTGCCACTAACTCCAGCAGATGCCTGTATTAGAGAACAGTAATGACGGGTATATACAGGTGTACAATGTGCCACTAACTCCTGCAGATGCCTGTATTAGAGAACAGTAATGACGGGTATATACAGGTGTACACTGTGCCACTAACTCCTGCAGATGCCTGTATTAGAGAACAGTAATGACGGGTATATACAGGTGTACACTGTGCCACTAACTCCTGCAGATGCCTGTATTAGAGAACAGTAATGACGGGTATATACAGGTGTACACTGTGTCACTAACTCCTGCAGATGCCTGTATTAGAGAACAGTAATGACGGGTATATACAGGTGTACACTGTGCCACTAACTCCTGCAGATGCCTGTATTAGAGAACAGTAATGACAGGTATATACAGGTGTACACTGTGCCACTAACTCCTGCAGATGCCTGTATTAGAGAACAGTAATGACGGGTATATACAGGTGTATACTGTGCCACTAACTCCTGCAGATGCCTGTATTAGAGAACAGCAATGACGGATATATACAAGTGTATACTGTGCTGGGGGCACACAACACCCACTAACTCCTGCAGATGCCTGAGAAAACAATAGAACATAGAACACACTGTCCCTGCCTATGTATCTCTTTCCCTGCCTGCCTACCTAGCTAGCTAGGAGAACAGCAATAAAGTGTAGATCCAGGTGTATACTGTGCTGGAGGCACACAACACCCACTAACTCCTGCAGATGCCTGAGAAAAAAATAGAACACAGAACACACTGTCCCTGCCTATCTATCTCTTTCCCTGCACGCCAGAACACACTGCATTAGGGCGCCGCGCTGGCGGCCTTTTATAGTGTGGGGCGTGTACTAAAACCCCCTGAGCTATGATTGGCCACAGGCATTCTGCCTGTGGCCAATTATGGCTCTCCTCGCTGCCGGCGCTGTGATTGGCCAAGCATGCGGGGTCACAGTGCATGCTTGGCCAATTACAGCGCCGGGATTGCACTGCGATGGCGCAGTGTATTGTGGGCCGTTCGCGTCACTCGAATTGGGCGCGAACGGCCCATAACGTTCGATCTTCGCCGAACGAGCGAACAGCCGATGTTCGAGTCGAACGTGTGTTCGACTCGAACACCGAGCTCATCCCTACTTACAACTCCCTTGCTGCTACAAGACGTCGGACATCTTGGTGGATCCCTTAAAAAACATAGTATCTAAGTGTCTTCATTTGTTTACATCTGAAGGTTCACCCTGGTGTGGCCAAAAACAGATCTGAGAGGCCTGAGATATTATCATCTTTAAAGAGCAATTGACCACTCTCTCTAACATTGTCTTTGTGGGCTTCTATTGTATCTGTAGCGCCCTGCTCCCAATGACTGGGCGCTATGTAAAATTTAGTGGGTGTCTGAGCTGGTAGTTAGCTCACACTCTGTATATAATTATGTTAAATTAGCCTCTGTTCCGGCTATGGCTGTGTTGGAAGTCTTCCACTGTTTGCATGTAGGTGGCGCTACCACCCCAGGTCAATGTGGAAGACCGACAGGCCAGAGTTTATTGGGTATTTTTCCTTGGGAACAGTTCAGTGGGTGTGGTCTACCCGCTGAGCATACCCGGGAAGGGTACTTAAGGGGCAGATGCCATCTTTTGGGGTCCTTCGTCCCCTCGCGGCCCTCCTGGCACGGGGAGTGTGTTGTGTGATTGTGGCACCGGGTCCGAGGCTGCAACTCTACCAAGTAGGCCCAGTTATGCTGACTGGGCCTACACCTTGAAGGTGATCCTGTGCTGTCCGTCCTGTGGGAGAAAGCCACTCAATGGAGGAAACTAGGGGAGGACCTGTCCTGGAAAAGACAGAGTGGAAGGCTGGTGTCTTGAGGAGGGCCTGGTAATTCTATTGGAGGATGCACCGTAGCTAAAGTTCACCTTGCAGTCTGCCGGGTCGGCTTAAAGGCTCTCGACTGTGTCAGGAAAGGTTCCATCCGCTGGTGATATTTATTATTTGGCTTGCAGTACTGTGGTCCACCAGCAGGTGTCTCCTGGCATTGTGGAACTGTCAGGAGAATTTCTCCCTGCTGGTATTAAATTGTCCTTTGGACGCAGTGCTGGTCTCCACCAGCGGATGAATCATGGCAGTGTGGAGCAAACTGCTCTTCCTGCACTCAGGTGTGACTTGAAGCCAATTACAAGCCTTCCTATTTATACCCGGCAAGTACAAACATACCTTGCCCTGGTATCTCTCTCCCTGACCTAGAGCCTGCTATCCTGACTTTGAACCTGTATCCTACCTGACCCTATCCGACCTGATCCTTATCCTGAGTCCATCCTGAGTCCATCCTGCACCTGTCCCTCCTGTCTTCTGAGAACCACGGTCACCTGTCCTTCTGTTACCTGAGTACTTTGGATCCCTGCTCTGCAGCCTAACCATCCATCCCCTCCCTGTTCCTGTTTGTCTCCCATCCTTACCCATCTGCTGACATCCCCTTGTGTATGACCTCGGCCTGGCTTTTTTTCTACGATTCTGGTATCTCCCATTATTGTACATATTGTCTATAGTCACTGTTTATTGGTTGATTTATTGCACAGTGTTCTGTTGGAGGTGGTTGTGTGTTTGTTCATTGATCTTAATAAATTTTTATATTTTCACCTACATCCATTTGGTCTCCTCTGTGCAGTCACACAGTCTGGTCTACTAGCTTCTCTGACAGACTGTTTGGCTGGAAGTTCGGGTGTTAAGTCCTGTGGCAGAGGATCCCGGATTATACATTTTTGTGCACAACCAGTCGGTGGCAGAGACTGGTCCTGATCATTGTCCGAGCATCATTCCGGCTGTTAGGCCAGGTGAGAGGGGCCTATCCGGGTGAACAATACCCACTCCAGGAAGAGTGGTGAATGACTGTATAGTTGAGGAGTAGTGATGAGCCGAACACCCCCGGGTTCGGTTCGCACCAGAACCCGCGAACGGACCGAAAGTTCGTACGAACATTAGAACCCTATTAAATACAATGGATGCGAACGTTCGAATTCTAAAGTGCTAATTATAACAACTATTATGCATGTTATTGTCCTAAAAAGGGTTTGGGAACCCGGGTTCTGCACCAGGGGACATGTATCAATGCAAAAAGAAGTTTTAAAAACGGTCGTTTTTCGGGAGCAGTCATTTTAATGATGCATAAAGTGAAAAAAAAAAAGTCAAATATTCCTTTAAATATCGTACCTGGGGGGTGTCTAAAGTATGCCTGTGAAGTGCCACGTGTTTCCCGTGTTTAGAACTGTCCCTGCACAAAATGACACTTCTAAAGGAAAAAAAAGCCATTTAAAACTGCTTGCGGCTTTAATGTAATGTCTGGTCCCGGTAATATGGATGAAAATCTTTAAGAAAAATGGCATAGCTACCCCATGACCCCCCCCCCCCTACCCCAGCCCATTACCAGCCCCTTTGGGTCTTGTATGGATATTAAGGGGAACCCCGCACATAAAATAAAAAAGGCCCTATATACTCTGAACAGCCGTATACAGGCGGAGCATACAAGACAGGGACTGTAGGTTTGTTCTTATGTAGAATCTGTTTGTAATTTTGAACAGGTACATTGTTGAAGTGTAGCTCCAGCCCAAAAATCTATTTTTAAACTTTTTGGAAAACATAGGTAAGGGTTATCACCCCTGTAACATTTGTTTTGCTGTCTGTGCCCCTGTTCAGAACATTTCACCTCACTTTCCGTCCCAATGACAACTGTTTTTGAAATGTGGTGTTTTTCTTAAAACAAGGATTGCTGATAAAGCATCAGTACAGAGGAGACACCTTTCTCCCATATTTATTCTTACAGGAGAGAATTTTCCTTCCTAGTGGTAGGTTTCCTCTCACTTCCTGTTGTCTTCTTGCGTTTGCAAGTAGGAGTCGTTTGTAAGTTGGATGTTTGAAAGTAGGGACCTGCCGTATATACTCTGCAGAAATAGGCCCCTTAGTTGTTGGTGTTGGCACAACACTGTAAGCACTCACAGTTACTCTTGGTTGGTGCTGGAACGCCCTGCTGTCAACTATTATATCAGGAATTTTAATTACATATAATTGTTGAACAGTGGTAGTAAAAATTGGGCCTTTGATGGTGGTGCTGGTGCCACAACACTGTAAGCCCTGACAGTTACTCTTGGTGGGTGCAGCAATGGGCCCTGCTGTGAATTATTAGATCAAGAATTGTAATTGCATGCCCCTGTTGAACAGGGGCTGAAAAATTGGGCCTTTCGTGGTGGTGGTGGTGGTGGTGGTGTTGCCACAACACTGTAAGCCCTCAGAGTTACTCTTGGTGGGTGCAGGAATGGGCCCTGCTGTGAATTATTAGATCAAGAATTGTAATTACACGCCCCTTTTGAACAGGGGCTGAAAAATTGGGCCTTTCGTGGTGGTGGTGGTGGTGGTGGCGTTGCCACAACACTGTAAGCCCTCAGAGTTACTCTTGGTGGGTGCAGCAATGGGCCCTGCTGTGAATTATTAGATCAAGAATTGTAATTGCATGCCCCTGTTGAACAGGGGCTGAAAAATTGGGCCTTAGGCACTGGTGGCACAACACTACAACCCCTCACAGATACGTTACTTGGAGCACAGCAATGAGCCCTGTTGCAAAGTATTGCTTCAAAAATTGTAATGACACGCCCCTGTTAAACAGGGGCTGAAAAATTGGGCCTTAGGCACTGGTGCCACAACACTCCAACCCCTCACAGATACTGTACTTGGAGCACAGCAATGAGCCCTATGGCAAATTATTGCTAAAAAAATTGTAATTACACGCCCCTGTAAAACAGGGGCTGAAAAATTGGGCCTTAGCCACTGGTGGCGGCACCCATAAACAAAAATGATCTTCCAAGCTATCATCATCAATCGTATCATTGAGGACTCGGAGGAGGAGGATAGCCAGTCAACATAACAGCACAGGCACTCAGCATCAGCATCAGTCTTGAAGGGATGTGACATGTTAAAATCAATTAGTCTGTTATATCAGCATCAGGTGTGTGGTAGCTGGTGGTGATCCAAGACTGGTTCATCTTGATGAAAGTCAGTCGATCAACCGAGTCGGTGGACAGGCGCACCCTGTGATCCGTGACAAATCCTCCAGCAGCACTGAATGTGCGTTCCGAAAGAACGCTGGATGCAGGACAGGCCAGTAGCTCAATTGCATACTGTGCAAGCTCTGGCCAGTGATCCATCCTCAAGACCCAGTAAGCCAGAGGATTTTCGGTGGGGAAGGTGTCCAAGTCTGACCTTGCCCCTAGATATTCCTGCACCATGTTTATCAGCCGCTGGCGATGGTTGCTGGAACCGATCATACTTTGGGGCTGCGGACTAAAGAATTGTCTGAACGCATCGGTCAGACGGCCACCTTCCCCACCGCTCCTTCTTTGACTGGCCGAAGCCTCAGCAACTCGTTGTCCAGGACCAGGAGTTTGTAACCTCCCAGTCTCTGGGAACGCGTTGCACAGACCTTTCTGCAAGGCCTCCCGGAGTTGTCTCATCTTCTGCTCCCTCTGCGACGGTAACATAAGGTCCGCAACCTTACCCTTGTACCGTGGATCAAGGAGAGTGGCCAGCCAGTAATGGTCCCTCTCCTTGATCCGAAGAATACGAGGATCCTTCCGCAGACTTTGCAGGATCAGGGAGGCCATGCAGCGTAGGTTTGCTGAGGCATTCGCTCCGGAGTCCTCTGGGTCACTAAGGACGACATGATCCGCAGCCACCTCCTCCCAGCCACGTACAAGTCCACTGGTTTCTTGGGACTGTAAATCATCCCTAAAAGACTGCTGCTGATGATGCTGAGTGCCAGCCTCCACCTCCATGCTGACACAATCCTCCTCCTCCTCCTCCTCCTCCTCCTCTTCCTCTTCCTGTGCGCTGGGTGGGACAGAAGGAACACTGTCTGGGTAAAGGGGGCCTTGAGAGGCAAGGAAGTCCTCCTCTTCCTGCCTCTGTTCTGCCTCAAGTGCCCTGTCCATTATTCCACGCAGCGTGTGCTCCAACAGGTGGACAAGAGGTACAGTGTCACTGATGCATGCACTGTCACTGCTCACCATCCTCGTGGCCTCCTCAAATGGTGCCAGGACAGTGCATGCATCCCTGATCATGCCCCACTGGCGTGGAGAAAAAAAACCAAGCTCCCCTGACCCTGTCCTGGTGCCGTAGTCGCACAGGTACTCATTGATGGCCCTCTGCTGCGTGTGCAGCCGCTGCAGCATGGCCAACGTTGAGTTCCACCTGGTGGGCATGTCACATATAAGGCGGTTCTTGGGCAGGTTCAACTCCTTTTGCAGCTCAGCCAGGCGAGCACTGGCATTATAAGATCTGCGGAAATGCACACAGACTTTCCTGGCCTGCCTCAGGACATCCTGTAAGCCCGGGTACCTGCCCAAGAACCGCTGCACCACCAGGTTAAGGACGTGAGCCACACAGGGCACATGGGTCAGTTGTCCCTGTCGGAGGGCGGAGAGGAGGTTGGTGCCATTGTCGCAAACCACCATTCCTGGCTTAAGCTGGCGTGGCGTCAACCACCTCTCAGCCTGGCCCTGCAGAGCAGACAGGACCTCTGCCCCAGTGTGGCTTCTGTCCCCCAAACACACCAGCGCAAGCACGGCATGGCATCTTTTTGCCTGCGTACTTGCGTAGCCCCGTGAACGGCTACGGAGCACCGCTGGTTCATAGGACAAACCACAGGAAGAGGCCATGGAGGAAGAAGAAGAGGAGGGGGTGGAGGAGAGAGGTGTGTCACAACCAGTAGTAGCATTTTGGAGGCGTGGCGGTGGAACAACCTCCAACACTACTGCACCTTGTCCTGCATCCTTCCCAGCTGCCAAAAGAGTGACCCAATGGGCCGTGAAAGAAAGGTAACGTCCCTGTCCATGCCTGCTGGACCATGAGTCAGCGGTAATATGCACCTTACCGCTGACCGCCCTGTCCAGCGAGGCCAAGACATTGCCTTCCACATGCCGGTAGAGAGCCGGAATAGCCTTCCGTGAGAAAAAGTGGCGTTTGGGAACCTGCCACTGAGGAACCGCACATTGCACAAACTCACGGAAGGGGGCCGAGTCTACCAACTGAAAAGGCAGCAGTTGAAGCGCTAGCAATTTAGCCAAGCTAGCATTCAACCGCTGGGCATGTGGATGGCTGGGAGTGAACTTCTTTTGACGGTCCAGCAGCTGGGGCAGGGAAATTTGCCTGCTAGAATCGGACGTCGGTGTACTGCTAGCAGAGTGGCCGCAAGTACTTGGCTGTGACACACCTAATTCTACACCTTCATTCCTCTCAGTGCATGTTTCAGAGAGGACTGAAGTTATAGTGGGGTTGGAGATCCCAGCTGATGCGGTGCAAGGAGAGGTCCGCTTTCTTCTTTGGTGTGGGTCTTTGAGGTAGGCTTGCCAACGAGCTGCATGGCAGGTCAACATATGTCTGGTCAGGCATGTGGTACCCAAGCGGCTGATGTTTTGGCCACGCGATATACGCTTGAGACATATGTTGCAAACAGCAGCTGTGCGATCTGATGCACTAGCCTCAAAAAAGGCCCACACCAAGGAACTTTTTGAATGACGGGCAGAGGCAGCGCCCTGCACAGGCGGAGCTCTGCGGTGTGATTCCGTCGGTGTACTGCCCTTACGCTGGCCACCAAAGGGCATCCTGCCTCGTTGGAGATGTGCCTCCTCCTCATCCTCCTCCTCCTCCTCTCTCCTATTAGGCACCCACGTGGAGTCAGTGACCTCATCATCCCCTCCCTCCTCATCACTGGAGCCAATCTGGCAGTATGCTGCAGCTGCTGGAACATGACTGCCAGATTGGTGTCCTTCTTGAGCATCCCCTCTGTCTGCTCTCACGCTACTGCCTTCCTGTAGCTGGGTTTCATCATCAGACCCTTCGAAACGCTGGGCATCCTCCTGGAGCATGTACCCAACACTGTGCTCAAACAGTTCGGGGGACTCCTCAGGAGGAGGACATGGTGGGTCTAGGGAAGGAGTGACTGATGATGAGTCTGACATTGATACCAGGCAAGAGGACGCTTTGGCAGCTGCTTTGCCAGTACCCTGAGCCTGGGTGAGAGAGGATGAGGAGGAGGAGGAGGGCTTGGTCATCCACTCTACCAAGTCTTCGGCATGATGTGGCTCAACATGTCCAGCTGCCGAAAAGAAGGACAAGCGTGTCCCATGGCCATGTGCTGATGACAATGCACCGCTTCCACGACCAGCACTGTTGCCCCCAGACACAGAGCCTGCTTGCCCTCTTTTATTGCCTCCTGACTGTCTGCCTCTCCTTGTTTGCCTTCCAGACATTCTAATAGATGGCCTGCAGGGAGATGGGAAAAAAGCAATAAGGGCTACCTTCAGGTGTCCTTCTCTGTCCCTTTACTTAAGGATTTCTAAATATGGTTGAGGATTATTGCTTTTGCACAGAATAGCACAACGACAATTTCCCTGACTGTCCAAAAAACAAGGATTTCAAAGATGGTTGATGAGGAATGCTTTGGCACACTATAGCACAAGGAGAATTCCCCTCACTTTCCTTCTTTGTCCCTAGAAACAAGGACTGGCACAGTGAAAGAAACTGACACTCTCCCTACCTACAGTTTTCTGTCCCTAGAAAAAATGTTTTTTTAAAGCACACTATAGCACAAGGAGAATTCCCCTCACTTTCCTTCTTTGTCCCTAGAAACAAGGACTGGCACAGTGAAAGAAACTGACACTCTCCCTACCTACAGTTTTCTGTCCCTAGAAAAAATGTTTTTTTAAAGCACACTATAGCACAAGGAGAATTCCCCTCACTTTCCTTCTTTGTCCCTAGAAACAAGGACTGGCACAGTGAAAGAAACTGACACTCTCCCTACCTACAGTTTTCTGTCCCTAGAAAAAATGTTTTTTTAAAGCACACTATAGCACAAGGAGAAATCCCCTCACTTTCCTTCTTTGTCCCTAGAAACAAGGACTCGCACAGTGAAAGAAACTGACACTCTCCCTACCTACAGTTTTCTGTCCCTAGAAAAAATGTTTTTTTAAAGCACACTATAGCACAAGGAGAAATCCCCTCACTTTCCTTCTTTGTCCCTAGAAACAAGGACTGGCACAGTGAAAGAAACTGACACTCTCCCTACCTACAGTTTTCTGTCCCTAGAAAAAATGTTTTTTTAAAGCACACTATAGCACAAGGAGAAATCCCCTCACTTTCCTTCTTTGTCCCTAGAAACAAGGACTGGTACAGTGAAAGAAACTGACACTCTCCCTACCTACAGTTTTCTGTCCCTAGAAAAAATGTTTTTTTAAAGCACACTATAGCACAAGGAGAATTCCCCTCACTTTCCTTCTTTGTCCCTAGAAACAAGGACTGGCACAGTGAAAGAAACTGACACTCTCCCTACCTACAGTTTTCTGTCCCTAGAAAAAATGTTTTTTTAAAGCACACTATAGCACAAGGAGAATTCCCCTCACTTTCCTTCTTTGTCCCTAGAAACAAGGACTGGCACAGTGAAAGAAACTGACACTCTCCCTACCTACAGTTTTCTGTCCCTAGAAAAAATGTTTTTTTAAAGCACACTATAGCACAAGGAGAATTCCCCTCACTTTCCTTCTTTGTCCCTAGAAACAAGGACTGGCACAGTGAAAGAAACTGACACTCTCCCTACCTACAGTTTTCTGTCCCTAGAAAAAATGTTTTTTTAAAGCACACTATAGCACAAGGAGAAATCCCCTCACTTTCCTTCTTTGTCCCTAGAAACAAGGACTGGCACAGTGAAAGAAACTGACACTCTCCCTACCTACAGTTTTCTGTCCCTAGAAAAAAAGTTTTTTTAAAGCACACTATAGCACAAGGAGAATTCCCCTCACTTTCCTTCTTTGTCCCTAGAAACAAGGACTGGCACAGTGAAAGAAACTGACACTCTCCCTACCTACAGTTTTCTGTCCCTAGAAAAAATGTTTTTTTAAAGCACACTATAGCACAAGGAGAATTCCCCTCACTTTCCTTCTTTGTCCCTAGAAACAAGGACTGGCACAGTGAAAGAAACTGACACTCTCCCTACCTACAGTTTTCTGTCCCTAGAAAAAATGTTTTTTTAAAGCACACTATAGCACAAGGAGAAATCCCCTCACTTTCCTTCTTTGTCCCTAGAAACAAGGACTGGCACAGTGAAAGAAACTGACACTCTCCCTACCTACAGTTTTCTGTCCCTAGAAAAAATGTTTTTTTAAAGCACACTATAGCACAAGGAGAATTCCCCTCACTTTCCTTCTTTGTCCCTAGAAACAAGGACTGGCACAGTGAAAGAAACTGACACTCTCCCTACCTAAAGTTTTCTGTCCCTAGAAAAAATGTTTTTTTAAAGCACACTATAGCACAAGGAGAAATCCCCTCACTTTCCTTCTTTGTCCCTAGAAACAAGGACTCGCACAGTAAAACACACTGACACTCTCCCTACCTACAGTTTTCTGTCCCTAGAAAAAATGTTTTTTTAAAGCACACTATAGCACAAGGAGAAATCCCCTCACTTTCCTTCTTTGTCCCTAGAAACAAGGACTGGCACAGTGAAAGAAACTGACACTCTCGCTACCTACAGTTTTCTGTCCCTAGAAAAAATGTTTTTTTAAAGCACACTATAGCACAAGGAGAAATCCCCTCACTTTCCTTCTTTGTCCCTAGAAACAAGGACTGGCACAGTGAAAGAAACTGACACTCTCCCTACCTACAGTTTTCTGTCCCTAGAAAAAATGTTTTTTTAAAGCACACTATAGCACAAGGAGAATTCCCCTCACTTTCCTTCTTTGTCCCTAGAAACAAGGACTGGCACAGTGAAAGAAACTGACACTCTCCCTACCTACAGTTTTCTGTCCCTAGAAAAAATGTTTTTTTAAAGCACACTATAGCACAAGGAGAATTCCCCTCACTTTCCTTCTTTGTCCCTAGAAACAAGGACTGGCACAGTGAAAGAAACTGACACTCTCCCTACCTACAGTTTTCTGTCCCTAGAAAAAATGTTTTTTTAAAGCACACTATAGCACAAGGAGAATTCCCCTCACTTTCCTTCTTTGTCCCTAGAAACAAGGACTGGCACAGTGAAAGAAACTGACACTCTCCCTACCTACAGTTTTCTGTCCCTAGAAAAAATGTTTTTTTAAAGCACACTATAGCACAAGGAGAAATCCCCTCACTTTCCTTCTTTGTCCCTAGAAACAAGGACTGGCACAGTGAAAGAAACTGACACTCTCCCTACCTACAGTTTTCTGTCCCTAGAAAAAATGTTTTTTTAAAGCACACTATAGCACAAGGAGAATTCCCCTCACTTTCCTTCTTTGTCCCTAGAAACAAGGACTGGCACAGTGAAAGAAACTGACACTCTCCCTACCTACAGTTTTCTGTCCCTAGAAAAAATGTTTTTTTAAAGCACACTATAGCACAAGGAGAATTCCCCTCACTTTCCTTCTTTGTCCCTAGAAACAAGGACTGGCACAGTGAAAGAAACTGACACTCTCCCTACCTACAGTTTTCTGTCCCTAGAAAAAATGTTTTTTTAAAGCACAAAATAGCACAAGGAGAATTCCCCTCACTTTCCTTCTTTGTCCCTAGAAACAAGGACTGGCACAGTGAAAGAAACTGACACTCTCCCTACCTACAGTTTTCTGTCCCTAGAAAAAATGTTTTTTTAAAGCACACTATAGCACAAGGAGAAATCCCCTCACTTTCCTTCTTTGTCCCTAGAAACAAGGACTGGCACAGTGAAAGAAACTGACACTCTCCCTACCTACAGTTTTCTGTCCCTAGAAAAAATGTTTTTTTAAAGCACACTATAGCACAAGGAGAATTCCCCTCACTTTCCTTCTTTGTCCCTAGAAACAAGGACTGGCACAGTGAAAGAAACTGACACTCTCCCTACCTACAGTTTTCTGTCCCTAGAAAAAATGTTTTTTTAAAGCACACTATAGCACAAGGAGAAATCCCCTCACTTTCCTTCTTTGTCCCTAGAAACAAGGACTCGCACAGTAAAACACACTGACACTCTCCCTACCTATCCTTCTCTTTCCCTAAACTAAAGGAATCCAGGTTAAGCAAGAAAGAAATAAATGTCACTGTCCCTGCCTATGCTTGTCTTTCCCTGCTCCGGAACACACTACACTAGGCCGCCGTGCTGCCGGCCTTTTATAGTGTGGGGCGTGTACTAAACACCCTCAGCATTAATTGGCCACAGGCATCCTGCCTGTGGCCAATCATTGCTCTCCTCGCTGCCGGCGCTGTGATTGGCCAAGCATGCGGGGTCACAGTGCATGCTTGGCCAATCACAGCGCCTGGATGACACTGCGATGGCGTAGTGCATTGTGGGCCGTTCGCGTCACTCGAATTTGGCGCGAACGGCCCAAATCGTTCGATCTTCGTCGAACGATCGAACAGCCGATGTTCGAGTCGAACGTATGTTCGACTCGAACACAAAGCTCATCCCTATTGAGGAGTTTTTCCCCAGTGATCTGTACTGCGTACCTGAACCTACCCTTTCCCTTCACCCTTCTACTATTCTTCAAAGGTTTTATGCAAAGGAAAATAAAACCTAACAGCTTAAAGGGGAGTTCCACCCTTTTTTTATGTTTATTAAAAGTCAGCAGCTACAAAAAGTGTAGCTGCTGGCTTTTAATAAACACAAACATACACTTACCTGCTCCACTGTCCAGCAACGCGCCACCTGGAGCTCTGCTCCTCTCCCCCTTCCTCCGCCGGCGCGTCCATTCACAGTATGGGCACCCGGCCGTGACAGCTTCACGGCCGGGCACTCACTGCGCAGGCGCGAACAGCGCAGCGCTCTGTGAGTGGACAGGCGATCGCCTGGGACCTGTCACGTCCCAGGTGATCGCCTACAGGGAGGAGCCGCCACAAGGCGATATGACGTATCGCCTAGGCGGCTCCAGGGCGGAAGGAGGAAGTGGGACAGGAAGTCCCACTCCTACTGAAGCCCCCACTCCCCCCCCAAAAAAATTACATGCCAAATGTGGCATGTAAGGGGGTGAGGAGTGAAATAAAAAAAAGAAAAAAAATTGGGTGGAACTCCACTTTAAGGTTTTACATCTTGTGTGGACATTGGAGTTTTTACAGACTTTCCTCCCCTAGACAACGAATACTGAGGTAACGTGCAAGGCCCAAATTAAAACCAGCAGCTCCTGCGGGGGTGTGCTACATATCTTTATATTTTTAGTGCTGCACTTGTTTCTAATAGTTTGTATTTGTGATCAACAAATTGTGCTAGCTGTTATAATATTTTTCTGAGGGTCTGAGAGTGAATAGTATATAGTTTTTCTGTTAATGAGATATTATTAGATGGTTATGTGTTTCAAATACTAATAGAATGATATAACAAACCAAAGCTAAACATATGAGAAAATTTGGTCTATTAACAAGTTATTTTCATTAGGAATTTTCAAACACATCATACTACTTTACATTTTGCAATAGGATTGTGTTAACATGGGCTCTTTTCTATTGAGACACTAATGAAGACACTAATGGTGACCATCTAGGATAACTTTTCTGTGCCTAAAGTGACCTTTTGGCTGATAAAAAATAAAAATAAAATACTCCTGTAAAAGATTACACAATATACTTTTTTCCCTTGACACCCATTCGTAGAAAATCTTTTTTCCAAACACCTGTTCTGAAAATTACCATTTTTGTTATTTATCGTTTGTTACTGCACCCAAAATGTAATTTGCTTCAGGTTTTCAAATAACAGAATCTGTCTTGCTTGACTTATTTATTTATTTTTTGGTAATGCCCCATATTGCATTGTTTCAGCAAAAATCATTTTAAAAATCACTGTAAATTACTTTTTCAATAGAGTTATATGTGTCTTTTCATATTGAACAAAAAGAACACATTGCAGTGGAAACCTTCTGTGAAGCTCCGCCACTTACTTTGAAGGACTGTTTCTCTTGCTGTAGGTGACAGAAATAGATTAGTAGTTTTTTTGAGCTGGTGGTTTTGAATCATCAAATTATTCTGTGCTTGGTATTTTAGTTGGGTTTTTTTTTTTTTATAATTTTTCCCAAATGTCACAAGAAGTCACAGAATAAGTGAAAAGGCTTTTTTTTTAAACCACCCAGGGTTACTACTAGTTTGGGTGGCATTTTAAAAAAAACTTGCGGGAAAACCTGAAGCCACAAACCAGCATCTTTAGTAGCTAGCTGACCGCATAAGAACGTATACAATTTTTATTTACATATCAGTCACTGCAGTGTAACTCAAAGACCACCTAAAGTGCCTATTCATACCCCTGCCTCCCAAGTGGTAACGTCCCCGCCTGATGATAACCCAGATAGCAAGCAATTGTGCTGTAAGTTTCAAAATGACTTGCTAAGCTATTGCTAGACTTGCCAGGCTTCACAAGTTTGTTGTTCAATTGCAGCAAGTGCATGTCTTTCTTTGCAAACATTCTGTAAACATTCTGTAAGTCTGCTGAAAATTGTGTTTCAGTTATTTTGTGAAATAGTTATCCCACCACAGGGGTCACTGTGGCAGAATTTTCATGCTGTAGACTTGCAGAGCTCTTGCTGTAGACTCATCACTGCAACTTTGCTCTTGCTAGACACTTGCCACTCAAATTTGCTATAAATGTCAACTAGAACTGGTGTACAACTTGCCAGTGAAAATGTGCAGCAAGTTAACAGACTTATGCCGCGTACACACGATCGCAATTTCCGACAACAAATGTTCGATGTGAGCTTTTGGTTGGATTTTCGGACCGTGTGTACGCTTCATCGGACATTTGCTGTCGGGATTTCCGACAACAAATGTTTGAGAGCTGGTTCTCTATTTTTCCGATGGCAAATGTTCCTGTCGGAAATTTCGATCGTGTGTATGCAATTCCGACTCACAGAAATCCTACGCATGCTCGGAATCAATTCTACGCATGCTCAGAATCATTGAACTTCATTTTTCTCGGCTCAGTGTAGTGTTGTACGTCACCGCATTCTTGACGGTCAGAATTTCCGACCACATTTGTGTGACCGTGTGTATGCAAGACAAGTTTGAGCCAACATCCGTCGGAAAAAAAAAACACATTTTTTTTGTCAGAATGTCCGATCGTGTATACGCGGCATTACAATTCAACACTGCCACAAATTTGTGGCAAGTTATCCCTGCTATCTGGGAATTTACTTGGGTACCAGGGATAGCTTTTTGGATTTGCTGAGGGCTATACCTATCCTAGACTCCATGGAAGTGGCTATGATTGCAGTGACTGTTATTAATGTAGCGATACCCCCAGCTAAGAGGGCCGCTGATTTGATTTGTTTTGGGCCCTGTAACACTCACTGTCAACCCCCGGCAATTGGCTCTACCCTTCCCTGGCACAGTCAGTAGGGGATGATGGGATTGTGTAACCTGTGATTCTGGGCAGCACAATCCCACAATAAAAGCACACAACATTATGGTGTAACTATCACTAACCGTTTCTCCTGCACAGTAAATGACACCAACAACTGATATACTTAACCCTGGTACTTTACTGAAAATAATGGTTAAGCAGGTAAACACTATACATAGACACGTGCAGAGCCCTGCAATGAAAGAGTGTTTTAGCACACAGACAGATATACAATTTTATAACAAGAAGCTAACGGACCCCGCTGCAGCTTTTCTCCCTCATGGGCAAGATGGCACCCAGCAATGTCACTACTACTACTAAGTCAGGCCTGACTGTACTATGTGAAAGTTCTGCAGAGAAAGATCTTCGCTAGCAAACGGTGGTGCACTTCGGGAACGATTTGTAATCCACAAGAATAAAGGAAAGTGATAACTTGGTGACCCAGAACAAATCTACTAGTGTTATTCAATGCACTGTCCCTCCGGTGTGCAACTGCAAGCACTAAAGTTAGTTCCGAACAACAGTTACTGGGTCTAGAGATCCTATATTATCCTCACGAGCAAGTGCTCTCTCACCCAACCAGAACAGTCCGTGTCCGTATCTTCCGTTGCTGTGTCTTGGTACACAGATTCCACGACACCCGGGTCTTCGGTCCTCCTGACAGCAACAGAGCAGCAGCAGGATGAGACATCCCTCAGGCTCCTTGTGGGTACGGAAGGCTCTTTGGAATAATACAGGCCTAGGCTTCAGGCCCTGTATTATCAGCAGACTCAGCACGGAGGTCCACTTGCTGGCCGGGCGGTGTCCAAAGAGAAAGTTCTCATGCCCGCTCTCTGGTTAAATACTCCGCCCCAGCAGTCCTTGCGTGGGGAAATGCATCTTGGGTATGGTAGTCTCTTGGCCTTAAAGCAAACACCCACTACACAAATATTACAATGCTTCTAGTTTGCCAGGGTGAGCTGGTAAAAGTTGGCCATTTAGTTTGCCTATTCAGTGAAGTGCAAACGGGCAACATTTTTTGCAGGCCCTTCCTCGCAACAGACTAAAACATCATCCTAAAGCCAGCCACACACAGATCTAAATTCAGCTGGTTCAACATGGACTGTCCGAATTTCAATCATCTATGGCAATTCCTGTTCATGAGAAGTTGATCTCTTGATTGATTTCTCATTAACCATCTTGTTGGAAAATTTTGCATTGATCAGTGCATACAGCCAATTGGCTGCAGCGCTGATCAGTGTATTCTGATGACAATAGAGTCCTGCTGTCAAAATACAATGACACAGCAGGGAGGATTCCTACACAAAGAGCTGACATTCATCTTGCTTGTAACATCCTCATGTGGAAGATTTCCCTGTTGAATTTCTGCACAACCCCAATGTGCTCAGCAACATATAGGACACAAGGA
The DNA here is from genome assembly GCA_029206835.1 of Rana muscosa. NCBI lineage: Eukaryota > Metazoa > Chordata > Amphibia > Anura > Ranidae > Rana > Rana muscosa. The sequence continues at coordinate 272,021,951 of CM055125.1, read as the reverse complement.
CAGCCCTCTAATAATCCTGCAGCATTAGCATTTGGATAAAACACGTTGATAACACTGAGTCATTGTAAATATGGAGACAGTTAGTGCAAGACACAAAATACACTACAACATGCAAAAGGCTACATAAAGACAGTGTCATGTTATAAATAAGTATATAGAGGTATGCAGGTCGGATGTTAAAAATAGAGTGAGAAACTATGTCACTCTGTGACTGCCCTTCACATATACAGTTATTTTTCATAAGCTATGTGCTATAATGGCCATATTACTATAGCTTATATGTTGACACCCAGCTGGCCATGCTAAATTGTTATCTGTGCATGAGTAAATATCCCCCATGTTTGTGATGATCATTTGGCACCATAACCCACCTACCATTTATGAGTACCTGCATCCATTCTCTACCTAAAAAAAAAACTAGTTTGCATTGAAGTATTATAAAATAAAAACGGCATTAAAGTGGTTGTAAACCCACTTTTATTTTTTTTATTTTTTGGCCCACCTGCAAGAGAAAGGCATAATGAGCTATTATGACTAGCATAATAGCTCATTATGTTTCACTTACCTTACCTTGGGCCCCCAAAGCCATCCTTGTCCCTCTGTCCAGCCGCAGACATCGCTGCGGCGATAGCCGGAATGTTACTTCCGGGTATCGCCGCACCAGCCAATCACAGCGCCGCTCCGGAGCGGCAGAGACGTCACTCTGCGCATGCGCGCGGGAGGCATCCCACTCGGCTACGCCCAGCGATTGCTGGGAAGTAGCCGAGTATGTGAATGAGATTAACCCCATAAATGCGCCGTTGTCTACGGCGCGCATGCGCCGTAGATAGCGGCGCTTGTCATTTTAGTAAATATCTCCTAAACCGTGTAGGTTTAGGAGATATTTCTTGCACCTTCAGGTAAGCCTTAATCTAGGCTTACCTGTAGGTGCAAGTTGAAAAAGTGGGTTTACAACCACTTTAACCACATAACCAATGACACTTAAGCCCTATAGACACGGTCAGACTTTTTGACAACAAACTTCTAAATTCACAGGTTTTCAAAAAAATCAGACTGCGTGTACGCTCCATCGGACAAACTTTTTCAGTTTTCATCGGACAAAAGTTCGCTCTGCAAACGGACAAACTTTTCAGCAACAAAAGTCCTACGGTGCAAAGTCCTGCCGTGTGTACAGAAATCCATCGGACTTTAGTCCGAAGTACAAATACGCATGCTCAGAACCAATGTTAAAATCAACCAAAAATAGCAGAAGTTGACCAAAGGGTGGCGGTAAAGAGCAGAAAAGAGCAGAAAAACCACGTGATGTTGGGAAAGTTTGCTGAAAAAGTCCTGTCGTGTGTATGCATACCAAGTTCACGGCCAACGCCCTTCAAACAAAAATCCACGGAAAAGTTTGTTTGAAGTCCGACCGTGTGTATGAGGCTTTACACTGAAAACTCATTCCAAATAGGCTGTTCAAGGATTCAAGGAAAGAACATGGTGCTGCTAAGAATTAACTGAATTGAGAGCACTTACCTGGGAGAAACCACACCCTACATGGTACTCGTTAAAGCTGTGTTAAATCCAAAACCAAAAATGTAATATATTGCAGTTTATCAATCGTTACATTTGGTGGTTGCTTTAGTTACATTTTATTTAGGCTTTTTACTCTTTGTTTTCACCTGGTGATTCGCCCAGCAACACACCTTTTGGATGGAGGAGGACACTGGGCACCTTTGGACAGCCGCATTGTCAGCCTGGGGTCGGGGAGTGTTAGATGTAGCAGATTTAGGTGCACTAACAAATTAAAGCAGAACTCCAGTTAACACCTTATTGAGATAAAGGTTTTGCATAAATAAATAAAACGAATCATTGTAAATAGGGCCGGATTTCCCAATAGGCACTGTAGGTCATTCCTAGAGAGGCGCCTGTCTGAGTTGAAAGATTGCTCCTCTCTGTCCTGGAGCTCAGCTGATGGGACTGAGTGCCTCAACAAAAACACAAAGAAAGCGCACAGGCTCTGCTGTAGTAACCTTTAAAGGAGAAGTACAGCCAAAGTTCATTTGGCTGCACTTCTCCTGTGGATCACAGGAGTACAGTTTGTTCTGCACTCCTGTGACCTGTTTTCAGCAGACAGCGGGCTTTAGCCTTCAGTCGGCCAATGTCACAGAGCTGGTCCAGGCAGGGGGCAAGATTGCAACAATATGGTCAGGATTCGCCCACAACCCTGGACCGACACCTGGCTCAGCCTGTCAGGGAGCTGAGAGCGTGACCAAGCCATTCCCGCCCCCTCCACAGTCCAGCACCCCAGTGAGTGCAGGGGGAGAGGGCAGAGTAGAGAGCGGTGACCAGAACTCTGTTAATGAAACACTGAGAAATTAGTGATCCAGTTCTCAGTCTTAGGACAGATGCAACATCAGACCGAAGCTGCATCCACCTAGGTAAGTATGATTCTTGAAAAAAAAAAAACAAGTCTATATTTCTCCTTTAATAATTGGATTAAAACAATGAAAATTGCACTCACACACCAATGCTAGACTAAGGCATGTCATCCATAGGAGCCTCTATGAAATCACCAAGCGATGTGATACCTCCATATGTCATGAAGATGTAACATGAGCCATGTATAGGCTCCCAGGTAGGAAGTGACACTTCTGATAGCTGCTCGATTCCAGTGTCTGCAGTGGGATTAAGCGGAGGAGCTCACTTAGCCACCAGAAGAGCCGGACGTGACATCTTAGCTGCTGCTGATTCTTCCAGTGGCTAAGTGTGCTCCTCCATCCCGCTCACGTCCTAGCCAGCACTGGTTCTTCTGCTGACTGAGTGAGCTCCTCCATCCCGCTCACGTCCTAGCCAGCGCTGGTTCTTCTGCTGGCTGAGTGAGCTCCTCCATCCCGCTCACGTCCTAGCCAGCGCTGGTTCTTCTGCTGGCTGAGTGAGCTCCTCCATCCCGCTCACGTCCTAGCCAGCGCTGGTTCTTCTGCTGGCTGAGTGAGCTCCTCCATCCCGCTCAAGTCCTAGCCAGCGCTGGTTCTTCTGCTGGCTGAGTGAGCTCCTCCATCCCGCTCACGTCCTAGCCAGCGCTGGTTCTTCTGCTGACTGAATGAGCTCCTCCATCCCGCTCACATCCTAGCCAGCGCTGGTTCTTCTGCTGGCTGAGTGAGCTCATCCATCCCGCTCACGTCCTAGCCAGCGCTGGTTCTTCTGCTGACTGAGTGAGCTCCTCCATCCTGCTCACGTCCTAGCCAGCGCTGGTTCTTTTGCTGGCTGAGTGAGCTCCTCCATCCCGCTCACGTCCTAGCCAGCGCTGGTTCTTCTGCTGGCTGAGTGAGCTCCTCCATCCCGCTGAAGTCCTAGCTGGTGCTGTTTTTTTCCAGTGGCTGAGTGAGCTTCTCCATCCCGCTCACGTCCTAGCCGGCGCTGGTTCTTCCGGTGGCTAAGTGAGCTTCTCCATCCTGCTCATGTCCTAGCCGGCGCTGGTTCTTCCGGTGGCTGAGTGATCTCCTCCATCCCTCTCATGTCCTAGCCAGTGCTGGTTCTTACGGTGGCTGAGTGAGCTCCTCCATCCCTCTCACATCCTAGCCGACGCTGGTTCTTCTGGTGGCTGAGTGAGCTCCTCCATCCCACTTACGTCCTAGCCGACGCTGGTTCTTATGCTGGCTGAGTGAGCTCCTCCATCCCACTTACGTCCTAGCTGACGCTGGTTCTTCTGCTGGCTGAGTGAGCTCCTCCATCCCACTTACGTCCTAGCCGACGCTGGTTCTTCTGCTGGCTGAGTGAGCTCCTCCATCCCACTTACGTCCTAGCCGACGCTGGTTCTTCTGCTGGCTGAGTGAGCTCCTCCATCCCGCTCATGTCCTAGCTGGCGCTGTTTTTTTCCAGTGACTGAGTGAGCTTCTCCATCTCGCTCGCGTTCTAGCAAGCGATGGCTCTTCTGGCGGCTGAGTGAGCTCCTCCATCCCTCTCACGTCCTAGCCGACGCTGGTTCTTCTGGTGGCTGAGTGAGCTCCTCCATCCCACTTACGTCCTAGCCGACGCTGGTTCTTCTGCTGGCTGAGTGAGCTCCTCCATCCCACTTACGTCCTAGCCGACGCTGGTTCTTCTGCTGGCTGAGTGAGCTCCTACATCCCTCTCACGTCCTAGCCGACGCAGGTTCTTCTGGTGGCTGAGTGAGCTCCTCCATCCCACTTACGCCCTAGCCGGCGCTGGTTCTTCTGCTGGCTGAGTGAGCTCCTCCATCCCGCTCAAGTCCTAGCCAGCGCTGGTTCTTCTGCTGACTGAATGAGCTCCTCCATCCCGCTCACGTCCTAGCCAGCGCTGGTTCTTCTGCTGGCTGAGTGAGCTCCTCCATCCCGCTCACGTCCTAGCCAGCGCTGGTTCTTCTGCTGGCTGAGTGAGCTCCTCCATCCCGCTCACGTCCTAGCCAGCGCTGGTTCTTCTGCTGACTGAATGAGCTCCTCCATCCCGCTCACGTCCTAGCCAGCGCTGGTTCTTCTGCTGGCTGAGTGAGCTCCTCCATCCCGCTCACGTCCTAGCCAGCGCTGGTTCTTCTGCTGACTGAGTGAGCTCCTCCATCCCGCTCACGTCCTAGCCAGCGCTGGTTCTTCTGCTGGCTGAGTGAGCTCCTCCATCCCGCTCACGTCCTAGCCAGCGCTGGTTCTTCTGCTGGCTGAGTGAGCTCCTCCATCCCGCTCACGTCCTAGCCAGCGCTGGTTCTTCTGCTGGCTGAGTGCTCTCCTCCATCCCGCTCACGTCCTAGCCAGCGCTGGTTCTTCTGCTGGCTGAGTGAGCTCCTCCATCCCGCTCACGTCCTAGCCAGCGCTGGTTCTTCTGCTGGCTGAGTGAGCTCCTCCATCCCGCTCAAGTCCTAGCCAGCGCTGGTTCTTCTGCTGGCTGAGTGAGCTCCTCCATCCCGCTCACGTCCTAGCCAGCGCTGGTTCTTCTGCTGACTGAATGAGCTCCTCCATCCCGCTCACGTCCTAGCCAGCGCTGGTTCTTCTGCTGGCTGAGTGAGCTCCTCCATCCCGCTCACGTCCTAGCCAGCGCTGGTTCTTCTGCTGACTGAGTGAGCTCCTCCATCCCGCTCACGTCCTAGCCAGCGCTGGTTCTTTTGCTGGCTGAGTGAGCTCCTCCATCCCGCTCACGTCCTAGCCAGCGCTGGTTCTTCTGCTGGCTGAGTGAGCTCCTCCATCCCGCTGAAGTCCTAGCTGGTGCTGTTTTTTTCCAGTGGCTGAGTGAGCTTCTCTATCCCGCTCACGTCCTAGCCGGCGCTGGTTCTTCCGGTGGCTGAGTGAGCTTCTCCATCCTGCTCACGTCCTAGCCAGCGCTGGTTCTTCCGGTGGCTGAGTGATCTCCTCCATCCCTCTCACGTCCTAGCCAGTGCTGGTTCTTTTGCTGGCTGAGTGAGCTCCTCCATCCCTCTCACATCCTAGCCGACGCTGGTTCTTCTGGTGGCTGAGTGAGCTCCTCCATCCCACTTACGTCCTAGCCGACGCTGGTTCTTATGCTGGCTGAGTGAGCTCCTCCATCCCACTTACGTCCTAGCCGACGCTGGTTCTTCTGCTGGCTGAGTGAGCTCCTCCATCCCACTTACGTCCTAGCCGACGCTGGTTCTTCTGCTGGCTGAGTGAGCTCCTCCATCCCACTTACGTCCTAGCCGATGCTGGTTCTTCTGCTGGCTGAGTGAGCTCCTCCATCCCTCTCACGTCCTAGCCAACGCTGGTTCTTCTGCTGGCTGAGTGAGCTCCTCCATCCCACTTACGTCCTAGCCGACGCTGGTTCTTCTGCTGGCTGAGTGAGCTCCTCCACCCCGCTCATGTCCTAGCTGGCGCTGTTTTTTTACAGTGACTGAGTGAGCTTCTCCATCTCGCTCGCGTTCTAGCAAGCGATGGCTCTTCTGGCGGCTGAGTGAGCTCCTCCATCCCTCTCACGTCCTAGCCGACGCTGGTTCTTCTGGTGGCTGAGTGAGCTCCTCCATCCCACTTACGTCCTAGCCGACGCTGGTTCTTCTGCTGGCTGAGTGAGCTCCTCCATCCCACTTACGTCCTAGCCGACGCTGGTTCTTCTGCTGGCTGAGTGAGCTCCTACATCCCTCTCACGTCCTAGCCGACGCAGGTTCTTCTGGTGGCTGAGTGAGCTCCTCCATCCCACTTACGTCCTAGCCGGCGCTGGTTCTTCTGCTGGCTGAGTGAGCTCCTCCATCCCGCTCATGTACTAGCTGGCGCTGTTTTTTTCCAGTGACTGAGTGAGCTTCTCCATCTTGCTCGCGTTCTAGCAAGCGATGGCTCTTCTGGCGGCTGAGTGAGCTCCTCCATCCCACTTACGTCCTAGCCGACGCTGGTTCTTCTGCTGGCTGAGTGAGCTCCTCCATCCCGCTGACGTCCTAGCCAGCGCTGGTTCTTCTGCTGACTGAGTGAGCTCCTCCAACCCGCTCACGTCCTAGCCAGCGCTGGTTCTTTTGCTGGCTGAGTGAGCTCCTCCATCCCGCTCACGTCCTAGCCAGCGGTGTTTCTTCTGCTGGCTGAGTGAGCTCCTTCATCCCGCTGAAGTCCTAGCTGGCGCTGTTTTTTTCCAGTGGCTGAGTGAGCTTCTCCATCCCGCTCACGTCCTAGCCGGCGCTGGTACTTCTGGTGGCTGAGTGAGCTTCTCCATCCTGCTCATGTCCTAGCCGGCGCTGGTTCTTCCGGTGGCTGAGTGATCTCCTCCATCCCTCTCACGTCCTAGCCAGCGCTGGTTCTTACGGTGGCTGAGTGAGCTCCTCCATCCCTCTCACGTCCTAGCCGACGCTGGTTCTTCTGGTGGCTGAGTGAGCTCGTCCATCCCACGTACGTCCTAGCCGACGCTGGTTCTTCTGCTGACTGAGTGAGCTCCTCCATCCCACTTACGTCCTAGCTGACACTGGTTCTTCTGCTGGCTGAGTGAGCTCCTACATCCCTCTCACGTCCTAGCCGATGCAGGTTCTTCTGGTGGCTGAGTGAGCTCCTCCATCCCACTTACGTCCTAGCCGACGCTGGTTCTTCTGCTGGCTGAGTGAGCTCCTCCATCCCTCTCATGTCCTAGCCGACGCTGGTTCTTCTGCTGGCTGAGTGAGCTCCTCCATCCCACTTACGTCCTAGCCGACGCTGGTTCTTCTGCTGGCTGAGTGAGCTCCTCCATCCCTCTCACGTCCTAGCCAACGTTGGTTCTTCTGCTGGCTGAGTGAGCTCCTCCATCCCACTTACGTCCTAGCCGACGCTGGTTCTTCTGCTGGCTGAGTGAGCTCCTCCATCCTGCTCATGTCCTATCTGGCGCTGTTTTTTTCCAGTGACTGAGTGAGCTTCTCCATCTCGCTCGCGTTCTAGCAAGCGATGGCTCTTCTGGCGGCTGAGTGAGCTCCTCCATCCCTCTCACGTCCTAGCCGACGCTGGTTCTTCTGGTGGCTGAGTGAGCTCCTCCATCCCACTTACGTCCTAGCCGACGCTGGTTCTTCTGCTGGCTGAGTGAGCTCCTCCATCCCACTTACGTCCTAGCCGACGCTGGTTCTTCTGCTGGCTGAGTGAGCTCCTACATCCCTCTCACGTCCTACCTAACGCAGGTTCTTCTGGTGGCTGAGTGAGCTCCTCCATCCCACTTACGTCCTAGCCAACGCTGGTTCTTCTGCTGGCTGAGTGAGCTCCTCCATCCCACTTACGTCCTAGCCGACGCTGGTTCTTCTGCTGGCTGAATGAGCTCCTCCATCCCTCTCACGTCCTAGCCGACGCCGGTTCTTCTGCTGGCTGAGTGAGCTCCTCCATCCCACTTACGTCCTAGCCGACGCTGGTTCTTCTGCTGGCTGAGTGAGCTCCTCCATCCCTCTCACGTCCTAGCCAACGTTGGTTCTTCTGCTGGCTGAGTGAGCTCCTCCATCCCACTTACGTCCTAGCCGACGCTGGTTCTTCTGCTGGCTGAGTGAGCTCCTCCATCCCGCTCATGTCCTAGCTGGCGCTGTTTTTTTCCAGTGACTGAGTGAGCTTCTCCATCTCGCTCGCGTTCTAGCAAGCGATGGCTCTTTTGGCGGCTGAGTGAGCTCCTCCATCCCTCTCACGTCCTAGCCGATGCTGGTTCTTCTGGTGGCTGAGTGAGCTCCTCCATCCCACTTACGTCCTAGCCGACGCTGGTTCTTCTGCTGGCTGAGTGAGCTCCTCCATCCCACTTACGTCCTAGCTGACGCTGGTTCTTCTGCTGGCTGAGTGAGCTCCTACATCCCTCTCACGTCCTAGCCGACGCAGGTTCTTCTGGTGGCTGAGTGAGCTCCTCCATCCCACTTACGTCCTAGCCGACGCTGGTTCTTCTGCTGGCTGAGTGAGCTCCTTCATCCCGCTCACATCCTAGCCAGCGCTGGTTCTTCTGCTGACTGAGTGAGCTCCTCCATCCCGCTCACGTCCTAGCCAGCGCTGGTTCTTTTGCTGGCTGAGTGAGCTCCTCCATCCCGCTTACGTCCTAGCCAGCGCTGGTTCTTCTGCTGGCTGAGTGAGCTCCTTCATCCCGCTGAAGTCCTAGCTGGCGCTGGTTTTTTCCAGTGGCTGAGTGAGCTTCTCCATCCCGCTCATGTCCTAGCCGGCGCTGGTTCTTCCGGTGGCTGAGTGAGCTTCTCCATCCTGCTCACGTCCTAGCCGGCGCTGGTTCTTCCGGTGGCTGAGTGAGCTCCTCCATCCCTCTCACGTCCTAGCCAGCGCTGGTTCTTCTGCTGGCTGAGTGAGCTCCTTCATCCCGCTGAAGTCCTAGCTGGCGCTGTTTTTTTCCAGTGGCTGAGTGAGCTTCTCCATCCCGCTCATGTCCTAACCGGCGCTTGTTCTTCCGGTGGCTGAATGAGCTTCTCCATCCCGCTCATGTCCTAGCCGGCGCTGGTTCTTCCGGTGGCTGAGTGATCTCCTCCATCCCTCTCACGTCCTAGCCAGCGCTGGTTCTTACGGTGGCTGAGTGAGCTCCTCCAACCCTCTCACGTCCTAGCCGACGCTGGTTCTTCTGGTGGCTGAGTGAGCTCCTCCATCCCACTTACGTCCTAGCCGACGCTGGTTCTTCTGCTGGCTGAGTGAGCTCCTCCATCCCACTTACGTCCTAGCCGACGCTGGTTCTTCTGCTGGCTGAGTGAGCTCCTACATCCCTCTCACGTCCTAGCCGACGCAGGTTCTTCTGGTGGCTGAGTGAGCTCCTCCATCTCACTTACTTCCTAGCCGACGCTGGTTCTTCTGCTGGCTGAGTGAGCTCCTCCATCCCTCTCACGTCCTAGCCGACGCTGGTTCTTCTGCTGGCTGAGTAAGCTCCTCCATCCCACTTACGTCCTAGCCGACGCTGGTTCTTCTGCTGGCTCAGTGAGCTCCTCCATCCCGCTCATGTCCTAGCTGGCGCTGTTTTTTTCCAGTGACTGGGTGAGCGTCTCCATCTCGCTCGCGTTCTAGCAAGCGATGGCTCTTCTGGCGGCTGAGTGAGCTCCTCCATCCCTCTCACGTCCTAGCCGACGCTGGTTCTTCTGGTGGCTGAGTGAGCTCCTCCATCCCACTTACGTCCTAGCCGACGCTGGTTCTTCTGCTGGCTGAGTGAGCTCCTCCATCCCACTTACGTCCTAGCCGACGCTGGTTCTTCTGCTGGTTGAGTGAGCTCCTCCATCCCACTTACGTCCTAGCTGACGCTGGTTCTTCTGCTGGCTGAGTGAGCTCCTCCATCCCTCTCACGTCCTAGCCGACGCAGGTTCTTCTGGTGGCTGAGTGAGCTCCTCCATCCCACTTACGTCCTAGCCGACGCTGGTTCTTCTGCTGGCTGAGTGAGCTCCTCCATCCCACTCACATCCTAGCCAGCGCTAGTTCTTCTGCTGACTGAGTGAGCTCCTCCATCCCGCTCACGTCCTAGCCAGCGCTGGTTCTTTTGCTGGCTGAGTGAGCTCCTCCATCCCGCTTACGTCCTAGCCAGCGCTGGTTCTTCTGCTGGCTGAGTGAGCTCCTTCATCCCGCTGAAGTCCTAGCTGGCGCTGTTTTTTTCCAGTGGCTGAGTGAGCTTCTCCATCCCGCTCATGTCCTAGCCGGCGCTGGTTCTTCCGGTGGCTGAGTGAGCTTCTCCATCCTGCTCACGTCCTAGCCGGCGCTGGTTCTTCCGGTGGCTGAGTGAGCTCCTCCATCCCTCTCACGTCCTAGCCAGCGCTGGTTCTTCTGCTGGCTGAGTGAGCTCCTTCATCCCGCTGAAGTCCTAGCTGGCGCTGTTTTTTTCCAGTGGCTGAGTGAGCTTCTCCATCCCGCTCATGTCCTAACCGGCGCTGGTTCTTCCGGTGGCTGAGTGAGCTTCTCCATCCCGCTCATGTCCTAGCCGGCGCTGGTTCTTCCGGTGGCTGAGGGACCTCCTCCATCCCTCTCACGTCCTAGCCAGCGCTGGTTCTTACGGTGGCTGAGTGAGCTCCTCCATCCCTCTCACGTCCTAGCCGACGCTGGTTCTTCTGGTGGCTGAGTGAGCTCCTCCATCCCACTTACGTCCTAGCCGACGCTGGTTCTTCTGCTGGCTGAGTGAGCTCCTCCATCCCACTTACGTCCTAGCCGACGCTGGTTCTTCTGCTGGCTGAGTGAGCTCCTACATCCCTCTCACGTCCTAGCCGACGCAGGTTTTTCTGGTGGCTGAGTTAGCTCCTCCATCCCACTTACGTCCTAGCCGACGCTGGTTCTTCTGCTGGCTGAGTGAGCTCCTCCATCCCTCTCACGTCCTAGCCGACGCTGGTTCTTCTGCTGGCTGAGTAAGCTCCTCCATCCCACTTACGTCCTAGCCGACGCTGGTTCTTCTGCTGGCTCAGTGAGCTCCTCCATCCCGCTCATGTCCTAGCTGGCGCTGTTTTTTTCCAGTGACTGGGTGAGCGTCTCCATCTCGCTCACGTTCTAGCAAGCGATGGCTCTTCTGGCGGCTGAGTGAGCTCCTCCATCCCTCTCACGTCCTAGCCGACGCTGGTTCTTCTGGTGGCTGAGTGAGCTCCTCCATCCCACTTACGTCCTAGCCGACGCTGGTTCTTCTGCTGGCTGAGTGAGCTCCTACATCCCTCTCACGTCCTAGCCAATGCAGGTTCTTCTGGTGGCTGAGTGAGCTCCTCCATCCCACTTACGTCCTAGCCGACGCTGGTTCTTACGGTGGCTGAGTGAGCTCCTCCATCCCGCTCATGTCCTAGCCAGCGCTGGTTCTTCCGGTGGCTGAGTGACCTCCTCCATCCCTCTCACGTCCTAGCCAGCGCTGGTTCTTACGGTGGCTAAGTGAGCTCCTCCATCCCTCTCACGTCCTAGCCGACGCTGGTTCTTCTGGTGGCTGAGTGAGCTCCTCCATCCCACTTACGTCCTAGCCGACGCTGGTTCTTCTGCTGGCTGAGTGAGCTCCTCCATCCCACTTACGTCCTAGCCGACGCTGGTTCTTCTGCTGGCTGAGTGAGCTCCTACATCCCTCTCACGTCCTAGCCGACGCAGGTTCTTCTGGTGGCTGAGTGAGCTCCTCCATCCCACTTACGTCCTAGCCGACGCTGGTTCTTCTGTTGGCTGAGTGAGCTCCTCCATCCCTCTCACGTCCTAGCCGATGCTGGTTCTTCTGCTGGCTGAGTAAGCTCCTCCATCCCACTTACGTCCTAGCCGACGCTGGTTCTTCTGCTGGCTCAGTGAGCTCCTCCATCCCGCTCATGTCCTAGCTGGCGCTGTTTTTTTCCAGTGACTGGGTGAGCGTCTCCATCTCGCTCGCGTTCTAGCAAGCGATGGCTCTTCTGGCGGCTGAGTGAGCTCCTCCATCCCTCTCACGTCCTAGCCGACGCTGGTTCTTCTGGTGGCTGAGTGAGCTCCTCCATCCCACTTACGTCCTAGCCGACGCTGGTTCTTCTGCTGGCTGAGTGAGCTCCTACATTCCACTTACGTCCTAGCCGACGCTGGTTCTTCTGCTGGCTGAGTGAGCTCCTACATCCCTCCCACGTCCTACCTGACGCAGGTTCTTCTGGTGGCTGAGTGAGCTCCTCCATCCCACTTACGTCCTAGCCGACGCTGGTTCTTCTGCTGGCTGAGTGAGCTCCTCCATCCCACTTACGTCCTAGCCGACGCTGGTTCTTCTGCTGGCTGAGTGAGCTCCTCCATCCCTCTCACGTCCTAGCCGACGCTGGTTCTTCTGCTGGCTGAGTGAGCTCCTCCATCCCACTTACGTCCTAGCCGACGCTGGTTCTTCTGCTGGCTGAGTGAGCTCCTCCATCCCTCTCACGTCCTAGCCGACGCTGGTTCTTCTGCTGGCTGAGTGAGCTCCTCCATCCCACTTACGTCCTAGCCGACGCTGGTTCTTCTGCTGGCTGGGTGAGCTCCTCCATCCTGCTCATGTCCTAGCTGGCGCTGTTTTTTTCCAGTGACTGAGTGAGCTTCTCCATCTCGCTCGCGTTCTAGCAAGCGATGGCTCTTTTGGCGGCTGAGTGAGCTCCTCCATTCCTCTCACGTCCTAGCCGACGCTGGTTCTTCTGGTGGCTGAGTGAGCTCCTCCATCCCACTTACGTCCTAGCCGACGCTGGTTCTTCTGCTGGCTGAGTGAGCTCCTCCATCCCACTTACGTCCTAGCTGACGCTGGTTCTTCTGCTGGCTGAGTGAGCTCCTACATCCCTCTCACGTCCTAGCTGACGCTGGTTCTTCTGGTGGCTGAGTGAGCTCCTCCATCCCACTTACGTCCTAGCCGACGCTGGTTCTTCTGCTGGCTGAGTGAGCTCCTCCATCCCACTTACGTCCTAGCCGACGCTGGTTCTTCTGCTGGCTGAGTGAGCTCCTCCATCCCTCTCACGTCCTAGCCGACGCTGGTTCTTCTGCTGGCTGAGTGAGCTCCTCCATCCCGCTCATGTCCTAGCTGGCGCTGTTTTTTTCCAGTGACTGAGTGAGCTTCTCCATCTCGCTCGCGTTCTAGCAAGCGATGGCTCTTCTGGCGGCTGAGTGAGCTCCTCCATCCGGCTCACGTCCTAGCCGCCTTGATTCTTCCGGTGGCTGAGTGAGCTCCTCCATCCCACTCAAATCCTAGCCGGCGCTGGTTCTTCCTGTGGCTGAGTCAGCTCCTCCATTCCGCTCACATCCTAGCCGGTGCTAGTTCTTCCGGTGGCTGAGTGAGGTCCTCCAACCCGCTCACGTCCTACCCGATGCTGGTTCTTTCATTGGCTGAGTGAGCTCCTCTATTCCTCTCACGTCCTAGCTGGTGCTGATTCTTCTGGTGGCTGAGGGAGATCCTCCACCCCGCTCACTTCCTAGCTGGCGCTGGACCTTCCGGCAGCTGAGTGAGCTCCTCCATCCTGCTCACGTCCTAGTCGGTGCTGGCTTTTGTTTTGCGGGTGAGTGAGCTCCTCCATCCCGCTACAGACACTGGAGCCAAGCAGCTGTCAGTGTGCCTGAAGCATTGCTTCCTTCCTGGGAGCTTACAGTGCCTTGAAAAAGTATTCATACCCCTTGAAATTATCCACATTTTGTCCTGTTACAACCAAAAACATAAATGTATTTTATGTGCTAGACCAACACAAAGTGGCACATAATTGTGAAGTGGAAGGAAAATGATAAACGGTTTTAATTTTTTTTTACAAATAAATATCTTAAAAGTGTGGCGTGCATTTTTATTCAGCCCCCTTTACTCTGATACCCGTAACTAAAATCTAGTGGAACCAATTGACTTCAGAAAGCACCTCGTTAGTAAATAGAGTCCACCTGTGTGTAATTTAATGTCAGTATAAATACAGCTTTTCTGTGAAGCCCTCAGAGGTTTGTTAGATAACCTTAGTGAACAAACAGCATCATGAAGGCCAAGGAACACACCAGGCAGGTCAAGGATACAATTGTGGAGAATTTTAAAGCAGGGTTAGGTTATAAAAAAATATCTCAAGCTTTAAACATTTCACGGAGCAATGTTCCATCCATCATTTAAAATTGGAAAGAGTATGGCACAACTGCAAACTTATGAAGACATGGCCATCCACCTAAAATGAAAGGCGAGCAAGGAGAGAATTAACCAGAGAAGCAGCCAAGAGGCCCATGATATCTTTGGAGGAGCTGCAGAGATCCACAGCCCAGCTGCTTCCGAGCATGCGTTGAATTGTTTCCGAGCATGCATCAGAATTTTGCGCGTCGGAATTGCTACAGACGATCAGAATTTTTTCCGTCTGAAAAATTGAAAACCAGCTATCAATCTTTTGTTGCCGGAAATCCTGACAGCAAAAGTCAGATGGAGCATACACACGGTCGGAATTTCCATTCAAAAGCTCACATCGGTCTTTTGCTGTTGGAAAATCCGATCATGTGTACGGGGCATTAGTCGCGCACTCCAAAAACCTGGCAAGAAGAAAGCCATTGTTGAAAGTAAGCCATAAGAACTTCAGTTTGCACTTTGCGAGAAGCCATGTGTGGGACACGGCAAACATGTGGAAGAAGGTGCTCTGGTCTGATGAGACTCAAATTGAACTTTTTGGCCTAAAAGCAAAACGCTATTTGTGACTGAAAACTAACACTGCACATTTCTCTGAACACACCATCCCCACCGTGAAACATGTTGAAATCATGTTGTGGGGATGCTTTGCTTCAGCAGGGACAATGAAGCTGGTCAGAGTTGACTGGAAGATCTATGAAGCCAAATACAGGGCAATCTTAGAAGAGAACCTGTTAGAGTCTGCAAAAGACTTGAGACTGGGGTGGAGGTTCACCTTCCAGCAGGACAACGACCCTAAACATACAGCCAGAGCTACAATGGAATAGTTTAGATCAAAGCATATTCATGTGTAATGCCGCGTACACACGATCATTTTTCCCATCAAGAAAAATTAAATTTTTTCCTTTGGACGAGAAAAACGATCGTCTGTGGGCTTTTTGTAATTTTTCTTGACGGGAAAAACGGCATTAATCACGACGAGAAAAATTAGAACATGCTCTAATTTTTCTCGTCGTGATTCCCGTCATTTTTTTCCGTGGCAGTTTTCCCATAGGGAAACACTGCCGGGGAGCCCACACGCGGTCGTTTTTTTCGACCAAAAAAAAAAATTTCTTTTAAAACGCCCGTGTGTGGGGGGAACAAGCTGTTCCTCGTTTTTCACGTCGATTTTCTCGACGGTGTTTTCACCATCGAAAGAATCTATCGTGTGTACGCGGCATTAGAATAGCCCAGTCAAAGTCCAGACATAAATCCAATCGAGAATCTGTGTAAAGACTTGAAAATTGCTGTTCACAGACGCTCTGCATCCAATCTGACAGAGCTTGAGCTATGTTGCAAAGAAGAATGGACAACATTTTCACTCTCTAGATGTGCAAAGCCCGTAGAGAAATCCCCAAAAAGACTTGCAGATGTAATTGCAGTGAAAGGGGGTTCTACAAAGTATTGACTCATGCTGCGTACACACGACCGTTTTTAATGTCATTGAAAAAAACAACGTTTTTCTCGACGTGATTCTTCTCAAGCCTGCCTTGCCTACGCACTATCATGAAAAAAAATGCTCGAGCAAAGCGCGGTGACGTACGAAATGTACGACGGCACTATAAAGGGGAAGTTCCATATGGATGGCGCCACCCTTTGGGCTGCTTTTGCTGATCCTTGTGTTAGTAAAGTTTGGTGAGAGACGATTCGTGCTTTTCAGCCTCGTGCTCTTCAGTCCGTTACAGCGTGACGATTGTGCTATCTCCATTACGAACGCTAGTTTTACCAGAACGAGCGCTCCCGTCTCATACTTGATTCTGAGCATGCGCATTTTTTTTCACGTCGTTAAAGCCTACACACGGACGTTTTTCATGACGAGAAAAACGTCGACCTGAAAAACGACGAGAAAAATTAGAGCATGTTCCAATTTTTTCATGGCCATTTTTCACGTCGTGAAAAATGCTCGGAAGCCCACACCCGATCATTTTTAATGACCATTTTAAAAAATTGCATTTTTCTCGTCATTAAAAACGGTCGTGTGTACGCGGCATTAGGGGGGCTGAATACAAATGCACGCCACACTTTTCACATATTTTTTTGTAAAAAATGTTGAAAAACATTTATCATTTTCCTTCCACTTCACAATTATGTGCCACTTTGTGTTGGTCTATCGCATGGATATGCAATTAGCGGACCTCCAGCTGTTGCAAAACTACAAGTCCCATCATGCCTCTGCCTCTGGGTGTCATGCTTGTGGCTGTCGGAGTCTCGCTATGCCTCATGGGACTTGTAGTTTGGCAACAGCTGGAGGTCCGCTAATTGCATATCCCTGGTCTATCGCATAAAATCCCAATAAAATATATTTAGAGTTTTTGTTGTAACATGACAAAATGTGGAACATTTCAGGGGGTTTGAATACTTTTTCAAGGCACTGTATACACAAACGGCTCATGTTACATCTTTATGACAGTCGGAGGGATCTCATCGCTCACTGATTTCACAGAGACTCTTGTGGATCACATACCTTAGTCAAGCATTCGTGTGTGAGTGCAATTGTAATTGTTTTTAATCCAATTATAAGGTTACTGGCCACCATGGATATCCCTATTCAATACATACTCATACACATTGCACTTTATGGGGTGACATAATTAAACGGGCATGGAGGGGTAATTTCAGGTGACAGGTCATGCCTTCCACAGAGATGTGAGGGGGGCTGTGGTCATCAGAGCACCCCATTGCAGGATGACCTCTGCGGACCCTCCCTGATGTAAAGGGGAACTCTGATGTAAATTGGTTGAACTAGATGGACTTGTGTCTTTTTTGAGCCAGACTAACTACTGTATGTAACTCTGATGTAAGAGGGAACACTGCGGATCCTGAGGTAAAGAGGAACACTGCTGACTGTGATATATGGGGAGGGGGGCTTTGGTGACCAGAGGCCACCCTACATTAGAGTTCCCCTTTACATCATTGTCCGCAGTGTCCCCCTTACATCAGTGTTCCCCTTGACATCAAAGTCTGCAGCATTCCCCCTTACACATATAAAATCATTTTTATAAGGTCTGTATGTCTCCCCCACTGTAATATCCACATTTCCCCCACTGAAATATCCACATCTCCCCCACTGTAATGTCCACATCTCCCCAACTGTAATATCCACATCTCCCCCACTGTAATATCCACATCTCCTCACTGTAATATCCACATCTCCCCCACTGTAATATCCATACCCCCCCCCACTGAAATGTCCACATCTCCTCACTGTAATATCCACACCTCCCCCACTGTAATATCCACATCTCCCCCACTGTAATAGCCACATCTCCTCACTGTAATATCCACATCTACCCACTGTAATGATCACATCTCCCCCACTGTAATGTCCACATCTCCTCACTGTAATATCCACACCTCTCCCACTGTAATATCCACATCTCCCCCACTGTAATATCCACATCTCCTCACTGTAATATCCACATCTCCCCCACTGTAATATCCATACCCCCCCCACTGTAATGTCCACATCTCCCCACTGTAATATCCACATCTCCCCCGCTGTAATATCCACATCTCCCCACTGTAATGTCCACATCTCCCCCTTGTAATGTCCACATCTCCTCCACTGTAATGTCCACATCTCCCCCCTGTAATGTCCACATCTCCCCACTGTAATATTCACATCTCCCCCACTGTAATGTCCACATCTTCCCACTGTAATGTCCACATCTCCCCACTGTAATATCCACATCTCCCCCACTGTAATGTCCACATCTCCCCCACTGTAATGTCCACATCTCCCCCACTGTAATATCCACATCTCCCCCTGTAATGTCCACATCTCCCCCACTGTAATGTCCACATCTCCCCCCTGTAATGTCCACATCTCCCCACTGTAATATCCACATCTCCCCCGCTGTAATATCCACATCTCCCCACTGTAATGTCCACATCTCCCCCTTGTAATGTCCACATCTCCCCCACTGTAATATCCACATCTCCCCACTGTAATATCCACATCTCCCCCACTGTAATGTCCACATCTCCCCCCACTGTAATATCCACATCTCCCCCACTGTAATATCCACATCTCCTCACTGTAATATCCACATCTCTCCCACTGTAATATCCATACCCCCCCCACTGTAATATCCACATCTCCCCACTGTAATGTCCACATCTCCCCCCTGTAATATCCACATCTCCCCCTGTAATGTCCACATCTCCCCCACTGTAATGTCCACATCTCCCCCCTGTAATGTCCACATCTCCCCACTGTAATATCCACATCTCCCCCACTGTAATATCCACATCTCCCCACTGTAATGTCCACATCTCCCCCTTGTAATGTCCACATCTCCCCCACTGTAATGTCCACATCTCCCCCACTGTAATGTCCACATCTCCCCCACTGTAATATCCACATCTCCCCCACTGTAATGTCCACATCTCCCCCACTGTAATATCCACATCTCCCCCACTGTAATGTCCACATCTCCCCCACTGTAATGTCCACATCTCCCCCACTGTAATATCCACATCTCCCCCACTGTAATGTCCACATCTCCCCCACTGTAATATCCACATCTCCCCCACTGTAATATCCACATCTCCCTCACTGTAATGTCCACATCTCCCCCCACTGTAATATCCACATCTCCCCCACTGTAATATCCACATCTCCTCACTGTAATATCCACATCTCCCCCACTGTAATATCCACATCTCCCCCTGTAATGTCCACATCTCCCCCACTGTAATGTCCACATCTCCCCCCTGTAATGTCCACATCTCCCCACTGTAATATCCACATCTCCCCCGCTGTAATATCCACATCTCCCCACTGTAATGTCCACATCTCCCCCTTGTAATGTCCACATCTCCTCCACTGTAATGTCCACATCTCCCCCCTGTAATGTCCACATCTCCCCACTGTAATATTCACATCTCCCCCACTGTAATGTCCACATCTTCCCACTGTAATGTCCACATCTCCCCACTGTAATATCCACATCTCCCCCACTGTAATGTCCACATCTCCCCCACTGTAATATCCACATCTCCCCCACTGTAATGTCCACATCTCCCCCACTGTAATAACCACATTTATCCCACTGAAATATCCACATCTCCCCCACTGTAATGTCCACATCTCCCCACTGTAATATCCACATCTTCCCACTGTAATATCCACATCTCCCCCACTGTAATGTCCACATCTCCCCGCTGTAATATCCACATCTCCCCACTGTAATGTGACGTCCACATCTCCCCCACTGTACTATCATAATACTAATATCCACATCTCCCCCACTATAATATCCACATCTCCCCCACTTTAATATCCACATCTCCCCACTGTAATGTCCACATCTCCCCCTGTAATGTACACATCTCCCCACTGTAATGTCCACATCTCCCCCACTGTAAAATCCACATCTCCCCACTGTAATGTCCACATCTCCCCCCTGTAATGGCCACATCTCCTCCCACTGTAATGTCCACATCTCCCCCCTGTAATGTCCACATCTCCCCACTGTAATATCCACATCTCCCCCACTGTAATGTCCACATCTCCCCACTGTAATGTCCACATCTCCCCCACTGTAATGTCCACATCTCCCCACTGTAATATCCACATTTCCCCCACTGTAATGTCCACATCTCTACCACTGTAATATCCACATCTCCCCCACTGTAATATCCACATCTCCCCCACTGTAATGTCCACATCTCCCCCACTGTAATGTCCACATCTCCCCCACTGAAATATCCACATCTCCCCCACTGTAATGTCAACATCTCCTCACTGTAATATCCACATCTCCCCACTGTAATATCCACATCTCCCCCACTGTAATATCCACATCTCCTCACTGTAATATCCACATCTCCCCACTGTAATGTCCACATCTCCCCACTGTAATATCCACATCTCCCCACTCTAATGTGACGTCCACATCTCCCCCCACTGTAATATCCACATCTCCCCACTGTAATATCCACATCTCCCCACTCTAATGTGACGTCCACATCTCCCCCACTGTAATATCATAATACTAATATCCACATCTCCCCCACTATAATATCCACATCTCCCCCACTTTAATATCCACATCTCCCCACTGTAATGTCCACATCTCCCCCCTGTAATGTCCACATCTCCCCACTGTAATATCCACATCTCCGCACATCTCCCCCACTGTATATAGGTCGATTGTCTGCTTGCTTAGTCTTACCAGAATATGGATGCACGAGCAGTTGAGGCGGGTGATGATGACGTCAGCGCGCCGCTCTAGGAGAGGGGAGCTCACCTGGGCCGCCGCCAGGTGTACCAAGATGGCCACCACTCTGGAGCTAGGCTTAAGCCGCTGCCTTTCCTATGGCCGAGGCTGCGAAGCTCAATCCGCGGATCGCGTGGTGTGCCGATCCGAACATGTTGACCCGTTCGGATCACGGATCAATGATGATCCATTGCACCACTACCTAAGATGTAAATCCGGCCCCTAACTGTAAAAACCCCTGCCAATGTTGAATGGTTTGTCTTATCCCTGTAACTGACAGAGCTATAAGAGAGCTTGTTCTTTTGAAAAATAACAGATTTACTGGCCATATCACCAGATGCCAAAAAAAGAAAAATAACGCAGCTACCACACCTAAGAATTGGTAAGCTGCAATATAAAAAAATATTGCTTTTGGGAAGCAAATAGAAAGTCCAGACAGCCGAACAACATCTATTTAAAGGCTTTTCATGTACCCAATTCAACTATCAGAAAAAAAAAAGTACAACAGCTGTACAAATATATTAAAAATTATAAAAAAATTGGTTGTTTTTCTTCCTATGTTACAATAGTAATATGTGTGCTTTACATAGAGCTCTGCTTTTAACCCTCATTAACAGAGGAGTGATAGTCTTGTCTGCTCTGATAGCTAGAAGAAGCAGAATCTTGTGTGTTCAAGACCATTTGTTACTGTTGGGAACTAATAGAGTAAGTGGATCTGTTACAGAGCATCTTCCCTCAGGAAAAACCTATGATCTATGGTTTGCTGCAATCCTGGGTTGTACAGCACAGCTGTCCAGCAGTTAAAAGTGATAGATGTAGCCCACCAAGGTTTTGTATGGCCCCTTTTCTGCAATCCCAGGAGTCATAATTGATTTTTTCTAACCTTTCCACACAAACTGTGTAATCAAACTAACCTCTTGTGGGATGCCATTGCTTTCTGTTTTAAAACTGGAAAATAAGATGCATCAATTATTTCCTGGTGTTTATAAGATTTAATGAAAAAACTGGTTAATAATGACCCAACAAAATTCCAGTTCTGTTAGGTCAATGCTGGTTAAAGCAAGAGGCTAAAACTGCAATTTATGGAAAAAAAATTCTGTTGTCTGAATAGTTATGGACATTGTAGGAGGGGTTAAGGCATTTGTTAACCTGAAAAAATAAAATAAAGATCCTGTTCCTTTAAGGCATGTTATACAGCACAGTGCTTGTGCTGTGTCATTTGGCCCCCTGTTACACCTGAAATACCTGCCTACTCCTGCCTGGTTCTGCCCTCCCCTTTGTAAACTGACCACGGTATATCATGGCTATTGAGCCCTGACACCATGGTCAGTTTATGTGCCTCCGCCATCCGCAGCTCTCCTCTGTGTCCTCCTCCGTCCTCTCCCCCCTCCCCTCCCTGCCTGTCAGCTCCGTGTCCATACCCACCCTCCCTCCCTTCTTGGTGCTCAAATTAGGGTTCAAATTGCACCGTCCTCTCTGTGTATTCATATAATGTGCCCTGTGACTGTGTCTTATAAAAATAATGGAGCTACTGTATATACCTGTTTACAGAGCGCAGATCAGCACGCAACGTGACCCACCGCCTCTTTCCTAGCTCACAGGAAAGCTGCAAAAGGCAGTCGCTCTCCTCAGCCTATCTTCTCCTCCCCTCCTGACTGACATCAACGGGGGATCCTCTGCCCCGCCTGCAGCAGCTGTCAGGCCGAGAGAGGAGAGAGGAGGCAAGTCACGTGAGCGCCAATCTGTGCTCTGTAAACAAGGTATATAGCTGCACTTTTTTTTAATAAAGCACAGTCACAGGGCACATTACAGCAATACACAGAGAGAATGGTGTCATATTAACTTGATGCGCTAACGACCACTTTAATCTAGAATAAATAGCAGAAATGTATTAGGCCAGATTCACAATATTGTGAATTGCACCCTAACGCATCATTCCAGTGCATCTCTATTGCAGCATGCACTATAATGCTTTGTGGTGCATTGTTTTGCTAAAATGGTGCATGATTTTTCCGGTCGTAACATCCAGTTCCGCTTACGTCACTTCGAGTATGCCACATCAGGCATTTGGAGCTCAAGCCAGCTCCAGGAAATAGTGGAGCTGCAGTGCTCACAGATGTTTTTGTGCCGGGATGGGGCACCTTTTAATGTAAGCTTGTTCTTTGTTTTGTGATTCAATAAATATACTGCACTATATAGCACTTTTTTCTTTGGGTCTTCATGGTGTTATGGCTTTGTGGCGAGATTAAAGAAAGCTTTTGGTGGGGCAGATCAATATCATACTGTCAGGCCCTGGACCTAAACCTGGGACCTCCACTGTGTCTGGCAACGACTATTCTCACTGAGCTACCTGAGATGCTGGAGAGCACCCTGGCTGATCCATTGGACAACCCTGCCTTGTGCCTTGACTTCTGCTGAACCTAGAACTCTTTGCTCCTCCCATGAACTTCCTGATTTAAGCCATGTTTCTGCACTTCCCATTTGCCAGATTATTGCACTCTTCCCAAGCCAATATCTTACTCTTGCCTTCCCTGCTGCCATCCATATTTTTGCTACCACTCGTTACCGACCTTTGGTTTGTTCATCAACTACACTTCTGCCTGATCCCAATCTGCAACCACTTGTTACCGACCTTTGGCTTGTTTACTGGCTACGCTTCTATTTGATCCTTACTTGCCATGTCCGCTACTGGATCCCTGGCTTGCTCACCTCCTGGTGGAATGATCCTGAGGACCATGACCTGGTACTAACATGCAGCAAAACCCATCTTCATCATCAGGAGCTCTGGTGAACACCGGTTAGTACTTAGACTCCACACCTTGGGTGAGCTTGTGTCATTCATCAGGGTGACCTTCTTCTATACCTATCCTGCTGGTCAGTGGAAGCCCCCTACTGCTATAGCTACTGGCCTAACCCCTGATCATAACACATACTAAGTACCTGGGCCGTTATAGAATAAGAGAAGGATCTTGTGGAATGTGGACAAAGCGCATACTGACCTTTCTTTCAATTAAAGGGGTTGCTCCTATTTGGTGAGTGTGCATTGATATATGGTCTGACTGGGTGCCCATGCATGGTTTTGGTAAAGGAAAAATATTGAATCTACCAGAAGAAAGTTTTTGGTCTACAAGTTCACGTGGAGAGACTGTTTATAATTCATGGGCTGATTTACATATAGATTGTTTAATATAATTGTTGCACAGAATCAGTTGTTGGTACCATAACGGATATTTTTTTAAATTATTTTATTTGATGATTTCTTTTGCACATATATAACTATATAGCTCCCCTACTTTTATACATATTAATTTTGATGCATTAGGCAGCTCACTCAAATTAATGGGCTTCCTCAATGCAATGTATTTTAACACGCTTTAATACATGTGCATGCACCACACAGATGTAAATGGGCCTATACACACTTTGCTCTTCTGGCATGTTAACGCAAATTGTTGCATGTTAACATACATTTGGTTAAGGCAGCCCATTCAATTGAGTCAGATTTGTGTTACCATAGTGCATTAGTGTGCCATTGAAAATGAATGCATGCAAATTGTATTGCAGTAATGCATGTGTTACAACAACACCCATGAATGTATAATTGCAAATGGGCTCTTAAATCCCATAAAAATTATCCCATTGCAGTGGGGCTGCACCTACACTGCCAGGGTTAGTAGCAGTTTTATTTAGGGTAGAGAAAAAACTGTTTACTTACCTGATCCTCATCTCCCCTGGCAGATAGAGCTCCCCCACACTCTGGCAGTGGACTGTCCCTCAGCATCATCTCATCCAATGCAGGGCTATGGACCCTGCTTTGGCCTTAATGATATCAGGACCAGGGAGAAGCTGCAGGAACCAGTCTAGCTGCGGAGAGGAGCAGAGAATTGGGTAAGAAAAATCATAATTTTGAAGAAGTACCAGAAAGAAAGGCTATAGGAGCAGGGCGGCCATCAGAAATTTTGGGGCCCCTTACACAGTTTTAGGCTTGGGCCCCCCCGCTAGTTTTAGCAGCCCTTTATCGTTGTTTTAGCTCCACTTTTCAGCCACTAGCTGGGCACTTTTAACCCCTGCTAGCGGACAAAAAAGGGTTAAAAGCGTCCGCAAAGCGCTGCTGCTGAATGGCTTTGCAGGCGCTTCTGCATTGATTTCAATGGCAGGGGCGGTTTAGGAGCAGTGTATTCACCGCTCCTGCACCGCCCAAAAGATGCTGCTTGCAGGATTTTTTTTTCCTGCACTGCAAGCGCACCGCTCCAGTGTGAAAGCACTCGGCTTTCACACTGGAGCTGCAGAAAAGACAGTTTACAGGTGCTATTTTTACTACCTGTAACATTAACATTCCATTTAGTGCATGTGTGTACAGACACAGCTACTCACCAGCATCTGTAGGGGGAGTAGCCTGGACATCGATGCAGTAAGGGGTAGAAAGGAGCCCTGTCATTGCATGTTGATGGCTGGAGGGGCGTGTCAGGGAGAGCTCTTCCTGCCAATCACCTCTGATTCCTCCTCAGCACTCTGCTCCCCATCTCCTCCATCTGCTGCAGGGATGAGCTCCATGGAATGTAAGCAACAATCTCTGTCTTCTCCTCCTGACGCTCGATCTCCTCAATAACTGCAGCTCTACCACTTGTGATGTAAAGGAAATCAGGCACTCCTCTCTAAACAATTCTCAACAGAATTATCCATCTTTTCTATCTTAAGGTATGGCCCCTTCTCTTGGCATACCGTCCAGCGGGCCAGGCCACAATTCAGGTCTTATTTGTGTTGTTAGTCTTGTAACGTGTTTATGTGATCCATATCTCTTCAGACCGAGGGCTCCAACCATAAATAGGAAGGCCAGTATGCTGGCCTGAAATTATGGGAGGAGTTCAAGGGATACTTAAGCAGACCATCCACGATGGTCAGCGTCGGCTCTAGTGCGTGGTACCCACCCACCCATATCCCCTTTTTTAGGGCACTCCTCTCTAAACAATTCTCAACAGAATTATCCATCTTTTCTATCTTAAGGTATGGCCTCTTCTCTTGGCATACCGTCCAGCGGGCCAGGCCACACTTCAGGTCTTATTTGTGTTGTTAGTCTTGTAACGTGTTTATGTGATCCATATCTCTTCAGACCGAGGGCTCCAACCATAAATATATATACTGTATATCCTTGTTGTTGTGCGATATATTCTAATCAAAGTATGTTTCTTTGAATAGAAATATTTAAGCTCTTGAAGAAGCGACGGTTTAGGTCGTGAAACATGTAGAGCAGAATTGTTTTATCTTGGAGGACATGTGGAATCTACTCGGAGAGGGGCATACATGTGTGGGCCTATTTCAAGCATTGTCACACAGAAAGTATATTTCCTCCAGGGGAACCACATTTAGTCCTATATTTTTTTTTTACTACGATATTTTGTCTGTAATAGGCTGTAATTTTTTACTGTATTTAGGATGTGGCACACTTTTTTAGGTGTTTGATTGCCATTTGCCACCTAAGGGCATTGCAATCTACTTAGTATTTCATCATTATTTTCGCCTAAACTGTTTCTGTATAAATCATTTCATCAACATTCAGTATACGCAGATCCAGTCCTGGTTGTTCTTGTCCAAGCTTATAATCCAGATAGGAAAATGCACTGGTTGGGCTAAACCATAAATTATACGTGTTTCTTGGATCACTGTCGGCGCTATATAAATCCTGTATAATAATGAAAATAATAATCAAAATGCCTACTTCTTTAGGAGATAGCAGAAGGGTAGTAATATTGTATGTTACATGGTATACACACAAGTTTAAGATCTATTTTCCCTTTTGTGCACAAAAAAAAATCATATCAACAGGGTTTGGGGGGAGGGGGTCAGTCAGGGGATAAAAAATGTACACAGTCGGATTTGCTCACAAATTATTTGTTTGCAGTGTGAATCTCTGATAAGCTAGGTAGTGTGTAAAGAGGGTTCATGCATTGGTGCTCAGACTGACCTCTAAATGTGAAATAGTAAGTAGGCAAGTTGGAAATATGTACAGACAGTAGCAGGCCCAGGCTGGGGAAAGGGTTAATTGTTTTAGCTCAGTTGCCAGGCTTTTGGTCCTAGTTGGCCCATCTGTGCTATAAAAAGGGGGACAGCTAAGGTCCAGGAGCTAGAGCAGGAACTGGTGGGTTAAAATGTCTCATTGTGGCGCTGCTGAAGGAACCAGGAGTTGCAGAGGACATCCAAGTCATGGAAAATGCCATAATGGACTCTCACCACATAGAGGTATGTCTGGGCCACTACATTACTTTAGTTCGGATTACAGACAGATTACAGACAGAATGTTGTTCATATTGAACTGTATGCTGCATCATGTTCAGTAAAGTTAAATTAACCGTTGTGAGCCTGGTCTGAAGTTACTCAAATGGGTCCATGTTGGTTCTGGTGCATTCCAAAGAATTTGCATCTGTAAAACACTATGGGGTATAAAGTAACACTACTACAAAAGGGTTAACTCAGAAAACAAGAAAAGGAGTGTAGAGGTTATGGGTAACCAAATGAAGGATCAAGCTACAAGCAACTAGTAGTCATTAAAAGGATAAGTTCACCTTTTGTAACATGTTACACCCATATTTAGGGTAACATGTTACAAATGTATGGGCCCAGCACCACCCCTCGATCCCACCATTTTGGCAGTGAGTGGGTGATCTTCTCCTCCCCGCCACAATTTAAAGGAAATGTGGCCATGCAGGACTCTGCCCCTCTGGCCGTGTCATTTATTCACAGTGTTCTGTGAATGAATGGGCTATAAATACCGACATACTTCAAAACTGTTGGCTTGTAGTTCTCAATGAACAACCACGGCACTGTTGAGCGCTGTGGTAGTTTATTGATTCTTCCTTTCAGTGTAAAATAGCCTGCTCCGTACGATGTACAGGCAGACAGCTTACACTGACAGTCTGCAGGAGGCCTGCATGTCATTAGCAATCTACTGATCGCTGGTGCAATGCTTTCCAGGCTCCTAAAACAGAGAATAGTAAATGCACATATTTTTTTAACTGCAAAAAAATGTGCATTTATTATTTTTTGTTAACTACTTTACAAATACTGGTGTTTGACATACAGTAGCACACATAAATGTACTACAAAAATGTAAATGGTTCTTTAGAGTATTGGTGTCGGAAATTCAGCCTAAAGTTAGGGAAATAGTCCATTCCTCTTTTTGTGTCTTTGTTCCTCTTGCTGTGCTGCCCATGATAGCTACCTCCCAGATTCCTAAGGATTCAGATAAAAATTATTAAAATATATCAGAGCTACTTTAAAAAAAAAAAAGGACCCTGTTAAAAAAATATTTCTTTAGAGGATAAAACATACGCAGGTCTTTAGAGGAAGAAAGTTGTACCTTTTCTGTTCATACCACTATGTATGGTCTCATTAAATCAGAATATAAAGTCCCAGTTAAAAATAAAAAAAGTTTTTTTCTAGAGCCTTTTAAAAGAATATATCCTTTAAATCATGAAGATATTAAGTTGTGGACCAAATGCCCAAAAAAATGATGTTTCAGTACCTAAATTGACAAAGAATTTCCCTCTTTCTTTTGAAGATGCTGGAAATCTTTAAGGTCTGATAGATCCTAGGAGGAAGCAACAGCATGTTTTAGTACTAATTTTGAGTGCAACTTAAGTAACCAGATTTCTATGTCTTTGGTAAACTTTGAGAAAGATACCCCTTGAGAGTAGATTGTAGGTTCCTTTCCACTGTAAATAACTACAGTCTTTTATTTAGCTGGCACCTTGGCTGCAGCAGACAGAATCAATCCCTATACAACTATTTTAACACATATCTTATAGGAGCTAAGCTAAATACATTTTGTGGGATAATTATTTTGCAGGGGAATAGTTTTTTTTACATACTGTGAGGGGGTTAGCTCGGCAGCGGGTGTGTGTGACCCCCGGGATGGGCTTCCCACACAAAAACAGGCCCAGCAAACGGAGGTTGTGGTTTTCAAAATCAAAAAGGTGCGGTTTATTTTCTATTTACAGTGACAAAACACAGCAAAGCAAAAGAAACATAAACAAAATAAATCCTGGTCAACTTGACCTCTGACTAAACATACAGGTTTCCTAACTAACAACTGGGATCAGCCTAGTGCTGTCCTAGTCCCTAAGTCCCTGGTTTTAAATGTCCAAGCAAATAGCCACACAGGCTTTGTCTCACCGCACAGGGGTTCACTCTCCCTAGACAGTCCACACAGGTCTGGTTCCAGGCATGAGCAAACACCTAATGAATCTGGGAGTTCTTATAGAGGCCTAAATGAGCTGACAAGCTTCAGCTGGTCTCATCAACTCCCTGTCTGCACGACGCCCCACACTCTCCCTAGAGGTATGAGTCATCCATGAGCCCACTAGCCTCAGCTGGGCTTATACAACTCTCCACCTAGTTGTATAAGTCGGCGTAAAGCCTGAATCTGGGCAAAATATATCTACCCCCCTGGATGCAACCAGGTGACTTTACCTTCCTGCTGTCACATACCCCCCCCTCTTGTTTTAACCTCGGGGTTGGAACACCAGCAATCAGGCATTCATGTACTCGAGACAAAGCATCCACATTCCCCATTTGAACGCCAGGGCGATGCTTTACTGTGAAGTTGAATTCCTGGAGGGCCAGGAACCACCTATTCACTCTTCTATTTGTTTCCTTGTTTTGAGCCATCCACTTTAACGGAGCGTGATCCGTAACCATGTCAAAGTGCCTACCTAGCAGGTAGTACCGAAGGGAATCTAGAGCCCACTTCACCGCTAAACACTCCTTTTCAACGGTGGCGTAATTTACCTCATGGGACTTCAACTTCCTGCTGAGGTAAATGACTGGGTGCTCTTCCCCGTTCCAGACCTGGGACAATACTGCTCCTAACCCCACATCTGACGCATCACTTTGTACGACAAAGTCTTTAGAGAAGTCGGGTGAGTACAACACTGGCTGGCTACATAAGGCTTGTTTCAAGAATTGGAATGCTGCCTCAGCCTCGGGGGTCCATTTAATCATGACCGACCCTTTCCCCTTCGTCAGGTTGGTTAGGGGCACAGCCTTAGAAGCAAAGTGGGGAATGAATCGCCGATAATACCCAGCGATTCCCAGAAAGGCTCGTACCTGCTTCTTGCTGTTGGGACGTGGCCAACTCTGGATGGCCTCGATTTTGTTGAGTTGGGGTTTTATTACTCCCCTCCCAATGGTGTACCCAAGATATTTGGCCTCCTCCTGCCCAATGGTACACTTCTTGGGGTTAGCCGTAAACCCCGCTTCCCGAACAGAGTCCAGGACTGCTTGCACTTTTGGCA
Source organism: Rana muscosa (assembly GCA_029206835.1). NCBI lineage: Eukaryota > Metazoa > Chordata > Amphibia > Anura > Ranidae > Rana > Rana muscosa. The sequence goes on along the minus strand of CM055125.1, from coordinate 271,992,529 downwards.
GATGTGAGGCCCAATCTGTGCTATGGACAATTACGTCATCCAGGTAAGCCGCAGCATACTTCCGATGGGGCCTCAGCATCTGGTCCATTTTCCGCTGGAATGTGGCCGGCGCATTCTGTAACCCGAACGGCATTCTTTTATATTGGAACGCCCCGTCTGGGGTTACAAATGCGGTTTTCTCTTTGGCCGACTTGGCCAGGGGGATTTGCCAATACCCTTTTGTGAGGTCAAGAGTCGTCATGTATCGGGCTGTTCCCAGCCGGTCGATCAACTCATCAATACGTGGCATGGGGTAGGTGTCAAATTTTGTAACTTTGTTCAACTGACGAAAATCGTTACAAAATCGCCAGCTCCCATCCGGTTTAGGCACCAACACAATGGGACTAGACCAATCACTTTGGGACTCCTCTATCACCCCTAAGTTCAGCATTTTCTGTACTTCCTCCCGTATTGCCTCCCGTCGGGCCTCTGGGATCCGATAGGGTTTTAACTTCACCCTTTCACCGGGTGGGGTAATGATGTCATGCTCTACCCCAGATGTTTGTCCCGGCAGCTCAGAGAATACCTCCTTGTTGCGAAGCACAAACTCCTTAACCTCCTGTTGTTGGGGTTGTGACAAGGTGGCTGCTATTCCAACCTCAGGAATCACGCAACCAGTTTGAGCTGGTGACCAAGTGTCTGCGACTAGGGACTCTCTATCCCTCCAGGCTTTCAACAGATTAACGTGATAGATCTGTTCGGGCTTTCGCCTTCCTGGTTGTCTGACCTTGTAATTCACTTCGCTCACTTTTTCCATTATCTCATAGGGGCCTTGCCATTTGGCAAGGAATTTACTTTCAACCGTAGGGACAAGTACCAGTATCCTATCCCCCGGGGAAAAGGTACGGGTCTTGGCTCCACGGTTGTACACTCTCTGCTGTGCTAACTGCGCTTGGGCCAAATGTTCCTTCACGATGGGCATTACCTGGGCAATTCGGTCTTGCATCAGGGCGACATGCTCAATCACACTCCTGTGGGGAGAACTCTCACTTTCCCAAGTTTCCTTGGCAATATCCAACAGCCCTCTTGGGTGTCTCCCATACAGTAACTCAAAGGGGGAGAATCCCGTAGAGGATTGGGGCACCTCCCTAATAGCAAACATCAGATAAGGAAGTAGACAGTCCCAATCCTTTCCATCTCTATCCACCACTTTCTTCAACATTTGTTTTAGGGTTTTGTTGAATCTTTCAACCAGCCCATCGGTTTGGGGGTGATACACAGATGTACGTAATTGCGTCACTTTGAACAATTTACACAGCTCCTTCATAACCCGGGACATAAAGGGTGTACCTTGGTCCGTAAGCAGTTCTTTACAAATACCCACCCGGCTAAACACAAGAAATAGCTCTTTGGCTATGGTTTTGGCCGAGGTATTTCGGAGAGGGATCGCTTCTGGATAACGGGTGGCATAGTCCATTATAACTAATATGTACTGGTGCCCCCTAGCGGACTTGATTATAGGACCTACCAAATCCATGGCGATCCTCTCAAACGGGACCTCAATGATGGGTAGAGGGACCAGCGGGCTACGGAAATGTGGCATCGGGGCCAACCTCTGACACACAGGGCAGGAGGAACAATAATTTTCTATGTCCTTCATCACCCCCGGCCAATAGAATCTCTGTAATACCCTCTCTCGGGTTTTCTCTGTCCCCAGATGACCTCCAAGAATGTGCCCATGGGCCAACTCCAACACCAACTTCCTGTAAGGTTTGGGCACCACAAGCTGCTCAACGGTTTCTTCTGCCCTTTTTGCCACCCGATACAGTAGGTCCTTCTCTACGCTGAAGTATGGGTAAGTGCAGGTATTATCTGGGTTCACTAACTCGCCATCTATTTTCACTACGTTTTCCCGTGCCTTTATTAGGGCGGGGTCTCTCAACTGTTCTGTGGCAAAGTTTTCCCTGTGAACCTCAAGATCAGAAAACTCCACAGACGGTAGGTTTTCGTCTGAGGAGGTGGGCTCCTCTCCAGGTTCTTGAGTCTCCCCTGCCAATACTGATAAGGGAAATTCCGGAGAGTCCTCACCACTCTCAGGGGAGTTCTGGCTATCACATTCCTGGTACATAGGGGCACCAGTGGGGGGCTCAGGATCATCCCACAGTTCCCAGAACTTCGGAAAATCCCTTCCCACAATGGCGTCATGCGGTAACTGAGATACTAAGCCCACTGGATGAGAGAGGGTACCTTTGGGGGTCTCGAAACACACTGTAGTCACTGGATACTCTCGGGTGTCCCCATGCACACAAATAACAGCTACCTTGCTATTCCCAGAGACCTCTGTTTTAACTAACTCAGCCTTTATCAGGGTCACAAGGCTACCTGAATCCAGCAATACCACAACATTTCTACCATTAACACACATTTTGCATAAATGTTTCTCAGTTCCTCGAATGGCAGTGCATGCGACTGTCGCACACAGCGACTGACGTCTGCCCGTCAGAAAGTCACACTGCATGGGTTCCTCCACAACCGGGCAATTGGCTGCAATATGTCCCGCTTGCCGGCAGCGGTAGCAAACGATCCTTCTTGCCGCCTCTTGAGCCGCTGATTTCCCAGGCTGTTCTCGCCAAACTTGGGGTAGAGCTCCCACCCTCTCACTCTCTCCACCCTCACCCCTTGGAATCCTCTTATCCGCCCCTGGGGATGGTCTGGTCTTAGGGTGGAAAGTCCGAGTGTCTCTGGAAGAGGCCGTCAGGTTCTCTGTAGCCAAGTATTTCTCCACACGATCCACAAGACCATCGGCCGTCTCTGGGTCTCCATGGCTTACCCACTTTTGAATGGCAGTAGGAAGAGCTCTCAAAAATCGATCCATTACAACACGTTCCACAATCTTTGGTGCGGACAAAGTCTCTGGCTGTAGCCACTTTCTGCTCAGGTGAATGAGATCATACATTTGAGACCTGGGGGGTTTTCCAAGCTGGAAAGTCCAGTTATGCACACGCTGAGCCCGGACAGCCTGGGTGACACCCAGCCTTGCCAATATTTCAGCTTTTAGCATCACATAGTCTTTTGCTTGGTTAGGCTCTAGGTCATAGTAAGCTTTCTGCGATTCACCAGTTAACAGAGGAGCCACCAGTCCAGCCCACTGCTCCTCAGGCCACTTTTCTCTTTCAGCGGTCCTTTCAAATGTGGTCAAAAATACCTCTGGATCATCCTCTCCAGTCATTTTTGTCAATAAACGACTCACCCCAAAGGACGCGGTATTAGTGGGACGGCTTTCCTCACTGGTCTGCGGACGTTGCTGCATTACTGCTTCCATCTGTTGTTGTAGTCTCTGCTCTTGCTTCTGCAACAGGTCTATGAAGCGGGCCTCAGATTGCTGCTGGGCTTGTTGCTGAGCCTCCAGACTCTGTTGCAAAGTTGCGTTTGTCTGCTGCTGGGCTGCAAGGCTCTGTTGATGAGCTTGCTGCTGGGCTGCGAAGTTCTGTTGTTGAGCTGCAAGGCTCTGTTGATGAGCTTGCTGCTGGGCTGCGAAGCTCTGTTGATGAGCTGCAAGGCTCTTTTGTAAACCTGCATTTGTCTGCTGTTGATTGGCATTTGCTAGAGCCAGCTGCTTCAGTATCTCCTCCATGCTGGCTTAAAAAAAAACTGCCACTGGTTCTCCACCAACTGTGAGGGGGTTAGCTCGGCAGCGGGTGTGTGTGACCCCCGGGATGGGCTCCCCACACAAAAACAGGCCCAGCAAACGGAGGTTGTGGTTTTCAAAATCAAAAAGGTGCGGTTTATTTTCTATTTACAGTGACAAAACACAGCAAAGCAAAAGAAACATAAACAAAATAAATCCTGGTCAACTTGACCTCTGACTAAACATACAGGTTTCCTAACTAACAACTGGGATCAGCCTAGTGCTGTCCTAGTCCCTAAGTCCCTGGTTTTAAATGTCCAAGCAAATAGCCACACAGGCTTTGTCTCACCGCACAGGGGTTCACTCTCCCTAGACAGTCCACACAGGTCTGGTTCCAGGCATGAGCAAACACCTAATGAATCTGGGAGTTCTTATAGAGGCCTAAATGAGCTGACAAGCTTCAGCTGGTCTCATCAACTCCCTGTCTGCACGACGCCCCACACTCTCCCTAGAGGTATGAGTCATCCATGAGCCCACTAGCCTCAGCTGGGCTTATACAACTCTCCACCTAGTTGTATAAGTCGGCGTAAAGCCTGAATCTGGGCGAAATATATCTACCCCCCTGGATGCAACCAGGTGACTTTACCTTCCTGCTGTCACAATACCAATATTAGCTGATAATCTAGATAACACATCTCAAAACATACAGAAAAAATGAGGCTGCAGACATTTTGAAGAACCGGGAACCAAACAAAAGTGGGCAAGTACAGTAATATGAATGGTTCTGCTAGCTGATTCTTGTTTAATTTAGCTTCATTTGAACAGACCTTTAAGCCTAACCTACAGTGACTCTTGTAGGGATAAAGAGAGTACTCTTCACTCATGCCCAGAATTCAGTTTTCATTAATTCTTGGATCTTGATAGTCTCAGCATATTGTTTGGAATTATAGACTTGTCATCCCAGAAGTTTCAAAGAGATTGAAGCCCAACAGTCCATGGGCGTCCGCTCCATAGGGCAAGGGGGTTCATTTGCCCCCCCTGGAGACACACTATATTTATATTTATATGGACATGGAGTGAAGCGGAATTATCCTCAAAAACTATTTCACACTGCCAGCTGGCCACGTTATCGGTAAAGCGCCGCTAGTTTTAGCTGCGCTTTACCATTGTTTTAGTGGCGCTATTCGGCCGCTAGAGGGGGGGGGGTTTAAAAAAAAATAGAAATTGCTAATCAGACAATGGCAGCTTGATCCTTCTATTAAGCTTTTGCATCAGGTTTCTCAAACCTTTGCATGCCTGCACTTTATGTCATAATGACTAAGCCCCTCCCCTTCATGGCATTGTCAAAAAGGGACCGAGCATTGATGACCTTAAAATGATTCCCCCCCTGAAAAAAGTTCAGCGGACGCCCATGCAACAGTCACCAGAACTTTAAAAAGAGATTAGAGTCCACTATTCTCTGTCTTTCGGTAGCAGGTAGTCGTGTTGATATCGAAGAGCTAAGCTCGAGTTATAGTCAAACCTCTTTTTTTTGGTCAGCTAACTAAATAGCTGAAAGTCAGTCAGAGGGAACTGTACACAGTTTTAAATATCAAAAAATATAAGATCAAAACTATTTCTTCCACTTAGTAATACGCAAAGAATCTATCATGGCCTGTATAGACTTGAAGCATCCATACTAGTATATTCTCATCGATCCAACTTTGCAAATGAAGTAAGAATAGCAATTTGGGTTAAATCCAAAATTTTACAGTTACTTGTTTCTGCAGTTTCTTGCAGTTACATTTAGCTTGTCAGCAGCACATTTCATGCTCACCAAAATGATGACAGAGGTGGTAGTTCCAAAACTACAGAAAATTCATCAGATACATTTTATAAGGAACTAGAATGTATTATGAACACGCAGAAATCAGACCTTATCCCTGCTCAAAAAAAGATTTTCTAGGAATGCGATTAAATGTCGTTTAACAAAATGTTTTTTTTTTAGCAAATATTTCTTTTTTATTAACAAAGGAAGAGATTTCAGGCTTTTCAACAGGTCCAAAAATGTTCCATTAGAGAGACAAAGCTTCTCCAGGAACAGCATGTTTCCTGAAAGTCAGATAGGATGAGCTTTGCAGCTAGCAATGTTGCTGACCTGGGAAAGCCTAACAGACTCTAGGTCATCCCTTTCTTTTCTTTATGCCTTTATGTAGCAAATCAACAGGTTCATCTAAAATTACCCCCCCCCCCCCCCCAGCAGCATATATTTGAAACTGAGACTGAGTCATTGGGCCCTTTTAGGTTAGCCTGAGCCATCTAGCTCCCTGCCCCTTGGGTTTCACTCTTAGAGATATAAGGAAAGAGGAGCAAAGGTAGTTTGGGAGTCCTACAGCACATTGACTGAGCTTGGTTATTCTTCTCCCGAGCCTTTTCTTCTGGAAAAGACAATATAGCTAGGGTTCACCTTAAAATGAGCTCTCCCTGCAGGGAGAAGCATGAGGAATTCTTCCTTAATGAAGGTATGACTATTCCTTGTTACGAGGAATGATGGGGCACTATCTGACAAGTGGTGGGGGCCCAGGTCTATCATTAACTCCTCCGAAGACAATTGTAAGCTTGTGCCATCATGACAGTTATTCTATTATGTCATTGCTACATAGTATGTCATTGCTACATAGTAATTCTAGATAAAACCTACTGGGGACATTGTTTACACCAATGTGGGATTACTCTCGGCATTGCCTTGTGTCTGGGGACACAGCAGGGCACTATCTGCAGGTAAAGTGGACTCAAGGAAGATGACCCTAAATTCCTGCCAGGCCAGGCTGGACTTTTCCCAGGGATAAAGTTTGTGCATTGCCGATCTGTTTGTCAAGGAGTCTCTTTGGGAGCCCATGCTAATGAACTATGGAATGCCAGGAGGAAAGCCCAAACTAGAAAGAATTAACATTCCTGCATGATTCCCCTCAATACACTTACTTGCTATTTCGCCCTCCTTTGCTCTTATGTTTAGCTGCCAGGACCTAAGCAAAATCCTTGTTAAACTACAAGTCACCGGAGTCATAACATACACAGAGCTATGGAATATACATGTGTCAGGTGCCAATTGGCTCTATGCTGTCACATGGAGTGAGACATATGCTTCTCCATACTCAGAAGTACAATTGTGTTTGTCTCTGTGCGGAAATTGAGTGAAGAAAAGAGGAGTATATACTAGAGAGGGATAGGGAATTAAAACTATTTTATTAACTTACCTCAAATTAAGTTTACTTTTCACTAATTTAAGGAAAAGGTTTAAAGCTTCCAAGAATTATATTGCTCACTGAGTAAACAAAAAAGCCATTTGTTGCACTCACGTTTTAGGTAATGTGACAGCAGGAAGGTAAAGTCACCTGGTTGCATCCAGGGGGGTAGATATATTTCGCCCAGATTCAGGCTTTACGCCGATTTGTACAACTAGGTGGAGAGTTGTATAAGGCTAGTGTGCTCATGGATGACTCATACCTCTAGGGAGAGGGCTGGGCGTCGTGCAGACAGGGAGTTGATGAGACCAGCTGAACCTTGTCAGCTCATTTAGGCCTCTATAAGAAAGCCCAGATTCATTAGATGTTAGCTCATGCCTGGAACCAGACCTGTGTGGACTGTCTAGGGAGAGTGAACCCCTGTGCGGTGAGAGAAAGCCTGTGTGGCTATATTTTGCTTGGACATTTAAAACCAGGGACTAGGACAGCACTAGGCTGATCCCAGTTGTTAGTTAGGAAACCTGTATGTTTAGTCAGAGGTCAAGTTGACCAGGATTTATTTTGTTTATGTTTTTTTTGCCTTGCTGTGTTTTTGTCACTGTAAATAGAAAATAAACCGCACCTTTTTGATTTTGAAAACCACAACCTCCGTCTGCTGGGCCTGTTTTTGGGTGGGGAGCCCATCCCGGGGGTCACACATACCCGCTGCCGAGCTAACCCCCTCACAGTTGGTGGAGAATGCGGGCAGTTTTTTTTTAAGCCAGCATGGAGGAGATACTGAAACAGCTGGCTCTAGCAAATGCCAATCAACAGCAGACAAATGCAGGTTTGCAAAGGAGCCTTGCAGCCCAGCAGCAAGCTCATCAACAGAGCCTTGCAACTTTACAACAGAGTCTGGAGGCTCAGCAACAAGCCCAACAGCAATCTGAGGCCCGCTTCATAGACCTGTTGCAGAAGCAAGAGCAGAGACTACAACAACAGATGGAAGCAGTAATGCAGCAACGTCCGCAGACCAGTGAGGAAAGCCGTCCCACTAATACCGCGTCCTTTGGGGTGAGTCGTTTATTGACAAAAATGACTGGAGAGGATGATCCAGAGGTATTTTTGACCACATTTGAAAGGACCGCTGAAAGAGAAAAGTGGCCTGAGGAGCAGTGGGCTGGACTAGTGGCTCCTCTGTTAACTGGTGAATCGCAGAAAGCTTACTATGACCTAGAGCCTAACCAAGCAAAAGACTATGTGATGCTAAAAGCTGAAATATTGGCAAGGCTGGGTGTCACCCTGGCTGTCCGGGCTCAGCGTGTGCATAACTGGACTTTCCAGCTTGGAAAACCCCCCAGGTCTCAAATGTATGATCTCATTCACCTGAGCAGAAAGTGGCTACAGCCAGAGACTTTGTCCGCACCAAAGATTGTGGAACGTGTTGTAATGGATCGGTTTTTGAGAGCTCTTCCTACTGCCATCCAAAAGTGGGTAAGCCATGGAGACCCAGAGACGGCCGATGGTCTTGTGGATCGTGTGGAGAAATACTTGGCTACAGAGAACCTGACGGCCTCTTCCAGAGACACTCGGACTTTCCACCCTAAGACCAGACCATCCCCAGGGGCGGATAAGATGATTCCAAGGGGTAAGGGTGGAGAGAGTGAGAGGGTGGGAGCTCTACCCCAAGTTTGGCGAGAACAGCCTGGGAAATCAGCGGCTCAAGAGGCCGCAAGAAGGATCGTTTGCTACCGCTGCCGGCAAGCGGGACATATTGCAGCAAATTGCCCGGTTGTGGAGGAACCCATGCAGTGTGACTTTCTGACGGGCAGACGTCAGTCGCTGTGTGCGACAGTCGCATGCACTGCCATTCGGGGAACTGAGAAACATTTATGCAAAATGTGTATTAATGGTAGAAATGTTGTGGTATTGCTGGATTCAGGTAGCCTTGTGACCCTGATAAAGGCTGAGTTAGTTAAAACAGAGGTCTCTGGGAATAGCAAGGTAGCCGTTATTTGTGTGCATGGGGACACCCGAGAGTATCCAGTGACTACAGTGTGTTTCGAGACCCCCAAAGGTACCCTCTCTCATCCAGTGGGCTTAGTATCTCAGTTACCGCATGACGCCATTGTGGGAAGGGATTTTCCGAAGTTCTGGGAACTGTGGGATGATCCTGAGCCCCCCACTGGTGCCCCTATGTACCAGGAATGTGATAGCCAGAACTCCCCTGAGAGTGGTGAGGACTCTCCGGAATTTCCCTTGTCAGTATTGGCAGGGGAGACTCAAGAAACTGGAGAGGAGCCCACCTCCTCAGACGAAAACCTACCGTCTGTGGAGTTTTCTGATCTTGAGGTTCACAGGGAAAACTTTGCCACAGAACAGTTGAAAGACCCCGCCCTAATAAAGGCACGGGAAAACGTAGTGAAAATAGATGGCGAGTTAGTGAACCCAGATAATACCGGCACTTACCCATACTTCAGCGTAGAGAAGGACCTACTGTATCGGGTGGCAAAAAGGGCAGAAGAAACCGTTGAGCAGCTTGTGGTGCCCAAACCTTACAGGAAGTTGGTGTTGGAGTTGGCCCATGGGCACATTCTTGGAGGTCATCTGGGGACAGAGAAAACCCGAGAGAGGGTATTACAGAGATTCTATTGGCCTGGGGTGATGAAGGACATAGAAAATTATTGTTCCTCCTGCCCTGTGTGTCAGAGGTCGGCCCCGATGCCACATTTCCGTAGCCCGCTGGTCCCTCTACCCATCATTGAGGTCCCGTTTGAGAGAATCGCAATGGATTTGGTAGGTCCTATAATCAAGTCCGCTAGGGGGCACCAGTACATCTTGGTTATAATGGACTATGCCACCCGTTATCCAGAAGCGATCCCTCTCAGAAATACCTCGGCCAAAACCATAGCCAAAGAGCTATCTCTTGTTTTTAGCCGGGTGGGTATTTGTAAAGAACTGCTTACGGACCAAGGTACACCCTTTATGTCCCGGGTTATGAAAGAGCTGTGTAAATTGTTCAAAGTGACGCAATTGCGTACATCTGTGTATCACCCCCAAACCGATGGGCTGGTTGAAAGATTCAACAAAACCCTAAAACAAATGTTGAAGAAAGTGGTGGATAGAGATGGAAGGGATTGGGACTGTCTACTTCCTTATTTGATGTTTGCTATTAGGGAGGTGCCCCAATCCTCTACGGGATTCTCCCCCTTTGAGTTACTGTATGGGAGACACCCAAGAGGGCTGTTGGATATTGCCAAGGAAACTTGGGAAAGTGAGAGTTCTCCCCACAGGAGTGTGATTGAGCATGTCGCCCTGATGCAAGATCGAATTGCACAGGTAATGCCCATCGTGAAGGAACATTTGGCCCAAGCGCAGTTGGCACAGCAGAGAGTGTACAACCGTGGAGCCAAGACCCGTACCTTTTCCCCGGGGGATAGGATATTGGTACTTGTCCCTACGGTTGAAAGTAAATTCCTTGCCAAATGGCAAGGCCCCTACGAGATAATGGAAAAAGTGAGCGAAGTGAATTACAAGGTCAGACAACCAGGAAGGCGAAAGCCCGAACAGATCTATCACGTTAATCTGTTGAAAGCCTGGAGGGATAGAGAGTCCCTAGTCGCAGACACTTGGTCACCAGCTCAAACTGGTTGCGTGATTCCTGAGGTTGGAATCGCAGCCACCTTGTCACAACCCCAACAACAGGAGGTTAAGGAGTTTGTGCTTCGCAACAAGGAGGTATTCTCTGAGCTGCCGGGACAAACATCTGGGGTAGAGCATGACATTATTACCCCGCCCGGTGAAAGGGTGAAGTTAAAACCCTATCGGATCCCAGAGGCCCGACGGGAGGCAATACGGGAGGAAGTACAGAAAATGCTGAACTTAGGGGTGATAGAGGAGTCCCAAAGTGATTGGTCTAGTCCCATCGTGTTGGTGCCTAAACCGGATGGGAGCTGGCGATTTTGTAACGATTTTCGTCAGTTGAACAAAGTTACAAAATTTGACACCTACCCCATGCCACGTATAGATGAGTTGATCGACCGGCTGGGAACAGCCCGATACATGACGACTCTTGACCTCACAAAAGGGTATTGGCAAATCCCCCTGGCCAAGTCGGCCAAAGAGAAAACCGCATTTGTAACCCCAGACGGGGCGTTCCAATATAAAAGAATGCCGTTCGGGTTACAGAATGCGCCGGCCACATTCCAGCGGAAAATGGACCAGATGCTGAGGCCCCATCGGAAGTATGCTGCGGCTTACCTGGATGACATAATTGTCCATAGCACAGATTGGGCCTCACATCTGCCAAAAGTGCAAGCAGTCCTGGACTCTGTTCGGGAAGCAGGGTTTACGGCTAACCCCAAGAAGTGTACCATTGGGCAGGAGGAGGCCAAATATCTTGGGTACACCATTGGGAGGGGAGTAATAAAACCCCAACTCAACAAAGTCGAGGCCATCCAGAGTTGGCCACGTCCCAACAGCAAGAAGCAGGTACGAGCCTTTCTGGGAATCGCTGGGTATTATCGGCGATTCATTCCCCACTTTGCTTCTAAGGCTGTGCCCCTAACCAACCTGACGAAGGGGAAAGGGTCGGTCATGATTAAATGGACCCCCGAGGCTGAGGCAGCATTCCAATTCTTGAAACAAGCCTTATGTAGCCAGCCAGTGTTGTACTCACCCGACTTCTCTAGAGACTTTGTCGTACAAAGTGATGCGTCAGATGTGGGGTTAGGAGCAGTATTGTCCCAGGTCTGGAACGGGGAAGAGCACCCAGTCATTTACCTCAGCAGGAAGTTGAAGTCCCATGAGGTAAATTACGCCACCGTTGAAAAGGAGTGTTTAGCGGTGAAGTGGGCTCTAGATTCCCTTCGGTACTACCTGCTAGGTAGGCACTTTGACATGGTTACGGATCACGCTCCGTTAAAGTGGATGGCTCAAAACAAGGAAACAAATAGAAGAGTGAATAGGTGGTTCCTGGCCCTCCAGGAATTCAACTTCACAGTAAAGCATCGCCCTGGCGTTCAAATGGGGAATGTGGATGCTTTGTCTCGAGTACATGAATGCCTGATTGCTGGTGTTCCAACCCCGAGGTTAAAACAAGAGGGGGGGGTATGTGACAGCAGGAAGGTAAAGTCACCTGGTTGCATCCAGGGGGGTAGATATATTTCGCCCAGATTCAGGCTTTACGCCGATTTGTACAACTAGGTGGAGAGTTGTATAAGGCTAGTGTGCTCATGGATGACTCATACCTCTAGGGAGAGGGCTGGGCGTCGTGCAGACAGGGAGTTGATGAGACCAGCTGAACCTTGTCAGCTCATTTAGGCCTCTATAAGAAAGCCCAGATTCATTAGATGTTAGCTCATGCCTGGAACCAGACCTGTGTGGACTGTCTAGGGAGAGTGAACCCCTGTGCGGTGAGAGAAAGCCTGTGTGGCTATATTTTGCTTGGACATTTAAAACCAGGGACTAGGACAGCACTAGGCTGATCCCAGTTGTTAGTTAGGAAACCTGTATGTTTAGTCAGAGGTCAAGTTGACCAGGATTTATTTTGTTTATGTTTTTTTTGCCTTGCTGTGTTTTTGTCACTGTAAATAGAAAATAAACCGCACCTTTTTGATTTTGAAAACCACAACCTCCGTCTGCTGGGCCTGTTTTTGGGTGGGGAGCCCATCCCGGGGGTCACACATACCCGCTGCCGAGCTAACCCCCTCACAGTAAATATCCTCCACTAGGCTTTTAAAGGGTAAAGCCGAGTACACACGATCGGTTTTACCGATGAAAACAGTCCCATGGATTTTTTTCATCGGACAAACCGATCATGTATGGGCCCCATCAGTCTTTTTTCCATCTGTGTCAAAAAATAGAACATGTTTTAAATTTTTCCGAAGGATAAAAAACCGATAGCAAATTCCGATCGTCTATGGGCAAGTCCATCGGTTACAAAACCCATGCATGCTCAGAATCAAGTCGACGCATGCTCAGAAGCATTGAACTTCATTTTTCTCGGCTCATCGGAGTGTTTTACGTCACCGCGTTTGGAACGGTCGGTTTTTAGACTGATGGTGTGTAGGCAAGACTGATGGAAGTCAGCTTCATCGGTTTTCCGAAATCCGAAATCCGATCGTGTGTACAGGGCTTAAGTTCACCTTTACAGAAAAATCTGTAAGGTGAATTTACACAGGACCCCCACCTCACCCCCCCCCCCGAGTCCCGCTGACCTGCATAGCAGCAATTGGCCGTTCTGAGCCACGGTATAGCCGCTCTGGGACGTTTAGGAGCATTCCCTTTTGGTCGGTGCCATCACATGGGCAGCGCCGACCAGTTAGAGCCTGCGTAGCCCTTCTTCTCAGCGGGGAAGAGGAAGAGAGAAAGCTGAGAGGATTTCTAAGCCCTGGAGCCTTGAGGCAGCTATATCGGGGATCAGAACGGGACGGGACGGGGGGGGGGGGCGAGGTGGGGGTCCTGTGTAAATTCACCTTACAGATTTTTCTGTAAAGGTAAACTTACACTTTAAAGCTTAACTCCACATTTAATGTCTCTTTAAATAGCTAAGATGGTCCAAACAAACAATTTACTATACTAACAAGTGCTTTGTTGTGCACATTGTATTACCTGTTTGTAGCCTCAACTATATACAGTATACAGCGCTGTTTTTCAGCAGTGGAATAAAATAAAATATGACATCACAATCTCCACCCCAGCCAATTAGAGGAAGCTTTACATTCATTTATAGAATACAAACCTTCCTGTGAATGGCTGAGCTGCCATTGCAGCTGATGCTGCCTGTCTCTGAAAAAAGAAAACAGGCCACCTGGACTCAAACCAAAGCACAAAACCAAAAAGAAATGTGCTCATGGGACTTTTATGAGTGGTGCTGGATAAAATGGTACAACAAGATTTTATAAAAATACTAAATTTATTACAAGATACATAAAAAAACACGTACAATTCAGTTATGGTAGCATCTTCAATGTCAACAGATCAAACATGTATATACAAAATACCACATATGGTTGCTAAAAGGGCTGTAATCTCTACACGTTTCGTTGGCACAGCACCCCCTTCTTCAGGCCAGAATTTAATTTTGTGTATATCTATGTCATAACAAAACTAATATTAACTCAATAAATTTGAAATTCATACATTTATGATAAAAAATCCATGCATCTGCGCTGTATAGGTCAAGATGTTAGAAAAAAATAAGTATACTCACAGGTTGTTTGAGTAAAGATGAGCAAAATGATGCAAATGCACAAAACAGAATTATTAGCACCAGGATCTCAATGCTGGGGACAAAGTATCACAGGAAAGACTTCCAACCGGGAGCTGATGATGGTAGATGGATCCAGGGCCAGACACACAAGAGGAATCAAAAAATAATACCCTTGGAAAGGAAAAGAGTGAGGCTCACATGATGGAATAAAAATGTAATGAAAAAATACAAATAAAAATAAAAAAGTAAGTGGTGACAGGGCATTCAAGAGCATGCCTAAAGACACATGCTGGGAATAAGTGCAGGAGAAATACATGGAAGTGCAGCACGAATAACAAAAGTAGACCAAGCTGTCTGTCTATCTTTTGGGGATAGGATGTGGAGTCCCCTCCCCACTCCCAGAACACAGACTGTATGCTATATCAGGGAAAGGGCATCGGTTAGAGCACTAAATAGTTTGTTTGGCCATTACCTTTAAGTTAGACTTTAAGACATACTGCACTGGGGCTGTTTCAGTATCAGCCACTGTAGAAAAGATTTTCGGGACAGTGCACATATATTTTCAAATCATTATTGTCTGGATGTAGCGAATTCTCAGGATTAATAGTTTAGTTGCGAGTTCCTGTGAGTGATGCACCCACGTTTTTATGGTTCTTTTGCAAAGTCTAGATCAGGGCAGCCATGGTATGGGTCCCCTGGATCCCTTAAAAAAGCCAGTAATGCTTTTGAAACACTAGGATTGCTAGCTAAAAGGATCGATAAAGAAGTGGGGGAGAACAAGAGTGGGAACGCAAGGGATTTTTTTTTTTTTTTTAACTAATTGCATAGTGGACACAAATACAGAATTGAAGTATATGTTTATGTATAATTGTTTAACGTACAGATGTTGTTCATGGCATTTTGAACATATTTTTTATTGATGACTGCAGTTTTAAATAGGAGATTTTTTTTTTTTTTTTTTACATAAATGCTAAATTAAGAGATTTCTTTATTACCGATACCGGTTCTTCTGAGCTAGATCATACCATCTGTGTTCTGCTGAGTACAGCTATCACAACAGAACACACATTTTATCAAAGTGGGAACAGGAACTAGATCTCCCGTCTGATATTATGGCTTGAGAAAAGATACTGGCATTTACACATAAACTGTCTGTTTTATCTCATGCTCAAGAACGAAATGACCAAATATTGTCTAGGTGGTACCGCTGCCCCATAATCTTACATAAAATCGATTTTTCTATTCCAAATACCTACTAGCAATGTTTGCAGGTCCCTGGCACTATGACCCACATTTGGGGAACTTGATCGCGGATCACCCCCTTTTGGGACGATATACTGCAACTATATAACAGGCTTGTGTGTGATCGATTCCCCAACTTGCCCCAAAATTATTGTGCTGTGTATGCTGCCAGGTTCCTATAAACAAATCAAACAGAGCCTGATTAGACATTTCCTTACTGCTGCTCGATCAGTAATAGCCAGATATTGGCGAAAAACCAAACCACTGAATGGGCTTGTAAAATGGACAGAATTCACCATCTGGAACACAAGATAGCCTGGGAGAAAGATAGAACAGAGTCATACCGTCTCACGTAGATGGTATGGTCTCATTTTTGCTATTCCTCTTATTTTACATCCTTCATATCAGGCGGGGCTTGAGTCATTGGCTACTTCCTGGAATCCCCATGTTTACGTACCTCTTTTTCCTGCCTTTCCTTTTTTTTACTCTTATTCTTCTTTCCTTCCCCTTGCCTTCCATATCTATCCATGCTTCTTCCCCCTCATCGGTCAACGTGATGACAGGGGGGGATTTGAGATGGGGTCTCCCCACGTTTATACTTGTTTTTGATTAGGGTGACCAGACATCCCCGGTTTCAGGGGACAGTCCCCGGATTGAGGACACTGTCCCCGGACCAAGTCTGTCCCCGGTTTTGTCTCCGGATTGGATTTGAACAGTGGCTGGGGCAATTTTCAAAGACAGTCAAAAAAAATTCTGAATTACACCCCCCGCCCTGCCTACTAGCTTAGGGGGGTGGATTTTTTTCCATTATCTGTGCCCCTTTTTGATGATCATGTGCTGGTTGGAGTGGATGGAAAATTTCTTCAGTTTCGTTTGCATGCCCATTCAGCTCCGCTCGCATGTTCTTCTGCCTTGGCTCAAGTCCCGGCCAGCCGCCTGCTTATCTCCTTGCCTTCCCTGGTGGAGTGACCTTCCTCCGCTCCCCACCCAGTAGTAGCCGGAGCCCGGAGAGTAAGACTTGACAGGCTGTGAGGCGGGTGGCGACGGCCAGAGAGTCGCTGATTGCCGCCATTACTAGTAACAAAAAAAAAATATGTCCCCGGATTCAGTGCCGGGACAAGGTCATCAAGCGCCCAGGGCAAAGATGCCAAACTGCGCCCCCCTTTCCTTTAGGGTTAGGGTCTGTGTGCCCCCCCCACATCCCTGCAATAAACCATTGCGCCAGGGGCAGCCGCCCCTCCTACCCACCCCTTGTCCTGGCCCTGCCCGGATTTCATTTAAACAATCTGGTCACCTTATTTTTGATACAATGCTGGGCTACCGCATGTTACATAAAACTTTGTGTATTTTTACAAGTATGATCTTGCATATCCTTCTCCTTCTCATAATTCTAATATGCTATTTGGAATTACTGATATCTATGTGCTGTACTTTTACACTTTATTGTCCGTTCTGTTGCATTGTATACTTGGTTGTATTGTATATGAATATTTTCTTTGACTTGTATATTCTGAAACCTTAATAATTAGAATAAACACAGCAGAACACACAGAGCTGTCCAGTAGGTTTCACAGATGTACTTCTCTTGAGACATTAAAAGAAAAAAAAAAAAACACAAAAAAAGACTAGTAGTTTTATAGCAATATTCCTTCTATTACGTGTTCAGTACAATGTTTAAAAAATCCTATGGCATTAGTTTGACAAAATAGGTCATTAAATTATAAACTTTAGCACCAGTCTGTACGTGATTACTTAATTGCACTGTGTTTACAGGATAACTGACCCAACACATCCTGCATATCATTTTAAGGGTCTATGCAGGAAGTAAGTTGAACATACGGCCAAGGACTGAAGCTAGACTGGTGTCATGTTAGATGTCAGGAAGTATCACAGTCACATTGGACCACAACAAGACGAAGTTATCACTGCAGTTTTGGCATTGAGTGTCAGTGTTTCTCGTGTCATTGCAGAATCCGAGACTGAGGCCATCTGCGAATGAAATAGTGCTGGCGTGTCTGGTAGGAAAACACAGGTGCAGAATTTATTGTAAGGATAGAGGACACAAAACACAGAGATACACTATACTATTATTACTATATTATTTCAGATACTAGCATCTTAATTTGCAACAGTTTATTGTATGCAAGGGAATATTTATTTTTGAAATACATACCCAGCCATGTGGAGGGGATGCAGTCATTAAACTGATCATACTTTGCCTTAATCCCCATAAGCACTTCCTTAATTTATTTTGTGATTTAAAGTGGAACTTTAGTCAGAAAATTAAGTCCTGCTAGATCACTTCAGGCTGGCCCCTTTTGCAGACATTAAAAATAAGTGCCTATTCTGTTTAACAAATTGCCGACCAGCCGCTGCAGTTTTACTGCGGCAGAATGGCACGGCTGGGCGAAACGACGTTACCTTACGTCGCTTTGCCTTTTGGCCACTATGGGCGCGTGCGCCTGCAACGTGTACATGGAGCCAATGTAAAGTGTCCGATCTGTCTGCTGCAATATCATAGTCCCGATAAAAATCGCAGATCGCCACCATTACTAGCAAAAAAAATGAATAATAAAAATGCCATAAATCTATCCCCTATTTTGTAGACGCTATAACTTTTGCGCAAACCAATCAATATACGCTTATTGCGATTATTTTTTTTACCAAAAATATGTAGAAGAATACATATCGGCCTGAACTGAGGAAAAAAAAAATTGAGAAGAAAAAATGTGGGATATTTATTATAGCAAAAAGTAAAAGATATTGGGGGTGATTTACTAAAGACCTGCGCCTGTGGTGCAGCAGAGAAATTGGAGCAATTGCACAAAAAACGGGACTCAAAACATTTATTAAAAATTATGGTGCACTTATATGCACCAACCCATATTTACATAGGAAACGCTGTTGCGCACTTGCGCAATCTTTCGCGCCTACCATTGGCAAGCGCAGCCAATGTAATCGTCAACATTATTGTCTGAATACTGTAGATAACTTTACTAGTTTACCATCTCCTGTTACCAGGCTAAAAAGTATGTATATAATATTGTTTAAATGCACACATTCTGTCCAGAACATGTAGATCTGTCTTACAACTAATCAAGCCCTTTTACACCTGTAGCGGGGTATTGTTTTTTTAAACCCCAAGAGACTACAGTTCCCAGCATGCCTTAAGGCACCCAGAGTGCATTGCCCCACGCAAGGACTGCTGGGGGGGACTTTATAAGGGAGAGGCAGAGCCGGATCTCTCTTCTTGGACACCGCCCTCCCAGCAAGAGGATCCTTGTGCTGACCTGCTGTGTGTAAAAGGCCTGAAGCCTGGGCCTTGTGCTTTTCCAAAGAGCCTTCCGCTCCACCGAGGAACCTGCGGAGCGTCTGATCCTGTTGCTCAGTGCTGTTACCAGGAGAACCGAAGACCCGGTTGTCGTGGACACTGTGAATCAAGTCACAGTAACGGAAGTAACAGACAAGGACTAGTCCGGTTGGGTGAGAAAGCATCTGCTCAGAGCTACACCACAGTATCTCTAGGCCCATTAACTTTATTCAGGGCCATCACATTGATTGCAGTTACACTCTGGGGAGACTATCCGCAGAACTGAGTTATTAGTCTCCCTGGCATTATAAAGTTATAGATCATCGTTACTTTGTTGGATTACAATTGTTCTTAAAGTGCACCACCGTGTTTGCTAGCGAAGATTTCTTCCACAGAACTATACCCAAATCATAGTCAGGCCTGACTGGGTAGTGTAGGACATTGCTGGGTGCCATTTTTTTGTTCACGAGGGAGGATAGCTGCAGTGGGGTCTGTTAAACTGTCTATCATATTGCTGAACGTTTGATGTGTTAATAAGTATACCCATATTGCAGAGCTCTGCATGTGACATTGCATACTGTTTATCATTCTAACCTTTACCAACAGTAAAAATATTAGAGTTAAGTATATTGGTTGTCAGTGTCATTTACTGTGCTATACCATACTGTGTGCCTTACTGTGGGATTGTGTCATAGAGAATATTAGAGTGACTGCAATTCCATTATCCCCTTTACTAACTGTGTCACGAGAGGTTTGAGCCGATTGCCAGGAGTTGACAGCGGTGCACTACAGGGCCCAAAACAATCAAGGCAGCCCTCTTAACTGGGGGTATCGCTACACACCCTTCTTTCAGCTTACTCAACTGCACATGTGCATTGACAAAGCACACCATTTTATGCTCGCCTGACAGGGTGCACACACTTTAGCTTGTTAAATATGTGTGTTGCACACGGGCGCATCTGCGTTCTCCAGAGTGCACAACTGCTTATACATTGGGCTTGTGCTCATTGTAATGCTGATCATGTTATTGAGCTTTTCCTTATCACATGGAGAATATTGCTTCCACTTTTATTCCTTTCATTCACTTCTTTTTGAAACAACTCAATAATCATTCTAGAGATCTTCCTCCTATCAACAACTGTGCAGATGTTTACTGGACTTGTATTTGTGTATTTTATGGTGATAGTCTATAATCATTGGTGGAGCCAAAACTTCCATGAAAACATCTTCTCAACACATGTCTGTGTATTGTGCATTCTGGACAATTCTTTCCCTATACACTGCGCAATCTGATTGGACAGTGTATGGGGAAATTAATTGCTCAGAGAAATGAGTTGATGTAAATGTCATCCAATCAGACTATCCTACCCTGAATTTGCTGCCGCTCTTAAATCTAACGAAGCAATGTTTATCATCGTGGACCCACCTCCCCCTCTCCCAGTCGCCCCTATTCCCAATTACTCAGTTTATGAGAGCAGCTATTAAGGCATGGCAACTTCAGCACCCGGAATCCTTATACACTTTCTCAACTCATACACCGTTGTGGCATTACCCCTCCCTTAAGCAATTCTCCTTGTTCCCTGGTCCTAATGTGTGGGCTTCTAATGGGATTAAATACCCTAGCTAATGGGATTAAATACCCTAGCCAAATTTGCAAAAGGGTGGGAGCTCCTGACCATCAACACCCTGAACTCTGTTCAGATATCTCCAGCTGCGACATGCCTTTCAGATGCAATTTGGCAACCAGCCTGTAATCACCACCCCGTCAATAATTGAATCCCTACTACGCGAGGACACGCTAGAGAAACCACTCTCCTCCATATACAGGTTCCTTCAGCCCACCATACACGGCGGCCTGGAAGGGCTTCTGTCGTGATGGCTCGCAGAGGTTCCGGAATTAGATTCAGAGGACTGGGAAGATGTATTATTATTATACAGGATTTATATAGCGCCAACAGTTTGCTCAGCGCTTAACAAAATAAAGGCAGACATTACAGTTACATTACAATTTTGGTACAAGAGGAATCAGAGGGCCCTGCTTGTTAGCGCTTACAATCTAGGAGGGAGGGTCAATTGATACAAAAGGTAATAGCTATGGGGATGAGCTGATGGAGAAAGTAAAACAGTGTATTAGAGAAATCCTGTAGGCGAGCATGGGAGGAGGTGACAAGGGAGCTAGAGAGCAGGAGGTCTTGGGAGGACCGAAGAGAGCAGCTTGGTTGGTATTTTGAGACTAGGTTAGTTATTTAGCTGGGGGTGGCTTTGTAAATTATTGTTAGTACTTTGAATTTTATTTGTTGGGTGAGCAGAAGCCAGTGCAGGGATTGGCAGAGCGGGGTGGAGGACACTGAATGGTTGGTAAGGTAGATGAGTCTTGCAACAGCATTCATTATGGACTGAAGGGGGGGTAGTGTATGCAAAGGTAATTCGACGAGGAGTGAGTTGCAGTAATCGAGACGAGAGATAACCAGGGAGTGAACTAGAAGCTTGGAGGTGTCATTGGTTAAAAAGGGGTGTATTCTAGAGATGTTGCGGAGGCTAAGGTGGCATGATTTGGACAGGGATTGGATGCAGGCCTGAAAGGACAGTTCAGAGTCTAGGGTTACCCCTAGCACCCTGGCATGTGGGGACAAACTGATAGTTGTGCCATTGATCTTGACAGAGAACTCAGGGGAAGGAACACGTGGGGGAGGAAATATTATGAGCTCGGTTTTAGA
The DNA here is from genome assembly GCA_029206835.1 of Rana muscosa. Taxonomy (NCBI): domain Eukaryota; kingdom Metazoa; phylum Chordata; class Amphibia; order Anura; family Ranidae; genus Rana; species Rana muscosa. The sequence goes on along the minus strand of CM055125.1, from coordinate 271,971,237 downwards.
TAGATTCAGTTTGAGGAAGTGGTGTGACATCCAGGTTGATATGTCTGTTAGTAAATCAGTGATGTGTGAGGAGACTGATGGGGTGAGTTGAGGGGTAGAGAGATAGATTTGGGTGTCATCGGCATATAAATGGTAGTGAAAGCCATGGAAGGATGTGTAGATCGAGAATAGTAGAGGTCCAAGGACAGAATCTTGGGGGACACCAACGGTAAGAGGTAGGAGGAAGTAGAGTTGTAAGTGACACTGAAGGTGTGGTGAGATAGGTAAGATTCGAACCAACGGAGAACACTGCCATGGATACCAAGCAAATTTTTTTTTTTTTTTGAGGAGGTAGTGATCAACTGTACCAAAGGCAGCGGAGAGGTCCAAGAGTAAGAGTACGGAATAATGACCGTTGGTTTTAGCTGTTCGTAAGTCATTTGTGAGCTTTAGAGAACAGTTTCTGTGGAGTGCTGTGTACGAAATCCAGACTGAAGGGGATCAAGAAGGTTATTCTCAATGTATGGGACTACCCCATGCGTAGCTTGGTCTCAGCCAGAGACAGACTAACACCTTTTCAAATTCTTCATAGAATTTATCTAACGCCTCAGAGGTTACATAGGATTTATCCCTCACATGCATCTCTGCTGGCGATGCACGGCAGATTTCTGCATGTGTTCTGGGAGTGTCCGAATATAAAGCTATTCTGGTCAGCAGTTTCTCATTGTATCTGCATGGTCACTACTGTAGCAGTGCCACTATCAATAGACGTTTGTATTCTAGAACTAGTTTATTTACTAGCTATCTCCAGGGCTGTGAAAACTCTGATAGGCCTACTATTGTTTTATGCACGTAAGTCCATACTCCTTAAATGAAAATCTCCCCAAGCACCTACCTTAGATTATTGGAAGTCTATTGTAAACAAAATGGTCCCATTGGATAAATTTACTTACAAATCTAGGGGATGCCTACAAAAATTCTTCAAGGTGTGGCATATTTGGACAGAGTCCAGGGATACTGTTTGCTCATCTGCAACGCCTCCATAGTATGCACTGTTTTACTTTTGAATATCTCTCTTGCCAAGCTCTGTGCAATGAGGAAAGTCTTCAGATGTCTACTTCGCACACCCCAGCTGCTGTAAAATAAGTAATCTTAGGCCTTGGTTACCAATACCATGTTTACAAGTTAACATTGTTAATCTTATAATAATTGTTATCTTATAATGTGAAGTACCCCTGTCAGGTCTTTGTCCTCACTGAGAAGAGTCACCCTCACTTGTCATGGAGGTTATTACTGTATAATGTTAACAAAAAGTGATAGGAAATCCATCATCATACAGCTGGAAAGCAGAACAGGAGGTGAGGGTCAATCTTTAAAATGAGGACACCTGTTCTGGTGGCTTTAAATTGCCTTGGGAGAGATTCACTATCCCTTTTTGTTGTGTCTCCAGGACAGGAAAAAAAGGAAAATTGGACACCGACAGCAAAAAGAACCTGAAGAGAGTGTAACTATTCCCTACTATATTCTAAAGGAAAACAAATGGCTAATGATATACTTCAACTGCATGAGTCTGCAATGTTTGCCATATTTTGCTGTCAACCTAATCTAGAGTTTGGTAACATAATAATAGTCTCAGCAATTAGACTGGAACTAAACTGTACATAAAACCATAGTAATTCCACCTGTATTTCTATTTTAAAATTGCATTGCATTGTTCTTGACCAACTATTTGCATATGCAAGTCCTCATTTGATAATGTCCTGGTCAGCTGATGGGTCACTCAAGATGGGGTGGCGTAGAGACAGACTCTTATGCCCTTGGTGCCCAACTTTGCTTCTAGCCATGAGGCCCATGGACCCCAGCATTCAGAAAAATATAACATGCCCCAAGTCTCTGTCTTCTACAGCATGTCTCCAGTCTACAGTCCACACATGTAGCATGTCAATATTCTCTGATCATTTTCTGTAATTTTTCTGCGGTTTCTGAGCATCTTCTCTAGCCATTATGTATATTAATTATTATGTGTGGCACCTTAAGGACATTAGGGACCAAAGTTGAGGCCCCCTATATCTCCTACATTGAGAATACTTGTTTATGATATTAGCAAACTACTACTGTACTTTTATTTTACCCACAGGGTAACACTTAGTGGCAACATATGTCTTAACCACTAGCCAATAAAAAAAAATGTTTTTGTACTTCACCAACTTCTCTACCAAGCTCAGGCATGTCTGGTTTTCTGTTGAGTGTGTGTAAGGGTTTGTTCACATCATTCAAAAAGGATCTGTAATTCTGTTAGGATAGTCACGTGATTGACATTTTTCCGTCATATTGCACAGCCAGGCAGATGAGCTACTTATTTCCTAGTTCAGCATTACTGATTCTGAATCTGCATCATTAGGGCAGCTCCTGATAACGTCTATGTGACAAAATGTGTAGGTCGGGGCTTGGAGAGTCATCATGTCACTTCATGTCACTTCCAGTTGCAGAGATTTTTATCTGTGGAACGCAAGGCATCCCAGACATACTGCTTTTCACTTGTACTGACCCGTAGCACTATTGGAAGTGTGTTTTTTTTATAGTTGTTTTAAATAAACCTATTTTTATGGACTTGCCTTTTTGTCCATCCATCCCTATGTGAACGTACCCAATGACCAGGCCTATTGTGGAGGAGGAGTCACTGGATTAGGAACAGAAACAGTCCTAGTGTGATGCTTTTTACCCCTGCAGTGGTACAGCTTTCTGGTGAGTGCGGATCTGATCGCCAGTGATTTATTCTACACCATTTTTAGGCACAAGTCACTTTGGAATAGCATCACCTCTGTGGATTCATGAACTGTGATTTTTTGTTTTTGTTTTGCATTTTTGGAGTTTTTTTTTTTTTTTATACGGATTGACTTCCCGTTTCATATGGACATTGTTGCACATTACACACGTTGATCACTTTATTATAGTTTTTTATGATATATTGTGGACTATTTCACTTTCTAATTGATACAGCCTCTACTAGTTATTTATAGTTGTGTATGCAGCACAATTTATTTACTACTGTGCACTTTATAGTAATTTGCACTAGGAGATCTCATATTTGCAAGAAGCAGTACATGTATTAATTTTCTTCACATCTATATAATTTATATCATATATATATGGTTTGTTTTTTCTTAACATCACACATCAGAATCAGGCAGCACCACCTTTACCTCCCTATTTATATATTTCTTTGCTAATCCCACTCCGGTGAGATTGTTGGGGTAAGCAGTAGCCACACTATACCACCATAGCGTGGAATATAATTCTTTATTTGCAGGTAGAAGCTGTTTGGCTACCATGCACAGCTGCACCAGATTTTGCACTCTTCAATTCTAGTAAATAAATCCCACTATATTAGTTTGCCCGGAATTCTGCTACTACATCATAAACGCACATTAAGCCAAAACCAGCTAAATACACAAATGAAATACATAAGTGAGAGCAGTTTTACCTATTTAAGGATTAATATTTTATGTCATCGCGTTCTGGGATATACACATCCCTGCCACACAGTACAGCCTTCTCTGGCAGGTCAGGAAGATACTTTTTTTTTCTTGTAGTTCCCTAACCCTTACAGGTCCTCTCCCCATCCCCAGTTTGTGATTGGACAGTGATGGGAGATGCAGCAGATCAATGTGCTCATCTCTTTGGTACTCTGTTCTTTCCTCCTATCAGCATGTTCCTTGTATTGATTGGCTCCTTGTGCTGCTTTCCTATCATGTACAAGGGTGGTGGAGGCCAATGGAGAGAGGGCTTCACTTGCGGATAATTTCCGGACTCCCCTGGAGGTGAGATAAGAGGAGTCGGGCACACAGTAACACAGGTCGCCTGCGGAGTTGCTTACAGAAGGACTCAGGGATACTACAGATGTATTGAGCAGAGGCTGCAGGTAGATGGCGCCTGTGAGGTGTGGCAGGTCTGTAGAATCACAGTGTCAGAAGGATAGTCGGTACAAGCCAGGATCAGGAGCCAGGTGGGTAACAGAGCAGACAAAGTCAGATGGAAAGCCTAGGTCAAACACAAGAAGAGGGTTTCCTTAAGACAAGCCGGGGTCGAAGACTCGAGCAAGCAGGAGACAGGTCAGGAACAAGCCGGGTCAGTAACTAAGGATCACAGGAGGAAGGGAGCACAGGAAAACAGGTAGCAAGCTGATGATCAAACAGCACTTCAGCCAAGGGCTGGTTTCCTTATAAAGGCCCATGTGATGTGCTGGCGGAGATCCTGGGTCCTAGAGCCCGTCTCCTGCCCAGACAGACGCTGGGTGCCAGAGTCCTCCTCCTGCCCTGACATTCCCCCTCTCATTAGCTCCTTGTTTACTGGAATCGGATCCCTCAGCTTTTATTTGATGCCTCCTGGCCACTCCATCTCCCTCATCCAGCATTTTTGTTTTGATTTTCCATTAGTTTTGTAACCAGTATTTTTGTGATTAGTTTTAGAAGTTAGGAGATTTTCCCTGACCCTCTTTTTTACTGTGCACTTTATATTTTTTGACCTATCTGTACAATATGTACTTTTACTACTTGTGCCTTGTACTATTTTTCTTTATAGTACAATTGTTAACTTATGATCGTACTCTGGTCTGTAACCCCTTTTGGTCTTGATATACATTATATTACCAAAAGTATTGGGATGCCTGCCTTTAAACACACATATGAACTTTAATGGCATCCCAGTCTTAGCCTGTAGAGTTCAATATTATGTTGGCCCACCTTTTGCAGCTACAACAGCTTCAACTCTTCTAGAAATGCTGCCCACAAGGTTTAGGAGTGTGTTTATGGGAATGTTTGACCATTCTTCCAGAAGTGCATTTGTGAGGTCAGGCACTGATTTGGACGAGAAGGCCTGGCCTGGAGTCTCCGCTCAAATTCATCCCAAAGGTGTTCTATCGGTTTGGCGTCAGGAATCTGTGCAGGCCAGTCAAGTTTCTCCACCCCAAACTCGCTCATCCATGTCTTTATGGACCTTGCTTTGTGCACTGGTGTGCAGTCCTGTTGGAACAAGAAGGGGCCAAACAAAGTTGGGAGCATGATATTGCTTAAGACCTTAAGACCTTGCTTTGTGCACTGGTCCAAATCATTTGGTAAAGGGAGGATTATGGTGTGGGGTTGTTTTTCATGGGTTGGGTTTGACCCCTTAGTTCCAGTGAACGGGAACTCTTAAGGCATCAGCATACCAAGACATTTTGGACAATTTCATGCTCCCAACTTTGTGGGAACAGTTTGGGGATGGCCCCTTCCTGTTTCAACATGACTGCGCACCAGAGCAAAAATCAAGGTCCATTAATACATGAATGAGCGAGTTTGGGGTGGAGGAATTTGACTGGCCTGCACAGAGTCCTGATCTCAACCCGATGGAAATCCTTTGGGATAAATTAGAGCAGGGACTGTGAACCAGGCCTTCTCATCTACATCAGTGCCTGACCTCACAAATGTACATCTGGAAGAATGGTCAAACATTCCCATAGACACACTTCTAAACCTTGTGGACAGCCATCCCAGAAGAGTTGAAGCTGTTATAGCTGCAAAGGGTGGGCCAACTCAATATTGAACCCTATGGACTAAGACTGGGATTCCATTAAAGTTCATGTGCGTGTAAAGGCAGGCATTCCAATACTTTTGGTAATATAGCACATTTCTATTTGTTTTGTACCTTTTTCTACTGAAAACTGAAAAGAAATTATTATATTTAAAAAAAGAAAAAAAACTGCATTCATTTTTGTTTCCTTATTTGCCTGTAATTCAGATTTTATGTTTCTATTGTATTCACTGAGACATTACATTTTCTTGTTGCCAGTTCACCAGTGTATAAACGTTATTCAGTGCAACAAACACTATTGGAATATGTAGGAGAAGGAAATAAGGAACAAATGTTCCTTTTAACTGCTTAAGGACTGCCCCACGTACATATACTGCGGTGGGGTGGCCCTTAAGCGCAAAATCACGTACCTGTATGTGATTTCTTTCTTCAGGTCTCGGGCGCACGCACGCTGCTTGAGACCTGCTCCCGTTGTGATTGGAAACAGCAAGAGCCAATCAGACCCAATGTACGCCGAACGTTCCCAAGGCAGGCAGAAAGGCGGTCTGCCTATGTAAACAAGGCAGATCGCCATTTTGTCAGAGGGGAAGATGGAGAACCACAGATCTCTGTCTTCACCCAGTTAAAGCATCCCCCCCCCCCACAGTTAGAAAGCACTCCCAGGGAACACATTTAACACTTTGAATGTCCCTGAAGTTAACCCCTTCCCTGCCAGTGTCATTAGTATAGTGACAGTGCATTTTTTTAGCACTGATCACTGTATTGGTGTCACTGGTCTACAAAAAATGTCACTTAGTGTTAGATTTGTCAGCCGCAATGTCGCAGTCCCGCTAAAAATCGCAGATTTCTGCCAAAAAAATAGAAAGTCCATAAATCTATCCCATAGTTTGTAGACGCTATAACTTTTGCACAAACCAATTGATATACTCTTATTGGGATTTTTTTTACCAAAAATATATAACAGAATATACATCTTGGCCTAAATTGATGAAGAAATTAGATTTTTTTTATTTTTTATTGGATATGTTTTATAGCAGAAAGTAAGAAATATTGTTTTTTTTTTTTTTTTTTCAAAATTGTCTGTCTTTTTTTCTTTATAGCGCAAAAAATAAAAACTGCAGAGGTGATCAAATACCACCAAAATAAATCTCTATTTGTGGGGGGGGGGGGGACATCAATTTTATTTGGTTACAGCATTGCCCAATTGTGCAATTGTCAGTTAAAGCAACACAGTGCCGTATCACAAAACAGGGCCTGGTCAGGAAGGGGGTAAAACCTTCCAGAGCTCAAGTGGTTAAACTGCCATTCTTGCACCTGCACATTTGTCAAAAATTTGAATTTGGATTAAAGTAGGTAGATATTGTGAATGGTGTAGAAATAGTTAAAAATGATCTTTAGGCTACCTGATTTTAAAACATTGCATTTTGCACAATATTGGAAAGACTGAAATGAGCCACAGCTGCTGAACAAAGATTTTATAAGCTCAGTGATGTTCAAAAGGAAAGGGAAAACCCACAACTATTACTGTCTCTGTACAGTCACCTCTGCAGTGATTAACCAAGTGTTGAATCAACAAATGACTTAACTATACTGTTATGTATAATGAATGTGCCATTGAGGGGAATTCAAAAACACCTACCAGTAATACGTAAAATGAAATTTCAGCTATATCTGTGGTTAGAATGGTATTCTTGGTTTCCTCTGAAGTCAGATATTATATTTTATTTAAGAGGTTATAAACTTGTTTTAAAACATAGGAATGATATTTTACTACTTGTATATAGGATATTGAGTTGAGTTAGGCATTAGCGCGCTTGGTGTCATCTTTGTGTTGCTCCTTTATTTTTAGACTCCAATAGCCGTAAAGGGGTTGTAAAGGTTCGTTTTTTATTTTCTAAATAGGTTCCTTTAAGCTAATGCATTGTTGGTTCACTTACCTTTTCCTTTGATTTACTTTCTAAATGTTTTTTTTCTTTGTCTGAATTTCTCACTTCCTGTTTCTCCTCAGTAAACTTCACACCATCATCCGAGTGGTGTGGAGTCATCCAGAACAGCTTACTGAACAGCTTACTGAGGAGGAACAGGAAGTGAGAAATTCAGACAAAGAAAACAAAGAAAAAAACACTTAGAAGGGAAATCTAAGGAAAAGGTAAGTGAACCAACAATGCACTAGCTTAAAGGAACCTCTTTAGAAAATAAAAAACAAACCTTTACAACCCCTTTAATCTATTAACAGTTCAGTAACCAATTACCACCAATCTGAATACATTTTCCTAAAGCCAGACCAGACCAGTACTTTGGTACTTTAATACTTAAATCTTATTTTAGATAAAACTGCACATGAGCTAGGATACAGACCGCAAGTGTTGGGGAATACCAACGTTTTACGTATTTGTGCTAGAAGTTTGAACACATTTTAGCAGCTATACTTACATGGGATCCCTTTGTAAGCCACATCTAATTTGGTGATTGGATTTGGGTTTAAATTAGGTAGATATGTGAATGGTGTAGCATTCGGTAGAGCAGTGTTTCTCAAACTTTTTCCGTTCGGGCGCCCTTTAATAAAAAGTATTTTCAGTCTTGAGGCACCCCTGTCCAAGGCTTTGTTCATGTTACTGTGCGTCGCGGAATGCACACAAAATCGCGCTCATTCCTGACACACAGACAAATGCTCTGCTCCTTAGGGGTGCCATTAATTCTTAATGGTACCCCACACATTGGCAAACGTGGGGTGTTTTTGTTGCAGCACAATTTAAAAAAAGACGGGGACTTCTTTCCCTGCATTTCTGCAGGTAGGGTAGCTTATTGAAATGAATGCCCTACACGCAGCACACATTCACACAGATGTGAACCAAGGGTTTTTTCATATGTCAGATTGGAGGGCGGTAAAACCACATGGTTGAGCTGTTTTTACCACTCCCAACTACTCCCTCTTTAGCTGCAGAGGCGGCAGCTGGGGGTGTACACATGCTGTGGCTGGAGCTGGAGGTAAACCCAGGGTGAATGGCGCTGCACTGCAACCACCCTGCAACTGTGTGCATTGCATGTGGTTGCAGTGTGGTGATGCTTCATTTACGGGTTTAAAACAGGTGGTGAGAAGGCAACATATTGCCTATTTACTGCCTATCAAATGCCTCTGAAAAGCAATCTGAGCATGGATTGCTATTCAGCGGAGCAGCAGTCCTCGCTGCTATTACGAACAAGCCCTAAATAAGCAGTTCTAAGGATTAAAAGTAACATACATATACACACACAAACATGTACAAACACACACATACACACACATGCACACATATCTTCCCAACTTCCTAATCTTCCCAACTATAGAAGTTAAACTAACAGGTCTATAGTTACTTGGTAAAGACTTTGATCCCTTTGGAAATATAGACACCACATTGGCCTTACGTCAATCTGCCAATATACGCCAATAACTTTTATTAAGAATCTCACTGTGGGATGTCTTTATGAGCATGGGCTCTGAAACCGTTGCACAAATAAAAACCTTTGCTTGGGATGTGTCCAGGATAATGCCGCGTACACACGATTGATTTTCTCGACGGTGAAAACACTGTCGAGAAAATCGACGGGAAAAACGAGGGAACGGCTTGGTTCCCTACACACGTCCGTTTTTCCCGACATTTTTTTTTTGGTCGAGAAAAACGACCGTGTGTGGGCTCTGTGGCAGTGTTTCCCTATGGGAAAACTGCCGCGGAAAAAAATGACGGGAATCACGACGAGAAAAATTAGAGCATGTTCTAATTTTTCTCGTTGTGATTAATGCCGTTTTTCCCGTCGAGAAAAACGACAAAAAGCCCATAGACGATCGTTTTTCTCGTCCAAAGGAAAAAATTTAATTTTTCTCGACGGGAAAAACGGTCGTGTGTACGCGGCATTAGACCCAAGTATTCCAAGTGAAGGGAGGATTGGAGGGTAGATTTTTGAAATTTGATCACCCAATCAAAGGCCTGGAGCATCTGAATAGTCCCGTGGACTGTTGCAGAGAGCGGGAAGGAGGATGAGTGGATAAGTCCTTTAGGTGAATGTTGTCTAGATAACCTGTGACCTGTATGATCTGAATTCTTAGAAGGGCAAGAAGTGGTGTTAAGACCTTAGCGAATACTCTAGTAGTAGAGAATAGGCCAAACGGCATTGTGACAAACCGGAAATGACTGTTTGCTACTGGAAAGTGCAGAATGCTAAGGAGGTGGAAAAATGGGGATTTGCAGATAGGCATTGTCATGAATGGGTAACAGTCACATATGGTGCAGCCTGGAAGCTGGATGGCGGTGTGCCTGAAGAGTACACCCGTGCAGGCTACAGCTGACCTGATACAGGGGAGCACAGAGAAGAGAATCTTCATTAAGACCATTATCTATCTTATGGAATAGTGACAAAGATGCAGAAAATTCTGCTTTTTTATCCGGTAGGCCGTGTATTGCGTGCCTGTAATAGAACTAGAACCAGTTGCAGAGACCGGTGTTAAAATTGGTTCCTGTTCCGGTGCAAGTTAAGCATCGTTACTGTGATGTTGAGTGTTGTGAGGACCTCCGGCAGGATGAATGTTCACATGAGGTTGCACTGATCTGGATGCACTGTTTCTGATGTAGGAGATAGTTGAAGAGCTGATTGAAGAATCCCCCAAAAAAGTAATAAACTAGTTAAACTAAGAATGATTTCTCTGCAAGGGGGAAGAGGTCCATCACCTTAGGACACCAACAAAAACGGAGGGCTTCTGAAGTAGAGTAACGTTATAGGGAACTCAATAGCTATGCTCGTTCCAATCACCCGGTGTGAGCTTGTAACCCAGGGTCTATTTTGTCTGCATTCTGTACTGTATGAGTAACCACTTTCCGCCCGCCCAATTGCCGATTGACGTCCACAATGTAGCTCCGTTATCCTGACTGGACATCATATGATGTCCAGGATAAGCCACGTTCACCTGTCTGTGGGGGCATGCAGCGCGGCGATCGGTGGGGCTGTGTGTCACTCTGACACAACGCATCTCCGATCGTGGTAAAGAGCCTATGACATAGGCTCTTTACCACGTGATCAGCTGTGACCAATCACAGCTGATCACAGCGGGAACCAGGAAGTGGCGGTAATCGGCTTTCCTTGGTTTGCGCTGACAGGGAGAGCCGATCGGCAACTCTCCTGTCAGAGGTGGGTCTGCGCTGACAATCATCATTGATCATCAGCGCAGCCCCTATCAGAGGTGCCCACCACAGCTGCCAATCAGTGCCCATCAGATGCCACTCAGTGTCCACCAAAGTGCCCATCAGTAACGCCTGTCAGTGCCCTTCACAGATGCCAATCAGTGCCCACCAGTAATGACTGTCTGTACATCCTTATCAATGCTGCCTATCAGTGCCATCTATTAGTGCAATCTATTAGTGCTCATCAGTGCCACCCATCGGTGCCAATCAGTTCCACCTGTCAGTGCCCTTCAGTGCTGCCTGTCAGTGTCTATCAGTGCCACCTGTCAGTGCCCATCAGTGCCGCTTATTCGTGCTCATCAATGCTACCTATCAGTGCCCATCAGTGCTGCCCATCAGTGCTGCTGCATATCAGTGCCGCCTAGCAGTGCCCATCAATTCTACATTTTAGTGCTTCCTCATCAGTGCCCATCAGTGCCAACTCATCAGTGGCCAGCAGTGCTGCCTCATCAGTGCCTGTCAGTGCAGCCTCATCAGTGCCCGTCAGTGAAGGAGAAAACTAAATTTTATAACAGAAACTAAGAAAAACTTATATTTTTTCAAAAAAGTTGGTCTTTTTTAGTTTGTTTAGCAAAAAATAAAAAACCCAGTGGTGAACAAATACCACCAAAAGAAAGCTCTATTTGTGGGACGAAAATTATCACAATTTAGTTTGGGTACAGTGTTGCATGACCATTCAATTGTCATTCAAAGTGTGACAGCACTGAAAGCTGAAAATTGGACTGGGCAGGAAGGGGGGTGCGAGTGCCCTGTATTGAACTGGTTAAGAAATATATTATTTTTTATGCAGATTAGAGGGCAACAGTAAATATACACAAATCTTTTAAATAGCATGGTTTGGAGTACCCTAAAGCTGCATGTTGTATTATAGAACAGTAGGATGTAGTCCTTTAAAAGTGACAGTAGAAACCAATATGGGAAGAAACTGGCATGGGGTTCCCCTTGAAATTCTGACCAGCCCCTTTTCCAGACATGCAGCCTGGGTGGCCATGAAAAGGTAGACCTGGAGCATGCTGCACCCCCTTCCTGAACCATACCAGTCCACATGCCTTTTAACATTGAGGGGGTACCCAGCAAGGGGTGGAGCCCTCCTTCCTTGCAAGGCACCTTATCCCAATGTTGAGAGACAAAAGCCTCTTCCCCATATCCATTCTTCCCAAAGGGGATGTTGGGGTTTATGTGGGGAGTTTTAAAGGAAATCTGGAAATCCCTCCCCCCAAAATCCAAGTCAAGGGTGCCTAATAATTGTATACATTTGATTTTAACCTCACTGTGTTAATTCTCTGCTGCTGATTAGTGTTGCTGTTCTTGTTCGGGTAAAAGTGAAATTCTTTGGGTGAGCTCAAACCAATCATGGAAAAATTTGGCAGGCTTTCCCATAATTCCCTGGGCATTAGCAACAGCCAATTAGTGGCCCAGGAGGAGCAAGGACATATAATGTTATGTGAGGGAAACATGGACCTTATACATCGTGTTTGTGTTGACAGGCCTATTGGTTTGCTTGGTATATGACCCCACCCAGGGTCCTTAATTGCCAGTCGTTCTACAGCCATCAGGCATTTACAATCTGTAGGTCTAGCTAATTAGATTAGTAGTGTGCTGAATAGATAAACATGATTTTTTTTTCTTTTGTGGGGGGGGGGGGTAGTTTACACAACTGTTTACTACTGCTATGTAGGGTGTATTTAACAACATTTGTGGGTTAATGAACAATACATACTGGCAGTGTTCCATAGGTGTGCACAGCCAATTACAGTGATGGCGAACCTTGGCACCCCAGATGTTTTGGAACTGCATTTCCCATGATGCTCATGCACTCTTCAGTGTAGTTCCAAAACATCTGGAGTGCCAAGCAGGGCTGCTGTTAGAAATCACGGGGCCCCATACAGCCTACCTGGCAGGACCCCCCTCAAATATATCAAAACAACATTTTCAATAAAAATATACTAAAATCATTCTTAGCAGACACAAAGATAACAGAGAAGCTGTGTGAATTAGCCCTTTTTAAATTAGTTTTTTACATTTTTTAACAAAAACATTTCATATTTTTTTTAAAAAAGAATAATGTTTTGAAAACCAAAAATTTACAGTTTTTACAAATTATTTTTTTTACAATGTTTTTTTCCAAGAATTGTATTCAATTTTACAAGGGATTAAAACAATACAGGGTTACAATTTGTTATTTTTTTCATGGGACAAGGAAGCCGTCAGCTGTGTCTGTGTCTCTCCCTGCAGCAGCTGAAAGTCAGCGGGAGGGAGAGAAACCGGTTTCCAGCTGCTGCAGAGTCACAGAGGGCATCCTGTATTTGCCCCTCCATCCGATTGCACTGATTCCCTCTGCTGTTTGGGCCCCCCCGTGACCCCAGGCCCCCCTGTGGGCCCGGGCCCCCTACAAGAGGACTGGTGGTCCCCCCCTATCAGCAGCCCTGGTGCCAAGGTTCGCCATGACTGGCCTATTACATTAGGGTGTGCACCTCCAAGTACAAACACATGTGTTATACGATAGTTTCAGTAGGACAGTGGATGGTAGCAGTAGTTTTTATTTGTATTATTTCATTTTTTATTATTTTACAGTTTGTTTGTTTTTATCATTTTTACTTTTTTTGGCGTGAAATATCAGGGGTTTAAACAGGGGCAATCTGCACCACACAGGGTGATTAGGGTGTGTCCAGTCACACCTGGCGTACCCTGTGCACGTGCCTATGGTGAAAATATTGCAATTCTGCTACAGAATACATTGTCAAAGTTCCCAGTATTGTTAAATAAATTTGCAGCTTTCTCCTTAAGACTGAGAATCCTTATAATATACTAAAAAGCAAATGGAATGCACACCAGCATCATGACATACCATCAATAAAGCTTTATGAATATAAATGACAGATACTCACAAGCAATCCTGATAGCAATGCTTGTCACATAAGAAAAAATCATCCAGAGCTCTGAAGAAGAGGGTCCACCCTTGAAAAGCGTCAGAACACACGCTGGAGACAGCAGCTACATGTTATCATGTGGGGCAGATAACAGGGGAGCTTTCATTTACAGACATTTGAGTCAGTTCTTATCTCTGGATGATTTTTATATGACAACAAGCATTGCTATAAAGATCTCTTGTGAGATACTTGTCATTTATATTTAATAACAATTTATTGATGGTATGTCACAATGCTGGAGCGCTTTCCTTTGCTTTTTAGCATTTGCAGGATATTAGAATTTTTCACAGGCAGAGTCTGCCAGGCAGTGACTAATACTGTATAGCTGTGATCTAAACCACTCTTAAGCCTCGTACACACGGCCGAGAATCTCGTCAGGAAAAAACCCGTCGTTTTTCCTGACGAGATTCTTGACAAGAATCTTGTCCCGGCCGAGTGTACACACGTACCTTTCAAAAGAACCGCCGTTCTTTTGAATGGCACGAACGCACTGACGTCATCGACTACGACGAGCGTGCGCTCGTCACATTCGATGCCGTCGCCGCCATCTTGCTACACCCTACCTATGCCTAGGAAGCTACCGCGCAAATCATTTCGAGCATGCGCGGGTTTCCACGGCGACAGGTAAGTGTACACACACTCGGGTTTCTCGTCGGGAAACAGACGAGAAAAAAGAAAGCAGGTCTTTTTTTTTTCTCGTCGAGATTCTGGTCAGTTTTCCTGACGAGAAACCTGAAAGCCTCGTACACACGGCCGGTTTTCTCTGCAAGAAAGCTCTCTTTTCTTGTCGGTTCTTGCCGAGAAAACCGGCCGTGTGTACGAGGCTTGACTGCTCATTGCTTTGTGCTGTGGGGTTTATTCTATTCCATTTGCAATTACGGCATTGAGCACCAGTGCTTCTTGTTTTTCAAAAGTAGTTTTCCCTTTTTGGTCTGAGTAAAGGCATTACTGTCTATTGAACACATTCACCAAAACAATCACTGTACAGGAAGGGTGCATTTACAGTACTTGTCTGAAATTAACTAAATAGATGTAAGAGGTTTCTAGAACCACTTTCACCCCCTTCCTGCCCAGGCCATTTTTCAGCGCTCTCACACTTTGAATGACAATTGCGCAGTCATGCAACACTGTACCCATATGATTTTTTTTATCATTTTCTTCACACAAATAGAGCTTTATTTTGGTGGTATTTAATCACTGCTGGGTTTTTATTTTTTTCGAGAAAAAAAACGAAAAAAAATATCAAACATTTTGAAAAAAAAAAAGTTTTTCTTAGTTTCTGTCAGAATTTTGTAAAAAAGTAATTTTTCTCCTTCACTGATGTGCGCTGATGAGGCTGCACTGATGGGCACTGATGGGGTGGCACTGATGAGGAGGCACTAATATGCAGTATCTATAGGCACTGATAGGTGGCACTGATATGCAGCACTGATGAGCACTGATAGGCGGCACTGATGGGCGCTGCTAGGTGGCACTGATAGACTGCACTGATGTGCACTGATAGGTGGCACTGATGGGCGGCACTGATGGGCAGGCACCAATGGGCACTGAAAGGCAGCACTGATTGGCATAACTGATGGGCACAGATTGGCCTCACTGATGGGCACAGACTGGTGTCACTGATGGGCACAGACTGGCGTCACTGATGGGCACTACTAATGGGCACTGCTGGGGCTCCATTGTAATCAGGGCACTGACGATCAGTGCCCTAATTACCTTTACACATCTTCCCTGTGAGGAGATGCCGCTGATCAGGTCTCCTCAACACACACTCTGTCAGTGTAAGGCGAGGAGGGCTGATAAACAGCACTTCCTTGTTTACATGTCATCTGCTGTTATTGGAAACAGCCGGGCGTTCTTTGCCGAGATCGGGGTCATGCCGTGTCCCAGGAACACAACGTGCCCGCGATGGCCTTGCAGCATTGATCGTGGCTAAACTGGGCGCCATCATATGACGTCGTCCTAGAACGAGAGACGCTCCGCTGTCATTTGACAGTGGGAGGGCAGGAAGTGGTTAAATTGTAGAAAGTGGAAAATCTGATTGCCTCGCGGGGGATCAGGAAGGAATTGTTTCCTCCGCTGTAGCAAATTGGATCATGCTTTGCTGGGGTTTTTCGCTTTCCTCTGGATCAATTGTGGGTATAGGTTTGTGTATATGGGATTGTATATTTTATAAAATTTCTGGGTTGAACAAGATCAGAAGCGGCTCTAGGCTTTGTGAGGCCTTAGGCAAAACTTAGACATGAGACCCCACTCATGCCCATAATGGGAAAAATAATTAAAGCGATAAAATAATAACTGTGTGCCCCTCCCCATAGCGCTGCCGGCTTCCCTCCTCTTCTCTCCCGCTGACTGCTTCAGTAAAAGCTGCTGGTAAATATGTAATTTATCAGACCCTTCCTTTTTTAAATAAACACAGTGAGTGATCGACTCTGATTACTCACTGTGTTCATTCATAACTGAAGCATAGTAAACTGTGTTTTCTCTGCTTCGGTTTATGAATGAACAGGAGACTCTGTCTCCTGTTCATTCATCTGCAGTGCAGCTGAGGCTACAGAGAAAAGGACTGGGGAATGTGTTTCCTCAGTCCCCTTCTCTGTGTCAAAAGTGAGACTTCTCACCAAAGAAACCAAAAAACTCTCACCAAAAAACGTAATTTTTGTTTTTAAAACAATTGTAAAAAAAAAATAAAGCAATTGTAAAAAAATTTAATAAAATCAGACAAAAATTTCTTATTAGACCAAAAAGCCATGCACAATATGTAGCATAATTTAGCCACTCTCACTGTTTTCTGCGGTGCGCTGTGTATGCCACAGTTCACCCTCTCTCTAGTAGGGGCCCCAGTGCATTACTTTGCCCATGATCAGTGGCGGCTGGTGCTCAAAATTTTTAGGGGGGTGCAAATAAACTGAAAAAAAAAATGATCAATTGCCGCCACTGTGCCCAATAAACGCAGCCACTGTGCCCAAGCGCCACCAGTTTGCCCCCTCAAATGCAGCCAATTCCCCCCCAAATGCAGCCAGTTTGTCCCCAAATACAGCCAGGTTCCCCCCAAATATAGCCAGTTTGTCCCCAAATATTGCTAGGTTCCCCCCAAATACAGCCAGTTTGTCCCCAAATACAGCCAGGTTCCCCCAAATACAGCCAGTTTGTTCCCAAATACTGCCAGGTTCCCTCCAAATACAGCCAGTTTGTCCCCAAATACAGCCAGGTTCCCCCCAAATGCAGCCAGTTTGTCCCCAAATGCTGCCAGTTGTCCTCAAATACAGCCAGTTTGTCCCCAAATGCAGCCAGTTTGTCCCCAAATACAGCCAATTTGTCCCCAAATACTGCCAGGTTCCCCCCAAATACAGCCAGTTTGTCCCCAAATACACCCAGATTTCCCCCAAATGCAGCCAGTTTGTCCCCAAATGCAGCCAGTTGTCCCCAAATACAGCCAGTTTGTCCACAAATGCAGCCAGTTTGTCCCCAAATGCAGCCAGTTTGTCCCCAAATGCAGCCAGATTGTCCCCAAATGCAGCCAGTGTGTCCCCAAATACAGCCAGTTTCCCCCCAAATGCAGCCAGTTTGTCCCCAAATACAGCCAGTTGTCCCCAAATACAGTCGGTTTCCTCCCAAATACAGCCAGTTTGTCCCCAAATACAGCTAGTTTGTTCCCAAATGCAGCCAGTTTGTCCCCAAATACAGACGATTTGTCCCCAAATGCAGCCAGTTTGTCACCAAATGCAGCCAGTTTGTCTCCAAATACAGCCAGTTTGTCCCCAAATACAGCCAGTTTCCCCCAAATGCAGCCAGTGTGTCCCCAAATACAGCTAGTTTGTCCCCAAATGCAGCCAGTTTGTCCCCAAATACAGCTAGTTTGTCCCCAAATGCAGCCAGTTTGTCCCCAAATACAGCCAGTTGTCCCCAAATACAGCTGGTTTCCTCCCAAATACAGCCAGTTTGTCCCCAAATACAGCTAGTTTGTCCCCAAATGCAGCCAGTTTGTCCCCAAATACAGTTTGTCCCCAAATGCAGCCAGTTTGTCACCAAATGCAGCCAGTTTGTCCCCAAATACAGCCAGTTTGTCCCCAAATACAGCCAGTTGTCCCCAAATACAGCCGGTTTCCTCCCAAATACAGCCAGTTTGTCTCCAAATACAGCTAGTTTGTCCCCAAATACAGCCAGTTTCCCCCCAGCCCTGCACTTACTTTCCTCTGGTCAGCGCTGTCCTTCTTCTGTCCTCGATATCTTCTCCCGCCCTCGATGTCGCTTCAGCCAATCAGGTTACCGGTAACCAGACCTGGTGAACCTGATTGGCTGAGACGGCTGTCATTGTTAACCAAGAAACGCACCCCCCGTGCATCCTCTGGTTAACTATTTGGAAGCCGATTACAGCCCACTGGCTCTGATAGGCACTTCCAAACACCAACCAGCCGCTGTTATTCAGATGGCCGGCGCTCAACAGGGGGCCGGCCATCTAAATAGTGGGCGGCAGCGGCGGCGACAATACATAGGTTCATGCAATGCATGAACCTATGTATTGTTGTTGTGAGTGACGGGTGCAGGAGCGAGAGGGGGGCGGCGCTCCTGCACCCACTATGGACACACCGCCACTGCCCATGATGCTATTATGATGGCACTGTACAATAGTGGTAAACATGTGTAGGATAGGAAAATGGAGGTTATGACAGCGGGTAGTATGTACTTGAGAGGGGTGCAGAGTGCATAGCGGGGGGGGTAGTGTGACATGAGAGTGGTGCAGAGTGTATAGTGGGGGGTATGACATGAGAGGGGTGCAGAGTGTGTAGTGGGGGGTAGTATGACATGAGAGGGGTGCGGAGTGTATGGTGTTGGGTAGTATGTACATGAGAGGGGTGCAGAGTGTATGGTGGGGGGGTAGTATGTACATGAGAGGGGTGCGGAGTGTATTGTGGGGGGTAGTATGTACATGAGAGGGGTGCGGAGTGTAAAATGGGTGGTATTATGTACATGGGAGGAGTGCGGAGTGTATGGTGGGGGTAGTATGTACATGATAGGGGTGCAGAGTGTATAGCGGTGGGTAGTATGACATGAGAGGAGTGCGGAGTGTATGGTGGGGGGTAGTATGTACATGAGAGGGGTGCGGAGTGTATGGTGGGGGGTAATATGTACATGAGAGGGGTGCAGAGTGTATGGCGGTGGGTAGTATGACATGAGAGTGGTGCAGAGTGTATGTGGTGGGTAGTATGTATAAGAGAGGGGTGCAGAGTGTATAGAGGTGGGTGGTATGTACATGAGAGGGGTGTCGAGTGTATGTGGTGGGTAGTATGACATGAGAGGGGTGCAGATGGTGTAAAAGTTGTATATGGTGTGAATGAGCCCTAATTTATTGCTCCAGCACTGCAGAGGCCACTTTGCAGTGGCATGCATAGAGCATATCTGGTATCTGAAAAAATACGTTTACAAGGAAATACCATGGAACACAGGCTTTAGTGTACAGGGAGGAATGCGGTTTGTTAACGAACAAGAAAGGAGAATCAAGGAGAAATAACTTTTATAAACAATAATCAGATCCTGGCCTGGGTACAGTCTAGTGGGGGATATACAATTCTTTGTTAAAAAAGATGATCTCTGCGCTGGTTAAATTAACGAACAGCTGCTACTCAAAACCAGGAATGGAGCCATGTGTGGAAACGCTTTGGATCGGAGAACCCTTGCAATGCCACCTAACTGGCTTGATGAATGATATCGCCGCCAGATATTTGTTTCATGCTTGAAGTTTCCAGCCTTGTTGTGGGTGTAACTTTTATCAGCTTTTAATACATTTTTGTGTGGTTTTACACTATGAGGCTTTTTTCTTTCCTTTCTATATGATTTACCAACATTGGAGTCCCATTTCAAAGATACAGCGGATGTAGTGTTCATTCATACACCTGAGACACCCAAGGTGGCAATTGCCATGATACAAACAAGCTGCATGCTCATGGGAGTAAACCTTCCCTTTGGTTCTTGCAACACCTGAGTTCTGAAGCATTTGGATCTTGGCTAATCGGGAGAATCATTTACATGTTAGTGGTCATATCCACAAAGCAAGTTTGATATCTGTAAAAAGGATCCATCCTATCCAGTAAAAGACCAATCTTTCTATATGGGACATTGTGGGAAATATTAGACTTCTTTCAACATAGATCATTGTTCTCTCCATATGAAAGCAATATTTGGGACTTTTTGCTTAGATTTTGTTTTATCAAAATTTTCTGCAATCATATAAGCACTAACAATGTTGAAAGACAGTACACAGGCACGTATTCAGACATTGTTTCACTTTTGTAGTAATCTTTGTGGTTGATACAATAATTTGTTGCTATTGTATGAGTACCGATTTTTTGTGTATGTTGAATATCACACTAGCACTCATTCAGACATTGTTTCACATTTGTAGCAACCTTTGTGGTTGATACATTTATTTATTTCAGGTCTATTTCACCTAGCACCGTATTTCGTGTATGCACTAGTCACTTTTGTTATTACACTTCATTAAAAAAAAAAAAAAATTTATCCAACAAAGTTTTATTATTATTTTGCAGAGGTACAGGGCATACAGACAACCCTCAACATTGCGTGGTAAGCAAGCATTACAAACATATACTTCAAAACCGATCTGAACTAGGGGCCAACCGGTCATCAAAATTGACATTGACATACCCACTCAACCAAATATTAAAGCATTAGAAACACATCTCATTCCATATTGATGCCTAGCAATCTATCAGCCACCAAATCCACTGGGGCCAAGCCCGGTACATCTAGCCATTTTGCCCATAGCTTCTCGAATTTATGGGCACTACCCCTATGCTGATAAGTCATCTTCTCCATCCTCAACACTATCCCAATATTAGTAATCCATTCCTTCAAGGTCGGGGGAGCCTCTGCTTTCCAGTGTACCATGATGACACTTCATTAAATTAAGTTACAATATTTAATTTAGGAACAGAGCTCCATTTTTTTTATTTTATATAGATATACAATTATTAATGAGTAACATTAAGCTCACAATTTCAAATCATGAAATAAAAAAATGTAATCTTTGGCCACACAATTTTTACAAACTAAATTTTACCCAAATGATTCAACACCTAAAGTATAAAGCCTAATGCAGAAGAACATTAACCTGTTTTTCCAGAAAGGGGATGTTTGCTTTATTAAGACGAGGAAAGAAATACCAAGAGGTTTGTATAATTAGACATAAGCAGTGTGCGAGGTGACATGAGAAATCCGGGTCAATATACACTGATGTATTTGATCTTCAGATAAATTGTATAGGCAAAAGATTATACAAAAAACAGGTAAACAAGTTAAAATGCAATGGTTTATAATATGATAACTTTTTACAGATACAGTATTTCTCTGACAACTTGTGTTTTTTTTTTTTTATGAAAATAATTGTAAATATTTCATATAAGTAAACCGTATAACCCAGTGGAAATTGTTAAATTCATGGAACATTGAACCCCACTGGATTTATTTATTTATGTATTTATTGGTGTGTTTTCTACTGATAAACAAACTCTTACATCATAGTGGAAATTGATCTTTGCAATTGTACACTTCCTTTAAAGCCCAAGTCCACCTTTAATACAGTGTGACTGTGCATGGCTTTGTTTGTAAAGCCTTGTCATTCATTCACAGGGATCTGTGAATCAATAAGCTACAATATAATAATAATAATAATGTGCCATCACGGCCGCAGAACTTGTAGTTAACAATGAAATGCAACTGTATGTGGTGATCACAGCCAACACTGTATCCTGACCTAGGCCAACAAGGCCCAGGCCTAGGGCAGCACTTTACAGGTGGGCAGCACAGAAAGAGTCCCCACCGGCTTGCGCTGTTAGTGTAGCGCCAGTCTTATGGGGCGGACTGGGCTGAGAGGCAAAGTCTAGCGCCCCCATAAAGCGGCCGCACTGCTTCCGATATGCGGGCAGCCGGCATTCCGTAACTGGGGGGGGGGGCGTTGCTTCTAATTTTGGCTGTCCTATCATCCTGGACCACAAACCTTCCTCACTGTGCTGTTTTCTGCTGCACCATTGGCATGGTTATATCTTCCTAGTCCTCTCCATCAAATTATCAGAAATGTGTGCTTAAAGTAGAACTGTAGACAACACTTTTTTTTTTCATTTTGGATAGAGTAAGGGAGGGTTATAGCCCCTGTCAGTTTATTTTTTACCATCCCTGTCCCATTGCAGAGATTTCCCTTAATTTCCTGCCCCATAGCCAAACAGGAAGTGAGAGGAAATGTATGCAAATTAACCGCTTGTCGTCCGCCAAACGCCGATGTACGTCGGCAGAATGGCACGGCTGGGCATATTGGCATACAGGTACGTCCCCTTTATTATGCACAGCCGTGGGTCACGCGCGCGACCAGGTCGGGTACTCTGTGACCGCGCCCGCTGGACCCGCGGACCCAATCGCTGCCGGTGTCCTGCGATCGTGTCACAGAGCTGAAGAACGGGGAGAGGTAAGTGTAAACAAACCTCTCCCCGTGCTTTCTAGTGAGCCTTTCACTGATCGTCTTTTTCTTGTCATAGGGAATGACGATCAGTTACGTCACACGCCAAGCCACGCCACCCTACAGTAAGAAACACACATTAGGTCACACTTAACCCCTTTAGCCTCCCCTACAGGTCAACCCCTAAACTGCCAGTGTCATTTTCACAGTAATCAGTGCATTTTTTTAAGCACTGATCGCTGTGAAAATGACAATGGTCCCAAAATAGTGTCAAAAGTGTCCGAGGTGTCCACCATAATGTCGCAATCATGATAAAAATTGCTGATCGCTGCCATTACTAGTAAAAAAATATATATACCGTATTTATCGGCGTATAACACACACTTTTTTCCCCTTAAAATCAGGGGAAATCGTGGGTGCGTGTTATACGCCGATACTCCGTTGAATTCCCCTGCTGAAAACGAGCGAGGAGCGAGCGGAGCCGAAGCCGAAGTACAATCGGCTTTACTCGGCTCCTCTCGCAGTCCCGCCCATCTCTGACTGCGCCGCTGACATAGAGAAAGCCGAGTGTACTTCGCCTAGTCTTGGCTCCTCTCGCAGTCCTGCCTGTGACTGTGAGCAGAGCCGAGTCTAGCCGAAGTACACTCGGCTTTCTCCGTCAGCGGCGCAGTCAGTGGAGATGGGCGGAACTGCGAGAGGAGCCGAGTCCAGCCGAAGTACACTCGGCCCCGCTCGCTCCTCTCCACAGAAATCGGCGCCAAATTTTAAAAACCGCCGGGACTGACACGATCGCAAAGGCACTGGGCAAGGCTGCAGATGGACAGATGAACACTGGGCACGGCTGCAGATGGACAGATGGACACTGGGCACGGCTGCAGATGGACAGATGGACACTGGGCAAGGCTACAGATGGACACTGGGCACGGCTGCAGATGGACAGATGGACACTGGGCAAGGCTGCAGATGGACAGATGGACACTGGGCACGGCTGTAGATGGACAGATGGACACTGGGCACGGCTGCAGATGGACAGATGGACACTGGGCAAGGCTGCAGATGGACACTGGGCAAGGCTGCATGCTGCATTTAAATGTAAGGTTTTTTTCCTTGAATTTCCCTCCTAAAAGTTTTTTTCCTTAAAATTCCCTCCTAAACTTGGGGTGCGTGTTATACGCCGGTGCGTGTTATACGCCGATAAATACGGTAAATAAAAATGCCATAAAACTATCCCCTATTTTGTAGACGCTATAACTTTTGCGCAAACCAATCAATAAATGCTTATTGTGATTTTTTTTTACCAGAAATATGTAGAAGAATATGTATCAGCCTAAACTGAGGAAAAAAATGTTTTTTTATATATTTTTGGGGGATATTTATTATAGCAAAAAGTAAAAAATATTGCATTTTTTTTCAAAATTATTGCTCTATTTTTGTTTATAGTGCAAAAAATTAAAACCGCAGAGGTGATCAAATACCACCAAAAGAAAGATCAATTTTCAGTTAAAGCGACAGAGTTGCGAATCGCAAAAAGGGGCCTGGTTCTTTAGCAACAAAATGGTTCGGGGCTTAAGTGGTTAAGGAAATCCATTGCCCCCCCCCAGGCCCTCAGAACTAGTGTCCCCACTCGAAAATTTCAGGGAGGGTCTTAAACAGAAAGGGGTGTGGCCTTGACAGGAAGGGGTGGGTCATATTTAAATTAGAGGGTGCACGAGTTTAGTCAGGCCTAGGGCAGCACAAAACCTAAATACACTACTGATCACAGCACTCATAGTCCATTGGCACTCCGTTCAGCTCAGTAACTGAAAGTCTATACTTAAGCATGGACATGGAGCTGTAGAAAGAGTCTTCAGAAGTCTCTACATTGCACCTGCAATGCTTTGCAGACTTTGCAAGCACAAAATATAACTGGATGTTAATATTTAATAACTAAAGGTAACATTTGATCCAGGAAATATCTGCTTGCCTCTTGGGGAATGGGGAAAGAGATTTTCCCCCACTGGAGCAAGTTGGATCATGCTTTATTTTTATTTTTGTATTTATTTTTTGCCTTCCCCTGAATCAACTCTTGGTATAGGATAGTGTATACAGAGTTTTTAGATTTGTGTGTGCTGTGTTTTTTTGGGGGGGGGGGGGGGTAGAACTGGATGGACTTGTCTTTTTTCAACCAGATTAACCACTTGGCGCCCGGGCCATCGTCAAAAGACGTCCGCAAAGCGGCTCTCAATTGCCGAGAGGACGTCCATGGACGTCCTCCTATTTACTTCCGCGATGCGCGCCGCCGCGGGCGCGCATCGGGGAAAAGCTGTGCCTGCCGTGTCAGACGGGTGCCGATTCGTGTGTCTGGCGGTCGCAATGTCCGCCGGGTACCCGCGATCGGCTGTCACAGAGCCAGGGACGTGGATCTCTGTGTGTAAACACAGAGATCCATGTCCTGCTAGGGAGAGGAGACTGATGGTGTGTCCCTTGTACATAGGGACAACCATCGGTCACCTCCCCCAGTCAGTCCCCTCCCCCCACAGTAATAATCACTCCCAGGGAACATATTTAACCCCTTCCCGCCCCCTAGTGGTTAACCCCTTCACTGCCAGTCACATTTATACAGTAATCAGTGCATATTTATAGCACTGTTCGCTGTATAAATGTGAATGGTCATAAAAAAGTGTCAAAAGTGTCCGATGTGTCCGCCATAATATCGCAGTCACAATAAAAATCGCAGATCGCCGCCATTACTAGTAAAAAAATAAAAAAAATAATAATAATAAAAAAAAAATCATAATTCTATTCCCTATTTTGTAGGGGCTATAACTTTTGCGCAAACCAATCACTATACGCTTTTGCGATTTTTTATTTTTTTTTACCTAAAATATGTAGAAGAATACGTATCGGCCTAAACTGAGAAAAAAAAATTGTTTTTTTTTTAAAAAATTGGGATATTTATTATAGCAAAAATTTAAAAATATTGTGTTTTTTTCAAAATTGTCGCTCTATTTCTGTTTATAGCACAAAAAATAAAATACGCAGAAATGATCAAATACCACCAAAAGAAAGCTCTATTTGTGGGAAAAAAAGGACGTCAATTTTGTTTGGGAGCCACGTTGCACAACCGCGCAATTGTCAGTTAAAGCGTGACAGTGCTGAAACCTGAAATTTCGCCTGGGCAGGAAGGGGGTTATGTGCCCAGTTGTCAAGTGGTTAAGTATGTAACTATATGTTTGGCGTAAGCCAAACACTGCACATCATCATCATAAACATTGCCTACTATGAAGTGTGGTAGTGACAGGATCATATTGTCAGAATGCTTCTCTGGAAAAGCTTGTGAGGGTCAAATGAATGCAGCAAATACAGAGTTTCTGCAGTCTAAAAATACTGAGCCTAGGGAGAAAATATGTCTTCCAATAAGACAATACCCCAAAGCATAAATCCAAAACTCCACAAGAGTCTCTCAAAAATGTCTTTCCTATAGCCATACCCTTGATAAAGTCACGTGTGGTATAACGCAACACGTCGGGAGGAGCTTTGTGACGTCACTTCCGGTTACGGCCGTGACCGGAAGTCCTGGTACACTCATTGTTTTGGCGTATTTTGCCGTTTTTAACTGTTATGTTGTTTTAATAATAAACACAAGATTTTTTAAATAATTACTACGCTATGTAGATTCCTTTTTTTTTGCTCTTGATTTCGTGGTTGTGGAGATACCATCCCTAAAGGAAAAAAGGCTGAAGAGACCGGACGAACAGCTGCAGTGATCCCCTGTTCTGACACCCAGAAGAGGACACAACAATCGTGCCTGGTGACCGGCATTCCTTGATGCATCACTAGACCCATTGGGGTCTTTTCATAAGGTGAGAGGCTAGTGCTACTGGGGGAGGATTCTAGAAGGACATCTTCACTTCTCATTTTCCATTTGTAATTTGGATTCCCTTACCTCTCCCTTTCCCCCCTCATCTCCATTTGCTCGTCCAGGAGGTGATCCCATTTTGGAAATAAAGAACTGAGTTTCTCTGTTAAACATCTTCTTTGAACATGTTGTCTGTTTAATTCTATTCCAACATGAACTTAATAATGACTTCTTTGGACTCCCTGATAATTGGGGTGACACTTTTTTTTACTCTATTTAGTGCCCCACGCTGGGCTGCCTTGCTACATGAGAACAGCCTCACCAAAGTTAGCAAGCTCTATAGAATAAATTGACTTTTCACAATACAGGATGTTAACAACAGAATATCTAGTGCCACTTTTACACATACTCTGTATTCATTGTAAATAAGTCAACTTAGGTCTCCATCAGAAAGAGAATTATAGCTCGACATAAAAAAAAAAGTTTACTTACTCTATGCAAAATAATTGAATACCAGAAACCATAAATTAATATAGTGCTCAAATCTCAAATGTGACAAAGGAAAAATGATGAATGAATGAATGTCCACATAAATGCAAATTAAATGTCCATATGTAGAAGATTCAAAAAGTGCAAAAATTACACAAATGTCTATCCTTAGAGTGATCAAACTTGAGTATTGACACAATCCAAAACTCAAGCCTCGTACACATGACCGAGTTTCTCGTCAAAAAACGACAAACTTGCTGGCAGAGCATTCTTGCCGAGTAAATCGGTCGTGTGTACGCGGCTATCAGGTTTCTCGTCAAGAAAACCGACAAGAATCTTGATGAGAAAAATAGAGAACCTGCTCTCTATTTTCTCGTCAGGATTCTCCATTTTCTCGTCGAGATTCTCGTCAGCATGTTTCTCGAAGAGAAAAGTGTGTGTGTGTACACTTACCTGTCGCCGTGGAAACCCGCGCATGCTCAAAATGACTTTGACGCATGCGCGGTAGCTTTCTAGGCATAGGTAGGGTGTAGCAAGATGGCGGCGACGGCATCGAATGTGACGAGCGCACGCTCGTCGTAGTCGATTACGTCACCGCGTTCGCTCCATTCAAAGAACCGCGGGTTCTCTGAATCGAGCGTGTGTACACTCGGCCGGGACAAGTTTCTTGTCCAAGAATCTCGTCAAGAAAAACAACAAGTTTTTTCCTGACGAGATTCTCGGCCGTGTGTACGAGGCTTTAGTGATAAATTCAAGATTGAAGTGCTGAAAGTGAACAATTATGAAGTGACTTGAAGTGAAAAAAAAAAAACACCATCGATAGGTAAGGGGCTTACCAGAATGTTTGAACCCAGGAAAGCATACGCTCAAATGGGTCAAACGGGCTTTATGTGGTGGAACCACGATGGAACCAGGACAATCCTGTGTGTTTCTCCAATTGCTGTATTGAGAGTGACCAAACGCCAGCAGGATGGAATATGCCACAGAAGAAGATAGCCAATTAACAGGTGATCTCGAAGAACATGATGGTCCAGGAAATCCCAGGTCAGTATGGAAGGGTATATATCATGGATAGGAAGAAAAAGTGGCCACATAGCGTAACTCTGTATTAAGTATCAAGATTTTAATGTGGCAAGAATGCTTACATTTAAGTTGATAAACAAGCACTTTGTGCAAAAGATGTGGCAACAATAGAGCCTCCGACGCGTTTCGTCCCTAGGACATAATCTGGGGTGATGTCCTAGGGAAGAAATGCGTCGGCACAAATGTAGGTCAAACTCTTCTGACTGTTCAGGTTTCTCAAACAGTTTTGGCGCATGGTCTCTGCCACAGACCATGAGGTTGGTCTCTGCCACAGACCCTGTGAATAAGGTCACTACCACTGACCTGGCGAACAAGGTCACTGCCACTGACCTGATGAACCTTGGTTCCTTCCTAGGACATAGCCCCTTTCAGGGAGAAGACGTCCCCCCAGAGAGTCAACAGACCCCTTCCTTCACCGTGTCCAAACACCGGTCCTTCGGAACAGATCCTCCCTTCTCTTAGGGTGCGGGTCCCCTCGCAAGGCGGCACCCTGGACTCCTCGATCCCTTGCAGACCCCAGCCGAAGGCTGCTGGGCTCCGGGCCATTACTGCAGCTCCTGGGCCTCCATGCCCAGGCGGACAGGAACGGTGATGTAGTACCTCACCCCAGGCTAAAGGCGCCTGAGCGTGGACGACCCACTCACACCCAGGCTGAAGGTGCCTGGGCGTGGATGAACAAACCCCTTCTCAGAAGATGTCTGCCCCTTGTATACCCTCTCCCGGCAGGCACAGCAGGTTCCCTGCCCCACTGTACGGCTGCCAAGAGGGGACAAAAAAGGCACAGCACTGCACTCGCGGTTCAACCCTGGCCCAGAATGGCAGCGCCACCCACCGGCCACAGAGAACACATCACCAGCATCAACCCCTGAAAACAAAAATGGTCCATGAATCCTATCAATTTAATGTGTCTGAGCCTGGTTACCACTCAGACACTTCCCCTAAATTGAACACCTCGCTACATATGTATGGACATTTAATTTGCATTTATGTGGACATTCATTCATTCATCATTTTTCCTTTGTCACATTTGAGATTTGTGCACTATATTAATTTATGGTTTCTGGTATTCATTTATTTTGATTAGCGCTACACTTTCTGTTCTCATTTTTTCTGCTATTCGTCTTATTGTTGTATTAGCGGCTTATCTATAAGGGCAGCGCGGAATTATTCTATACACCATACTTACTCTATGCAGCCTGACAGAATGTAAAGAAGTAGTCTTACCAGAAAGACCTTTTTTCCCTCCTGTCCCCCAGGTGACAAAGTGCAGGTAACACTTTATCCCATTCATCCCAGGGAAAAAAAAACACAATTTTTTTTGGTTTGTGCTAGCTATCAGCTCCTCCCCAGGAAAGCCCAATTTGTGGACAGATCATTTTAAACAAAGGGAACTGTGTTGAATAGCAGTGTCCAAATTTACAAAGCTGATAAAAGTACTATATGCAGTAATTTTTTGCACTTTTTCATTGTAAATTAGCGCTCCTGATACACTATGTATGACTGAGCTGTCACACTGACATTTGAGCTTCATAAACTACACTTGGACAGATGCTTTTCCAGGGTAATATGCTGGGCCCTGCTGTCAGTTTGACAGAAAGAATCCTAGACATGCAGGAGACAGCCATGCCCTGTGTGGGACTAGCCAACTTGCATAATCGTAAGCTCTGTATCCTGGTCTTTATTTGGAATTTCCAAAGCCACAATGATTAGTTTAGGTACTGGCATCTTTACATGCACCAGTGGCGATTTAATCAATGTCCTCAGGCTTTACCCCTAATGCTGAAGAGGTAGATAAACTTACATTCACATAAATTTGACAAAATGCTTAGTTAAGGTAAACAGTAGGCTTGTGCAATTCGTTTCGTAACGAATTGAAATTCGTCCGAATTTAGCAACTTTCGGACATTCGGAAGCATTCGAATTTCCGAACAAAGCAATTACGAATAAGACCGAATCCGAAATAAATTATACCGCAAATAGCGAATGCCCGAATGTCTTCGGCATAATTCGTTATGAAAAAGTTACGAATGTACGAATCCATACG
This sequence comes from Rana muscosa, assembly GCA_029206835.1. Lineage (NCBI taxonomy): Eukaryota > Metazoa > Chordata > Amphibia > Anura > Ranidae > Rana > Rana muscosa. Next base: position 271,941,623 of record CM055125.1, on the reverse strand, counting down.
AAGCACAATAACACTCACTCTGCTCTGCTCTCTGCTTCTCCCACACCGTGCTGAACTCCCTCTCAAAATGGTGTACAGGGGCGGAGGTTATAGCCGCATGTAAAAAACGAAAGTAAAATACGAGATTTCGAATCCATTCGAAGCACAATAACACTCTGCTCTGCTCTCTGCTTCTCCCTCACCGTGCTGAACCCTCTCAAAATGGTGTACAGGGGCGGAGGCTATAGCCGCATGTTAAAAACGAAAGTAAAATACGAGATTTCGAATCGTTACAAATAACCGCAATGTATTTAGAAAAGTACAAATCCATTCGAAGCACATTAGGCATAATAGGCAGCGTCGTTGTGAGAGAGACACAGAAAATTCCGAATCAACGAACCCAAAAAAAGTTACGAAAGTAGGAGTTGTGTCCAGAATCAACGAAAAACAACGTACTCTACCGAAAGTACGAACCCAAAAAAAGTTACGAAAGTAGGAGTTGTGTCCAGAATCAACGAAAAACAACGTACTCTACCGAAAGTACGAATTATAAAGCAACAAAAAATTCAACGAAAAATGTCGCTTGCAAAAATACGAATGAGTCCGAACACGAAAAATCCCGTCTAGCAAAATTACGAATGATTACGAATCAACAGGACCGGAAAGAAACGAACCGAAACGGAACGAATTTTTCCGTTGTGCACAAGTCTAGTAAACAGATCCTCTAAAAGCAATCTTTCTAGACGATACTAAAAAGCTATTTTTTCCTGCAGAAAACATATGGTGTACAGATGAAGTCACAGCCAGCAAAAGGTGTTCTTGGTATGTGCTATGCAGATGAAATCTTATATTGCTTACAATAACAAAGCTTATATTTGAGGCTCCACATTTAGGGCTTCCAACTCAGATTTAAAAAAAAGGGTACAAACTAGCAAAAACAAGTCAATAAATGTCAAGTATGCCTGTAAAATTATATCAGAAAGCAAAACATGGGGTTTTAAAAGACAAATATTACAATTTACAGTTCTGCATAGGTAAATGTTCAATGATTTCTCATTATTCTACTGCACATAAAGCACAGTATTAATATCAAGGTTACATGTTAAGACTTGAAGTTGATCTCATATCAGTTTAGTTTTAAAGAGTATGTAAAGAGTTTTTGCAAACCCAAGTGCTAAAATCTCATAGGTTTTAACATGTTTATATACTGTACTTGCAAAAGAAAGGCCCCTTTCACACTGACACGTTTTTCAGGCGGTTTAGCGCTAATAATAGCGCTGCTATACCGCCTGAAAAAATCGTGCCCTGCAGTCTTCAGTGTGAAAGCCCAAAGGCTTTCACACTGAAGCGGTGCACTAGCAGGACAGCTCCAAAAGTCCTGCTAGCCGCATCTTTACAGCGGTGAAGGAGCGGTGTGTTCACCGCTCCTTTAGCGCTGCTGCCCATTGAAAGCAATGGGAGACTGCGGTAATACCGCCCGCAATGTGCCTCTGCAGAGGTGCATTGCGGGCGGTATTAACCCTTTTTCGGCCGCTAGTGGGGGTTAAATTCACCCCGCTAGCGGCCGCATACCGCGGTAAAAACAAAGGTATAGCGGCGCTAAAAATAGCGCCGCTATACCCACAGTGCATCTCCCGCCCCAGTGTGAAAGGGGCCTTATGTTCAATATTCCTTAACCACTTCAATACCGGGCAATTTTTTCCAATTCCTGCCCTGGCCAATTTTCAGCTTTCAGTGCTGTTGCACTTTGAATAACAATTGCGCGGTCATGCAACACTGTACCCAAATTACATTTTTGTTCACACAAATAGAGCTTTCTTTTGGTGGTATTTAATCACCACTGGGTTTTGTTTTTTTTGCTAAATAAACAAATAAGACATGTTTCTTTGTTTCTGTTATAAACTTAGCCTAAAATATATTGTGCTACATTTCTTTGATGAAAATAACCCAAATCAGTGTATATTATTTAGTCTGTAGGAACGTTATAGAGTCCACAAGCTATGGTTATATCTGAAAATGGATCAATCCTGATGTTCTGACTGCCTATTCCATTTCTTAAGGCCCTAAAATGCCAGGACAGTAGAAATACCCCACAAATTACCCCTTTTTGGGAAGTAGACAGTCCAGGGTATTTAGTAAGAAGCATGGTGAGTTTTTTGAAGTTGTATGTTTTTTTTTTCATAATGTCACCAGTGCAGTACAGCGTCATCATATAACTGGTGTGGCTGTTATCAGTGACACTGACTGGTGACAGTACGAAAAAAAGTTATAATTCTTCTTTCCTAATACATTTATTTACAATTTTTTTAACACACTATGACCAGAGCAATATAATGTTACCATAGTAACATTGTACTACTCTGGGCAAGTGATCAGGATTTTTTTTTACACATTATGATTGCTTATAGCAGTGAATTACATTGCTATAAGCAAGCATTTTACTGAAGGAAACAGAATCCTTCAGTCTGTTTTGTTGTGATTAGCTGTGGTTAATCAAAGCTAATCACATGGTACAGATGGGCTGTGATTGGCCCTGTACCATGTGATCAAATTGACCAATCACAACACAATTGTACACAATGAATGGCATTAAAGGAAGCCATCCATTGTGTACAACTGTCATGTGACCTGTTGTGATTTGTCACAGCGGTCACATGGTATGGGAAGGGAGCCGGTACTCTGATCAGTCATTTCCTGTGTCCTTTGGACACAGCCGGTGACAGATAACACCGCTGTGTAGCTCCGCGATCGTGCAATTGGTGCTTCATGGCAGGACATCATATGATGTCCAGTCAGGGTAGGAAAGCTGTCATTTGTCTATAGGCCAGATGGGAAGTGGTTAAAGGTGTTAAAGTGTTTGTCACTCCAAACATGTACTTGTATAAGAAAGTATCCTGTTCTCTTTGTATTGTTTCCTTTGTGTGAAATGCCTGGTATTCCTGTCAGTCCCTCTATTTTCCTATTAAAAACTGACAACACAAAGCAAGAGAACACACCATGGTCAGTTCTCTAGCTATCCTGTGAACTCAGCCTGCTCTTCTCCAATGATCAGACTTGTCCTGACACACACCCCCTGCACAGTCATTCACTGTTGCTTCTCTTCCCCCAGCTCTTATGCAGCTGAGAACATAGGGGATGTGATCACTTTTGAAAAAAGGGAAAAAAAAGGTATTTATAATTTATTTTATATTTTTACACAAATGTTTTTACTTTCATTTCTTTTTTAAACTGAATGGGTTGTTTTACAAGGTGATCGTTTACAATCACAGTTTGTTAAAGTATTATCTGGTGATCCCACAGAGAAGGTCCTTTTCAGTTGCTTCCTGTTATGTGATGACAATACTTTGCCCCATCTATTATTAGGGAAATTAAACTTGGATGGGGAAAAGGGACATGGGATGCCCAGATAATGAATCTATAGCAATGGAAATAAATGTAGTTTGAATCCAAATCTGACAGTCTCTTCCTCTGCACATCTCCTCCAGCACACTACTTGAGATCACTTGCTTCACTTCACTGTCTAAATCTAGATTCCTGTCACCATTAGCACATGGATAGGCCTCACTCTGAATAAGTCCTAAAGTTTTCCTGATAGCCCATTACAGGCAGGGGCTTTCAGTCCCCTTTGTCCCCACAGTCTCTCCCTTTGGCTCCACATCCAGTTCCTGGCATGTCTCTTCCAGAGCTTTTCACTGTGCTTTTCACTCACCGACCTTGGCATAGATCCCTCCTGAATGACTTTCTCAGGCAGTGCTCCCAACTGTCCTCTTCCTGCTCCTGTTCCAGGACACCTCTCAATGACCCTGTAGAGAGAGGCTCCCTTTTAGCTCCCAAGCTCCCGGCCTGAGGTACACCCCCCCCCCCCAGAAGGGAGGTTTCCTCAGACCACGACAGTCTAACACTCCATCATTCAGTTCATCCACCCGAAAACTGCTCCCACAGCAGGCTGGCCATGGGTATATATCGGAGGCCTGCCAATCCTAGTTGGGGATTGGTCAGGGCTTCCACATATACCCCATGTCACTCCCAGCTCTCTGCCCTGCCTCTTTTCCAGAACCTTCTCCCTAGAAACAGAAGAGGCCCCCAAGAGCTGAGGCACATGTCAGTCACCTGCTGCTACACTAAAACCACTCCCCTGCCCCCAGATCAAAACAAATAGTCCTAGCTCACAGCTAGGCCTGCCTAAATTTACCTACACTGGCAGTATACACAAAAACCCACTACTCTAGCACCTACCTAAAAGTAGAGGCTGCTACATGTGGAAGATGGAATTGATGGAGGGGGGCAGGAATCCCTCTGATATACAACTGATATTCAGTTTTCTGATGTATTTGAATGATGTAGGTATCGCCTCTATTGTAAGGCTAGAGGTGTTTGATCCTTTTAGAAGAACCAAAAAGTCCATGTTTGCCAGTATGTGTCTTCCTGGTCTTTAGTGGCCTAGTAAGGTTCTCCATCTGTTGGATCTCCTTATGGCCAGGCCATTGCAATTTTGTGGGGGGGCGGGGACTCTTTCCTCATAGCTGGGATACAGGCCTTTGCCGGATTAAGGAGGTGCTTTAATCTATGAGCCCTTTAACTTTTTGATAGAGGAGTTATCTAGCCACAAATATACTGCTGGACTCATATACTGCTGGACTCATATCCAGAGACAACTATAAGTGTCTTAATCATTTTTTCAATGGAGTCCCAGCATCCTTTAAGTTTAGGGCATTCTCAAAAAATATGCAAAAGGGTTCCCTCTGTTCCTGTGTAGCTCTTACATAAGTTAGATGTTTGCAGGAACATGCAGTGGAAGACTGTGGGATTGTAGATCACCTGGTTAAGAGTTTATAGCCCAGTTTTGTTATTAAAGCGACATTAAAGGTTCGATAAAAAATAAAAATAGCAAACATGTCATACTCACCTCCACTGTGCAGCTGGTTTTGCACAGAGTGACCCCGAACGCTGTTTTCTGGGGTCCCCCGGTGGCTCTCTCGGCTCCTCCCCGCATCAGATAACCCCCTCTGGGAAGCGCTCTCCCAAGGGGGTTACCTTGCGGGCGCGCCCCCGAGTCCAGCATTTGGCGTCCATTGCCGCCGAATGCAGGACTCGGCCCCGCCCCCGGCGCCCGCGCCATTGGATTTGATTGACAGCAGTGGGAGCCAATGGCTGCGCTTCTATCAATCTATCCAATCAAGAGCCGAGAACCCCGGGCAAAGATGCAGCGCATCCTCATTGTGGAACATTCCAGGGGCCAGGTAAGTAACACGGGGGCTGGGGGGCGGTAATTGTCAGATGTTTTTTCACTTTAATGCATAGGATGCATTAGGTGAAAAAACAGGAGGGTTTATGACCCCTTTAACACACTATCAAGGCTTTGTGCACAAAGAGAAGTATGCATTGCTCTTGAGTTTGGAAAAATATTGTCTATTTTCCACTTCTAAATGAATGGAGGCTCATGTTGGGGACCTATGTCTGTGAGCACTGCTAAAAAATGTGTCAGATAGGTGTTCAAATTGGGAGGGTGCTCTCACTAATAGGGATACAACTTTTTTGTGGAAGGGAGTTTAACAAGACACATGGCCACTCATTAAGATTAGAAGAAAAGAGGTTTAACCTTAAACTACGTGGAGGGTTCTTTACTGTAAGAGCGGCAAGGATGTGGAGATCCCTTTCACAGGGGGTGGTCTCAGCGGGGGGCATCGATGGTTTCAAGAAACTATTAGATAAGCACCTGAACAACCACAACATACAGGGATATACAATGTAATACTGACATATAATCACACGCATAGGTTGGACTTGATGTGTCTTTTTTCAACCTCACCTACTATGTAACTATGTAACTATTTTATATTCCTCTGGTAGGGTATACCCAATTGGGCATGTCGAAGAAAGTCTAACTGTGATGTGATTTTAGTCTAGGTCTTTACTTGTCATTGTCCAGTTGTTGGAGGTTAAAGGGATAAAGGCAGATTTTTTTTTTTTTTTTAATAATAACTAAACATGTCATACTTACCTGCTCATTGCAATGGTTTTGCACAGAGTTGCCCCAATCCTTCTCTTCTCGGGTCTTCCGCTGGTGCCCTGGCCCCTCCCTCCTGCCTAGTGCTCCCATAGCAAGCAGCTTGGTATGGGGGCACCAGAGCAGGCTCACTCCCGAGCCACGGCTCTTTGTGTCCTTTCAAACACGAAGCATGGCACGGCCCCATCCCCGCTTTTTCCTCATTGGGTCACTGGCTACCGCTTCCGTCTCAGCCATTGAGGAGGGAAAGATCTAGGAGAATCTAGGCTTTTGTGCACATCACTGAATCGGGCTTGTATAAGTATTAGGGGGGCCTGCTGCACACAGAAGGTTTTTTTTTTTTTTTATCTTCATGCATAGAATGCATTAAGCTAAAAAACCTTAATCTTTAAAACCACTTTAAATGGAGCATTTAGAAAATCTTCTGTGGAGAGTGTCAAATTGAGGGTCAGAGCAGTGTCTAAAATTTGCTGAACCAAGTATAGGAAGCATGGGACTTTGTGGCAGTGAAAGAGACATAGTCCAAAACGCTGCCCTAAGCATTCACAGTGTGGCTCTCATGAACAGATGTTAGTTTAAGATTAGTAAAGCCGGTGGGTTAGGAACCCATGGAGGTCCAGCTAGTGGGGGGTTCAGTTAGTGCTTGTTCTAATTTAACTAAGGGTTTTCCCTCAGACTGTGGACAACTTTGGCAATCTTGAATGAGAATCAACAATAAAAAACAATATACCGTATATACTCGAGTATAAGCCAAGTTTTTCGGCCCTTTTTTTAGGGCTGAAAGTATACCCCTGGGCTAATACTCGAGTCAGTACCTGAAAATCTTCATATTCCGCAGCCGGCGTCCATTGTTTAAATCTCGCGGCTTTCTTCTGGTCCCTTCCGCAAACACTGTGTTGAGTGTTGCGCCTATCATGGATATTCTCTTGTCCGACGTCCGTGATTGGCGGAACACTGAACACAGTGCTGGGAAACGGAGTCCGAGAATGAGAGGATCTCTGTGATAGGCGCAACACTCAACACAATGTTTGCTGGAAACGCCTATCACAGAAGGGACCAGAAGAAAGCCGTGAGATTTAAACAATGGACGCCGGCCGCGGAATAAGAAGATTTTCAGGTACTGACTGACTCGGGCACAGGGAGGTGGCAATGGGCACAGTGAGGTTGCAAAGGGCACAGTGAGGTGGCAATGGGCACAGTGAGATGGCAATGGGCACAGTAAGGTTGGGCAATTGGCACAGTAAGGTTGGGCAATTGGCACAGTGAGGTGGCAATGGGCACATTTCCCCCTCTAGGTTTATACTCGAGTCAATACCTTTTCCCAGTTTTTTGTGGTTAAAGTAGGTACCTCGGCTTATACTCGGGTCGGCTTATACTCGAGTATATACAGTAATGAAAAATATAGATTTAAATGCACAGTCCCATAATAGGATCAGCAATATAAACTTATTGGTGAAAGCACAAAGTTCAGTGCAAAGATGTGCACAAAAAAATTGGTGGTGACTTTGAAATGTGAAGAGGGGATCCAGTACAGTACTCCAGAATCATCCACCGCACCCCTGTGAAATGGACACTTACCGGAAAAGCTGGCTGCCGTTACAGCAGCAAACACGCACTTAGTGAAGATCTGCCATCTGTTGTAGGGAAGGCTGTTAAGCAACTCGCACCATCCAGATGTAGCTGTGGTAAAATAAAGCTCACTAGGAGCCAGATGAAGTCTCCATAGTGTAGTATTTATTGGATTTATATGTTAAAAGCCAAAATAAAATAAATTATAAAAACGTATGACAATAGGTGCACCTGCCGACCCGATATTGGACAGTGGTCTGAGGTCAGCACTAGTGTCTCCTCCTGACGCGTTTAGTCCAATAGGACATTATCAAGGTGTCAAATCACTGTATCTCCTTAGACAAATTGCAAACAGGAAATGGTCCGTTGGCCATTTTGCTGGTGACCGAAAATGACACGACCACTGTTATATCTATGCTCAAAGGCACAGGAAATACCAAAAAGGCCATTTTGTTGAAGACCAGGAAGTGACCAAAGTTATTCAGTGGAACCATCAAAAGATAAGAGTGTTGGTGTCCCCTAATTAGGTAAAAGTGCATATCCTGTCCTGTCTGAAAATTTCTCAGAGAACATCAAAAATAAATTACAAATAAGGAAAAAACAAATATATAAAAAAAACAGACATCGCAGCAGTAATGATCCACCAAAGTAAAATATATTAATACATAATAATGCCTAAAAATATATAAAAACATACACATTCGTAGGGCCAATATATCTAAGAATAAACAGCAACAAGGAAACAGCTCTATTTTTTATCAATGAAGCTGTTGATTAGGGATGAGCTTCGTGTTCGAGTCGAACATACGTTCGACTCGAACATCGGCTGTTCGATCGTTCGACGAAGATCGAACGATTTGGGCCGTTCGCGCAAAATTCGAGTGACGCGAACAGCCCACAATGCACTACGCCATCGCAGTGTCATCCAGGCGCTGTGATTGGCCAAGCATGCACTGTGACCCCGCATGCTTGGCCAATCACAGCGCCGGCAGCGAGGAGAGCAATGATTGGCCACAGGCAGGATGCCTGTGGCCAATTATTGCTGAGGGTGTTTAGTACACGCCCCACACTATAAAAGGCCGCCAGCACGGCGGCCTAGTGTAGTGTGTTCCGGAGCAGGGAAAGAGCAGCATAGGCAGGGACAGTGACTTTTATTTCTTTCTTGCTTAACCTGGATTCCTTTAGTTTAGGGAAAGAGAAGGATAGGTAGGGAGAGTGTCAGTGTGTTTTGTGCTTGTGCTATAGTGTGCTTAAAAAAAACATTTTTTCTAGGGACAGAAAACTGTAGGTAGGGAGAGTGTCAGTTTCTTTCACTGTGCAAGTCCTTGTTTCTAGGGACTTGGAAGGACAGTGAGTGAATTCTCCTTGTGCTATAGTGTGCTTAAAAAAAACATTTTTTCTAGGGACAGAAAACTGTAGGTAGGGAGAGTGTCAGTTTCTTTCACTGTGCAAGTCCTTGTTTCTAGGGACTGGGAAGGACAGTGAGTGAATTCTCCTTGTGCTATAGTGTGCTTAAAAAAAACATTTTTTCTAGGGACAGAAAACTGTAGGTAGGGAGAGTGTCAGTTTCTTTCACTGTGCAAGTCCTTGTTTCTAGGGACTGGGAAGGACAGTGAGTGAATTCTCCTTGTGCTATAGTGTGCTTAAAAAAAACATTTTTTCTAGGGACAGAAAACTGTAGGTAGGGAGAGTGTCAGTTTCTTTCACTGTGCAAGTCCTTGTTTCTAGGGACTGGGAAGGACAGTGAGTGAATTCTCCTTGTGCTATAGTGTGCTTAAAAAAAACATTTTTTTCTAGGGACAGAAAACTGTAGGTAGGGAGAGTGTCAGTTTCTTTCACTGTGCAAGTCCTTGTTTCTAGGGACTGGGAAGGACAGTGAGTGAATTCTCCTTGTGCTATAGTGTGCTTAAAAAAAACATTTTTTCTAGGGACAGAAAACTGTAGGTAGGGAGAGTGTCAGTTTCTTTCACTGTGCAAGTCCTTGTTTCTAGGGACTGGGAAGGACAGTGAGTGAATTCTCCTTGTGCTATAGTGTGCTTAAAAAAAACATTTTTTCTAGGGACAGAAAACTGTAGGTAGGGAGAGTGTCAGTTTCTTTCACTGTGCAAGTCCTTGTTTCTAGGGACTGGGAAGGACAGTGAGCGAATTCTCCTTGTGCTATAGTGTGCTTAAAAAAAACATTTTTTCTAGGGACAGAAAACTGTAGGTAGGGAGAGTGTCAGTTTCTTTCACTGTGCAAGTCCTTGTTTCTAGGGACTGGGAAGGACAGTGAGTGAATTCTCCTTGTGCTATAGTGTGCTTAAAAAAAACATTTTTTCTAGGGACAGAAAACTGTAGGTAGGGAGAGTGTCAGTTTCTTTCACTGTGCAAGTCCTTGTTTCTAGGGACTGGGAAGGACAGTGAGTGAATTCTCCTTGTGCTATAGTGTGCTTAAAAAAAACATTTTTTTCTAGGGACAGAAAACTGTAGGTAGGGAGAGTGTCAGTTTCTTTCACTGTGCAAGTCCTTGTTTCTAGGGACTGGGAAGGACAGTGAGTGAATTCTCCTTGTGCTATAGTGTGCTTAAAAAAAACATTTTTTCTAGGGACAGAAAACTGTAGGTAGGGAGAGTGTCAGTTTCTTTCACTGTGCAAGTCCTTGTTTCTAGGGACTGGGAAGGACAGTGAGTGAATTCTCCTTGTGCTATAGTGTGCTTAAAAAAAACATTTTTTCTAGGGACAGAAAACTGTAGGTAGGGAGAGTGTCAGTTTCTTTCACTGTGCAAGTCCTTGTTTCTAGGGACTGGGAAGGACAGTGAGTGAATTCTCCTTGTGCTATAGTGTGCTTAAAAAAAACATTTTTTTCTAGGGACAGAAAACTGTAGGTAGGGAGAGTGTCAGTTTCTTTCACTGTGCAAGTCCTTGTTTCTAGGGACTGGGAAGGACAGTGAGTGAATTCTCCTTGTGCTATAGTGTGCTTTAAAAAAACATTTTTTCTAGGGACAGAAAACTGTAGGTAGGGAGAGTGTCAGTTTCTTTCACTGTGCAAGTCCTTGTTTCTAGGGACTGGGAAGGACAGTGAGTGAATTCTCCTTGTGCTATAGTGTGCTTAAAAAAAACATTTTTTCTAGGGACAGAAAACTGTAGGTAGGGAGAGTGTCAGTTTCTTTCACTGTGCAAGTCCTTGTTTCTAGGGACTGGGAAGGACAGTGAGTGAATTCTCCTTGTGCTATAGTGTGCTTAAAAAAAAAAAATTTCTAGGGACAGAAAACTGTAGGTAGGGAGAGTGTCAGTTTCTTTCACTGTGCAAGTCATTGTTTCTAGGGACTGGGAAGGACAGTGAGTGAATTCTCCTTGTGCTATAGTGTGCTTAAAAAAAACATTTTTTCTAGGGACAGAAAACTGTAGGTAGGGAGAGTGTCAGTTTCTTTCACTGTGCAAGTCCTTGTTTCTAGGGACTGGGAAGGACAGTGAGTGAATTCTCCTTGTGCTATAGTGTGCTTAAAAAAAACATTTTTTCTAGGGACAGAAAACTGTAGGTAGGGAGAGTGTCAGTTTCTTTCACTGTGCAAGTCCTTGTTTCTAGGGACTGGGAAGGACAGTGAGTGAATTCTCCTTGTGCTATAGTGTGCTAAAGCATTCCTCATCAACCATCTTTGAAATCCTTGTTTTTTGGACAGTCAGGGAAATTGTCGTTGTGCTATTCTGTGCAAAAGCAATCATCCTGAACCATATTTAGAAATCCTTAAGTAAAGGGACAGAGAAGGACACCTGAAGGTAGCCCTTATTGCTTTTTTCCCATCTCCCTGCAGGCCATCTATTAGAATGTCTGGAAGGCAAACAAGGAGAGGCAGACAGTCAGGAGGCAATAAAAGAGGGCAAGCAGGCTCTGTGTCTGGGGGCAACAGTGCTGGTCGTGGACGCGGTGCATTGTCATAAGCACATGGCCATGGGACACGCTTGTCCTTCTTTTCGGCAGCTGGACATGTTGAGCCAGATCATGCCGAAGACTTGGTAGAGTGGATGACCAAGCCCTCCTCCTCCTCCTCATCCTCTCTCACCCAGGCTCAGGGTACTGGCAAAGCAGCTGCCAAAGCGTCCTCTTCCCTGGTATCAATGTCAGACTCATCATCAGTCACTCCTTCCCTAGACCCACCATGTCCTCCTCCTGAGGAGTCCCCCGAACTGTTTGAGCACAGTGTTGGGTACATGCTCCAGGAGGATGCCCAGCGTTTCGAAGGGTCTGATGATGAAACCCAGCTACAGGAAGGCAGTAGGGTGAGAGCAGACAGAGGGGATGCTCAAGAAGGACACCAATCTGGCAGTCATGTTCCAGCAGCTGCAGCATACTGCCAGATTGGCTCCAGTGATGAGGAGGGAGGGGATGATGAGGTCACTGACTCCACATGGGTGCCTAATAGGAGAGAGGAGGAGGAGGAGGATGAGGAGGAGGCACATCTCCAACGAGGCAGGATGCCCTTTGGTGGCCAGCGTAAGGGCAGTACACCAACGGAATCACACCGCAGAGCTCCGCCTGTGCAGGGCGCTGCCTCTGCCCGTCATTCAAAAAGTTCCTTGGTGTGGGCCTTTTTTGAGGCTAGTGCATCAGATTGCACAGCTGCTGTTTGCAACATATGTCTCAAGCGTATATCGCATGGCCAAAACATCAGCCGCTTGGGTACCACATGCCTGACCAGACATATGTTGACCTGCCATGCAGCTCGTTGGCAAGCCTACCTCAAAGACCCACACCAAAGAACAAAGCGGACCTCTCCTTGCACCGCATCAGCTGGGATCTCCAACCCCACTATAACTTCAGTCCTCTCTGAAACATGCACTGAGAGGAATGAAGGTGTAGAATTAGGTGTGTCACAGCCAAGTACTTGCGGCCACTCTGCTAGCAGTACACCGACGTCCGATTCTAGCAGGCAAATTTCCCTGCCCCAGCTGCTGGACCGTCGAAAGAAGTTCACTCCCAGCCATTCACATGCCCAGCGGTTGAATGCTAGCTTGGCTAAATTGCTAGCGCTTCAACTGCTGCCTTTTCAGTTGGTAGACTCGGCCCCCTTCCGTGAGTTTGTGCAATGTGCGGTTCCTCAGTGGCAGGTTCCCAAACGCCACTTTTTCTCACGGAAGGCTATTCCGGCTCTCTACCGGCATGTGGAAGGCAATGTCTTGGCCTCGCTGGACAGGGCGGTCAGCGGTAAGGTGCATATTACCGCTGACTCATGGTCCAGCAGGCATGGACAGGGACGTTACCTTTCTTTCACGGCCCATTGGGTCACTCTTTTGGCAGCTGGGAAGGATGCAGGACAAGGTGCAGTAGTGTTGGAGGTTGTCCCACCGCCACGCCTCCAAAATGCTACTACTGGTTGTGACACACCTCTCTCCTCCACCCCCTCCTCTTCTTCTTCCTCCATGGCCTCTTCCTGTGGTTTGTCCTATGAACCAGCGGTGCTCCGTAGCCGTTCACGGGGCTACGCAAGTACGCAGGCAAAAAGATGCCATGCCGTGCTTGCGCTGGTGTGTTTGGGGGACAGAAGCCACACTGGGGCAGAGGTCCTGTCTGCTCTGCAGGGCCAGGCCGAGAGGTGGTTGACGCCACACCAGCTTAAGCCAGGAATGGTGGTTTGCGACAATGGCACCAACCTCCTCTCCGCCCTTCGACAGGGACAACTGACCCATGTGCCCTGTGTGGCTCACGTCCTTAACCTGGTGGTGCAGCGTTTCTTGGGCAGGTACCCGGGCTTACAGGATGTCCTGAGGCAGGCCAGGAAAGTCTGTGTGCATTTCCGCAGATCTTATAATGCCAGTGCTCGCCTGGCTGAGCTGCAAAAGGAGTTGAACCTGCCCAAGAACCGCCTTATATGTGACATGCCCACCAGGTGGAACTCAACGTTGGCCATGCTGCAGCGGCTGCACACGCAGCAGAGGGCCATCAATGAGTACCTGTGTGACTACGGCACCAGGACAGGGTCAGGGGAGCTTGGTTTTTTTTCTCCACGCCAGTGGGGCATGATCAGGGATGCATGCACTGTCCTGGCACCATTTGAGGAGGCCACGAGGATGGTGAGCAGTGACAGTGCATGCATCAGTGACACTGTACCTCTTGTCCACCTGTTGGAGCACACGCTGCGTGGAATAATGGACAGGGCACTTGAGGCAGAACAGAGGCAGGAAGAGGAGGACTTCCTTGCCTCTCAAGGCCCCCTTTACCCAGACAGTGTTCCTTCTGTCCCACCCATCGCACAGGAAGAGGAGGAGGAGGAGGAGGAGGAGGAGGATTGTGTCAGCATGGAGGTGGAGGCTGGCACTCAGCATCATCAGCAGCAGTCTTTTAGGGATGATTTACAGTCCCAAGAAACCAGTGGACTTGTACGTGGCTGGGAGGAGGTGACTGCGGATCATGTCGTCCTTAGTGACCCAGAGGACTCCGGAGCGAATGCCTCAGCAAACCTACGCTGCATGGCCTCCCTGATCCTGCAAAGTCTGCGGAAGGATCCTCGTATTCTTCGGATCAAGGAGAGGGACCATTACTGGCTGGCCACTCTCCTTGATCCACGGTACAAGGGTAAGGTTGCGGACCTTATGTTACCGTCGCAGAGGGAGCAGAGGATGAGACAACTCCGGGAGGCCTTGCAGAAAGGTCTGTGCAACGCGTTCCCAGAGACTGGGAGGTTACAAACTCCTGGTCCTGGACAACGAGTTGCTGAGGCTTCGGCCAGTCAAAGAAGGAGCGGTGGGGAAGGTGGCCGTCTGACCGATGCGTTCAGACAATTCTTTAGTCCGCAGCCCCAAAGTATGATCGGTTCCAGCAACCATCGCCAGCGTCTGATAAACATGGTGCAGGAATATCTAGGGGCAAGGTCAGACTTGGACACCTTCCCCACCGAAAATCCTCTGGCTTACTGGGTCTTGAGGATGGATCACTGGCCAGAGCTTGCACAGTATGCAATTGAGCTACTGGCCTGTCCTGCATCCAGCGTTCTTTCGGAACGCACATTCAGTGCTGCTGGAGGATTTGTCACGGATCACAGGGTGCGCCTGTCCACCGACTCGGTTGATCGACTGACTTTCATCAAGATGAACCAGTCTTGGATCACCACCAGCTACCACACACCTGATGCTGATATAACAGACTAATTGATTTTAACATGTCACATCCCTTCAAGACTGATGCTGATGCTGAGTGCCTGTGCTGTTATGTTGACTGGCTATCCTCCTCCTCCGAGTCCTCAATGATACGATTGATGATGATAGCTTGGAAGATCATTTTTGTTTATGGGTGCCGCCACCAGTGGCTAAGGCCCAATTTTTCAGCCCCTGTTTAACAGGGGCGTGTAATTACAATTTTTGAAGCAATACTTTGCAACAGGGCTCATTGCTGTGCTCCAAGTACAGTATGTGTGAGGGGTTGGAGTGTTGTGCCACCAGTGCCTAAGGCCCAATTTTTCAGCCCCTGTTTAACAGGGGCATGTCATTACAATTTTTGAAGCAATACTTTGCAACAGGGCTCATTGCTGTGCTCCAAGTACAGTATCTGTGAGGGGTTGCAGTGTTGTGCCACCAGTGCCTAAGGCCCAATTTTTCAGCCCCTGTTCAACAGGGGCATGTAATTACAATTCTTGATCTAATAATTCACAGCAGGGCCCATTCCTGCACCCACCAAGCAAGAGTAACTCTGAGGGCTTACAGTGTTGTGGCAACACCACCACCACCACCACCACCACGAAAGGCCCAATTTTTCAGCCCCTGTTCAACAGGGGCATGCAATTACAATTCTTGATCTAATAATTCACAGCAGGGCCCATTGCTGCACCCACCAAGAGTAACTGTCAGGGCTTACAGTGTTGTGGCACCAGCACCACCATCAAAGGCCCAATTTTTACTACCACTGTTCAACAATTATATGTAATTAAAATTCCTGATATAATAGTTGACAGCAGGGCGTTCCAGCACCAACCAAGAGTAACTGTGAGTGCTTACAGTGTTGTGCCAACACCAACAACTAAGGGGCCTATTTCTGCAGAGTATATACGGCAGGTCCCTACTTTCAAACATCCAACTTACAAACGACCCCTACTTGCAAACGCAAGAAGACAACAGGAAGTGAGAGGAAATCTACCCCTTGGAAGGAAAATTCTCTCCTGTAAGAATTAATATGGGAGAAAGGTGTCTCCTCTGTACTGATGCTTTATCAGCAATCCTTGTTTCAAGAAAAACACCACATTTCAAAAACAGTTGTCATTGGGACGGAAAGTGAGGTGAAATGTTCTGAACAGGGGCACAGACAGAAAAACAAATGTTACAGGGGTGATAACCCTTACCTATGTTTTCCAAAAAGTTTAAAAATAGATTTTTGGGCTGGAGCTACACTTAAACAATGTACCTGTTCAAAATTACAAACACATTCTACATAAGAACAAACATACAGTCCCTGTCTTGTATGCACCGCCTGTATACGGCTGTTCAGAGTATATAGGGCCTTTTTTATTTTATGTGCGGGGTTCCCCTTAATATCCATACAAGACCCAAAGGGGCTGGTAATGGGCTGGGGTAGGGGGGGGGGGTCAAGGGGTAGCTATGCCATTTTTCTTAAAGATTTTCATCCATATTACCGGGACCAGACATTACATTAAAGCCGCAAGCAGTTTTAAATGGCTTTTTTTTCCTTTAGAAGTGTCATTTTGTGCAGGGACAGTTCTAAACACGGGAAACACGTGGCACTTCACAGGCATACTTTAGACACCCCCCAGGTACCATATTTAAAGGAATATTTGACTTTTTTTTTTTCACTTTATGCATCATTAAAATGACTGCTCCAGAAAAACGACCGTTTTTAAAACTTCTTTTTGCATTGATACATGTCCCCTGGTGCAGAACCCGGGTTCCCAAACCCTTTTTAGGACAATAACATGCATAATAGTTGTTATAATTAGCACTTTAGAATTCGAACGTTCGCATCCATTGTATTTAATAGGGTTCTAATGTTCGTACGAACTTTCGGTCCGTTCGCGGGTTCTGGTGCGAACCGAACCCGGGGGTGTTCGGCTCATCACTACTGTTGATATCCCACTCAATATTATGTTCTGAGTGGGAATGACAGCACAATTCATATATCCACCAAACTTCTAACTTGGATACCTCTAGTTTTTTGGTACAACCGCTCCATTGTAATTTTGCTTTAGCAATACTAGCACATTTCAAATCTTTAGGGCTTCTGTCATGGTACTTTCTGAAGTGTGACGAGAGACTATGATGTTTATATCCACATCTGATATTATAGATGTGCTCTCTCAGCCTGTCCCTTAAACGTCTTGTGGTTCTACCCACATACTGCTTCCCACATGTACATTCTAAAAGGTATACAACATGGGTAGAGTCACAAGAAATAAATTGATCAATCTCATATTGTCTACCTGTTATGGTGGAGGTAAATTTTGTCTGCTTCCTATGTCTTTGTCCACTGACATCACACTTGACGCACATGGGTAAAAGCCTTTCATGTTGCCAAATAATTGAACTTTTTGTGGGGGGCTAATTACTTTTTTGTCTGGGAGGATTTGTTTAAGAGAAGAATCCTGCTTAAAGAGGAACTGCAGTCTGCTCCCTTCCCCTCCCTTCCTGGCAAACTCTCACGAGAGTTAGAGAGAGAGCTGTGCATGATGTCATAAGCCTAGGCTTTTTTCCAGACAAGAAACAGGAAGTGGGCTGTATAAGGTATTTACTGGCAGCAAACAAAATGTTTTACTATCCAAAGTTAAAACAACAAGAGCAGAAGATTTAATAAATGGAAAGTTGAAAACATGACTGAAGGTCCGCTTTCAGGATATCCCAGTGATGCTTTATGATTCTCTTAACCTGCCCATGTTGCATGGAGAAACTGGTGATAAAAGGGCAAGAAAGATTTGATGTGGTACTTTTATTTACCAGCTGAGAAGGTATGTTAAACTGTGCTACCTGTTGGATCTACGCATCTAGTTCAGTCTCCTTATAACCTTCCTGCAGGAATCTGTTCTTGAGAATGCTACTCTGTGAAAAATTTTCTGATATATCAGAACAGTTCCTCTGCAATCGGACAAACTGTCCTTTAGGAATATTCTTAAGCCAGATAGGGTTATGGCAGCTAGAGAGAGGGATATAGCTATTTCTAGCAGTACTCTTGAAAAATGATTTAGTAGTAATACCGCCTTCCTCTAGCAACAACGTTAAGTCAAAGAAATGTAGTTCTTTGGTACAGAGGGTACTGAAGGTATAGATGCCAGCTCAATGTTGTTAAGGTTGTCACTCAATAGTTGCATAAATTTGTGTAGTGACTGTTCACTACCCCTCCAAATCAGGAGGATGTCGTCAATATATCTTTTATAAAAGAGAAGGGCTGGCCGCTGTTTATTGAATTTTGTCAGTAGTTCCCAAAGGGACATGAACAGATTGGCCAAACTGGGCATAAATGTAGCGCCCATTGCCACACCCTTAATTTGTAGAAAAAATTGTTTGTTGAACCAAAAGTAATTAACCATTTTAGCCCCGGAAAGTTTTACCCCCTTCCTGACTGGGCCATTTTTGCGGTACAGCACTGCGTTACTTTAACTGACAACTGCGCGGTCGTGCGACGCTGTGCCCAAATAAAACCAATGTCCTTTTTTTCCCACAAATAGAGCTTTCTTCTGGTGGTATTTGATCACCTCTGCAGTTTTTTTTTTTGAGACATAAACAAAAAAACTTTTGAAGAAAAAACAGTATGTTTTAGTTTCTACTATGAAATATACCAAATCAAAAAAAAAAAAAAAATGATTTCATCAGTTTAGGCCAATATGTATTTTTCTACATATTTTTTGTAAAAACAATCCCAATTAGACCCCTTTCACACTGGGGCGGTTTGCAGGCGCTATTGCGCTAAAAATAGCGCCTGCAAACCGACATGAAACAGCGGCTGCTGTTTCTCCAGTGTGAAAGCCCGAGGGCTTTCACATTGGAGCGGTGCGCTAGCAGGACGGTAAAAAAAGTCCTGCTAGCCGCATCTTTGGAGCGGTGTGTTTACCACTCCTCCACCGCTCCTGCCCATTAAAAGCAATAGGACACCGCGGCTATACCACCGGCATAGCGCCTCTGCAGAGGCACTTTGCGGTGGTTTTTAACCCTTTTTCGGCCACTAGTGGGGGGTAAAACCACCCCGCTAGCGGGTGAATACCGCTGCGAAATTAGCGGTAAAGCGCAGCTAAAAATAGCTTAACCGCCACCACCGCTACCGCCCCAATGTGAAAGGGGCCTAAGTGTATATTGATTGGTTTGCGCAAAACTTATCGCATCTACAATCTATGGGATATATTTTAGTGGCTTTTTTTTTTTTACTAGTAATGGCGGAGATCGGTGATTTTTAGCAGGACTACGACATTGCGGTGGGCAGCTGGGACACCTAACTGACACTTTTAACACTTTTTTGGGAACCAGTGACATTATTACAGTAATCATTGCTAAAAATATGCACTGTTGCTGTACTAATGACACTGGCAGGGAAGGGTTTAACACCAGGAGCAATCAAAGGGTTAAATGTGTCCCTAGGGGATGCTTTCTAACGGTGTGGGGGATGGACTTACTGGATAAACAGAGAGATCCATGTTCCTGCTAAGGAGGAACACAAGATCTCTATGTTCATCCCTGACAGGACGGCGATCTGCCGTATATGTACTGCGGCCGATCGGCAAGCGGTTAAAGGACATTGCAAAATCAAGGAGTTGAAGAATAAAGTCTCTCTGCGGTGGCGGAATATTGTCAGCTTTAGTCAGCTTTAGTCAAAAAATTACTGGCTGCTTCCATCCCATCCTTATGGAAGATATTGGTATACAAGGAGGTGACATCAGTATAGAGGTCACCTTCCTCTAATACCACTCCCTCAAGGTCAGATGACCTGTTTGGTGTCCCTAATATATGATCTGGTCTTAACCACTAGGACTTGGTGAAATTAATAAATATACTCACAGATCCTGGAGACAAGGGAATTAATACCACTGATAATGGGTCTCCCAGGAGGCATAGTAAGTTGCTTGTGTATTTTCGATAAATAATGGGTATCCTAGGTGAACTAAGGATTAAGTATTCTTTCTCTTTTTTATTAAGTATTTTAGATTCAAAAGCTGTACTTAATTAGCTCTGAGTCTCTTTTTATAGCACAAAGTTGGGTCTTTATTCAGAGGGCTGTATCCGTGTCACCCAGCAAGCGGTTCATCCCTACAATGTAATCCTGTTTATCTAAGAGAGCTATCCCTCCCGCTTTATCAGCCGGCCTGATGACCAGGTTCTTTCTAGCCAGTAGGTCATATATTTAAATTCTATTCCGCATGTGTTTTATCAATACTAAGCTTGTAAAATGTCTTCCAACACCATATCCCTAAACACAATGTGTGGATTGTTGCCACCTGGGGGGTTAAATAGTGAAGGATTCCTCAAGTCTGTATGCCGATATCTCGAGACATCAGGATAACTAATCAAAGGATTATGCATAAAGTGATTTTTAAGAGAAATCTGTCTGGTGAATTTGTGTACATCAATAAAGGTTTGAAATTTGCTAAATTTCTTACTGATATGGTAAAGTAGATGGCATTTAGCCCTTTTCACATACATTTATGTGATTTACTGTAAGGTGGTGTGAATAAACTCCCAATCCACCCTATCAAATACTTTTTGTGCATCTGTAGATAACAAAACTACCGGGGTGTGTTTAATTTGAGCATAGTGGAACGCAATAAGAACTCTTTCAGGAATTATGGAGAAACAGTCTCGAAGAAAGAACCTTCATGAATACATTTAGCAAGGAGATAGGGCGCTAACTTTCGCAGAGTTGGGGGTTATGCCCTCCCTTAGGATGACTGTTTTATACTGTAGGCCTCTAAGGTTTGTTTGAGGATCAAGTGGTTATCTCTCATTGAATTCCACGCACTTGTGAATCAGTGAGCTTTCTTAAAATGTCTTGTCATCGGTCAGTGTGTACCCCTTTGGGCCAGGTGACTTTCCACATTTCATGGATTTCAGAGCCTGTAAGAATTCATCTGTATGTATATGTCCCTCTAAGTCTAAGTATCACTTTAAGTCTAAGTATCACTCTAAGTGCCGGTTCACACAGGGGCAGCTGCAAAGTCGCCCGACTCTCGTTCGACGTCTTTCGCACGGCTTGCAAAACGACTTCTGTCCTGATGTCCCCAAGTAGTACAGGAACCTTTTTCTAAGTCAGAGCGACATGAGTCGCTCCTATTAGAACGGTTCCATTGTACTGAGAGGAGCGCAACTTGTCAGGCTGACAGGTCGCTCCTGCGTGAACTGGCACTAAGTATCACTTCATCAGAAAGTTTGTGCATGCCTGAGGTCTGGATGTATTGTTAAGCAGCTAGCTGCTTGGCCTCCGGCGTTATGTTAGGAGCCCTCACATCCAGGTTTTATAGTGAAGTATAGTGGTCTTTGAAGATACTGACAATCTCTGGTGAGGATCTTCCTGTCTCTTAATTTAGGAGATATAGTTTATTGCCCTGGTAATCCTAAGAGCATTAGCCAACATGCTGGGCTTATTAAAAAAAAAAAAAAACACTCGCTTGCAGCGGGTATGCCCTTGTATTTTGCCTTACCTATACTATAAGGGGGAAAAAATAAAAAATTCTGAGAGTATGTAAATGTTCCCCTATTTTTTGGGTGGGGGATTTTTTTATGGCCACACTCCAGTGTCTGAATTTCAGACAATAGGGAGACTATTTGAGAATTGAGGAGGTATTTTTCTCTGAGATCCTAATTTTATGAGACTGCCTTGGATAAAACACGTGTATGTTTCCTAGAGGCCAAAATGAGAGGTTTAATCAGTGGTGAGGGAGCAGTGTGTGAAAATGTAGTTTGATAATGTAATGAGTCCTATACTTGCCATGGACAAAAGGGGGAGAACCCCAAGCTGTATAAAAGTGTAGTCAATCATAGTTTATGTCTGATAATTAGTTGAATAAAACCTGTAGCCTCAAAGGTCATGTAATACTTTCTTGGTTTTTCTTATTTTCTTATGTAGCGCCCTCACCCGCCTTCTCCCCTCTCTTTATGGCTGTATGACTCGTCTATGGGTATCTGGGAGAAGGGGGAAGACGTACACCACCAGCTCGGCTCTCTGATGTAGTATGCAGAGATATGAGCAAAACCGTTTACCTTTGGGTCTGCATTTTAGGCCGGAGCCTCAGATTCTCCTGTGGAGGATGATTGTCACTGTCACAGACAGGGACACTTAGCTTCCAGTAACACGAGTTCCACACCAAGAAAAGTCCAAATCTGTTTTATTTGCTTTGATCAATGGGTAGGCCGGTTGAACGTTAAAAGAACAGACAGGGTGTGGGAAAAGTAGGTCCAGGCACACTCAATGAATAAAGTCTCTCCTGTTCCATTTAGTGCAAACAGGCTTGGCACACAGTCGCTGCCACCGACTTTGAATTTGGTCTCTGCCACTGACCTGGGTGAACGTTGAGGCCTCTGCCACAGGCCTTAGAGAAGGCCTGCCACTGACCTGATGAAGATGGGTCTCTGCCACAGACCATAAGAACATGAAATACCTCCGTTAGGACAAACGACCCCTGTCAGGGGAAGACATCCATCCGGACGGTCACCAGAGGCCCACACCGGCACCGGCTAAATGCTGCACCGGCTCTACGGGAGGGTCACGTCTCCAGTCCCTTACTCCCTGGATTCAGGCACCCAATACCGGGGGCACCTTAGGAATGCTTCTCCCTTGCGGGACCCAGTCGAAGGTACTGGGCCCCAGGCCTCCTTGCAAAGTACCTCACCCCAGGCTGAAGGTGCCTGGGATGGAACTCGGGCGCCTGGGCACAGACGATCCGCAGCAGCCCCCAGGCCGAAGGTGCCTAGGGAATGGACCTCATGCGCAAGATGTCCGCCCCCTTATATCCTCTCCCAGCAGACACAGCGGGTTCCCCGCCCTGCCGTACTACTGCTGCGAGAGGACACAAAGGGCACGACGCTAGAATGGCAGTTCAACCCTAATCCCAGCTGACAGCGCCAACTAGGGACCGCAGGGAACATGACACCATTCATACCTCTCACACTCCAAAGTGTCCATAAATCCCCAAAAATCTATGTACCTGGGCCATCTATTGCCCAGATACGCCCCTCTAAATTTGACACCCGCAACACTTAATTTCCAGTATGAGAGGTGGGACTCTCCCTTAGATACATCCAATACCGGGTCAAGAGCAATGTTGCAATCTTCTCGTACCTGAAGTAGTCCCTCTTCATTTTCTTTTATTTTTGGCTAAATATGTTTCAGTAGCTGAGATCTGGTCTTCATTAGATATAGAATGACCAGTGTAATTTTTTTTTCTCAAAGAGGAAGTCTTTTACAGGCATCATGCATTCTCTGTGATGACCTCTAATTCTCTTCATGACACGTGTTTGGAGATCAAAATTGAGACTTCTTTGCAATTAGTGTCCAGGGAGGAGCTGTGATAGAGTATAGGGGAATAGGGATTCTCCAAACTTTGGCATTTTATCAGACCATATGTGTGTCCCTGGTTTGCTTTTCAGGACTGTTTAATCCTTTCACATTATAGAAGGTAAATGGGGATTACATTTGTGGGATGGGGATTACAATATTCTATTATTTCTTTTAATACGTTTTAATTTTTTACCCAGCTTTATTACTCAAGGGGACTTAGAAGCCCCCGTGCGATAGTCTCATGGCAGATACACTTTATGGAGACAATCTTACCTTTTTATCTCATAGTGGGACACCTCTGCCATATACCAGTAGAATTTAGTTTGCAAAATTTTTCTAATTAATATTTTTCTGCGAATGTGTAAATGAAAATCCAACTATGTATGGCCAGCTTTAGTTTCTGCAGTGACCTACTGTGCCTGCCCCAAATCTGAGTTCAGTTGGCTGATACTACATGGATACCGAGCCTGTGAACCTGATAGTGCCTAGAGTTCCAGGTTAATTCATAAATTAAAGTTCACTGATCTCCCACCACTCTCTATTTTAAAATTCACTCTAGCAGTCTTTGGCACATAGAGGAGACACTTGCCAATGTGTAGAATTAATCAGGCGGCTTTACATCCAGATTACATCTACTAGAAAGTCAGCTGTCATATTGCACAAATGTATATAACTGTTTGCCTGAATTCCCCTTTTTAAGCCTCGTACACACGACCGAGTTTCTCGGCAAGAACCAGCAAGGAACTTGCTGGCAGAGCTTTCTTGCCGAGTAACTCGGTCGTGTGTACGCGGCTATCAGGTTTCTCGTCAAGAAAACCGACAAGAATCTCGACGAGAAAAATAGAGAACCTGCTCTCTATTTTCTCGTCGAGATTCTTGTCAGCATGTTTCTCGACGAGAAAAGCGTGTGTGTGTACACTTACCTTTCGCCGTGGAAACCCACGCATGCTCGAAATGACTTTGACGCATGCGCGGTAGCTTCCTAGGCATAGGTAGGATGTAGCAAGATGGCGGCGACGGCATCGAATGTGACGAGCGCGCGCTCGTCGTAGTCGATGACGTCACCGCGTTTGCTCCATTCAAAGAACCGCGGGTTCTTTGAATGGAGCGTCTGTACACTCGGCCGGGACAAGTTTCTTGTCCAAGAATCTCGTCAAGAAAAACGACGTGTTTTTTCTTGATGAGATTCTCGGTCGTGTGTACGCGGCCTAAGAGTATCCCAGTGTATTAATTTATTAAACATTCAAGTATAGAAATCTCAACTACAAACGGCTTATGTGTAAACATACAGTAATATTGCATCAACTCCAAGGAATGCTGACTATGACCCTGTGTTAATCTGAGACTGCTGTGTGTTGACAAACTGTTAATGATTTCTTTAATCAGAGGAAAGCTGTAGCCTTCTCAAAGATGTGAAAATCTAAAACTAGACACAACAAATTGAACAATTCCACCTTAATATTTTCCAAAAATGTTTTACATTTTAACCACATCACCGCCACAAATGTACAGTATATTGATTACATTCATTCAACAGATATTTTTGTATTTGGTGTTTTCAAAATATCGAAATAGATTTATTGAATATATAAAGCACTTCTCTATGTATGATATTTCATAGTATGAAGCCAGACTGCAGCCTCCAGTTTCACTGCTGGAGAATTCTGTCATCAGCAGTGAATTATGTGAACAGTGATTGCGTGGCCAGTGAGATCTGACACATGCAACATATATCCTTTAGGCTGGCCATAAACTTTTAATTTGTTTAGTTTTTTTGTTCAACCAGTAGGCTGAACTAAAAAATGTAACTGCTGAACTATTGTATTCTGCCGACAGGGAGCCTTCCCTGCCTGCAAAATACAATGATCAGTGCTGCCAGTTATAGCTGGTGGTCCTGATCGTTTGGAAAAAAAACAGACAGGCTGTTTGCAAACAAGTCAATCGATAGATCGGCTTGTGTACAACCAGCTCACCCATACATGAATCCAAATTTATCCAGTCCCTGCCAAACCAGCCAAACTTTGATCCTTGTGACAGGCTTTAGTCTGCATCCACACTCCAGTACATTGATTGCTTTCTTCGTGACTTTTTGTTCTCTCCCATTGTCCACTCTACACTGTACTGTCTGCTGTCTTAAAGACTCTCATTCACTGCATGTGTCATCTTACTCTTGTGGCTCAGTCCTTCCTAAGTGTCCCTGTACTCCATTGCACATATATACACCCACTGTTCCCTGAACTCCAGTACCCAGAGGAATCTCAGTTTCTGATTCTCCTCAGCCATTTGCATTTGCTTCTTTTGATACATTCTTTTATTGACTGCATACTTTGATTTATGTTTATTCATTATGACCTTTTTTACAATATGAACTCAATACAGTTTTAGCTTTTAAATTTAGTAGGAATTCTGTATTGCACTTTCTTGTCCTGCTGTCCTACACCCACAGTTGAATAGTCCATACAACCACGTTGTTTTTGATGCTTCAGATAAAGCCCTCTTGTATTGGATTGTATTGTTGCTGTATTATTGCCTCCCTTTATATTGTAAAGCGCAGAACAAACTGTTGGCGCTATATAAATCCTGTATAATAATAAAAATAAATTTTGTTAATAACAGAGTTTTGAGTAAATGAAAAACATTTTAGGAGTTCAAAAGGTCCTCCTTCATCCAGACTACAAGTGAAAAAAATAAACTTTGTAAATAAAAAAAACCTTGTTAGGATAAGATGAAAGTATGTATGCAAAACAAAAACAATTTAAACAGAAAAATCACACATTAAAATTCAAAAGTAAATCATATTGTAGACTCTTATGTGTAAAATGTGACTTTACACTGTCCATGTCCATTTTGTCTCAAGCGTCTTTGAGAATGGCATTATGGTTATGCTCGGTGTGCAGATCGCTTGACTTTTCCTGTTTCTTCATTCCCCTTGCCAGATTGATCCTGATACTCTTGCCTGCCCACCTCAACCACTGCCTGTAAACTCACTACTCTTTTCTGTCACATGCTTCAACCTCTGCCAGACACTCGCTACTTATGCCTGCCGCTTGCTTTTTCCTGAAACTAGATGGGTTATAGCACATCTATCCTATCTCCTTATCCTAGCCTTCTTGTGTCTGCAATCCCCTTGGTGGGTTGATCCTGAAGGCTGCAACTTGGTAACATCTTGCAGCACAGTAGCCTGAGGGCCACTAGGGTCACTAGCACATCACCTTTTGTGGGGTGCTCTGGTGAAGACTAAAGTGCCACTTAGACTCTACACCTTCAGTGAGCCCATGTCACATGCTAGAATAAACCTTGTAACACTTGTGCTGCCTGTTTGTCTGCACAGTCATGTTGCCTCTGCAGCACACTGTCTTCACAAGAAGAGGAGCCCTGACTGTTTGGAGACCACTCCATTGTGGGTAAAATCCAAATGTCTTCAATCATTCTCACATCTTTTCAGAGACCATTCCACTGCCAAAACAGGTTGTCTCTCTATTACTACTTGCATCTCTTACACTGTGACTGACTATCCATCTGTCACATTATATAATACCTGTCAGGATCACTTAAGTGCTCCTGCTCCTCATTCCAGCATCCGGGTTTTGGCTATTGCATTCTTCCTGTCTGTGTCCACCTGCTAGGTGATTGATGTGGTCAGTCACCTGTTATAAGCAAGCCAAAAGCTCAGTCCCTTGCTTATGATAGAGAGTGATACATGTTTTGTTCCTGATCAAGCTCCCTGTCTGTCTGCCCTGCTTTGCTAGTTTGGATTTCCCTGTGTATGACTTCGGACCAGATTATTAGACTATTCCTTTAACTCAGCCTGCCTTTTTACCTGGACTGTCATAGAACCACCGTATTTGTCTGCTAACTGCAAGTATCTCTTTGCTTTGCTCAGTTCGCATCTTCCCTGGTGTGGTGGCCAAGCACTATTGTGTATAAGTCCTGGGGGGAACCAAGTACCGATAGGCCTGCTTATCTTAAGGGAAAGGGGGCTGCTATAGGTGAAGCACACAGTAGCCAGCTATAGTGTCTAACCACCTGTGTTGGGGTAGTAGAGACAATACCAATATATATATTTGATTAATTGTACTTTCAGCCTTAAAAGGAGGCTGAATACCCAATATTTGTTGGCATTTCCTTAGAACACTGTGACTAATAAAATTTATCTAGACCATTGAAAACCCTGTGACACCTTTTTCCGAGTCTATGGCCATACCATAATTGAGAGCTGCCTGCAAGTTCCACAGCCATTTGGGATACATCCATATAACAGAGTCTGGCATCCCAGCACTGCATCGGTCCTTCATGGGTATTAGATTTGGGGATGTCTCAGGCTTTAAGATAGGGAAAAGAGAATACAAAGTAGCCGCCTATGCGGATGATTTATTATTTTTTCTATCACAGCCGCACATATCCATCCCTAACTTAAAAAGAATTTTTGAGACGTTTGGATTTATATCCAATTTTAAGATTAATCAATCCAAATCTGAAGCCCTGAATATTAACCTTCCTCCTGATCAACTAAAATTAATGAAGGACAACTACAATTATAGATGGGAACGAGACACATTGAAGTACCTAGGAATACACCTGACTAACAATTTAGACTCTCTTTACCGATACAACTACAAGCCACTACTCAACTCACTGACTAGAGAACTCTGAAAATGGTCCTCCAAGACCTTCTCGTGGTTTGGCAGAGCTTCAATTTTAAAAATGACGGTTCTCCCAAGACTGCTCTACCTCTTCAATGCACTTCCCATTAAAATCCCAGAGGCTTTTTTCACAAGCCTCCTCAGAGCCCAGAGACGCTTCCTATGGGCAGACAAGAAACCAAGAATTAATTTTGATTTGCTGACACGCCCCAAACATAGGGGAGGAATTGGTTTGCCTGACTTTAAAAAATACCACCAAGCCACCCACATTACTAGGATACTAGATTGGCACTGCCACGGTCAGGATAAAGACTGGATCCAACTGGAACAAAGCTTAACTCCAAACAACCTACTTTTCTACCCTTGGACACAACACTCCAAAACAGACAAAACTCAGACACATCCTTTAGTAGCAAACACCCTTCAGGTCTGGCACAAAATTGCAGGCAGATACAATATTGCCTCCATACCTGGGCCTCTGACCCCAGTTACTAACAATCCCGATTTTATCCCGGGCCAACGCCTGAAAGAAATACACACATGCACAACCTCCCAATGCCTATCAGACTCAAAAGTCAAATCTTTGGATACTATGCAGGCAGAATGGGGAGGGCCGTTCCCGGGCCTCTGGTTTTACATGCAACTAAGAGATTTCCTGATTAACAGCAAATTTAGGTCATCGTACTGTAGGCCAATGTCCCCATTTGAGAAACTTTGCTTCAAGAGATCCTCAGTAGCTCATACCACTTCTCTAGCCTACACCTGGTTAACCCAGGCTCAGCACACAGACGATTCGAAACATAAGGCTAAATGGGAAAACAACCTCAAAATTACGATATCGACACAACAATGGGAGAAGGCATGTATTATGACACACAAATGCTCCTTAAGCGCTAAATATCAGGAGGTCTCTTATAAAATTCTTACCCAATGGTACATTACACCCCAGAGGTCTGGGAGATGGTCCAGCACAGCCTCAAATACATGCTGGCGCTGTGATCACGCTATTGGTTCCTTCCTCCATATATGGTGGGAATGTCCAAAAATTCTAGAGTACTGGGATGAGGTCAGGAAATGGGTCCAATTCATAACTGAAACCAGTCTCAATCTCACAGCAGCAGCCTGCCTGATTAACGTTAACAATTTCACCATAAGCAAATATAAGAAATCCCTCACTAGACATCTCCTCCTTGCAGCGAAAACACTCATACCCCTTCACTGGAAGACCAAACAGGTGCCAAAAATTAGGGACTGGTTGGATAGAATACACCATATACACAAAATGGAAGAAATTGCAGCTATGAAGAGGGAGAGTAACACCAATTTTGCCGAAATCTGGCAACCTTGGGTCTTATTCTCATACTCCTCTGAATTCCAATCACTTACTGCATAAGCCCTATCATAGAGAATGTATACATGTGACGGAAGGTTGTTGTTTCCCTTCTACCTATACTGCCATGCTTCAATCATTCCACTTCTCCCACCCACCGCCCACCCCTTCCCTCCCTCCCCCTTGCCCATTCTTTTTACCTTTCCCATTCCCCCACCATTACATTTACTCAAATATATGTTCAATTTATGTTTGTTTTAGATTACCCTATTACTATCATCAGGGCTTTATATTTTGTTATGCCTATGCCTATTGACTCTGCATATTACTGAGCCCTGAATGTTCAATTCTGTATTTTATATGCCTGATTTATTACTTGTTATCTGTAACAAACTTTAATAAAACTCTTTGATTGTGAAAAAAAAAAAAAAAGATTTGGGCTTGAGACTTGGGGGGATGATAGGAATAATAAGGTATCGTCTGCGAATAAGCTAAGTTTATGTTGGATTCCACCTAGTTCTATTCCAGTGATAATTGGTTCTAATCTAAGGTATTGGGCTATGGGTTCTATTAAAAGGGCAAATAGTAAGGGGGAAAGTGGGCAGCCCTGACGTGCGCCTCTCTCTATATTAAAATATTCCGATTTATAGCCTGCGTATTTTACATAAGCTTGGGGTTTGTTATAGAGAGCTGATATCCAACTGGTGAAGTGGGGGCCAAATCCCAATTTCTCAAGAGTGTAGTGTAAGTATGGCCAGGTTACTGAATCAAAGGCTTTTCTAATGTCTAGAGACTAGGGATGAGCTTCGAGTTCGAGTCGAACCCATGTTCGACTCGAACATCACCTGTTCGGCTGTTCGCCGAATTTCGAACATTATGGGCCGTTCGTGGCAAATTCGAGTGGCGCGTCATGGCCCATAATTCACTGCGGCATCGCAGTGCATTGCTGGATGATGATTGGCCAAGCATGCACTATGACCCGCATGCTTTGGCCAATCACAGCGTGCAAAAAACAGAAACCATAATTGGCCAATGCCAGGGTGGCTTTGGAAAATTATGTCTCAGGGGGTTTAGTACACGCCCCACACTATATAAGACCGCCTCCGTGGCGGCCTTGTGTAGTGTGTTGCGGTGGTTAAAGAGAGAGGTTAAAGAGAGAGAGAGACAGTGTCATTTATTTTGAGTTAGATAGAGCAGGCAGGCGAGTCAGTTAGCTGCAGTTACAGTGTGTAGAGGATATATATGCATCCTAGGTGTTGTATATATATTTACACACTGTATTCAGTTTAGCTAGATCTGTTCCTGTTATTCTCTATACTGACAGGCAGGCAGGCAGGTGATTTTGCTAGCTGCAGTATTAGTGTACTGTGTCCTTTGCACAGTGTGCACCTAAAGGTACCTCAATACAATTAGTGGTGTTCTCATACTAAATCCACAGGCAGGGAGCTGCATTAATGTAATTTAGTGTACTTATGTCCTTTGCACAGTGTGCACATAAGGGTACCCGAATACAATTGGTGGTGTTCTCAAACTAATACCACAGGCAGGGAGCTGCAAGTATTTTCAGTTAGTGTACTGTGTACTCTGCACATTGTGCACCTAAAACTAACTGAAGACAATTGCTGCTTTTCTCATACTAATACCACAGCAGGCAGTTGATTGTGCTAGCTGCAGTATAATCACTATAGATCTATATATATATACATCCCACCTTTGTGCAGCTACATCTCACTGCAGGCCATTAGTATGTCTGGAAGGCAAATAAGGAGAGGCAGACAGTCACGAGCCAATAAAAGAGGGCAAGCAGGCTCTGTGTCTAGAGGCAACAGTGCTGGTCATGGACACGGTGCATCCTCATCCGCACGTGGCCGTGGGACACGCTTGTCCTTCTTTTCGGCAGCTGGCCATGTTGAGCCGCAACATACTGAAGACTTGGTAGAGTGGATGACCAAGCCGTTCTCGTCCTCCTCATCCTCTCTCACCCAGGCTCAGGGTACTTTGTTTGGCAAAGCAGCTGCCAAAGCGGCCTCTTCCCTCGGCTCAATAGCATCAGTCACTCCTTCCCTAGCCCCACCATGTCCTCCTGAGGAGTCCCCGGAACTGTTTGACCACAGTGTTGGGTACATGCTCCAGGAGGATGCCCAGCGTTTTGAAGGCTCTGATGATGGTACCCAGCTAAAGGAAGGCAGTAACGTGAACCCAGAGAGAGGGGGTGCCCAACAAGGACAGCAATCTGGCAGTCATGTTCCCCCAGCTGCAGCATACTGCCAGATTTGCTCCAGTGATGAGGAGGGAGGGGATGATGAGGTCACTGACTCTACGTGGGTGCCTGATAGGAGAGAGGAGGAGGAGGAGGAGGCATATCTCCAACGAGACAGGATGCCCTCCAGGGGCCAGCTTAAGGGCAGCCAACCGACTGCATCACACCGCAGTGTTCCGCATGTTCAGGGCGCTGCTGTCTCTGCACGTTATTCCAAAAGTTCTTTTGTGTGGGCCTTTTTTGAGATGTGTGCAGCAGATCGCACCGTTGCTATTTGCAACATATGTCTGAAGCGTATCTCGTGTGGCCAAAACATGAGCCGCTTGGGCACCACGTGCTTGACCAGACATATGTCGACCTGCCATGCAGTCCGTTGGCAAGCATACAAAAAAGACCCACACCAAAGAACAAAGCGGACCTCTTCTTGCTCCTCATCAGCTGAGATCTCCAACCCTACTATACCTTCAGTCCTCTCTGAAACCTGCACTGAGAGGAATGAAGGTGTAGAATTAGGTGTGTCACAGCCAAGTACTTGCGGGCAATCGGCTATTGGTACACCGACTGTCACGTACCTTTGGTGTGAGCCTGACGTGCAGAGGGAGACCTCCCGTACAACCCCGGCTCGGAGACCACTGGAGTGGGGACAGTGGTGGTAAGAGTGCGGTGAGGTAAGGGTGCCTGCTTGGTCCTCTTGGCTGGGTGTAGTAAAGCCAAGCGAAAGCTGGAACAGCTGGAACTGGGAGCAGCGGATGCAGGTCAGCAGGTGCAGGTATGCAGAGCAGCGGATGCAGGTCAGCAGGTGCAGGTATGCAGAGCAGCGGATGCAGGTCAGCAGGTGCATGTATGCAGAGCAGCGGATGCAGGTCAGCAGGTGCAGGTGTGCAGGACCGCGGATGCAGGTCAGCAGGTGTAGGTATGCAGAGCAGCGCAGTCAGACAAGCCAGGTCTTTCACATCAGGGTAAACAGCATAAACGGCAGGCAGAGAGTAGTCAGAGTCCAGGCTGGGTCTTGGCAACAGATGATCAGACAGGTAACTTAGCAGGGTCAAACAAGCCAGAGTCAGGACTGGAGATAGGAGGGAGGTCAGGAAGCCGGGTCATACACAGGAACACGATACAGGCACAGAGTCAGGAACAGAAGCAGATCAAACTGCAAGGGGCAACATCTCTGGAACGTCTTTTATAGGAAGTTCATGGGAGGAGCAAGGGGTTCAGGGTTCAACATCAATCAAGACACCAAGCAGAGTAGTCTAATCCATTAGATAGGTTATCCAGCAGATCAGGCAGGGAGCTGTCCAGCATCCCAGATAGCTCAGTGGGAAGAGTCAATGCCAGACACAGACGAGGTCCCAGGTTCAAGCCCAGTATGTCCCTGACAGTGCCCCCGCCCTTAAGGGCAACCTCCGGGTGTCCAAGAGAGCTCTTTTCTGGGGGTGACTGCGAAAAAATGCCTGGATTAACTCTCGGGCATGAATGTTCCGTTGGGGTTCCCAGGAGTTCTCCTCCAGACCATACCCCTTCCACTTAATCAGAAATTGAAGTTGGTTCCCCCTTCTTCTACAGTCCAAGACGGCCTCCACCTCAAACTCCTCATCCCCGTCAACCATTACAGGTTCAGGCGGTCCTGATCCCCTGTTTGGGAAGGGATCCGGCACTGTAGGTTTCAGTAGTGACACGTGAAACACTGGGTGAACCTTCAATGAATCTGGTAAAGAAAGTTCATAGGAGACTTCATTTAATCTCCGTTTTACTGGGAAGGGGCCGATGAACTTGGGTGCCAGTTTCCTTGCGGGGGAGGTCATCCTAAGGTTGGCGGTAGACAGCCATACTTGATCGCCTTGTTGAAGGCATAACTCCCCTCTCCTCTTTCTGTCAAACATCCTTTTATTGGTTGCCTGCGCCTTGGTCAAGGCTTCCTGTAATATTTTGTTGTTACGGGTCAGGAAATCAACGGTACTCTGGACTGCTGGGACTGTTGAATCAGAAATGAGATCAGGTAGGAAGGTCGGGTGGAACCCATAGTTGGAGAAAAACGGAGACTGACCTGTAGCCGAGTGACTGGCATTATTAAAGGCAAACTCCGCCAGGGGTAGTAGTGTTACCCAGTCATCTTGAACAAAGGTGGTAAAGCATCGGAGATATTGCTCGAGCGTTTGGTTCGTCCTCTCGGTTTGCCCATTGGTCTGAGGGTGATAGGCAGAGGACATGGACAGCTCGATCTTCAGGACCTTGCACAAAGCCTTCCAGAAGCGAGAGGTGAACTGCACCCCTCTGTCTGAAACAATGTCTGTTGGAACCCCATGTAACCTTACTATCTCTTTTATGAAGACCTGGGCAGTTTCCATGGCAGATGGCGTGCTCTTCAGTGGCACGAAGTGGGCCATTTTAGATAGACGGTCGACCACTACAAAAATGGCTGAGCAACCTTCTGACGGGGGAAGTTCCACTATGAAGTCCATAGCAATCCTTTGCCAGGGTCGATCAGGAACTGGTAAGGGTCTGAGAAGACCCCAGGCCTTGCTTCTAGCGGTCTTACTACGGGTACAGGTGGCACATGAATTTACATACTCCCTGCAGTTCCTTTCAAGATCCGGCCACCAAAATGTGCGTTGAATTAGTTCCTGGGTTTTATGCATTCCGAAGTGGCCGGCCAGGGGATGATCATGGCACAGATTTAATACTGTTACTCTGACATCTTCTGGTACAAAGATCTTGTTGTCTTTCCATAGTAACCCATCCTTGGGTAACAGGGTAATCCCAGGAGGCCCTGACATATTTGCTGAAGCTTGTTTCAAGCCGGACATTAGATTTGTTTGCAAGAGTAGAAAGTTACCTTCCGATAGGATGGTATCAGGAGCTGACACTTCTTTCGGATCATCGAACATGCGAGAAAGGGCGTCTGGTTTGGTGTTCTTTGAGCCGGGCCGGTAAGTTATGTGAAATGAAAACCTAGAGAAGAATAAGGCCCATCGTGCCTGGCGTGGTCTCAGACGCTTGGCAGCTCTCAAATACTCCAGGTTTTTGTGGTCTGTATAAATGAGTATGGGATGCGCCGCTCCTTCCAACAGATACCTCCATTCTTCAAGGGCGGACTTGATGGCCAGGAGCTCCCGGTCCCCCACGTCATAGTTCTTCTCGGCCGGAGTAAGCTTACGAGAGAAGAAGGCTATTGGGTGCATCAAGTCCTTGAGACCCTGGCGTTGAGAGATAACGGCTCCTAACGCTGTCTCTGAGGCATCTACCTCGAGTAGATAAGGTAGAGCAGGGTCAGGGTGACTCAGAATAGGAGCTGACGTGAACAGTCCTTTTAAATTTGTGAAGGCAGCCTGTGCCTTGGGATTCCAACAAAACCGGACATTCTGCTTGGTCAGCTGCGTAATCGGGGAAATAATAGCGGAGAATCCCTTGATGAACCTCCGGTAGAAGTTGGCGAAGCCAACGAAGCGCTGCACCCCCTTCTTGTCTGAAGGTGCAGGCCAATCCAGAATAGCTGAAACTTTTTGCGGATCCATCTGGAATCCCTCTGTTGAAATTACCAAGCCGAGGAACTGAATACTCTGTCGCTCGAATTCGCATTTTTCTGGTTTTGCGTACAGTCCATGTTGACGGAGTCGACAGAGTACGATCTTGACATGTTCCCGGTGCTGCTCAATTGAAGTGGAAAAAATCAAAATATCGTCTAGATAGACAATTACGTAAATGTCCAGGCAGTCCCTAAAAATGTCATTGACCAGATGCTGAAAAGTAGCAGGGGCGTTAAATAGGCCAAAGGGCATTACTAGGTATTCGTAATGGCCGAACCTGGTCCGAAAAGCAGTCTTCCATTCATCCCCTGCGCGGATGCGGACCAGGTTGTACGCCCCCCGCAAGTCTAGCTTGGTAAACACAGAAGAGGTCCTGAGCCTCTGAAAGAGTTCGGGTACCAGGGGCAGAGGGTACCGATTCTTGACCGTAATTTTATTTAATTCCCGGTAGTCCACACAGGGCCGGAGAGAATGGTCCTTTTTCTCCACAAAAAAGATTCCCGCCCCTGCTGGAGAAGTGGAAGGACGGATGAACCCCCTCTTTAGGTTTTCGTCAACATACTCTTTCAGAACCTCTAGCTCCCGTTCAGATAAGGGGAAGATCCGTCCAAAGGGAATTTCAGCCCCAGGGAGAAGCTCGATTGGACAATCGTATGGACGATGAGGCGGAAGGGTCTCAGCTCCCCGTTTGCTGAAAACGTCCAGGAATCCATGGTATTGTTTGGGCACAGCTGCGCGTACCTCTGAATCCGGCTCCAGGCATAACAGAGGACCAGAAGTGCTGAGACATGGAGGCATGCAGTGGTGTTGGCAATAAGGCGACTGGAACCTAATACTCCCGGACCCCCAATCGATCTGTGGGTTATGGGCCTGAAGCCAGGGTAGACCCAAGATGACTGGAAACAGAGGGGATGCAATGGCATTCAGGCTTAATAGTTCCTTATGATCTGTAGAGGTGGTTACAAGCAAAGGAGGGGTTTCTTGAGTCACTACTCCTGACTTAATACGGGACCCGTCTGCTAAAAAGATGGAAAGTCCCTGAGTCTTTGGCTGGAGTGGGATGTGCTGTTGTGCTGCAAAGTTAAGATCGATGAAACAATTACATGCTCCTGAGTCAATTATCGCAGTGACTGGTATTGTCCTTCCTGGCAATTGGAACGAGATAGGTAGGGCCAGGTGGGTGGTGTTGGCAGAGGGAGGTGGACCACTTGGAGAAGGGGTAGCTGGGACCTTGCGCAGCTTAGCAGGACATGAGGAAACGTAATGGCCGGCTCCTCCACAATATAAACAAAGATCATTCTGTCGCCGGCGAAGTCGTTCTTCGGCCGACAGGGAAGGTCTCATCAGTCCAAGCTGTCTCGGCTTTATGGTAACAGAAGTCTGATTGTCAGGTAAGGAGTTAACTGGAACTGAACTGGCAACAGCAGGAGATACCCGGGGTAGCATCCAGGCTGGACGGAGATGCTGGGTAGCCCTCTCTGTTCTGCGCTCCCGGAGTCGTCGGTCTATCTGAATAGACAGGGTGATTAAAGTCTCTAGGGCATCAGGAACACCGACCCGGGCTAACTCGTCTTTCAGTCCCTCAGAGAGACCGAGACGGAACTGGTGCCGTAGGGCTGCATCATTCCACTGGGCATCCGCGCTCCAGCGTCTGAAATCAGTCACATAGTCCTCGACCGCTCTGCGGCCTTGCTGGAGCGCGTGGAGGGCAGCCTCGGCGGTGGAAGTCCGTTGAGGGTCATCATAGAGTCGAGCCATGGCATCAAGAAAAGATGAGAGAGAGTCCAGAGCTTCATGGCGGACTTCCAGCAGATGGTGGGCCCAAGCCTGAGGTTCCCCCTGTAGTAGAGCGATAACAAACCCTGCTTTGGTGACCTCTAATGAAAAAGTCAGAGGTAGTAAGGAAAAGTATAGTTCACATGCGTTGCGAAACGCCCGGAATTTGCTTCGATCCCCAGAAAACTTATCGGGAACGGGGACCCTAGGCTCAGGAGGTGGTGGCGTTCCAGAGGAGGAAGTTGGGACTGAAGGTGCATCTGCAGTGATGGTCTGGGTTTGCGTCTGCCTATCCACTTGAACGTAATTGCCTTGTAGAGACTTCACGACCCGGTTGAGGGCTGCGAGGTGCTGACTGATGTCATCCATAGGCGAGGTCCCTCTTGCAGGCTCAGACATGGCGGTTTGATGCTGTCACGTACCTTTGGTGTGAGCCTGACGTGCAGAGGGAGACCTCCCGTACAACCCCGGCTCGGAGACCACTGGAGTGGGGACAGTGGTGGTAAGAGTGCGGTGAGGTAAGGGTGCCTGCTTGGTCCTCTTGGCTGGGTGTAGTAAAGCCAAGCGAAAGCTGGAACAGCTGGAGCTGGGAGCAGCGGATGCAGGTCAGCAGGTGCAGGTATGCAGAGCAGCGGATGCAGGTCAGCAGGTGCAGGTATGCAGAGCAGCGGATGCAGGTCAGCAGGTGCAGGTGTGCAGGACCGCGGATGCAGGTCAGCAGGTGTAGGTATGCAGAGCAGCGCAGTCAGACAAGCCAGGTCTTTCACATCAGGGTAAACAGCATAAACGGCAGGCAGAGAGTAGTCAGAGTCCAGGCTGGGTCTTGGCAACAGATGATCAGACAGGTAACTTAGCAGGGTCAAACAAGCCAGAGTCAGGACTGGAGATAGGAGGGAGGTCAGGAAGCCGGGTCATACACAGGAACACGATACAGGCACAGAGTCAGGAACAGAAGCAGATCAAACCGCAAGGGGCAACATCTCTGGAACGTCTTTTATAGGAAGTTCATGGGAGGAGCAAGGGGTTCAGGGTTCAACATCAATCAAGACACCAAGCAGAGTAGTCTAATCCATTAGATAGGTTATCCAGCAGATCAGGCAGGGAGCTGTCCAGCATCCCAGATAGCTCAGTGGGAAGAGTCAATGCCAGACACAGACGAGGTCCCAGGTTCAATTTCCCTGCCCCAGCTGCTGCACCGCCGAAAGAAGTTCGCTCCCAGCCATCCACATGCCCAGCGGTTGAATGCTAGCTTGGCTAAATTGCTAGCACTTCAACTGCTGCCTTTTAAGTTGGTAGACTCTGCCCCCTTCCGTGAGTTTGTGGAATGTGCGGTTCCTCGGTGGCAGGTTTCCAAACGCCACTTTTTCTCACAGAAGGCGATTCCAGCTCTCTACCGGCATGTGGAAGGCAATGTCTTGGCCTCGCTGGACAGGGCGGTCAGCTGTAAGGTGCATATTATCACTGACTCATGGTCCAGCAGGCATGGACAGGGATGTTACGGCGCATTGGGCGACTCTGCTGGCAGCTGGGAAGGATGCAGGACAAGGTGCAGTAGTGTTGGAGGTTGTTCCGCCACCACGCCTCCAAAATGCTACTACTGGTAATTCTGACACACCTCTCTCCTCCACCCCCTCCTCTTCTTCTTCCTCCATGGCCTCTTCCCGTGCTTTGCCCTCAGAACCAGTGGTGCTCCGTAGGCGTTCAAGGGGCTACGCAAGTACGCAGGCAAAAAAAATGCCATGCGGTGCTTGAGCTGGTGTGCTTTGGGGGACAGGAGCCACATTGGGGCAAAGATTTTGTCAGCTCTGCAGGGGCAGGTTTAGAGGTGGGTGACACCACGCCAGCTTAAGCCAGGAAAGGTGGTTTGCGACAATGGCACCAACCTCCTCTCCGCCCTCCGACAGGGACAACTGACCCATGTGCCCTGTTTTGCTCACGTTCTTAACTTGGTGGTGCAGCGGTTCTTGGGCAGGTACCCGTGATTACAGGAGGTCCTGAAGCAGGCCAGGAAACTCTGTGTGCATTTCCGCTTGTCATATAATGCTCGGCTGGCTAACCTCCAAAAGGAATACAACCTGCCCAAGAACCGCCTAATATGTGACCTGCCCACCAGGTGGAACTCTACGTTGGCCATGCTGCAGTGGCTGCACACGCAGCAGAGGGCCATCAATGAGTATCTGTTGCAATATGGCACCAGGACAGGGTCAGGGGAGCTTGGATTTTTTTCCCCACTCCAGTGGGCCATGATCAGGGATGCATTCACTGTCCTGTCACCATTTGAGGAGGCCACAAGGATGGTGAGCAGTGACAGTGCATGCATCAGTGACACTGTCCCTCTTGTCCACCTGTTGGAGCACACGCTGCATGGAATAATGGACAGGGCACTTGAGGCAGAACAGAGGGAGGAAGAGGAGGATTTCCTTGCCTCTCAAGGCCCCCTTTATCCAGACAGTGTTCCTGCTAGCCCGCCTATAACACAGGAAGAGGATGAGGAGGAGGAGGAGGATTTTGTCAGCATGGAGGTGGAGCCTAGCACTCAGCATCAGCAGCAGTCTTCAAGGGATCAATTACAGTCCCAAGAAACACATGGACTTGTACATGGCTGGGAGGAGGTGGCTGCGGATCATGTCGTCTTCAGTCACCTAGAGGACTCCGCACCGAATACCTCAGCAAATCTACGCTGCATGGCCTCCCTGATCCTGCAAAGCCTGCGGAAGGATTCTCGTATTTGTGCTTTCAAGGAGAGGGATCATTACTGGCTGGCAACCCTCCTTAATCCACGTTACAAGGGTAAGGTTGCGGACCTTATCGTGGCGTCGCGGAGGGAGCAGAGGATGAAACATCTTCGGGCGGCCTTGCAGAAAGGTCTGTGCAACGCGTTCCCAGAGACTGGGAGGTTACAAATTCCTGGTCCTGGACAACGTGTTGCTGAGGCTTCGGTCAGTCAAAGAAGGAGCGGTGGAGAAGGTGGCCGTCTGACCGATGCGTTCAGACAGTTTTTTAGTCCGCAGCCCCAAGGTATGATCGGTCCCAGCAACCATTGCCAGTGTCTGTTTTACATGGTGCAGGAATACCTATGGGCAAGTTTAGACTTGGACACCTTTCCCACCGAAAATCCTCTGGGTTA
Source organism: Rana muscosa (assembly GCA_029206835.1). Taxonomy (NCBI): domain Eukaryota; kingdom Metazoa; phylum Chordata; class Amphibia; order Anura; family Ranidae; genus Rana; species Rana muscosa. The sequence goes on along the minus strand of CM055125.1, from coordinate 271,901,958 downwards.
CTGGGTCTTGAGGATGGATCACTGGCCAGAGCTTGCACAGTATGCAATTGAGCTACTGGCCTGTCCTGCATCCAGCGTTCTTTCAGAACGCACATTCAGTGCTGCTGGAGGCTTTGTAACCGATCACAGGGTGCGCCTGTCCACCGGCTCGGTCGATCGACTGACATTCATAAAAATGAATCAGTCTTGGATCACCACCAGCTACCAAGCACCTGATGCTGTTGTAACAGAATAATCTTCTTTGAAATGTCAGATCCCTTCAAGACTGCCTATGCTGATGCGGAGTGACTATCCTGTTATGCTGAGTGACAACCTTTTTCCTCCTCAATGATCATGCTGATAGCATGTAAGAACATTTTTGTTTCTGGGCACTGCCACCAGTGGCTAAGGCCCAATTTTTCTGCCCCTGTTTAACAGGGGCGTGTAATTACAATTTTTGATGCAATACTTTGCAGCAGGGCTCATTGCTGCGCTCCAACTACAGTATCTGTGAGGGGTTACAGTGTTGTGGCAACAGCACCAGTGCCTAAGGCCCAATTTTTCAGCCCCTGTTCAACAATGGCATGTAATTACAATTCTTGATATAATAGTTCACAGCAGGGCGTTCCAGCGCCCACCAAGAGTAACTGTGAGGGCTTACAGTGTTGTGGCAACACCAACACCTAAGGCCCAAATTTCTGCAGAGTATATACGGCAGGCCCCTACTTTCAAACATCTAACTTACAAACGACTCCTACTTGCAAACTAAATAAGACAACAGGAAGTGAGAGGAAATCTACCCCTAGGAAGGGAAATTCTCTCCTGTAAAGCCGCGTACACACGACCGGCTTTCTCGTCGAGAAAACTGGCCAAAATCTCGACAAGAAAAAAGAAGACCTGCGGTCTTTTTTCTCGTCGGAGTCTCATTTTTTCTCGGCGTGATTCTCGTCAGACTGTTTTTGGATGAGAAAACCGTTCATGTGTATGCTTTTCCGAGTCTTCAAGTATGAGACGGGAGCGCACCTTCTTGTAAAACTAGCGTTCGTAATGGAGATAGCACATTCGTCACGCGTTAACAATTAGAATGGTACAATGATGAACAACTATGAACGTTTTTGGCTGCAGATATTCACACAGATTTCTGACTAACTTTGTGCAACATTTCTGAATGCAGATCTCATGAATATGTTATTTTATTTTCTCGAGCAAGATGTAATTTATTTTTTTATTTTTTTAAATTTGGAATAATTTTTTCAGATATGCATTTTAAAATCGTATTTAATTTCTAGTGATCTCCTTTTTTTTTTCCGGTATAAATTTAACACAATTAGAAAAAAAATATCTTCTATTTTTTGTCCTTCAAGGATATTTTTTGGTGTTATCTGTCCCATTTAAAATCTAGCTTTCTAATTTTAGAAAATTACCTGCCTACTCACCAGCTAAATATTTAGCTTTAACAAAAACACATAGGCAAGTATTAACTGTACAAAAACAAACAAACTAGACGGCAGCGCTGGAGAGCCTGCTGCAAAATCAAGATCGTTACAGAATGTGAGCACTATGGGTGTGGCTCTGCCAAAGCCAACTATCCCTGATCAAATAATTAAGGATGATAGGCACTCTATCAATATCCCAACCTCTAATTCATATGAGGTATTAACAACTATATGTCAGCAGGATGACATTACAGATATTACCATCCTCACAGAACGAAACTGCAGCCATCCTATCCCACTATCATTAAATATATTAAATACAACAAATGGTACAAACAAATTAATTGGAGATAATGGGAAATTTTTAGTACTTCCCCCTCCTCTGTCGGAAAAAAGAAATATAGAAGAAGAAGAGGAACGAGAGGAGGGGCTGGAGGGAGGAGAAAAAACAAGAGTATCAAAGAGAGGAAAGATGGGGAACTAAAATCAACAGTGAAAATTTTCAATCTATCATCTCATCTATTGATGGAAAGTGAAATCAGTCTGTTGCAGAAAGGCCTAAACTTTGCTCCCAGCAAAAATGCCAATCTCTTTGAATTATTCAAAGATCTGCATAAATATATTCGTGATATCACGGTTAAACAATACTATAGTTTAAAAGCCAGTGAGAATACAGACATTACGCCATCAAATTTAATACAACATGGATATACATCTTCACCAGAAGAGGAAGAGAAGAATGTAGATCATAGTATATATGGTGATACAGAGGAAGAGGCTATTAACATTCTGGAAGAACTTTACTGGGAAGGAAGATCAGATATGGATATCCCCATTTTTACACCACTTTCAAGCAGGATTATACACTCCACTTTCCGCCCAAAGTCTACTTTCTATCCACATCATATTAAAAATTAATTTATAAAAACTTTTTATGCTATGGTATATGCAGACTTTAGAAAAGTCTGTGAGTCACCCCAAGGAAAAGTTAATATGCACAACCTGTCTAGACAAGAAAAAGAGGCTTTATTCGCTTTTAAAAAGAATCATGATGTAGTGATTAGAATAGCGGATAAAGGAGGAGGTATAGTTATCCAGGATAAAGCAGAATACTTAAAAGAGGCATACAGGCTACTCTCTGATAACTCTACATATGAAATATTACAAACTGACCCCCTCCCTGCATATAAATTGGAACTGATAGATCTGATGAATCAAGCCTTTACTAAAGGGTTAATACAAAAGTCAGAAAAACTATTTTTCCTAATGAACTACTTTAAGACACCCTATTTTTACCATACGCCAAAAGTTCATAAAAATCCAGAATGCCCACCGAGCAGGCCAATAGTGGCTAGTATGGATAGTATTACTAGTCGAGTTTCACAATATGTGGATGCGTTCCTCCAACCTCTTGTAACTTCTCTCCCGGCCTATATTAAGGACTCTACTCATGTTCTTGACACCCTACAACAGGGATATGCAATTAGCGGACCTCCAGCTGTTGCCAAACTACAAGTCCCATGAGGCATAGCGAGACATTTGACAGCATCAAGCATGACACCCAAAGGCAGAGGCATGATGGGACTTGTAGTTTGGCAACAGCTGGAGGTCCGCTAATTGCATATCCCTGCCCTACAACATTATAGATGGGAGCCAGGATATCTATGGGTATCTTTGGATGTTAGCTCACTATATACATCAATCCCCCATGATGGGGGATTGCGTGCAGTTGAGCATTTTCTGTCTACAGCTGACTATATGAATCCTGAGCAATCAGAATTCATTTGTCAGTGTACCCGTTTTGCCTTGGAGAGAAATTATTTCTCTTTCCAGGACAAATACTACAGACAAGTGTCAGGCACTGCCATGGGCGCACATTTTGCGCCATGCTATGCCAATCTATTTATGGGATATTGGGAAAAACTGCAGATTTGGAATCAAAACCCGTTTGCTAAACATTTAGTGTATTATGGGAGGTACATTGATGATGTCCTCATAATCTGGGATGGACCCCCTGATACTGTTAAAAAATTTGTTTCATATTGCAATAGTAACAACTTTGGAATCCACTTCACTTATGTAGTGGATGTTGAAACTCTTGTTTTCCTGGATCTAGAGTTGGGTAGTGATGGAGACGGTAACATCATCTCCAAAACCCACTTTAAGAAAACAGCTGGCAATTCGTATCTACATGAAAGGAGTTGCCACTATCCAAAGTGGAAAGAAAATGTACCTTATAGTCAGTTATGCAGATTATGTAGAAACTGTACTAGTACCGAGGATTATGACGACCAAGCAGCTATACTGTCTACAAAATTTATAGAAAAGGGATACGAACCTCAACATATCCAAAGAGCCAATGACCGTTATAGAGGAGGCATCCAGAGAGAAACGAAGTCCACATCGAACAAAAATAAAAACCAATATGATGCACTCTTCATAACTACATATATTGATCAACATTGGGCTATCAAAAAAGCTGTCCAAAAACATTGGCCTATTTTAGGACAAGATAAAGCACTTGGGAAAGTTCTCCCTAGTAGGCCTAAAGTAGTTTTTCGACGAGCAACTAATGTTAAAAGCATTATTGCTCCTAGTCGTTTGAAAGGAAATAATAATAACGCAAGGATGCAGACTATCCCTCAAATGTTCAACTTTATTGGATGCTATAGATGCAAAGTTACTAGATGTAAAGCATGTAGATTCATCATCCATGGTCAGAAATCCTTTAATAGTCGAGAAGGGAACACATACAGCATTAGACAATTTATATGCTGCAGCACCCAGTTTGTTGTCTATGGGCTCAAGTGCCCATGTGGGTACCTCTATGTGGGCAGGACGGTGCGTACTATGAGAACCCGTTTTGGAGAGCACCGTAGACTCATAGAAAAGAAAAACGAAAAACATAGTGTACCACGCCATTTCAAATCCAAACATGGGGGTAGGACAGAGGGTCTAGAATTGTTTGGGATAGAATCTATATCTATGTCCATTCCAGAAGGGGAAAGATTTGCCCGCCTTTGTAGACGAGAATCCTATTGGATATTCACTCTTAATAGTATGTCACCTGATGGGTTAAATGAAGAACTAGAGATAGGAACACTTATATAAGCTACATTAATACTTTCGCTTTCCCTCTTGGTCATCCATTCGTCCCCCCTCCCTCTCTGTGTCCCCCCCTTAAAATATATATAATTGTATTTTTATATCTTTTATTTTTTATTAACAAATTAATTTAATTTATTTCATCTTATCTCCTCGCCTTCTATTGTTCATTAATTTTATTATGATTTTATATGTGACATATGTTGTATGATAATTCTAATTGTTATATGTATAATATAACATAACACATACTGTTTTTTAACTTTCAACTTAATAAGTCCCTATTTAATTATTGTTATTTCCTCTATTAAATATCTACATATATATGTGATCTTGATATATACATTATATATATTTTTCATGTATATATATATATATATATATATATATATATATATATATATATGTGTTCATGAGAAATATAAAACTTTATCAATGTATATAGACTTTTTAGTACTATATTTTAATTAATTCTTATATGGTATATACATAGAAATAATATCAAAACTTATATTTAGTAATAATAATAATAATTTTATATAGACATTTATGACAATTATGTATTCCACATACAAGCTGTATATACACCAATAAGATATGTGGGATATTATGTACCAATTATTAATTACCAATTATAATAATTTTTTAATATATATTAATTATTTAATTAATTCTATTTCCTATGTAGTTCCCGCTTTAATGCTGTAAATACTGTAGATAGCATCTGTAACTATGAATATATGTATAATGTTTATATACTCATAGTGGATATGTGTTGTTGACTAGAAATATCTAGTTATTTATTGTATATTTTATATTATATATTAAGTGCTAATTGTACTTTTATCCATAGAGGTATAAAGTGCAATAGTAGTGATTACAAAATCACTCTAAGGATGTTGTTGCCATCCAAACCTCATCTTCCTGTCATGTTAATCAGCTGTACACCTTCAGCTCCTGGTCTATTGCAGTCTATTGGCTGCGGTGTAGGAGTGGCGATTAATGAGACATATATAATACCATTAGAGGGAAAGGGGGAGTTACCTGATGAAGGAGGAAACTCTGAAACATGTCGTCATAGCAACAGAAAACACTTAGAAGAAGCAGCACGCACAGCTTGGCTCCCCCCTCTTAGCTGCGGTTGACGTCACGCTCGGCCGGCTGGTCCGTTCGTTAGTGGATGTCAGCGGGGAGCTCGGCGAGGAATACAGGGTAGCTGATCCGGAAGGCATATCCCTACACCGCTGCTGTCGCCCCACAAGTCAATCACCCTGCATAGGCCAGGAGAGGAGGTCGGAACTGAGAGCCAATTGTCAATGTGAACGTACAAGTTCCTGTTTGTGAGTGCAATATTCCTCATTTTTTACTTTCTAACTTCTACAATAAACAGTGTTACACTATGGCGCGTGCGCTCCTCTCTCTCTTTTCATATGTTTTCTGCTGCAATTTGTGCAACTGTGTGGACACCAAAATTGGGACCTTGACAAGCACATAGATTAGTGTGCCCAATCTGGTCTTGGACTCACAGAGGTCAGGAACAGCAGCAGGTTAGATACATGTCCCAAGTCTGTGGAACTACGAAAGGCTGCCTTCTGTCAGACCACATTGCAACAAGGGAATCACTTCCTGGTCTTCTTGCTCCACTTCCCTGCAGCCTTATTGGTAGGGTTCCCTGCAGCCTTCTCTGCAGCCTTCTCTGCAGCCTTCCTTGTCCGCCTGGCTGGAGGCTGTGCCCATGTCAGGAGGAGGAGGTGGAGGTGGAGAAGAAGGGGGTGGAGAAGAAGGAGGTGGAGGAGAAGAAGAAGCAGGAGGTTGTGAAAAAGGAGGTGGAGGTGGAGAAGAAGGAGGTGGAGGAGAAGAAGAAGGTGCAGGAGGATGGCCGTGGTCACAAATTACAGTGGTCTCAGTGAGTCTGCCCCTCAACCCCTTATTTAAAAGTTATATGAGCAGGGCCTCACAAAGTAGACGTTGTTCTGTTTGCATCTGGGCCATTTTCATTCCGACCAATGCCGCATAGCCCTCATTAGGGGTTGGGGGCTGCTGGAGGGTGGCATGTGCCTCTTTATTGAGGGCCAGTGCTGCCACACTCACAGCCCTATCCCTCCTGGCCGTTCTTGGTGGCCTGCGGATTGGAGGCACCTGACACCTTGTCCTACTACTTGGACCAGCCACCCCCTCTCTGCCTCTTGGACCAGCCACCTCCTCTCTGCCACTAACCACAGCCTCCTCCTGCCTGACATTTTCTGACCTCTCATCCTGGCTGACCTCCTCCTGTGTAAAAAAAGGGACATATTTTTGAGTTTTGTTTCATCAATCACGCACAGGGGGTTATTTAGTAAAGGCAAATCCACTTTGCACTACAAGTGCAAACTACAAGTGCACTTGAAATTGTATTGAAAGTGTACTTGGAAGTGCAGTCGCTGTAGATCTGAGGGGGACATGCAAGGCAAAGAAAAATCAGAAATTTAGCTTGCACATGATTGGATAATAAAATCAGCTGAGCTTCCCCTCATTTCAGATCTACCCCTCAGATTTACAGCGACTTTACTTCCAAGTGCACTTTTAGTGCAATTTTTATTGCACTTTGCACTTGTAGTTTGCACTTGTAGTGCAATGTGGATTTTCTTTTAGTAAGGAACCCCACAATGTTCAGCTCATTGACTGTTGCAAATAATTCTAATTTTCTTTTTATTACTCTCATTATGCCCCCATCATTTTGCATTCATCTCCCAAACTTTTTTTCCCAATACTGTCTATTGCTATGTCAAACACTTTTTCTTGATTGACTAAATTTGTTCACATCTTAACATCTATTTTACATCATTAATTTTTTCACAATTTTTTTTTAGAAAATACTATACCTGGCTCCAGATGGACAGATCTGGGTCTTCATCCAAGATGGAAGGCTCCTCCTGATCCTGAGAAGGATCATCTTGGCTGGAGGGAAGGCTGGAGGGAAGGCTGGAAAGTGATTCCCTCGGTGTAATGTGGTCATTCAGAAAGGCCAACCTGTCATAGTACCACAAATGTGGGACATATACCTCCCCTGCTGCTGCTCCTGACCTCTGAGAAGCCAGGACCCGATTGTGCGCAGTCCTATTTGTGTCTCTCAAGGTCCCAATTTTGGTGTCCAGCTGCTCAATGGTTGCGTTGGGCATCCTGGTGTGCATAAATGGGAGCAGGCTCTCCAGCGCTGCTTTCCTTACCCCTTTTTTTTGTGCTGCAGATTTTTGGTCTCCCACAGAGCGGGCAGCTCCCTTAACCGATCAATAAACTCTGACAGAAATTCTTTTTCTAGAAAAGCATTCATTGTTTCTGCAAGACAAAACACCAGACAAAAATACAAATGTCAATCACACTCTAAACTCGAGTAATCTTTATGCCCATGTATGCCTCTTCAATCTCTATGCAGTATAGGCCACTGATGTACCAAGTAATAAATCATACCTTCGGTCTAACGTTCGGCGCTCTTAAATCCTTCCTCCGCACACAGAACGTAGGTACGTCACATGTGTGTTAGGTTTATATACACTACGCATGCGTGACACACGTCGCCCGCCCATGACGTTCTTTATCGATGTTTCCCCGCCCCTTCTCTTTCGGCACGCAGGCGACATGGTGGAGTCACAGCAGGTGTCTGTGAATTCAGAGAATTCTAATGAGGAGACAAGCCCAGAGCGGGAAACGTCACAAACAAGGAGGCGCTACAAGGCATCTAATATGTCCTTTGAGGAGATGGCGGAGATGGTGGCCATATTGAACAATTCTGATTATGATGCAAAGCATGGGCCGTATTCCCACCCTAATCTTCGGAAGAACAAAATTATGACGCAAGTAGTGAAAAGTCTGAAGAAGAATTTCGGTGTGAAAAGATCAAAGGAGCAGCTCAGAAAGAGGTGGTCTGACCTCAAACGGAGGGAGCCGGAGCAGTTAAGGAGCATTAACAGAATGCTTAAAAAAAGTAAGTACTTCTCCTGTGTCCCTATTGTTGTATTTCACAACTTGCATGTTGCTCCATGTTGTTGTTTTTTAATATTTTACATTAAAAAAATTACATCTTCTACAATTTAGTGGGCACAGTAATCGGTCGATACAGACACATCGTTTGCACACTACATACGATGAATTGTCAATATCCTTGTTTTAATTTTTTGCCAAAAATGTCTGTTTAGATTCCATAAATGTTATGACATTGTTGTCTAGATGATATGTTTGAAACTAGAATGAAATGCATGCAATCCAATGAATCAATGTAAAGGAGAGGACACTCAGCAGTTGTTTACACATCTGCACTCACAGGAGCACTATAGTGTGGGCCGCCAGAACAACCTTTTTAGGGTGTCCCACACAGGTGCTACTGGGGGGGAGGGGGCCCATGTGAGAAAATTGTCACAAAAAGGTCAGTATTCCAGCTTTGTTAAGTTCTGAAATCTGGTCTTCAGCTTGGAACTGTGCCAAAACAGACAAGTGTACTCCACCTGCAAGCAATGTTTCATATTCCTAGTTATGACTTCATATATGTGTGTGTTAAGTGTACCATTTGTTTGATTCTCATAGGGGAGAGAAGACTGGGAGGACATCACTCCTCGGAGCCCAGGAACCCCACACATTCTAAAGAACCCCAACCTCCCCAACAAGCCCAACCTGAGGATGTGGAGGAAGTAGAATTGGATAAAGGAGAGGTGGAGGAAGGAGAAGTGGAGGAAGGAGAGGTGGATGAGGTGGTGGATCTTGTCACTGCAACAGGTCAGTATCTGTCACCACAGCTTCAGGTAAGAGATGTAGGGCTGGAGATTTTTATTATTTTATTTTTATTTTAAGGGATAAATATGTTGCTGAAATTCCACGATTCTCCAGTGATAGTGCACAAAGACTCATCCAACAAATAATGGATTGTAGTACTCAACTGGACTTCATGAAGAAAAGGATGAATGCTATGGAGAATACATTGATGTTTTGGGGCGAATTGAATAAAACCCCCCTTTTTTTTCAAAGTATTTTTTCACTTTTTTATCACTTTTTCTAAAACTCAAATTTTGAAGATGCACACAGTGGGTCAACATGTGCTATCTGCCATCACGGATCTCCATGTACGTGTTTTGGGGGTGCAACCTCTTCCTCACAACTCAAGTAGGTGAAAGGAAGAAGGGGTTGCCCCCCCAAAACATGTTGATTGATCCCCCATGATGGCGGGTAGCACATGTTGACAATAGGGATGAGGAAGTAAATAACCTATTTTACCCACCCTAAAATTGTGTGCATCTTCAAATTTTGTCTTGTTCAGGGGTGACAACACTCCATCTTTAATGAAGGGCAGATAGACATTTGTTTAAAAAAAGGTCTGAGATCTTGCCTAGACTAGAGGTTTACATTGTTGTATTTTGAGGTATGTTGAGGAGAGTTTTTGTAATTTCCTTTTCCAAAAAAATTGCCATGTTAGGTGAAAACCAAAAAATGTGTTGCAAAAATGTAGAGACACAAAAAATTTTCAAAAGACCATATGTGTGATTGTTCACAGAGTAAAATACAAGAAAAAAAAAAAAGTGTGGCTGCTCTTTTTTTTAACAACTATAACCTTTTTTGGGTTTAGTTTTGTTGTTAGCAGTGAAATGTTTTGTGTTTACTAAGGAAAATACACTTGGTACTACAAGTACACTTTGAAAAAGTACCAGACAGCTAAAATATAAACAAACCAAAACTACAAAATGAAAGTTCAGATATTTTTTTTATTTTTTTTGGTAAATATAAAAAGTTATGAAAGATTGTCTGTCATTGGAATGGCCCCCCTACCCATGAAATAGTCCACATAGTTCTGACGGATTGCACGGGCACTTTGGGGGGGCAAGCCAGCATGGACATGTTTGAGGCCCAGGAGGGCATTGTCTGCAGCAAGTCCGGCCTCTGGCCCAACTGTGGCCATATAAGTAGTCGATTTCTTGCGCAAAAAAATGTGCAGAACACAGCAACAAAAAATTATATAGTTCAATTTGTACTCCACCATTATCCCGAAGGCATTCTCCACAACTCTTCGGGCTCTGGCCAGCCGGTAGTTGAAGACCCTCCTCTCCGGGGTGAGGGTCCTCTGGGGTAAAGGCCTCATGAGATGCCGACCCAGGCCAAAGGCTTCATCAGCCAAAAAGACAAAGGGGAGTCCTTCCACATTCCCTGCATCCGGTGGCAATGCAAGGTCATCAGTCTGTAGACGAAGAGCAAACTCCCTCTGTGCGAAGGCTCCCCCATCGGACATCCGGCCATTCTTCCCCACATCCACATAGAGGAATTCATACTGTGCTGACACCACCACCATCAGCACGATACTATGAAACCCCTTGTAGTTATAAAAAAAGGAGCCCAAACGGGGTGGTGGCATGATGCTAACGTGTTTCCCGTCAATGGCTCCACCGCAGTTGGGGAAGTCCCACCGCCTGGCAAACTCCAATGCCAGAGTCTGCCATTCCTGTGGCGTGGAAGGAAGCTGGGGAATCAAACAAGATACAAAAATATTAGTACTTTTGCAAATAACATTGCAAGCAGATTATACAAAAACATTCGTGGCCAACATAAGTATAACATTTTGTTTAAGGATTATTTTAAATTGAAAATAAAATGCACAATTCTCACATTGCTCACCCCCCTCTGATGGCCCATTGTTTTTCTTTGGGGGGGGCTATATGAGTTTGGGACCCCCCCAAAAATCACATTCTGGAAAATGTCGATACCATTTGAGGGGCGGGGGTGGGAGGACTACAATGGAGATGAAAAAATACATTGTTAACAGACTAGGCTAGGTGTGTTTGGGCCCAGGAGAGCATGCTGGAGAGGTAAGTGAAGGGAAAAATGCATGTAGGCCAAAAAAAGACTTCAACAATTACAGCATGCATGGGGACAAAGGGGACATTCTCAGCATATTACAATCATGCTAATTAGGGAAGGATGAAAGAAATACAATACATTATCGTACATGAAATAGATAGAATGTGATATTAAATGCGAAAACTTACCCTCATATAGTCATCCTGCAGGACTTGGATGATGGCAGAACAGGTCTCTGGGATTATGACGCCCAGAGCCCTGGGGGGGGGGGGGGAGATGCGTGTGGTGAACTTCAGGTCCTGCAGACTTCTCCCTGTCGCCAGGTAGCGTAACGTGACGATGAGCCTCTGCTCAGCACTGATGGCTTCCCGCATAACGGTGTCCTGCCTGGTGATATAGGGGGACACCAAAGACAACAGATGCTGAAAAACGGGGTCAGACATCCGAAAAAAATTCCTGTAGTCCTCAGGATTATTCTCCACGATCTCCCGCAGCAGAGGCATGTGAGAGAATTGGTCCCGCTGGAGCAACCAATTCTTGGTCCATGAACTCCTCCTCACCCTGTTCATAGACTCGTCTTGGTCCCAGACAAGAAGACCAACAGAAACACAAAGTCGATGCACAACATGATCTCTAAGATGAGAACGTATCCGCAACATGGCTAAAAAACGGTCGTCTGATCAGAACGAACTAAACAGAACGCACTGAAGTACAGCAAGGCTTATGAAAAACGACCTAAAAAATCAGAAACGAGTGGACAAGAAAGCACCGAAAAACAGATACGACCTGACTACTCGCCCTGAAAGACAAGATACAAACTCACAAGCACCAACTGATTCGCAGAAAACGAACTGAAAGCACAAAGTCTGAAAAGCGCGAATCGTCTCTTCCCAGACTTTAACTAACACAAGATTAGCAAAAGCAGCCCAAGGGAGGACACCATGAGAATGGAACTTCCCCTTTATACTGCCGTTGTATGTGTTGTACGTCACCGCGTTTTTAGACCGACGAGATTTTGGATTGACAGTGTGTATGCAAGGAAAACTTCACAAGAATATCGTCAAGCTTGACAAGAAACCCGTCGAGAAAAACTACGTTTTTTTTGCAACGAGAAACTCGGCCGTGTGTACGAGGCTTCAGAGTTAATATGGGAAAAAGGTGTCTTCTCTCCACTGATGCTTTATCACCAATCCTTGTTTCAATAAAAAACCCAAATTTTCAAAAAACATTTGTCATTGGGATGGAAAGTGAGGTGAAATGTTCTGAACAGGTGCACAGACAGAAAAACAATTGTTACAGGGGTGATAACCCTTCCCTATGTTTTCCAAAAAGCTTAAAAATAGATTTTTCGGCTGGAGCTACACTTTAAAAATGTACCGTGTTTCCCCGAAAATAAGCCCGGGTCTTATATTAATTTTGGCAACAAAAGACACAGTAGGGCTTATTTTCGGGGTAGGTCTTACCATGTAATGTGCTGTCTTCTCCCCCCCCCTCTCCCTCCCTGCCTGTCAGGAATCCCCAGTGTAAACTGAGATAAAATGCTTGTAAAATCCTATACACCACTCTGTTACAGTAGTATATAGTGTATAATGTGTGTGTTTCTGTAATATAATTGTGCCAAATACCTTCGTTATAGTGTCGTTCTGCGCTTCTGTGACTCCCGGAGGTCTCTTCCCCACAATTATATTACAGAAACCAACACATTTTACATTATATACTACTGTAATAGAGTGGATTATAGGATGTTACAAACATTTTAAACTAGGGCTTATATCGGGGTAGGGCTTATATTGCAGCCCTCCTGGAAAATAACGCTAGGTCTTATTTTCGGGGTAGGTCTTATTTTCGGGGAAACATGGTACCAGTTCAAAATTACAAAAAGATTCTACGTAACAACAAACTTACAGTCCCTGTCTTGTTTGCACCGCCTGTATACTGCTGTTCAGAATATATAGGGCCTGGGGGCCCCACGCCTTTCCTTTTTTTAATTTGGGTGCGGGGTTCCCCTCAATATTCATACAAGACCCAAAGGGGCTGGTAATGGGCTGAGGGGGGGGGGCTTACCCATGCCATTTTTCTCAATGATTTTCATCCATATTGCCGGGACCAGACATTACATTAAAGCCGCAAGCAGTTTTAAATGACTTTTTTTCCTTTAGAAATGTCATTTTGTGCAGGGACAGTTCTAAACACAGGAAACACGTGCCACTTCACAGGCATACTTTAGACACCCCCCAGGTACGAAATTTAAAGGATTATTTCACTTTTTTTTTCACTTTAAGCATCATGAAAATCACTGCTCCCGAAAAAACGGCCATTTTTAGAACTTTTTTTTGCATTGATACATGTCCCCTGGGACAGGACCCGGGTCCCCAAACCTTTTTTAGGGCAATAATTACATATTAGCCTTCATAATTAGCAATTTTGATTTTGAACGTTCGAGTCCCATAGACTTTAATAGGGTTCTAAAGTTTGTGCAAAATTTCGGTCCGTTCGCAGGTTTCGGTGCGAACCGAACCGGGGGGTGTTCGGCTCATCCCTACTAGAGACAGGAAGCATGTAGGAATGCGGCTTTTTTTGGCTATATATGCCAAATGGGTAGCTCAGCGTACATTATCGCTTGCTTGCCTCTTTGGCATAAATCCAACTTGGTCGTTGTGTATAATTTTGCCAATTTTCTTGTTGAGGCGGGTAGCTATAATTTTTGCTAAGATTTTAATGTCCTGATTTAAGAGGGAGATGGGATGGAAGTTTATGCAGGATGTGTTATCTGATTGGGATTTGGGGATCATGAAAATAATTGATAGTAATGATTCGCATCTAAAGGAAAATCCATCTATTAGGGTATTGAATGCGTCCACTAAAATAGGAGAAAGGGTTTCAGAAAATGTTCTGAAGTATAGGGCTGAGAACAGTAGTGTATTTAGGTTTTGTGCTGCCCTAGGCCTGACTAAACTCATGCACCCCTTAATTTAAATATGACCCACCCCTTCTGTCAAAGCCACACCCCTTGCTGTTTAAGACCCACCCTGAAATTTTCAAGAGTTCTTAGGGCCTGGGGGGGGGGGCAGTGAATTCCCTTAATTTGCATAGATTCCCTCTCACTTCCTTTTTGGCTATGGGGCAGGAAGTGAAGGGAAATTTCTGCAATGGGACAGGGATGGTAAAAAATAAACTGACAGGGGCCATAACCCTCCCTTATCCTATCCAAAATGTAAAAAAATAAAGTTTTGCCTATAGTTCTACTTCAAGCACAAATTTCTGATAATTTTATGGAAAGGACTAAGCATGTCAATGGTGCAGCAGAAAACATATAGCACAGTGAGGAAGGTTTGTGGTCCAGGATGATAGGACAGTCAAAATTAAAAGAGCCCCCCCCCCCCCCACACACAGTTGCAGAATGCAGCCAGGAAAGCAGTGCAGCCGCTTTTAGTCTAATTTGCCTCTCAGCCCAGTCCACCCCATAGGACTGGCGCAACACAAACAGTTCAGCGCAAGCCAGCGGGGACTCTTTCCATGCTGCCCCCCTGCAAAGTGCTGGCCTGGGTCTTGTTGGCCTAGGCAAGGATACAGCATTGGCTGAGAAACCGTCTGGGCCAGGCCTTTTGTTTATTTTCAGTTCTTTTATGGTTCTCAAGACTTCCGCTGTTGTTATGTGTTCTTCAAGCAAGATTTTTTGTGTTTGTGTTAGTTTTTAAGATTTATTTTTAAGTTATCAGCATCGGTCCGATTAAATTCTTTTGATTCTGAATACAATGATGTTAAATATTTACGGAATTTTTGAACGATTTTAAGAGGGTTAGTCGTGTAAGTGTTGTTTAAGTCGTATTGGGTGGATTGTCTGTCAATGGATTTCAGTGCTCGTGCCAGGAGGGTATTAGGTTTATTTGATTTCACGTAAAACGTGTGTTTTGATCTGCGTAGTGTCTTATCTGCTGATTCTGTTAGGAATAAATCAGATTTTAATAGTTTTTTTCCAATTGTGCTTTTGATGTAGGGGTGGGATTGCTTTGGAAAGAGGTAAAGGCATAATTAAAATTGGTTTCTAATTTACGTGCTAGAATATTATGTTCTCTTTTGATCATTTGTCTTTGGATCATTCTACGCATCACAGGCTTGTGCGCTTCCCATAAGGTAAGCGGAGATATGTCAGGATTAGTGTTATATTCTAGTTAGTCCTTTATACCTTGTTCAATTACTTGGCTATAGGTGGGGTTCATGGGTAAAACTGTGTTCCATACTTCTAGGGGAAAACAGACTAGGGACTTTGCGTTTCTTTAGGGATACTTAAGCAATGGAAGAAGAAGCTAGAAAGCTAGTATTCCTAAAGAAGCGCAAAGTTTTACCCTTTCACACTTTTACCCTTTCAAAAGCAGTGTAGTTTTTTAAAAGTGGACCAAAAAGGCACCTTCCATTGTAAGTCAATAGGAATACATCAAAATCGTATTGAAATCCACATGTGTGAAAGGGCCCTTAAGCTGCACAAAAGCGCATCAGTGTGAAAGGGCCCCTAATTGGTCACATGGTGAGGCCCAGACATCTCACAACTCCAGAGAACATGTTTTATCTTTCTGAATGCCTCTGCAGAACTTGTCTGTAGGCTATGATTTATGTGGGATTGTGTGTGTATATATATATATATATATATATATATATATAAATATACATTATTTTCTCTGTGTCAAGACATGCAGGCCATGTTTTGACACAAGTCAACTATATTCTACGTAACAAAAGGAGGGCTGATGACTTTTTGCAAGGTCACTTCGGGATTGGAGAACAGCCGGTTTATCTAATTTGGCATTTCAAAGGGTACATTGTTTACATACTTAAGGATGATAAAGAACCATACAAGAAGTATTTAATTGATTGTAATTAGACTTGAGGGGATATTCATGGTAAATGGTGATATGTTGGCCTAGTAAACATTTTCAAGACCTTAAATGCTATTGCCAGTAATTACAAGTACCGTAGGATCTTTTCATATTAAGATCCAACGGATTTGGTTATCCATTCAGAAACCCCTCCAGTTTCAAACACAGGTACTTCAGGTGAAGTTTTGAGCTGTAATGCCCCGTACACACGACCGGTTTTCCCGTCAGAAAAAAAACACTATGATTTTCCAGACGGAATTCCTCTCAAGCCTGCCTTGCATACATACGGTCAGACAAAAGTCCGGTGAACTTTTGACTGTCAAGAACGCGAAGAGCCGACAAAATTAAGTTCTATGCTTCCGAGCATGCGTCAAATTGTTTCCAAGCATGCATGTTTTTTTTCCCGTCGGAAAAGCATACAGACGAACGGTTTTCCCGCTAGGTTTTTTTCCTGATGGGAAAAAAAGAGATCCTGCTCTCAGTTTTCCTATTGGAAAAAGTCAGTCTGATGGAGCATACACACGATCGGGATTCCCGGCCAAAAGCTCTCATCAGACTTTTTCCTACAGGAAAACTGGTCGCATGCACGGGGCATAAGATGCATTCATTTATACACACATTCATACATCATACATACATACATACATACATCAAGATGAAAGCACTGATCTAGATTACAATACACATTTGTTCTGTGCTGTGACTCAGTAAATGCATCTCTCTGGTAAACCTAGTTGCTGCAGGAATAATTAGCTTTTTGGATAAGAGGAGTTTTGTATTTCATACTGGCTAGCGAACTCTTGCCTCAACAATAATAATTTGAATTATAATCATAATTATCATCCTCACTACTATATCACGACATTGTCCACCCAGCACCAAGTATCCTTTTTTCATATTTGGAAGTACATTTTATTGAATCACAGGATAGGACCTCAGTTACACAATACAGTGAGAGGAAAGCACCTTGTACAGACATGTGCATGGCATTGAGGGACCAACAGGAGGACAAAGCAGGACCAAGTACAAACTTGTTGAAGTCCATATGAATTAAAATGCCCTGGAGGAGATTTTGATGATAACTAAAGATGTGAGCAGGCACCTTCTTATACCAGGTCACCTCAACTGATGTGGGTACAGATTCTCTTAAATTAAAAAGATTTTCTGATTGCCTGGGTACAATGTTTGCTTGTTGCATGAGCAGTTTTAATTGCTACCTGAAATTGCTCTGTAAATACACATTCACTATTACAGCCAGAAAGGATTTTATTATACAGAACAATATACTGCTCTCTTTTTGGGAAAAGGATTGAGTAAAAATGATTTCATTATGTATACCAAAATGCCTATTGTTTTAGACTGTTTATCAGGGCCGATCCTACGGTCACAGACGCCTGGGTGCAGAAATATTTCTGGCGCCCCCCCTCCCACATGGGCGTGGTTATCTTTACTAACTCCTCCCCTTTACACATGTATCTATGGCAATGACTCAAACACAGAGATGCTCCCCTAAGGAGTCTTTGTTACCCTGGGATCCTCCCATGATCTCTTAACAATAAACAAAATACAGAAAGAGCAAGGAGTACTCTAATGGGACCTGGAGTGGGGTCTCTCTAATGTACACAGAGAGGACCTCTGTTAGAGTCTGTTAGAAAGAGCCCCCAGACATAGTACAGGAGAAGGTCAGAGACTGTAGACATGATACAGGAGATGGTCAGAGACTGTAGACATGATACAGGAGATGGTCAGAGACTGCAGACATGATACAGGAGATGGTCAGAGACTGCAGACATGATACAATAGAAAAAATAAATAAAAAAATGTGGTCTTTAATATCAACCTATCGGGAATGGAGGTACATCTAGCTGGCCTCACCTAAAAGTCCCAACCTCTTAGTTTCAATTCTTCATGATACAATAGATGGTCAGAGACTGTAAAAATTATACAAGAGATAAATGTAGCCTCATTAGTGCTGACTCCACCCCATTTGCCCAGCCCATGTATTACGCATACCTCCCAACTTTTGAACTTGAGAATAAGGGGCACTTCAGGGAGATTTGTGCCACAGCAAAAAGTGGGTGTCACTAAACATGATTGTGGGAGGGGCTTAAGGGTCATGGTTATACAAAACCTGGGCTTCCTTGTCCCTCTAAATATGCTTTGATTGTGTGCCACAAGCTGGAGTCTTAGGGATACATATAAACCTCAACACAATCATTTAGAAATTTACTTCCAATACATCTGGTTTTGTATACACTGAAAATAGACAAAGAGCTTAAAATAGAGGATTATAAAGGATCTGAGGAACCCGGGATGGAGCCAAAGAATAAGTACTGCAGTATGACCCCTTAGAGAGAGAGAGAGAGAGGGAAGAATCACTATGGTGCAAGGAAGAAAGGAAGAGGGGACACTATGGTACATGGAAGGCAGGAAGGAAGGATCACTAGGGTACATGGAAGAAAGGAAGGAAATATCACTATGGTACATGGAGGAACGGGAGGAGGGATCACTATGGCACTTGGAAGGCAGGAAGGATCACTATGGTACATGGAAGGCAGGAAAAATGGATCACTATGGTACATGGAAGGCAGGAAGGATCACTATGGTACATGGAAGGCAGGGAGGATCACTATGGTATATGGAAGGCAGGAAAGAGGGATCACTATGGCACATGGAAGGCCGGAAAGAGGGATCACTATGGCACATGGAAGGCTGGAAGACTATGACACATGGAAGGCTGGAAGACTATGGCACATGGAAGGCTGGAGGACTATGGGACATTGAAGGCTATGACACATGGAAGCCTGGAAGACTGGCACATGGAAGGCTGTGGCACATGAAAGGCTGGAAGACTGTGGCACATGGAAGGCTATGGGACATGGAAGGCTGGAAAACGATGGCACATGGAAGGTTGGAAAACTATGGCACATGGAAGGCTGGAAAACTATGGCACATGGAAGGCTGGAAGACTGGCACATGGAAGACTATGGCACATGAAAGTCTGTAAGACAATGACACATGAAAGTCTATGGCACATGAAAGGCTGGAAGGCTATGGCACATGCAAGGCTGGGAGGCTATGGCACATGGAAGGCTGGAAGGCTTTGGCACATGTAATGCTAAAAGGCTATGACACATGGAAGGCTATGGCACATAGAAGGCTATGGCACATGGAATGCTGGAAAGCTGTGGCACATGGAAGGCTGGAAGGCTATGGCACATGGAAGGCTGGAAGGCTATGGCTCATGGAAGGCTGGAAGGCTATGGAACAAGGCTATGGCACATGGAAGGCTGAAGACTATGGCACATGGAAGGCTATGGCACATGGAAGGCTGGAAGGCTATGGCACATGGAAGGCTATGGCACATGGAAGGCTATGGCACATGGAAGGCTGGAAGGCTATGGCACATGGAAGTCTATGGCACATGGAAGGCAGGCTTTGGCACATGGAAGGCTATGGCACATGGAAGTCTTTGGCACATGGAAGGCTTTGGCACATTTAGAGAAGAGAGAGGGGAGAGATCACTCACCCGGGCTGCATTGTCTTCAGAGGCACAGGCACTCAGGCAGCTACATCAGACAGGATCACTGGCTGGCTGGTTTGAAATCTCCCGCCCACATCCCCTTCCCAGGCACAGATTGGCTGCACGAAGGGGTTGTGGGCAGGCACAGGGGGGACATGGGGAGGAGGTGGAGCAGACCTAGCCTACCTCCTCCTCGTATGAAATATACAGCGGGCGCCGGACGAGGGATGTGCAGCAGGCAAGCAGGGAGGCGCGATGGGGGCTGGGAATATGCACACTGCCGCGGGCGCGCCAGGGGGGCGGGAAATAGTGCTAATATACACAGTGCCGCGGGCCTGGGCGCGCCGGGGACGGGGAATAGTGCTAATATACACAGTGCCGCGGGCGCGCCAGGGGGCGGGGAATATGCACACTGCTGCGGGGAATAGTGCTAATATACTCAGTGCCGCGGACGCGACGGGGGGGCGGGGAATATGAACACTTCCGCGGGCGCAAGGCAGCAGCCTCGGGACTGATGAGCACGATACCCTGGCACTTTGGCGCCCCTGCTCTGCGGCGCCTGGGGGAAATGCACCCCGCGCACCCGCCCTGGATCAGCCCTGCTGTTTATATTCTAAAAGCATGCTCAAAGTTTGGAATATACAGTATTTGGTGATTTTGTTTTCCTAATAATGTCGTACAGTATTTTTTAATTACTTGAAATGATATTGATCATGATGCGTCATCTATGACAAAATAAAGTAATTTTTTAAAAGGTTGTTTATATTCAAATGAGCAAAACCCAGAAAGAATGTGGGACAATTACATTTTCAAAACTTGTCATAACCAATTGACATTTGTGGTTCATGTGAAAGTACACTGGGAAATGCAAGGGATGTGGTAGATATTATAAGTCTCAGTGTGGGTTGCTGTAAAAAGTTGTAGTAAAAAAAAGCAGTGATCTCTAAAAATAGACTATTCAGATAGTTCTTCTGTAATATTAATTTCTGCAGATCCCAAGCATGTAACATGAGTGATAGACCATAGAACCCAGGGCACATTACCCAGGTTTTCTATTCTGTACCCAAGATCTTCTTTTCAGTAACTGTTACTGTCACCTCAAGAATGGTGCTCTAGACCAGGGGTGCCCAATCTTTTGAAGCGTGAGGGCCACTTAAGCGACTTGGTAACCGGTCGCAGGCCACAATGAGCAGAGCGGCGGATGGCAGGTCCGTGTCCGCTCTGCATATGCAGAGCGGACACAGACACAGCCCACTATACTCTTTTTTTTAGCGGATCGAATTGGAGGTTTACATCTGCCACTCCTTAGAGGTGAATCCACCTTAGAGTTCCAATTGGGTCAGACTGACCGTGTAAAATTGGCCCATGGCTGCTTTCACACTGATGCGCTGCAGTTTAGCAGCACCGCAGGTTTAACGCAGTGTACCTTTGGCTTTTCTGCACTTTGCAATAGACTTCTATTATATTCTGCAGGTTTGGTGCTCTTTCAGAAAGCTCACCAAACCCCGAGGTAATTACAGAAGTCTATGGCTCAGTGCAGGTAACCCACAGGTGCACTGCTCTGCATCTGCGGAACAGTTTGAAAGCAGCCCAGTAACCACTGCTGAACAAATATGCCCATATATACACTGTGATTTTAGTAATAAACTTACCATTAATAACAGTATTCTATTCTTTTCCATCTCAGAGCAGGAGGTCGCGGGCCACATCAGAGGGCCACTGGTTGGGCACCCCTGCTCTAGACACTGCTCACAATTTTCGGGGGGGGGGGGGGGCGGCACAACCAACACTATCCAACCCCCCCATGGAAGACACAGGCGGCAGCGATCACCCCCCCCCCGCTGCGGGAGAAACAGGCGGCGGCGATCAACCCCCACGGGAGACACAGGCGGCAGTGATCACCCCCCAGCGGAGAAACACAGGTTGCGGTGATCACCCCCCACCTACCCCCGGGAGACATAGGTGGTGGCAAAATCACACCCCGACTACTCCCCCCCACAGGAGACAGGCCGCGGTGGTGATCACCCCCCATCCTCCTGCGGGAGACAAACAGCGGAGGTCACCCCAGAGGCTGCCTTACCTTTTGGAGTAGGCACTGAGGCAGGAAGGAGGAAGAGCCGGGGCCGCTCCGGCAAGCACACAGACATTCTTCTTCCGGCCGATTGGAAACCAGAAGTATGTCCTGAGACACAATTGGTACAACAGAAAATACTCCTGCGCTCTGATGTTTTACTGCATGCGGATGGTGTAAACCATTCCTCTGTAAACGGCAAAACTTTAGAATCTTGCAGCCCTCCTCAGAACTATGGGTGTTCATAAAACTGTAAAAAAGGACAGGAGGGGGGGGCGTGTCCGGATGCGAGCGGAGATAGATGTGCTTTGGAGGAGCTCCGCTAGGCCCGACGGAATCCATAGCCATCCTAAGTCAGCGCCCTACAACCAGTCCACCAAATCCTCCATCCTGACTCCTGGGCTTCCCCTCAGCAGATCCCTACCTGACTTGGGTCTCTGGGTGAGCCGAACACTCTGCATTCCGAGCCGGGCCGGCTCCATCCCCTGGTGATCCGCCGCCATCTTGCGGCCTGCGAGGCCTCTGAATCCACCGCGCTAAAGTACCGCGGCCGCGGGACGAACGGCGACCCTTCCGGAACCCATCCGAGGCAGCCTTCCAAGCCCGGAGGAGAACAGTGAGGAGTCGATAGCCGGTGGAGGCACCCTACTGAAGACGGCGCTCTGTGTGAAGAGGTGAGCGGCGGCCATCTTGATCCACCCAAAGCCCCTCAATAGCCTTAGTAGCCTTACCATCCTTCCTGGGCAAGGATCATCCACCACATCCTCCATCCCAGCCTTAGCCCTCCCTCAGTGTGTGCACCGGACCCTAACCGCAGACTGATAGTCACCCCCGACAGCCTGCAGGGTATCTGGTGGTTCCTGGCCTACTGTACGGTGGCCATCTTGCTCCACCCTACTGAGGCTCCACGGCCTGTTTCTATCCCTCGGGTCTCGCCACGCACCTAATTCCTCAAATTACGGCCACTGGTGCTTACTCACATGCTACCCGCTGTCCGCAGCACTTAGCGGTACCCCCTGTTTGAATCCTGTGGACTGTGGATCAGATATAGCCCTGTGCAAGGCGGCCATCTTGCTGCACCCTAGAGTCCATCCTAAAGACTCTCCTCCAACAAATTGCCTCTGGAAGCCTAGGTGCTTTGGCTGGCCGGGCAATGGCCCCTGAACTAGATTGCTGCATATGCTGACCCTTTCTATGTACTAAACCCACAGCCCAGGGGGGCAGTCACGCAGAGTCGGGGATGATGACAGCTTGATCTCCCTGCTTTGCGCCGTCAGACCACACAAACTCGGCGAATAAGGCACACATTGCTCCCTGACGCCACCATTTCAGCTCTCTGAACGACGAACATTACCTGATATAACCTATGTACAATACACCCCGGAGCCGGCAGCGCTACCGCTCACAGCAGAAGGCCTCTCCTGCAGGGGGGAAAGGGAAGGGGAAGGGCAAAATGGCGCCCGAACCTCCGGAGCCAGATGACTCCACTCAGCATTCTGAGGACAGCTTACACCAGTTCCCCTCCAACTTGGTAAGCCCCACTGACGCTGGCTCTGATGCCTTGCTCCAGAAGTTCCGCGGTATAGTCCGAGATGAAATAAATTCTGCCTCCCGTAAGCTCTCAGCGGAACTGGTGAGGGGGCTTAAGGAAATAGGCCACCGCACCAATCAATTGGAGCAGCGGATGGACTTGACAACAGCAGTCCTGGAGGGTCATGAGGTCGAGAGGCTGAATGTTGAACTGTTGAGCCTACAGGATAAATTAGAGGACTCTGAGAATAGAGCTCGCAGGGATAACCTCTGCATCCGTGGGCTCCCAGAGGCCATCACTGACTTGCAGGGGACGGCCACGGCTTTCTTTCAGGAGCTGGCGCCTGACGTCCCTCCGGAGCGCTTGGAATTTGACCGCATACACAGGTCCCTTGCTCCCAAACCCACCGAGGGTCCCCCCAGAGACGTTATCATTAAATTTCACTTTTACAGGACTAAGGAGCGGCTCCTGCAGGCTGCATGAGATCTCCCTGACCTCTCCCACCAGGGTAATCCCCTCCAATTATTTGCAGACCTCTCTCCGGTCACCATAGCCAAGAGGCGGAGTCTGAAGCCTTATCTGCAGATTCTACAAGCTCGGGGCATCCGTTATAGATGGGGGTTCCCCTTCAAGCTCTCCTTCTACCACCTTGGCCGCCAGTTTCATGCCTCCTCCTTGCCTGACTTACGGCGACATTTTCAGGATCTGCAGTTTGATCTCCCTCCCTCCCAACCGGAGTCTTCCTCGGCCCAGCCAAGACCATCCCGGTCACCCCACGGATCCTCGCAGAGGTCTCAGCAGGGCTCCCAGGCTCTTCGATCACTGCAAGCACAGCGATTCCAGGATGTCCCTAAGGGAGGACAGCATTAATTCTCTTTCGACGCTCCAAAGGGGAAACCTGCCCGTTATTCTGAACTGATGGATAAGTCTTATCTTGAACACCAAGTATGAATCTAAATTTCACTCTTGATTATTCATTGCATGGCCCCAGTTGCAACGCATGGGCATTCCTGTCTCTAGGCCAATAAGACATCTGGACCCTCTCCCCTCCCTTTTTTTTTTCTCTTCCCCTATTCTCTTTGAGCTCGTCAGCCCTTTCCTGTCCCCCCCCTTTTTTTTTTTTTTTACCCAGGTGAAGACTTTTTTGATTTGATGCTCTAGAGAACTATCCTTGTGCTGCTCTGCACATTCCCACTAGTGTCGTGGGTGTGTGCTGCTCATCACAGACTGCAGTTATGGCCCTGGCGTGCGGGTCATGGGCATTGCATTTGCTGTGGGTCGGCTTCGTGTCCTGGACTCCCCGTACTTTCACTGGGGGTTCCGGAGCGTGAGGTTGGCCATGGCCTACAGTTTATCGTTTAAAGGTTAAGTTGATATGTTATATAAATTTGGTTAAGATTGCTTTAATCTTTATATCGGTGGGGTTTATCGGACATGTTTTTTTTGTTTTTTTTTGTTCTTTGTTTTTTCTGCTTACCCTGTGCCGTAGTTGATCTCAATATTCAGACTACTTTGAAATCCAGCCGAGTGGTTTCCGACGGACCACTGCTCCCCCTTGGCTCGGAAGTTGACCAGAACAAGAGTTTTGGCTAACTTCCGACCCTCCAGTGGGATTCCAGCCCCAATACCAATTGCAACCTTGATGATTGGAATGTTTTTACTCCGAGTTCTACTCGGACTTTTTGTTTTTCTTGATCTGATTTCTTTAACTTTCTCCCTTTTTGACTCTCAGGTCTTTTATCCTTTTTTTTCCTCCACTAGGTTCGCGGGGTGTGTGCTTTGGGGAATGGTCTTCTATCTATTGTTAGTTCTACTATGACGTTTAATTGGCTATCCCTGAATGTTCAGGGTATGAATTCTCCTCAAAAAAGGGTGAAGGTCTTTAAGTATCTTAGAAAGCAACAGATTGACATTGCCTGCTTACAGGAAACCCATTTTTCGGCAACTTCCTGCCCTAAATACTTTGACGCTCAGTTTCCTCAGGTGTTTTTGGCTACTGCTCCAACCAAGCAAAAGGGGGTGCTCATAGCTTTCCGCAAGTCGGTCTCATTTAGTTGCACCAGACAGATTGCAGACCCCGAGGGCAGATATTTATTGCTACAAGGCACTATCCAAGGTAAGGAGGTCACCATTATGACCTACTATGCACCAAATTCTAATCCAGGACCCTTCTTGTCTCACGTCTGCACCCTGCTAGCATCCCACCACAAGGGTACTCTCTTTCTTGCGGGTTATTCGAATTTAGTTTTGGATCCCTCGTTTGATAAATACCCCTCGGAGCACATTGCTTCCTCCCCTGACGCAAAAAAATTTGCTCGCTCTCTACAATCACATGATCTGGTCGACCTTTGGAGGGAATGCCATCCTCAGGGTAAGGACTATACGTTTTACTCCCACCCTCACCACTCTCACTCCAGGATCGATCAAATGTTCATGCTACGCCGCCACCTTCCCATGGTGGTTAGGGCCTCTATCCTGGCTGTTCCGTGGTCTGATCACGACCCTGTTTTGGTGGTCTGCCACTCTATTTTGGACAGACCCCAATTCTCGCCCTGGGTGATGAACGATTCGCTCTTATCGCTTAAAGAGGTCCGGGAAGATATTTTCAAGGCCTCAGAGGACTACTTCCGCGAAAATCAAGGCTCGGTAGAGTCACCTGTAACGCTTTGGGAGGCTTATAAGGCGGTACTCCGTGGCCACCTTATCAGGGTGGCGTCGACCCGTAAGCGAGAACGGGGTCTGAAACAAAGGGCCCTGGAGACACGCCTGGAGGCGTTATCAGGGCTTTTCAAACAATCCCCCACCTCTAGCAACCGCAAACTCTTGGAGCAGGCCCGTTCGGAGCTAGATCTTAGTCTCACCGAGGGGGCTGAACGTATCTTACGGTGGTCCCGCCAGAGATGGTATACCAGGGCGAACAAGCCAAATCGAATGCTGGCCAACAGACTCCGGACTTTCGCTCCTAAACCCGCCCCCATCACATTGCGCAACCGGCACAATGTCCTTACGGGTAACCCATTGCGCGTATTGGAGGAGTTTAGTTTCCGCCTTACTAAATTATACTCAGACCCAGAGCAGTTTAATGCTCACGACACTGCTGATTTCCTCAGCCGTCTCCCTCTCCCAACCTTGACGGACGCGCATGTTACCCTTATGGACCGGGACATACAAGTCTCGGAGGTCCTCCAAGGTATAAAAGATCTAAAAGTAGGAAAGCGACCGGGGCCGGATGGCTTTACGGCACTTTACTACAGGAAGTTGGCCGCTGTGGTAGCTCCGCATTTAACGGCCATGTATAACTCTGTTAAAAATGGTCGCTCCCTTATCCCGGACCTCTTAATGGCTAACATAGTGATGATTCCTAAGCCGGATCGAGACCACTCCTCTTGGGCCAACTTTAGGCCTATCTCTCTAATCAATATCGATATGAAAATTTTGACCAAAATTCTGGCTAATCGCCTAAACTCTTTCTCCCTCGGTTAATCGGGAAAGACCAGGTCGGTTTCATACCTCAGAGGCAGGCTGGTGATGCTATTCGACGTATATTGCAACTCCAACACATAGCCCATACCCGCTCGCTGGAAACCATGTTTTTGTCCCTGGACGTCCACAAGGCCTTTGACACTCTGTCGTGGCCTTACCTCATGTCAGTTCTTCGGCATTATGGCTTCGGGTCTTCGTTTATGCACTGGATGTCTGCCTTATATGACTCCCCCCGGGCAAAAATTAAGTATTATGGGTTCGAGTCTCCTCTTTTT
The DNA here is from genome assembly GCA_029206835.1 of Rana muscosa. Taxonomy (NCBI): domain Eukaryota; kingdom Metazoa; phylum Chordata; class Amphibia; order Anura; family Ranidae; genus Rana; species Rana muscosa. Next base: position 271,874,868 of record CM055125.1, on the reverse strand, counting down.
AATATCAAGAGGGGCACCCGCCAGGGATGCCCCCTATCGCCTCTTCTTTTTGTATTGGCTCTGGAACCCCTGGCGGAGGCGATTCGTTCGCATCCCGACATACGTGGCATCGAAATAGCGGGTTGCCCCCATAAAGTTTCCCTATTTGCCGATGATATCCTTCTTACTTTGACCTCCCCCAGAATTTCTTTACCAAATTTACAATCCCTTTTGGACACCTTTGCTGCCCTTTCGGGGCTCCGGGTTAATCCCTCCAAATCAAAAGCATTGTCGGTTAACCTCTCTCCTGGTTTGTTGGGGGATCTACAGTCAGCGTTCTCCTTCCAGTGGGTCTCCTCGCTACCCTATTTGGGAATCCACCTCACCCCTATGCACTCCGGATTGTACCAGGCTAACTTTCCGCCCTTGTTCAAAAGCCTAACGGATAAGCTGTTGTCTTGGTCTCATTTGCCTTTGTCCTGGTTCGGCAGAATAACAGCTGTTCGTATGTCCTATCTCCCGAAACTACTGTACTTTTTTCGTGTCTTGCCTGTTCGGGTTCCCCCACATATCCTCCGCATACATCAGCGTAGAATTATGCAATTTATATGGGGTTTGACCCACCCCCGAATCAGCAAACAGGTTTTATTTGCTAAGCGAATTAATGGTGGTCTTTCGGTACCCAATTTACGGGCCTATTACATAGCCGCTAACATAGCCCCACTTTCGTGTCTTCATAAGACCTATCAGCTTCCGCTTTGGGCTATGCTTGACCTGGTCGACATCGACCCTATTCCAAGCTCCTCATTGCCCTGGCTTCCTCCTGTGCACCGTCCGGCGGTTATGGGGCCTTGCTTGGCCCACTCCCTGCGAATATGGGACTCGGTAAAATACTCTGTGGGGTTGATCTCTTCTCACCTCCCACTCTTGCGACTCTTGCACTGCCCGCTATTCCCTCCAGGTTGTGACAATGCCTCCCAATTCTCATGGTGGACCACGAATGGGTTCACAGATGTGCACTCACTGTTGCGGCCGACCAGGATTTTGGCATTTGACGCCTTACGCTCCTCTCACGGTATTCCCTTGCGAGAGCACTATCGCTATTTACAACTTCGCCATTTTCTTCAGAGTCTTATTAAGTCTCAATCTACCCCTTATACTTTGACCCCCTTTGAGAGCCTTTGTAGAGCCAGGCCCCACTCACCGGGCCTAATATCACTGATATATTCGGCTGTGATATCTACTAGGAGGCCCCCATTGAGGCCTTACCACCTACAATGGGAGAAAGAGTTGGGGAAGCAGTTGGACCCTGCGGATTGGCAGGCGATGACACTAACTCTGTCCAAATGCTCACGTAATGTGTTAATCTTGGAAAATGCCTATAAGGTATTGTATAGGTGGTACTACACACCGGCGAGACTGGCTCGCTTTATTCCAAATTACTCTCCGCTTTGTTTTAGAGGGTGTTCTCAGGAGGGCTCTATGGCACACATTTGGTGGTCATGCCCGCGGGCGTGCAGACTGTGGATTAGGGTATTTACTCTCATCCGCAATCTATTTCAGATTAATATCAAGAGGGACCCTTATGTAGCTCTCCTTGGTAAGCCCATCGTGGAACTACTGCGTCCAGAAAGGCAACTAGCCCAGCATCTTTTTACTGCAACTAGGTTGACAATTGCGAGAGCATGGAAAACCCTCGCACTCAACTTTGAGGCAGTCAAAAACCGCCTGAACGATGTCATGGTTAATGAGAAACTAACGGCAATCCTTTTGGATACGCATGACAAGTTTCTTGAAGTCTGGCAACCCTGGGCCACATACTACCACCCTTCTAGGTTTGACGCTACATTAGTATCACTTTAGGACTCCCCTTGCGCACACCCCGTGGACCTCCTACTTCCCTCTTCTTTCTCTCCTTTTTCACATCCTATCGCTCTTCTTGTTCTGCTCCATCTTTTTTTTTTTTTTTCCTCTCTTTCTATTCCTTTTTAGGCTCTTATTTTGCTGTTAACCCTTCATATCCTTTCTTGAGGATGCTAACTATCAGGTTCTATTGTTGTGTGTTGTTCACTCACTCTACAGGTTTGCAGACAGCCGGGCATGACCCGGGTCCTGGACCATATGGTCCTAATGATTGTTTACATTTCTCCTTTATATTTGTGTATAGCATAAGACCACGACTCATGCCTCCTCTCTGCAGGTGAGGACTTCAAGCCCGGATTTGCCATGTATATTACATGCTATAACACTCTATTGTAAACCTGTACTGTTGGTTTATATGACAATAAAACTTTTTTGTAAAAGAAAAGGACAGGAGGGCGCACCGACCTAGTGCATTACCAGATAAAAAACTTTATTAAAATATAAGGAAACAACTATGGTCCTACTCACAAAAAGAGCTTTAAAATAAGAGACACAATTGGCCAGGGTGTCCTAAGAATCCCTGGCCAATGGGGGCTATCTGATTGGCCGGGAGAAGAATGAGGAAGAATAGCGAAAATTCATCCGCTAGTGTCACACAACTGGATGGGATCAGAGCGCAGCACTCTGTTCCCCTAGCCCACCCTGTTTTGAAGCCTATTAGAGCCTCTGGCTCTAATCACGTGCTTCAAAAAAATACACCCCTGTCATTGGAATCCATAGTCCGGCGACACATGGAGCACATGGAGCGACCTCCACTGCCTCTAGACAAACATATAAATCTGAACTTCACTGTTTTTATCCAAAGAAGGTCTTTATAATGCCAATTAATGGCAATTTCAAGTACCACCCTATTTTTATGGGGCAGGGGCGGACTGCCCCCTGCGCTCTTGAGTCAGCCATCCACTCATGGCGTTGGGGGCGGAGCCTCGTGGGTTCTCCTGGGGGTATATATCGGAGGACTGACATGGCGTGGACTTTGGTGCCTGTTTTTTACAGAGGACAGCGGGATCTGCTGGTTGAGACTTACCACTCTCATATCCATATACTAATATTCATTTCAGGTACACTCGTGTGCTTTCACGTGGCTCACTTCAAGCACTCACTTTACACTTTGTCTTCTGATATCACAGATTTTAACACACATTTGTATTCTGTTTCTTTTCTTTGATTCTTCTCTTTTTCTTTCTTGTTTTCTTTCCTATTTCTTTCACCTCTGTCACTTGCTGGCATCTCTTTGACATTTTCCTTTCCCCCTATAGTCTCCATGTTCTTACTATCTTCGGCTCAGGCTCTTTATTCATACAGAGACATACACATGTCATATTACTCATTCCATTTTACCAGTCTAGACTGCCTGACAAATATATTTATGCCCACAGCCTATATCACCCATGGACATAGAGAGACTCCTGGGGACACACTCTCTCATCCGCGCCGTGCCTGCACTTTGTTTTGCCCTTATTGGGGTCCTGTTTAGCTCAGCCTCCTCAGCTCCCTGGTGAGACACCTGCTGTCGCCTCTGGGAACTACACACCTGTTGTTCTGGCCTTGTTCAGTGGCAAGTATGGCGTCTTGTACTACGGCTCCCTTACCCTGTGCCTATATAACCAACATCATGCTATATATCCAATTTATATTCTTGTGTCCTAGGTAGATGTTTTCACGCACCCACCCCTGAAGAGCGCAGAGCATTGCACTCGCAGTCCAACCTGGCGTGTTAGAAAAGCAAATTAATATTTGCTTTTCTAATGCCCCGTACACACGATCGTTTTTAATGTCATTTTTTAAACCGACGTTTTTCTCCTCGTTTTTTTTCATGTTTCCTCTCAAGCCTGCCTTGCGTACACACCATCATTAAAAAAAACGATCAAGCAAAGCGCAGTGACGTTCAACACGTACGACGGCACTATAAAGGGGAAGTTCCGTTCGAATGGCGCCACCCTTCATGTTAGTAAAGTTTGTTGAGCGACGATTCGCGCTTTTCAGTCCGTTACTGTGTAATGAATGTGCTATCTCCATTACGAACGCTAGTTTTACCAGAACGAGCGCTCCCGTCTCATAGTTGCTTCTGAGCATGCGCGTTTTTTTTCACGTCGTGAAAGCATACACACTATCGTTTTTCACGTCGTTAAAAAAAATGACATTAAAAACGACGTGAAAAAAGAGAGCATGTCCGGAATTTTTAATGGCCGTTTTTCACGTCGTTAAAAATGCTCTGGAGCCTACACACGATCATTTTTAATGGCCATTTTTTAAAATGGCATTTTTAACGGCATGAAAAACGATCGTGTGTACGGGGCATAACACTAAACTGCCTCTCCACCAATCAGGAGACGCGGGTCTAATACCGGTCACCTGATTGGCTGAAGGCACAGGTTAACCCATTGGCCAGCTAGCAGAAGCAAAGAAGAGACGCACGGAGGACACAGGAGCCATCGCCTGACCTGCGCTACCCACAGCTTGCTGTTGTCACCCGCTTCCTGACCCCCCCATAGCGAGTGGGCAGGCAGGGGGCACAAAGGCTGCAATTGATGGGGCACAGTGGCTGCATATGATGGGCATAGAGGCTGCAATTGATGGGGCATAGAGGCTGCATTTCATGGGCACAGAGGCTGTGTATGATGGGGAATAGTGGCTGCGTATGATGGGGAATAGTGGCTGCATTTGATGGGCACAGTGGCTGCTTTTGATGGGGCACAGTGGCTGCTTTCGATGGGGCACAGTGGCTGCATATGATGGGCACAGTGGCTGCATATGATGGGTACAGTGGCTGCATTTGATGGGCACAGTGGCTGCAATTGATGGCACAGTGGCTGCATTTGATGTTTTTGTTTCAGTGTTTTTCAGAATTTTTCAGTTTGTTTGCACCCCAAAAAATTTGAGCACCATCCACCACTGAGCACAGTGGTGTAGTGGTTAGCACGTTCACCTAGCAGCAAAAGGGTCACTGGTTCGAATACCAACCACGGCACTACCTGCCCGGAGTTAGCATGTTCTACCCTGTGCCTGCGTACGTTTCCTCCCACATTCCAAAGACATGCTGGTAGGGTAATTGGCTCTTGTGTAAATTGGCCCTAGTATGTGTATGTATGAATGTGAATTAGGGATCTTAGATTGAAAGCTCATTGAGGGCAGGGACTGATGTGAATGTACAACGTATATGTAAAGCGCTGCCTAAATTGACGGTGCCATATAAGTACCTGTACTTGAAATAAATAAGTTAATGTATGTGTTCCTATCTTAAACTTTTCTAGAAACTGGAAAAAAATGAGTTGGCTTTACTTAAAACTATAGTTCCAGACAAGTTAAGGTATGTAATCCTAAGTTAAATAACTATGGTCTATAAACTGAAAAAAATTGAGTTGGCTTTACTGAAAACGACAAAGTTGAAAACATGAAAAGTCTAATGAGTCAGACAAAAATAAGTTTAGTTGACAGTACTTAAAAAGCTGAGGCAAATAGTTGCCTCAATTTTTTTGAGTAGACCCAGCACAATATTTTTTACAGTGTGTATCCAATTCTTCACTTGCAGGTATGCAGGACCATATTGACCATAGGGCATGTGTCGGTTGGCTAAGGGCCTTAAGGTAAGAGCAGTGGTGGAATTATAGGGGTCGCTGAGGTCGCCATGGCGACCGGGCCCCTTGCTGCAGGGGGCCCTCAAGGACTTGTGCTCCACTCATTGTGGCCCGCGACCTTTACCAAGTCGCTTAAGTGACACTCGCTCTTCAAAAGGTTGGGCACCCCTGCCCTAGGGAATGGCAATCATTGCAATTTTTAATGCACTGGTTTTTCAAACACAATTATTTTGGAGAAAAACACTTACAATATATACCCCAATTTTTTTTGTAAAATATGAAAGATGTTACACCAAGTAAATTGATACCTAACATGTCACGCTTCAAAATTGCAAATGCTCGTGGAATGGCGACAAACTACAGTACTTTAAAATCTCCATAGGCAACGCTTTAAACATTTTTACAGGGTACATGTTTAAAGTTACAGAAGAGGTCTAGACCTAGAAATATTGTTCTCATTCTAACGGTTGGGTCGATACCTCACATGTGTGGTGCGAACACTGTTAACATATGCGTGTGCGACTTAAGTATATGTTCGCTTCTGCAAACGAGCACGGAGGGATAGTGGCACTTAAAGTGGAGGTCCACCCAGAATTTTTTTTTACATTAAAAATCCTAAAAAAAAAAGAAAAAAATTAATAGAAAAAAAAAAAATTATTCTCACCCGAAATGCCTGTTGCTATGCGGAAGTCCACTAATCTGCCTCTAATGTGCCTCTTCTAATCCGCGGTGGGTCTCCTTCCGCTTCCTCTTCTTGTGAATGGGGCGCGCTGCCTTCTGGGAACTGTGTGTATCCCAGGAGGCAAGCCGCCCATTCACAAAGCGCCGTGCGAGTGGCGCATGCACAGTAGGAAACAGGCAGTGAAGCCTTCACTGCCTGTTTCCCTTAGTCAGGATGGAGGAGCCTGGACCTGCTAGCAGCGATCGATCGCCATGGTGGGATTGACATTGCGGGCAAGTAGGACAGGTAAGTGTCCTTAATAAAAGTCAGCAGCTACACTGTTAGTAGCTGCTGACTTTAAAAAAAAAAAATCTGGCTGCACCTCCGCTTGAAACTTTTTTTTTCTTCTTTTTTTTTATTTTTTATTACTTTTATTCCAATTTCAAGAAATGTAAACATCCCTTGTAATATGAATAAAGATGACAGGTCCTCTTTATGGAGAGATCTGGGGTCAAAAAGCATGATTCTGAAAAAAAAAGTCCATATTTAAGTCCTCAGATTAGGAAGTTAAAGAATGCCTGATATATGAAACAATGTTGGCAGGTTCTTTAGGTGCTTTTGCACAGAGCAGCCCCGAAACTCCTCCTCTGGGGTCCCCTGCCAGTTCTCTTGGCTCCTCTTCCCTCTGAGCGCCCCATAGAAAGCCAATTGCCTTTTGGGCCTCTCATGCAGGCTCGATCCCGAGGCAGGCTCTCTGTGTCCATTGACACACATAGCACAGCTAAAGCCCAACAAAACCAACAAAAAGACCTAGTACCCATCATCCTATAATATACAATACAAACAAATAGAAAAAAACATACAATGTCATTGGCACATACTGCAAACAGATAAACATCTTCAAACCATATTACCAAGTAAACCCAAATTTGTGTACAAAAAAGCACCCACCATTTGAGATAAAGTGGTAAAAAACATATTAGATCCTCCAGGCAAAGGGTTCTAGCCCTGCAAAAAATGTTACACATGTTTAAGTACTATATGTCCCAATAAGAAGAAATTTATTTTCCAATCCACCAGCACAGGCACCACATACAACATAAAATAATTCATAGGATGCAATACAGAGGAGGCGGTGCATGCCCTGGAATGCAGTTGCAAATTACAATATGTAGGATGGACCAAGATACCTCTAAAAACAAGAATTAAGGAGCATGTGCAGCATATCCAAAAAGGACACTTCAGCAAAGTTCATAACAAAGACCCAACACAATTGAAATGTTGGGGCTTTGAACCATATAAAAAAGATTGGTGAGGAAGTCACAAAGTTAGGACACTTGGAGTCAAAATGGATTTTTTTGATGGATACCCTTATGCCACACGGGTTAAATATAGAATTCGATCTTAATTGCTTCATTAGCGACTTTTACCATACGCAATATCACTCTAGTTCTCCATCCAGTTTCACGTATCAATAATACTTGGACCTTTCTCTGTTCCCCTTCTCCCATTCTATAACTGATTATTGGAGTAGCAATTGGGCCAAATACCTCCTTTGGGCTTCACACGGATACACCTCAATAATTTACCCCCAGGATCACCATAGTGAGAGGAACACTAGAGGACCCCTAGAGACGAGCAGAGGCACAAGGACCACTAGGCTGTGACAATTATTACCATATATGCTGTTACCTTACAGCATTAAGGTGAGAGGCTAGTGAGCACAAAGATGTATTTATGCTGAAAACTGAAGATAAAATCCATCCATTTATTCATTCAGTCACCAATATTTAAAGAATCACCAGAGACAGTATTATTTGAACCTCCACCACTTTGTTTACTTGTATCTTGGATCTATAATATATACCTATCCACTACTATGATAAAGTTGTGTATCTAATCACTGTAACTGAGAAATTATTATTTGAACTGTTTACATATTTATTTGCGATATTTGCACCACTTTCCAATATTATTTGTTCATGGCCATTTGCACTTTGAGTGATGAATTGTACATACTTATAATTTATTTAGTCTTCAGTAATATTTTTTGCACTATTGCACTTTATTTGAACAAATATTGTTTACATCCTTATACAATAAGACCCCATTCACACAGGGGCGACTCGTCAGGCATCTCAGCCGTCTGACAAGTCGTGTCCCGTTCTGTACAATGGAACCGTTCTAATCGGAGTGACTGAAGTCGCTCCGACTTAGAAAAAGGTCTCTGCACTACTTCAAGATGACTTCAAGGCGACTTCCATTGAGTTCAATACAGAAGTCATTTTGGAAGTCTGCTTTGAAGTCGTCTTCAGATCGCCCAGCACAGTCGCAGCATAAGTCGTGCCGCCCCTGTGTGAATGGGCTCTTAGTGTAGTCGCAATATTCTCTTTCACAATATATACAGTAGCGCAACATCACTACTCTATTAAATAATTTAAAGCGGAGCTCCACCCAAAAGGGAAGCTCCGCTTGCCTGCCTCCTCCCCTGCCACATTTGGCTCCTTTTGGGGGGAGGTGGAGGAGGCAGACAAGCAGAGCTTCCCCTTTTGGGCGGAGCTCTGCTTTAATTGAGCGTAGTCACCCAGAAGTTCGCCCCCCTCCCCCCACTTCCTTCTACCACAGCTGGCCCATTCACAGAGCGCAGTGCATTTTGCGCATGCGCAGTAGGGGACCGTCTGTGAAGCCGCAAGACTTCACTGCCGGTTTCCCTTAGTGAAGTTTTCAGCAGCAGTACCCAATGGCTGATCGAATGGATTTTTATTAATGGACTGGTAAGTGCCCTAATATAAAAAGTATGCTGCTGACTTTTTTTTTCTGCAGGATCCTGGAGCTCCTCTTTAAGTATGGGGGGGGGGGGCTGAACAGGCAAAGGTAAAAAAAAAAAGAGCTGAACACAGAAGAAGATGTTTTACCTAAATGCATTGCATGCATTAAGGTAAACAAAACAAAAAGAATCTGCCTTTAGAACTATTTTAAAAGTTGATTACATAGCCTCGCCTTGGATATCACTTAAGGGTGGGCAACTTGAAGAAGTGCAAATGGAAAGCTATCTGGCATAGTAAGTAAGCCAGTATTACCTAAAAACTTCTTTCAAGATATATTCTAACATAGGGTTGTCACCTGTCCGGGATTCAGCCGACAGTCAGGGTTTGGAATTATGTCTGCCTGAAACCCGGACACATTATTCAGACTGGGCTGTGGCTCCCCTAGTAATGGAGATAGTCACACAAAAATCTGTTGCCATCTGGGAGCTGCAGGCCACTGTCTGGGGGCAGGTTTGGCATCAGCGGGGCACTGGGGGGGGGAATGATGTCAGCAAGAGCAGTTTGGCCACATACACTGTTTGCCACAGCGCGCTGCATTACCACTCTCTTTGGGGCACCCAAAGATGCCCCAGGTCTTTTATAATCCTATAGTGTATACTATGAAAAAAAATGTGCCCAGTGCCGCTAAAGTGTTTGGGGTTGGCTTGAAGAAAAGATGGCAACCCTATTCTAACATGAGAAACTGGAGAAAAGTTGTATCCAGAAGTATCCACAATAGGGACCCAGTGCATAGAGGAAAGATTTATCATTGTTTTTCAACTATCTCCTGCATTGAATACATTTTATCAAAATACTCACAGGTAAGATACAGCACATTTATATGTGTGAGTTTTAGAGCTTCTTCAAGTTAAACTATAGACAAAAAATTACATATATATTACAGTCTGTCACTAGCATTAACATGACAGTCCTTGTTTTTCTGTGTTTCCCCAGTTTTATTACCTGGTTATTTTTCAACTTCATTTGACAAACCAAGCTGGTCAGCAAAAGCGTCAGATTGAGGGTTGAGACAATCCACTTAACACTGACAGGGGTGCTTATAATGGTTAGCCTTTATTTATTCAGCTAAAATCTTTATCGCAAAAGAAAAATTATTATTCACTTCATTTGTAGCTTACTTATGAAATGTCCATCTAAATATACTAGTCCATCTAAAGGCCCGTACACACGGTCGGACTTTTTGCCAACAAGCTTCAAAATGAGCACGTTTTCCAAAAAATCCGACCGTGTGTACGCTCCATCAGACAAATTTTTTCGGTTTTCATCGGACAAAAGTTCGCTTTGCAAACGGACAAACTTTTCGGCAACACAAGTCCGATGGTGCAAAGTCCGACCGTGTGTACAGAAATCCAAATACGCATGCCCACAACCAATGTTAAAATCAACCAACAATAGCAGAAGTTGACCAAAGGGTGGCGGTAAAGAGCAGAAAAACCACGTGATGTTGGGAAAGTTTTGGGAAAGTTTGCAAAAAAGTCCTGCCGTGTGTATGCTATGGGTGTGCCCGGCCAACTCCCTTCGGACAAAAATCCACGGAAAAGTTTGTTTAAGTCCGACCGTGTGTTTGGGGCTTAATACTACCCTCTCTACAGGTTGACAATCTTTTGAAACAAAATTCCTCTGTCACTTTTTCCTCTTCAATTGTCCCACATTTGGTAGTTAAACGGTGCATTTTTTCATACAAGTCTATAACTTGTATGAAAAAATGCATCGTTTAACTACCAAAAGTCTTACATATAAATGTTAGTCAACTTCTAAATAATTGCATTTGTTGTTTTAAAAAGCCACTGGGGTTGATTTACTACAACTGGAGAGTCTGGTACAGCTCTGCATAAATTCTAATCAGCTTCCAGGTTTTTTTTGTCAAAGCTTTTTTGAACAAGCTAAAGTTAGAAGCTGATTGGCTACCATGCTGATTGGCTACCGTTGACTACCAGATTTTTCACTCTCCGGTTTTAGTACATTAACCCCAGTGTAAAGGAAATGTTATGGAAAAGTGTGTTTAGCAAATCAATTTTTCGTATTTTAATTATTATTAAAAAATAATAATAGAAATTATTATACCACTTGATCCATACCTCCCAACTTTTAAAAGTCCCGATGTGTCAGTGTGGGAGAAACCCACATAATCCGTGCATGTTGGGAGGTATGCTTGATCTGCCTAACTGGGGATGTGGCAGGTGTCCATTGCCTAAATACTTTTTGCCTAAATTCTTTGTGCCAAAATATGTCCCTTTTTAGCATCTACAAAAGTTGGGAGGTATGGAGAAAATTGAAATATTCCATAGCTTCTAATTAATTACATTGGCCTTTTATTAAATCATATCTGAGTAAATTAAATCTGATTTGCCCTGTTTAAGTTTGTACTTACTAATATCAGTGTAATGTCAGATGTATTATGGGGATCCAGGAAAAATAGTCAGGATGTCACTAACATTTTATTTGTGATGTCATTAATGCATTCCACTATACCGTTTTGCTTTTACACATTGTGACATGGGGGTCACTTTGGACACAGGGTGAGCCAGGAAACAATGGACATTGAGAATATGGCTTGGATTGCTTAAAATGGGTCTGTAATATTTATCCACCATATTCCCCAGGATATCTGTAAAGAACTATCTACTGTTTTATGAACTCAGCAGGTTAAATTAAGAGAGGCTGATATGTCTCCTGTCTCCTTGTGTAATGCTAATGAGCCTCACCTATGCTACAGGCCCTTTCATTGTGATGATGTGGATTGGAGCTTAGTAAACCGTCTGGCTCCATATTATGGGATGTGGAAGTGTCTTCTGTGAGGAGGGGGGGGGGGGGGAATCAACCCTTCTGCCTAAGACTGTTTATCAAAGGAGAAGTTTGAACACACCTGACCTGTATCACCATTGTCATTGGACAGTTTAAACCGCCCTGTTCCCCAAAGGATGGGAGGGGAGGGTTTTGAAGAGAAATGTGTTACCATGTGTTTTGAAAATAAAGTCATTCCCTGTTTTGGAACTTGAATACAGAGCGTTGTCTCTTATCTGGGGGGAGAATCATTCGTATGGGGTCTTATTCGGCTGGTTGGAGTGTCTGGTGGCTTTCGTGTGGTTGGAAAGGGAATATCCTAACGGTGTTAACCCCTTTCGTACTTGGGGTGCCGTTACAATTGTTGGCAAGCAGTGGGATTGATCCCCACAGCCGGAAGGACAGCTACAAGAGGACACAGGGCAATGGAAGCACAGTATGAACGGCTAAAGCGTTCTACCCTCAAAGACTTACTGGAGAACCGGGGAAGACCGGCCAACAACCGTAAGAAGAGGGACATTATCAGAGAACTAGTCGAAATGGATGGAGCTGAAAGGTCCAACATAACCGAAAGGCCCAGCGTAACAGACAGGACACCCGAAGAGGCAAGTTTTGATCGGGCTGTTAACATAAGATTGGCACATTATGGTCCTAACCCTACAGCGGAGATCATAGACCGAGTTATAGCGGCTGTTGACATAAATTTGCTACAGCAAAGAGGTTCTGCAGCAGCAGAAGTCACAGCAGCACCAACTGCAAGGAGAGGAGAGGTACAGATACCAGCCGCCATGGAAGAGGAAGTCAGAAGGAGGTTACAAGAGATGCAGATACAGCATATAGGACCAGTATCAGAGGAGGTCCTGCTGGGATGGTCTGATTCGATCCGCTGCGAACTCTGGAAGAAAGCGCTTGCTCTCGAGCAGCAACACCAGGGAAAGGTTCTCCCCTCCATCTATGTAAGGTACTGGTCGCAGTATGATGTACGAATGCCGTTATTGGGGGAACAACCAAAGCAGGAGTGGACAACTGAGTTAAGCAGGCTGATCCGGGCAGAGATGCGGTTGGACGAGAGCTACAGAGCCCTCCGGTGGTATGTAGCCCAAGAGTGCCCATGGTCAGCGGATGACAGCCCCACGGAAGGCTTTGACTATGATGGCCTGGGATTGTTGTATTGGAGGCTGTCCAGTGACCCTGACTTTGGGAGTGATCGGGAGTGGCGTTTGGAGGAAATAATGGGGCACAGAGAGCAAAGACTGAATGTCTCGGAAGGGCACTGGGCACAGGAAGATTTGGAGTTTCTGGCCGTTCAGGAATGGGAACTGGAGATTGCCTACAGACAGCTGCTAGACTCGGCTCAGCAGCAGGGTGGGGCCCCCTTTGCCTGGGACTATCAGGAAATACCAGTTGACAACTATGAAATCCTGGCTGAAGAATCGGCAGTGGAAAATCTGAAGATTGCCATCCCTAAAGCCGAAGTGGATGATATGGAGTTCCAGGGAGCTAGGGCAGTTGGCTCATCTCCCCAGCCACAGATTACAGAAGGTATGGACTTAAGGGACTGTTCAGAGGATCTTATGGATTATGCATCGCCTGCTCAAGTACTGGCAGCAGGACAAAGTATTGCAGACCCCTGCTCTACACCCGTGGCAGTTTTGGAGGCCCGAGTTGAGAAGGTGATGGTTCCTCTTTCCGATTGGATTTCGGAGATGCAGGGAGGAGAAGCAGCCATTTTCCCTCCCCAACAGTTAGCCAGAGCAGATGGTGTGGAGTCCCCAGCAGAAGTGCTGGCAACAGGGCAGAGTGATGGCAACCTCTGCCTAGCACCGGAAACAACTGTGGAGTTTCAGGGAGCCGGGGAAGTTGGCCCCTCTCCCCAGCAACCAGCTAAGGTAGTAAAGCTGTTACTCCCAGCTGAATCACTGGCAGCAGGGCAGAATGCTACTGGCCGCTGCACACAACTGCAACTTGAGCTGATATCGGTGGATGGGACTGCGGCCTCCACTCACAGCAACCCAGCAGAAGAGCTGGCAACAGAGCAGAGTGCCGCGGGCCTCTGCTCTCAACTAACGGAAGAGGGAGTTCCTGTGGTACTGGATGGGACTTCAGTCCTCACTGACACAACCCCAGAAAATGGTGGGACACTGGGACAGGAGAATGTCAGACTTGCTTTGCAAGCACTGGGGGATTTTCACCTACCACAAGTGGATGGGACTTAAGTCTCCACTTGTATACCCCAGGGAGGCTGGGCAGTCGGCCCAGATCCCCAACAGCATGACGGACTGAGCCCAGTCACCCTGTCTTCTCTCCAGCGGCTGAAAGGACTCCAGGGAGAAGGGCCAGTCCAGGCCTCTCCCCAGCGGTGGGTATGTTCTCTAAGAGAGGCAGAGGTTGGCTGGGTAAGTAATGCTCTGCTTGGAACAATTGATTTGGAGTACTGTGGGGATACCGGCATTGGAGGAATGGACCTATGGACTAACTTCGGAGTCAACCCGTCTGGGGTCCCCTCCTCTGTTAGTCTCCTGCCGAAAGGGGAGATGTGTGACATGGGGTCACTTTGGACACAGGGTGAGCCAGGAAACAATGGACATTGAGAATATGGCTTGGATTGCTTAAAATGGGTCTGTAATATTTATCCACCATATTCCCCAGGATATCTGTAAAGAACTATCTACTGTTTTATGAACTCAACAGGTTAAATTAAGAGAGGCTGATATGTCTCCTGTCTCCTTGTGTAATGCTAATGAGCCTCACCTATGCTACAGGCCCTTTCATTGTGATGATGTGGATTGGAGCTTAGTAAACCGTCTGGCTCCATATTATGGGATGTGGAAGTGTCTTCTGTGAGGAGGGGGGGGGGGGAATCAACCCTTCTGCCTAAGACTATTTATCAAAGGAGAAGTTTGAACACACCTGACCTGTATCACCATTGTCATTGGACTGTTTAACCCGCCCTGTTCCCCAAAGGATGGGAGGGGAGGGTTTTGAAGAGAAATGTGTTACCATGTGTTTTGAAAATAAAGTCATTCCCTGTTTTGGAACTTGAATACAGAGCGTTGTCTCGTATCTGGGGGGAGAATCATTCGTATGGGGTCTTATTCGGCTGGTTGGAGTGTCTGGTGGCTTTTGTGTGGTTGGAAAGGGAATATCCTAACGGTGTTAACCCCTTTCATACTTGGGGTGCCGTTACACACATGTATCAACATTTTAAAACATCTGTTAGGTCTGAGAGTTTACATCCATCTATTTTCTTAGTGAGCCCTGTCTTTGAGACACAAAAATTGTCACCCAAACAGGGGTAGAGGGAAATGATTCCAATGAAGACCTTTTTAGGGAAAGAGATTTCCCTATCCTTTAGAGAGATCACCTCACTTACTTGTCCCAAGTTAGAAAGTGAAGGGAAATCTTCCCAAGGGGATAGGGGCTGAAAGAAAAATACAAAATGAAGAAAAAAAATTGTGATATATATAAACTTTAAGGGCATTTTAACTCTTCCTACCTGCACTTTGTGTTGCTCATCTGTATAGGATGTGCATTGATTATAAAGTTTCATGTTGTCATTTGTTGTCCTGCGCTAGGGATGAGCTTCGGGTTCGAGTCGAACCCATGTTCGACTCGGCTGTTCGTCGAATTGCGAACATTATGGGCCGTTCGCGCCAAATTCGAGTGGCGCGTCATGGCCCATAATTCACTGCGGCATTGCAGTGCATTGCTGGCTGATGATTGGCCAAGCATGCACTATGACCCGCATGCTTTGGCCAATCACAGCGCAGAAAAAACGGAGAGCCGTAATTGGCCAAAGCCAGGGTGGCTTTGGCCAATTATGGCTCAGTGGGTTTAGTACACGCCCCACACTATATAAGGCCGCCGGCTCGGCGGCCTTATGTAGTGTGTTGGAGTTGTTTAATGAGAGATTACAGAGACAGACAGTGTCATTTATATTGAGTTAGATAGAGCAGGCAGGCGAGTCAGTTAGCTGCAGTTACAGTGTGTAGAGGATATATATGCATCCTAGGTGTTGTATATATATTTATACACTGTATTCAGTTTAGCTAGATCTGTTCCTGGTTTTCTCTATACTGTGACAGGCAGGCAGGTGATTGTGCTAGCTGCAGACAGTCAGTGTTTCACTTAGTGTACTGTGTGCTTTGCATAGCGTTCACCTAACGCTTACCTGAATACAGTTAGTGACTATTATAGTGGTGTTCTCATAATAAAACCACAAGCAGAGAGCTGCAAGTATTTTCAGTTAGTGTACTGTGTTCCTCTCTGCACAGTTTTCACCTAAAACTAACTGTTGCTGCTGATGCTTTTCCCATACTAATACCACAGCAGGCAGTTGATTCTGATAGCTGCATTATCAGTACAGACAAATACATATATATATATATATATATATATATATATATATATATACAGTATATATACATCCCACCTTTGTGCAGCTACATCTCACTGCAGGCCATTAGTATGTCTGGAAGGCAAACAAGGAGAGGCAGACAGTCACGAGGCAATAAAAGAGGGCAAGCAGGCTCTGTGTCTAGAGGCAACAGTGCTGCTGGTCGTGGACACGGTGCATCCTCATCAGCACGTGGCTGTGGGACACGCTTGTCCTTTTTTTTAGCATCTGGCCACGTTGAGCCGCAACATGCCCAAGACTTGGTAGAGTGGATGACCAAGCCGTCCTCCTCCTCCTCATCCTTTCTCACCCAGGCTCAGGGTACTTTGTCTGGCAAAGCAGCTGCCAAAGGGGCCTCTTCCCTTGGCTCAATGGCATCAGTCACTCCTTCCCTAGTCCCACCATGTCCTCCTGAGGAGTCCCCCAAACTGTTTGACCACAGTGTTGGGTACATGCTCCAGGAGGATGCCCAGCGTTTTGATGGAACCCAGCTGAAGGAAGGCAGTAACGTGAGCTCAGAGAGAGAGGGTAGTAACGTGAGCCCAGAGAGAGGGGGTGCCCAACAAGGACAGCTATCTGGCAGTCATGTTACCCCAGCTGCAGCATACTGCCAGATTGGCTCCAGTGATGAGGAGGGAGGGGATGATGAGGTCACTGACTCCACGTGGGTGCCTGGTAGGAGAGAGGAGGAGGAGGAGGAGGCACATCTCCAACGAGGCAGGATGCCCTCCAGGGGCCAGCTTAAGGGCAGCACACCCACCGCATCACACCGCAGAGCTCCGCATGTCTCTGTGTCTCTGTGCGTTATTCCAAAAGTTCTTTGGTGTGGGCCTTTTTTCAGACATGTGCAGCAGATCGCACCGTTGCCATATGTCTAAAGCCGCTTGGGCACCACGTGCTTGACCAGACATATGTCGACCTGCCATGCAGTCCGTTGGCAAGCGTACCTAAAAGACCCACACCAAAGAACAAAGCGCACCTCTCCTTGCTCCTCATCAGCTGGGATCTCCAACCTCACTATACCTTCAGTCCTCTCTGAAACCTGCACTGAGAGGAATGAAAGTGTAGAATTAGGTGTGTCACTGCCAAGTACTTGTGGACAATGTGCTATTGGTACACCGACGTTCGATTGTACCAGCAAATTTCCCTGCCCCAGCTGCTGCATCGCCGAAAGAAGTTCGCTCCCAGCCATCCACATGCCCAGCGGCTAAATGCTAGCTTGGCTAAATTGCTAGCACTTCAACTGCTGCCTTTTCAGTTGGTAGACTCTGCCCCCTTCCGCGAGTTTGTTGAATGTGCGGTTCCTCAGTGGCAGGTTCCCAAACGCCACTTTTTCTCACGGAAGGCGATTACGGCTCTCTACCAGCATGTGGAAGGCAATGTCTTGGCCTCGCTGGACAGGGCGGTCAGTGGTAAGGTGCATTTTTCCGCTGACTCATGGTCCAGCAGGCATGGACAGGGACATTACCTATCTTTCATGGCGCATTGGGTGACTCTGCTGGCAGCTGGGAAGGATGCAGGACAAGGTGCAGTAGTGTTGGAGGTTGTTCCACTTCATTACCTCTCAAGGCCCACTTTATCCAGACAGTGTTCCTGCTGGCCCAGCTATCACACAGGAAGAGGACCAGGAGGGGGAGGAGGAGGAGGATTATTGTGTCAGCATGGAGGTGGAGCCTAGCACTTAGCATCAGCAGCAGTCTTCAAGGGATCAATTACAGTCCCAAGACACCCATGGACTTGTACGTGGCTGGGAGGAGGTGGCTGCGGATCATGTCGTCCTCAGTGACCCAGAGGACTCCGCACCGAATGCCTCAGCAAACCTACGCTGCATGGCCTCCCTGATCCTGCAAAGCCTGCGGAAGGATCCTCGTATTCGTGCGATCAAGGAGAGGGATCATTACTGGCTGGCAACCCTCCTTGATCCACATTACAAGGGTAAGGTTGCGGACCTTATCTTGCCATCGCAGAGGGAGCAGAGGATGAAGCATCTTCGGGAGGCCTTGCAGAAAGGTCTGTGCAATGCGTTCCCAGAGACTGGGAGGTTACCACCAGCTACCAAGCACCTGATGCTGATGTAACCGAATATTTTTTGGGGAAATGTCAGATCCCTTCAAGACTGCCTATGCTGATGCTGAGTGAGTGACTATCCTGTTATGCTGAGTGACTATCCTCTTCTTCCTCAATAATCATGCTGATAGCTTGAAAGAACATTTTTGGTTCTGGGCACCAATTTCAATTTTTCAGCCCCTGTTTAACAGGGGCGTGTATTTACAATTTTTGATGCAATGCTTTGCAGCAGGGCTCATTGCTGTGCTCCAACTACAGTATCTGTGAGGGGTTGCAGTGTTGTGGCACCAGCACCAGTGCCTAAGGCCCAATTTTTCAGCCCCTGTTCAACAGGGGCGTGTAATTAAATTTTTTGATGCAATACTTTGCAACAGGGCTCATGGCTGCGCTCCAAGTACAGTATCTGTGAGGGGTTGCAGTGTTGTGGCACCAGTGCCTAAGTCACAATTTTTATGCCCCTATTCATCAGGGGCATGTAATTACAATTCTTGATCTAATAATTCACAGCAGGGCCCATTCCTGTGCCCAGCAAGAGTAACTGTGAGGGCTTACAGTGTTGTGGCAACACCACCACCACCAAAAAAGGCCCAGTTTTTCTGCCGTTGTTCAACAGGGGCATGTAATTACAATTCTTGATCTAATAATTCACAGCAGGGCCCATTCCTGCGCCCACCAAGAGTAACTGTGAGGACTTACAGTGTTGTGGTAACACCAGAACCACCACCACCACCACCAAAGGCCCAACTTTTCTGCCCCTGTTCAACAGGGGCATGTGATTACAATTCTTGATCTAATATTTCACAGCTGGGCCCATTCCTGTGCCCACCAAGAGTAACTGTGAGGACTTACAGTGTTGTGGCAACACCACCACCACCAACAAAGGCCCAATTTTTCTGCCCCTGTTCAACAGGGGCATGTGATTACAATTCTTGATCTAATATTTCACAGCTGGGCCCATTCCTGCGCCCACCAAGAGTAACTGTGAGGACTTACAGTGTTGTGGCAATCAGACAATTTTTTAGTTAGCAGCCCCAAGGTATGATCGCTTTCAGCAACCATCGCCAGCGTCTGGTGTACATGGTACAGGAATACTTAGGGCCAAGAACAGACTTAGACACCTTTCCCGCCGAAAATCCTCTGGGTTACTGGGTCTTGAGGATGGATCACTGGCCAGAGCTTGCACAGTATGCAATTGAGGTACTGGCCTGGCCTGCATCCAGCGTTCTTTTAGAATACACATTCAGTGCTGCTGGAGGCTTTTTAACCGATCACCGGGTGCACCTGTCTACCGACTCGGTCGATCGACTGACCTTCATAAAAATGAATCAGTCTTGGATCACCACCAGCTACCAAGCTATAAAGATGTAACCGAATAATTTTTTGGGAAAATTTCAGATCCCTTCAAGACTGCCTATGCTGGTGCTGAGTGACTATCCTGTTATGCTGAGTGACTATCCTCTTCCTTCTCAATAATCATGCTGATAGCTTGAAAGAACATTTTTGGTTCTGGGCACCGCCACCAGTGGCTAAGGCCCAATTTTTCTGCCCCTGTTTAGTAGGGGCGTGTAAAAACAATTATTGATGCAATACTTTGCAGCAGGGCTCATTGCTGCGCTCCAAGTACTGTATCTGTGAGGGGTTGCAGTGTTGTAGCACTAGCACCAGTGCCTAAGGCCCAATTTTTCTGCCCCTGTTTAACAGGGGCGTGTAATTACAATTGTTGATGCAATACTTTGCAACAGGGCTCATTCCTGCGCTCCAAGTACTGTATCTGTGAGGGGTTGCAGTGTTGTAGCACCAGTGCCTAAGGCCCAATTTTTCTGCCCCTGTTCAACAGGGGCATGTAATTACAATTCTTGATCTAATAATTCACAGCAGGGCCCATTCCTGCGCCCACCAAGAGTAACTGTGAGGGCTTACAGTGTTGTGGCAACACCACCACCACCAAAAGCCCAATTTTTCTGCCCCTGTTCAACAGGGGCATGTAATTACAATTCTTGATCTAATATTTCACAGCTGGGCCCATTCCTGCGCCCACCAAGTGTAACTGTGAGGACTTACATTGTTGTGGTAACACCAGAACCACCACCACCACCACCACCAAAGGCTCAACTTTTCTGCCCCTGTTCAACAGGGGCATGTAATTACAATTCTTGATCTAATATTTCACAGCTGGGCCAATTACTGCGCCCACCAAGAGTAACTGTGAGGACTTACAGTGTTGTGGCACCAGCACCACCACCACCACCAAAGGCCCAAATTCTCCTACCACTGTTCAACAATGGCATGTAATTACAATTCTTGATATAATAGTTCAAAGCAGGGCGTTCCAGCGCCCACCAAGAGTAACTGTGAGGGCTTACAGTGTTGTGGCAACACCAACACCTAAGGCCCAAATTTCTGCAGAGTACATAGGGCAGGCCCCTACTTTCAAACATCCGACTTTCAAATGACTCCTACTTACAAATGGAGGGAGACAACAGGAAGTGAGAGGAAATCTACCCCTAGGAAGGGAAATTCTCTCTTGTAAGAGTTAATATGGGAAAAAGGTGTCTCTTCTGCACTGATACGGAAGTAGACAACAGGAAGTGAGAGAAAATCTACCCTCTCCAGGTGTCTCCTCTCCACTGATGCTTTATCACCAATCCTTGTTTCATTAAAAAACCCAATTTTTTTAAAAACATTTGTCATTGGGATGGAAAGTGAGGTGAAATCTTCTAAACAGGTGCACAGACAGCAAAACAAATGTTACAGGGGTAACCCTTCCCTGTGTTTTCCAAAAAGCTTAAACTTAAAAAATTTACCTGTTCCAAATTACAAACAGATTCTACTTAAGAACAAATCTACAGTCCCTGTCTTGTTTGCACTGCCTGTATACTGCTGTTCAGAGTATATAGGGCCTTTTTTTACTTTGGGTGCGGGGTTCCCCTTAATATCCATGCAAGACCCAAAGGGGCTGGTATTGGGCTGTGGGAGGGGGGGTACCCATGCCATTTTTCTCAATGATTTTCATCCATATTGCCGGGACCAGACTTTACATTAAAGCCGCAAGCAGTTTTAAATGACTTTTAGAAATGTCATTTTGTGCAGGGACAGTTCTAAACACGGGAAACTTCACAGGCATACTTTAGACACCCCCCAGGTACAATATTTAAAGGAATATTTCACTTATTTTTTCTCCTACCATGCATTTAACTTTGGCTCCTCGCAGGAGGAAGAAGGGCACACCGCACCACAAGCCCGTACCCTCCTGTGTAAAGAGGTTGAGCGGTGTTGTTTTTGGGTCTTGTCTGCAGCCAGAGTCAAAGATCCTCCTGAGAATGATTCTCACCTCTACCTTGGGTAGATGCAAGTCCTTGACTTCCCCAGTAATGTGAATGTCCACACCAGCTGAAACTCCAACTCAATATTTATTCTCACGTTGTAATAAACAGTCTCTTAGATAGGAAAAGGTTGGAGCAATAGAAAAAAAACAGCCTAAGGTGTGGAGGAGGTCCAGGCACAAACGTAGCTTAAACTCTTGGCTGTTCAGATTTCTCAAACAGTTTCTTTGGCGCACAGTCTCTGCCACAGACCATGAGGTGGGTCTCTGCCACAGACCTGGTGGACAAGGCCCCTGCCACGGACTTGGCGAAACTTGGTCTCTGCCACAGACCTGGTGGATAAGGCCATTGCCACTGACCTGATGAACTTGAATTTCCTTCCTAGAACATTGCCCCTATCAAGGAGAAGATGTCCCCCTAGAGAGTCAACAGACCCTTCCTTCACCGTGACTCCCGCATCGGTCCTTCGGAATGATCCTCCCTTCTCAAGGCGGCACCCTGGACTCCTCAATCCTTAGCGGACCCCAGCCGAAGGTCTTGGGCCCCGAGCCGTCGCTGCAGTTCCTGGGTCTCCATACCCAGGCAGACAGGAACGGTGAGGTAGTACCTCACCTCAGGCTAAAGGTGCCTGAGATGGAACCGGAAAATGGTCTTTATTTTTTGAGCTATAAACAAAAAAGAGCGACAATTTTGAAAAAAACACAATATTTTTTACTTTTTGCTATAATAAATATCCCAATTTTTATTTAAAAAACATTTTTTTTTCTTAGTTTAGGCCGATACGTATTTTTTTTTACATATTTTAGGTAAAAAAAAACGCAATAAGCGTATAGTGATTGGTTTGCGCAAAAGTTATAGCGCCTACAAAATAGGGGATAGAATTACATTTTTTAAAATTTTTTTATTAGTAATGGCGGCGATCTGCGATTTTTATTGTGACTGCCACATTATGGCGGACACATCGGACACTTTTGACACATTTTTGGAACCATTCACATTTATACAGCGAACAGTGCTATAAATATGCACTGATTACTGTATAAATGTGACTGGCAGGGAAGGGGTTAACACTAGGGGGCGATCAAGGGGTTAAGTGTGTTCCCTGCTAGGTGATTGTTACTGTGGGGGGAGGGGACTGACAGGGGGAGGAGACCGATGGTTGTCCCTATGTACAAGCAGGGGCGGATCCAGGGGGGGGCAACAGGGCAATTGCCCCCCCCCCGAGACCATCTGTCACACTCACTTGTTTGCTCTGTTTGTTTTTTTTTGCGCCAGATCGCCCGGATTTTGGGGACCCGGTACTGGCCGGTCGTAGGTCCCCTGGACCCCAAACGTGGCGCACATGTAGCCCCATGTCTCCTCTACAAGTGTGCAAAGTATGGTGTCTGGGGGACCTACGGCCGGGGAGCACTGATTTTTTAAAGCCGGGCACCCCTTCTATAGACTCCAATGTTAAACGGTCATTTCTCCGTGACTTTGCAGACCCGGTACCGGCCGGTCGTAGGTCCCCTGGACCCCAAACATGGCACACATGTAGACCTTTGTCTCCTCTACAAGTGTGCAAAGATTGGTGTCTGGAAGACCTATGGCCGGGGAGAACCGATTTTTCAAAGCCGGGCACTCCTTCCATAGACTCCCATGTTAAACATCAGTCTAGTCATGGGCACAGTGAGGCATGGGCACAGTGAGGCATGCAGATGGACACCCTAGGCTTATACTCGAGTCAATAAGTTTTCCCAGTTTTTGGGGTAAAATTAGGTGCCTCGGCTTATATTCGGGTCGGCTTATACTCGAGTATATACAGTACTTGTTCTGCGGCTGACGCTGCCTCTCTGAGTCTCTCTCTCAGTTTCTCACATCAGCCGATCAGCGACTCGTCTAACGTAGTTACGCAGCGCACTGACACGATACCAGGAGCGGAGGAGGAGGTGGGTGGAGCCTCTTCCCTGCACTCGTTGCTAACGCCTGGGCCGCTTAGCGTCTAGCAACGAGTGACGCCAGTGAGTCACGTCGGACCGCTCTGCGGGCAGGTGCGATAGTGTGCGGCTCCACAGACGGGTAAGAAAGCGGGCAGCTCTGCTTGCAGCGCGGTTTGTGGGCGGGCGGCGCAGTTCGTGGGCAGACCGTGCTGCTCAGTGTGTTGGCAGCACAGGTGAGAGTGAGAGAGCAGGCTCAGTGTGGCAGCTGGCCAATCAGCTAGCCGGGAGCCGGGGAGCAGAGAGATGAGATCATCTCTCACCGCCCGTGCCTGCCCTGCATTCCTGCAGTGACTTCCGCCCTCACTGTGCAGGCAGCAGAGAGATTACATTATCTCTCTGCTGCCTGACTCTGGGAGTCTGGGACACAGCAAGAGACAACCAAAACTACACCTTAGCAGGCAAGTTAGTGACAATCCGCAAGGTGTGGCAGGTGACATGGCAAGTGACAATCCGCAAATTGTGGCAGGTGACGTGGCAAATGACAATCTGCATCTGGTGGCAGGCAAGTGACAATCAGCAAGGTGTGGCAGGTGACGTGGCAAGTGACAATCCGCAAGGTGTGGCAGGCGACGTGGCAAGTGACAATCCGCAAATTGTGTCAAGTGACGTGGAAAATGACAATCTGCATCTGGTGGCAGGCAAGTGACAATCAGCAAGGTGTGGCAGGTGACATGGCAAGTGACAATCCACAAGGTGTGGCAGGTGATGTGGCAAGTGACAATCCACAAGGTGTGGCAAATGACAATCCACAAGATGTGGCAGGGGACGTGGCAAGTGACACGCTCAGGGCTCCCACTGATTCTGCATTGAACTATTTAATTTTATATTACAATGTAATAATAGAAATAATGCGCTTCAATCATCCAGACACCATAACAACCATGGTGCCGGGATGATTGAAGCGCCGACACCAGCCATTTCCCCGATAAATTTCCCACAAAAAAAACATATTTTTTGGCAGTGTCCCTCCCGAGAAAAGACTCTGGATCCGCCCCTGTGTACAAGGGACACACCATCCGTCTCCTCACCCTGACAAGACATGGATCTCTGTGTTTACACACAGAGATCCACGTCCCTGACTCTGTGACAGTCCATTACGGGTACCTGGCGGACATCGCGGCCGCCAGGTACGCGCATCGGCTCTCACGTGACACGGCGGGCACAGCTTTTCCCCGATGCGCGCCCGCGGCGGCGAGCATCGCGGAAGTAAACAGGAGGACGTCCATGGACGTCCTCCCGGCAATTGAGCGCCGCAATGCAGGCGTCTTTTGAGCATTGCCCGGGCGCGAAGTGGTTAAAATCACTGCTCCCGAAAAAACGTCCGTTTTTAAAACTTTTTTTTGCATTGATACATGTCCCCTGGGGCAGGACCCGGGTCCCCAAACCCTTTTTAGGACAATAGCTTGCATATTAGCCGTTATAATTAGCACTTTTGATTTTGAACGTTTGCGTCCATTGTATTTAATAGGGTTCTAAAGTTGGCAAAACTTTCGGTCCGTTCGCAGGTTCTGGTGCGAACCGAACCGGGGGGTGTTCGGCTCATCCCTATCCTGCACACATCCTTTAGTAAAGTAAATCTTCACATTCTAGTGTCCGCAATTTCTGTTTGTATTCGAACATGTTGCATGGGGCATGGCACTGCACAGGGTTTATGCATGACATCTGTCTGTAGTCTAAGAACGGACACTTCCTGTGAAGAGGCTACACATCCTACAATCCATGGGTTTTAGACTAGTGTTCTTCAGGTGACTATTTAGATCTGACACAGACACAAGCAGCCTAAAAAAATTAACAGAGCTCAACATGCAGTCTTTCATCACATTAGAATTCCCACATTTGTGATGCAACAGAAAATAAATGGTGAGGCATAGATTGTGACCTGGAACAAGAAGTTGCCTGTTCCTTTAGTGAATAAGGACAAGCTAGGTGAATGACTACATGAACATAGGGGAATTTCCCAGTCGTCACACTAGAAACTACAATTACAACTAGGGATGAGCTTCGACTCGAACATTGCCTGTTCGCACGTTCGCAGAACAGCGAACAATTTGGGGTGTTCGCGGCAAATTCGAAAAGCCGCGGCACACCCTGTAAAAGTCTATGGGAGAAATCTAAAGTGCTAATTTTAAAGGCTTATATGCAAGTTATTGTCATAAAAAGGGGGACCCGGGTCCTGCCCCAGGGGACATGTATCAATGCAAATATTTTTTTTTTAAACGGAGCAGTGATTTTAATAATGCTTAAAGTGAAACAATAAAAGTGAAATATTCCTTTAAATTTCGTACCTGGGGGGGTGTCTATAGTATGCCTGTAAAGTAGCGCTTGTTTCCCGTACTGAGAACTGTCCCTGCACAAAGTGTCATTTCTGAAGGAAAAAAAGTCATTTAAAAGCACTCGCGGCTATAATGAATTGTTGGCTCCCAGCAATACAGAGAAAAGTCATTGATAAAAAAAAAAAAAATGTGTGGGGGCCCCCCCCAAATTCAATTACCAGGCCCTTCAGGTCTGGTATGGATATTAAGGGGAACCCTGTGTCAAATTAAAAAAGAAATGGCGTGGGGTTCCCCCCAAATATCCATACCAGACCCTTCAGGTCTGGTATGGATTTTAAGGGAAACTCCACGCCAAATAAAAAAAAAATGGTGTGGAGTTCCCCCCAAAAATCCATACCATGCGTGCTCGGATAAAGGGTCTGGTATGTATTTTGGGGGGAAACTCCATGCCTTTTTTTTTTAAATTTGGCATGGAGTTCCCCTTAAAATCAATACCAGACCTGAAGGGTCTGGTATGTATATTTGGGGGGAACCCCACGTAATTTTTTTTAAAATTTGACACAGGGTTCCCCTTAATAGCCATACCAGACCTGAAGGGCCTGGTAATTGAATTTGAGGGGACCCCCACACATTTTTTTTTTTTAAATCAATTACTTTTCTCTGTTTTGCCGGGAGCCGACAATTCATCATAGCCACGAGTGCTTTTAAATTACTTTTTTTCCTTCAGAAATGACACTTTGTGCAGGGACAGTTCTAAGCACGGGAAACAAGTGCTACTTTACAGGCACACTATACACACCCCCTAGGTATGAAATTTAAAGGAATATTTCACTTCTATTGTTTCACTTTAAGCATTATTAAAATCACTGCTCCCAAAAAAACTGCAGTTTTTAAAACTTTTTTTGCATTGATACATGTCCCCTGGGGCAGGACCCGGGTCCCCAAACTCTTTTTATGACAATAACTTGCATATAAGCCTTTAAAATGAGCACTTTAGATTTTTCATGTTCGAGTCCCATAGACTTTAACGGTGTTCGGATGTTCGAACAAATGTATTGCCTGTTCGCAAGTTCTGGTGCGAACTGAACAGGGGGGTGTTCGGCTCATCCCTATTGCTGAACCCCTGCTGCTTTGGTGGCACCCATAAATGAGAAGGAGCCCTAACCCCAGTGTGGGACTGAGAGACTGGCGGTGAGCCTGTTGTTTATATACCAGAACTATGAACTGTTTGCTTTACTTTTGCTGATGAATTCTATTTGTGCTGTTTACCTGTTTTGGAGAATCCAATAAAGACTGTTTATTTTACAAGCAGCTCAGCTGCTGCTGATCTTGGGCCCCCGTATGACTATATATCTATATATATATATATATATATATATATATATATTGTGACAGCAGGAAGGTAAAGTCACCTGGTTGCATCCAGGGGGGTAGATATATTTCGCCCAGATTCAGGCTTTACGCCGACTTATACAGCTAGGTGGAGAGTTGTATAAGCCCAGCTGAGACTAGTGGGCTCATGGATGACTCATACCTCTAGGGAGAGGGCTGGGCGTCGTGCAGACAGGGAGTTGATGAGACCAGCTGAACCTTGTCAGCTCATTTAGGCCTCTATAAGAAACTCCCAGATTCATTAGATGTTAGCTCATGCCTGGAAGCAGACCTGTGTGGACTGTCTAGGGAGAGTGAACCCCTGTGCGGTGAGAGAAAGCCTGTGTGGCTATATTTTGCTTGGACATTTAAAACCAGGGACTAGGACAGCACTAGGCTGATCCCAGTCGTTAGTTAGGAAACCTGTAAGTTTAGTCAGAGGTCAAGTTGACCAGGATTTATTTTGTGTTTGTTTTTTTTGCCTTGCTGTGTTTTTGTCACTGTAAATAGAAAATAAACCGCACCTTTTTTTTGATTTTGAAAACCACAACCTCCGTCTGCTGGGCCTGTTTTTGGGTGGGGAGCCCATCCCGGGGGTCACACATACCCGCTGCCGAGCTAGCCCCCTCACAGTTGGTGGAGAACCAGTGGCAGTTTTTTTTTAAGCCAGCATGGAGGAGATACTGAAACAGCTGGCTCTAGCAAATGCCAATCAACAGCAGACAAATGCAGGTTTGCAAAGGAGCCTTGCAGCCCAGCAGCAAGCTCATCAACAGAGCCTTGCAACTTTACAACAGAGTCTGGAGGCTCAGCAACAAGCCCAACAGCAATCTGAGGCCCGCTTCATAGACCTGTTGCAGAAGCAAGAGCAGAGACTACAACAACAGATGGAAGCAGTAATGCAGCAACGTCCGCAGACCGGTGAGGAAAGCCGTCCCACTA
Source organism: Rana muscosa (assembly GCA_029206835.1). Classification (NCBI taxonomy): domain Eukaryota; kingdom Metazoa; phylum Chordata; class Amphibia; order Anura; family Ranidae; genus Rana; species Rana muscosa. Next base: position 271,846,764 of record CM055125.1, on the reverse strand, counting down.
ATACCGCGTCCTTTGGGGTGAGTCGTTTATTGACAAAAATGACTGGAGAGGATGATCCAGAGGTATTTTTGACCACATTTGAAAGGACCGCTGAAAGAGAAAAGTGGCCTGAGGAGCAGTGGGCTGGACTGGTGGCTCCTCTGTTAACGGGTGAATCGCAGAAAGCTTACTATGACCTAGAGCCTGACCAAGCAAAAGACTATGTGATGCTAAAAGCTGAAATATTGGCAAGGCTGGGTGTCACCCTGGCTGTCCGGGCTCAGCGTGTGCATAACTGGACTTTCCAGCTTGGAAAACCCCCCAGGTCTCAAATGTATGATCTCATTCACCTGAGCAGAAAGTGGCTACAGCCAGAGACTTTGTCCGCACCAAAGATTGTGGAACGTGTTGTAATGGATCGGTTTTTGAGAGCTCTTCCTACTGCCATCCAAAAGTGGGTAAGCCATGGAGACCCAGAGACGGCCGATGGTCTTGTGGATCGTGTGGAGAAATACTTGGCTACAGAGAACCTGACGGCCTCTTCCAGAGACACTCGGACTTTCCACCCTAAGACCAGACCATCCCCAGGGGCGGATAAGATGATTCCAAGGGGTAAGGGTGGAGAGAGTGAGAGGGTGGGAGCTCTACCCCAAGTTTGGCGAGAACAGCCTGGGAAATCAGCGGCTCAAGAGGCGGCAAGAAGGATCATTTGCTACCGCTGCCGGCAAGCGGGACATATTGCAGCAAATTGCCCGGTTTTGGAGGAACCCATGCAGTGTGACTTTCTGACGGGCAGACGTCAGTCGCTGTGTGCGACAGTCGCATGCACTGCCATTCGGGGAACTGAGAAACATTTATGCAAAATGTGTATTAATGGTAGAAATGTTGTGGTATTGCTGGATTCAGGTAGCCTTGTGACCCTGATAAAGGCTGAGTTAGTTAAAACAGAGGTCTCTGGGAATAGCAAGGTAGCCGTTATTTGTGTGCATGGGGACACCCGAGAGTATCCAGTGACTACAGTGTGTTTCGAGACCCCCAAAGGTACCCTTTCTCATCCAGTGGGCTTAGTGTCTCAGTTACCGCATGACGCCATTGTGGGAAGGGATTTTCCGAAGTTCTGGGAACTGTGGGATGATCATGAGCCCCCCACTGGTGCCCCTATGTACCAGGAATATGATAGCCAGAACTCCTCTGAGAGTGGTGAGGACTCTCCCGAATTTCCCTTGTCAGTATTGGCAGGGGAGACTCAAGAAACTGGAGAGGAGCCCACCTCCTCAGACGAAAACCTACCGTCTGTGGAGTTTTCTGATCTTGAGGTTCACAGGGAAAACTTTGCCACAGAACAGTTGAAAGACCCCGCCCTAATAAAGGCACGGGAAAACGTAGTGAAAATAGATGGCGAGTTAGTGAACCCAGATAATACCTGCACTTACCCATACTTCAGCGTAGAGAAGGACCTACTGTATCGGGTGGCAAAAAGGGCAGAAGAAACCGTTGAGCAGCTGGTGGTGCCCAAACCTTACAGGAAGTTGGTGTTGGAGTTGGCCCATGGGCACATTCTTGGAGGTCATCTGGGGACAGAGAAAACCCGAGAGAGGGTATTACAGAGATTCTATTGGCCTGGGGTGATGAAGGACATAGAAAATTATTGTTCCTCCTGCCCTGTGTGTCAGAGGTCGGCCCCGATGCCACACTTCCGTAGCCCGCTGGTCCCTCTACCCATCATTGAGGTCCCGTTTGAGAGAATCGCAATGGATTTGGTAGGTCCTATAATCAAGTCCGCTAGGGGGCACCAGTACATATTGGTTATAATGGACTATGCCACCCGTTATCCAGAAGCGATCCCTCTCAGAAATACCTCGGCCAAAACCATAGCCAAAGAGCTATCTCTTGTTTTTAGCCGGGTGGGTATTTGTAAAGAACTGCTTACGGACCAAGGTACACCCTTTATGTCCCGGGTTATGAAGGAGCTGTGTAAATTGTTCAAAGTGACGCAATTACGTACATCTGTGTATCACCCCCAAACCGATGGGCTGGTTGAAAGATTCAACAAAACCCTAAAACAAATGTTGAAGAAAGTGGTGGATAGGGATGGAAAGGATTGGGACTGTCTACTTCCTTATTTGATGTTTGCTATTAGGGAGGTGCCCCAATCCTCTACGGGATTCTCCCCCTTTGAGTTACTGTATGGGAGACACCCAAGAGGGCTGTTGGATATTGCCAAGGAAACTTGGGAAAGTGAGAGTTCTCCCCACAGGAGTGTGATTGAGCATGTCGCCCTGATGCAAGATCGAATTGCACAGGTAATGCCCATCGTGAAGGAACATTTGGCCCAAGCGCAGTTGGCACAGCAGAGAGTGTACAACCGTGGAGCCAAGACCCGTACCTTTTCCCCGGGGGATAGGATATTGGTACTTGTCCCTACGGTTGAAAGTAAATTCCTTGCCAAATGGCAAGGCCCCTACGAGATAATGGAAAAAGTGAGCGAAGTGAATTACAAGGTCAGACAACCAGGAAGGCGAAAGCCCGAACAGATCTATCACGTTAATCTGTTGAAAGCCTGGAGGGATAGAGAGTCCCTAGTCGCAGACACTTGGTCACCAGCTCAAACTGGTTGCGTGATTCCTGAGGTTGGAATCGCAGCCACCTTGTCACAACCCCAACAACAGGAGGTTAAGGAGTTTGTGCTTCGCAACAAGGAGGTATTCTCTGAGCTGCCGGGACAAACATCTGGGGTAGAGCATGACATTATTACCCCGCCCGGTGAAAGGGTGAAGTTAAAACCCTATCGGATCCCAGAGGCCCGACGGGAGGCAATACGGGAGGAAGTACAGAAAATGCTGAACTTAGGGGTGATAGAGGAGTCCCAAAGTGATTGGTCTAGTCCCATTGTGTTGGTGCCTAAACCGGATGGGAGCTGGCGATTTTGTAACGATTTTCGTCAGTTGAACAAAGTTACAAAATTTGACACCTACCCCATGCCACGTATAGATGAGTTGATCGACCGGCTGGGAACAGCCCGATACATGACGACTCTTGACCTCACAAAAGGGTATTGGCAAATCCCCCTGGCCAAGTCAGCCAAAGAGAAAACCGCATTTGTAACCCCAGACGGGGCGTTCCAATATAAAAGAATGCCGTTCGGGTTACAGAATGCGCCGGCCACATTCCAGCGGAAAATGGACCAGATGCTGAGGCCCCATCGGAAGTATGCTGCGGCTTACCTGGATGACGTAATTGTCCATAGCACAGATTGGGCCTCACATCTGCCAAAAGTGCAAGCAGTCCTGGACTCTGTTCGGGAAGCAGGGTTTACGGCTAACCCCAAGAAGTGTACCATTGGGCAGGAGGAGGCCAAATATCTTGGGTACACCATTGGGAGGGGAGTAATAAAACCCCAACTCAACAAAGTCGAGGCCATCCAGAGTTGGCCACGTCCCAACAGCAAGAAGCAGGTACGAGCCTTTCTGGGAATCGCTGGGTATTATCGGCGATTCATTCCCCACTTTGCTTCTAAGGCTGTGCCCCTAACCAACCTGACGAAGGGGAAAGGGTCGGTCATGATTAAATGGACCCCCGAGGCTGAGGCAGCATTCCAATTCTTGAAACAAGCCTTATGTAGCCAGCCAGTGTTGTACTCACCCGACTTCTCTAAAGACTTTGTTGTACAAAGTGATGCGTCAGATGTGGGGTTAGGAGCAGTATTGTCCCAGGTCTGGAACGGGGAAGAGCACCCAGTCATTTACCTCAGCAGGAAGTTGAAGTCCCATGAGGTAAATTACGCCACCGTTGAAAAGGAGTGTTTAGCGGTGAAGTGGGCTCTAGATTCCCTTCGGTACTACCTGCTAGGTAGGCACTTTGACATGGTTACGGATCACGCTCCGTTAAAGTGGATGGCTCAAAACAAGGAAACAAATAGAAGAGTGAATAGGTGGTTCCTGGCCCTCCAGGAATTCAACTTCACAGTAAAGCATCGCCCTGGCGTTCAAATGGGGAATGTGGATGCTTTGTCTCGAGTACATGAATGCCTGATTGCTGGTGTTCCAACCCCGAGGTTAAAACAAGAGGGGGGGGTATGTGACAGCAGGAAGGTAAAGTCACCTGGTTGCATCCAGGGGGGTAGATATATTTCGCCCAGATTCAGGCTTTACGCCGACTTATACAGCTAGGTGGAGAGTTGTATAAGCCCAGCTGAGACTAGTGGGCTCATGGATGACTCATACCTCTAGGGAGAGGGCTGGGCGTCGTGCAGACAGGGAGTTGATGAGACCAGCTGAACCTTGTCAGCTCATTTAGGCCTCTATAAGAAACTCCCAGATTCATTAGATGTTAGCTCATGCCTGGAAGCAGACCTGTGTGGACTGTCTAGGGAGAGTGAACCCCTGTGCGGTGAGAGAAAGCCTGTGTGGCTATATTTTGCTTGGACATTTAAAACCAGGGACTAGGACAGCACTAGGCTGATCCCAGTCGTTAGTTAGGAAACCTGTAAGTTTAGTCAGAGGTCAAGTTGACCAGGATTTATTTTGTGTTTGTTTTTTTTGCCTTGCTGTGTTTTTGTCACTGTAAATAGAAAATAAACCGCACCTTTTTTTTGATTTTGAAAACCACAACCTCCGTCTGCTGGGCCTGTTTTTGGGTGGGGAGCCCATCCCGGGGGTCACACATACCCGCTGCCGAGCTAGCCCCCTCACAATATATATATATTTAGATCTACTTTAACTGTTTTTGGATGGACCAAACAGATAAATAATATGGACTTTTACTATGCAGGCAACAATTCAATAAATAGTGCCTTTTACAGCGTTTAAAAATAAACTGGGAAAAAGAAAAAAAAGTTAGTATAACATGCTGATAGGAACAGATGTTACTCAGCATCACACATGCTGCTTGCTACTGCTCACTTCTAAGGTCTGCTACCGGCACAGACGCAGGAATAACAGATGGAAATTAGAGGGCCACCTGGTTCCAAATGAAATTGTGTTATCTCCCTGCGATAAATAAAACAAGGTTCCAATGTAACACAGAATCACTTTACAGTGAAGATGAAGTCTGCCATGTAAAATGCAGCTGTGGCTGGAATGTGACAAATGTAAACTGATTTGCATTAGGTTGCAAAAATAATTCATATATATTAAAAAGATTTTTATGTAATGTATTTTGTTCCATGTTTTAGCTTAAAGCCCTGTACACATAGCCGAGAATCCCATCAGGAAAAAAACGTTGTTTTTCCTGACGAGATTCCTGGCAAGCTTTTCTTGCCAAGCCGGGCATACAGATGGCCATTCAAAAGAACCGGCGTTCTTTTGAATGGTAAGAACGCGGTGACATCATCGACTACGACGAGCATGCGCTCGTCACATTCGATGCCGTCGCCGCCATCTTGCTTCACCCTAGACTACCCTTATAAGGTAACGCACATGCGTCGAAGTCTCATCGAGCATGCGCGGGCTTACGGGAGGACAGGTAAGCTTGTAGCCGCATACACACACACAGTTTTCTCGTCGGGAAACAGGCCAACGAGAATCCCGACGAGAAAATAGAGAGCAGGTTCTCTATTTTTCTTGTCGAGATTCCCGGCAGTTTTCTCGACGAGAAACTATATACACAAGCTCTACAGCTATACAGCTCTCCCAGCTGTTTTCTTGCCGAGAAAACCGGCCGTGTGTATGAGGCTTAAGACTGGGAGTCTTTATAAGCAGAAACTGTTATCTTGATTGCGAAATTAATGTTTGTTTTGCTATATATTAGTGTGTGTAATGGTAGCATTAAAGTGGACCTTCAGTTATTTTTTCAACTTTCCATCTATTAAATATTCTGCCCTTGTTGCTTTAACTTTGGATAGTAATTTTTTTTTTTTTCTGCCAGTAAATACCTTATACAGCCCACTTCCTGTTTCTTGCCTGGTAAAAAGCCTAGGCTTATGACATCATGCACAGCTCTCTCTCTCACTCTCGTGAGAGTTTGCGAGGAAGGGAGGGAGGATGTGTCATAAAAGGGTCAATGAGAGCTGCAGATATGGAGGTGTGCCTCTGTGTGTCTATGTAAATCCAGGAACTGGACATTCAGCAGCTTCAGCTGCCCACAGGTAAAATTGATGCAGCCAGACTTAGTGGAGGGAGATTTCTGCAGCATATTTTGGCAAGTACAGAATCACAGCATATAAAAAATAATATGCAAAGTGGTTGGAGGGAAGCTTCAGAATGGATTTTTATTACAAATTATGAGAGCAGTTCCTCTTTAAGGAATGTCACCTGTCTTCCTGCAGTATGGACATAAGTAATTTTTACTTCAGTTACAGAGGTGTATAATGGGACTATGGATCATGTAGAAATTTCCCTCCTCTACTTGGAATTCTAAATGCATGGCAATTTTGAATTTTACCCCTACTTTTCGTGATATACTGCCTATAAGAATCAGAAATGAAATAATTTAGTTGTTGTGTAGCACCCTCTAGTGTGCTAGAAGTGATAGTGAAAGGAAGGAGAGGAAAGGTGGAGCTGGAGAGGAACAACAGGTCGCAGCCAAGAGGGCTGGTGAGTGACACACAGTCAGGAGAGGACTGGGGAGGCATGCCTGAGAGGACTGTGAGATTACAGTTTGGGATGGGTGCAGAGCCAGTTGAGTGCACTGTGGTGGCATGGGCAATGGAGAGGTACAGCTACAGCCAGGAGGGCTGGCAGTGCCTGAAGAGGTTGTACTGGGAGAAGTATCCACGAGAACAGCTAGCACTGGGAGACGGACCACAATACTTAGCAGCCCTAAAGAGGGTACCGCTACAGTTGGATTAAAGGCTTAACGTATTAAATAAAAGTAATGGTTCCGGTAGTTAGATTTTTTTATAAATAAAGATCAGACCAAATAAAGGGACAAATGAGGGGGAGATAAATCTAAGACAATTGAGGAGGGACATTATTGCCAAATGAGGGAAAGTTGGTTTACAATGAACTTGTAACAGTATTATGCTGTGTAATGTAAAGGGATCAAGAGATGCAGGGTGCTTTGCAATGTAAAGGGGTCCAGAGGTGCAGGGTGCTGTGTAATGTAAAGAGGGCCAATTATGCATGGTGCTGTACAATGTAAAGGGGTCCAGAGGGGCAGGGTACTGTGTAATGTAAAGGGATGCAGGGTGCTGTGTAATGTAAAGGGGTCCAAAGGTGCAGGGTTCTGTGTAATTAATGTAAAGGGATCCAGAGATGCAGGGTGCTGTGTAATGTAAAAGGGTCCAAAGAAATATTGAAGGATGCAGAGGTATGCAGGGGGCACAGTGGGGAGTTTTTACATTTTAACGTGGGGGGGCAGATATAGGATCTGCCAAATGCTCTAGGTATGCCCCTGCTTGAAAGCACTGTGACAAAACTTTGGATTAAAGTGAACCTGTTGTACACTAAAAGTTTAAACAAAAGACCCATTGGTGCCTACCATTGGCCATTTAGAACTGTCTAATCTGCATCAATATCCAGTTACATAGTTACATAGTTACATAGTTAGTCAGGTTGAAAAAAGACACAAAGTCCATCCAGTTCAACCATAACAAAAAAAAAAAATATCGTACAATCCCATATACCCAATTCTATACCCACAGTTGATCCAGAGGAAGGCAAAAAAAAAACCCAGCAGAGCATGATCCAATTTGCTACAGCAGGGGAAAAAATTCCTTCCTGATCCCCGAGAGGCAATCGGATTTACCCTGGATCAACTTTACCTATAAATGTCAGTACTCAGTTATATTATGTACATTTAGGAAAGTATCCAGACCTTTCTTAAAGCAATCTACTGAGCTGGCCAGAACCACCTCTGGAGGGAGTCTGTTCCACATTTTCACAGCTCTTACTGTGAAGAAACCTTTCCGTATTTGGAGATGAAATCTTTTTTCCTCTAGACGTTAAGAGTGCCCCCTTGTCTTTTGTGTTGACCGTAAAGTGAATAACTCAACACCAATTTCACTATATGGACCCCTTATATATTTGTACATGTTAATCATATCCCCCCTTATTCTCCTCTTCTCAAGAGTGAATAAATTCAGTTCCTCTAATCTTTCCTCATAGCTGAGCTCCTCCATGCCTCTTATCAGTTTGGTTGCCCTTCTTTGCACTTTCTCCAGTTCCCCGATATCCTATTTGAGAACTTGGTCCCAAAACGGAACTGCATATTCCAGAGGAGGTCTTACTAATGATTTGAACAGGAGAAAAATGATATCGCTCTCTCTGGAGTCCATACCTCTCTTTATACAAGAAAGGACTTTGCTCGCTTTGGAAACCGCAGCTTGGCATTGCATGCCATTATTGAGCTTATGATCTACCAAAACCCCCAGATCCTTCTCCACTACGGATCCCCCCAGTTGTACTCCCCCTAGTATGTATGATGCATTCATATTCTTAGCCCCCAAGTGCACAACTTTACATTTATCAACATTAAACCTCATCTGCCACATAGTCGCACAATGAGACAGAGCATTGAGGTCGGTTAGACAGAGCATTGAGGTCGGTTCAGTTATAGTACTCACACTGAAAGAGAAATGACTGCTTGTGGAGCTTAGCTATGAAGTAAGAGAAAGTCTGGTCCCAGTAACAAGTGGAAACAAAATTAGAGAGTGTGAAACAAGAGTGTTCTATAGCGAACATACAGAAGTAATGGCAGACATTTAGTAGCGTCTGCTCTAATATTGTGTGTTAAATGACTAGCATTTTAATGATCATAGAATAGTACAGCATTATATTTAAATGTTATCAATTCCATCACCAACCCAACTACATATAATGTCTTTTTGTCCCCAAGCCTTAATCTGCCTAAGTCATGGTTCCCATGTCTTACACTGAAGGCATTTAAAACCCTGAAACAGCTACTGTATATGCAAGCTTGAATACTGTACATTGATCTATAATGCTATGTATAAAGTGCAAAATCCGCGCTAACCCCAAAATATAAAAATAAAAATATATATATGTAGAGGGTACCCCAAAATTGGGGTATCGCTATGTTCTAAATTTAGGGGTAGTATGAGCCATATTTGGCTCAGGTTCTCTAATTTGTTAGGTACTGGACTCTGCTCTGCTGTAAGTGTTGTCTGGTGTACAGTTCCCCTTTGGCCTGTAGGTAACACTGTTGCCCAGGCCTAGGGTCGAACCTAAGGTGACACGATAGCGTGATTGGGTGCCCTCTCTCGGCTACTGTGCGGTGGGCAGGGCTTCCCCTGCTGTGCATGCCGGGAGAGGATACATAAGGGGCATACGCCATATTGGAGGAGGAGTGCCGGGGAGAGGAGTATCCGGAGGAGTGTGCCCCACGGGGTGGTGTGTCAGGGGGAGTCCAAGGACTCCTGACAGCGAAGTCGCGCCCTATGGCCCTGCTGGCCGGGGGGTGCGTGAACTGGCCGAGGAGTCTCGGGCACCTTTAGCCCGAGGCTGCAACGTTCCAGGCAGGCCCAGTGCCTTTAACTGGGTCTGCGATCAATATGCTGGAGTTCCAGGGCGCCCGTGTGAGGGGCGGCCCGCTCTGAAGGAGAGGAAACCAGGGGAGGACCTGTCTGATGGACCAGTGAGAGATGTCACGGTGAAAGAGAGGCCTGGTTGCTTATCAGAGGGAGGACTCATTACTCAGCAAGATAACCCTGTAAAGTGCCCATTGGCATCATCAGTTCTCTAAATTTTACAGAGGTTTAAGGAATGTTCTGGATTCAGGAATAACAGGATTCTGCTACTATTAGAGGATCTCCTGAACCCGTCCCTGGAGGGGACAAAGTTACAGTATTGTTCGAGCTCCACTCCGGCTGCTAGAACTGTGAGAGAGATCTATCCGGGTGCGCTAAACCCACTCGGGATCGAGTGGCGACGAGTAAGCCAAGTGTTGTGTGCCTGAATCTACCTCCTATCTTCGCTAACTTATTTCTCTCTTCAATTTCCCCGTTAACTGAAGCAAAAGAAAATAAACTCTTTGTTGGAGTTGAAGTTGTGTGGACATTGACCTTCTTGGGGAGGAATATAGACTTTTCCCTACATTCTAGGAACGAGAACCAGTGGAAAGAGGTAACTTGCTGCATGACCCAAATCTGTGAACACCGCCTGACCTCTGATAAGGAGGACACGGCCTTGTGGCATGGTGTGTCTTACCCCCCACAGGTGAAGGTAAGCCGGGGCAAAAGGATCTGCGTGCTACATATATAAATATATATACTGTATGTGGTGAAAAACTACATGACGGTGCTGCAACTAAAAAAAAACCCTGAATATTAAGCTCCTAAACGTGTATAAGAAAAATTAGATGCACAACCAAACATATGCAAACAAACATGTGCCAACAAATGTGTAATCAACATAAATGGGATTAAACAAAGAATTAAACTAAATTAAACTAAAAGGTGCCACAGTGAATTCGCTGTCTGTCTTTGATGGCGGTGGTTTCCATCCAGCTCGGGGGCTGCGATGTGCATAGGGGAGTTCTTTTCCTGATCTCTTGCTGTCCTCCCCTTTCTGTAGACGGGGGTTGCCACCTGCACATCGGCGCAATGTTTTCCACGCCCACACATGGACGTCTCCCTGATGTCACTGAGGTATGGGCTGTGTGGGTCATCCTGGATGGTTGGGTGGTTGCTGCAGTTGCGCCCCCCCCCCCTTTGGCGGTGGACGTCTCACTGACGCCTATGTGTCACCGCCCATACATGATGCTGGGGGCCCCTTGTGGGCATATCTGGACATTCAGCACGGCTGGGACTTTGATTCACAACTTGATGGTTGGATAGAGCGGTCACATCCTTAAGAACAAACTGAGGTACAACTTTTATACTTTCTTGACACCCATTGGGTCTGTTACATTGTTCTTTTACACATGTAATATTTATATAATTTCCACATTGTCCCGTAGTCTCCCGGCCCATACCAACTTTGTAACCATGTTGGTTTGCATTCATGTATATATCTCAGATAGTCCTTCATACCAACATACTGTAGTAAGCTTAATTCATTTATTTACATCTTTATATATAGATTAAATCTTATCTATCAGAACATTACACATTAAGCTCATTTTGGAACCATGATGCCTTCTGATACATGTGCATCCTTGCAGATATTTTCTAGACATGATTTCAAGGGGCTTAGTGGAGACTGCAGTGAGAAATACCCCTATCCAGACCATGCTGATTTTCCGGATGTTCCCCTGTTGTGGCTTTTGTTTGCTCCGTCTCCTCAGCTCCCGAGCTGGATGCACTACACGGCCGCCATCTTAATATCCAGCGTTTGGCAATTCATTTCAGCCCGTCTGTAAGTATGAGGTCCCTCTTCAGACCTCTCTTGCCAATCATCCCACCTGCCCCCATTTATTAACAACATACATCTATTGATTTTATCACTTACATTGCAGATACAACATTCATGCATCCGCCCCTGAAGAAGCGAGCAGAGTCTCGCGGAACTAGTAGGGCTTCATTGATGCTTGTTTTATGCCTGTACATGCTGGGTATTATCGATGTCTGCAATATGTCTACATATTTCCCTGTTTATATGTATGCACATTTTATTTCCTTATTGTATATGTGTATTCACTGGCCCAGCAACTTTCAAATTTCACTGTTGCTCATTGATGTATAACATTTGTATTAAATCTTTATATATTTACTTTCATCTGTGCTGTGTACATTGGCTATTATGCCGGGTAACTCACAATCATTGTTGTTGCCACTTTGTTACATAACACTTTGAAACAAATAAATTGATTTTGTCTCATCGTTCGCTGTGAACATTGGCTAAACCTCTCTCACCTCATTCAAAGTCCCAGGGCAACGTCTTTTGTCTTTTTGTCTTACAGTGAATGCAAAAGTCCATAATATGTGTCACTCAATATAACTCCGTGGAATCTGAGCCCTTCAGCAGAAAGCATGATTGCTCTGTTCATCATATACTTCCTTTCCCAGTCAATGCCTAATACGGAGAAACGCGTCGGATGGAGCTGCAGAACCTGACGTCACCACACGCCAGCTGGCTGGCTTGAGCCGCGGCTGTGAGTCTCGTTTGAATTTACTGATACCGTTTTTTACTAAGATGTCAGTTGCTCATCAAATGGAATAAAGGAACTTTGATTTTAGCTGTACTGCACCATGAAGTCTTCTTTCTTCCTCTTTTAAACATGCTCCACGAGTGAATTTACCCTCATAAGGGTCTCACAGAGATTACTGCAGCCCTTGGAATCGTCAGTGGAGGAGAGGATCTGGAGATTGGATAGATGTGCGAACATACTGTCCCTGCCCAAGCGATCCCTCCTGTGTGTGCCTATACGATCTCCATAATTAGAGATCCAACAGATCTGGTAAGCGGCCCTCTGGTTTCATTATTTCTTGGCTGTTTTGTGGAAGTATATGGTGAACAGAGCAATCGTGCTTTCTGCTGAAGGGCTCAGATTCCACGGAGTTATATTTAGTGACACATATTATGGACTTTTGAATTCACTGTGGCACCTTTTAGTTTAATTCTTTGGTTAATCCCATTTATGTTGATGACACATTTGTTTGCACATGTTTGTTTGCATATCTTTGGTTGCGCATCTAATTTTTCTTATACATCTATAATGCTAGACTGTATCTGTGTTGTAATTTGCCAGTTCTGGACGCTAGCAAGGGTAAAAACTTTTCATGCAAATTTTCCTTAGTACAATACATACTCAATCATAGAAAGTATTTGCATGCTTGTTGCTATTCTTATAGCAGAGCATGAAATGGTAAAAATGTACAATACACTATTACACCCTCTTCTTCTTTCCTTCATAGTCCATATTAGTTCACTAACAGTAGCTGTTTGTGAGTATTCTAAATGCATGAAGTCACATTCATTTTGGATGCCTTTAAAGTGCTGACAAGGTTTTAAGGAATGTGAATGGTTAATATGTGTTCCCCACACTATAAATGCATGAAAAACACATTTTCAAGGATGTGGTATGCATTGACAGTCTTGAGAATTTAGTTCACGGTGGCTTTTTTGGGGTTTATCAACTTAAATGCACAAAATTATAACACTTTTGTGTTGGGTCTGTATATATTTCCTTTCTTGCTGTCTATTTTTAACAGGCTAATTTAAAAGGAAACTAAAGTATATTTTCAGTGTGTACATTTTTTATGGTTTTACAAGTTTCCTCTTTTTTTAAGTTATTTTAGAAATATTTGTATTTATAGACTTCCCACTAGCTGTGAGGTAGAAGAGCCAGTACAAATACTCTAATGCCGCGTACACACAACCGTTTTTAATGTCAATGAAAAAAACAAAGTTTTTCTCGACGTGATTCTTCTCAAGCCTGCCTTGCCTACACACGATCATGAAAAAAAATGCTTGAGCAAAGCACGGTGACGTACGAAATGTACGACGGCACTATAAAGGGGAAGTTCCATTCGGATGGTGCCACCCTTTGGGCTGCTTTTGCTGATCCTTGTGTTAGTAAAGTTTGGTGAGAGACGATTCGCGCTTTTCAGCCTTGTGCTCTTCAGTCCGTTACAGCGCGACGAATGTGCTGTCTCCATTACGAACGCTAGTTTTACCAGAACGAGCACTCCCGTCTCATAACTTGCTTCTGAGCATGCACGTTTTTTTCACGTCGTTAAAGCCTACACACGGCCGTTTTTCATGACGAGAAAAACGACAACGTAAAAAACGACGAGAAAAATTAGAGCATGTTCCAAAATTTTAATGCCCATTTTTCACATCGTGAAAAATGCTCTGGAGCCCACACACAATCATTTTTAATGACCAAATTAAAACATGACATTTTTCTCGTCATGAAAAACGGTCGTGTGTACGCGGCATAAGTAAATGTATTAGCAGTTCAATAGCAGTTGTAATTTGTTGGCTGGAATTAAAGCAGGACTTTGGCTTATAAAGCTTTACCCCCTTTGTTTTTTCTAAATACCCCTATACATACTGTACTTAAAATTGTAGAATATTATGGCCAATTAAGTGAATTTGCTGGGGCCTCTTCTACTAGGGTCTGTAGTCTACTATGCTGCAAAGAATGGAGCTAATACGAGTAGTGCAATATCAGGGATGCTCTCTGAGGTTTTATATTGTGAGAGTAGGTCTACATGGTGATACACCACTAGGGTGTGTCTCTGACAGCCTGGGCTTACAGGTAGTATGTTGAATCATGCTGGCTATTGTTCATCCTGGAAGAGGGCCAGCACTGGATATCTGAAGCTGAAAGTCTTTGGGGACAGGCTGGAGAGGAGGTAAGTATTATAGCTAGAGCTGCTTTTTCCTTGTTCATTCTTTTATTGGAAAGCTTTCAAGAAGAAAATAGAAAGGTTGCATACACGTTTTGCATATAAACATTGCAGTCATAAAGGAAATGGATAATACATTGGATTACACATGGTGAGGATAGTGTCATAGAATTAAATCATAGTAAAAAACAAAACAAAGAATACAACAGGAAGACAGGGGGAAAAAAGGGCAGAAGAAGAAGAATTGTAATGAAAAAAGAATACTGTTTTAAGGGGGGGGGGGTAGGGAAAGCACTAGGATTGTTAGGTTGGGGGGGGGGGGTATTTGTGTCTCAGCTATTCTACACCTTGATGGCTGATGGGGATGGTCAAAATCAGCTGGTAAGAAATGAGCAACCCACGATCCCCAGACCTTACAGAACTTACGCATGGAGCCTTGTAGCTTATTCATATATTTTCTTAAGTAAACAAGTTACAGTAAGTAACATCTATTGTAACCAAGACTTAACCTTTTGGAAAATATGAATTCTATGATAGCCATGCCTTTGCTATGGTCTGCTTCATGGCTGTCAAAATATGAGTCATGAGTGTCAATTGGTGCTTTTACTAGGGGGTTTCTAGTTAAGAGTGCTAAATATGGGTTTATAGTAAGCAACTGTTGGAAGAGAATGCACATAATTCGGTAAGTTTGCAATCCACATTGTTTGGATAAGAGGGCAGGTAAACCAGGTTTGCAGAAATGTGTCTACAGTATGTCTGAACTAAGGATGAGCTGAACACCCCCGGTTCGGTTCGCATCCAGAACATGCGAATGGACCGATAGTTCGCGCAAACTTTCGAACCCTGTTAAAGTCTATGGGACTCGAACGTGAGAAATCAAAAGTGCAAATTTTAAAAGCTAATATGCAAGTTATTGTCCTAAAAAGAGGTTTGGGGACCCAGGTCCTGCCCCAGGGGACATGTATCAATGCAAAAAAAAGTTTTAAAAACTACAGTTTTTTCGGGAGCAGTGATTTTAATAATTCTAATGCCCTGTACACACGATCGGATTTCCGATGGAATAAAATCAGATGGATTTCGGATGGAATTCCGATGAAGCTGACTTTCATCAGTCTTGCCTACACACCATCAGGCCAAATTCCGACCATCCAAAACGCTGTGACGTAAAACACTCCGACGAGCCGAGAAAAATGAAGTTCAATGCTTCTGAGCATGCGTCGACTTGATTCTGAGCATGCGTGGGTTTTTTCTCCGATGGAGTTCCCCACAGACGATCGGAATTTGCTATCGTTTTTTTTTCCATCGGTAAAATGTAAAACATGTTCTATTTTTTTACACCGATGGAAAAAAGACTGATGGGGCCCACACACGATCGTTTTCTCCGATGAAAAAAGTCCATCGGTCTTTTTTCATCAGAAAAACCGATCGTGTGTACGCGGCATAAAAAGTGAAAAAATAAAAGTGAAATATTCCTTTAAATATCGTACCTGGGGGGTGTCTATAGTATGCCTGTGAAATGGCACGTGTTTCCCGTGCTTAGAACAGTCCCTGCACAAAATTACATTTCTAAAGGAATAAAAGTCATTTAAAACTGCTTGCGACTTTAATGTAATGTCTGGTCCCGGCAATATGGATGAAAATCATTGAGAAAAACGGCATGAGGACCCTCCCCTCCCCCCTGGCCCATTACCAGGCCCTTTGAGTCTTGTATGGATATTAAGGGGAACCCCGCACCCAAATAAAAAAAAAGGAAAGGCGTGGGGCCCCCAGGCCCTTTATACTATGAACAGCAGTATACAGGCGGTGCAAACAAGACAGGGACTGTAGGTTTGTTCTTAAGTAGAATCTGTTTGTAATTTTGAACTGGTAAATTTTTAAAGTGTAGCTCCACCCAAAAAAATCTATTTTTAAGCTTTTTGGAAAACATAGGGAAGGGTTATCACCCCCGTAACATTTGTTTTGCTGCCTGTGCACCTGTTCAGAGGATTTCACCTCACTTTCTGTCCCAATGACATTTGGCTTTTGAAAATTTGGGGTTTTTAGGGAAACAAGGATTGGTGATAAAGCATCAGTGGAGAGGAGACACCTTTTTCCCATATTAACTCTTACAGGAGAGAATTTCCCTTCCTAGGGGTACATTTACTCTCACTTCCTGTTGTCTCCCTCCATTTGTAAGTAGGAGTCGTTTGAAAGTCGGATGTTTGAAAGTAGGGGCCTTCCCTATGTACTCTGCAGAAATTTGGGCCTTAGGTGTTGGTGTTGCCACAACACTGTAAGCCCTCACAGTTACTCTTGGTGGGCGCTGGAACGGGCCCTGCTGTGAAATATTAGATCAAGAATTGTAATTACACGCCCCTGTTGAACAGGGGCAGAAAAATTGGGCCTTAGGCACTGGTGCTGATGCCACAACACTGCAATCCCTCACAGATACTCTAGTTGGAGCGCAGGAATGAGCCTTGCTGCAAAGTATTACAGCAAAAATTGTAATTACACGCCCCTGTTAAACAGGGGCAGAAAAATTGGGCCTTAGGCACTGGTGCCACAACACTGCAACCCCTCACAAATACCCTAGTTGGAGTGCAGGAATGAGCCCTGTGGCAAAGAATTACAGCAAAAATTGTAATTACACGCCAGTCAGGGAAGTAAACAGCTTCTATCTGTTCAGCGTGTCACATGACACCCTGGCTGCCTGTCAGGAAATAAACAGCTTCCATTTGTTCAGCATGTCACAGCTGAACAAATGGAAGCTGAGCAAATCCCCAAGCAAATTGCTGTTTTGTCTTTCAGCTTCCTGTGATCCAAGCTCCTGTTTCCTGCCTGTTTGATCTTCAGCTGTGACCCGGATTGCCTTGACCACCATGATCTCTCCTAAACCTGACTCCTGGCTTGCTTATTGGACTTTGCTGCTCTCTCCAGTTTTTGACCCTCTGCCTTGTGACCCGGACTTGCCTTCAGTCTCCTGCACCTGACCTTCTGCCTGTGACCCAGATTGTCTCCAGTCTCCAGCGTCTTGATCCTTTTGCTTGTCTTGGACTCCTCTCCTCTCTGGTGTTTGACCCCCGGCCTGCTTTGGACTTTCTGCTAAATAACACCAGCTGAGCTCTGCTACCTGTCAGTGTCTACACAAGCCCTCAGAGACCTTCACGCAAGTCCTGTCCTGCCTGCTGGTAGCTTGTGCCTCTTGGTGCCATCCACCCTCTGTCCCATCTCCAGGGGGTGGAGTGTGCTTAGTCGCAAAAGTGAGCCGCTCTCTGCATCTCGGCCTCAGTGAGTACCCTTATCTGACAACGCCCCTGTTAAACAGGGGCAGAAAAATTGGGCCTTAGCCACTGGTGGCGGTGCCCAGAACCAAAAATGTTCTTACAAGCTATCATAAAGAACATTGAGGAGGAAGAGGATAGTCACTCAGCATCAGCATAAGCAGTCTTGAAGGGATCTTACATTAAAAAAAAATAATAATATTCGGTTACATCAGCATCAGGTGCTTGGTAGCTGGTAATCCAAGACTTATTAATTTTTATGAAGGTCAGCCGATCGACCGAGTCGGTGGACAGGCGCACCCTGTGATCGGTTACAAAGCCTCCAGCAGTACTGAATCTGCATTCCGAAAGAACGCTGGATGCAGGACAGGCCAGTAGCTCAATTGCATACTGTACAAGCTCTGGCCAGTGATCCATCCTCAAGACCCAGTAACCCAGAGGATTTTCGATGGGAAAGGTGTCCAAGTCTGATCTTGCCCCTAGGTATTCCTGCACCATGTGAATCAGACGCTGGCGATGGTTGCTGGAACTGATCATACCTTGGGGCTGCGGACTAAAAAATAGTTTGAACGCATCGGTCAGACGGCCACCTTCTCCACCGCTCCTTCTGTGACTGACCGAAGCCTCAGCAACACGTTGTCCAGGACCAGGAATTTGTAACCTCCCAGGCTCTGGAAACGCGTTACACAAAGCTTTCTGCAAGGCCTCCCAAGATGTTTCATCCTCTGCTCCCTCTGCGACGGCTGGATAAGGTACGCAACCTTACCCTTGTAACGTGGATCAAGGAGGGTTGCCAGCCAGTAATGATCCCTCTCCTTGATACCACGAATACGAGGATCCTTTCGCAGGCTTTGCAAGATCAGGGAGGCCATGCAGCATAGTTTTTCTGAGGCATTCGGTCCAGAGTCCTCTGGGTCACTAAGGACGACATGATCCGCAGCCACCTCCTCCCAGCCACGTACAAGTCCATGGGTTTCTGGGGACTGTATATGATCCCTTGAAGACTGCTGCTGATGCTGAGTGCTAGGCTCCACCTCCATGCTGACACAATCCTCCTCCTCCTCTTCCTCTTCCTGTGTGATCGGCGGGCCAGCAGGAACACTGTCTGGATAAAGGGGGCCTTGAGAGGTAAGGAAGTCCTCCTCTTCCTCCCTCTGTTCTGCCTCAAGTGCCCTATCCATTATTCCACGCAGTGTATGCTCCAACAGGTGGACAAGAGGGACAGTGTCACTGATGCATGCACTGTCACTGCTCACCATCCTCGTGGCCTCCTCAAATGGTGACAGGACAGTGCATGCATCCCTGATCATGACCCACTGGCGTGGGGAAAAAAACAAGCTCCCCTGACCCTGTCCTGGTGCCATAGTCGCACAGGTACTCATTGATGGCCCTCTGCTGCATGTGCAGCCGCTGCAGCATGGCCAACGCTGAGTTCCACCTGGTGGGCATGTCACAGATTAGGCAGTTCTTGGGCAGGTTGTATTCCTTTTGGAGGTCAGCCAGCCGAGCACTGGCATTATATGACCGGCGGAAATGCACACAGACTTTCCTGGCCTGCCTCGGGACATCCTGTAAGCCCGGGTACCTGCCCAAGAACCGCTGCACCACCAAGTTAAGGACGTGAGCCAAACAGGGCACATGGGTCAGCTGTCCCTGACGGAGGGCGGAGAGGAGGTTGGTGCCATTGTCGCAAACCACCTTTCCTGACTTAAGCTGGCGTGGGGTCAACCACCTATGAGCCTGCCCTTGCAGAGCTGACAGAATCTCTGCCCCAGTGTGGCTCCTGTCCCCAAGCACACCAGCTCAAGCACCGCATGGCATCTTTTTGCCTGCGTACTTGTGTAGCCCCTTGAACGCCTATGGACTACCGCTGGTTCCAAGGACAAATCAGCACAGGAAGCGGCCCTGGAGGAAGAATAAGAGTAGGGGGTGGAGGAGAGAGGTGTGTCAGAATCACCACTAGTAGCATTTTGGAGGCGTGGTGGCGGGACAACCTCCAACACTACTGCACCCTGTCCTGCATCCTCCCCAGCTGCCAGCAGAGTCACCCAGTGTGCCATGAAAGATAGGTAACGTCCCTGTCCATGCCTGCTGGACCATGAGTCAGAGGCAATATGCACCTTACCGCTGACCGCCCTGTCCAGCGAGGCCAAGACATTGCCTTCCACATGCCAGTAGAGAGCCGGAATCGCCTTCCGTGAAAAAAAGTGGCGTTTGGGAACTTGCCACTGAGGTACCGCACATTCCACAAACTCACGGAAGGGGGCAGAGTCTACCAACTGAAAAGGCAGCAGTTGAAGTGGTAGCAATTTAGCCAAGCTAGCATTCAACCGCTGGGCATGTAGATGGCTGGGAGCAAATTTCTTTCGGCGGTGCAGCAGCTGGGGCAGGGAAATTTGCCTGGTACAATCGGACGTTGGTGTACCGATAGCAGATTCCCCCAAGTACTTGGCAGTGACACACCTAATTCTACACCTTCATTCCTCTCAGTGCAGGTTTCTGAGAGGACTGAAGGTATAGTGGGGTTGGAGATCCCAGCTGATGAGGAGCAAGGAGAGGCCCGCTTTGTTCTTTGGTGTGGGTCTTTTATGTACGCTTGCCAATGGACTGCATGGCAGGTCGACATATGTCTGGTCAAGCATGTGGTGCCCAAGCGGCTGATGTTTTGGCCACGCAAGATACGCT
This sequence comes from Rana muscosa, assembly GCA_029206835.1. NCBI lineage: Eukaryota > Metazoa > Chordata > Amphibia > Anura > Ranidae > Rana > Rana muscosa. The sequence continues at coordinate 271,826,646 of CM055125.1, read as the reverse complement.
TCAGACATATGTTGCAAATAGCAATGGTGCGATCTGCTGCACACGTCTTAAAGGCCCACACCAAAGAACTTTTGGAATAATGCGCAGAGACAGCAGTGCCCTGCACATGCAAGGCTCTGCGGTGTGATGCAGTCAGTTGGCTGCCCTTAAGCTGGCCCCTGGGGGGCATCCTACCTCATTGGAGATGTGCCTCCTCCTCCTCCTCTCTCCTATCAGGCACCCATGTAGAGTCAGTGACCTCATCATCCCCTCCCTCCTCGTCACTGGAGCAAACCTGGCAGTATGCTGCAGCTGGGGGAACATGACTGCCAGTTTGCTGTCCTTCTTGGGCACCCCCTCTCTCTGGGCTCACGTTGCTGCCTTCCTCAAGGTGGTTACCATCATCGGAGCCTTCAAAACGCTGCGCATCCTCCTGCAGCATGTAACACTGTGGTCAAACAGTTCGGGGGACTCCGCAGGACATGGTGGGGCTAGGGAAGGAGTGACTGATGCCATTGAGCCTAGGGAAGAGGCCGCTTTGGCAGCTGTTTTGGCAGACAAAGTACCCTGAGCCTGGGTGAGAGAGGATGAGGAGGATGAGGACGGCTTGGTTATCCACTCTACCAACCCTTCGGCATGTTGCAGCTCAAAACGGCCAGCAGACGAAAAAAAGGACAAGCGTGCCCCACGGCCACGTGCTGATGAGGATGCATCGTGTCCATGACCAGCACTGTTGCATCTAGACACAGAGCCTGCTTGCCCTCTTTTATTGGCCTGTGAGTGTCTGCCTCTCCTTGTTGGCCTTCCAGTCATACTGTATTTGAGGTATTGGAATAGGTACACAAGGAATTGTCTGCAGTCAGCTTTACGTGCACACTGTGCCCAGTATACAGTACACTGACTTAATATACTGCAGGTTAGCTCAATCAACTTCCTGTATTATTAGTAATAGAAAAGGAAAAGTCTGCAGTCAGCTTTACGTGCACACTGTGCCCAGTATACAATACACTGACTTAATATACTGCAGGTTAGCTCAATCAACTGCCTGTATTATTAGTAATAGAAAAGGAATAGTCTGCAGTCAGCTTTACGTGCACACTGTGCCCAGAAGGGATGAGCCGAGATTTTAGTATACAATAGGGATGAGCCGAACACCCCCCTGTTCGGTTCGCACCAGAACCTGCGAACAGACCTAAACTTTGCGGGAACTTTATAACCCTATTAAATACAATGGACGTGAACGTTCGAAATCAAAAGTGCTAATTATAACGGCTAATATGCAAGTTATTGTCCTAAAAAGGGTTTGGGGACCCGGGTCCTGCCCCAGGGGACATGTATCAATGCAAAAATAAGTTTTAAAAACTGAATTTTTTTAGGGAGCAGTGATTTTAATGATGCATAAAGTGAAAAAAATAAGTGAAATATTCTTTTAAATATCGTACCTGGGGGGTGTCTAAAGTATGCCTCTGAGCAGCAGTATACAGGCGGTGCAAACAAGACAGTTACTGTAGGTTTGTTCTTAAGTAGAATCTGTTTGTAATTTGGAACAGGTAAATTTTTTAAGTGTAGCTCCAGCCAAAAAATCTATTTTTAAGCTTTTTGGAAAACATAGGGAAGGGTTATCACCCCTGTAACTTTTGTTTTGCTGTCTGTGCAACTGTTCAGAACATTTCACCTCACTTTCCATCCCAATGACAAATGTTTTTTGAAAATTTGGGGATTTTATTGAAACAAGGATTGGTGATAACGCATCAGTGGAGAGGAGAAACCTCTTTCCCATATTAACTCTTAAGCCTCGTACACATGACCGAGTTTCTCGTCAAAAAACGTCAAGAAAACTGCAGAGAGAGCTTTCTTGCCGAGAAAACCGTTCGTGTGTATGGTTTCTCGTCAAGAAAACTGCCGGGAATCTCGACGAGAAAAATAGAGAACCTGCTCTCTATTTTCTCGTCAGGATTCTCGATTTTCTCGTCGGGTTTCTCGTCGGCCTGTTTTGCGACGAGAAAACCGGTCGTGTGTATGCTTTTCCGAGTCTTAAAAAATCGTGCATGTTTAGAATTAAGTATGAAACGGGAGCGCTTCTTCTGGTAAAACAAGCCTTCGTAAATGTGATAACTCATTCGTCACGCTGTAAATCATTGCATCGTTTAAATGTTGCGCATTTAAATCTTCTTTAGAATGGTACAATAATGAAAAATAATGAACTTGTTTTGCTGCTGATAGTCAGAACTGTGTGAATAACTATTTTAAACATTTTTAATGCTGATCTCATGAATATTTTGCTGTATTATATAGAGCAAGATCTCCTTAATATTTATATATTTTAAATTTGGAATATAGATCTTCATTTTAAATGATTATTTCATTTATAGTGATCTCCATGATTTTAATTTAAATTTTTGTTGTGTCAAGTTTACCAAATTAATTTTATTATCTTGTTTTTTTCGACCTTCAAGGAGATTGTTTTGTGTTATCTGTCCCTTTTATTTTATTTGTTTAAATGTATCTGCCTAATCCAAAGCTAAATTTTTTATTTTTATAAAAACACATAGTCAAGTATTAACTGTAAAAACAAAAAAAAACATTTATTCTGGTGTAGCGACCTCACCCCTCTCACCCCTTCTCATTCTCGGCTTGTCTTTTCTCTGTCTAGGGGTGTTAGTACTGGGGGGAGGGATAAGATACACCACGGCCCATGTCCTCCATAGTGACGAGGTGAAGGCCAGAAAGATCGGGATTTGTGTAGGTGTCCTAGAGTCAAGTCCTGTCCTTCGTCCTTGACTCCTTTGCTCCTAGTAACCAGAATTCCACACACTGAATGGGTTGAACACAGTTTTATTCTTTCAGCAAATAAATATACAGCACAGTCAAGTTGAGACCTTTGCAACAGTTCAGTGGGAGTAGGCCAAGGCACAATCCTTCCAGATAAAGCTAACCACCGTGGTATCACCAGTGGCGAATAGTCATTGCCACTGACTATGTGAAATAGAACATGAATTCCCTTCGCTAGCTCGGCCCCTGTCAGGGGAAGGATATCCGTCCAAGGGAAGTACCGGAGGCCTCTCTGTCACCAGCAATGCTGCGCCAGACTCTTCAGAGAAGTTCTGCTCACCAGACCTCACGAACTCAGACACGGGCACCCAAGGAGTTAGGGCCGCCTAGGATTCCTCCACCCTCGCGGAACTCAGTCGAAGGTACTAAAGGTGCCTGAGATGGACTCCATCTCTCGCTCCGGCCAGGTCAAGGGCACCTGGGCCCAGAACTCTGGAACGCCAGCACCCAGGCGAAAGGTGCCTGGGTGCGGCCGCGTCCTCCGACTCTGCACTCTGAACCCCGTGGTCAGGGCGTCCGCCCCTTTTATCTCCTCTCCCTTTGCGTCACAGCGGGCTCCCTGCCCTGCTGTACCAGCGCCAGGGGAGGACAAAAAGGCACAGTCTCCTGGTGTGAGTTCAACCCCGACCCCCGGCAACAATGCCACCTATAGGCCGCAGGGAACCTCACACCACCAGATTCCTCCAAGAACCATAAAAGGGTCTCAGATTCCCTAGCAATCAGTGCATCTGGGTTATACTACCACCCAGATGCTTCCCCTAAATTCAAATACCCGCTACACTGGTATATAACAAAATAAATAGAAGGCAGCGCTGGAGAACCTGCTGCCATTTGTGCATCCATGGGACCCCAGAGCACACATCAACCCTGTGTGGACAATAAAATTGGGAGCTTGACAAGCACATCAGATGTGAGCACAATCTGATGCTGGACTCCCAGAGGTCAGGAACAGCAGCAGGCGTTATATATGTCCAAAGTCTGTGGTACTACAACAGGCTGCCTTCTGTCAGACCACATTGAAGCAAGGCCATCACTTCCTGGTCTTCTTGGCAGCCTTCCCTGCAGCCTTCCTTGCAGCCTTCCTTTTGCGTGTGGCTGGAGGCTGTGCCACTGGAGGTGTACTTGTGTCAGGAGGAGGAGAAGGAGGTGGAGGAGGAGGAGGAGGAGGAGGAGGAGGAGGAGGTTGAGGTTGCATAAGCTGGGCGACCTCACATATGGCCGTATTGGGGGTAATTCTCCCCATCACCCCCTTGTTCATTAAGGTGATCAGCAGGGGCTCACGTAGGAGGCGTTGTTCCATGCTCATAATATTGAATTTGGCCCCAACTAGGCCGGCAATGGCGTCTTCGGTAGATGTTGGCTCCTGGAGGGTGGCATGTGCCTCTCTAATCAGGGCCATTGCTGCCTCACTTGTGCTCCTGTTCCTCCTGGTTCTTTTTGGAAGGCAGATGGGAGGCACCTGAGATCTGGTCCTGCTACTTGGCCCAGCCACCTCCTGTCTGCCACTGGGCCCGGCCACCTCCTGTGTGCCACTGGGCCCTGCCACCTCCTGGCTCACAGTGGGCCGTGCCACCTCCTGGCTCACAGTGGGCCCTGCCTCCTCCTGGCTCACAGTGGGCACTGCCACCTCCTGGCTCACAGTGGGCCCTGACTCCTCCTGCCTGACACATTCCAGACCCTCATCCTGGCTGATGTCATCCTGTGTATGAAAAAGGGACATAGTTTTAGATTTTGGTTCATCATTTACACACAATTTTTATGACTGTTGCAAATTGAATGAAAATCAATAGAAAAGACTATCATTATGACCCCAAGCAGTTTTCATTCTTCTTCCCAAATTTTTGGGCCACTACTGTCTATTGATATTTAGATCACTCTTTGCTCCCAATTTTTTTTGGGGTTTACATATAAAAAAATTTGTTGCTGCATTAATTTTAACACAATAAATGTTTATAAAATACTATACCTGGCTCCAGATGTCCAAATCAGGTTCTTCCAGGATGGCTGCCTCCTCTTGCTCCAGAGAAGGCTCAGGTTGGCTGCAGGGAAGTCTGGGGGGAAGACTGGACAGTGATGGCCTTGGCTCAATGTGGTCATCCAGAAAGGACATCCTGCTGTAGTACCACAAAATCGGGACATATACATCTTTTGCTGCTGCTCCTGACCTCTGAGAAGCCAGGACCCTAAAGCGCTCAGTCCTGTATGTGCCTCTCAAGCTCCCAATTTTACTGTCCACCTGTTGGATGGTTGCTGTGGGTATCTTGGTCTGCACAAATGGGAGCAGGCTCTCCAGCGCTGCTTTCCTCACACCTTTTTTTCTGTGAATGGGGTTTTTGGTCTCCCACAGAGCGGGTATCTCCCTTACCCGGTCAATAAATTTCCCCAGAAATTCTTTATCTAAGAAAGCATTAATTTTTTGTCTGCAAGACAAAACACAAGACAAAAAAAGTAATGTCAGTAACACAGTCTAAACTCAAGAAAATCTTAATCCCCATATATATCCTCAAACAATCTCTAGGCAGTATAGGCCACCGATTTCACAAAGTATAAAAATCACATACCTTCGGTCTCACGTCCGTCACTTTTCCTACAATCTCCGCACACAGAACGTAGTAACGTCACATTTGTGTTTGCTTTATATACACTACGCATGCGTTAAACTCCGCACACGTCGCCCGCCCATGACGTTCACATTATCAACTTTTCCCCGCACCTTCTCTTTCGACGCGCAGACAGATATGGCGGAGTCAGAGCAGGTGTCTGGTAATTCATCAAATAACGATGATGAGAGCAGCCCGGACCGTGAAACGTCACGATCAAGGAGGAGATTTAAGGCATCTAATATGTCTTACGCGGAGATGGCGGAGATGGTGGACATATTGCTAAAGTCGGATTATGATGCAAAGCATGGGCCATATACACAACCTAATCTAAGGAAGGCCAACATTTTGAAGAAAGTAGTGAAAAGTCTGAAGAAGAATTTCGGGGTGAAAAGATCAAAGGAGCAGCTTAGAAAGAGGTGGTCCGAACTCAAACTGAGGGAGCCGGAGCAGTTAAGGACCATTAAGAAAATGCTAGAAAAAAGTAAGTACTTCTTCTGTGTTCCTATTATTTTATTTCAGAACTTGCATGTTGCTCCATGTTGTTGCTTTTTACTATTGTACCTTAGAAAATGGCATCTCTCAAAATTTTGTGGGCCCAGTAATCGGTCGTCACAGACACATCGTTCGCCCACTACATACGATGTTTGGCGAAGATACAGGGTTCCAATAATTTCGAGACATGCCTGTTTTTATTCCATAAATGTTAGTACATTGTTGTCTAGATGATGTGTTTGGAACTAGAATGAAATGCAAACTTGAATCAGTGTAAAGGAGAGGACACTCAGCAGCTGTTTACACATCTGCACTCTGGAGCACTAGGGTGCCCCACAAAGGTGCATCAGTGTATTTTTGGGGTGCCTCCATGTGTAAAACTTGTCATAAAAAGGTGAATAGCCAAGATTTGTTTATTTTTAAATTTTGGCTTCAGCTTGTAACTTGGCCCAAACAGACACTTGTACCCCACTTCCAAGCAATGTATCATGTTCCTATTTTTTCCATAAAATATCTGTGTGCTAAGTATACCTTTTGTTTCATTCTCATAGGGGAGAGAAGACTGGGAGGACACCACTCCAGGGAGCACAGGAACCACACACCTCAGAGAGAACCCCAACCTCACCAAGAACCCCAACCTGAGGATGTGGAGGAAGTAGAAGAAGTGGAGGAAGGAGAAGTGGAGGAAGGAGAAGTGGATGACGTGGTGGAACTTGTCACCACAACAGGTCAGTATCTCTCACAGCTTCAGGTAAGAGATGTAGGCCTGCAGAGTTATAATACCTTTTTGATTTTTTTTTAGGGGATGAAAATGTTGTTGAGAGAGAAAGTCCTTGTTTCTCTAGTGATAGTGCCCAAAGAATCACCCAGCAAGTTATGGAGTGTAGTAGTGAACTGTACAGAATGAAGCAAAGAATGAATGTTATGGAGCAAACATTTAAGGACATCATTGATGTTTTGGGGCAAATTGAATGAAGCACAAAACCCCCCTTTTTCTATTTTTCTATTTTTCTTTAAAAAAAATTGCACTTTTATACAATCAAGACAAAATTTGAAGATGCACACAGTGTGTCAACATGTGCCATCTGCCATCAGGGGATATCCATGTACAGGTTTTGTGGATGCAACCCCTTCCTCGCATCTCAAGTAGGTGAAAGGAAGAAGGGGTTGCACCCCCAAAACATGTCCATTGATCACCCATGATGGCAGATAGCACGTGTTGACAATAGGGATCAGGAGGGAAATACCCCTTTTTAAAAACACTCTAAATTGTGTGCATCTTCAAATTTTGGCTTGGTCAGGGGTGACAACACCCCATATTATGAAGGGCAGATAGAGACATTTTTCTTAAAATAGAATGTCTGATATTGCCGAGAGGTTTACAATGTTGTATTTTGTTGTATGGTAATGAGAGTTGTGTATTTTCTTACCCCCAAAAAAAGGCCTGTTTATGGGCAAACCAAAAAAATTTAAAACTTTTCTAACACCAAAAGTGTTATATTTACCATGTGTGTGAATGTGCACAGAGTAAAATGTTTGAACAACAACAAAGTGTAGCTTCTTTATCAAATACGCTCTAACCTTTTTTGTGTATATTTTTGGTGTTACTAGTGAAATGGTTGGTATTTACTAAAGGAAAATACACTTGTCACTACAAATGCACTAGGAAAAACTAGAAGACAGCTAAAAAAAAAACACAAGCAATACATCAAAAATCTGATTAACCACTTGCCGATCGCCCTATAACAGATTGACAGCGGCAAAGTGGTTTCAAAATCCTGACTGGACGTCATATCGCGCATCGCGGCGATCGTTGCTGCGGGATGTCAGTCTGACACCCTGCAACACCGATCTAGGTAAAGAGTCTCCGACGGAGACTCTTTACCACGTGATCAGCCGTGTCCAATCACGGCTGATCACGATGTAAACAGGAAAAGCCGGTCATCGGCTTTTCCTCACTCGCGTCTGTCAGACGCGAGTAGAGGAGAGACGATCGGCTGCTCCTCTGACAGGGGGGGTTTGTGCTGATCCATTATCAGTGCAGCCCCCCGAGGATGCCCACTGGACCACCAGGGATGCCACTAGACCACCAGGGAAGCCCACCTATAGGTATTGCACACTAGACCACCAGGGATGCTAATTATATACTAAATGGATGCCAATCAGTGCCCACAATGGATGCCAATCAGTGCCCACAATGGGCACCACTGATTGGCAGGCATTATTGTTTGGCACTGATTGGCATCCATTAGTACAGTACAGTGCCACCTATCAGTGCCCATCCATGCCACCTATCAGTGCCCATCCATGCCACCTATCAGTGCCCATCCATGCCCATCCGTGCCACCTATCAGTGCCCATCCATGCCGCCTATCCGTGCCCATCCGTGCCGCCTATCTGTGCCCACCCATGCCGCCTATCTGTGCCCACCCATGCCGCCTATCTGTGCCCACCCATGCCGCCTATCTGTGCCCACCCGTGCCGCCTATCTGTGCCCATCCATGCCGCCGATCGTTGCCCATCCGTGCCGCCGATCGTTGCCCATCCGTGCCGCCGATCGTTGCGCATCCATGCCACCTCATCGGTGCCCATCCGTGCCGCCTTTACCATCCCCGTCAGTGCAGCCCCATCAGTGCCCATCAGTGAAGGAGAAAACTAACTTATTTACAAAGTTTTGTAACTGAAATTAAAAAAAACTTTTTTTTTTTTCAAAATTTTCGGTCTTTTTTTATTTTTTAGCAGAAAATAAAAATCGCAGAGGTGATCAAATACCACCAAAAGAAAGCTCTATTTGTGGGAACAAAATGATAAAAATTTAGTTTGGGTACAGTGCAGCATGACCGCGCAATTGTCATTCAAAGTGCAACAGCGCAGAAAGCTGAAAATTGGTCTGGGCAGGAAGGTGTATAAGTGCCCAGTATGGAAGTGGTTAAACAAGATATTTATTTTTTGTTTGTCAAATTTTTTATATGCATGGCCTGGCATAGGAATTGCCCCCCTACCCGTAAAATATTCAACATATTTCTGCCGAACCTCACAGGCATTTTGAGGGGGCAAGCCAGGACGGCCAGATTCTAGGCCCGGCGGGGTATTGACATTTGAAAGTCCTGCCTCAGGCCCAATTGAGGCCATATAATTAGGTGATTTGATTTGAAGATAATTGTGTAGCACACAGCAACAGAATACTACGTAGTTCAGTTTGTACTCCGCCAAGTTAATTGGTGTCATGAAAAGGTGGAACCGGCTGGCCATTATGCCAAAGGCATTCTCCACAACTCTTCGGGCCCTGGCCAGCCAGTAGTTGAACACCCTCTTGTCCGGGGTCAGGGTCCTCTGGGGAAATGGCCTCATGAGATGCGGTCCCAGTCCAAAGGCTTCATCAGCCAAAAACACAAAGGGGAGTCCTTCAACATTCCCTGCATCTGGTGGCAATGCTAGGTCGTCACTCTGGAGACAGAGGGCAAACTCCGTCTGGCTGAAGGCTCCCCCATCGGTCATCCGGCCATTCTTCCCCACATCCACATAGAGGAATTCATACTGTGCTGACACCACCGCCATCAGCACAATACTATGAAACCCCTTATAATTGAAGAAGTAGGACCCAGAACGGGGTGGTGGCACGATGCGGACGTGCTTCCCGTCAATGGCTCCACCGCAGTTGGGGAAGTCCCACCACGTGGAAAACTCCGATGCCACAGTCTGCCATTCCTGTGGCGTGGAAGGAAGCTGTGGAGTCAAACAAGATAAACAAATATTAGTACTTTTGCACATAACATTGCAAGCAGATTATACAAAAATACATTCTTGCCCAACATCATTATAAGTTTCAGTTTAATGTGTTTTTAAATACTAAAATAGAAGGCTCAAGTATCATATTCATCACCCCCTCTGATGGTCCATTGTAAAAATATTTGGGGGGGGGGGGCTAGATGAGTTTGTGAATGCCAAAAAATAAGGAAGATTAACATTTGTAATCATTTTAGGGAGTGATTAGGGGGGGGAGGGTAAAACACTACAATGGAGCTGACAAAATACATTGGGAAGTGACTAGGCTAGGTGTGTTTGGGCCCAGGATAGCATGCTGGAGACTGCAGTGGCGGTGCGTTCATAGTGGGCGCAGGAGCGCTGCCCCCTCTCTCTCCTGCGCCCGTCACTCAGAACAATACATAGATTCATGCCTTGCATGAACCTATGTATTGTCGCTGCCGCCCACTATTCAGATGGTCAGCCCCCTGTTGAGCGAAGGACATCTGAATAACAGCGGCTGGTTGTTTTCTGGAAGTGCCTATCAGAGCCAGCGGCTCTGATAGGCTTCCCGATTACAGCCTAAGGGCTGTAATCGGCTTCCAAATAGTTAACCAGAGGACGTTCCTTGGTTAAACACTGACAGGCTCCTCAGCCAATCAGGTTCACCGGGTGTGGTTACTGGTAACCTGATTGGCTGAAGCAACATCGAGGGCGGGAGAAGACATCGAGGACAGAAGAAGGACGGCGCTGACCAGAGGAAGGTAAGTGCAGGGCTGGGGGGGAAATGGCTGTATTTGGGGACAAACTGGCTGCATTTGAGGGGGCAAACTGGTGGCTTTTGATCGGCACAGTGGCGGCAATTGATGTTTTATTTTTTTTACGTTTGTTTGCGCCCCCCCCCCCAAACATTTTGAGCACCAGCCGCCACTGCTGGAGAGGTTAGTGAAGGGAAATATGCATGGAGGAGAAAAAAGGGGCAAATTTAAAGCTTACAGCATGCATGAGGACAAAGGGAACATTCCCAGCATATTACAATCATGGTAATTAGGGAAGGATGAAAGAAATACAATACATTAGCATACATGAAATACATAGAATGTGATGTTAAAGGAGAAAACTTACCCTAATATAGTCCTCCTGCAGGACTTGGATGATGGCAGAACAGGTCTCTGGGATTATGGCGCACAGAGCCTGGGGGGAGATGCCTGTCGTGAACTTCAGGTCCTGCAGACTTCTCCCTGTCGCCAGGTAGCGTAACGTGGCGATGAGCCTCTGCTCAGCACTGATGGCTTCCCGCATAACGGTGTCCTGCCTGGTAATATAGGGCGACACCAAAGCCAACAGATGCTGAAAAACGGGGTCAGACATCCTAAGAAAATTCCTGTAGTCCTCAGGATTATTCTCCTGGATCTCCCGCAGCAGAGACATATGACAGAATTGGTCCCGCTGGAGCAACCAATTCTTGGTCCATGAACTCCTCCTCACCCTGTTCATGGACTCGTCTTGGTTCAAGACAAGCAGACCAACACCAAGCGCCCACACAGCACGAACTCTATGACGAGAACGTACCCGAGACATGGCTAGAAGATGGTCGTCTGATCAGAACGTACTAAACAGAACGCACTTAAGAACAGCAAGGCCTATGAAGAACGACCTGAAAATCAGAAATGAGCGGGCAAGAACGCACTGTAAAACAGATACGACCTGCCTACACGCCCTGAAAGACAAGATACTTACCCACAAGCACAAACTGAACCGCAGAAAACGAACTGAAAGCACGAAGACTGAAAAGCACGAATCGTCTCTTCCCAAACTTTTACTTCACACGCGGTAACACGAGATCAGCAAAAGCAGCCCAAGGGGTGGCGCCATTGAAATCGAACTTGCCCTTTAAACTGCCGTCGTACGTGCTGTACGTGACCGCGCAGAACAACGGCGAGATTTGGAATTGACAGTGTGTATGCAAGGAAAGCTTGACAAGAAGCTCGTGAAGCTTGACAAGAAGCTCGTCGAAAAAATCGACAGGTGTTTTACGACGAGAAACTCGGTCGTGTGTACGAGGCTTTACAGGAGAGAATTTCCCTTCCTAGGGGTAGATTTCCTCTCACTTCCTGTTGTCTCCTTCCGTTTGCAAGTAGGAGTCGTTTGTAAGTTGGATGTTTGAAAGTAGGGGCCTGCCGTATATACTCTGCAGAAATTTGGCCCTTAGGTGTTGGTGTTGCCACAACACTGTAAGCCCTCACAGTTACTCTTGGTGGGCGCTGGAATGCCCTGCTGTGAAATATTATATCAAGAATTGTAATTACATGACATTGTTGAACAGTGGTAGGAAAAATTGGGCCTTTGGTGGTGGTGGTGGTGCCACAACACTGTAAGTCCTCACAGTTACTCTTGGTGGGTGCAGGAATTGGCCCAGCTGTGAAATATTAGATCAAGAATTGTAATTACATGCCCCTGTTGAACAGGGGCAGAAAAATTGGGCCTTAGGCACTGGTGCTACAACACTGCAACCCCTCACAGATACAGTACTTGGAGCGCAGGAATGAGCCCTGTTGCAAAGTATTGCATCAAAAATTGTAATTACACGCCCCTGTTAAACAGGGGCAGAAAAATTGGGCCTTAGGCACTGGTGCTGGTGCCACAACACTGCAACCTCTCACAGATACAGTACTTGGAGCGCAGCAATGAGCCCTGCTGCAAAGTATTGCATCAAAAATTGTATTTACACGTCCCTGTTAAACAGGGGCTGAAAAATTGGGCCTTAGCCACTGGTGGCGGTGCCCAGAACCAAAAATGTTCTTTCAAGCTATCAGCATGATTATTGAGGAGGAAGAGGATAGTCACTCAGCATAACAGGATAGTCACTCAGCACCAGCATAGGCAGTCTTGAAGGGATCTGACATTTCCCCAAAAATTATTCGGTTACATCTTGGTAGCTTGGTAGCTGGTGGTGATCCAAGACTGATTAATTTTTATGAAGGTCAGTCGATCGACCGAGTCGGTGGACAGGCACACCCGGTGATCGGTTAAAAAGCCTCCAGCAGCACTGAATGTGTATTCTGAAAGAATGCTGGATGCAGGACAGGCCAGTACCTCAATTGCATACTGTGCAAGCTCTGGCCAGTGATCCATCCTCAAGACCCAGTAACCTAGAGGATTTTCGGTGGGAAAGGTGTCTAAGTCTGATCTTGCCCCTAGTTATTCCTGCATCATGTACACCAGATGCTGGCGATGGTTGCTGGAAGCGATCATACCTTGGGGCTGCGTACTAAAAAATTGTCTGAACGCATCGGTCAGACGGACACCTTCTCCACCGCTCCTTCTTTGACTGGCCGGAGCCTCAGCAACACGTTGTCCAGGACCAGGAATTTGTAACCTCCCAGTCTCTGGGAACGCGTTGCACAGACCTTTCTGCAAGGCCTCCCGAAGATGCTTCATCCTCTGCTCCCTCTGCGATGGCAAGATAAGGTCCGCAACCTTACCCTTGAAATGTGGATCAAGGAAGGTTGCCAGCCAGTAATGATCCCTCTCCTTGATCGCACGAATATGAGGATCTTTCCGCAGGCTTTGCAGGATCAGGGAGGCCATGCAGCGTAGGTTTGCTGAGGCATTCGGTGCAGAGTCCTCTGTGTCACTGAGGACGACATGATCCGCAGCCACCTCCTCCCAGCCACATACAAGTCCATGGGTGTCTTGGGACTGTAATTGGTCCCTTGAAGACTGCCGCTGATGCTGAGTGCTAGGCTCCACCTCCATGCTGACACAATAATCCTCCTCCTCGTCCTCTTCCTGTGTGATAGCGGGGCCAGCAGGAACACTGTCTGGATAAATTGGTCCTTGGGAGGTAAGGAAGTCCTCCTCTTCCTGCCTCTGTTCTGCCTCAAGTGCCCTGTCCATTATTCCATGCAGTGTGTGCTCCAACAGGTGGACAAGAGGGACAGTGTCACTGATGCATGCACTGTCACTGCTCACTATCCTCGTGGCCTCCTCAAATGGTGCCAGGACAGTGCATGCATCCCTCATCATGGCCCACTGGCGTGGGGAAAAAATCCAAGCTCCCCTGACACTGTCCTGGTGCCATGTTGCAAAAGATACTCATTGATAGCCCTCTGCTGTGTGTGCAGCCGCTGCAGCAGGGCCAACGTTGAGTTCCACCTGGTGGACATATCACAGATTACGCGGTTCTTGGGCAGGTTGTAATCCTTCTACAGGTCAGCCAGCCGAGCGCTGGCATTATATGACCAGCGGAAATGCCCACAGAGTTTCCTGGCCTGCTTCAGGACCTCCTGTAAGCCTGGGTACCTGACCAAGAACCGCTGCACCACCAAGTTAAGGATGTGAGCCAAACAGGGCACATGGGTCAGTTGTCCCTGTCGGAGGGCAGAGAGGAGGTTGGTGCCATTGTCGGAAACCACCTTTCCTGGTTTAAGCTGGCGTGGCATCAACCACCTTTGAGCCTGCCCCTGCAGAGCTGACAGAATCTCTGCCCCAGTGTGGCTTCTGTCCCCCAAGCACACCAGCTCAAGCACTGCATGGCATCTTTTTGCCTGCGTACTTGCGTAGCCCCTTGAACGCCTACGGAGCACCGCTGGTTCCGAGGACAAAGCACAGGTAGAGGCCATGGAGGAAGAAGAAGAGGAAGGGGTGGAGGAGAGGGGTGTGTCAGAATCACCAGTAGTAACATTTTGGAGGCGTGGTGGTGGAACAACCTACAACACTACTGCACCTTTTCCTGCATCCTTCCCAGCTGCCAGCAGAGTCACCCAATGCGCCGTGAAAGATAGGTAATGTCCCTGTCCTTGCCTGCTGGACCATGAGTCAGCGGTAATATGCACCTTACCGCGGACCGCCCTGTCCAGTGAGGCCAAGACATTGCCTTCCACATGCCGGCAGAGAGCTGGAATCGCCTTCCGTGAGAAAAAGTGGCGTTTGGGAACCTGCCACTGAGGTACCGCACATTCCACAACCTCACGGAAGGGGCAGAGTCTACCAACTGAAAAGGCAGCAGTTGAAGTGCTAGCAATTTAGTCAAGCTAGCATTCAACTGCTGGGCATGTGAATGGCTGGGAGCGAACTTCTTTCAGCAGCTGGGGCAGGGAAATTTGCCTGGTACAATCGGACGTCGGTGTACCGATAGCAGATTGTCCGCAAGTACTTGGCTGTGACACACTAAATTCTACACCTTCATTCCTCTCAGTGCAGGTTTCAGAGAGGACTGAAGGTATAGTGGGGTTGGAGATCCCAACTGATGAGCAGCAAGGAGAGGTCCGCTTTGTTCTTTGGTGTGGGTCTTTTAGGTACGCTTGCCAACGGACTGCATGGCAGGTCGACATATGTCTGGTCAAGCACGTGGTACCCAAGCGGCTGATGTTTTGGCCACGCGAGAAACTCTTTAGACATATGTTGCAAATGGCAATGGTGCAATCTGCTGCACACGTCTGAAAAAAGGCCCACACCAAAGAACTTTTGGAATAACGCGCAGACACAGCAGTGCCCTGCACATGCGGAGCTCTGCGGTGTGATGCGGTGGGTGTGCTGCCCTTAAGCTGGCCCCTGGAGGGCATCCTGCCTCGCTGGAGATGTGCCTCCTCCTCCTCCTCTCTCCTATCAGGCACCCACGTGGAGTCAGTGACCTCATCATCCCCTCCCTCCTCATCACTGGAGCCAATCTGGTAGTATGCTGCAGCTGGGGGAACATGACTGCCAGATAGCTGTCCTTGTTGGGTACCCTTCTCTCTGAGCTCACGTTACTGCCTTCCTCCAGCTGGGTTCCATCATTGGAGCCTTCAAAACGCTGGACATTCTCCTGGAGCATGTACCCAACACTGTGGTCAAACAGTTCGGGGGACTCCTCAGGAGGACATGGTGGGGCTAGGGAAGGAGTGACTGATGCCATTGAGCCGAGGGAAGAGGCCACTTTGGCAGCTGCTTTGCCAGACAAAGTACCCTGAGCCTGGATGAGAGAGGACGAGGAGGAGGAGGACGGCTTGGTCATCCACTCTACCAAGTCTTGGGCATGTTGCGGCTCAACACGGCCAGCTGCCGAAAAGAAGGACAAGTGTGTCCCATGGCCACGTGCTGATAAGGATGCACCGTGTCCACGACCAGCAGCAGTGTTGCCTCTAGACACAGAGACTGCTTGCCCTCTTTTATTGCCTCCTGACTGTCTGCCTCTCCTTGTTTGCCTTCCAGACATACTAATGGCCTGCAGTGAGATGTAGCTGCACAAAGGTGGGATGTGTATACATATATATCTGTCTGTACTGATAATGCAGCTATCAGAATCAACTGCCTGCTGTGGTATTAGTATGGGAAAAGCAGCAGCAGCAACAGCAGCAGCAGCACTTAGTTTTAGGTGAAAACTGTGCAGAGAGGGACACAGTACACTGAAAATACTTGCAGCTCTCTGCCTGTGGTTTAATTATGAGAACACCACTATTAGTCACTCACAAACTGTATTCAGGTAAGCTTTAGGTGAACGCTATGCAAAGCACACAGTACACTAAGTGAAACACTGACTGTCTGCAGCTAGCACAATCACCTGCCTGCCTGTCACAGTATAGATAAAACCAGGAACGGATCTAGCTAAACTGAATACAGTGTATAAATATATATACAACACCTAGGATGCATATACAGTCAGGTCCATAAATATTGGGACATCGACACAATTCTAATCTTTTTGGCTCTATACACCACCACAATGGATTTAAAATGAAACGAACGGAACAAGATGTGCTTTAACTGCAGATTTTCAGCTTTAATTTGAGGGTACATCCAAATCAGGTGAACGGTGTAGGAATTACAACAGTTTGTATATGTGCCTCCCACTTTTTAAGAGACCAAAAGTAATGGGACAGATTAACAATCATCAATCAAACTTTCACTTTTTAATACTTAGTTGCAAATCCTTTGCAGTCAATTACAGCCCGAAGTCTGGAACGCAATAACATCACCAGACGCTGGGTTTCATCCCTGGTGATGCTCTGCCAGGCCTCTACTTCAACTGTCTTCAGTTTCTGCTTGTTCTTGGGGCATTTTTCTCTTCAGTTTTGTCTTCAGCAAGTGAAATGCATGCTCAATCGGATTCAGGGCAGGTGATTGACTTGGCCATTGCATAACATTCCACTTCTTTCCCTTAAAAAACTCTTTGGTTGCTTTCGCAGTATGCTTCGGGTCATTGTCCATCTGCACTGTGAAGCGCCGTCCAATGCGTTCTGAAGCATTTGGCTAAATATGAGCAGATAATATTGCCCGAAACACTTCAGAATTCATCCTGCTGCTTTTGTCAGCAGTCACATCATCAATAAATACAAGAGAACCAGTTCCATTGGCAGCCATACATGCCCACGCCATGACCATGCTTCACTGATGAGGTGCTATGCTTTGGATCATGAGCAGTTCCTTTCCTTCTCCATACTCTTCTCTTCCCATCACTCTGGTACAAGTTGATCTTGGTCTCATCTGTCCATAGGATGTTGTTCCAGAACTGTGAAGGCTTTTTTAGATGTTGTTTGGCAAACTCTAATCTGGCCTTCCTGTTTTTGAGGCTCACCAATGGTTTACATCTTGTGGTGAACCCTCTGTATTCACTCTGGTGAAGTCTTCTCTTGATTGTTGACTTTGACACACATACACCTACCTCCTGGAGAGTGTTCTTCATCTGGCCAACTGTTGTGAAGGGTGTTTTCTTCACCAGAGAAAGAATTATTCGGTCATCCACCACAGTTGTTTTTCGTAGTCTTCTTGGTCTTTTGGTGTTGCTGAGCTCACCGGGGCATTCTTTCTTTTTTAGGATGTTCCAAACAGTTGATTTGCCACACCTAATGTTTTTGCTATCTCTCTGATGGGTTTGTTTTGTTTTTTCAGCCTAATGATGGCTTGCTTCACTGATAGTGACAGCTCTTTGGATCTCATATTGAGAGTTGACAGCAACAGATTCCAAATGCAAATAGCACACTTGAAATGAACTCTAGACCTTTTATCTGCTCATTGTAAATGGGATAACGAGGGAATAACACACACCTGGCCATGGAACAGCTGAGCAGCCAATTGTCCCATTACTTTTGGTCCCTTAAAAAGTGTGAGGCACATATACAAACTGTTGTAATTCCTACACCGTTCACCTGATTTGGATGTAAATACCCTTAAATTAAAGCTGAAAGTCTGCAGTTAAAGCACATCTTGTTCGTTTCATTTCAAATTCATTGTGGTGGTGTATAGAGCCAAAAAGATTAGAATTGTGTTGATGTCCCAATATTTATGGACCTGACCGTAAATCCTCTGCACACTGTAACTGGAGCTAACTGACTCGCCTGCCTGCTCTATCTAACTCAATATAAATGACACTGTCTGTCTCTGTAAACTCTCTCGGCGGCCTTATATTGTGTGGGGCGTGTATTAAACCCCCTGGGCCATAATTGGCCAAAGCCACCCTGGCTTTGGCCAAATACGGCTCTCCATTTTTTCTGCGCTGTGATTGGCCAAAGCATGTGGGTCAAAGTTCATGCTTGGCCAGTCATCAGCCAGCAATGCACTGCGATGCCGCAGTGAATTATGGGCCGTGACGCCCCACTCGTATTTGGCACGAACGGCCCATAATGTTCGATCTTCATTGAATGATTGAACAGCCGATGTTCGAGTCGAACAGGGGTTCGACTCGAACACGAAGCTCACCCCTAGTGCCCAGTATACAGTACACTGACTTAATATACTGCAGCTTAGCACAATCAACTGCCTGTATTATTAGTAATAGAAAAGGAATAGTCTGCAGTCAGCTTTACATGCACACTGTGCCCAGTATACAGTACACTGACTTAAAATACTGCAGCTTAGCTCAATCAACTGCCTGCATGTATTATTAGTTGGAATAGAATAACAGGAACGCTTTGCAATGAGATCTAGCTAAACTGTATACAGTGTATACATATATATATATATATATATATATATATATATATATATATATATATATACATACAAAGCGTGCAATGCATATATATACTAAATATACTGGAATACTGGATCTAACTAGCTCAATCAACTGCCTGTATTATTAGTAATAGAACAGGATGGAATAGTCTGCAGTCAGCTTTACGTGCACACTGTGGCTAGTATACAGTACACTGACTTAATATACTGCAGGTTAGCACAATCAACTGCCTGCCTGTATTATTAGTAGGAATAGAATAACAGGAACGCTCTGCAATGAGATCTAGCTAAACTGTATGCAGTATATATATTTAAATTCAAAGCGTGCAATGCATATATATACAAAATATACTGGAATACTGGATCTACAGTAACTAGCTCAATCAACTGCCTGCTCAATCTAGCTATTGCTAACTGAAATAAAGCCACAATCTCTCTCTCTCTCTCTCTGTCTCTCTCTGAACGCCGGAACACACTACACAAGGCCGACATGCAGGTGGCCTTATATAGTGTGGGGCGTGTACTTAGTCCCCCTGAGCCATGATTGGCCAAAGCCATTTGGCCAATTATGGCTCTCTGTGCTGACGGCACTGTGATTGGCCAAAGCATGCGGGTCATAGTGCATGCTTGGCCAATCATCAGCCAGGAATGCACTGCGATGACGCAGTGCATTATGGGCCGTGACGCCCAACTCGAATTTGGCGTGAACGGCCCATAACGTTCGATCTTCGTCGAACGAGCGAACCGCCGATGTTCGACTCGAACATGAGTTTGACGAAGCTCATCCCTAGTCTGAACAATCACAACAGCTCCGCTTGCTGTTTTTTGCTGTCATATGTGTTGATGTGACCTTGTTTTTTTAAATAAAGAACCAACAAATTCTTTGGAGTGTGGCTGTCCAAGCTTTTCTTTAGTTTCAGCTAATGGAAGAGTTGCCAGAGTGTACATGTGCTAATCGAGTAGGCACCATACACCACCAAAGCAGCACTTTATAACTCATTTCTTTTGCTGAAGAATTGCATGAACATGATTTTGTGGTGTCACAGAATTGGGCCTACTCATCATGTTCTTGCTCTGTGCCTAGGTCTGGTTTGCATTTTTAAATGTAATTTCGAGGTGTAGAAGTTAGGGATGAGCCGAACACCCCCCGGTTCGGTTCGCATCCAGAAAATGCGAACGTACCGAATGTTCGCGTGAACTTTCGAACACCGTTAAAGTCTACGGGACTCGAACGTGAGAAATCGAAAGTGCGAATTTTAAAGGCTAATATGCAAGTTATTGTCCTAAAAAAGGGTTTGGGGACCAGGGTCCTGCCCCAGGGGACATGTATCAATGCAAAAAAAAAGGTTTAAAAACTAACGTTTTTTCGGGAGCAGTGATTTTAATTATGCTTAAAGTGAAAAAATAAAAGTGAAATATTCCTTTAAATATCGTACCTAGGGGGGGTGTCTAAAGTATGCCTGTGAAGTGGCGCGTGTTTCCTGTGTTTAGAACAGTCCCTGCACAAAATGACATTCTAAAGGAATAAAAGTCATTTAAAACTGCTTGTGGCTGTAATGTAATGTCGGGTCCCGGCAATATGGATGAAAATCATTGAAAAAAATGGCATGGGTACCCCTCTCCCCCCCAGCCCATTACCAGGCCCTTTGGGTCTTGTATGGATATTAAGGGGAACACCGCACCCAAA
The DNA here is from genome assembly GCA_029206835.1 of Rana muscosa. Taxonomy (NCBI): domain Eukaryota; kingdom Metazoa; phylum Chordata; class Amphibia; order Anura; family Ranidae; genus Rana; species Rana muscosa. The sequence continues at coordinate 271,806,375 of CM055125.1, read as the reverse complement.
TTAAAAAAATAAAAGGCGTGGGGCCCCCAGGCCCTATATACTCTGAACAGCAGTATACAGGCGTTCCAAACAAAAAAGGGACTGTAGGTTTGTTCATAAGTTGAATCTGTTTGTAATTTGGAACAGGTACATTTTGTAAGTGTAGCTCCAGCCAAAAAATCTATTTTAAGCTTTTTGGATATCCTAGGGAAGGGTTATCATCACCCCTGTAACATTTGTTTTGCTGTCTGTGCCCCTGTTGAGAAGATTTCACCTCACTTTCTGGCCCAATGACAATTGGATTTTGAAAATTTGGGGTTTTTGGGGAAACAAGGATTGGTGATAAAGCATCAGTGAAGACACCTTTTTCCCATATTAACTCTTACAGGAGAGAATTTCCCTTCCCAGGGGTAGATTTCCTCTCACTTCCTGTTGTCTCCCTCCCTTTGTAAGTAGGAGTCATTTGTAAGTCGGATGTTTGAAAGTAGGGGACCGCCTGTATATATATACTATACGGCCTGCCCTATATACTCTGCAGAAAATTGGGCCTTAGGTGTTGGTGGTACCAGAACACTGTTACTCTTGGTGGGCACTGGAACAGGCCCTGCTGTGAACTATTATATCAAGAATTGTAATTACATGCCCCTGTTAAACAGGGGCAGAAAAATTGGGCCTTTGGTGGTGGTGGTGGTGGTGCTGGTGCCACAACACTGTAAGTCCTCACAGTTACTCTTGGTGGGTGCTGGAATGGGCCCTGCTGTGAAATATTATATCAATAATTGTAATTACATGCCCCTGTTGAACAGGAGCAGAAAAATTGGGCCTTTGGCGGTGGTAGTGGTGGTGGTGCCACAACACTGTAAGACCTCAGTTACTCTTGGTGGGCGCAGGAATGGGCCCTACTGTAAAATATTAGATAAAAAATTGTAATTACACGCCCCTGTTAAACAGGGGCAGAAAAATTGGGCCTTAGGCACTGGTGCTGGTGCCACAACACTGCAACCCCTCACAGATACTCTATTTGAGCGCAGGAATGAGCCCTGCTGCAAAATATTACAGCAAAAATTGAAATTACACACGCCCCTGTTAAACAGGGCCAGAAAAATTGGGCTTTAGGCACTGGTGCTGGTGCCCAGAACCAAAAATATCAACATGAACATTGAGAAGGAATAGGATAGTCACTCAGCATAACAGGATAGTCACTCAGCAATCAGCATAGGCAGTTTTGAAGGGATCTCATTCATAAAAAAATAATCGGTTACATCAGCATCAGGTGCTTGGTAGCTGGTGATCCAAGACTGATTCATTTTTATGAAGATGAGACGATCAACCGAGTCTGTGGACAGGCGCACTCCGTGATTGGTTACAAAGCCACCAGCAGCACTGAATGTGCGTTCCGAAAGAACACTGGATAAAGGACAGGCCAGTAGCTCAATTGTATACTGTGCAAGCTCTGGCCAGTGATCCATCCTCAAGACCCAGTAACCCAGTGGATTTTCGGTTGGAAACGTGTCCAAGCCTGATCTTGCCCCTAGGTATTCCTGCACCATGTAAATCAGACACTGGCAATGGTTGCTGGAACCGATCAGATCTTGGGGCTGCGGACTATAAAATTGTCTGAACGCATCGGTTAGATGGCCACCTTCTCCACCGCTCCTTCTGTGACTGACCAAAGCCTCAGCAACACGTTGTCCAGGACCAGGAAATTGTAACCTCCCAGGCTCTGGAAACGCGTTGCACAAACCTTTCTGCAAGGCCTCCCGAAGATATTTCATCCTCTGCTCCCTCTGCGACGGCTGGATAAGTTCCGCAACCTTACCCTTGTAACGTGGATCAAGAAGGTATTTCCGCGCTACTTTGAGGTATTCTAATGAGGATTCAACTGCTACCAAGCACTGAAAAAGGCAAAACCATAACCTAATTAAGAAATGTATATAAAAAGTAGTGCTGAGCTGTTGTGAATGACTCTAAGGTCTGCGTGATGTTAGAAAAGCAATAATCCAAATACTATATAAAAAATGGAACAATAAAGTGCAAATGTGCAAGAAGCTTGTGACATCAAACAGATTTAAAACAATCCAAAACCTTAATATACTGGTTGTATTAGTAAGGTATCTTGCTAGCCAGCAAGTACTGAAGCAATGGTAAAATGCAAATGTGCAAAAATCTGTGTCAGCAAAATAAACTGAATCCTTATCATATAAATGCCGAAGCAATAGTGCAAAAAACATGCAATCATGAAGTGACAATCACAATTAATACTAGATAAAACTGGTTGCTTGATATAATCCAAAGTGGTGAACGTGAAAAAAAATGGTGTTTTGTTTTTAAAGTCCAAATTTTGGTGAATAAAGTGATAAGTGCTGGGGTTAAGGTGCTGAGTGACGGTTTCTTCTGTGACTTCCACACTGTGGGTGACCCTCTATTAATGAATGGGTGGCCCCTTACCTCACTGCTGTGAGGTTACAGCATGTGTGTAAATCCTATGTGAATCCAGGCCGGTGCTGCCTGGATGGTTCCTTAGAGCGTGGGGGTATGATGCCTGGATGTGTTGACCAAAACGCCTGTTCGTGGGGTATGGGGTCTCCAGGTGGCGTGCATATGTTAGCAGGGAAAAGGTAAAGGGATTCCCAATATTGTGTAGTATGTTTAAAATATTCACGTTTATTTGTTAAGAGCAGTAAAATAAGTACTCACATTTACAAAAAATCGTATGGTGCATATCAAAATACGAGCGCCGAGCTCGTCCGCGTCACCTCCGGTGCTTGTAGTGTTCCTACGCGTATCGTCATTGACCACGTGACTTCATCAGGGGATTAAAAACAAGCATAGGAGATGTCCTTATATTGGTATGTGGTATTCTAATTGCGGCAGCCATTTTCCTGGAGCTCAGTCACAGGAAGTGTTCGGCTGCCATATTGCTGGAGGTATGTGTAGCGCTCAGCGTGGCCATTTTAATGGTGGTTTGGCTTAGTTTGATATGAAAAATAATTCAAAACGCAGATAGAGAGTGCAAACGTGGGTCCAGCATACTGTTTTAAACTTATGGTAGCTGGGGAATGTAGACATGTGCAATATAGGTTTTTACAGCAGCATGGACATAAAATTAGAATTTTATTTTATATGTCCGTTTTGATGCAGTGTTGAAATTATTTAAAATTGATATTAAATGCCTTAATGAAGATGGTCCAAAAACAGGGAATGTAATTGTTTTAAAATGTTTTAAAATTATTTAAAATTTGCTAACGGAAATGACACTGGCAACAATAAATTTAGCATAATAAAATATACTGCATAAGCATGCAAGTGAACTGTGATTGAGGTGAGAAATTAGAAATGAATAGAAGAATCAGCCAAAATAAGGGTGGTAAAATAACCAAAAAAACTAAAAGTCACTAAGAAAGCAGTTTAAATCAAATTCTACATTGAGGCCCAGAGGCACAAAAGTATCCAATAGGAATATCCATTTGTATTTCAATTGACTTAGTGTCCTCACTTTGTGGCCTCCTCTCCAATGTCTATTGTAGGGCTCTATCCCCCAAAATTTTAACTGAGTGGGATCTTTATTATGATGTAGTAGGAAATGTTTAGACACATTGTGCTTATCGAAGCCTTTTATAATGTTCTGTACATGTTCTTTTATTCTGACCCTCAATGGTCTCTTGGTGCGTCCCACGTACTGCAATCCACAGCTGCATTCTAACATGTACACTGCACCTTCTGTGTTGCAACATATAAACTCCTTCACATCATATGAGTTGCCTGTGCTAGTTGAAGTAAATTTGAATTTCTTCTCATTCGGTCTTCTTGTTTTTGTGCGAAGCAACGCTTACAAGGAAAAAATCCTTTACCAGTAAAAAAAGTGAAACCTTTAGTGGGGGGGATCTGGTATGTTCTTTACCAATTTATCCTGAAGTGTGGGAGCTCTTCTGTAGATAAAGTTGGGGTGTTTTGGTAGTACTCCTTGTAATTGTTTATCAGATAATAAAATACTCCAATGTCGCTTAAAAATTTGTTCTATTTTTCTGTGTTGTATACTAGGGATGAGCTTTGAGTTCGAGTCAAACTCATGTTCGACTCTAACATTGCCTGTTTGCACTTTCGCCAAACAGCGAACAATTTGGGGTGTTCGCGGCAAATTCGAAAAGCCGCGGAACACCCTATAAAAGTCTATGGGAGAAATCTAAAGTGCTAATTTTAAAAGCTTATATGCAAGTTATTATCATAAAAAGTGTTTGGGGACCCGGGTCCTGCCCCAGGGGACATGTATCAATGCAAAAAAAACTGCCATTTTTTCGGGAGCAGTGATTTTAATAATGCTTAAAGTGAAATAATAAAAGTGAAATATTGCTTTAAATTTCGTACCTGGGAGGGGGGGGGGGTGTATAGTATGCCTGTAAAGCAGCGCTTGTTTCCCTTGCTTAGAACTGTCCCTGCACAAAGTGTCATTTCTGAAGGAAAAAAAAGCCATTTAAAAGCACTCGCGGCTATAATGAATTGTCGGCTCCCGGCAATACAGAGAAAAGTCATTGATAAAAAAAAAAAAAAAATCCCCCCAAAATGTAAAAAAGATGTAAAAAAACCACACAGACACCTTGGAAAAGTCCTTTATTAAAAAAAAAAAACCCATTCCAGCGATGTAATCCAGTGTCCCACAGTGATCCGATGTCCAGCGCTGCAGTCTCCACTCCACACAAAACGTCATTGGCTGAGCGGACCTACACTGCGGAGGAAGTTCCCCATCAGGTCCCCTCAGCCAATGATGTAGGCGGGGTCTGAGGTACGACGGGGCGCCCCCGCCCCCTTGTACCTCAGACCCCGCCTACGTCATTGGCTGTGCGGACCTGATGGGGAACTTCCTCCGCAGTGTAGGTCCACTCAGCCAATGACGTTTCGTGTGGAGTGGAGACTGCAGCGCTGGACATCGGATCGCCGCGGGACACTGGATTACATCGCTGGAATGGGTTTTTTTTTTTTTTTTAATAAAGGACTTTTCCAAGGTGTCTGTGTGTTTTTTTTTACATTTTTTTACACTTTCTTCGTGAAATGGTAGAGGTACAATGTACCCCTTACCAATTCACATAGGAGGGGGGGCGGGATCTGGGGGTCCCCTTTGTTAAAGGGGTCTTCCAGATTCCGATAAGCCCCATGCCCGCAGACCCCCACAACCACCGGGCAAGGGTTGTGGGGATGAGGCCCTCTTTTCCTGCGGCCTGTCAGGTTGCGTGCTCGGATAAAGGGTCTGGTATGGATTTTTGGGGGAACTCCACGCCATTTTTATTTTTATTTGGGGTGGAGTTCCCCTTAAAATCCATACCAGACCTGAAGGGTCTAGTATGGATATTTGGGGGGAACCCCACGTAATTTTTTTTTATTTGACGCAGGGTTCCCCTTAATATCCATACCAGACCTGAAGGGCCTGGTAATTGAATTTGGGGGGACCCCCACTCATTTTGTTTTTAATCAATTACTTTTCTCTGTATTGCCGGGAGCCGACAATTCATTATAGCCGCGAGTGCTTTTAAATTACTTTTTTCCTTCAGAAATGACATTTTGTGCAGGGACAGTTCTACACACGGGAAACAAGCGCTGCTTTACAGGCGTACTATACCCCCCTCCCAGGTACGAAATTGAAAGGAATATTTCACTTTTATTGTTTCACTTTAAGCATTATTAAAATAACTTCTCCCGAAAAAACAGCCGTTTTTAAAACTTTTTTTTTGCATTGATACATGTCCCCTGGGGCAGGACCCGGGTCCCCAAACACTTTTTAGGACAATAACTTGCATATTAGCCTTTATAATTAGCACTTTTGATTTCGAACGTTCGAGTCCGTTGTATTTAATAGGGTTCTAAAGTTCCCGCGAACTTTAGGTTTGTTCGCAGGTTCTGGTGCGAACCGAACAGGGGGGTGTTCGGCTCATCCCTATTGTATACTAAAATCTAAAACAATGAGAACTCTGTCCACGGTAGAGTCTTTTTTTTCCTTATCTTTGATTAAATCACTGCGATTCATTATTGTCACTTCTTTTATTTTTTCTTTGATGTCTTTGGGGCTATAACCTTTTTTAATAAATCTCTCTCCTATGTGATTTGCTTGAGATGTAAACATATCTATATGGGTACAATTCCATCTTAATCGCATAAGTTGTCCCTTTGGGATATTGCACAGCCAGTTTTTGTGTTGGCAGCTTTCAAGGGGTAGGTAGCTGTTTCTATCAACATTCTTGAAATGTGTTTTTGTAGTAATATTCAGATTTTCTTGTGTGATTTCCAGGTCTAAGAATGTGATTGTTTTCTCACTAATGTCCCAGGATAATTCAATGTTCCTGTCATTTTTATTGAGATTTTCGAGAAAAAGGAAAAAGTAAAAAATATACAAGAGACATAAATGATTTCAGGAATGATCAGACATTCAAGTGGCAAAGCCGAATAGGACGAACTGAACCAATTTCAACATTTTCAACACCTGAGAAAACAGTTTGCATGCAACCACAATATGTAAACTCAAATCAGAATACACCGAACAGATCAAATCAAGATTCTAGAATTAGGGCAGAATCACCAAGACGTCCAAAAAACAACACAGGAAATGGGAATCAACAATACCCCACTCCCTATAGAGGAGACAGAAGACCACATCACTACAGAACCCCACAAAATGGTTGGAAGAAACCTCACTGGAAGAATAAAAACAAAAAACCTTATTATGGACACAACAATTGGCATCAAACACAATATGACCAAAGGGAATACAGGGAACATCCTCAAGAATATGGAAACAACAGAGGAGGTCACTACGAACAGAGAGAAAATCGAGGACCCCATTATGAACAACAAAGACCAAGAGGCAGAAGTCCTGCAACATACCAAGATAATGGATATGGTGAAAGAAGGGCCCCCCAATCCCAAGGTCCCTATCGACAATATGAACGTAGTCCAATACCAACACATAATTAATATGCTTCACTAAGGAACCAACATGATAATTATAGACAGGAGGGACAATATTCAGAAACAGACTATAGCAGGTCTTTTTTCGAGAGAGGTCGAGATCATCATCCACTGAGGAATCCGGAAGAAACAAGAAATGGAAGGAGAAGTCCAGAAACAAGAGAGGATGCCAATCAGGCAAGAGACAACAAAAGAAAAAGGGTGTCAAGGGAGAGGGCATCTTCAACCTCAGTGGCCAATTATTAACACGTGAAGAAATAGGGATCCTTGATAAAGGTTTGAAGTATGCCCCGACCAAGAATCTTGATAAGTTTCATACTTACATTGGTATACAAAAATATATCAGGAAAATAAATATCAAAAAATACATTGCAAGCAATACAGCCAAACCAAAACCAACCATCCAAGAGGAAGAGATCATACATAGAAATCTAAGAAACAAATTGGTTTTCAACCCCCCGCCAAAAGATAATAGAAACATTGAAGTTTTTAAAAAGCTAGTAGTAAAAGATTTATTGAATTTGAAGATACAGAAGAAAGAAGAACCTAAACACATCCAAAGTGGCATCAGAAAGCTTACAGAAAGGAAAGATCTGGTCATCCGTCCAGCAGATAAAGGAGGAGGAATAGTAGTTTTTACAAAAGAACAATATCATGAAAACATGAATGTTTTACTACAAGATGAAAGTACTTATAATAGACTGTTGGGAAATCCAATGTTTAAATGTAGAAAAGCGTTGGAACAAATAGTACACTTAGGCCTCAAAAGAGAGATTCTTAGCAAGAAAGAAGCAAAATACTTGATCCCTGAATCATGTCGCACCCCAATTATATACTCTGTACCCAAAATACATAAAGACAGTATTATTCCACCTTCAAGACCCATAGTCAATGGGATAGATTCCCCTTCATCTAGGATGGGTGAATACATTGATCACTTTTTACAGCCGGCAAACAAATGTTTCAAATCTTGGAAGAGATACCCACAACAGAAACACCATGGATAATGGCTACGGCAGATGTCTTTTCACTTTATACGGTCATTCTACACCATTTAGCATGCGAGGCCGTTAAGTGGGGACTAAGAAAACATACCTCTGTACCATGTGTACAGAGAAAATACCTGGTGAAAAGTTTAGATTTTTTTCTTAAAAACAACTACTTTTGGTACAATCGCAATTATTATTTTCAGAGAACAGGAGTCGCAATGGGAGCTAAAGTTTTCTCAGAAATTCCAAGTGAATTGAATATTTTTAGAAGATATATTGACAATATTTTCATCTTATGAAAAGGAGAGAAGCACCGACTGGTCCGTTTTCTCGAAAATCTCAATAAAAACGACAGGAACATTGAATTATCCTGGGACATTAGTGAGAAAACAATCACATTCTTAGACCTGGAAATCACACAAGAAAATCAGAATATTACTACAAAAACACATTTCAAGAATGTTGATAGAAACAGCTACTGTACCTACCCCTTGAAAGCTGCCATCACAAAAACTGGCTGTGCAATATCCCAAAGGGACAACTTATGCGATTAAGTCGGAATTGTACCCATATAGATATGTTTACATCTCAAACAAATCACATAGGAGAGATATTTATTAAAAAAGATTATAGCCCCAAAGACATTGAAGAAAAAATAAATGAAGTGACAATAATGAATCGCAGTGATTTAATCAAAGATAAGGAAAAACAAGACTCTACCGTGGACAGAATTCCCATTGTTTTAGATTTTAGTATACAACACAAAAAAATAGAACAAATTTTAAGCGACATTGGAGTATTTTATTATCTGATAAACAATTACAAGGAGTACTACCGAAACACCCCAACTTTATCTACAGAAGAGCTCCCACACTTTGGAAAAAATTGGTAAAGAACATACCAGATCCCCCCACTAAAGGTTTCACTTTTTTTTACTGGTAAAGGATTTTTTCCTTGTAAGCGTTGCTTCGCATGCACAAGAACAAGAAGACCGATTGAGAAGAAATTCAAATTGACTTCAACTAGCACAGGCAACTCATATGATGTGAAGGAGTTTATATGTTGCAACACAGAAGGTGCAGTGTACATGTAAGAATGCAGCTGTGGATTGCAGTACGTGGGACGCACCAAGAGACCATTGAGGGTCAGAATAAAAGAACATGTACAGAACATTATAAAAAGGCTTCGATAAGCACAATGTGTCTAAACATTTCCCTGTTTTTTGGACCATCTTCAGTTAGTCATTTAATGCTAATTTTACATCAATTTTAAATAATTTCAACACTGCATCAAAACGGACATATAAAACAAAATTCAAATTTTATGTCCATGCTGCTGTAAATACCTACTGTATATTGCACATGTCTACATTCCCTAGCGACCATAAGTTTAAAACAGTATGCTGGACCCACGTTTGCACTCTCTATCTGCGTTTTGAATTATTTTTCATATCAAACCAAGCCAAACCACCATTAAAATGGCCACGCTTAGTGCTACACATACCTCCATCAATTTGGCCGCTGAACACTTCCTGTGACTGAGCTCCAGGAAAATGGCCACCGCAATTAGAATACCACATACCAATATAAGGACATCTCCTATGCTTGTTTTTCACCCCCTGATGAAGTCACGTGGTCAATGACGATATGCGTAGGGACACTACAAGCACCAGAGGTGACGCGGACGAGCTCGGCGCTCGTATTTTGATATGCACCATACGATTTTTTGTAAATGCGAGTACTTATTTTACTGTTCCTAACAAATAATAGTGAATATTTTAAACATACTACACAATATTGGGAATTCCTTTACCTTTTCCCTGCTAACATATGCACGCCACCTGGAGACCCCATACCCCACGGACAGGCGTTTTGGTCAACACATCCAGGCATCATACCCCCACGCTCTAAGGAACTATCCAGGCAGCACCGGGCCGGATTCGCATAGGATTTACACACATGCTGTAACCTCACAGCAGTGAGGTAAGGGGCCACCCATTCATTAATAGAGGGTCACCCACAGTGTGGAAGTCACAGAAGAAACCGTCACTCAGCACCTTAACCCCAGCACTTATCACTTTATTCGCCAAAATTTGGACTTTAAAAACAAAACACCATTTTTTTTTCACGTTCACCACTTTGGATTATATCAAGCAACCAGTTTTATCTAGTATTAATTGTGATTGTCACTTCATAATTGCATGTTTTTTGCACTATTGCTTCAGCATTTATATGATAAGGATTCAGTTTATTTTGCTGTCACAGATTTTTGCACATTTGCACTTTACCATTGCTTTAGTACTTGCTGGCTAGCAAGATACCTTACTAATACAACCAGTATATTAAGGCTTTGGATTGTTTTAAATCTGTTTGATGTCACAAGCTTCTTGCACATTTGCACTTTATTGTTCCATTGTTTATATAGTATTTGGATTATTGCTTTTCTAGCATCACGCAGTTTTTTCACATTGCATTTTTTTGACCTTATGCCCCATACACACGATCGTTTTTCATGCCGTTAAAAATTCCATTTTTAAAAATGGCCATTAAAACCGATCGTGTGTATGCTCCAGAGCATTTTTAACGATGTGAAAAACGGGCATTAAAAATTTCGAACATGCTCTATTTTTTCACGTCGTTTTTCATGTCGGTTTTTTTAACGACGTGAAAAACGATAGTGTGTATGCTTTAACGACGTGAAAAAAACGCGCATGCTCAGAATCAAGTATGAGACGGGAGCACTCGTTCTGGTAAAACTAGCGTTCGTAATGGAGATAGCACATTCATCACACAGTAACGGACTGAAAAGCACAAGGCTGAAAAGCGTGAATCGTCGCTCAACAAACTTTACTAACATGAAGGGTGGCGCCATTCGAATGGAACTTCCCCTTTATAGTGCCGTTGTACGTGCTGTACGTCACTGCGCTTTGCTCGAGCGGTTTTTTTAATGATCGTGTGTACGCAAGACAGGCTTGAGAGAAAACATGAAAGAAAAACGTCGGTTTAAAAAATGGCATGAAAAATGATCGTGTGTATGGGGCATTAGAGTCATTCACAACAGCTCGGCACTACTTTTTATATACGTGGATCAAAAAGGGCTGCCAGTAGGGATGAGCCGAACACCCCCCTGTTCGGTTCGCACCAGAACTTGCGAACAGACAGAAAGTTTGCACGAAATTTAGAACCCTATTAAATACAATGGACTCGAAAGTTTGAAATCAAAAGTGCTAATTATAAAGGCTAATATGCAAGTTATTGTCCTAAAAAGGGTTTGGGGACCCGGGTCCTGCCCCAGGAGACATGTATCGAAGCAAAAAAAAGTTTTAAAAACTGCCGTTTTTTTGGGAGCAGTGATTTTAATAATGCTTAAAGTGAAACAATAAAAGTGAAATATTCCTTTAAATTTTGTACCTAGTGGGTGTGTATAGTATGCATGTAAAGTCGCGCTTGTTTCCCGTGCTTAGAACTGTCCCTGCACAAAGTGTCATTTCTGAAGGAAAAAAAGTAATTTAAAACTCACTCGCGGCTATAATGAATTGTCGGCTCCCGGCAATACATAGAAAAGTCATTGAAAAAAAAAATGCGTGTGGGTCCCCCCAAATTCAATTACCAGGCCCTTCAGGTTTGGTTTGGATTTTAAGGGGAACTCCACCCCAAATTTAAAAAAAATGGCGTTTCGTATAATAATACTTCTACAGGGGCAGAAGTATTATTATACGAAACGCGTAGGGCTGGTATAAACCACTCCATTTGTTGCCTTATTTTTACTTGTTTTTATGTGATCACTTTTTATATTGATGGTTTTACTCAATAAACCCTCAAAACTGATTTACACAATTGGAGTCCCTCTGTCAGGGTCACCTGTGGCCAGGTGACAGATGCACACCGTAGGGGGACAGGAGTGCACCGCGAGGTAGTGAACCCTATGGCTGGCTTCTGTGGGTAGGAAACTGGGTGGTTGTGGAAAGCGGGACCAGAGGAGCACAACCGGGATCCCAACGGAAGCGAGAGCCAAGATTCCCCAGGGCGCGGAGTCTAAGACCCAGCTGGTCTTCTCCAGGGCCTCTAGTGGTGAGGATGTTACGCTGCAGGCTGGGACCAGGTCGCGGCCCCTGGAGTTTCCTAGCTCACGCCCCGTAGGATAAGGGGAAGCAGCGGCACACGATAGAGAGAACCGAATAACAAGCCGAAGGTCAGGGGCCACAAGCAGACAAGGATAACGAAGAACGAGCCGAAGGTCAAGGGTCACGAGCAGACAGGGATGGTCGGGGACAAGCCAATAACGTAACAGAGAGACAGACGTAGCACACGGCAGGCCGGAACCCAAACACACAATGCCTAACAAACACGTTGATCAGCAAAGCAGGCTTGCAGTGCACAGGTTAATATAGTGTTCAGTGATAGGGCCTGGGGTGGAGTCAGGCTGGGAGGAGATTATAAAGGAAGCCAGGTGAAGGAGGTCTGGTCTCTAGATGAACACATGAGGAGGAAGGTAAGATGGCAGACAAACACTACTGCATATCCATGACAGTACCCTCCCTCTTATGGGCCCTCCCCCGCCTGGACCCAGGCTTAAAGGGAAATCTCTGATGAAACCTTCTCAACAGATGAGGTGCAGCGACATCAGATGCAGCGATCCAAGACGCCTCCTCAGGACCAAAACCTCTCCAATGCACAAGGTACTGAAGAATGCCTCTGCAGAGCCGAGAATCCAGAACTTGTCTAACCTCGTACTTAAGATTATCCTCAGAGACTGAAAACGAGGTAGGGAGATGACAAGAAGATCTATTGAGGACCAAAGGCTCTCTAGGAATAAGCAAGGGCATGAGACGATCAACAGGAATCTGAGGAGGGTCCCCTAGACCCTTAAAGGGGAACTGGTCATCTTGCACAGGACCATCAGACTGGGCAGATGTCAGTGGAACCCTGAAGTCAGGTTGGTTAGAAGGTGACATGTCGCCGGAGTCAAGCTGAATAGCTGAAGGACAAGCAGAATGTCCCGAACAAGAAAAAGTGAGAGGCTCACTGGGCATGGGCTGGACTGGCATAACTAGTACAGAGGCAGAGTGAATAGCTGAGTCAGGTGTAGCGACTACCTGAATCGCATCGCAAGACGTAGCGACTGCAGGACTTGTAGACAAGCTAGCCTGGCTGTGCGTCCAAGGGTGGTTAGGGACAGAGAAATGTAAATGGTTATGCAACCTGGAATGAATGACCGGCTCAGATTCACAGGGGGCAACCTTGGGTAGGCAGGACGAGGAACAGGAGGGACCCCAAGCCAGGATCTGTCCAGTAGTCCAGTCCACATGAGGAGAATGGAGCTGTAACCATGGGAGACCCAAAATTATAGGCGTTGAGGCCTTGGGTAAGATAAGGAAGGATATCCACTCCTGGTGGAGTGTACCCACCGACATCTTAACAGGGAGGGTCTGGAAGCGGATAGGTCCCCCTGGGAGAACAGTACCATCAATCGCCAAGACCACCAATGGCGTGGTGAGGGGCAAAAGAGTAAGTCTCATGGACGATGCGATTTCCCAGTCCATGAAATTACCAGCGGCTCCGGAATCCAGATATGCTGAGACCGAATGAGAAGAAGCACCAACATGAAGGAACACAGAAAGCAGAAGACGAGAAGGGGAAGGTGATATTTCTGGGTCCAATACTCCACTTTCCAGATGAAGTGGACCCGGACGTTTTTCTGGACAAAGAGAGCAAGTGTCACGAAAATGACCTTTGCCCCCACAGTAAAGACACAGACCAAGAGTTCTGCGCCTAGCACGTTCCTCGGGGGATAGCCTGGTCCGACCCAGCTGCATGGGTTCCTCAGCTGGTAGGAGATGCTCTACGGGTCGAAGAGAGGGGAGCTCAGGCTGACTAAGAACCAAGGAGTGCTGGCGTTGCTTTTCTAAGGTCCTCTCCTGAAAGCGAATATCGATCTGGTTACACAAGGAGATAACGCCGGCCAGATCAGTGGGGATGGTTCTTCCTGCTAATTCATCCTTCACTCTATCAGACAGGCCATGCAAAAAGGTTGCGACTAAGGCCTCATTGTTCCAGCTCAACTCAGCCGACAGTATGCGGAAATGAAGGGCATACTGTCCCACAGAAGCAGACTCTTGGCGGAGACGTAAAAGGGTGCTGGCCGCTGAAGAGACACGAGCCGGTTCTTCGAAGATATTCCGAAAAAGTTTCAAGAAGCCAGACAGGCTAGAAACCACTGGATCATTCAGTTCCCACAGAGGGGCTGCCCAGGCTAAAGCTTCACCAGAGAGGAGGGAAATGATATAGGCTACCTTAGCCCGATCAGACAGGAAGTTTTGGGGCTGGAGCTCAAAATGAATTGTGCATTGACTAAGGAACCCCCTGCAAGCCTTGGAGTCCCCAGAGAAACGGGACGGAGCTGGCAGTTGTAGTGAGTGTGTGGCTGCGACTGGTGCAATAGGTGCAGCCGCTGGTTGTATTTGAGGTTGCGGATTCAGGGTTCCCAAGGAGGCCTGAAGCTGCTCAAAGCGAGAAGCCAGATCCTGGAGGAATCGCATCACCTGAGTCTGATTCGATTCCTGGGTTTCAAGTCTGCAAACTATGCCCTGCAACGGATCATCCACGGGTAACGGGATGTCAGCCGGGTTCATGGCTGATCAAACTGTCAGGGTCACCTGTGGCCAGGTGACAGATGCACACCGTAGGGGGACAGGAGTGCACCGCGAGGTAGTGAACCCTATGGCTGGCTTCTGTGGGTAGGAAACTGGGTGGTTGTGGAAAGCGGGACCAGAGGAGCACAACCGGGATCCCAACGGAAGCGAGAGCCAAGATTCCCCAGGGCGCGGAGTCTAAGACCCAGCTGGTCTTCTCCAGGGCCTCTAGTGGTGAGGATGTTACGCTGCAGGCTGGGACCAGGTCGCGGCCCCTGGAGTTTCCTAGCTCACGCCCCGTAGGATAAGGGGAAGCAGCGGCACACGATAGAGAGAACCGAATAACAAGCCGAAGGTCAGGGGCCACAAGCAGACAAGGATAACGAAGAACGAGCCGAAGGTCAAGGGTCACGAGCAGACAGGGATGGTCGGGGACAAGCCAATAACGTAACAGAGAGACAGACGTAGCACACGGCAGGCCGGAACCCAAACACACAATGCCTAACAAACACGTTGATCAGCAAAGCAGGCTTGCAGTGCACAGGTTAATATAGTGTTCAGTGATAGGGCCTGGGGTGGAGTCAGGCTGGGAGGAGATTATAAAGGAAGCCAGGTGAAGGAGGTCTGGTCTCTAGATGAACACATGAGGAGGAAGGTAAGATGGCAGACAAACACTACTGCATATCCATGACACCCTCCCTCCTTTTTTGTTTCCTTTTCCTATGGCATGGTGAATCCATCATTGGGAAGTTTGGCCTTCATTGGCTCTTTATGATCTGAATGAGCCTTTCTCCACGGGCCATCCCTCCAATATCGGTTAGACCACCGGGATGGTGGGTCCTTTGAGAATCTTATTACGATTCAATACACGTTGACCGTGAGCAATATCGTTTGGCTGTGGATTTCGTTCCGGGATCTCCAAGGGTGAAAGTCACCAGACAAGCCGCAGAGTCCGCCCCGTGGAATTCTTATGCTTTTATGATCCACTGTCGCTGACAAGTGGGTCCACCGGCTCTGGTAAGAGTACCCCATTCATTTCCATTTTTTGAAGAACTGTCTAATGATCTACTGGGTCTCCAACCCAGCTTTCATCACTTACTTATTATATATTTTGTGTTATGGATATCATTGGTCACTTATCACATTTGTGTGGACTTTAATTGGTTCCAGATTTACATATTTTTTATATTTTTTTGCACTTGTTGAACCTAGGTTTTTTCTTTTTTTCACCTTCACTGTATTTTTTATGTTAGTCACATTATTTTGCAGCAGCTGTTTGTTTTCACGATTTATAAGACCAGCGCACATTTTTTAATTTTGTATATTCATTTATTACACTGCGGAGAAAGTTCCCCATCAGGTCCGCTCAGCCAATGGCGTAGGCGGGGTCTGATATACGAGGGGGCGGACCTGATGGGGAACTTCCACAGTCCACAGTCCTATGTGGACAGTCCTATGGACAGTTTGGAGAGTAGGCAGGTATATTTCAAAAATACAATGTAAGATTAACAAGGGACACCAACATAGTTGAATCTTTGATCTTAAAAACTAGGGGATAATGGGGTTGTGGTAACTTGACACCCAAAAAAAAAATCTATATTCTTGATATCACTAGAAACAAAAATCCTTTTGAAATACGTTTGTCAGAACTCTGTCAGTATCACCAGCAAAGCAGCTTCATTATTATCCCATTATAAAGAAGAAGAGAATTTCGAGATTTCATAATTTGCCACGTCACGATTGTGATATTTCCATTACGAACGCTAGTTTTACAAGACCGAACACTTCCGGCTGGTCCTTGCTTCCGAGCATACGTGTTTGTACTTTGGATTTTTTTCCGAAGGACTTTTGAACACACGATCAAGCACACATTTGTTGTCGGAAAAGCATAAAGCATGCTATCCAACATTTGTTGGCGGAAAATCCGACAACAATTGTCCGATGGAGCATACAAAATGTCGGATTTTCCGACAACAGCCTGCCATCACGCAATTCCCGTCGGAAAATCCGATTGTGTGTACGGGCCTTAAGTGTGAGCATTTTGTACAACACTGCACTCTGTAATTCTTAATTGCAGGGGCTTGGTAAATCAAACCCCTATATTTAAGAAAGGAATGGGGTTTCAGAAAAAGAAAAGGAATAAAGTTTATGTAAATTAGTCTATAGCCAAAATTACACAACAGTTTTAGGAATCAGAATTACACTTGCCTGCTAAAGCTGGGGTTTCTGTAGGCTGTATTACTTCACTGTTAATTTTCCTATATTTAGAAGGGAACTTCCTATATGCAGATATTTATATGTCACTATGTTGAGACATAGCTCACATGTGTAATTTCACATCCACCTCTCCT
The DNA here is from genome assembly GCA_029206835.1 of Rana muscosa. NCBI lineage: Eukaryota > Metazoa > Chordata > Amphibia > Anura > Ranidae > Rana > Rana muscosa. Next base: position 271,789,471 of record CM055125.1, on the reverse strand, counting down.
TCTGTAATGACTTCAAGACGGAGAAGGCCGAGTTCACCTTTAGAGAAAAAATTATAAATGCACATATTTTTGCAGAAAAAAAAATGTGCATTATTTTTTTTTTCCTGCAGCAGCCTGGATAGCATTATGTCCACCTACTGTATATCGACTTGTCTGGTCAGTAAATGCAGACCCGAATGCAAACTTTTCCTTATCGATCCAAAGTACTTTGAGGTGGGTGGACTCAGGCAGACAAAAGTCTACTTACATCTAACCACCAAAAAGGATTGCATTGCTCTCTGTTTTGATTGGTCAAAAAATGGACAGATGGACCAAGCATGTGAAAGTGGCCTTAAGATAAATCGCACAAAACACAATCTGTAGGTGAACTTGGTCAAAGAAACACCAACACAGGATGGACTGTGGGTGCCTAAAATAACGCAGTGCCACGTCCTACAAATATGTTGGATCAAATGTTGGAAGTGAAAAGAATGGACTTTGTAGGCACCAATGATATGAAAATAGAAAATATTGTTAATAACAAATGAATACATAGTTTAAAAAAAAGGAAGAAATTAATCAAATAAGCTAAAGTATGACTACAGTGGCAACAAGATTTTCCAATAAAGGTCAGAAAATGTCAACACACGTCAACACACGTCACAGAGGGCGTGTATAGCCCCATACACATGGTCGGACTTTTGGCCAACAAACTTCATTTTGAGCAAGTTGGACCAACAATCCGACCGTGTGTACGCTCCATCGGACAAACTTTTTAGGTTTTTTTTGTGTTTTCATTGGGAAAAAAGTTGGGTCTGCAAACGGACAAACTTTTGCCCAACAAAAGTCAGATGGAGCAAAGTCCTACCGTGTGTACAGAAAACCATAGGACTTTTGTCCGATGGACAAAACAACTAATGTTAAAATCAACCAAAAATAGCAGAAGTTGACCAAAGGGTGGCGGTAAAGAGCAGAAAAGAGCAGAAAAACCATGTGATGTTTCAAAAAGTTTTGGGAAAGTTTGCAGAAAAGTATGCTATGGGTGTGCCCGGCCAACTCCGTTCGGACAAAAATCCAGGGAAAAGTCAGATGGAAGTCCGACCGTGTGTATGGGGCTTATGACCGTATTGAGTGATAGGAGGATTGTTTAGCTCTACATGTTTCACGAAGACCGCTTCTTCAGGAGCTAGTAAAATCTCTAAAAGGAAACAGACCATTATTGATTTTCATTAAAAATAGAAACATTTTAAAAATATGAAAAAACAATATATCACATACATTGTAGTACATCTAACAAATCAACTGTTCAGGATATGCGAGTGACACCAGAGAAAACCCATGCTAGCAGTCCAGACAAACATTGCATGCAAGATGCACAGTGGGGAGGATGTGGGGACACACCAGATAGTGTAAAGTAGGAATATAGTATCCCGTAGAAAAAGTGTGTGGATATTCATTGATTATGAGAGAGAGACCACATCAACAAAGTTCATACTAAGCCCACTAAGCCGCACACAGCTTGACAAACTGAAGAAGCTGAGCTGAATGATTTTGGTCAGACAGCTACCTGCATCCAATCAAATGCAAGTGCTGTTTGGGAATTCTGATAGCTAACTGAAGTTTTGTCCAACCATGTTGTTTGTTGTGAATGAGTAAATTAGATGACTTGTCTCGCTCAGCCACACTGAACAGCCATTTCCTATACTATTCCAAATATATTAATAGCAGATACTCACTGCCAGTGTTTACTGTGAGCTTTCACTGCAAAACCCGATTGTCTGGCATTGCTGTGAGCTCTTGAACCAATGCACCGGATCCTGATGTTCAGCACTGAGAAGCTGCTTACAACACATGATTCATCATTACCCTAGCCAGCTGCTCACAGGGCAGGTGACTTTTAATCCTTTCCAATCTGTGTTGTAAAGAGAAATCGTCACTTTCCCTTTCTCTGCTGGCATAACACTGTGAAACAAAATAAGGATTCACAAGAAAATAATTATTTCAACATAAACAAATTAAAACAAGACACACTGGGGTTGATTTACTAAAACAGTGCGCCGTCAGTAGAGGTGCACGGCGAGGCGCAACACACATTTTCATAATTATGACATGGTGCGCTGGTAACAGAGTTCGAATCCTCCTTTTACTATTGCAGTCTCGGCGCACGGGAGAACGTAATCTGTGCGCCTCTATGGACATGGCGCATGGCATCTCCAATTCAATATTAAAGTAGAGTTCTACCCTCTTTTTCAACTTTGCTGCATCCACTGTATTTATATCCCCTTAAATCGATTTGGCATCTTAAAAAAATTTTGTTGAAAAACTCACTATTATATTTGCAGAGTTTATTTTTCCCCGCCGTGGCCGCAGCAGCCTCAGCACGTCATCCACGGACCGCTATGGCTCCTGGGAGATGTTTGTCATCACTCCCAGAAGACATAGCCGTCCCTGGGCTGTAGCATTGCGTTATTTTGAAACCGGAAATCACACGAAACCGGAAATGACGCCCAGCGCCATTTTAAATGAGGGCAAACAGGCTATTGTTGCCAGTGTTCACCTAGCGTCCCTAGCAGCGAGATCGTCGGCAGAGGATAGCAATGTGCTGTGCTGGGGGACATGTAATGTTTGCAATGTGCTGTGCTGGGGGACATGTAATGTTTGCAATGTGCTGTGCTGGGGGACATGTAATGGTGGCAATGTGCTTTGCTGGGAGATATGTAATGTTGGCAATGTGCTGTGCTGGGGGACATGTGATGTTGGCAATGTGCTGAAGATGGGCTGGGATGCGATGTGATGCAATTTATGGGGGGCGATGCGATTTGGCGGGGGCAATGCAATGTGCTGGGGCGATGCAATTTGGTGGCGGGGCGATGTACTGGTGCGATGCAATTTGGCGGGGGGCAATGCGATGTGCTGGGGCAATGCGATTTGGTGGCGGGGCGATGTGCTGGTGCGATGTGATGCAATTTGGCGGGGGGGTGCATTTTGGCGGAGGCAATGCAATGTGCTGGGGCGATGCGATGCAATTTAGCGGGGGGCAATGCGATGTGCTGGGGCAATTCGATGCAATTTGGCGGGGGGAATGCGATGTGCTGGGGCGATGCGATTTGGTGGCGTGGCGATGTGCTGGTGCGATGCGATGTGATTTGGCGGGGGAAATGTGATGTGCTGGGGCGATGCGATTTGGTGACGGGGCAATGCCATGTGCTGGTGCGATTCGATGTAATCTGGCGGGGTGAAATGCGATGTGCTGGGGCGATGCGATTTGGTGGCGGGGCGATGCGATGTGCTGGTGCGATGTGATGCAATTTGGCGGGGGGGCGATGCGATTTGGCGGGTGGCAATGCAATGTGCTGGGGCGATGCGATTTGGTGGGGGGGCAATGTGATGTGCTGGGGCAATGCAATTTGGTGGCGGGCGATGTACTGGTGCGATGCAATTTGGCGGAGGGCAATGCGATGTGCTGGAGCGATGAGATTTGTGGCGGGGCGATGCGATGTGCTAGTGCGATGTAATGTAATTTGGTGGGGTGATGTAATTTGGCGGGGGGAAATGCGATGTGCTGAGGCGATGCGATTTGGTGACGGGGCGATGCGATGTGCTGGTGCGATGCGATGTAATTTGGCGGGGGCAATGCGATGTTCTGGGGTGATGCGATTTGGTGGCGGGGTGGGGCGATGAGATGTGCTGGTGTGATGTGATGCAATTTGGCTGGGGGCGATGCGATTTGGCGGGGCAATGCAATGTGCTGGGGCGATGCGATTTGGTGGGAGGGAATTGCGATGTGCTGGGGCGATGCAATTTGGTGGCGGGCGATGTACTGGTGCGATGCAATACAATTTGGCGGGGGGCAATGCGATGTGCTGGGGCGATGCGATTTGGCGGGGGGCCATGCGATGTGCTGGGGTGATGCGATTCGATGTGCTGGGGGTGATGCAATGTGCTGTGAGTGATGCGATTCGATGTGCTGGGGGTTATGCAATGTGCTGTGGGCCATGCGATTTCATGTGCTGGGGTGATGCGATTCGATGTGCTGGGGGTGGTGCAATGTGCTGTGAGTGATGCGATTCGATGTGCTGGGGGTGATGCAATGTGCTGTGAGTGATGCGATTCGATGTGCTGCGGGTGATGCAATGTGCTGTGGGCCATGCGATTCGATGTGCTGGGGTGATGCGATTCGATGTGCTGGGGGTGATGCAATGTGCTGTGAGTGATGCGATTCGATGTGCTGGGGGTGATGCAATGTGCTGTGGGCCATGCGATTCGATGTGCTGGGGTGATGCGATTAGATGTGCTGGGGGTGATGCAATGTGCTGTGAGTGATGCGATTCGATGTGCTGGGGATGATGCAATGTGCTGTGGGCCATGCAATTCGATGTGCTGGGGTGATGCGATTCGATGTGCTGGGGGTGATGCAATGTGCTGTGAGTGATGCGATTCGATGTGCTGGGGGTGATGCAATGTGCTGTGGGCCATGCGATTCGATGTGCTGGGGTGATGCAATGTGCTGTGGCCATGCGATTCGATATGCTGGGGTGATGCAATGTGCTGTGGGCCATGCGATTTGATGAGCTGGGGGTGATGCAATGTGCTGTGAGTGATGCGATTCAATGTGCTGTGGGTGATGCAATGTGCTGTGAGTGATGTGATTCGATGTGCTGGGGGTGATGCAATGTGCTGTGGGCCATGCGATTCGATGTGCTGGGGTGATGCAATGTGCTGTGGCCATGCGATTCGATATGCTGGGGTGATGCAATGTGCTGTGGGCCATGCGATTCGATGTGCTGGGGTGATGCAATGTGCTGTGAGTGATGCGATTCAATGTGCTGGGGGTGATGCAATGTGCTGTGGGCCATGCGATTCGATGTGCTGGGGTGATGCGATTCGATGTGCTGGGTGATGCAATGTGCTGTGGTCCATGCGATTCGATGTGCTGGGGGTGATGCAATGCGCTGTGGGCCATGCGATTCGATGTGCTGGGGTGATGCGATTAGATGTGCTGGGGTGATGCAATGTGCTGTGAGTGATGCAATTCGATGTGCTGGGGGTGATGCAATGTGCTGTGGGCCATGCAATTCGATGTGCTGGGGTGAAGCGATTCGATGTGCTGGGGGTGATGCAATGTGCTGTGAGTGATGCGATTCGATGTGCTGGGGGTGATGCAATGTGCTGTGGGCCATGCGATTCGATGTGCTGGGGTGATGCAATGTGCTGTGGCCATGCGATTCGATATGCTGGGGTGATGCAATGTGCTGTGGGCCATGCGATTTGATGAGCTGGGGGTGATGCAATGTGCTGTGAGTGATGCGATTCAATGTGCTGTGGGTGATGCAATGTGCTGTGAGTGATGTGATTCGATGTGCTGGGGGTGATGCAATGTGCTGTGGGCCATGCGATTCGATGTGCTGGGGTGATGCAATGTGCTGTGGCCATGCGATTCGATATGCTGGGGTGATGCAATGTGCTGTGGGCCATGCGATTCGATGTGCTGGGGTGATGCAATGTGCTGTGAGTGATGCGATTCAATGTGCTGGGGGTGATGCAATGTGCTGTGGGCCATGCGATTCGATGTGCTGGGGTGATGCGATTCGATGTGCTGGGTGATGCAATGTGCTGTGGTCCATGCGATTCGATGTGCTGGGGGTGATGCAATGCGCTGTGGGCCATGCGATTCGATGTGCTGGGGTGATGCGATTAGATGTGCTGGGGTGATGCAATGTGCTGTGAGTGATGCAATTCGATGTGCTGGGGGTGATGCAATGTGCTGTGGGCCATGCAATTCGATGTGCTGGGGTGAAGCGATTCGATGTGCTGGGGGTGATGCAATGTGCTGTGAGTGATGCGATTCGATGTGCTGGGGGTGATGTAATGTGCTGTGGGCCATGCGATTCGATGTGCTGGGGTGATACAATGTGCTGTGGCCATGCGATTCGATATGCTGGGGTGATGCAATGTGCTGTGGGCCATGCGATTCGATGTGCTGGGGGTGATGCAATGTGCTGTGAGTGATGCGATTCAATGTGCTGGGGGTGATGCAATGTGCTGTGAGTGATGCGATTCGATGTGCTGGGGGCGATGCAATGTGCTGTGGGCCATGCGATTCGATGTGCTGGGGTGATGCAATGTGCTGTGGCCATGCAATTCGATATGCTGGGGTGATGCAATGTGCTGTGGGCCATGCGATTCGATGTGCTGGGGGTGATGCAATGTGCTGTGAGTGATGCGATTCGATGTGCTGGGGGTGATGCAATGTGCTGTGGGACATGCGATTCGATGTGCTGGGGTGATGCGATTCGATGTGCTGGGTGATACAATGTGTTGTGGTCCATGCGATTTGATGTGCTGGGGGTGATGCAATGTGCTGTGGGCCATGCAATTCGATGTGCTGGGGGTGATGCAATGTGGTGTGGTCATGCAATTCGATGTGCTGTGGTGATGCAATGTGCTGTGGCCATGCGATTCGATGTGCTGGGGTGATGCAATGTGCTGTGGGCCGTGCGATTCGATGTGCTGTGGGCCGTGCGATTCGATGTGCTGGGGTGATGCAATGTGCTGTGGGCCATGCAATTCGATGTGCTGGGGGTGATGCAATGTGCTGTGGTCATGCAATTCGATGTGCTGTGGTGATGCAATGTGCTGTGGCCATGCGATTCGATGTGCTGGGGTGATGCAATGTGCTGTGGGCCATGCGATTCGATGTGCTGGGGGTGATGCAATGTTCTGCGGGCCATGCGATTCGATGTGCTGGGGTAATGCAATGTGCTCTGGCCATGCGATTCGATGTGCTGGGGTGATGCAATGTGCTGTGGGCCATGCGATTCGATGTGCTGGGGGTGATGCAATGTTCTGTGGGCCATGCGATTCGATGTGCGGGGGTGATGCAATGTGCTGTGGGCCATGCGATTCGATGTGCTGGGGGTGATGCAATGTGCTGTGGGCCATGCGATTCGATGTGCTGGGGGTGATGCAATGTGCTGTGGCCATGCGATTCGATGTGCTGTGGGTGATGCAATGTGCTGTGGCCATGCGATTCCATGTGCTGTGGGTGATGCAATGTGCTGTGGCCATGCGATTCCATGTGCTGTGGGTGATGCAATGTGCTGTGGCCATGCAATTCCATGTGCTGTGGGTGATGCAATGTGCTGTGGCCATGCAATTCGATGTCCTGGGGCGATGCAATCTAGATGCATAAATGAATTTTGTTGCTTAGATTAGTATTTTTTTAAATAAAAAGCTGTACAGAAAAAAGTAGCCGCCGTGATATATATATATATATATATATATATATATATATATATATATATTCATACACACACACACACACACGATATAGAGAAATACACACACACTATATATATATATATATATATATATATATATATATATATATATTTCTTGAACATGCAGTATATTTACTTTTTACTGCAGGGAGGAGGGGAGGTTTGCAAAGAAAAGTGTAAATTTCCTCTGACACTGCCGTTGCTATGGAAACCTGACCTGAAACCTATTACACTGCTTGTGCAGCACTGAGCATGTGCGAGATCTGCAATCATGAAATCCAGGAAGAAATACAGTCTGGCTTCAGATGCCCACACTTAAGATGGCCACGGTCTATTTCTAGTTTATAAACTTTCAAAATGCAACAAAACGGACCTCAGTTTACAGACTAACTTTACTAGAATACATTAAGCTTGTGTATTATAGGGGTATTTTTATTTAAAAAGTGTAATTTCGGCCGGAACACCACTTTAACATAAGAGGGAGGTGCCAATATTATGGGGTGATGTGAGGAAGTTTAGTAAAGACTGGCCAAGTAACAGACATGAAATTGAATTGATTGCGTTGCCCTCAGGTGGCAATCAAACACCTAGGTATAAATGTGCCACATCCTACGTAATCTATAAATGATGAATAAGGGAATAATGGACTTTGTAGGCACATATAAAAATGTATAACAAATTTTAATAGTTCACATAAAATACATACATATACAACACATAATATATGTGGTAAAGAAAACAGACATGCCCAAAATAGAATGAGAAAGTAACTTTTTCAAAAATAACCTGTTGTGCCTGCAAATAAGTTTAGAACTGCGTGAAATCCATGTAAGCATTGCGCATGCGCAAGCAGCTCTTGCGCCCATTCACGTGAGTTTTTTCAATGCGCGCCCAAAATCTTAGTAAATGTTAAGCAATGTACATGCAGTTGCATGCGCACCTCTAATCTTGACTAATTTTATTTAAGCTGGTTCACCTTTATGTTTTTTTTTTCTAGGAGATCTGCCCACAGGTCATATGAGCATGTTACGTTGCCAGCATGTGACATGTACCTTGTTAAAATTATGTAAAAAGCATGCGCTCCCCCCTCTAATGCATATGATTTCCTTTGGCTAGCTTTTGCTTTTAAAGGGAAACTCCACACTCCACTCCATGCTCCAATGCTCTTGTCTCCCCCCTCTAATCCCTTTGATTTCCTTGGGCTAGCTTTTGCCCATGTTAGGCTGTTTGCTTCCTGGATCGGGGGGTGTTTGTCCTATCTGTAATTTTGTAGCATGCTGGATGATGTGCTTAATTTTTGACAGGGGGTGGCTTATTTTGGGCTAGCTGCATTTGGGTTGGTCTGGGCATACTGAGGGACTTTGGTTTTTTGGTGTGGCTTTTGGTGTGCGAAATGCATTTGGGTTGGTCTGGGCATGCTCAGTGACTTTGTTTTTTTTGTGTGTGAACAGCACTTGGATTTTTTTGGACATTAAGGACATCCTTAACATTTGCCCCTACTTAGGCCCCTTTCACACTGAGGCATATTTCAGGCGTTTTAGCGCTAAAAATAGCGCATAAATAATGCCTGAAATTATCCTACCCCAGCATTCTCAATGTGAAAGCCAGAGGGCTTTCACACTGAGGCGATGCACTGGCAGGAGGAAAAAAAATCTCCTGCAAGCAGCATTTTGGAGCGGTGTAGGAGCAGTGTGTATTCCGCTCTTTTATCGCTCCTTCCCATTGAAATCAATGGGACACCGTGGCTATACCGCCCGCAAACCACTGCTGTAGCAGTGGTTTTAGGGCGGTTTTAACCCTTTCTCGGCCGCTAGCGGGGGTTAAAACGCACCGCTAGAGGCCGAATATTGCGGCAAATCCGACGGTATGGCGGCGCTAAAAATAGCGCCACTATACCGCTAGCGCACCTCCCCGCCCTGGTGTGAAAGGGGCCTTAGAAGTAATGTCTTGATTTTGTGTGTTTCATGGACTGTGCATGTGTTTTGAATTTCCTCATTAGCACACAAACCTATGTTTATATAAAGTTTGCAAATAGCATTCTTTACCTTGCCCTGAAAAGAGGCGTGTGTGTGGGAGCAGTCCTTTTAGTTTCCTCTGCAAAATGTATAGAAGAATAGATTAAAGGGATAACGCTGCACTATTTTTTAAATGTGAAATATTGCAATCACAGTTATAACAGAAAAGTTAATGAAAGAAGCTGCCAGCATCAAAAAAGTCCAGTACAAAAACTTAAAACAAGATATATATATATACAAAAGTGGATGCAGCACTAAATTACTATTTATATATGTCCTGTTGCAGGATTTGTCTTTCTATGCTCAGATCAATAATAAACCGCTGACCCTGCTCGGGATTGATTTGGAAAAGGCCTATGACAAGTAGGGATGGGCCCGGTGCTCGATTCGAACCCTTGTTCGAATCGAGCACCGGGCGTTCGCTCGCTCGTCGAGCCCAGAACTATTTGGGCCGTTCGCATCACATTCGTGTGATGCGAGCGGCCCCGCAATGCATTGCGGCCGGCGCGGCCGGCGCAGTGCATTGCTGGCTGATGATTGGCCAAGCATGCACTGTGACCCCGCATGCTTGGCCAATCACAGCGCCCGAAACTCGGAGAGCAATAATTGGCTACAGGCAGGACGCCTGTAGCCAATTACAGCTCAGGGGCTTTAGTACATGCCCCACCATTTAAAAGGCCGCCACGCCATCGGCCCCGGTCACATGAGTTCCGGCTTTAGGAGAGATTAGTCTGCTGATTCTGTCTTTGCTTGATACTGAAAGATTTGCTCTTCTTTGCTAAACAATTGGCTATTTCTTTGCTAAACCATTGCTACCTAAGTCATTGATCGTTCATTGCTGCTGATTGCACAGTTAGCGTGTTATTAGCTGCTGCTGGGGATTAGTCTGGTGCGTGCTTACTGTTAGTACAGTATTGCAGTAGTACCAACCGCAGTGCTGTTAGCACAGCATTGCACCCCAACAGCACCCATAGGACTTCTAGTGTGTTAGTGGCAGCAAACAGAGCTCCTATATTTTCTTCTCAGCAGCACCCATAGGACTTCTAGTGTGTTAGTGGCAGCAAACAGAGCTCCTATATTTTCTTCTCAGCAGCACCCATAGGACTTCTAGTGTGTTAGTGGCATCACACAGAGCTCCTATATTTTCTTCTCAGCAGCACCCATAGGACTTCTAGTGTGTTAGTGGCAGCAAACAGAGCTCCTATATTTTCTTCTCAGCAGCACCCATAGGACTTCTAGTGTGTTAGTGGCATCACACAGAGTTCCTATACTTTCTTCTCAGCAGCACCCATAGGACTTCTAGTGTGTTAGTGGCAGCAAACAGAGCTCCTATATTTTCTTCTCAGCAGCACCCATAGGACTTCTAGTGTGTTAGTGGCATCACACAGAGTTCCTATATTTTCATCTCAGCAGCACCCATAGGACTTCTAGTGTGTTAGTGGCAGCAAACAGAGCTCCTATATTTTCTTCTCAGCAGCACCCATAGGACTTCTAGTGTGTTAGTGGCAGCAAACAGAGCTCCTATATTTTCTTCTCAGCAGCACCCATAGGACTTCTAGTGTGTTCGTGGCAGCAAACAGAGCTCCTATATTTTCTTCTCAGCAGCACCCATAGGACTTCTAGTGTGTTAGTGGCAGCAAACAGAGCTCCTATATTTTCTTCTCAGCAGCACCCATAGGACTTCTAGTGTGTTAGTGGCAGCAAACAGAGCTCCTATATTTTCTTCTCAGCAGCACCCATAGGACTTCTAGTGTGTTAGTGGCAGCAAACAGAGCTCCTATATTTTCTGCTCAGCAGCACCCATAGGACTTCTAGTGTGTTAGTGGCATCACACAGAGCTCCTATATTTTCTTCTCAGCAGCACCCATAGGACTTCTAGTGTGTTAGTGGCAGCAAACAGAGCTCCTATATTTTCTGCTCAGCAGCACCCATAGGACTTCTAGTGTGTTAGTGGCATCACACAGAGCTCCTATATTTTCTTCTCAGCAGCACCCATAGGACTTCTAATGTGTTAGTGGCATCACACAGAGCTCCTATATTTTCTTCTCAGCAGCACCCATAGGACTTCTAGTGTGTTAGTGGCAGCAAACAGAGCTCCTATATTTTCTTCTCAGCAGCACCCATAGGACTTCTAGTGTGTTAGTGGCAGCAAACAGAGCTCCTATATTTTCTTCTCAGCAGCACCCATAGGACTTCTAGTGTGTTAGTGGCATCACACAGAGCTCCTATATTTTCTTCTCAGCAGCACCCATAGGACTTCTAGTGTGTTAGTGGCAGCAAACAGAGCTCCTATATTTTCTTCTCAGCAGCACCCATAGGACTTCTAATGTGTTAGTGGCAGCAAACAGAGCTCCTATATTTTCTTCTCAGCAGCACCCATAGGACTTCTAGTGTGTTAGTGGCATCACACAGAGCTCCTATATTTTCTTCTCAGCAGCACCCATAGGACTTCTAGTGTGTTAGTGGCAGCAAACAGAGCTCCTATATTTTCTTCTCAGCAGCACCCATAGGACTTCTAGTGTGTTAGTGGCATCACACAGAGCTCCTATATTTTCTTCTCAGCAGCACCCATAGGACTTCTAGTGTGTTAGTGGCAGCAAACAGAGCTCCTATATTTTCTTCTCAGCAGCACCCATAGGACTTCTAATGTGTTAGTGGCAGCAAACAGAGCTCCTATATTTTCTTCTCAGCAGCACCCATAGGACTTCTAGTGTGTTAGTGGCAGCAAACAGAGCTCCTATATTTTCTTCTCAGAAGCACCCATAGGACTTCTAGTGTGTTAGTGGCAGCAAACAGAGCTCCTATATTTTCTTCTTAGCAGCACCCATAGGACTTCTAGTGTGTTAGTGGCATCACACAGAGTTCCTATATTTTCATCTCAGAAGCACCCATAGGACTTCTAGTGTGTTAGTGGCATCACACAGAGCTCCTATATTTTCTTCTCAGAAGCACCCATAGGACTTCTAGTGTGTTAGTGGCAGCAAACAGAGCTCCTATATTTTCTTCTTAGCAGCACCCATAGGACTTCTAATGTGTTAGTGGCATCACACAGAGTTCCTATATTTTCATCTCAGAAGCACCCATAGGACTTCTAGTGTGTTAGTGGCATCACACAGAGCTCCTATATTTTCTTCTCAGAAGCACCCATAGGACTTCTAGTGTGTTAGTGGCAGCAAACAGAGCTCCTATATTTTCTTCTCAGCAGCACCCATAGGACTTCTAGTGTGTTAGTGGCATCACACAGAGTTCCTATATTTTCATCTCAGAAGCACCCATAGGACTTCTAGTGTGTTAGTGGCATCACACAGAGCTCCTATATTTTCTTCTCAGCAGCACCCATAGGACTTCTAGTGTGTTAGTGGCATCACACAGAGCTCCTATATTTTCATCTCAGAAGCACCCATAGGACTTCTAGTGTGTTAGTGGCATCACACAGAGCTCCTATATTTTCTTCTCAGCAGCACCCATAGGACTTCTAGTGTGTTAGTGGCAGCAAACAGAGCTCCTATATTTTCTTCTCAGCAGCACTCATAGGACTTCTAGTGTGTTAGTGGCAGCAAACAGAGCTCCTATATTTTCTTCTCAGCAGCACCCATAGGACTTCTAGTGTGTTAGTGGCATCACACAGAGCTCCTATATTTTCTTCTCAGCAGCACCCATAGGACTTCTAGTGTGTTAGTGGCAGCAAACAGAGCTCCTATATTTTCTTCTCAGCAGCACCCATAGGACTTCTAATGTGTTAGTGGCAGCAAACAGAGCTCCTATATTTTCTTCTCAGCAGCACCCATAGGACTTCTAGTGTGTTAGTGGCATCACACAGAGCTCCTATATTTTCTTCTCAGCAGCACCCATAGGACTTCTAGTGTGTTAGTGGCAGCAAACAGAGCTCCTATATTTTCTTCTCAGCAGCACCCATAGGACTTCTAGTGTGTTAGTGGCATCACACAGAGCTCCTATATTTTCTTCTCAGCAGCACCCATAGGACTTCTAGTGTGTTAGTGGCATCACACAGAGCTCCTATATTTTCTTCTCAGAAGCACCCATAGGACTTCTAGTGTGTTAGTGGCAGCAAACAGAGCTCCTATATTTTCTTCTCAGCAGCACCCATAGGACTTCTAGTGTGTTAGTGGCATCACACAGAGTTCCTATATTTTCATCTCAGAAGCACCCATAGGACTTCTAGTGTGTTAGTGGCATCACACAGAGCTCCTATATTTTCTTCTCAGCAGCACCCATAGGACTTCTAGTGTGTTAGTGGCATCACACAGAGCTCCTATATTTTCATCTCAGAAGCACCCATAGGACTTCTAGTGTGTTAGTGGCATCACACAGAGCTCCTATATTTTCTTCTCAGAAGCACCCATAGGACTTCTAGTGTGTTAGTGGCATCACACAGAGCTCCTATATTTTCTTCTCAGCAGCACCCATAGGACTTCTAGTGTGTTAGTGGCAGCAAACAGAGCTCCTATATTTTCTTCTCAGCAGCACCCATAGGACTTCTAGTGTGTTAGTGGCATCACACAGAGCTCCTATATTTTCATCTCAGAAGCACCCATAGGACTTCTAGTGTGTTAGTGGCATCACACAGAGCTCCTATATTTTCTTCTCAGCAGCACCCATAGGACTTCTAGTGTGTTAGTGGAAGCAAACAGAGCTCCTACATTTTCTTCTCAGCAGCACCCATAGGATTTCTAGTGTGTTAGTGGCATCACACAGAGCTCCTATATTTTCTTCTCAGCAGCACCCATAGGACTTCTAGTGTGTTAGTGGCAGCAAACAGAGCTCCTATATTTTCTTCTCAGCAGCACCCATAGGACTTCTAGTGTGTTAGTGGCATCACACAGAGCTCCTATATTTTCTTCTCAGCAGCACCCATAGGACTTCTAGTGTGTTAGTGGCAGCAAACAGAGCTCCTATATTTTCTTCTCAGCAGCACCCATAGGACTTCTAGTGTGTTAGTGGCAGCAAACAGAGCTCCTATATTTTCATCTCAGAAGCACCCATAGGACTTCTAGTGTGTTAGTGGCATCACACAGAGCTCCTATATTTTCTTCTCAGCAGCACCCATAGGACTTCTAGTGTGTTAGTGGCAGCAAACAGAGCTCCTATATTTTCATCTCAGAAGCACCCATAGGACTTCTAGTGTGTTAGTGGCATCACACAGAGCTCCTATATTTTCATCTCAGAAGCACCCATAGGACTTCTAGTGTGTTAGTGGCATCACACAGAGCTCCTATATTTTCTTCTCAGAAGCACCCATAGGACTTCTAGTGTGTTAGTGGCAGCAAACAGAGCTCCTATATTTTCTTCTCAGCAGCACCCATAGGACTTCTAGTGTGTTAGTGGCATCACACAGAGTTCCTATATTTTCATCTCAGAAGCACCCATAGGACTTCTAGTGTGTTAGTGGCATCACACAGAGCTCCTATATTTTCTTCTCAGCAGCACCCATAGGACTTCTAGTGTGTTAGTGGCATCACACAGAGCTCCTATATTTTCTTCTCAGCAGCACCCATAGGACTTCTAGTGTGTTAGTGGCAGCAAACAGAGCTCCTATATTTTCTTCTCAGCAGCACCCATAGGACTTCTAGTGTGTTAGTGGCATCACACAGAGCTCCTATATTTTCTTCTCAGCAGCACCCATAGGACTTCTAGTGTGTTAGTGGCATCACACAGAGCTCCTATATTTTCTTCTCAGCAGCACCCATAGGACTTCTAGTGTGTTAGTGGCAGCAAACAGAGCTCCTATATTTTCTTCTCAGCAGCACCCATAGGACTTCTAGTGTGTTAGTGGCATCACACAGAGCTCCTATATTTTCTTCTCAGCAGCACCCATAGGACTTCTAGTGTGTTAGTGGCAGCAAACAGAGCTCCTATATTTTCTTCTCAGCAGCACCCATAGGACTTCTAGTGTGTTAGTGGCATCACACAGAGCTCCTATATTTTCATCTCAGAAGCACCCATAGGACTTCTAGTGTGTTAGTGGCATCACACAGAGCTCCTATATTTTCTTCTCAGCAGCACCCATAGGACTTCTAGTGTGTTAGTGGCAGCAAACAGAGCTCCTATATTTTCATCTCAGAAGCACCCATAGGACTTCTAGTGTGTTAGTGGCATCACACAGAGCTCCTATATTTTCATCTCAGAAGCACCCATAGGACTTCTAGTGTGTTAGTGGCATCACACATAGCTCCTATATTTTCTTCTCAGCAGCACCCATAGGACTTCTAGTGTGTTAGTGGCAGCAAACAGAGCTCCTATATTTTCTTCTCAGCAGCACCCATAGGACTTCTAATGTGTTAGTGGCAGCAAACAGAGCTCCTATATTTTCTTCTCAGCAGCACCCATAGGACTTCTAGTGTGTTAGTGGCATCACACAGAGCTCCTATATTTTCTTCTCAGCAGCACCCATAGGACTTCTAGTGTGTTAGTGGCAGCAAACAGAGCTCCTATATTTTCTTCTTAGCAGCACCCATAGGACTTCTAGTGTGTTAGTGGCATCACACAGAGCTCCTATATTTTCTTCTCAGCAGCACCCATAGGACTTCTAGTGTGTTAGTGGCAGCAAACAGAGCTCCTATATTTTCTTCTCAGCAGCACCCATAGGACTTCTAATGTGTTAGTGGCAGCAAACAGAGCTCCTATATTTTCTTCTCAGCAGCACCCATAGGACTTCTAGTGTGTTAGTGGCAGCAAACAGAGCTCCTATATTTTCTTCTCAGAAGCACCCATAGGACTTCTAGTGTGTTAGTGGCAGCAAACAGAGCTCCTATATTTTCTTCTTAGCAGCACCCATAGGACTTCTAGTGTGTTAGTGGCATCACACAGAGTTCCTATATTTTCATCTCAGAAGCACCCATAGGACTTCTAGTGTGTTAGTGGCATCACACAGAGCTCCTATATTTTCTTCTCAGAAGCACCCATAGGACTTCTAGTGTGTTAGTGGCAGCAAACAGAGCTCCTATATTTTCTTCTTAGCAGCACCCATAGGACTTCTAATGTGTTAGTGGCATCACACAGAGTTCCTATATTTTCATCTCAGAAGCACACATAGGACTTCTAGTGTGTTAGTGGCATCACACAGAGCTCCTATATTTTCTTCTCAGAAGCACCCATAGGACTTCTAGTGTGTTAGTGGCAGCAAACAGAGCTCCTATATTTTCTTCTCAGCAGCACCCATAGGACTTCTAGTGTGTTAGTGGCATCACACAGAGTTCCTATATTTTCATCTCAGAAGCACCCATAGGACTTCTAGTGTGTTAGTGGCATCACACAGAGCTCCTATATTTTCTTCTCAGCAGCACCCATAGGACTTCTAGTGTGTTAGTGGCATCACACAGAGCTCCTATATTTTCATCTCAGAAGCACCCATAGGACTTCTAGTGTGTTAGTGGCATCACACAGAGCTCCTATATTTTCTTCTCAGAAGCACCCATAGGACTTCTAGTGTGTTAGTGGCATCACACAGAGCTCCTATATTTTCTTCTCAGCAGCACCCATAGGACTTCTAGTGTGTTAGTGGCAGCAAACAGAGCTCCTATATTTTCTTCTCAGCAGCACCCATAGGACTTCTAGTGTGTTAGTGGCATCACACAGAGCTCCTATATTTTCATCTCAGAAGCACCCATAGGACTTCTAGTGTGTTAGTGGCATCACACAGAGCTCCTATATTTTCTTCTCAGCAGCACCCATAGGACTTCTAGTGTGTTAGTGGCAGCAAACAGAGCTCCTATATTTTCTTCTCAGCAGCACCCATAGGACTTCTAGTGTGTTAGTGGCATCACACAGAGCTCCTATATTTTCTTCTCAGCAGCACCCATAGGACTTCTAGTGTGTTAGTGGCAGCAAACAGAGCTCCTATATTTTCTTCTCAGCAGCACCCATAGGACTTCTAGTGTGTTAGTGGCATCACACAGAGCTCCTATATTTTCTTCTCAGCAGCACCCATAGGACTTCTAGTGTGTTAGTGGCAGCAAACAGAGCTCCTATATTTTCTTCTCAGCAGCACCCATAGGACTTCTAGTGTGTTAGTGGCAGCAAACAGAGCTCCTATATTTTCTTCTCAGCAGCACCCATAGGACTTCTAGTGTGTTAGTGGCATCACACAGAGCTCCTATATTTTCATCTCAGAAGCACCCATAGGACTTCTAGTGTGTTAGTGGCATCACACAGAGCTCCTATATTTTCTTCTCAGAAGCACCCATAGGACTTCTAGTGTGTTAGTGGCAGCAAACAGAGCTCCTATATTTTCTTCTCAGCAGCACCCATAGGACTTCTAGTGTGTTAGTGGCATCACACAGAGTTCCTATATTTTCATCTCAGAAGCACCCATAGGACTTCTAGTGTGTTAGTGGCATCACACAGAGCTCCTATATTTTCTTCTCAGCAGCACCCATAGGACTTCTAGTGTGTTAGTGGCAGCAAACAGAGCTCCTATATTTTCTTCTCAGCAGCACCCATAGGACTTCTAGTGTGTTAGTGGCATCACACAGAGCTCCTATATTTTCTTCTCAGCAGCACCCATAGGACTTCTAGTGTGTTAGTGGCATCACACAGAGCTCCTATATTTTCTTCTCAGCAGCACCCATAGGACTTCTAGTGTGTTAGTGGCAGCAAACAGAGCTCCTATATTTTCTTCTCAGCAGCACCCATAGGACTTCTAGTGTGTTAGTGGCATCACACAGAGCTCCTATATTTTCTTCTCAGCAGCACCCATAGGACTTCTAGTGTGTTAGTGGCAGCAAACAGAGCTCCTATATTTTCTTCTCAGCAGCACCCATAGGACTTCTAGTGTGTTAGTGGCATCACACAGAGCTCCTATATTTTCATCTCAGAAGCACCCATAGGACTTCTAGTGTGTTAGTGGCATCACACAGAGCTCCTATATTTTCTTCTCAGCAGCACCCATAGGACTTCTAGTGTGTTAGTGGCAGCAAACAGAGCTCCTATATTTTCATCTCAGAAGCACCCATAGGACTTCTAGTGTGTTAGTGGCATCACACAGAGCTCCTATATTTTCATCTCAGAAGCACCCATAGGACTTCTAGTGTGTTAGTGGCATCACACATAGCTCCTATATTTTCTTCTTTAGCAGCACCCATAGGACTTCTAGTGTGTTAGTGGCATCACACAGAGCTCCTATATTTTCATCTCAGAAGCACCCATAGGACTTCTAATGTGTTAGTGGCATCACACAGAGCTCCTATATTTTCTTCTCAGCAGCACCCATAGGACTTCTAGTGTGTTAGTGGCATCACACAGAGCTCCTATATTTTCTTCTCAGCAGCACCCATAGGACTTCTAGTGTGTTAGTGGCAGCAAACAGAGCTCCTATATTTTCTTCTCAGCAGCACCCATAGGACTTCTAGTGTGTTAGTGGCATCACACAGAGCTCCTATATTTTCTTCTCAGAAGCACCCATAGGACTTCTAGTGTGTTAGTGGTATCATACAGAGTTCCTATATTTTCATCTCAGAAGCACCCATAGGACTTCTAGTGTGTTAGTGGCATCACACAGAGCTCCTATATTTTCTTCTCAGCAGCACCCATAGGACTTCTAGTGTGTTAGTGGCATCACACAGAGCTCCTATATTTTCATCTCAGAAGCACCAATAGGACTTCTAGTGTGTTAGTGGCAGCAAACAGAGCTCCTATATTTTCACCTCAGAAGCACCCATAGGACTTCTAGTGTGTTAGTGGCATCACACAGAGCTCCTATATTTTCATCTCAGAAGCACCCATAGGACTTCTAGTGTGTTAGTGGCATCACACAGAGCTCCTATATTTTCTTCTCAGCAGCACCCATAGGACTTCTAGTGTGTTAGTGGCATCACACAGAGCTCCTATATTTTCTTCTCAGCAGCACCCATAGGACTTCTAGTGTGTTAGTGGCATCACACAGAGCTCCTATATTTTCTTCTCAGCAGCACCCATAGGACTTCTAGTGTGTTAGTGGCAGCAAACAGAGCTCCTATATTTTCTTCTCAGCAGCACCCATAGGACTTCTAGTGTGTTAGTGGCATCACACAGAGCTCCTATATTTTCATCTCAGAAGCACCCATAGGACTTCTAGTGTGTTAGTGGCATCACACAGAGCTCCTATATTTTCTTCTCAGCAGCACCCATAGGACTTCTAGTTTGTTAGTGGCAGCAAACAGAGCTCCTATATTTTCTTCTCAGCAGCACCCATAGGACTTCTAGTGTGTTAGTGGCATCACACAGAGCTCCTATATTTTCTTCTCAGCAGCACCCATAGGACTTCTAGTGTGTTAGTGGCAGCAAACAGAGCTCCTATATTTTCTTCTCAGCAGCACCCATAGGACTTCTAGTGTGTTAGTGGCATCACACAGAGCTCCTATATTTTCTTCTCAGCAGCACCCATAGGACTTCTAGTGTGTTAGTGGCAGCAAACAGAGCTCCTATATTTTCTTCTCAGCAGCACCCATAGGACTTCTAGTGTGTTAGTGGCATCACACAGAGCTCCTATATTTTCATCTCAGAAGCACCCATAGGACTTCTAGTGTGTTAGTGGCATCACACAGAGCTCCTATATTTTCTTCTCAGCAGCACCCATAGGACTTCTAGTGTGTTAGTGGCAGCAAACAGAGCTCCTATATTTTCATCTCAGAAGCACCCATAGGACTTCTAGTGTGTTAGTGGCATCACACAGAGCTCCTATATTTTCATCTCAGAAGCACCCATAGGACTTCTAGTGTGTTAGTGGCATCACACATAGCTCCTATATTTTCTTCTCAGCAGCACCCATAGGACTTCTAGTGTGTTAGTGGCATCACACAGAGCTCCTATATTTTCATCTCAGAAGCACCCATAGGACTTCTAGTGTGTTAGTGGCATCACACAGAGCTCCTATATTTTCTTCTCAGCAGCACCCATAGGACTTCTAGTGTGTTAGTGGCAGCAAACAGAGCTCCTATATTTTCTTCTCAGAAGCACCCATAGGACTTCTAGTGTGTTAGTGGTATCACACAGAGTTCCTATATTTTCATCTCAGAAGCACCCATAGGACTTCTAGTGTGTTAGTGGCATCACACAGAGCTCCTATATTTTCTTCTCAGCAGCACCCATAGGACTTCTAGTGTGTTAGTGGCATCACACAGAGCTCCTATATTTTCATCTCAGAAGCACCAATAGGACTTCTAGTGTGTTAGTGGCAGCAAACAGAGCTCCTATATTTTCTTCTCAGCAGCACCCATAGGACTTCTAGTGTGTTAGTGGCATCACACAGAGCTCCTATATTTTCATCTCAGAAGCACCCATAGGACTTCTAGTGTGTTAGTGGCATCACACAGAGCTCCTATATTTTCTTCTCAGCAGCACCCATAGGACTTCTAGTGTGTTAGTGGCAGCAAACAGAGCTCCTATATTTTCTTCTCAGAAGCACCCATAGGACTTCTAGTGTGTTAGTGGTATCACACAGAGTTCCTATATTTTCATCTCAGAAGCACCCATAGGACTTCTAGTGTGTTAGTGGCATCACACAGAGCTCCTATATTTTCTTCTCAGCAGCACCCATAGGACTTCTAGTGTGTTAGTGGCATCACACAGAGCTCCTATATTTTCATCTCAGAAGCACCAATAGGACTTCTAGTGTGTTAGTGGCAGCAAACAGAGCTCCTATATTTTCTTGTCAGCAGCACACATAGTACCTATAGTGTGTTAGTGTCAGCACCCATAGGACCTACAGTGTGTTGTGAGCACACATAGGAGTTCTATTTTTTATACTATATACACTACCGACTACAATGGCTGGAAGACCGCCAAGGAGAGGCAGAGCGTGCCGAGGCAAGAACACAGGGCAGGCAGGCTCTGTTTCTAGAGACAACAGTGCTGGCCGTGGACGTGGTCGTGCATCGTCATCAGCACGTGGCCATGGGACACGCTTGTCTTTGTTTTCGGCAGCTGGACATGTGGAGCCGCATCATGCCGAAGGCTTGGTAGAATGGATGACCAAGCCCTCCTCATCCTCCTCATCCTCTCTCACCCAGGCTCAGGGTACTGGCAGAGCAGCTGCCAACGCGTACTCAATGGCATCATCAGCCACCCCTTCCCTAGACCCACCATGTCCTCCTGAGGAGTCCCCCGAACTGTTTGAGCACAGTGTTGGGTACATGCTCCAGGAGGATGCCCAACGATTCGAAGGCTCGGATGATGATACCCAGCTTGAGGAAGTCAGTAGTGTGCGCGCAGAGAGAGGGGATGCTGAAGGACAGAAATCTGGCAGTAGTGTTCCACCAGCTGCAGCTTACTGCCAGGTTTGCTCTAGTGGTGAAGAGGGAGGGGATGATGAGGTCACTGACTCCACGTGGGTGCCTGAAGGGAGAGAGGAGGAGGAGGAGGAGGATGCAGCGTCACATGTCCAACGAGGCAGGATGCCCCCTGGAGGCCAGCTAGAGGCCAGAACAGCAACTGTACCACACCGCAGAGCTCCGCCTGTGCAGGGCGCTGCCTCTGCACGTTATCACAAAAGTTCTTTGGTGTGGGCCTTTTTTGAGACGAGTGCATCAGATCGCACCACTGCTATTTGCAATATTTGTCTCAAGCGTATCTCGCGTGGCCAAAACATCAGCCGCTTGGGCACCACAAGCATGAGCAGACATATGTCGACCTGCCATGCAGCTCGTTGGCAAGCACACATAAAAGACCCACACCAAAGAACAAAGCGGACCTCTCCTTGCTCCTCATCAGCTGGGATCTCCATCCCCACTATATCTTCAGTCCTCTCTGAAAGCTGCTCTGAGAGGACTGAAGGTGTAGAATTAGGTGTGTCACAAACAAGTACTTGCAGTACACCGACGTCCGATTGTAGCAGGCAAATTTCCCTGCCCCAGCTGCTGGACCGTCGAAAGAAGTATACTCCCAGCCATCCACATGCCCAGCGGTTGAATGCTAGCTTGGCTAAATTGCTAGCACTTCAACTGCTGCCTTTTCAGTTGATAGACTCGGCCCCCTTCCGTGAGTTTGTTCAATGTGCGGTTCCTCAGTGGCAGGTTCCCAAACGCCACTTTTTCTCACGGAAGGCGATTCCGTCTCTCTACTGGCATGTGGAAGGCAATATCCATGCCTCGCTGGACAGGGCGGTCAGCGGTAAGGTGCATATTACCGCTGACTCATGGTCCAGCAGGCATGGACAGGGACGTTATCTTTCTTTCACGGCCCATTGGGTCACTCTATTGGCAGCTGGGAGGGATGCAGGACAAGGTGCAGTAGTGTTGGAGGTTGTTCCGCCACCACGCCTCCAAAATGCTACTACTGGTTGTGACACACCTCTCTCCTCCACCCCCTCCTCTTCTTCTTCCTCCATGTCCTCTTCGAGTGCTCTGTCCTCGGAACCAGCGGTGCTCCGTAGGCGTACAAGGGGCTACGCGAGTACGCAGGCAAAAAGATGCCATGCCGTGCTTGCGCTGGTGTGTTTGGGGGACAGGAGCCACACTGGGCCAGAGGTTCTGGCAGCTCTGCAGGGGCAGGCCGAGAGGTGGTTGACGCCACGCCAGCTTAAGCCAGGAATGGTCGTTTCTGATAATGGCACCAACCTCCTCTCCGCCCTGCGACAGGGGCAGCTCACCCATGTGCCCTGTATGGCTCACGTCCTCAACCTGGTGGTGCAGCGGTTCTTGGACAGGTTCCCAGGCTTACAGGATGTCCTGAGGCAGGCCAGGAAAGTCTGTGTGCATTTCCGCCGATCTTATAATGCCAGTGCTCGGCTGACTGAGCTGCAAAAGGAGCTGAACCTGCCCAAGAACCGCCTAATATGTGACATGCCCACCAGGTGGAACTCAACGTTGGCCATGCTGCAGCGACTGCACACGCAGCAGAGGGCCATCAATGAGTACCTTTGCGACTACGGCACCAGGACAGGGTCAGGGGAGCTTGGCTTTTTTTCCCCACGCCAGTGGAGCATGATCAGGGATGCATGCACTGTCCTCTCACCATTTGAGGAGGCCACGAGGATGGTGAGCAGTGACAGTGCATGCATCAGTGACACTGTACCTCTTGTCCACCTGTTGGAGCATACGCTGTGTGGGATAATGGACAGGGCACTTGAGGCAGAACAGAGGCAGGAAGAGGAGGACTTCCTTGTCTCTCAAGGCCCCCTTATCCAGACAATGTTCCTTCTGTCCCACCCATCACACAGGAAGAGGAGGAGGAGGAGGAGGAGGAGGAGGATTGTGTGAGCATGGAGGTGGAGCCTGGCACTCAGCATCAGCAGCAGCAGTCTTTTAGGGATGATGTACAGTCCCAACAAACCAGTGGACTTGTACGTGGCTGGGAGGAGGTGGCTGGCGATCATGTCATCTTCAGTGACCCAGAAGACTCCGGACCGAATGCCTCAGCTAACCTACGCTGCATGGCCTCCCTGATCCTGCAAAGCCTGCGGAAGGATCCTCGTGTTCTTCGGATCAAGGAGAGTGACCATTACTGGCTGGCCACTCTCCTTGATCCACGGTACAAGGGTAAGGTTGCGGACCTTATCTTGCCGTCGCAGAGGGAGCAGAGGATGAGACATCTCAGGGAGGCCTTGCAGAAAGGTCTGTGCAACGCGTTCCCAGAAACTGGGAGGTTACAAACTCCTGGTCCTGGACGACGAGTTGCTGAGGCTTCGGTCAGTAGCAGAAGGAGCGGTGGGGAAGGTGGACGTCTGACCGATGCGTTCAGACAATTTTTTAGTCCGCAGCCCCAAGGTATGATCGGTTCCAGCAACCATCGCCAGCGTCTGATATACATGGTGCAGGAATACCTAGGGGCAAGGTCAGACTTGGACACCTTTCCCACCGAAAATCCTCTGGCTTACTGGGTCCTGAGGATGGATCACTGGCCAGAGCTTGCACAGTATGCAATTGAGCTACTGGCCTGTCCTGCATCCAGCGTTCTTTCCGAACGCACATTCAGTGCTGCTGGAGGATTTGTCACCGATCATAGGGTGCGCCTGTCCACCGACTCGGTTGATCGACTGACCTTCATAAAAATGAATCAGTCTTGGATCACCACCAGCTACCAGACACCTGAAGCGGATATAACGGAATAATTTATAATGTCACATCCCTTCAAGACTGCCTATGCTGATGCTGAGTGACTGTCCTGTTATGTTCACTGACTATCCTCTTCCTCCTCCTCAATGATCCATGCCACCACACCAGTGCCTAAGGCACAATTTTTCAGCCCCTGTATAACAGGGGCGTGTAATTACAATTTTTTAAAAAGATGCTTCGCAACAGGTGTGACTGCTGTGCTCAGAGTACAGTATCTGTGAGGGGTTGCAGTGTTGTGGCACCAGCACCAGTGCCTAAGGCACAATTTTTCAGCCCCTGTTGGGGCGTGTAATTACAATTTTTAGGCAATGCTTTGCAACAGGTCTCATTGCTGTGCTCAGAGTACAGTATCTGTGAGGGGTTGCAGTGTTGTGGCACCAGCACCAGTGCCTAAGGCACAATTTTTCAGCCCCTGTATAACAGGGGCGTGTAATTACAATTTTTTAAAAAGATGCTTCGCAACAGGTGTGACTGCTGTGCTCCAAGTACAGTATCTGTGAGGGGTTGCAGTGTTGTGGCACCAGCACCAATGCCTAAGGCACAATTTTTCAGCCCCTGTTTAACAGGGGCGTGTAATTACAAATCTTGATCTAATAGTTCACAGCAGGGCCCATTCCTGCGCCCACCAAGAGTAACTATGAGGGCTTACAGTCTTGTGGCAACACCGTCCACCACCACCACCACCACCACCAAAGGCCCAATTTTTCTGCCCGGTTCAACAGGTGCATGCAAGTACAAATCTTGATCTATTAACTCACAGCAGGGCCCATTCCTGTGCCCACCAGTCTTGTGGCTACACCAACATCTAATAGGGCAAATTTCTGCAGAGTATATACGGCAGGCCCCTACTTTCAAACATCCAACTTACAAACGACTCCTACTTGCAAACGGCAAGAGAAAACAGGAAGTGAGAGGAAATCTACCCCTAGGAAGGAAAATTCTATCCTGTTAGATTTAATTTGGGAAAAAGGTATCTCCTCTCTACTGATGCTTTATCACCAATCCTTGTTTCAATTAAAACCCCACTTTTCCAAAAACATTTGTCATTGGGACGGAAAGTGAGGTGACATGTTCTGAACAGATGTGCAAAGACAGCAAATGTTACAGGGGTGATAACCCCTCCCTATGTTCTCCAAAAAGCTTAAAAATTGATTTTTTTGGGATGTAGCTACACTTCATAATGTACCTGTTCAGATTCTACTTAAGAACAAACCTACAGTCCATGTCTTGTTTGCACCACCTATATACTGCTGTTCAGAGTATATAGGGTTGTAGGTATAGGGTTTTATTTTGGGTGCAGGGTCCCCCTTAGTATCCATACAAGACCCAAAGGGGCTGGGGTGGGGGGGGGGGGGTGATGGGGTAGCCATGCCATTTTTCTCAAGGATTTTCAGCCATATGGCGGCCAGGACAAGACATGACATTAAAGCCGCAAGTGGTTTTAAATGGCTTCTTTTTTTCCTTTACAAATGTCATTTTGTGCAAGGACAGTTCTAAACACGGGAAACACATGCCACTTCACAGGCATACTTTAGACACCCCCCAGGTACCATATTTAAAGGAAAATTTCACTTTTTTTTTTTTCACTTTATGCATCATTAAAATGACTGCTCCCGAAAAAACTTTAGTTTTTAAAATTTCTTTTTGCATTGATATATGTCCCCTGGGGCAGGACCCGGGTCCCCAAACCTGTTTTATGACATTAACATGCATATTGGCCGTTGTAATTAGCAATTTTGATTTCGAACGTTCGCGTCCATTATAACGAATAGGGTTCGAAAATTCGCGCGAACTTTCGGTCCGTTCGAAGGTTCTGGTGCGAACCGAACCCGGGGGTGTTCGGCTCATCCCTAATGACAAGGTGTCGCACGCCTTTTTGTTTAGAGTCCTGGAGAAAATGGGCCTGCCAGGGTCGCTTCTAAAGGTTCTGAGGGGTCTGTATTCGGGAGTGGTGAGCCAGGTCCTGGTATACAGGAACCTGTCTGATTTCTTCCCTGTTTCTTCCCGGTCTGTTCAGGGGTTAGGCAGGGTCCCCTC
Source organism: Rana muscosa (assembly GCA_029206835.1). Classification (NCBI taxonomy): domain Eukaryota; kingdom Metazoa; phylum Chordata; class Amphibia; order Anura; family Ranidae; genus Rana; species Rana muscosa. Next base: position 271,763,113 of record CM055125.1, on the reverse strand, counting down.
TCGTCTATTCTATTAATTTATGCCATTGAACCTATGTTGAAGCATGTACAGATTGACATGGTATTGAATGGGACGTTCATCCCAGGCAGTAAAGGTGGATGTGTCAAGTCAGTGAGGAAAAAGCATATGTTTGTCTGTCTTGCACCACCACGGACAAAAAATAAAAATAATGTCTGTCTGTGTTGTCTCTCACCTCACATAGAAAGACACATGCTCAAAAAATGAGCTTTAGGCAGTTCTCTTCTGTGCAAAGGGCTAAAAAGAGATTGTAGACAGTCCACTTTGGGAATACACTACATGAGAGTACATTGTTTGCTGTACATCTCTTCTCTGCTGTCCCATCTGTGTGCGGAGTCTCGGCTGTAAAGTGTGGGAAGAGGGTGTACCCCTTTACAGAGGATAGACAGCAGGACTTGTTCGCCCAGAGTACAGTGAATTCTCTGGAGACGAGAAGAAAGCAAATTGGGCAATAGACCCATAAAATCAAAGAACACATTGAAGTACACAACTACTTCCTCGCAGAAGATGAAGCCACACAGAGAAGGAGGATCCGCATCTCGTCCTGTCTTGGTAGGATATGTTTGTCTGTCTTGCACCATCGCATATAAGAAAAAAAAAAAAATATTTGCCTGTGTTGTGTTTCACCTCATATAGAAAGGCACTGTTCAGGGGTTAGGCAGGGTCCCCTCTCACCTATTCTATTAATTTGTGCCATTGAACCTATGTTGAAGTATGTACAGATTGACATGGTATTGAATAGGATGTTCATCCCAGGCAGTAATGGTGGATGTGTCAAGTCAGTGAGGAAAAAGCATATGTTTGTCTGTCTTGCACCACCACGGACAAAAAATAAAAAAAATGTTTGTCTGTGTTGTCTCTCACCTCACATAGAAAGGCACATGCTCAAAAAATGAGCTTTAGGCAGTTCTCTTCTGTGCAAAGGGCTAAAAAAAGATTGCAAACAGTCCCCATCTGGACTACTCTACATGAGAATTGTAACGCCGAGCGCTCCGGGTGTCCCATCCATCCGTCCCCCTGCAGCGCTCCGGTCGGCTCCTCTGACCGTGAGCGCTGCTCTGATGCTGGCGGGTAGTGATGAGCCGAACACCCCCGGGTTCGGTTCGCACCAGAACCCGCGAACGGACCGAAAGTTCGTACGAACATTAGAACCCTATTAAATACAATGGATGCGAACGTTCGAATTCTAAAGTGCTAATTATAACAACTATTATGCATGTTATTGTCCTAAAAAGGGTTTGGGAACCCGGGTTGTGCACCAGGGGACATGTATCAATGCAAAAAGAAGTTTTAAAAACGGTCGTTTTTCGGGAGCAGTCATTTTAATGATGCATAAAGTGAAAAAAAAAAGTCAAATATTCCTTTAAATATCGTACCTGGGGGGTGTCTAAAGTATGCCTGTGAAGTGCCACGTGTTTCCCGTGTTTAGAACTGTCCCTGCACAAAATGACACTTCTAAAGGAAAAAAAAGCCATTTAAAACTGCTTGCGGCTTTAATGTAATGTCTGGTCCCGGTAATATGGATGAAAATCTTTAAGAAAAATGGCATAGCTACCCCATGACCCCCCCCCTACCCCAGCCCATTACCAGCCCCTTTGGGTCTTGTATGGATATTAAGGGGAACCCCGCACATAAAATAAAAAAGGCCCTATATACTCTGAACAGCCGTATACAGGCGGTGCATACAAGACAGGGACTGTAGGTTTGTTCTTATGTAGAATCTGTTTGTAATTTTGAACAGGTACATTGTTTAAGTGTAGCTCCAGCCCAAAAATCTATTTTTAAACTTTTTGGAAAACATAGGTAAGGGTTATCACCCCTGTAACATTTGTTTTGCTGTCTGTGCCCCTGTTCAGAACATTTCACCTCACTTTCCGTCCCAATGACAACTGTTTTTGAAATGTGGTGTTTTTCTTGAAACAAGGATTGCTGATAAAGCATCAGTACAGAGGAGACACCTTTCTCCCATATTAATTCTTACAGGAGAGAATTTTCCTTCCAAGGGGTAGATTTCCTCTCACTTCCTGTTGTCTTCTTGCGTTTGCAAGTAGGAGTCGTTTGTAAGTTGGATGTTTGAAAGTAGGGACCTGCCGTATATACTCTGCAGAAATAGGCCCCTTAGTTGTTGGTGTTGGCACAACACTGTAAGCACTCACAGTTACTCTTGGTTGGTGCTGGAACGCCCTGCTGTCAACTATTATATCAGGAATTGTAATTACATATAATTGTTGAACAGTGGTAGTAAAAATTGGGCCTTTGATGGTGGTGCTGGTGCCACAACACTGTAAGCCCTGACAGTTACTCTTGGTGGGTGCAGCAATGGGCCCTGCTGTGAATTATTAGATCAAGAATTGTAATTGCATGCCCCTGTTAAACAGGGGCTGAAAAATTGGGCCTTTCGTGGTGGTGGTGGTGGTGGCATTGCCACAACACTGTAAGCCCTCAGAGTTACTCTTGGTGGGTGCAGGAATGGGCCCTGCTGTGAATTATTAGATCAAGAATTGTAATTACATGCCCCTTTTGAACAGGGGCTGAAAAATTGGGCCTTTCGTGGTGGTGGTGGTGGTGGCGTTGCCACAACACTGTAAGCCCTCAGAGTTACTCTTGGTGGGTGCAGGAATGGGCCCTGCTGTGAATTATTTGATCAAGAATTGTAATTACATGCCCCTTTTGAACAGGGGCTGAAAAATTGGGCCTTTCGTGGTGGTGGTGGTGGTGGCGTTGCCACAACACTGTAAGCCCTCAGAGTTACTCTTGGTGGGTGCAGCAATGGGCCCTGCTGTGAATTATTAGATCAAGAATTGTAATTACATGCCCCTGTTGAACAGGGGCTTAAAAATTGGGCCTTAGGCACTGGTGGCACAACACTACAACCCCTCACAGATACTGTACTTGGAGCACAGCAATGAGCCCTGTTGCAAAGTATTGCTTCAAAAATTGTAATGACACGCCCCTGTTAAACAGGGGCTGAAAAATTGGGCCTTAGGCACTGGTGCCACAACACTCCAACCCCTCACAGATACTGTACTTGGAGCACAGCAATGAGCCCTATGGCAAATTATTGCTAAAAAAATTGTAATTACACGCCCCTGTAAAACAGGGGCTGAAAAATTGGGCCTTAGCCACTGGTGGCGGCACCCATAAACAAAAATGATCTTCCAAGCTATCATCATCAATCGTATCATTGAGGACTCGGAGGAGGAGGATAGCCAGTCAACATAACAGCACAGGCACTCAGCATCAGCATCAGTCTTGAAGGGATGTGACATGTTAAAATCAATTAGTCTGTTATATCAGCATCAGGTGTGTGGTAGCTGGTGGTGATCCAAGACTGGTTCATCTTGATGAAAGTCAGTCGATCAACCGAGTCGGTGGACAGGCGCACCCTGTGATCCGTGACAAATCCTCCAGCAGCACTGAATGTGCGTTCTGAAAGAACGCTGGATGCAGGACAGGCCAGTAGCTCAATTGCATACTGTGCAAGCTCTGGCCAGTGATCCATCCTCAAGACCCAGTAAGCCAGAGGATTTTCGGTGGGGAAGGTGTCCAAGTCTGACCTTGCCCCTAGATATTCCTGCACCATGTTTATCAGACGCTGGCGATGGTTGCTGGAACCGATCATACTTTGGGGCTGCGGACTAAAGAATTGTCTGAACGCATCGGTCAGACGGCCACCTTCCCCACCGCTCCTTCTTTGACTGGCCGAAGCCTCAGCAACTCGTTGTCCAGGACCAGGAGTTTGTAACCTCCCAGTCTCTGGGAACGCGTTGCACAGACCTTTCTGCAAGGCCTCCCGGAGTTGTCTCATCCTCTGCTCCCTCTGCGACGGTAACATAAGGTCCGCAACCTTACCCTTGTACCGTGGATCAAGGAGAGTGGCCAGCCAGTAATGGTCCCTCTCCTTGATCCGAAGAATACGAGGATCCTTCCGCAGACTTTGCAGGATCAGGGAGGCCATGCAGCGTAGGTTTGCTGAGGCATTCGCTCCGGAGTCCTCTGGGTCACTAAGGACGACATGATCCGCAGCCACCTCCTCCCAGCCACGTACAAGTCCACTGGTTTCTTGGGACTGTAAATCATCCCTAAAAGACTGCTGCTGATGATGCTGAGTGCCAGCCTCCACCTCCATGCTGACACAATCCTCCTCCTCCTCCTCCTCCTCTTCCTGTGCGATGGGTGGGACAGAAGGAACACTGTCTGGGTAAAGGGGGCCTTGAGAGGCAAGGAAGTCCTCCTCTTCCTGCCTCTGTTCTGCCTCAAGTGCCCTGTCCATTATTCCACGCAGCGTGTGCTCCAACAGGTGGACAAGAGGTACAGTGTCACTGATGCATGCACTGTCACTGCTCACCATCCTCGTGGCCTCCTCAAATGGTGCCAGGACAGTGCATGCATCCCTGATCATGCCCCACTGGCGTGGAGAAAAAAAACCAAGCTCCCCTGACCCTGTCCTGGTGCCGTAGTCGCACAGGTACTCATTGATGGCCCTCTGCTGCGTGTGCAGCCGCTGCAGCATTGCCAACGTTGAGTTCCACCTGGTGGGCATGTCACATATAAGGCGGTTCTTGGGCAGGTTCAACTCCTTTTGCAGCTCAGCCAGGCGAGCACTGGCATTATAAGATCTGCGGAAATGCACACAGACTTTCCTGGCCTGCCTCAGGACATCCTGTAAGCCCGGGTACCTGCCCAAGAACCGCTGCACCACCAGGTTAAGGACGTGAGCCACACAGGGCACATGGGTCAGTTGTCCCTGTCGGAGGGCGGAGAGGAGGTTGGTGCCATTGTCGCAAACCACCATTCCTGGCTTAAGCTGGCGTGGCGTCAACCACCTCTCGGCCTGGCCCTGCAGAGCAGACAGGACCTCTGCCCCAGTGTGGCTTCTGTCCCCCAAACACACCAGCGCAAGCACGGCATGGCATCTTTTTGCCTGCGTACTTGCGTAGCCCCTTGAACGCCTACGGAGCACCGCTGGTTCCGAGGACAAACCACAGGAAGAGGCCATGGAGGAAGAAGAAGAGGAGGGGGTGGAGGAGAGAGGTGTGTCACAACCAGTAGTAGCATTTTGGAGGCGTGGCGGTGGAACAACCTCCAACACTACTGCACCTTGTCCTGCATCCTTCCCAGCTGCCAAAAGAGTGACCCAATGGGCCGTGAAAGAAAGGTAACGTCCCTGTCCATGCCTGCTGGACCATGAGTCAGCGGTAATATGCACCTTACCGCTGACCGCCCTGTCCAGCGAGGCCAAGACATTGCCTTCCACATGCCGGTAGAGAGCCGGAATCGCCTTCCGTGCGAAAAAGTGGCGTTTGGGAACCTGCCACTGAGGAACCGCACATTGCACAAACTCACGGAAGGGGGCCGAGTCTACCAACTGAAAAGGCAGCAGTTGAAGCGCTAGCAATTTAGCCAAGCTAGCATTCAACCGCTGGGCATGTGGATGGCTGGGAGTGAACTTCTTTTGACGGTCCAGCAGCTGGGGCAGGGAAATTTGCCTGCTAGAATCGGACGTCGGTGTACTGCTAGCAGAGTGGCCGCAAGTACTTGGCTGTGACACACCTAATTCTACACCTTCATTCCTCTCAGTGCATGTTTCAGAGAGGACTGAAGTTATAGTGGGGTTGGAGATCCCAGCTGATGCGGTGCAAGGAGAGGTCCGCTTTGTTCTTTGGTGTGGGTCTTTGAGGTAGGCTTGCCAACGAGCTGCATGGCAGGTCAACATATGTCTGGTCAGGCATGTGGTACCCAAGCGGCTGATGTTTTGGCCACGCGATATACGCTTGAGACATATGTAGCAAACAGCAGCTGTGCGATCTGATGCACTAGCCTCAAAAAAGGCCCACACCAAAGAACTTTTTGAATGATGGGCAGAGGCAGCGCCCTGCACAGGCGGAGCTCTGCGGTGTGATTCCGTCTGTGTACTGCCCTTACGCTGGCCACCAAAGGGCATCCTGCCTCGTTGGAGATGTGCCTCCTCCTCATCCTCCTCCTCCTCCTCTCTCCTATTAGGCACCCACGTGGAGTCAGTGACCTCATCATCCCCTCCCTCCTCATCACTGGAGCCAATCTGGCAGTATGCTGCAGCTGCTGGAACATGACTGCCAGATTGGTGTCCTTCTTAAGCATCCCCTCTGTCTGCTCTCACGCTACTGCCTTCCTGTAGCTGGGTTTCATCATCAGACCCTTCGAAACGCTGGGCATCCTCCTGGAGCATGTACCCAACACTGTGCTCAAACAGTTCGGGGGACTCCTCAGGAGGAGGACATGGTGGGTCTAGGGAAGGAGTGACTGATGATGAGTCTGACATTGATACCAGGGAAGAGGACGCTTTGGCAGCTGCTTTGCCAGTACCCTGAGCCTGGGTGAGAGAGGATGAGGAGGAGGAGGAGGGCTTGGTCATCCACTCTACCAAGTCTTCGGCATGATGTGGCTCAACATGTCCAGCTGCCGAAAAGAAGGACAAGCGTGTCCAATGGCCATGTGCTGATGACAATGCACCGCGTCCACGACCAGCACTGTTGCCCCCAGACACAGAGCCTGCTTGCCCTCTTTTATTGCCTCCTGACTGTCTGCCTCTCCTTGTTTGCCTTCCAGACATTCTAATAGATGGCCTGCAGGGAGATGGGAAAAAAGCAATAAGGGCTACCTTCAGGTGTCCTTCTCTGTCCCTTTACTTAAGGATTTCTAAATATGGTTGAGGATGATTGCTTTTGCACAGAATAGCACAACGACAATTTCCCTGACTGTCCAAAAAACAAGGATTTCAAAGATGGTTGATGAGGAATGCTTTAGCACACTATAGCACAAGGAGAATTTCCCTCACTGTCCTTCCCTGTCCCTAGAAACAAGGATTATCACAGTGAAAGAAACTGACACTCTTCCTACCTATAGTTTTCTGTCCCTAGAAAAAATGTTTTTTTAAAGCACACTATAGCACAAGGAGAATTTCCCTCACTGTCCTTCCCTGTCCCTAGAAACAAGGATTATCACAGTGAAAGAAACTGACACTCTTCCTACCTATAGTTTTCTGTCCCTAGAAAAAATGTTTTTTTAAAGCACACTATAGCACAAGGAGAATTTCCCTCACTGTCCTTCCCTGTCCCTAGAAACAAGGATTATCACAGTGAAAGAAACTGACACTCTTCCTACCTATAGTTTTCTGTCCCTAGAAAAAATGTTTTTTTAAAGCACACTATAGCACAAGGAGAATTTCCCTCACTGTCCTTCCCTGTCCCTAGAAACAAGGATTATCACAGTGAAAGAAACTGACACTCTTCCTACCTATAGTTTTCTGTCCCTAGAAAAAATGTTTTTTTAAAGCACACTATAGCACAAGGAGAATTTCCCTCACTGTCCTTCCCTGTCCCTAGAAACAAGGATTATCACAGTGAAAGAAACTGACACTCTTCCTACCTATAGTTTTCTGTCCCTAGAAAAAATGTTTTTTTAAAGCACACTATAGCACAAGGAGAATTTCCCTCACTGTCCTTCCCTGTCCCTAGAAACAAGGATTATCACAGTGAAAGAAACTGACACTCTTCCTACCTATAGTTTTCTGTCCCTAGAAAAAATGTTTTTTTAAAGCACACTATAGCACAAGGAGAATTTCCCTCACTGTCCTTCCCTGTCCCTAGAAACAAGGATTATCACAGTGAAAGAAACTGACACTCTTCCTACCTATAGTTTTCTGTCCCTAGAAAAAATGTTTTTTTAAAGCACACTATAGCACAAGGAGAATTTCCCTCACTGTCCTTCCCTGTCCCTAGAAACAAGGATTATCACAGTGAAAGAAACTGACACTCTTCCTACCTATAGTTTTCTGTCCCTAGAAAAAATGTTTTTTTAAAGCACACTATAGCACAAGAAGAATTTCCCTCACTGTCCTTCCCTGTCCCTAGAAACAAGGATTACCACAGTGAAAGAAACTGACACTCTTCCTACCTATAGTTTTCTGTCCCTAGAAAAAATGTTTTTTTAAAGCACACTATAGCACAAGGAGAATTTCCCTCACTGTCCTTCCCTGTCCCTAGAAACAAGGATTATCACAGTGAAAGAAACTGACACTCTTCCTACCTATAGTTTTCTGTCCCTAGAAAAAATGTTTTTTTAAAGCACACTATAGCACAAGGAGAATTTCCCTCACTGTCCTTCCCTGTCCCTAGAAACAAGGATTATCACAGTGAAAGAAACTGACACTCTTCCTACCTATAGTTTTCTGTCCCTAGAAAAAATGTTTTTTTAAAGCACACTATAGCACAAGGAGAATTTCCCTCACTGTCCTTCCCTGTCCCTAGAAACAAGGATTTGCACAGTAAAACACACTGACACTCTCCCTACCTATAGTTTTCTGTCCCTAGAAAAAATGTTTTTTTAAAGCACACTATAGCACAAGGAGAATTTCCCTCACTGTCCTTCCCTGTCCCTAGAAACAAGGATTCGCACAGTAAAACACACTGACACTCTCCCTACCTATAGTTTTCTGTCCCTAGAAAAAATGTTTTTTTAAAGCACACTATAGCACAAGGAGAATTTCCCTCACTGTCCTTCCCTGTCCCTAGAAACAAGGATTCGCACAGTAAAACACACTGACACTCTCCCTACCTATCCTTCTCTTTCCCTAAACTAAAGGAATCCAGGTTAAGCAAGAAAAAATAAATGTCACTGTCCCTGCCTATGCTTCTCTTTCCCTGCTCCGGAACACACTACACTAGGCCGCCGTGCTGGCGGCCTTTTATAGTGTGGGGCGTGTACTAAACACCCTCAGCAATAATTGGCCACAGGCATCCTGCCTGTGGCCAATCATTGCTCTCCTCGCTGCCGGCGCTGTGATTGGCCAAGCATGCGGGGTCACAGTGCATGCTTGGCCAATCACAGCGCCTGGATGACACTGCGATGGCGTAGTGCATTGTGGGCCGTTCGCGTCACTCGAATTAGGCGCGAACGGCCCAAATCGTTCGATCTTCGTCGAACGATCGAACAGCCGATGTTCGAGTCGAACGTATGTTTGACTCGAACACCGAGCTCATCCCTACTGGCGGGGATGCGATCCATGCGGCGGCACCTGTCCGCCCGCGGATCGCATCCCATCCTGCTCACCGGCCTCCTCCTCCTGCTTCGTCCCGGCGCGCGCGGTCCCGCTGCTCTCTAGGGCGCGCGCGCGCCGGTCTTCTTAAATTTAAAGGGCCAGTGCACCATTGATTGGTGTGGGGTCCAATTACTGTGTCACACCCAAAACACTTAAAAACCCACTCCCCCTTCCTGTCCTTGCCGGATCTTGTTGCCTTACTGCCCTGAGAAAGCGGTTTGTAGTTGTCTTGCCAGTGTATCTGATCTTCTGCAGTTGTCCCTGACTATGAACCATTGCCGCCTGCCCTGACCTTCCGCTACGTCTGACCTTGCCTCTGCCTAGTCCCAGTGTACCGTGCCTATCTCAGCTGCCAGAGAAGTCGAGCTGCTACTGGGGGACACGACCTGGTTGCTACCGCCGCAGCAAGTCCATCCCGCCTTGCGGCGGGCTCTGGTGAAAACCGGTAGCTGCTTAGAACCGGTCCTCCAGTGCGACCCGTGCCTTCGCCTCTCTGGCACAGAGGATCCACCTCCTGTGTCCTCACTAGCCATCAGTCCGGGCCCTGACACTAGTAAGCTAAGAATATTGGCCAACCTACTTTTTAGGCAGTTTAATTGACAGTAGATCCGGCCATGGATCCCGCTGAGGTACCACTGCCAAATCTCGCTGACCTCACTACCGTGGTTGCCCAGCAGTCGCAACAGATCGTCCAACAAGGACAGCAGCTGTCGCAGTTGACCGCCATGGTCCAGCAGCTTCTGCCGCCGCAGCCTCCAGCATCTTCCCCTCTCCGAGCTGCCGCTACTACCTCGAGAATTCGCCTGTCTCTTCCGGAGAAATTTGACGGGGATTCTAGGATGTGCCGGGGATTCTTGTCCCAATGTTCCCTGCATCTTGAGATGATGTCTGACCAGTTTTCCACAGAACGGTCTAAAGTGGCATTCGTGGTCTCTCTGTTGTCCGGAAAGGCCTTGGCCTGGGCCACGCCACATTGGGACCGCAACGACCCTGCTACAGCCACCGTTCAGTCCTTCTTTGCTGAGGTTCGCAGCGTTTTGAGGAACCAGCCCGAGCCTCATCCGCTGAAACCGCCCTGCTTAACCTTGTCCAAGGAAGCTCCTCTGTGGGCGAATATGCCATACAGTTCCGCACACTGGGCTCGCAGTTAGCCTGGAATGATGAGGCTCTCTGCGCGACCTTCAAGAAGAGTTTATCCGGCCACATCAAGGATTGTCTGGCCGCACGAGAGATACCCTCTTCCTTGACGGAACTCATCCATTTAGCTACCCGCATCGATATGTGTTACGTCGAAAGACGCCAAGAGCTTCGCCAGGAGAAAGATCTCGTTCGCACCAGGCGTTATTCGCGCCTGGCTCCTCTCTCTCTGAATCCAATGCATCCTGTTACCGTGCCTCCCGCCGAGGAGGCCATGCAAGTGGACCAGTCTCGCCTGACCCTACAAGAGAGGTCTCGCCGTAGGAACGAGAACTTATGCCTTTATTGTGCGAGCTCTGATCACTTCCTAAAAGACTGTCCTATTCGTCCTCCGCGTCAGGGAAACGCCCGCACCTAGTGAATGTGGGAGAGGCGTTACTAGGTGTGAATTCTTCCTCTCCACGTCTGACTATTCCTGTGCGGATTTCTCCTTCTGCTGGCTCCCTCTTCCCTGCGGTGGCCCTCCTGGACTCTGGTTCTGCAGGAAACTTTATTGAAGCCTCTTTCATCAACAGGTTCAACATTCCTGTTACCCGTCTCATCAAACCCTTCTTCATTTCCTCTGTAAATGGAGAGAATTTGGATTGTACCGTGCGTTACCGCACCGAACCCCTGCTCATGTCCGTTGGTGTTCTTCCCCAAGAAAAGATTAAATTCTTTGTTTTGCCGAACTGTACTTCTGACATCCTTCTTGGCCTACCCTGGCTCCAGCGTCACACTCCTACCCTCGACTGGACCACTGGGGACATCAAATCCTGGGGTGACTCCTGTCACAAGCATTGCCTTAAGTCTGTACCGACCTGTCAAATCCCCATCACTACTCCTTTGCCTGGCCTTCCAAAGGCCTATCAGGACTTTTCTGATGTCTTTTGCAAAAAACAGGCGGAGGTCTTACCACCACATAGACCCTACGACTGCCCCATTGACTTGCTCCCAGGTACTACACCACCCCGTGGCAGAATTTACCCTCTCTCCTCTCCTGAAACCAAGGCCATGACTGAATACATTCAGGAGAACCTCAAGAGAGGTTTTATTAGGAAATCATCTTCTCCAGCCGGAGCGGGCTTCTTCTTCGTGGCCAAGAAGGACGGATCTCTACGCCCTTGCATAGACTATCGTGGTCTCAATAAAATCACTATTAAAAACCGCTACCCTCTGCCTCTCATCTCGGAGCTCTTTGACCGTCTGCGCGGAGCAAAAGTTTTTTCTAAATTGGACCTCAGGGGCGCTTATAACCTCATCAGAATCCGTAAAGGAGATGAATGGAAAACCGCATTTAACACCAGAGACGGTCACTTTGAATATCTCGTCATGCCGTTCGGACTTTGCAACGCCCCTGCCGTCTTTCAAGATTTTGTCAACGAAATCTTCCGGGACCTACTGTATACCTGTGTGGTTGTCTATCTTGACGACATCCTAATCTTCTCTGCCAACCTTAAGGAACATCGGCTCCATGTCCGTCAAGTGCTCCAGCGCCTCCGCGTAAATCATCTTTACGCTAAATTTGAAAAATGCCTTTTTGAGCGCAGCAGTCTTCCTTTCCTAGGTTATCTGGTCTCTGGACAAGGTCTTCAAATGGACCCTGACAAACTCTCCGCAGTCTTGGGTTGGCCACGCCCCTCTGGACTTCGTGCTATCCAACGCTTCCTTGGTTTCGCCAACTACTATCGTCAGTTCATACCCCACTTCTCCACCATCGTTGCTCCTATAGGGGCACTGACCAAAAAAGACGCGAATCCTAGGTCCTGGCCGCCTCAAGCGGAGGAAGCCTTTACTCGCCTTAAGACCGCCTTCTCCTCTGCACCTGTCCTGTCTCAGCCAGATCCTCTAAAGCCGCTCTTCCTTGAAGTTGACGCCTCCTTAGTAGGAGCCGGAGCTGTGCTTCTTCAAAAAAACGCTAAAGGGAAAAACGTCACTTGTGTTTTTTTCTCTAAAACTTTCTCCCCTCCGGAAAAAAACTATTCCATAGATGACCGTGAACTGTTGGCCATCAAGTTGGCATTAGAAGAGTGGAGACATCTCCTGGAAGGATCCCTTCACCCTATCTCCATCTACACTGACCATAAAAATTTGTCCTACCTTCAGTCCGCTCAGCGCCTAAATCCTCGCCAGGCCAGGTGGTCATTGTTCTTTGCCCGCTTCAACTTCCAGATCCATTTTCGGCCCGCAGACAAAAATGTCAGGGCTGATGCCTTGTCCCGTTTCTCCGATACCTCTGAAACCGAGACTCCTCCTCAACACATCATACGCCCTGAGTGTCTGATTTCCTCTGCTCCCGCTCCTCTCGTGCCAATTCCTCCAGGAAAGACTTTCGTTCCTCCACGCCTTCGGCTTCAGATACTCAAGTGGGGCCATTCCTCCCATCTAGCCGGTCACGCTGGGATCAAAAAATCCATACAATTGATTGCCAGACACTATTGGTGGCCTACCCAGGAGAAAGATGTGACTGACTTTGTACGGGCCTGCACTATCTGTGCACGTGACAAGACTCCTCACCAGAAGCCTGCAGGTCTTCTCCTTCCCCTACCTGTGCCTGAACAACCATGGTCCCACATCGCCATGGATTTCATCACGGACCTCCCTTTGTCTCGTAGTAACACTGTCATCTGGGTGGTCATTGACCGCTTTTCTAAAATGGCTCATTTTGTCCCGCTCCCTGGTCTGCCTACGGCACCTCAGTTGGCGAAGCATTTTTTTCTTCAAATTTTCCGCCTCCATGGGCTGCCCTCACATATCGCTTTGGATAGAGGCGTTCAATTCATCTCAAAATTTTGGAGAGCTCTCTGTACTCAACTAAAGATTAAGTTAAATTTTTCTTCCGCTTATCACCCGCAGTCCAATGGACAGGTGGAGAGAGTTAACCAGGTCCTTGGCGACTACCTACGACATTTTGTCTCCGCCCGTCAAGACGATTGGGTCGACCTATTGCCCTGGGCAGAATTCTCATACAATTTCAAGAACTCTGAATCTTCCTCCAAGTCACCTTTCTTTGTGGTCTACGGCCGTCACCCATTGCCCCCCTCCCCATTCCCACGTCTTCTGGAGTTCCGGCCGTGGATGAATTAACTCAGGACTTTGCCTCTATCTGGAAAGAGACTCAAAAGTTGCTCTCACTGGCCTCTGCCCGCATGAAGAGACATGCAGATAAAAAAAGAAGAATACCTCCTGTCTATGCCCCTGGTGACAAAGTGTGTCTCTCCTCCAAATATGTTCGGTTTCGGGTACCTAGCTACGAGCTGGGCCCTCGTTACCTCGGGCCATTTAAAATCAAAAACCAAATCAATTCTGTTTCTTACAAGCTCCACCTTCCTCCTTCTCTTCATATTCCCAACTCTTTTCATGTGTCTCTTCTTAAACCCCTCATTCTTAACCGATTTTCCCCTAAGGTCACTGCTCCCACTCCTGTCTCTGGTTCTTCTGATGTCTTCTCGGTGAAAGAGATCCTCGCCTCCAAGGTCATCCGAGGTAAAAAATGTTTTTTAGTTGATTGGGAGAACTGTGGTCCTGAGGAAAGGTCCTGGGAACCTGAGGCCAACATTTTAGATAAAGAGCTCATCCGTAGATTCTTGGGTTCCAAGAAGAGGGGGAGACCTAAGGGGGGGTACTGTAACGCCGAGCGCTCCGGGTGTCCCATCCATCCCGGAGTGCCAGCGGCGTCTGTCCCCCTGCAGCGCTCCGGTCGGCTCCTCTGACCGTGAGCGCTGCTCTGATGCTGGCGGTGATGCGATCCATGCGGCGGCACCTGTCCGCCCACGGATCGCATCCCATCCTGCTCACCGGCCTCCTCCTCCTGCTTCGTCCCGGCGCGCGCGGTCCCGCTGCTCTCTAGGGCGCGCGCGCGCCGGTCCTCTTAAATTTAAAGGGCCAGTGCACCATTGATTGGTGCCTGGTCCAATTACTGTGTCACACCCAAAACACTTAAAAACCCACTCCCCCTTCCTGTCCTTGCCAGGTCTTGTTGCCTTACTGCCCTGAGAAAGCGGTTTGTAGTTGTCTTGCCAGTGTATCTGATCTTCTGCCGTTGCCCCTGACTACAAACCATTGCCGCCTGCCTTGACCTTCCGCTACGTCTGACCTTGCCTCTGCCTAGTCCCAGTGTACCGTGCCTATCTCAGCTGCCAGAGAAGTCGAGCCGCTACTGGGGGACACGACCTGGTTGCTACCGCCGCAGCAAGTCCATCCGGCCTTGCGGCGGGCTCTGGTGAAAACCGGTAGCTGCTTAGAACCGGTCCTCCAGTGTGACCCGTGCCTTCGCCTCTCTGGCACAGAGGATCCACCTCCTGTGTCCTCACTAGCCATCAGTCCGGGCCCTGACAAGAATACAGTGTTTTCTGTACATCTCTTCTCTGTTGTCCCATCTGTGTACGCAGTCTTGGCTGTAAAGTGTGGGAAGAGGGTGTACCCATTTACAGAGGAAAGATAGTTCCTTGTTCCTGCAGACACCCATCAAACAGGAACTGAGGAGAAATCTACCAGATGAGGGCCAATGAGAGGATGTATGAAAATACAGGTTTCCCCTAGGGGTGGGACTTTAAAGGCACAGATTGTGACAACAATATTCTAAAATTCAATTTTAATAGTATCAAAAGAGGTAATGTACAAAAATATAACACGATACATATAAAAGCAGTTAGAACTAGAGATGCTAGACTAACATTGACATAAACGAAAGATGTTGTCTGAATATGATATTGGTTGCATGGACAAATCCTACACATTTTCAGAGTAACTTGGACTCCCTTTTCAGGGATAGTCCGTAATTAGAGTTGAGCAGACACCTGGATGTTCGGGTTCGACGGGTTCGCCCGAACTTCGCAAAAAAGTTCGAGTTTGGGACCCGAACTTGACCCGAACTTGACCCCGAACCCGAACCCCATTGAAGTCAATGGGGACCCAAACTTTTGAGGACTAAAATGGCTCTAAAAAAGTAATGGAAAGGGCTAGAGGGCTGCAAATGGCAGCAAAATGTTGTTAAGAGCATGGAAAGTGCTCTGCAAACAAATGTGGATAGGGAAATAACTTAAAATAACATAAAATACATTAAAAAAAAAATAATAATAATCTTGACCTAGGAGAACAAGGTCCATATGGAGTAGGAGGTTGAGGTGGCGGTGAATGTGGCGGTGTAAGTGGAAGCGGCGGTGGAGGAGGACGAGGTAGCCAACACTGGCTTTTGTTTTTAATTTAATTTTATTTTTAATTAGGGTACACCCCAAAAGAGTGAGAAAGATCAAAAATACAACAATGGCTGGGTAAGGCCGGTATACATGTCTATTCTGCACAAGGTACGGAGAAGTCCTGTGGGATCCATGCCTGGTTCATTTTAATGAACGTGAGCTTGTCCACATTGGCTCTGGACAGGTGGCTGCGCTTGTCTGTGATAACGCCCCCTGCCGTGCTAAATACACGTTCAGATAATACACTGGCTGCAGGGCAGGCCAGCACCTCTAAGGCGTAAAGGGCAAGCTCAGGCCATGTGCCCAATTTAGAGACCCAGAAGTTGAAGGGGGCAGACCTATCATTCAGTACGTGTAGGCGTGTGCACACATACTGCTCCACCATGTTGGTGAATTGCTGCCTCCTGCTAAGACGTTCCATATCAGCTGGTGGTGCTGGTTGTTGTGGCGTGCTGACAAAGCTTTTCCACATTTCGGCCATGCTAACCCTGCCTTCTGAGGTGCTGGCGGTGCCCCGGCTCCGTTGGCGACCTCTTCCTTCTCCTCTGCCTTCGCCTTGTGCTTCCACTGTGCCCCCGCTGTCAGGTGGGAATGCCACCAGCAGTGTGTCTACCAACATGCGCTTGTACTTGCGCATCTTACGATCACGCTCCAGTTAGGGAATTAAGGACGGTACGTTGTCCTTGTAACAGGGATCCAGCAGTGCGTGTAGCTGGCACAGATCGACCACGTCCTCTCCCTGCAACAGGAGCTCCACCAGCAGCACCACGACCGGGGCCACGTCCCTTATTTGACGTTCTCCTCATATTTCTCAAATTTATGATCTTGCCCTAAATGGGTGTTTTTTGAATAGCAGAATATAGCAACAGTATCTAAAGGGTGTATCTCACAGGTACAGATATGCAGAAAACGCACCAAAAATTTTTTTTTTGCCCTAATTATTTTTTTTTGAATAGCAGAATAGGAGAACAGTATCTAAAGTGTGTATCTTACACGTACAGATATGCAGAAAATGCACCAAAAAAATTTTTGGGCCAGAAAACGCACAAAAATATTTTTTTTTGGCCTAAATTTTTTTTTTTTTGAACAGCAGAATAGGAGAACAGTATCTAAAGTGTGTATCTCACATGTACAGATATGCAGAAAATGCACCAAAAATTCCCTAATGGTGACCTATCTTACATAAACATATGGGGTATGGGGTAATACACCTAGCAATACAGAGAGTTGTAACCCCTCTTATATGTGATTTCTAATAACTATATGCAGAGTGAAGGCAGTATATCACTAGGGGGCTGTTGGACCCTTTCCACTATGCACATACAACACTTAAAGCATAAGTAGAGTATTACTACAAAGATTAAGATCATTATAATGGTAAGCACGATATCCTTAAACCAAGTGAAAATACCTCCAAATCCAAAACCTCCTTCTCCGAAAGGGCCTCCATGTTTTGGCAATATCCCTGGCCTCTTGTGGTAGCTTGTCTACCTCCTTTCTATGTTGGGCAATAATGTCATAATAATGAGGGACCTCAATGGATGTATTATGAACCCAAGTGCAACACTCACAGACCTTCGTAACTTCACACAGGCCTGTAAGTGCAGCACTCATACTTTCTTTTCAATCGTTTTTATTGATTTTATAAACAATGAAGAGCAGAATACCAAGTACAGAGTAAAAATGCTATTACATCGTTCTTGCGTTTTTCTAAAACATCACAGGATAATGGTAATGCAGTTAGAGCGTATGAACATATTGTGAGGAGAATTATCCCCCCCTTTAACATAACTTTTGTTCCAGTTTTTTATCAACATATTCTCCAACGGAACTAACAAAAGTAAACTATGCAGACATTATTGCATATGCAGAGTAGTCTGACGGTTGTTTATACTAATGAAAATACTGGGTACTTCTGTTTTGGAACTCAGATAGTACTTGTCAAACTCTGTATAAAACCAGAAGAGTACAAAGAATAGAGGAAAGAAGGGAAAGAAGGGAGAGGAGAGAGGGGGGGGACCCCTAGCTCTGATCCCTGCCACTCTAAAGATCCTTAGATCGGAGCAGTTCGGGTATCTCCCGTCAAGTATCTGATCCACGGGCTCCAAACCTTTTCGAATGCCGCTAGTTTATCATTCAAGACTGCCGAGAGCCTTTCGTTCAACATGAGCCATGAGAGCTTATGCTTAAGCTGGTCAAATGGGATGACAGCTGACCTCCAATTCTTAGCTATAGTTATTCTGGCAGAGGTGAATATAAAGGTAAGAAGCCTTCTCTCGTTATTTGAAGCCACTTCAATTTTTTGCCCCAGCAGGGCGTGTTTAGGGGATTTGGTGAGGTTGACCTGGGCAAGGGTATAGATAAGGTTGTACACCCTTATCCAAAATCTTCGCACCTTGGGGCATTGCCACCATATGTGGTAAGTTGTTCCATCTTGTCCACAACCTCTGAAACATTTTGGAGAAGCTCCTGGGACATAAGTGGCTAACCTGGTCGGGACCGTGTACCACCGTAGAAGGACCTTATAGTTTGCCTCTACAATAAATGTGTTAATAAGAGATTTGGAGGCTGCTTGGGCAATTAAGTGCCATTCCTCTAATTCGAGGTGTTCTTGGAGGTCCTGTTCCCACTTGACCATGTAAGCTTGCTTAATCGAAGTGTGTGTTAAGATAGCATACAATTCCGAAACATGACCCCTAATTTTATCATATTTGTGACATAGGTATTCCATGGGCGTCATGGACGTCAGATCACTCTTGCGCGACAATGTGTCTAAGTAATGTTTCAGTTGAACAAATCTGTAGTGTTCTGAGTCTGGCATCTGGTATTTGTCTATTAGGGTCTGTTTAGCGAACATGCCCTTATGATCACAGATGTCTGCAATGCGCAGGAGCCCTTTATTGGTCCACCAGTTGAAGGCATGAGGGGTGAGGCCTGGGGTGAATTCTTTGTTTCTCAGCAACGGAGCCAATGGGCCATGCAGGGACTTGAACGAGTGAGGTTTAAATAGCCTATCCCAGATGCTAAATGAAAGGGAGAGGGAGGGGCATAAAATCGGGGGCCGGTCTCGAGCTGGTAACCATAACATATGTGATATCAATTTGGATGGGCATGACTGGGATTCTAAGTGCATCCATAACGGGTGAGGCTGGGAGGAGTGGAACCGAATTAGCTGGGATAGTTGGGCGGCATAAAAATATTTGAGCAGATTAGGGACTCCCAAGCCCCCTTTCTTTTTTGGGGTAAATAACGTGCGTCGGTTCACCCTAGGCCTCTTGTCGCCCCAGAGAAACTGAAACAACTTCCTTTGGAAGTTCAATAAATCCGTCTTGACCAAATTAATAGGCAACGTGCGAAAAAGATAGAGAATCCTAGGAAGGATATTCATCTTTATAGAGTATAGTCTGCCGAACCACGATGGAGGATGTATCTGCCAGCTGGTCAGGTCAGCCACTAAGCGTTTGTAGAGTGCAGGATAATTTTGGGAGTACAGGGTATGTATGGAGGAAGTTAGGTTAATTCCTAGATATGGGAGGGCAACGGGTTCCCAAACAAATTTGTAAGAGGATTTGAGGGTGTCTACAATCCGATCCGGTAGGGAGATGTTCAACGCTCTGGATTTTTCCTGGTTAATTGAAAGACCAGAGAGCCTAGAGAAGGGCAGCAATATGGCATGGACATTCGGAAGGGTGGTGATGGGCGCGGAGACCATCAGTAAGATATCATCCGCAAAAAATGCGGTTTTGTGTTCTCTATCCCCACTTTCTATTCCCTTTATACTTGTACATTCGCGGAGTTTGATAGCTAACGGTTCTATGGCCAGTACAAATAATAAGGGTGACAGTGGGCAGCCTTGGCGAGTCCTCCGTTGGATTGGAAAGCGAGTGGACGAGTAGCCATTAATCATTAGTGATGCCGCAGGGGAATTATACAGGGCTTTTAGAGTCGACAAAAACTGCGGACCGAAGTTATATTGTGCTAAGACATAAAATAAGTAGTCCCATGACAGGGAATCGAAGGCCTTCCGAATATCTAAAGAAAGCAACATTGCTTGTCTAGGCCCTTTCCCATCCCAATCTGATCGAATAGCTGAGATAATGTCTATTATTCTTCTGGTCTGGTCAGACGCCTGGCGGCCAGGAACGAATCCTGCTTGGTCGGGGTGTATATACTGTGCCAGAAAAGTGTTTAGTCTACAGGCCAATATTTTGGACAGAATTTTTAAGTCTACGTTTAACAAAGATATAGGGCGGTAATTGGAGCAAGTTCCCTGGTCTTTCCCCGGTTTCGGTATGACATGTATATAAGCCATGTTTTCGTGGGCTGGGATGCTATTTCCCTTGCGGATGTCATTGAAATACGCACATAGGTGGGGGATGAGAATATACTGAAATTTTCTGTAGTAGTGACCTGAAAAGCCATCTGGGCCAGGGGCCTTAAATGGGTGTAAGGATTTAATGGCCATTTTAATTTCCGACTCCGAAAATTCACCTTCCATAAGTTCAGTGTGAGCTCGCTGGAGCTGGGGTAAAGGAACATTTTGAAAAAATTCATCAGCTTTCTCTATCGAGAATTGGGCCTGTTGGCTATACAGTGATGAGAAAAAATCTCGGAATTCTCGTGTAATTAATTGTGGATTCTGGGTTGGTTGCCCATTACTCAGTTTCAATTTGGGTAATGTCGGGGAGTATTTCTGGGGTACTAGCTTCCTGGCAAGCAGGGTAGTGGGTTTATCACCCATGGTGTAGTATCTATGCTTTGACCACCGAATGGACTTCTCTGCCTGGGTGGTAAGGGCTATGTTCAGTGCCAATCTGGCTGAGTCAATTTTGTGTCTAATGTCTATAGACGGGGTCTTTTTCTGTTCATCTAGGAGGTGTTGCAACTCTATTTCCTGCTGTTTGATGGTACTGTCCCGATTACGTTTAGTCCTAGCCGCAATCTGGATAAGCTTCCCCCGTATGGAAGCCTTATGGGCAGCCCAGTTTATGGCAGGGGACGTTTCTGATGATAAGTTGACCTGAAAGAATGCCCGCAGTTCAGTTTCTAATTCCGAGTACAATATGGGGTCATTTAGCAGGGAAGCATTTAGGCGCCATGGAGAAGGAGAAGGCTTCGTCCATAAGCTCGAAAATGTTACTCTAACGGGGGAGTGATCCGACCAGGGAACAGTCAGGATCTTAGTCGAACTCATAAATGGCAATAAAGCTGTATGAGTAAATATGTGGTCTATTCGTGAATAAGTTCTATGCACGTGGGAAAAATGGGTATAATCCCGGGCGGTCGGATTATCCTCCCGCCAGGCGTCAACCAAACCATGTAAATGCAACAGTCTAGCTATCTTGTTGCTATACTTGGGTACCCGTTTGAGGACTGTCCTCACCGGATCGGATCTATCTAGGGCACGGTCCAGTGGGATATTACTGTCTCCTCCCATAATCACCTGTCCTTGAACCTTAGGCATAAGAATCTTGAACATAGAGGAAAAGAATTCCACTTGTCCCGAGTTAGGGGCATAGTAGGAGATGAGGGAAACCAGTTGGTCGTGAATACGACCGACTGCCATAATATACCTCCCAATCTTATCCTTAACTATAGTTATGGGGGTAAAGGGAGTTGTTTTCGAGAAACATATGGCCACCCCTCTTTTCTTTTCACAGCCCGAGGAAAGATAGTACTGCGGGTATTTGGCGCTAAGGTACCTGGGGGTGGAAGTTTTGGAAAAGTGTGTCTCCTGTAGCAGCAGGATATCAATTTTCTGCTTGGAATAACATTGGAAAGCCATATTCCTTTTGATTGGGGAATTGAATCCATGCACGTTATGTGTGACAATTGAGCATGCAGAGTTCTGTGTCTTAGCCATCGTGGTGAGGCAGAGCACTCTTACCTGGAGACTTGCTGAACGGGAATCTGAGTCCTTTGTTAGAGAGTTCGGTTCATTCCTCCCGTGGAGGTGGACCATCGGGACCAAAGCGTGGGGTCAAGGTCCAGCATAGGGATGGGAAAGGGAAGGCAGAGAAGAGGTAAAGAGAAGAGAGTAAAAAAGAGAACATGTTATTCATCGAAAACAATGACACAAAAAACAATATGGTCGTTAGAACATACAAATAGCTAAGGGCCGAGGCCCTCCCCGGGATCAATGCCCAGGGTACAAAGCATGAAGTTGCCTCCATCATCTGGTGAAGGCAAGGTCATGAGAGGGGCATGCGTATACACCCCGGCTTCGTCTCAAAAAGCTCTAAATATATATAATCAGAGGTAAGGCAGGCATGGGTGAAAAGAACTAACCAATAAACCGTTCCTGGACAAAGTCCTCTCGAATGGATATGGAATAATCGGGTAAGAATAGAAGGTCCATCTGGGGTGTTCCCCAGTTAGGCAATACAAACCCTGCATATCCTGGATCAACCAACAATACCCCCAGGGGAGAAACTGGGGTTGGTCCATAACTAAATTATCAGGTAACAAAACCTTAAACTCGTGGGCCATCCACTGGAAAGGGATCCGAAGCGAAGTTGACCGCTTCACGGAGATCCACAGTAGGGGACAGTCACCTACATAGGATAGAGTCGTGTAGTTCCCCGGTATGGCAATGGGGTAAAGAGGCGGCAGTTCCCTCAGGTATGAGGTGGGGACCTTCTAGCTGGTCGGGATTTTTGTGAGGACCACAGTGGGGACAGGGGGCGGTTTTTCTGGTGCTGTGGGGAAGGCGAGTGTGGTTCCCTGGAGATGATGCCCAGCTCCAGCAGCAGATCTTCTCCTTCCTGGAATGTGATGAAGGAGTAGGGCTTGCCTTTATAGGTGAAAGACAATTTAAACGGAAACAACCATCTATACTTGATTCGTTGGTTCAGTAGTTGTTGTAGTAGTGGCTTCAGATTTCTTCTTTTCTGAACGGTCGAAGGAGCAATATCATTAAAAAGTTGTATGGGTGCGTCATGGAGAAGCAGGTCCTGTGTATGTCTTGCTGCCAGCATCAGTTTTTCTTTTATTTTGTAATAATGCGGTTTGGCAATCACATCTCGTGGCAGACCGTCCGCCCTAGGGGCCGTCAGGGCCCGATGGATCCTATCAAGTTCCATCTGATGAGGGAAAATATCTGGGATCAGGGTCTTCATGAGTGTCTGCATGGCACCCTCCAGGTCTGTACAGGTTTCAGGAATCCCTCTGATGCGCACGTTATAGCGGCGCGACCTGTTCTCAAGATCTTCTATTTTAGCGTTAGCGTCCGCTAGTCTATCCTGGAGGTCAGTGATCATATTAGAGTTTTGATTGACCCGTGTAGACGTGTTATCAATTTTGGTTTCAATGGCCTCAAATCTGTCTCCAATACTCTGAATATCTCGCTTGAGGTCAGTGGTGATGATGGAACAGGCTTTGGACAGCTCTTGTTGGAGCATGGTGGAGAATCGGGCCAGGAGGACTGCATCTCCTGCATATGGGACCTGTGGGGGATTAGGTTCAACTTCTGCAGGACTGGGCTGGCTAAACAAAAGATCTGCCATTTCAGCCATGTTTCTGTCCATAGATGAAGCAGGGGAGTCTGCTGCCTCAGCCCCACAGAGCAGGTTAGGAGGAGAGGGGGAGGAGGAGGGGGACAGTAAAAGAGACTCACCCCTCCGCACAGCATCACATTCCCCAGAGGATTGTGAAGAGAACCGGTCCCGCACTGTCACATCTTGCTTTCCATGTCCGGATGGATGGGAAGGTGACAGGGAGTCAGAGGGACCCGGGACGCCTCGTGTTGCTCGTCTGTCCGCCGCCATCTTGGGAGACTCTGTATGGATGGGGGATGGGCGCGCCGCTCCGCTGCGGTTATTGCGTTTATATTGCCGTTTCTTCGGCTGTCCGGGTCCCCGCCGCTGCATCACCCACCTGGGGTGGTGGATGGGTGTCCAGGTACGTGTCAGCCGCGTTCCTAGCCTCTGTGGTCGCTTCGTTCAGCCGGCGGTGCGCGGAGCTCTCTCACAGCATGTCCGTTCCTGAGCCCGCACGCATGCGCACTCAGCACTCATACTTTCAATGGCCAGGTCATGGAGTTCTAATTGTTTCCTGATTGCTCTAGTTTCTATATTTAATTTGGTAATATCATCATTACATTATCAATAATACCCGTATAATTATCATTAAATCTATTCACCAACCTGTACTGGAAGGGAACCAGGCCCAGGCCATATCCTTTTCAACAAACAATTCTCTTTTATTAATATGTTTGAGAGGATACCTGGGGTATAAACTAGCTTTAAGAAGGTGTCCTCCTTTACTATCACCTAATACCCCCATTACTGGGACCAGGGCCGCTAAATAACACCATCCCTGGGATTCTAAAGGGATCCGGGGATAACATCCTTGCAACAGATGTATGTATAATTGACAAGGGCTAAAGGCAACATTTGGAAAATTCTCCTTAGCTCGTAAGAGACCGGAGAATACTATAGTTGGCAACAATTGTCCTACTGTAGAGGTGGGTTGGCGCTTAGGAATTCTAGCAACGTAGAATTAAATAAAGGGTCTGAGGTACGGAACAAGGAGCTATACCGTGATGCTGCTGAAAATTTAAGTGCAGCATGTTGGCAAGCTGTAGCACCTCTTGTGGAATTACCTAACTTAAAGCATAAATCTGGGGAGTGGCTTCTACCCATGGCTTGAAACACAAAAGTATTGTTTGAAAATGTTCTTGTGACATCAGTAAGACAGATAGTTGGGGTACCCTTTTAGAAGTGAAGCCTTAAAGGCACCGCTATTAAAGGGACTCTAGTGGTACATGGGTGGAGTTTACTACATATCCAACATTTGTCATATTCTGATTTTCTAGCATAAGCATATTTAAACTTTAACAATAACATTTTGTCGGTAAAACTTTCACCGATTTCTCGTTTCGCTCTAGCATGTCTTTCAGTGTAGCTAGAGTTAGTTCCTTTTCCACAGATGTCTTTTATGACACCTAAATCTTCTGGGTGGTATATAAAGTTAGTTATGATCCATGTTGGGGGAAACACTGAAAGTGTGGTCACTCCCAGGAGTGTCCAAAGATCATTTCGAGGATTTACAACACCTGCTTCACCTCCTTGGTCCGGAACTGAAGCTTTATTTGCGTCTTTGTCTTGCTTCGCACAATCCACTTTGACCTTTTTACTCGACTGGCATGGAACCAGGCTTGGGAATTCTCCACTAGGATGGCTGTCTGGGTCACCGCGACTACTGTGGTAGGAGGTCCAAAGGGATATTCCTGCTTTTTGGTCCAACTCCTACTTTGTCCTCTACTGAAAAGGTATGTGTTGGTTTCTGTGAAGAAAAAGAAGAGATGTGTGAGCAACATTTCTTTCAACTTGGTCTAAAGTTTCAATAAACTTTCTGACATTTTCCCAGGGGTCATTACGATCTCGGCAAGAACCACTGGTAACATTTTATCCCATTTATGGAAACTTCCCCTGTGGCTTTCCTAAGTTTTTCTCTGATGGTTCTATTCATTCTCTCCACTAACTTTGGGGGTGATAGGGGATGTGAAATTTCCACTATATTTTAAGTGCTCCCACTAGCTCTTCGACAGAACTTTGATGTAAAGGCTTTGATGTAAAGGTGTAAAGGCTGTCAAAGAGTGAAAGGTGTAGTAGGATACGGAAGGTGTCCATGTTTCACTTTGTGTGGTGTGTTTGGGTTATTAAGCTTTAACAAGTTTAGGTAGGCCTAAAATAAAAAGAATCTTTCAGTAAAACTTCACATGCGTTCCGCCATCCCCTATGGCCTACCGTGGTATTAGGCCATAAACAAAGATGCACTAGCTGTGGGAATGCATGGCTTCCCCTCTTTGAGGAAAAGTCCATTTATGGTCTTTTCCAAGTCATCCCCCGCCCAATCCTTCAAATCTATCTCTGTGGCATGTGTCTGGAGATCTAATAATGTATGATCTAGTAGTGCTATTTCAGGTATTAGTACTGGCATTTGGGTATGTGCTGGCTGCTCTAGCAGCTGACTCTGCAAATGCACTCTAATAACAGCAGAATCTACAAAACCCTTGTGTACATCAGGTAAAACAGTGGAAAACATAAATGACCTGGGAGAAGTGTCCCGTTGAGCAATGTGTATACAGTCATGTTGTGGTACTACCTCACCCTGTTCTCCTATTTAATCCTAAAAAGGCATTAAAATCGGGCTAGGTGTGAATATTTTAAGTAACATTGTCACCTTGCGAGTGGTGGGTAAAGTAGTAGGTCTGCCCAGGGTAAATGATGTTGCCATCCCGACTACCATCGCACAGGATGCTAATGCTCGGAGGCACATAGGCATGCCTTGAACTTGAACTGGGACCATCTTTGGGGAAAAAAAACTACAGGGCGCAGTTCTCCACCATGTTTTTGGCGAGGACACCTGTCATAGTCTTACAATTGTCCCTTGCATACAAATAAAACATTATTATTTCCTATCGAGGAGGCCAAGTCTGGGTGCTACAACCACAGCACTTTTCAGATACCTTTACTCGGGCACCCGGATATATCTTTTTATATCTCCGGAAGGGAGATTCAGCCTTTGGCAACACCTTTGGTATCAGGTAAAACAAGTAGTATATTATAAAACCAACTGTGGTGAACCCTGTCTCTATCCCATGTTCGTTTACTAGGGCAGCCATAACTGCTTGTGACTGAAGACACGTTCCATGGTCAGAATGGCTGGCAAACATAAAAGATCACATTGATTCCAAAGTTTTGTTTTATAATAAGTTGCCCCCTGTGGACCACTTGTTCTTCTCGTTCTGGGGTCCTTAAAGTTGAATTATTAATCCCAGCTATACTGGACCAGAACTAGGTGGAATCTGTGAGTTGCACAGACCCATCAAGTGTCCGAGGCTGTAATGCAGCATCCTTAGCCACTTGGTCTGGGTCCATATATGAGTCTCAAATGCTAGGATGGCTACCTCAGCAAGAACCTGGAAAGCTGAAAACAGCCAATCAATTTAACCTATTGCTTGATTGGTTTACCTGCCAAAGTGAAACAAACTTCTGGCCCTTAAAATGAAACCAAAAAGCCCTCTATCTCTCTATCTCTCGATTAACTATATAAATATATCCAACGACCCCGAATAAAGGATCCAATGACTCTGAATACAGAGTGTCCTTCTGGGTGCAAACTTAACCCGTCCTTTTAACTGGCCTCCAAAGAGTAATTACATACTGTAGCAGGACCGATCTATGTGTAGGTGTGGTCTCGCAGGTGGGCTCGCAATGTGGTCTGGAGCATAATTGCGTAGACAACAGAGGGTACATAATCCTGAGGATATTATCCACCAGGTTAGTCACCGGCCGTGAAGGATAAATGAAAAGATGGGCTGTGTCCACAAGGGGATGCCCTCCCCTCATCCACCAGGACGCTAAAACGCATTTGCTAAAACAATCATTATGAAGTGAAGTGGGTAGCATCGGATGGTATGGCTGTGGCATGGCACATCAGGTACAACTGGTGCTCTAGGTATAACAAACTGTTAATTTACCTCAAGTCCTGTATAAAGTGGTAAGTTCAATCTTACTTTACCGGGTTTATAGAGGTGTTGTAGGGTGATCTCTTTCCCCTCTTATAGAAATTTATACACTGACACTATCAACACTACTACACTCGCTCACCAATACACAGATTAGGCTTAATAAGTGTTTAAAGTGTTATGTTCCTTTAAGATGCCATGTTTATAAAACTCCGAAATTTTATGGCCAAATGCCAAATGGCAATATTTTGCACAGAGATACCCCAGGACGTGGGGGTCAATGTGCAAAAATCAATTTTTCAAAATAAACCTTTTGTTAAGAGATATACCTATTTGGCATCCTGACAATTATTTTTATTGGACACCCCCCCCCCCTGATTTTCACGTGGCTTTACAGGGTGTACATTGGATGAGACCTACAACATATATAATGTTTACCAACAATATAAACAATAAATGCACAAGTTCCTTTTCTAGCCAAAAGTTAACACTCTTTTTTCTCTCCATAAAAATGTGAAAGGAGGGGCGAATTCCTCACAGAGAACCCCGAGGGTGGGGGCTTCTGTGGAAGAGCTCCTCTCCACTCACACGTAGTATTAGAAAAATTGACAGAGGAAGTTTCCCCCTTTTTTTTATTAGCCAATGGACTCCAGACACCGACTAATTACTTAATTACAGAATTGAATGAGAATAATTGTTTCTTCATCGTGGCCACTCTTCTGTTCAAAGTGAGTTCCACGTCTTTTTGGTCGGGAGTCCACTGGCCTGTATTTACAGTAACATTAACTGACCCTTACTGTCAGCATTTGTAAGTTTTAACATTAACTTATAGAACACCTTGGCTCATAGAGGTATAGGATTTTCCTGTACCTTCCCCATAATCTCAAATCACAACTCAGTGGACAGAGGCCGTCTCGCCCACGGCTTCTAGACAACTCCACACAAACAAACAGATTATCTTATATTTTGTTACGCGACAGGGAGGACAGCGACAGAGGTCTGAGTTTTTTCCTCACCCAGAGTTTTTACTACTACTTCTTAGAACAGTTAAACTGTCTAGGTCTAACAAAAATTACAGAATCTACATAAAACGGATCGGTCATTTAGCATTTCCAAAATGCTCAGACCCGCCTCATGAGTCCAGACATTTTTTGAACCGTGCCCAGTTTCCCCTGTTTCCTATCTGCAGGCTATGGAGAAGGAAAATATATTTTTCAGGAAAAACCAGTACTGTTTTATTTCCTCGACTCTCCAAGAGTCTCTTTATTATTTTATGTGCTTCCAAAGCACCATATATATATATGAGGTTTCTTAGAACCTTAGACTCCTAGAGTCTTTTACCATGTGCTTCTAAAGCACCATATATATGTGTGTATATATATATATATATATATATATATATATATATATATACATACAGTGGAGCAAAACAGTATTTAGTCAGCCACCAATTGTGTAAGTTTTCCCACTTAAAAAGATGAGAGAGGCCTGTAATTGTCATCATAGGTATACCTCAACTATGAAAGACAAAATGTGGGAACAAACCCAGACAATCACATTGTCTGATTTGGAAAGAATTTATTTGCAAATTATGGTGGAAAATAAGCATTTGGTCACCTACAAACAAGCAAGATTTCTTGCTCTCACAGACCTGTATATTCTTCTTTAAGAGGCTCCTCTGTCCTCCACTCATTACCTGTATTAATGACACCTGTTTGAACTTGTTATCAGTATAAAAGACACCTGTCCACAGCCTCAAACAGTCACACTCCAGACTCCACTATGGTGAAGACCAAAGAGCTGTCGAAGGACACCAGAAACAAAATTGTAGACCTGCACCAGGCTGGGAAGATTGAATCTGCAATAGGCAAGCAGCTTGGTGTTAAGAAATCAACTGTGGTAGCAATAATTAGAAAATGGAAGACATACAAGACCACTGATAATCTCCCTCGATCTGGGGCTCCACGCAAGATCTCACCCCGAGGGGTCAAAATGATCACAAGAACGGTGCGCAAAAATCCCAGAACCACACGGGGGGACCCAGTGAATGACCTGCAGAGAGCTGGGACCAACGTAACAAAGGCTACCATCAGTAACACACTACGTCACCAGGGACTCAGATCCTGCAGCGCCAGACGTGTCCCCCTGCTTAAGCCAGTACATGTCTGGGCCCATCTGAGGTTTGCTAGAGAGCATTTGGATGATTCAGAAGAGGATTGGGAGAATGTCATATGGTCAGATGAAACCAAAGTAGAACTGTTTGGTAGAAACACGACTCGTCGTGTTTGGAGGAGAGAGAATGCTGAGTTGCAACCAAAGAATACCATACCTACTGTGAAGTATGGGGTGGCAACATCATGCTTTGGGGCTGTTCTCTTCAAAGGGAACAGGATGACTGATCCGTGTACATGAAAGAATGAATGGGACCATGTATCGTGAGATTTTGAGTGCAAGTCTTTCAGCATGACAATGATCCCAAACACACCGCCCAGGGAACGAAGGAGTTGCTTCGTAAGAAGCATTTCAAGGTCCTGGAGTGGCCTAGCCAGTCTCCAGATCTCAACCCCATAGAAAACCTTTGGAGGGAGTTGAAAGTCCGTGTTGCCCAGCGACAGCCCCAAAACATCACTGCTCTAGAGGAGATCTGCATGGAGGAATGGGCCAACATACCAGCAACAGTGTGTGACAACCTTGTGAAGACTTACAGAAAACGTTTGACCTCTGCCATTGCCAACTAAGGATATATAACAAAGTATTGAGATTTTTATATTGACCAAATACTTATTTTCCACCATAATTTGCAAATACATTTTTTCCAAATCAGACAATGTGATTGTCTGGATTTGTTTCCACATTTTGTCTCTCATAGTTGAGGTATACCTATGATGTCATATACAGGCCTCTCTCATCTTTTTATGTGAGAGAACTTGCACAATTGGTGACTGACTAAATACTTTTTTGCCCCACTGTTTATGACACATAGACTTGTCTCTGCCCTGACCAATTTGACCCTTAAATCATCTTTTAACAGATGATTTATTCTAAATTTATGTCTTCTACTTCCTTTGTGAAGTCTGTTTCTAAAAAGCGCGTGTCCGTAAATACTGTGTGTGTGCATAAGGCGTAGAAGCAATACATGATAGTTAATGTCATGCGTGTTAACAAGGATCTACCATTCCTATCTATAATTACTACATTATAGAGTCGTGCCACATATGTTTTACATGTTTCTCCCGACTCGCGGGGAGGCATACCTTTCGCAAGTTGAGTCCCCATTATTCAAAGATATCAAAATGATTTATTCGTAACAGAGATTTGGGACAGACAACAAAACTGACGTTTCTCAGGCGTACCTGACTCCTGAGACCCATAACAGTTAACCCTTCCTGGAAAGTTACTGGTGTGTGGAGATTAAATCTTAATACTTGAACTCTTGGTTTACCTTCTGCAAATAAAGGACCTTTACCAATCATAAAGTGGTAACCCCCGGGAACACTTGCCATCCAATATGTCCTACTCCCGTAGTAGCAAAATTATACTCCAACAACACAATCTGGACACTTACCCGGCATTAATACAGTTCTTATACTCTAAAAATATGTCTGATTACTGTGATCAAAACAGTAAACCCACAACACAATCAGAACATCTATTAGACATCAATAATGTTCTTATACTTCTATACAAGAATATTCTTACACTTCTATGCGAAATAAAGATAAGCAAAAGTGACCTGATATATCGGAACCCAACCTGTCAGTCTATTTTTGTGTATACACCTCTAAATTTTCTTTAATAGCCACTTGGGACTATTAGATCCATCCAGGATCTGTCTATATGTGTTGCCAAAACACTTTGTGTTACCCAAACACTTTACTATACGTATTTCCAAAACACTTTAGGTCTCCCAGGACCCGTAATAGCCACTTAGGACTATTGTACTATACGTGTTTCCAAAACACTTTGTGTTCCCAGAACACTTTAGGTCTCGCAGGACCTGTAATAGCCACTTAGGACTATTGTACTATACGTGTTCCAAAACACCTTGTAGTCTATCCCCTACACAGATCCTAAAATAAGGATAGTCGCGAACACAGGTCACGGCAAGGTAAAAATAAATTCAACACTTACCGGACAGATGCCTTGACTATCCTGCCGACTACGCCAATTGTTGGGGTGAGCCCAATAGACTGTATGAGATCTGACCAAGTTGTTTCCCTCCGTCTCAGTACGAGCTCGGAGATCACGCTGGACAAATTTGTAACACGCAGACAGACAGTGTTCGTTGCTCAGAGTGATCTGATATGTAGTTTAATTCTTACAGCTTATATGGTAAAATACAATAACAAGAGGATGTGCATAAACCAACTTAAACAATATTATATCTTATGTTGAGCGTGAGACTTCTCACAGAATGTCTCATAAACAAGGTTTGTTTATGAGACTCTACACAGAGTGTACCATAACAATATCTGGACAGACATGAGATAAGAAGTGTATTAACGTCACTTCGGGGAATTGCATACTCTGTGAGAACTAATAACAAATGAGACAAATATCTGTGCAAAGGACAAGTTTATACAAAGTAAGCTATTTCATCTCAAAATGGATGTTGACTACAAAATGGAGTCCTATTGGTTCATATTCCTTCAGTCGCCATTCCATGAGTGTGCACAATTTTAAATCATAACATGTTAGATATATATTTACTCTGCGTAACATCATCTTTCACATTATATAAAAAATTGGGATAACTTTACTGATTTTTTTTTTTTAAATTCATGAAAGTGTATTTTTTCCAAAAACTGTGTGACAAATATTGCAATCATTGCTATTTTATTCTCTAGGGTCATTGCTAAAAATATATATATAATGTTTAGGGGTTCTAAGTAATTTTCTAGCAAAAAGGAAACTGATTTTAACTTGTCAGAAAAAGGCTTAGGCAGGAAGGGGTTAAGTTGACAGCAATAGGGCCCCTATGTCCAAGCAATGTATAAGCAAACAGTCACTGAAATTCTCTCCCCCTCCTTTCCAGCTTTGAATAATTGCAGCAGACCAGCTCTCCTTGTGTACTCCCAAGGCAGGCCTTCAGTGGCACCCCTCTTGGTCCCTGCAATGGTTTTGTGGCTGAGAAGACCCTCTCAGCAATGCCCAAGATTATGATGAGTAGGGTGGACCTTCGGCAATACAATCAGGAAGGCAGGCAGGCCTCCCTGGCTAGGAACTTCTCCTCCTGGACAAGAACCCTGGGCTCAGGGCTCCAGACTGTTTATACACTCTGCAGACACCATCTGGACACACTCCTCCAGGGATTGGCTGGGGTTGTATATTTATTAAGGCTGCCTATCTAGTCCTTCCACCCACTATGTAAAGGAAAGCTTCAGAAAACAGGGAGAAGTGGCCAGACTAGCAGCATGCAGAGCCTAGAGTAGCTTAAAACAAACACAACAAACAGCTCTGCTGGTTACAGGAGAATAAAACTAAATTTGCTTAATCAAAAATCCTAGCAGCCTGGCAGGAGGGTGCTCCAGGAAGATTGTTGTTGAAAAGAATGGTCTGGTAACAGGGTTTTTTAAGGCTCGAAATACAAAAACCATGTGTAGCCACCCCCTCACCCCGTCCTCTTCAGCTAGGGGTATGTCACGCGACAGGGTGAGGTGCGCCACGGCCCATGTCCTCCCCAATACGGCGGGTGAGGTGAAGGCCAATATCTGATGTTTCTTCGGGCCGGTGTGTCCTGAGCATGTACCGAGTCTATCGTGCAGAAACCACCGAACCACCCTTTGCTCCCATTAACAGAGTCCATACACCAATCACAGTCCAACTGTTGGTTTATTTCGTATCTCCACATACAGGCAATGCGATGGCATGATACGGTGAGATGAGCAGGTCGAGGCACTATACTGATCTGAGTCCCTACACCCCCTATGCTATGACCAAGGGTTGTAGGAGTCTTGACATGAATACCTCCGTTGCGTTGCGGCCTCTATCAGGGGAAGATGTCCTCCAAGAGAGTTACCGAAGGCCCATCCGTCACCGGGTTGACACTACACCGGGTCTTCGAACGAGTGACCTCCCCAGCCTCCTCACCTCAGATACGGGTCCCCTCGCAAGGGGTGCCCTGGAGCAACTTCACCCTCGCGGGACCCAGTCGGAGTCACCGGGTCCCAGGCCTCCTCAATAGTACCTCACCCCAGGCTGAAGGTGCCTGGGATGGACTCCATCTTCATTCCGGCCAGGCCTAGGGCGCCTAGGCCGGAACCTTGATCCGCCCGCACCCAGGCCTAAGGTGCCTGGGTGCGTGAAGAGATGATCCCCCGAAAAGACGAACCTCGTGGCGAGGGCGTCTCCCCCTTTTATCTCCTCCCGACGATACCACGGCGGGTTCCCCGCCCCGGCCGTACCATCTCCAGGAAGGGACAAAGAAGGGTAGCACTCCGGTAGTGATTCTACCCTGAGCCAGTAGGTACGCTGACACCCACTGGTCAAGGAGAATATTACACGACCCAATCCTCCACGAATAACAAAAAAAGGGGTCTGAACCCTAACACAATTACACACTTGGGTCACACTACCCCCAGGTGTATCCCACTAAATTGAGGACCCCGCTACACATGGAACATTTAAAATTTCAGGTGAGCATGTCAGACAATTTGTCTCAGTTT
The DNA here is from genome assembly GCA_029206835.1 of Rana muscosa. Classification (NCBI taxonomy): domain Eukaryota; kingdom Metazoa; phylum Chordata; class Amphibia; order Anura; family Ranidae; genus Rana; species Rana muscosa. The sequence continues at coordinate 271,729,504 of CM055125.1, read as the reverse complement.
GTTCAAGATTGTTTACTTTGCCCACCATACATACACCCCTTTTCCTCTAGTTTATAGATGCAGTTGTGGATGTTATTTAAATATTGTAAGCCATTGTGATTCTACAATTTGCTCCTAAATAAACTTATTGTTAACTATATTTAGTTTCTACTCTTGAGAAACGTGCTGATAGTTTGAAAAATATGTTTTTGTGTGTTGAATTCACATTTCCTTATGCATCTGCTTTTCTTTAATATCTCTTTAGGACAAACAAAGCCCTTCTTCCTGAAAGCATGTCCTCCCAGTGGGATCCAAGCTGTGAAACATAGGAGCAGATTGTAGTGCAGGCAACTATTCCCCATATGCCAATAGCAGAGAAAAAAGGGATGCAGAGTCCCCAGATAGTTTATGCCCATGAACATGACACACTGAAAATCTGCCAACTGCTATAAATCTGGTCTAGCAATATTAAATGAGCAACTTAAACTTCATTTTTAGATGGTATATGTAGAAAAAAATTACTGTCCCTCTTTGAAAGCTAGTTCAAAGAAAATGCAAGGATTTCAAAGTAGCCTGATGATTTCTTAAATCTGTGAACTGTGAAATGCCTTACTCAGGAATGTCCTCCTATCTATAAAAAGCTCTCTGGTCTTTGAACGGATTGTTGGCTTTTTTTTAACAAATGTCAGAAACTTGATAGGGTTGCTTTTAAAGAAACATAACACTAGCAGTGGAACAGAGCCTTGCTTTTACCGCTTCTTCTGAATATTGCTGCACAAAGCCCTTATGATTTTAATTGACAAAGATTGCAGATGTCTCCTAGGCCTAAAACTGGTCCAAATCTTCCTGCTTTTTCTCTTGCAATGCTTATGTAGCGGGTGTCAAATTTAGAGGGGCGTGTCTGGGCAATAGATGGCCCAGATACATTGATTTTTGGGATTTAAGGACACTTTGGAGTGTGGGAGGTATGAATGGTGTCATGTTCCCTGCGGTCCCTAGGTGGCGCTGTCACCTGGGATCGGGGTTGAACTGCCATTCTAGCGCCGTGCCCTTTGTGTCCTCTCGCAGCAGTAGTACGGTGGGGCGGGGAACCCGCTGTGCCTGCTGGGAGAGGATATAAAGGGGGTGGGCATCTTGTGCACAAGGTCGATTCCCCAGGCACCTTCGGCCTGGGGGCTGCTGCGGTTCGTCTGTGCCCAGGCACCCTTGGCCTGGGCGCGTGGAGTCGAGTTCCATCCCAGGCACCTTTAGCCTGGGGTGAGGTACTTTGCAAGGAGGCCTGGGGCCCAGTACCTTCGACTGGGTCCCGCAAGGGAGAAGCATTCCTAAGGTGCCCCCGGTATTGGGTGCCTGAATCCAGGGCATAAGGGACCGGAGACGTGACCCTCCCGTAGAGCCGGTGCAGCATTTAGCCGGTGCCGGTGTGGGCCTCTGGTGACCGTCCGGATGGATGTCTTTCCCTGACAGGGGTCGTTTGTCCTAACTGAGGTATTTCATATTCTCATGGTCTGTGGCAGAGACCCATCTTCATCAGGTCAGTGGCAGGCCTCCTCTAAGGCCTGTGGCAGAGGCCTCAACGTTCACCCAGGTCAGTGACAGGGACCAAATTCACAGTCGGTGGCAGCGACTGTGCGCCAAGCCTGTTTGCACTAAATGGAACAGGAGAGACTTTATTCATTGAGTGTGCCTAGACCTACTCTTTCCCACACTCTGTCTGTTCTTTTAAAGTTCAACCAGCCTACCTGTTGATCAAAGCAAATAAAACAGTGTTGGACTTTTTATGGTGTGGAACTCGTGTTACTGGAAGCTAAGTGTCCCTGTCTGTGATAGTGGCAATCATCCTCCACAGGAGAAGCTGAGGTTCCGGCCTAAAACGCAGACCCGAAGGTAAGCGGTTTTGCTCATATCTCTGCATACTACATCAGAGAGCCGAGCTGGTGGTGTACATCTTCCCCCTTCTCCCAGATACCCATAGACGAGTCATACAGCCATAAAGAGAGGGGAGAAGGCGGGTGAGGGCGCTACACTTATATTATGCGTAGTTAGGGGCAGCTGTCTGTATTTAGGGTTTTTGGGTACTCCTATCATGCTAAAAACTCAATGATAGGAGGCATAGGTGAATATCAGGGTTAAACAGAAACAGGAATGTGTGGTCAAAGCCCAGAGAGAAAGGTCAGGAGCTGGCATGAGGGTTGAAGATCCAAGCACACAAGGTATGGACTTAAGAGACAAAGAATCAGACAGACAGAACAGGAGCAAAGGATAAACTATACAGTAGTTGTATTGGAATAAAAGATATTATGCAGACAGAAGCTACAGTATATGGACAAGAGGACAAGAGGGGACTGTAGATCAAGTGACCCTTGTACCAAAGAAAGTAACCATATACTGCAAGGAATGTGGGGTTGATTTACTAAAACTGGAGAGTGCTTTATTTGGTGCAGCTGTGCATAGAAACTAATCAGCTTCCCGTTTATTTTCTTTTTTGTTGAAGCTAAACTGAACAAGCTGAAGTTAAAAGCTGAATGGCTACCATGCACAGCTGCACCAGATTTTGCACTCACCAGTTTTAGTAAATCAACACCATAGTTTCAATATTTATTAATCACTGGTGAAATGGGCTTAGAGTTCCACTCCACAAACAGACTGACGCTGTACTTGGTGTGATATGGTGTCTCCCAAAAAGGCTAAAGACATACCTGACTTGATGCAAGGGGCATGCGCAGGGGGTGTGCCAGGTGTGCCTGGGCACACCCTAATCACTCTAAACAGTGCCGACTCCCCCTACTGCCCGGGCTTCCCCCTGTGTTGCCCACCCCCCCCCTCAGCTTTCCTCCTCTTCTCTTCTCTCCCCTTGGCTGCTGCGGGATGTTTCAGGACGGAGAGCGGGGGAAAGGGCTCACTGTGCTCAGTCACAAATTGAAGCATAGTAAACACAGTTTACTATGCTTCCATGTGTTTGAGATTTGGGGTGCACAACCTAATGCAATAGGTTGCACACACCTATGTTTGATGCCCAAACTATTCGGGAGCCACCCGTGCCAAAGATGGGGGACACCACAGTATGATGATCTTGTAATGCAGTGAACACAACCAAATCCCACCAACAAAATGGCTGCGCTGCGGAAGTACAGGAACTGGATGTGACATCACCGGAAGCTGTCAACCAGAAGTGATGTAAGCTCCCAGACAGAACTAAGTGTCTGAAAGAGGATAGAAGGGAGACAGAAGACTCCTTTTTGGGGAAATCAAATAAATATTGTGAACTAATAATTTCTTGTTCCGTCTGCCAGTGCTTCACTCTTATCACATTGTTACCAGTTTACTTATTTGAACTATAGACCACCACCTGTCTGTTATACTGATTGGAGGTGTTCTATAGACCTAACATACATCCTATTTTTTACAACAAAAATGTTCATTTATTGAGGCAAAAAGAGTCAAGCATAATACAACATTTGTCTGAAATGGACCAAATCATAAAAAGGAAAAAAGGAAGAATACAGTACATGTGGAAATCATATAAAACAAGCATATAAGAGGTAACTTGTACATCAATCTTACAATAGTAACATCCACACAGTAGAACACCCTCCAGTCCTATCAAAACCGGAGCCAAAACCGGTATTATACCCCCACCCCCCAGGGTCTTGCGGTTAGAAGGCCGCTCCCCCCTACGCTGTCCAAGGTTGCCAGATTTTGTCGAAATGTTAATATACGTTAATTTGTATAGTGGTAACACAGCATTAATAGATTTCTCCCATGATTCCACCGCCGGGGGGGGGGGGGGGAGGCGTTCCAACGCAGGACAATTTCCCTCTTTGCATAGAAGAAAAGGTAAGTGAGGAATAATTTGGTGTAGTGAGACCTCTGATCATCGTCCTGAATGCCCAGGAGCACCAGCTTGGGGGGACACAGGAAGCGTCAGTTGGAGGCGGCCATTAACAGTGTCCACTACCTTAGCTCAGTATCTAACAATCTTAGGACAGCTCCAGAACATATGGAAATATGTGCCCACACTATTCCGGCAACAGGGACAGTCCTGTGTGCGTTGTGGTACACCTTGTGGAGCCACTGGGGAGTATAATAAACTCTATGCAGGAATTTGACCTGTATCAACCTTTCTTTAGTGGATATCAGTAAGGCTGTACTGTCAGCTAAGCAGTCATCTCAGTCCTCTCTATCGAGATCTGGTATATCAGTTTTCCACTGGTCCCAGAGTCTGTCTACCTTAGTAGAATCAGTCCTCAGCAGGTCTAAATATAAGGCAGAAAAGGGCTTTTGCAGTCACTCTTGGGCCAACAGTCCCTCAATTGGGTCCATAGACAGTCTGGGCGGTGACGTGAATTGGGCCCGAACAGCGTGACGTATCTGGAGATACATGAAATACATCCTCCCAAGTGTGGTGCTGTCCTTTGTGTGGGCTTGGAGACCCCCCAGAGTGGCACGACAGATCCTATACCTCCCCATGTCGGGAGGGGGTTTGGCGCTTCCAAACTTTCGTATTTACTACTGGGCTGCAATCTTGGTCACAGTTAGATGGTGGTTCTCCCAGCCCAGACAGAACCCAGCGGTGACGCTGGAAGCGGCCATTTTGGGCTCCTATGCGGCACTGAGCAACTTGCCTTTCCGTGGCCTTCGGGCTAGCCCCTCAATGACCTCGCTCATGCGCACCACTGTTAAGGTGTGGCAGGAGGCTAGAGCGATTTATAGACAGCCAAATCAAATATCCCCGCATACCCCCCTGTGGGGCAACCCTTTATTAGCCCACTTCTATAGCATTCCTGAACCCTCCCTGTAGGCGAAAAGGGTAAAACATATTGTCGTGGATGGTAGGATCATGACCTTTAGGGAGCTGCGCAGTCGCTGCTCTCTACCGGCCTCCTTTCAGTTTAGGTACTGGCAGCTGAAACATGCCTTCAGAGCTCAGTTCCCGGAACCCCTGACACTGAAAACAGATCCTGTTGAGCGCCTCCTGATCTCTGACGTGATGGGGCGACCTCTCTCCTCTCTCTACCTTTACCTTACGGTGGCCTATGACACTAAACTCACTAAGTCCTGGGATAAGTGGAGGGCGGATATTCCGCCCCTGGGGGAGGAGGATTAGGAGGAGTGCCTCTCTGGGTACATTCCCTCTTTCATTGCTGCTAGGGACAGGTTTGCCCAACTCAAATTTTTACACAGAGCCTACTATACCCCGCAGAGATTGGCACGCATTTACCCTCAGAGAGACCCCAACTGTCCGAGATGTAAACAGGAGATTGGCACTTTCTGGCATATGGTCTGGTCCTGTCCTAGGCTCCAGTCCTACTGGGCGGCAGTAGCCTCCACCCTCAGTGGTATATGTAAGGTTGAGATACTAGCAGACCCGAAAATACTACTATCGAGTCATATGAAAGATGTAGAGGGTGATAGATACTGTAAACTATGTCTGACATTTACATTATATTATGCTAGGCGTGAGATTATGCTGAAGTGGAGGTCGGAGGACCCCCCCACACATGAATCTTGGCAGCGGTCAGTGAGCTCGGTGTTGCCTCTTTACCGGCTGACCTATGAAAGTAGACAGTGTCCGGGTAAATATGATAAGATTTGGTCTGCATGGATAGATGCTTGTGATGTTTTTGTCCCTCCCGCTGAAAAGACATCCCCAAGCGTTTTGATTCCGTATCTAGCCCAGATCTGGGGATCAGGGACTCTCCTAAGATGCAAAAGGTTAAGGTTTCCCCAGAGTGGACAAAAAGGGGACCAGCTCCGTGGGCTGAGAAGCCCCCGTCTGGCTACCGTCCAGGCCCTCAGGGTCGTACGAGTCGGTTGCGGAAGATCAGCATATGCCTTATGCCCCCTGTGAGCTAGGTTACCCAGCTCTCGGAGCGAACCAAGAACCGCCGCCTCTAGGCATACCGCTGCGTTACTTTTGGAGAGGACATACCACCACCGGACCGTAACTATTACCGCCGCCCAAAAGTAAGTTCGGTAGTTCGGCATCGCCAGGCCCCCGCAACGAACGGGGAGTGTTAGGGTCGATTTTGGCCAGTCTTGGGGTCGTGCCACCCCAAATGAAGGAGCCCACGCATCGATCCACCTTTGCAAAGAAGGAGTTGGGTATCCAGGTGGGGCTGTTTCGAAAAACATACAAAAATTTGGGGAGAAACAGCATTTTCAGAAGATTTATACGCCCCATGAGGTTCAGGGGCAGGGAGGCCCATGAGGCGCACCTGGACAAAAGCTGGGACAGGACCAGGAACAAATTAAGGTCCTTGAAGCTCGACAGTTCCCTCCGCACCTGGATACCCAAAGACTTGAATTGATCCACCCAGAGCAAAGGTGCCTCCATGCCCGGACCGCGGACCTGTGGGTCAAGGGGAAAAATAATTTGGACCAATTAATACGTATCCCCGAGAACCTACCGAAGGTGTCAAATATCTCCAATGCCGCCGTCCGTGACTCGCCCATGTCCTGTAAATACAATTGGGCATCGTCCGCATAGAGAGAACGTTTTTCCTCTAGGGAGCCCACCATCAACCCCCTCATCCTGTCTGAGTTCCTGATAGAGACGGCTAGTGGCTCGAGTGCAAGCGCGAACAGGGCTGGGGATAAGGGACACCCCTGCCGCGTGCCCCTCTGTAATGAGAAGGACGCAGACAATCTGTCATTGGTTCGGATACGAGCCAAGGGCATCCGATAGAGCATCAGCAGCCAACGGAGGAACCTAGGCCCAAATCCAAACCGGCGCAACACCTCCCATAGAAAGACCCACTCAACCGAGTCAAACGCCTTCTCTGCGTCTAACGAGGCGATGACCCGTTTACCACTATTGTCATGGGTTACCGACTGTAATGGCACCCCAAGTATGAAAGGGGTTAACGCCGTTTAGGATATTCCCTCTCTTGACACACATCCACTGCCGATCCTCCACAGTCAGGCGACCGCTTCCCATAGGATTAATCCTTCCAAACATACGAGACAAACACTCTGTATGAAGTTTCCAACTGGACTGACTCTTTATTGCAAAAACACTACAACTTTTATACACACAGAGAGAAACTTCTGATTTTCCTCTCATAATACACCCTTGACCAGACCCAATCCACATGAGCTAATCAACTCCAGCCGATGACTCAGACACAGGACATCCAGGCCAGCCCCAATGTCTCCCAATACACATTATTTTGACATCTCTTAAGAGACAATAGGTGGGTTCGTTAGCTAATCCCTTTACATCTTAAATGACTATGCATAACCTTTATGTTCCCCAGACTGTCTGTTTACAATACACACAAGTACAGAGTTAATTATCACAATGAAAGAGCCTCAGAAGCCATCCTAGATTCATTTACATCACACAGGCAGGGGCTGGAGGTGATGACATTAACATCTAACAGTATGTGTCCCAACATCATGAAGGAGTCACTTTTCAGTTAACCTGCTGAGTTCATAATCAAACAGTAAATAGTTCTTTACAGTATCCTGGGGAATATTGTGGAAAAATATCACTGTCCCATTTTAAAGCAATCCAAGACATATTCTTAATGTCCATTATTTTCTTGCTCACCCTGTGCCCAAAGTGACCCCTGTCACACCGACATGTTGAGAAAGAGATGGCGGAGGTTGATGTCAGTTCCCTTCCCAGGCATAAACCCAGTTTGATCCGGGTGAACCACCTCCTCCAGAACCGTAGATAACCTGTTTGCCAGGACTTTCGCCAAAATCTTGGCGTCCACATTTAGAAGCGAAATTAGCCTGTACGAGGAGCAGTCCTCAGGATCCTTGCCTGGTTTGGGGATCAACACTACCACCGCCTCAGACATGGATGCAGGGAGGGCCTCTAGCTTGAATGATTGAGAAAACTGGGACACAAGTCGAAGAGCTAGCAGGTCCTGATGATGGGAGTAAAATTCTTTTGGTAAACCGTCCGCCCCAGGAGTCTTTGCCGTCTCGAGCTGGGAAAGAGCAATCTGCACCTCCTCCAGGCTGACATCCATACATCCTATTTTTGGGTGACAATTCTGCTCCTCCCTAGATGCAGTATGTTGTGTGAGCATTATCACTCTAGGATAGAAAGTGTGTTACTGGCAGAATTAGTTGGTAAAAGAAAAGGAAAAAAAAGCCAGAGAAAGTATAACTTTCTTGGGTTTAGATACAGATTAACAGCAACAACTCGGAAGCTGGAATCAGGAAACAAACTGTATTGTAACTAGTGAAAGGGGTTAATATAGGTTTTAGGCCTAAAAGGATAAAATGGTTTGCCAGTGTGGGCCATTTTCTTCAATGTTGCAATGTTTTCTATTTGCTACCAATAAACTAAAATTTGTTTTTACAATTAGTTCCCTTTGCATGTTAGTGAGTGTGCTAGTTGGGAATATGTCAAAATAATGTTAATGAATGTCCTGATCGATGATCATCCCTTTGTTCTGTAGTAAAATGAAACAAAGTAAATACAAAAAAAAATAATGTTACTTTGTATCTTTCTAGCTCAGGTCTAAATTGTATTTATAAACACTGTGTCATAAGAGCCCATTCACACAGGGGCGGCACGACTTGTGCCGCGACTGTGCTGGGCGATCTCAAGACGACTTCAAAGCAGACTTCCAAAATGACTTCTGTATTGAAGTCAATGGAAGTCGCCGAGAAGTCGTCTTGAAGTAGTACAGGAACCTTTTTCTAAGTCGGAGCGACTTCAGTCACTCCGCTTAGAACGGTTCCATTGTACAGAATGGGACGCGACTCGTCAGGCGGCTGAGACGCCTGACGAGTCGCCCCTGTGTGAATGGGGTCTAAGGGTCTTTCTTTTGATAGCAGAAGCTAAAATAGCTGCTGCATTTACAATTTACTGACTGGTCTTTGTTGGGAGGTAGCAATTTGTGACTGCGATATTGCGGCGGACACATCGGACACTTTTGACACATTTTTGGGACCATGCACATTTATACAGCGATCCCTGCTATAAAAATGCATTGATTACAGTATAAATGTGATTGGCAGGGAAGGGGTTAACCACTAGGGGGCGGGAAGGGGTTAAATATGTTCCCTCAATGTGTTCTAACTGTGGGGGGAGGTGACTGACTGGAGAAGGTGACCGATGGTTGTCCCTATGTACAAGGGACACACCATTGGTCCCCTCTCCTTCACAGGACGTGGATCTCTGTGTTTACACACAGAGATCCACTTTCCTGCTCGTTTCCCGGGCAATCGCAGGTGCCCGGCGGCAATCGCGGCCGCCGGGCACGCGCATCGGGGCCTTGGTAACGCGGCGGGCGCCCCCTAGCTCGTTTTAAAGGGAGGACGTCATATGACGTCCTCTCAGAACGAGAGTGTCCTCCGCCTGCCGTCAATTGACAGTGGGCGGGGGACAAGTGGTTAATTAACCACTTAACAACCGAGTTATAGCCGCGTTATAGCCAAATGACGGCTACAGGGCGACTCGATAACTCTGGGAGGGTGTACTACGACTTCCTCCCAGAATCGCACTCACGGGAGTATCCGTGACCGGACACGGCGCATCACGGTACATGGCCGCTGACAGCGGCTGTTTACCACGTGATCGCTCCATCAAATGACGGAGCGATCACTTGTAAACAAATCGGCGTCATGTCAGGTTCCTCTCTCCCCTCTCTGTACTGATCATTAGAGTTTAAGCGGACAGGGGAGAGATTGGGTGCAGCAGCACTGTGGGCTGGATCTGTAGTGCCCACAGCGCTGCTCTGCCCATTGCAGCACTCATCCATCCATCCATGCTCAGCCATCTATACTCACAGCCATCCATACTCAGTCATGCCATCCATACTCAGTCATGCCATCCATACTCATCCATCCATCCATACTCAGCCATCCATCCATGCTCAGCCATCCATGCTCAGCCATGCCATCCATACTCAGCCATCCATCCATCTCAGCCACCCTATCCACCACCATCCATACTTAGCCATACCCAGCAATACCCAGCTATACTCAGCCATACCCAGCCATACTCAGCAATACCCAGCCATACTCAGCATTTCCCAGCCATACTCAGCAATACCCAGCCATACTCAGCAATACCCAGCCATACTCAGCAATATCCAGCCATACCCAGCCATACTCAGCCATACCCAGCAATACTCAGCCATACCCAGTCATACTCAGCCATACATAGCCATACTCAGCCAAACCTAGCCATACCCAGCAATACTCAGCCATACCCAGCAATACTCAGCCATACCCAACCATAATCAGCCATACTCAGCCCTACCCAGCCATATTTAGCAATACTCATCCATACCCAGCTTTACTCAGGCATACCTAGCAATACTTAGCCATACTCAGCCATACTTAGCCATACTCAGCCATACCCAGCCATACTCAGCAATACTCACCAATACCCAGCCATACTCAGCCATACCCAGCCATATCCAACCGCACCCAGCAATACTCAGCCATACCCAGCCATACTCAGCAATACCCAGCCACACTCAGCCATACTCAGCCATACCCAGTCATACTCAGCCTTACTCAGCCTTACTCAGCAATACCCAGCAATACTCAGCCATACCCAGTCATACTCAGCCAAACCCAGCCATCCCCATCCATGCCTCATCCATGCCACATACATGCCGCTACAGTGCCCATCAGTGTCTCACAGAAGTGTAATAGGTAGTCAAATTAGATTTGAAATTGATGCCCCTAGAACACCTGATGGTGCTCCCTGCATGTTTGGCCTCTGTATGTGTAGTCACAGCCTAAACGCCTTTAAGAGCATAGCTCCAGGGCTGTAGGAAGTACAGGAAGTACTACCCAATATACATCAATTCTGGACAGTTCTCTAACACGGAAGCTGCATTTTAGAACCTGCACCCACACCAGTGGATATACATACCATTAATAGTGGTCCCATGGAATCCTCTTTGGACTGTATAGTATATACGGTAATTAATACTGCATTTAGTTCATTGAGTTTTGAAGATCATTTATAAGTGTGACTACTGGGTTGAATGGATGCGAGTACAGCAGCGACCTTTCCCATAGACAAAGTTGTCTTTTTAATTAACCACTTAACAACCGCGTTATAGCCAAATGACGGCTACAGGGCGACTCGATAACTCTGGGAGGGCGTACTATGACTTCCTCCCAGAATCGCACTCACGGGAGTATCCGTGACCGGACACGGTGCATCACGGTACATGGCCGCTGACAGCGGCTGTTTACCACGTGATCGCTCCATCAAATGACGGAGCGATCACTTGTAAACAAACCGGCGTCATGTCAGGTTCCTCTCTCCCCTCTCTGTACTGATCATTAGAGTTTAAGCGGACAGGGGAGAGATTGGGTGCAGCAGCACTGTGGGCTGGATCTGTAGTGCCCACAGCGCTGCTCTGCCCATTGCAGCACTCATCCATCCATCCATGCTCAGCCATCTATACTCACAGCCATCCATACTCAGTCATGCCATCCATACTCAGTCATGCCATCCATACTCATCCATCCATCCATACTCAGCCATCCATCCATGCTCAGCCATCCATGCTCAGCCATGCCATCCATACTCAGCCATCCATCCATCTCAGCCACCCTATCCACCACCATCCATACTTAGCCATACCCAGCAATACCCAGCTATACTCAGCCATACCCAGCCATACTCAGCAATACCCAGCCATACTCAGCAATACCCAGCCATACCCAGCCATACTCAGCCATACCCAGCAATACTCAGCCATACCCAGTCATACTCAGCCATACATAGCCATACTCAGCCAAACCTAGCCATACCCAGCAATACTCAGCCATACCCAGCAATACTCAGCCATACCCAACCATAATCAGCCATACTTAGCCCTACCCAACCATACTCAGCAATACTCAGCCATACCCAGCTTTACTCAGGCATACCTAGCAATACTTAGCCATACTCAGCCATACTTAGCCATACTCAGCCATACCCAGCCATACTCAGCAATACTCACCAATACCCAGCCATACTCAGCCATACCCAGCCATATCCAACCGTACCCAGCAATACTCAGCCATACCCAGCCATACTTAGCAATACCCAGCCACACTCAGCCATACTCAGCCATACCCAGCCATACTCAGCCTTACTCAGCCTTACTCAGCAATACCCAGCAATACTCAGCCATACCCAGCCATACTCAGCCAAACCCAGCCATCCCCATCCATGCCTCATCCATGCCACATACATGCCGCTACAGTGGCCATCAGTGTCTCACAGAAGTGTAAATGGGTAGTCAAATTAGATTTGAAATTGATGCCCCTAGAACACCTGATGGTGCTCCCTGCATGTTGGGCCTCTGTATGTGGCCAGGCTATGGAAAAGCCTCCCACATGTGGCATCACTGTTTTCAGGAGGAGTAGAAGAATCTATTTTGGGGTTAAATTTTTGGTATGTACATGCTATGTGTTAGAAATATTGTATAAATTGACAACTTTGTGTAAAAAAAAAATGCATTTTCATTTTCTTTCTACGTTTTCCAAAAACTTGTAGAAAAAAATGACATGTTCAAAAGACTCATTATGCCTCATAGATTATACGTTTGGGTGTTTTCTTTCCAAAATAGGGTCATTTTTGGGGCGTTTCCATTGTCCTGGTGCTCCAGGGCCTTCAGAAGTGCAAGAGGTAGTCAAGAAATGATATGTGTAATTTATGCTCCTAGAACGCCGGTTGGTGCTCCCTGCATGTTGGGCCTCTGTATGTGGCCACGCTGTGTAAAAGTCTCACAAATGTGTTTTGTGGTGTAATTTGTGGTATGCATATGCTGTGTTTGAGAAATAACCTGCTAATATGACAATTTTGTTAAAAAATAAATAAAAAATCTTGATTTTGCAAAGAATAGTGGGAAGAAATTACAACTTCAAATAGCTCACCATGCCTCTTACTAAATACCTTGGACTGTCTACTTTCCAAAAAGGGGTCATTTGGGGGGTATTTGTACTTTCCTGGCTTGTTAGGGTCTCAAGAAGGCCGTCAGTACTTCAGGTGTGATCAATTTTCAGAGATTGGCAGTGGCACCACAGCTCGTGGACTCTATAACTTTCACACAGACCATACACTGCCTTGGGTTATTTTTACCAAAGATATGTAGCAGTATAAATTTTCGCCAAAAATTATGAAGTAAAATTAATAATTTGCAAAATTTTATAACAGAAACAACAAAAAATTATTTTTTTTTACAGAATTTTTGGTGTTTTTTCTTTTATGCCGCGTACACAAGATCAGTGTTTCCTATGAAAAAAGACCGATGGACTTTTTTCATCGGAAAAAACAATCAAGTGTGGGCCCCATCGGTCTTTTTTCCATCGGTATAAAAAAATAGAACATGTTTTAAATTTTATCGATGGAAAAAAAACGATAGCAAATTCCGATCGTCTGTGGGGAACTCCATCGGTGAAAAAACCCACGCATGCTCAGAATCAAGTTGATGCATGCTCAGAAGCATTGAACTTAATTTTTCTCGGCTCGTCGGAGTGTTTTACGTCACCGGGTTTTGGACAGTCGGAATTTTGTCTGATGGTGTGTAGGCAAGACTAAAGAAAGTCAGCTTCATCGGAATTCCGACGGAAAAATCCATCGGATTTTATTCCATCGGAAATCTGATCGTGTGTACAAGGCATAATTGTGCAAAAAATAAAAACCCAGCGGTGATTGAATACAACCAAAAGAAAGCTCTATTTGTTTAAAAAAAAGACAAAAAATTCATATGGGTACAGTGTTGCATGACTGAGTGTCATTCAAACTGTGAGAGCACCGAAAGCTGAAAATTGGTCTGGTTAGGAAGTGGGATTATGTGACCAGTGGGTAAGTGGTTAACTTCGTTTTGGAGGCTATCTTCACTGGATTTTTTTGTTGAGTTTTTTGCTGTTTATCAATTATGGTTCTTTTTCTACATTAAATATATTTTTATTCCACCGTGGTTTTCTGCAGATGTGACCTTATTGGCAGGATCTTTTTTCTTCCTTTTGTGCATGTAGTTTTTGGTCACGTGGACTGTGCCATATGTGTATTCATATGGTGATTGGTTGTGCAACTATTTTAGTGGACATTTACTGAATATCAGTTTAGCGGTAGATCCAGGCTCCATGATCTATTTCAACAGTATACACGATACCTGGCCGAAGCCCTGTGAACCTGGAACTCATTGAAGCAAACATTGCTGCTTCAGTGATCTCCACTTCCAGGTCCTGTGCTGGGCAGCTGGCCTGATGCATTGTAAATACTGAGGTCCGCCTTTCTTACACTCATTTAACAAATTCATACTTCAAGCCCTGGACTTTGTGCTCAGACACAACGTTTTCACATTTGCTGGTCAGTGTTTCCTCCAGGTACAGGGCGTAGCCATGGGCACTAGTTGTGCCCCTGGCTATGCCAATCTGTACCTGGGGGAATGGGAGCGTGCCATTTTTTCCAGTGAGGATCTCTCGATGTACCTGTGCCATGTAGCTTTATGGCACAGGTACATCGATGACATCTTCGTTGTTTGGACTGGCTCCCAACAGCTACTTGAGGAGTGCCTTACCGCCCTGAATATCAACGAATTTGTCAGGGAAGGCTTCACCCACTGGTGGCGCTGTTGGTCCTATGGATCGCAGTACTAGTGTCCACCAGCAGGTGTCCTCTCGCAGCCTGTATCTTTGACAGAGGATCTCACTTGCTGGTGGTAATGCCTGATCCATGGACCGTAGTACCGGCATCCACCAGTGGGGGTATTCCGGCAGTGTGGGGCAAGCAGTACGTCCTTCGGTCAGCTGTTATATGAGGACAATTATAGCAGTCCTATAAATACCCGGCGAGCCCTTACATGCTCGCCTTGGTATCTTTCTCCTGGAGCACTGACCTTGTATCCTGTATCCGGACCTTGAGACTGTATCTGTCCTGTCCTGTCCTGACCTGACCTGATCTGATCCCCGTCCTGAGCCTATCCATCCGTCCTCTCCCTGCCTTGTTTGTTCCCTATTCCCATCTGCTGCCTCCCCGTGTATGACCTTGGCCTGGCTACGTGTATGCCCCTGGAACACTCCTTTGTCAATCTCCTGATCTGCTGTGTATGACCCTGGCCTGGCTTACATTCAAGATTCTGGTACTGCCCTTTGTTGTATATATTATTTGTTGTTTGTGGGTTGTTTGGTTAGTTTGCACTGTTTGTATTTATCTATATCACCTTCTCAATAAACCCCATTATATTTCACTCTACATGCGTTTTGGTTATCTCTGTGCAGTCCACACAGTCTGGTCAATTAATTCCCCGACAGTATACCAAGGCCTCCCTGATCAGACGTGGCCGCACAGAGAACTCATTTTTGGTTTAGTGTGTTTTGCTAAACATGAATGCCAATGAGGTTGTTTTTTATGCTCTGCTGGCGTCTGAGAATAGTGAATACTGCCGCCAGGCATTGAAAGAGCAGACCAGCGATCAGCTGCTAGGGAACATTGGGTTTATTCACTCCCTAGTTGATCAGGGGTTAATGCCATTTGGGGAAGTTCAGCCTTTGATTCAAATGTGTGCTGAGCTAGCCCTGTCCTGTGTTCCAATAGGCCGTGATGATTACACTCCCCCTTTCAGTTTTGATCAGGTGGAGTCCCTAGTATGGTTGTTGGAGGATGACTCTGCATCCTTTTTTGAGCACTATTTGGCCTGTTCCAAGCAGTTTCAAGAAGATTGTATTTGTGCAGTGCAGTCTCTGATTAGGCAGGGTGTGTGTAAACCAACTTTTGTTCAGCCTGTGCTTCAGGCCTGGTCTGACCTCCTGTATCTAGCTAAACCACAACAACCCAACCCTGCTGTGACAGGAGGGTCACGTTGGACACAGGGTGAGCCAGGAAACCATGGACATTAAGAATATGGCTTGGATTGCTTGAAATTGAAATAGTAATATTAGTCCACAATATTGTTTTATTCTGAACTTAACAGGTTAATTGAGAGATACTGAGGTGTTCAGCCCCAATCACCTGTCTGCCTAGTGTAATGCTAATGAATTCCAGCTTCTAGAAGACCTGTTCATTGTTTGTGGTGATGTGGATTGGGGAAATTAAGTCTGTCCTTGTGTGTATTGTAAAGTACCAGACAGTCTGGTGAATATAAAGGTCATGCATAGTTATTTAAACATAAAGGGGATTAGAACCTGTTGTCTCCTAGCAGACGTCAAAATAATGTGTATTGGCTCTTGTTATGTTGTGGGAGGAGCTGGACCATTGTTCATTTTAGGTTAATGCAGTATTGGATGGGTATAAAAGTTACAATGTTTTTCTCAATAAAGTCATTCAATCCTAGGAAGTGTCATGGATATGCAGTAGTGTTTGTCTGTCAGCTTACCTTCCTTCCCATGTGTTCATCTTAGAGGCCTGAACCCTTTCACCTGGCTTCCTTTATAATCTCCTCTCAGCCTGACTCCACCCCAGGCCCTATCACAGAACACTATATTAACCTGTGCACTGCAAGCCTGCTTTGCTGATCAACGTGTTTGTTAGGCATTGTGTGTTTGGGTTCCTGCCTGCCGTGTGCTACGTCTGTCTCTCTGTTACGTTATTGGCTTTTCCCCGACTATCCCTGTCTGCTTGTGACCCTTGACCTTCGGCTTGTCTTTCGTTATCCTTGTCTGCTTGTGGCCCTTGACTTTCAGCTTGTTATTCGTTACTCTTATATCTCGTGCTGCTGCTTCCCCTCTTGTCCCCTTATCCTACGGGGCGTGAGCTAGGAGACTCTAGGGGCCGCGACCTGGACCCAGCCCGCAGCATAACATCCTCACCACTAGAGGCTCTGGAGAAGACCTGCTGGGTCTTAGACTCCGCGCCCTGGGGAATCTTGGCTCTAGCTTCCCATAGGATCCCGGTTGTGCTCCTCTGGTCCCGCTTTCCACAACCACCCAGTTTCCTATCCGCAGCAGTCAGCCATAGGGTTCACTACCTTGCGGTGCACTCCTGTCCCCCTACGGTGTGCATCTGTCACCTGGCCACAGGTGACCTGACAGGAAGATACAGAGTGCGTCTCGTTCTTCCAGAAGGAGTAATTCCTATGGGAAGGGGTCGTCTGACTGTGGAGGATCGACAGTGAATATTTTTCCAGGAGAGGGAAGATATTTAAACGGCTTTACCCCCTTTCGTATTTGGGGTGCCGTTACATTGGTGGCAGCAGTGGGATTTTCCCTCCAGTTCCTGGGACACTCCAAACCACCACAGTGAATGACCAGCTATGCAGCCTGCAGGAAAGTCACGCTGAAAGACCTACTTGAGAGCCGAGATGGACCAGAAGGAGGGTGATGCAGGACCCCGGTCAGTTGAAGATTTGTTTCAGCAACGAGTTCGACAGCGCTTGGCATTATATGGTGCTAACCCATCAGAGACCGCCATACAGGAAGCCATTAGAGGCATCCAGCTGCAGGATGCGCGACAAAAGAGAGAACTAGAG
The DNA here is from genome assembly GCA_029206835.1 of Rana muscosa. Taxonomy (NCBI): domain Eukaryota; kingdom Metazoa; phylum Chordata; class Amphibia; order Anura; family Ranidae; genus Rana; species Rana muscosa. The sequence continues at coordinate 271,712,129 of CM055125.1, read as the reverse complement.
TGACAAGAGAGAGAACGAGAGCGTCAAGAGAAAGGACTAGAGCGACAAAAGAGAGAACTAGAGCGACAAAAGAGAGAACGAGAGCGACAAAAGAGAGAACTAGAGCGGCAACATGAGCGGAGAACGGTGGAGATACGGCAATCGGAGATCGCCTACAGACAGCTGCTAGAATCTGCTCAGCAGCAGGGTGGGGCTACCTTTGCCTGGGACTATCAGGAAATACCAGTTGACAACTATGAAATCCTGGCTGAAGAATCAGCAGTGGAAAATCTGAAGATTGCCATCCCTAAAACCGAAGTGAATGATACGGAGTTCCAGGGAGTTAGCCTGGCTGAAGAATCGGCAGTGGAAAATCTGAAGATTGCTATCCCTAAAGCCAAAGTGGATGATATGGAGTTCCAGGGAGCTAGCCTGGCTGAGGAATCGGCAGTGGAAAATCTGAAGATTGCCACCCCTAAAGCCGAAGTGGATGATATGGAGTTCCAGGGAGCGCTAGCAACCTCTGCCCAGCACCGGAAACAACTGTGGAGTTTCAGGGAGCCGGGGCAGTTGGCCCCCCTCTCCAGCAACAAGCTGAGATGGTAAAGCTTTTACCCCCAGCTGAATCACTGGCAGCACGGCAGAATGCTACTGGCGTCTGCACACAACGGCAACTGGAGCTGATATCGGTGGATGGGACTGCGGTCTCCACTCACAGCAACCCAGCACAAGAGCTGGCAACAGAGCAGAGTGCCGCGGGCCTCTGCTCTCAACTAACAGAAGAGGGAGTTCCTGTGGTACCGGATGGGACTTCAGTCTCCACTTGTATACCCCAGGGATGCTGGGCAGTCGGCCCAGATCCCCAACAGCATGACGGACAGAGCCCAGTCACCCTGTCTTCTCCCCAGCGGCGGGTATGTTCTCTGAGAGAGGCAGAGGTTGGCTGGGTAAGTAATGCTCTGTTTGGAGCAATGTATTTGGGGTACTGTGTGAATACCGGCATTAGAAGAATGGACCTATGGACTAACTTCGGAGTCAACCCGTCTGGGGTCACCTCCTGTGTTAGTCTCCTGCCGAAAGGGGAGATGTGCGACAGGAGGGTCACGTTGGACACAGGGTGAGCCAGGAAACCATGGACATTAAGAATATGGCTTGGATTGCTTGAAATTGAAATAGTAATATTAGTCCACAATATTGTTTTATTCTGAACTTAACAGGTTAATTGAGAGATACTGAGGTGTTCAGCCTCAATCACCTGTCTGCCTAGTGTAATGCTAATGAATTCCAGCTTCTAGAAGACCTGTTCATTGTTTGTGGTGATGTGGATTGGGGAAATTAAGTCTGTCCTTGTGTGTATTGTAAAGTACCAGACAGTCTGGTGAATATAAAGGTCATGCATAGTAATTTAAACATAACATAACATTTAAACATAAAGGGGATTAGAACCTGTAGACGTCAAATAATGTGTATTGGCTCTTGTTATGTTGTGGGTGGAGCTGGACCATTGTTCATTTTAGGTTAATGCAGTATTGGATGGGTATAAAAGTTACAATGTTTTTCTCAATAAAGTCATTCGATCCTAGGAAGATACAGAGTGCGTCTCGTTCTTCCAGAAGGAGTAATTCCTATGGGAAGGGGTCGTCTGACTGTGGAGGATCGACAGTGAATTTGTGTCCAGGAGAGGGAAGATATTTAAACGGCGTTACCCCCTTTCGTATTTGGGGTGCCGTTACACCTGCCATTAGTCACCTGCCTTCTCAAGAATCTATCTCCCCGTCACCCCTGGCAACCTCAGCTACTGCTCAGTATACTCTGCTTCCCACCAAGTACTATTACCCAGTCTCCACTTGCTGCACTTATCCTGCCTTCAATCCACCTACCTCTTCCCTTCCTCCTGTAACAAGTCCACTAAAACCTCCTCCAGCCACTATCCCTGTATCTCTGCCGCATTCCAGTCCTTCCTCTTATTCTTTTCCATCCTTTGCATACATCCCTCCTGTTACCTATAAATCTGCAGTGACTAAGCCCTAAAAAGAAGCGGAAGTACTTTCCGACCCACACAAACTTACCAGCAATCCAACCTACCTCCACACCAACCAATCTGCTCCAGCCTGCAGCTCCAGAGCCAGCCCTCCAGCCTGTAGTTCCAGAGCCAGTCGTCCAGCCTGCAGTTCCAGAGCCAGTCGTCCAGCCTGCAGTTCCAGAACCAGCCTTCCAGCCTGCAGTTCCAGAGCCAGCCTTCCAGCCTGCAGTTCCAAAGCCAGCCTTCCAGCCTGCAGTTCCAGGGCCAGCCTTCCAGCCTGCAGTTCCAGGGCCAGCCTTCCAGCCTGCAATTCCAGGGCCAGCCTTTCAGCCTGCAGTTCCAGAGCCAGCCTTTCAACCTGCAGTTCCAGAGCCAGCCTTCCAGTCTGCAATTCCAGAGCCAGCCTGCCAGCCTGAGGTTCCCGTGCCAGCCTGCCAGCCTGAGGTTCCCGTGCCATCCTGCCAGCCTGAGGTTCCCATCCCAGGCTGCCAGCTTGAGGTTCCGGTGCCAGCCTGCCAGCTTGAGGTTCCTGTGCCAGCCTGCCAGCTTGAGGTTCCTGTGCCAGCCTGCCAGCTTGAAGTTCCTGTGCCAGCCTGCCAACTTGAAGTTCCTGTGCCAGCCTGCCAGCTTGAAATTCCAAACAGAAGTCCTGATGACGGTGTCCCAGTCGGTAGATCCGGTGTCCCAGTCAGAAGATCCGGTGTCCCAGTCGGTAGATCCGGTGTCCCAGTCGGTAGATCTGGTGTCCCAGTCGGAAGATCCGGTGTCCCAGTCGGAAGATCCGGTGTCCCAGTCAGAAGATCCGGTGTCCCAGTCGGTAGATCCGGTGTCCCAGTCGGAAGATCCGGTGTCCCAGTCGGAAGATCCGGTGACCCCGCCTGAAGATTCGGTGCATGAGACCCCGCCTGAAGATCCGGTGCCCGTTTCCCGGCCTGTGGTCATGGTGCCCGTTTCCCGGCCTGAGGTTGTGGTGCCCGTTTCCCAGCCTGAGATTGTGGTGTCCGTTTCCCGGCCTGAGGTTTTGGTGCCCGCTGTGGTGCCCATTTCCCGGCTTGAGGTTGTGGTGCCCGTTTCCTGGCTTGAGGTTATGATGCCCGTTTCTCAGTCTGTGGAGCCTACTGCCCAGCCAGAGATGTTCCTGTCTGCTGCCCAGCCTGAGATGTTCCTGTCCACTGCCCAGCCTGAGATGTTCCTGTCCGCTGCCCAGCCTGAGATGTTCCTGTCCGCTGCCCAGCCTGAGATGTTCCTGTCCGCTGCCCAGCCTGAGATGTTCCTGTCCGCTGCCCAGCTTGAGATGTTCCTGTCTGCTGCCCAGCCTGAGATGTTCCTGTCCGCTGCCCAGCCTGAGATGTTCCTGTCCGCTGCCCAGCCTGAGATGTTCCTGTCTGCTGCCCTGTCTGAGATGTTCCGGTCTGCTGCCCAGCCTGAGATGTTCCTGTCTGCTGCCCAGCTCAACGACCCAGAGCCTGCTGCCAAGCTTGTCTGCCCGGATGTGCCTGCTTTGCGCTTGGACGTGCCCCTGGTCCAGCCTAAAGTGCCTGATGACCAGGCTGAAGTACCCTCATCCTTGGTGCTACCCAATGCCCTAGATTATGGACAATCAAGACTGGTTGGAGCGTCCGGAGGCCGCTCCTTTAGCGGGGGGTACTGTCAGGGAAGGCTTCACCCACTGGTGGCGCTGTTGGTCCTATGGATCGCAGTACTAGTGTCCACCAGCAGGTGTCCTCTCACAGCCTGTATCTTTAACAGAGGATCTCACCTGCTGGTGGTAATGCCTGATCCATGGACCGTAGTACCGGCGTCCACCAGCGGGGGTATTCCGGCAGTGTGGGGCAAGCAGTACTTCCTTCGGTCAGCTGTTACATGAGGACAATTATAGCAGTCCTATAAATACCCGGCGAGCCCTTACACCTTACACGCTCGCCTTGGTATCTTTCTCCTGGAGCCCTGACCTTGTAGCCTGTATCCGGACCTTGAGCCTGTACCTGTCCTGTCCTGTCCCGTCCTGACCTGACCTGATCTGATCTGATCCCCGTCCTGAGCCTATTCATCCGTCCTCTCCCTGCCTTGTTTGTTCCCTATTCCCATCTGCTGCCTCCCCGTGTATGACCTTGGCCTGGCTACGTTTATGCCCCTGGAACACTCCTTTGTCAATCTCCTGATCTGCTGTGTATGACCCCGGCCTGGCTTACATTCAAGATTCTGGTACTGCCCTTTGTTGTATATATTATTTGTTGTTTGTGGGTTGTTTGGTTAGTTTGCACTGTTTGTATTTATCTATATCACCTTCTCAATAAACCCCATTATATTTCACTCTACATGCGTTTTGGTTATCTCTGTGCAGTCCACACAGTCTGGTCAATTAATTCCCCGCCAGAATTCAATTTAAAATTTACAATGGTATCAGATCCCAACACCATAACATTTTTAGATGTGGAAATATTTAGAGACAAGGAGAATATGTTATCCTGCAAATTGTTTCGTAAACTCACCGCAGGCAATACCATTTTGCATTCCTCCAGCTTCCACCCTAGGCCTCTTGTTGAATCCATCCCATATGGACAATACTTAAGAATTAAACGTAATAGCTCCAATGCCACAGATTACAAAAAAGAAGCGAACAATCTTAGAAAACGGCTCCTAGCAAGGGGATACAGCCATAGATGCCTCAAAAAAGCTTTCAAACGTACTTTAAATCAAAGTCGTCATGAACTATTAGCACCGAAACAAAACAAAAATGTGGAAAGTGATCACCGGATTATTACCACATATTCTAATGACCACGTTCAGATATCTCAAATCTGTCAAAAACATTGGCATCTTTTGACTGCAGACCCCGTGATTGGACCCTTGGTATCCCCCAGACTGGCCATTACCTATAGACGAGCTACATGCCTGCGGGATATGCTTGTTCAAAGCGAATTTCAAGGCTCCACTAGAGGTGACCCATGCAAGGAATTTGGGACATTCCAATTGGAAAGCTGTACTTATTGTAAATACATGAATACAAGAAAAAATATCTTCTTACCAAATGGTTCTAAATTTCGGCCCAAACACTATGCGAACTGTCAAACCACTGGAACTGTATACCTACTTATTTGCAGTTGTAACTGTTTCTATGTGGGCAAAACAATACAAAAATTATGGCAGAGATTATACCGCCATTTTAGAGCTATGCGGAACAAAGACCCCGATTTACCCCTAGGCAGACATGTTATTCAAGTTCACAGTGGTATTGTACCCAAAATTGAGGTAATAGTTCTCAACAGGGTCCACCGCAGCCCCCGAGGAGGAGATTTTGACAAATATCTCCTTCAGAAGGAGCTGAGGTTGATCTCGACCCTGAAGGCCACCTCACCCCCTGGCCTTAAACAAGCCATCAATTTTAGGCCATTTCTTCCTGGTTTCTCCTCTGGGAAGTTTGATAGGGACCTTTTAAATTAACGCCACTGAACCTGTGGCATTGATTTTTCTTTTTTCTTTTTTCTTCACCCTTTCCCTTTTCCCCTCCTCCCCCCTCCCCCTTTTTTAATGCTGGTTTCTTTCTGGTCTTCTTTTATAATTTCAAAACAAACCTCTATTTTACTTGTATTATCTGTTCCTGTCCTGTTCACGATTCCTGCTCCTTTGAGAGCATAGGGCTAACCAGTGTTCGGACCAATCTTCGTTCACGCTAATGTGTTTTACATGCGGCGTCTGGTATACTAACTTTATACTCTTTTCCCCTTTGCTGTGGCTAATACCCACCTAGATATGGGGTTACACATTAAGTTTCCCAGCCGTCTGCGCTATGTTTCTATACATACGTCTTACTGTTTCCCTTCCCTTCGTACACTTCCGCCCTTTCTGTGCTGGCGATCTTGTCGTCGTCTGACGTCACCGCGTATTACGCGGGGACGCCGTACGCCGCTGTGACCGAGGGCGGCCCTTCCTTGCGAGTGCTCTTCCTTCTCTTCTTCCTTCTCTGCCAAAGAGTGACACAACACGGCGGATCCCGCCCATCATTCCACCCCCTTCTTTTGAATTCCTTAGCTACTTTGTGATTGGCTGCTAGTGTACCTGTGGCCATATAAAAAGTTCAACTTTAATTCATTCACATTGCTGCACAGCCAGGATTCAGACGTATGCCGTGTTCAAAGTCCTCAAGGTAAAATATACAGCCAATCTCTATATACCCTTATGTATTCCAAGTTGATGTCATTGTCCTGAACTGGATTACATTTAATGCTATCTCTGTTGGTGGATATATATTTATTCTATATACATGTTTTACTTTAGAGAGATTGCGGCAGTCCTCGCTCCATTTGGGCTCTCCCTGTGAGTTTTGGTGGGCTTTTTGAGGTCCTCTCCAGCATACCCTCCGCCTCTTTGTTGATACACCTGTATCTCCTCAAAGAGTTAAATCTGAGACCACTTGCCTGAAATCTTGTTTCCATCACATTTTGGCTGGGCTTTATATCACCTAGATGGTCCCTCCAACTGGCTATGCTCCTCTGTCTTGAACTGAGACGAAATTATTTATATGCACGACAACCACCTTGTGTGGGATGTAAGTATGTGTCCACATGCTTATATAAACATATTCAAACATGCTTATACTATGTTTTATGCTCCCTCTATGTCTGTGACAAACTTGTTCTTGACCGTTTTATATTTTGTTTTGCTTTTTGATTCATTTTTGATTCATTATTATTTATTATATTGTTTCTTTATTCTTTATTGTTTACTATTTTCATTATAAATGTTTTGATATCTATGTGTGTATAAGTCACTTATGTATAAGAGATGTTCTCAAAAGAGAATATACAACGACACTATTTCATGATACATTGTTACCATATATTGGTTCTTTTTTCTTTTAGAAATACTTTTGTCTGTATACCAATACAATAACCCTGAAGAAGGAAATTTAAAGGAAGCTGCTATGAATACAGCTACTGTGAGGGGGTTAGCTCGGCAGCGGGTGTGTGTGACCCCCGAGATGGGCTCCCCACACAAAAACAGGCCCAGCAAACGGAGGTTGTGGTTTTCAAAATCAAAAAGGTGCGGTTTATTTTCTATTTACAGTGACAAAACACAGCAAAGCAAAAGAAACATAAACAAAATAAATCCTGGTCAACTTGACCTCTGACTAAACATACAGGTTTCCTAACTAACAACTGGGATCAGCCTAGTGCTGTCCTAGTCCCTAAGTCCCTGGTTTTAAATGTCCAAGCAAATAGCCACACAGGCTTTGTCTCACCGCACAGGGGTTCACTCTCCCTAGACAGTCCACACAGGTCTGGTTCCAGGCATGAGCTAACATCTAATGAAGCTGGGAGTTCTTATAGAGGCCTAAATGAGCTGACAAGGTTCAGCTGGTCTCCTCATCTCTGTCTGCACGACGCCCCACACTCTCCCTAGAGGTATGAGTCATCCATGAGCCCACTAGCCTTATACAACTCTCCACCTAGTTGTATAAGTCGGCGTAAAGCCTGAATCTGGGCGAAATATATCTACCCCCCTGGATGCAACCAGGTGACTTTACCTTCCTGCTGTCACATACCCCCCCCTCTTGTTTTAACCTCGGGGTTGGAACACCAGCAATCAGGCATTCATGTACTCGAGACAAAGCATCCACATTCCCCATTTGAACGCCAGGGCGATGCTTTACTGTGAAGTTGAATTCCTGGAGGGCCAGGAACCACCTATTCACTCTTCTATTTGTTTCCTTGTTTTGAGCCATCCACTTTAACGGAGCGTGATCCGTAACCATGTCAAAGTGCCTACCTAGCAGGTAGTACCGAAGGGAATCTAGAGCCCACTTCACCGCTAAACACTCCTTTTCAACGGTGGCGTAATTTACCTCATGGGACTTCAACTTCCTGCTGAGGTAAATGACTGGGTGCTCTTCCCCGTTCCAGACCTGGGACAATACTGCTCCTAACCCCACATCTGACGCATCACTTTGTACGACAAAGTCTTTAGAGAAGTCGGGTGAGTACAACACTGGCTGGCTACATAAGGCTTGTTTCAAGAATTGGAATGCTGCCTCAGCCTCGGGGGTCCATTTAATCATGACCGACCCTTTCCCCTTCGTCAGGTTGGTTAGGGGCACAGCCTTAGAAGCAAAGTGGGGAATGAATCGCCGATAATACCCAGCGATTCCCAGAAAGGCTCGTACCTGCTTCTTGCTGTTGGGACGTGGCCAACTCTGGATGGCCTCGACTTTGTTGAGTTGGGGTTTTATTACTCCCCTCCCAATGGTCTACCCAAGATATTTGGCCTCCTCCTGCCCAATGGTACACTTCTTGGGGTTAGCCGTAAACCCCGCTTCCCGAACAGAGTCCAGGACTGCTTGCACTTTTGGCAGATGTGAGGCCCAATCTGTGCTATGGACAATTATGTCATCCAGGTAAGCCGCAGCATACTTCCGATGGGGCCTCAGCATCTGGTCCATTTTCCGCTGGAATGTGGCCGGCGCATTCTGTAACCCGAACGGCATTCTTTTATATTGGAACGCCCCGTCTGGGGTTACAAATGCGGTTTTCTCTTTGGCCGACTTGGCCAGGGGGATTTGCCAATACCCTTTTGTGAGGTCAAGAGTCGTCATGTATCGGGCTGTTCCCAGCCGGTCGATCAACTCATCTATACGTGGCATGGGGTAGGTGTCAAATTTTGTAACTTTGTTCAACTGACGAAAATCGTTACAAAATCGCCAGCTCCCATCCGGTTTAGGCACCAACACAATGGGACTAGACCAATCACTTTGGGACTCCTCTATCACCCCTAAGTTCAGCATTTTCTGTACTATCTCCCGTATTGCCTCCCGTCGGGCCTCTGGGATCCGATAGGGTTTTAACTTCACCCTTTCACCGGGCGGGGTAATGATGTCATGCTCTACCCCAGATGTTTGTCCCGGCAGCTCAGAGAATACCTCCTTGTTGCGAAGCACAAACTCCTTAACCTCCTGTTGTTGGGGTTGTGACAAGGTGGCTGCTATTCCAACCTCAGGAATCACGCAACCAGTTTGAGCTGGTGACCAAGTGTCTGCGACTAGGGACTCTCTATCCCTCCAGGCTTTCAACAGATTAACGTGATAGATCTGTTCGGGCTTTCGCCTTCCTGGTTGTCTGACCTTGTAATTCACTTCGCTCACTTTTTCCATTATCTCGTAGGGGCCTTGCCATTTGGCAAGGAATTTACTTTCAACCGTAGGGACAAGTACCAGTATCCTATCCCCCGGGGAAAAGGTACGGGTCTTGGCTCCACGGTTGTACACTCTCTCCTGTGCTAACTGCGCTTGGGCCAAATGTTCCTTCACGATGGGCATTACCTGTGCAATTCGGTCTTGCATCAGGGCGACATGCTCAATCACACTCCTGTGGGGAGAACTCTCACTTTCCCAAGTTTCCTTGGCAATATCCAACAGCCCTCTTGGGTGTCTCCCATACAGTAACTCAAAGGGGGAGAATCCCGTAGAGGATTGGGGCACCTCCCTAATAGCAAACATCAGATAAGGAAGTAGACAGTCCCAATCCTTTCCATCTCTATCCACCACTTTCTTCAACATTTGTTTTAGGGTTTTGTTGAACCTTTCAACCAGCCCATCGGTTTGGGGGTGATACACAGATGTACGTAATTGCGTCACTTTGAACAATTTACACAGCTCCTTCATAACCCGGGACATAAAGGGTGTACCTTGGTCCGTAAGCAGTTCTTTACAAATACCCACCCGGCTAAACACAAGAGATAGCTCTTTGGCTATGGTTTTGGCCGAGGTATTTCGGAGAGGGATCGCTTCTGGATAACGGGTGGCATAGTCCATTATAACTAATATGTACTGGTGCCCCCTAGCGGACTTGATTATAGGACCTACCAAATCCATGGCTATCCTCTCAAACGGGACCTCAATGATGGGTAGAGGGACCAGCGGGCTACGGAAATGTGGCATCGGGGCCGACCTCTGACACACAGGGCAGGAGGAACAATAATTTTCTATGTCCTTCATCACCCCCGGCCAATAGAATCTCTGTAATACCCTCTCTCTGGTTTTCTCTGTCCCCAGATGACCTCCAAGAATGTGCCCATGGGCCAACTCCAACACCAACTTCCTGTAAGGTTTGGGCACCACAAGCTGCTCAACGGTTTCTTCTGCCCTTTTTGCCACCCGATACAGTAGGTCCTTCTCTACGCTGAAGTATGGGTAAGTGCAGGTATTATCTGGGTTCACTAACTCGCCATCTATTTTCACTACGTTTTCCCGTGCCTTTATTAGGGCGGGGTCTTTCAACTGTTCTGTGGCAAAGTTTTCCCTGTGAACCTCAAGATCAGAAAACTCCACAGACGGTAGGTTTTCGTCTGAGGAGGTGGGCTCCTCTCCAGTTTCTTGAGTCTCCCCTGCCAATACTGATAAGGGAAATTCCGGAGAGTCCTCACCACTCTCAGGGGAGTTCTGGCTATCACATTCCTGGTACATAGGGGCACCAGTGGGGGGCTCGGGATCATCCCACAGTTCCCAGAACTTCGGAAAATCCCTTCCCACAATGGCGTCATGCGGTAACTGAGATACTAAGCCCACTGGATGAGAGAGGGTACCTTTGGGGGTCTCGAAACACACTGTAGTCACTGGATACTCTCGGGTGTCCCCATGCACACAAATAACAGCTACCTTGCTATTCCCAGAGACCTCTGTTTTAACTAACTCAGCCTTTATCAGGGTCACAAGGCTACCTGAATCCAACAATACCACAACATTTCTACCATTAACACACATTTTGCATAAATGTTTCTCAGTTCCTCGAATGGCAGTGCATGCGACTGTCGCACACAGCGACTGACGTCTGCCCGTCAGAAAGTCACACTGCATGGGTTCCTCCACAACCGGGCAATTGGCTGCAATATGTCCCGCTTGCCGGCAGCGGTAGCAAACGATCCTTCTTGCGGCCTCTTGAGCCGCTGATTTCCCAGGCTGTTCTCGCCAAACTTGGGGTAGAGCTCCCACCCTCTCACTCTCTCCACCCTCACCCCTTGGAATCCTCTTATCCGCCCCTGGGGATGGTCTGGTCTTAGGGTGGAAAGTCCGAGTGTCTCTGGAAGAGGCCGTCAGGTTCTCTGTAGCCAAGTATTTCTCCACACGATCCACAAGACCATCGGCCGTCTCTGGGTCTCCATGGCTTACCCACTTTTGGATGGCAGTAGGAAGAGCTCTCAAAAACCGATCCATTACAACACGTTCCACAATCTTTGGTGCGGACAAAGTCTCTGGCTGTAGCCACTTTCTGCTCAGGTGAATGAGATCATACATTTGAGACCTGGGGGGTTTTCCAAGCTGGAAAGTCCAGTTATGCACACGCTGAGCCCGGACAGCCTGGGTGACACCCAGCCTTGCCAATATTTCAGCTTTTAGCATCACATAGTCTTTTGCTTGGTTAGGCTCTAGGTCATAGTAAGCTTTCTGCGATTCACCAGTTAACAGAGGAGCCACCAGTCCAGCCCACTGCTCCTCAGGCCACTTTTCTCTTTCAGCGGTCCTTTCAAATGTGGTCAAAAATACCTCTGGATCATCCTCTCCAGTCATTTTTGTCAATAAACGACTCACCCCAAAGGACGCGGTATTAGTGGGACGGCTTTCCTCACTGGTCTGCGGACGTTGCTGCATTACTGCTTCCATCTGTTGTTGTAGTCTCTGCTCTTGCTTCTGCAACAGGTCTATGAAGCGGGCCTCAGATTGCTGCTGGGCTTGTTGCTGAGCCTCCAGACTCTGTTGCAAAGTTGCGTTTGTCTGCTGCTGGGCTGCAAGGCTCTGTTGATGAGCTTGCTGCTGGGCTGCGAAGTTCTTTTGCAAACCTGCATTTGTCTGCTGTTGATTGGCATTTGCTAGAGCCAGCTGCTTCAGTATCTCCTCCATGCTGGCTTAAAAAAAAAAAACTGCCTGTATTTTCCACCAACTGTGAGGGGGTTAGCTCGGCAGCGGGTGTGTGTGACCCCCGAGATGGGCTCCCCACACAAAAACAGGCCCAGCAAACGGAGGTTGTGGTTTTCAAAATCAAAAAGGTGCGGTTTATTTTCTATTTACAGTGACAAAACACAGCAAAGCAAAAGAAACATAAACAAAATAAATCCTGGTCAACTTGACCTCTGACTAAACATACAGGTTTCCTAACTAACAACTGGGATCAGCCTAGTGCTGTCCTAGTCCCTAAGTCCCTGGTTTTAAATGTCCAAGCAAATAGCCACACAGGCTTTGTCTCACCGCACAGGGGTTCACTCTCCCTAGACAGTCCACACAGGTCTGGTTCCAGGCATGAGCTAACATCTAATGAAGCTGGGAGTTCTTATAGAGGCCTAAATGAGCTGACAAGGTTCAGCTGGTCTCCTCATCTCTGTCTGCACGACGCCCCACACTCTCCCTAGAGGTATGAGTCATCCATGAGCCCACTAGCCTTATACAACTCTCCACCTAGTTGTATAAGTCGGCGTAAAGCCTGAATCTGGGCGAAATATATCTACCCCCCTGGATGCAACCAGGTGACTTTACCTTCCTGCTGTCACACTACCAACATCCGAAACATGTTGGTTCTCTCTCTCGCTCAATTATGTTTTGACTTATCTGTCATAACTATAGCACGTGTGTATGTATTTGGTCTAACAGTATTGCATGCCAGTTTTTTGGTTTTAAACTTACTGTTTTGTATAATTATGTATAGCTCTGTACAATAAATATTTTTCTACCTTTTTATATATGTGTTGGCAATCCATGTTATTTTCCAGTCCGCACCATCCCAGAGGCACTTTGTTCTAAAATTTTAGATTTATTAGGGATGTGACTGGAAAAAGTGGAATTTGCCTATTATTCACTGGTTTAAAGCTTAATTTCAAATTCCTATTATATGCCTTTCAGCATGGTCGCCATTCGGAGGATGATTTGCATTCTAGCTAGACCAAAATAACACAGGCCAGAGGGACACTGACCAGGGAGATGCATGTGTGGTTCTTCCAATAAAGTGAGGTGAGACTTCTGCTCTTGATCATCTGAACATGTCTTCTGTCTCTTCACAGGTAATCCTGCATTTATATTCCTGCTTTTCCCATCCACCTTAAGCCCTGGTTTACATTGATGCTACTTTGAAATCGCGCTAATAGTTACATAGTTACATAGTTACATAGTTAGTCAGGTTGAAAAAAGACCATCCAGTTCAACCATAAAAAATAAAATAATAATATCATACAATCCCATATACCTAATTCTATACCCACAGTTGATCCAGAGGAAGGCGAAAAACCCCAGCAGAGCACGATCCAATTTGATACAGCAGGGGAAATGGGGGACATGCAGTGACGTCACCACTCAGCTCGTTCGAGGAAGGGCTTCTGTTCATGCCGGCCTACGGCATACGACATTTCTCTACGCTTTTTTAATCTAATTTGATGTAAGTACGTTACCTTTCTTAATAAACGCTTTTTAGACGTTATCACCCTATGGTCCTCTCCTCTTTTTGATTTTTACCGCAAACAGAGAATTTATACAGCAACGCTATATTGCACACCGGAGGAGTGTCCTGGGTGTTCTGACTGGGTTTGAGTTCTATCCACCCACTACATGCAAGCTAAAGGCCACGGCTAGGTTATAGCCCACTGCGCTCTTTTGCTTGCTTCTGGTAAGCAGCCATTTTTATTACGGTGGTGGTTACTCCGGTTGTCAAGCACAGTGGTGGTACTATATTGCACTGTTTTGGATGTTCTACAGCATATGTGATTCCTCCCTTCTGAGACTATATTGGCACTAGGGTTGAGCGAACCCAAACTGTAAAGTTTTGGGTTTTTGGTACCCGGACCCGAACCCGAACCCGAACAATTTACTGTATGTTCGGGTTCGGGTACGGTGTTTGGCAATGTAATGGTGCGCTGCAGGGCAGCCAATCAACATTCGTTTAACTCGTGTGCCCTTAGAAGCCATCACAGCCATGCCTACTAATGGCATGGCTGTGATTGGCCAGTGCAGCATGTGACCCAGCCTCTATATAAGCTAGAGACACATAGCACAGCACGTCACTCTGCTTTAGATAGTGTAAGGAAAGGTTGCTGCTGCTGCTTTGAGGGAGAGAATTATCATAGGAGTCCTGATTCAGAAATCAAATTACTCAGCGATCTACATAGCACAGCACATCACTCTGCTTTAGATAGTGTAGGGAAAGGTTGCTGCTGCTGCTTTGAGGGAGAGAATTAGATAGGAGTCCTGATTCAGAAATCAAATTACTCAGCGATCTACCTTTTGTTGTGTGGGTGCAGTGCACAATCTTTTTAACCTGCCCTGAGCCCAGTGCCAGAGAAAAGATAACTTTTATCCGTCTGGGGGTCAAGGGGAAAAATAATTTGGACCAATTAATACGTATCCCCGAGAACCTACCGAAGGTGTCAAATATCTCCAATGCCGCCGTCCGTGACTCGCCCATGTCCTGTAAATACAATTGGGCATCGTCCGCATAGAGAGAACGTTTTTCCTCTAGGGAGCCCACCATCAACCCCCTCATCCTGTCTGAGTTCCTGATAGAGACGGCTAGTGGCTCGAGTGCAAGCGCGAACAGGGCTGGGGATAAGGGACACCCCTGCCGCGTGCCCCTCTGTAATGAGAAGGACGCAGACAATCTGTCATTGGTTCGGATACGAGCTGAGGGCATCCGATAGAGCATCAGCAGCCAACGGAGGAACCTAGGCCCAAATCCAAACCGGCGCAACACCTCCCATAGAAAGACCCACTCAACCGAGTCAAACGCCTTCTCTGCGTCTAACGAGGCGATGACCCGTTTACCACTATTGTCATGGGTTACCGACTGTAACGGCACCCCAAGTATGAAAGGGGTTAACGCCGTTTAGGATATTCCCTCTCTGGACACACATCCACTGCCGATCCTCCACAGTCAGGCGACCGCTTCCCATAGGATTAATCCTTCCAAACATACGAGACAAACACTCTGTATGAAGTTTCCAACTGGACTGACTCTTTATTGCAAAAACACTACAACTTTTATACACACAGAGAGAAGCTTCTGATTTTCCTCTCATAATACACCCTTGACCAGACCCAATCCACATGAGCTAATCAACTCCAGCCGATGACTCAGACACAGGACATCCAGGCCAGCCCCAATGTCTCCCAATACACATTATTTTGACATCTCTTAAGAGACAATAGGTGGGTTCGTTAGCTAATCCCTTTACATCTTAAATGACTATGCATAACCTTTATGTTCCCCAGACTGTCTGTTTACAATACACACAAGTGCAAAGTTAATTATCACAATGAAAGAGCCTCAGAAGCCATCCTAGATTCATTTACATCACACAGGCAGGGGCTGGAGGTGATGACATTAACATCTAACAGTATGTGTCCCAACATCATGAAGGAGTCACTTTTCAGTTAACCTGCTGAGTTCATAATCAAACAGTAAATAGTTCTTTACAGATATCCTGGGGAATATTGTGGAAAAATATCACTGTCCCATTTTAAAGCAATCCAAGACATATTCTTAATGTCCATTATTTTCTTGCTCACCCTGTGCCCAAAGTGACCCCTGTCACACCGACATGTTGAGAAAGAGATGGCGGAGGTTGATGTCAGTTCCCTTCCCAGGCATAAACTCAGTTTGATCCGGGTGAACCACCTCCTCCAGAACCGTAGATAACCTGTTTGCCAGGACTTTCGCCAAAATCTTGGCGTCCACATTTAGAAGCGAAATTAGCCTGTACGAGGAGCAGTCCTCAGGATCCTTGCCTGGTTTGGGGATCAACACTACCACCGCCTCAGACATGGATGCAGGGAGGGCCTCTAGCTTGAATGATTGAGAAAACAGGGACACAAGTCGAAGAGCTAGCAGGTCCTGATGATGGGAGTAAAATTCTGTTGGTAAACCGTCCGCCCCAGGAGTCTTTGCCGTCTCGAGCTGGGAAAGAGCAATCTGCACCTCCTCCAGGCTGACATCCATACATCCTATTTTTGGGTGACAATTCTGCTCCTCCCTAGATGCAGTATGTTGTGTGAGCATTATCACTCTAGGATAGAAAGTGTGTTACTGGCAGAATTAGTTGGTAAAAGAAAAGGAAAAAAAAGCCAGAGAAAGTATAACTTTCTTGGGTTTAGATACAGATTAACAGCAACAACTCGGAAGCTGGAATCAGGAAACAAACTGTATTGTAACTAGTGAAAGGGGTTAATATAGGTTTTAGGCCTAAAAGGATAAAATGGTTTGCCAGTGTGGGCCATTTTCTTCAATGTTGCAATGTTTTCTATTTGCTACCAATAAACTAAAATTTGTTTTTACAATTAGTTCCCTTTGCTTTGCATGTTAGTGAGTGTGCTAGTTGGGAATATGTCAAAATAATGTTAATGAATGTCCTGATCGATGATCATCCCTTTGTTCTGTAGTAAAATGAAACAAAGTAAATACAAAAAAAAATAATGTTACTTTGTATCTTTCTAGCTCAGGTCTAAATTGTATTTATAAACACTGTGTCATAAGAGCCCATTCACACAGGGGCGGCACGACTTGTGCCGCGACTGTGCTGGGCGATCTCAAGACGACTTCAAAGCAGACTTCCAAAATGACTTCTGTATTGAAGTCAATGGAAGTCGCCTTGAAGTCGTCTTGAAGTAGTACAGGAACCTTTTTCTAAGTCGGAGCGACTTCAGTCACTCCGCTTAGAACGGTTCCATTGTACAGAATGGGACGCAACTCGTCAGGCGGCTGAGACGCCTGACGAGTCGCCCCTGTGTGAATGGGGTCTAAGGGTCTTTCTTTTGATAGCAGAAGCTAAAATAGCTGCTGCATTTACAATTTAC
This sequence comes from Rana muscosa, assembly GCA_029206835.1. Lineage (NCBI taxonomy): Eukaryota > Metazoa > Chordata > Amphibia > Anura > Ranidae > Rana > Rana muscosa. Next base: position 271,695,309 of record CM055125.1, on the reverse strand, counting down.
TGACTGGTCTTTGTTGGGAGGTAGCAATTTGTGACTGCGATATTGCGGCGGACACATCGGACACTTTTGACACATTTTTGGGACCATGCACATTTATACAGCGATCCCTGCTATAAAAATGCATTGATTACAGTATAAATGTGATTGGCAGGGAAGGGGTTAACCACTAGGGGGCGGGAAGGGGTTAAATATGTTCCCTCAATGTGTTCTAACTGTGGGGGGAGGTGACTGACTGGAGGAGGTGACCGATGGTTGTCCCTATGTACAAGGGACACACCATTGGTCCCCTCTCCTTCACAGGACGTGGATCTCTGTGTTTACACACAGAGATCCACTTTCCTGCTCGTTTCCCGGGCAATCGCAGGTGCCCGGCGGCAATCGCGGCCGCCGGGCACGCGCATCGGGGCCTTGGTAACGCGGCGGGCGGGCGCGCGCTCCGGCGGTTGCGCGCGCGCCCCCTAGCTCGTTTTAAAGGGAGGACGTCATATGACGTCCTCTCAGAACGAGAGTGTCCTCCGCCTGCCGTCAATTGACAGTGGGCGGGGGACAAGTGGTTAATTAACCACTTAACAACCGAGTTATAGCCGCGTTATAGCCAAATGACGGCTACAGGGCGACTCGATAACTCTGGGAGGGTGTACTACGACTTCCTCCCAGAATCGCACTCACGGGAGTATCCGTGACCGGACACGGCGCATCACGGTACATGGCCGCTGACAGCGGCTGTTTACCACGTGATCGCTCCATCAAATGACGGAGCGATCACTTGTAAACAAATCGGCGTCATGTCAGGTTCCTCTCTAACCTCTCTGTACTGATCATTAGAGTTTAAGCGGACAGGGAAGAGATTGGGTGCAGCAGCGCTGTGGGCTGGATCTGTAGTGCCCACAGCGCTGCTCTGCCCATTGCAGCACTCATCCATCCATCCATGCTCAGCCATCTATACTCACAGCCATCCATACTCAGTCATGCCATCCATACTCAGTCATGCCATCCATACTCATCCATCCATCCATACTCAGCCATCCATCCATGCTCAGCCATCCATGCTCAGCCATGCCATCCATACTCAGCCATCCATCCATCTCAGCCACCCTATCCACCACCATCCATACTTAGCCATACCCAGCAATACCCAGCTATACTCAGCCATACCCAGCCATACTCAGCATTTCCCAGCCATACTCAGCAATACCCAGCCATACTCAGCAATACCCAGCCATACTCAGCAATACCCAGCCATACCCAGCCATACTCAGCCATACCCAGCAATACTCAGCCATACCCAGTCATACTCAGCCATACATAGCCATACTCAGCCAAACCTAGCCATACCCAGCAATACTCAGCCATACCCAGCAATACTCAGCCATACCCAACCATAATCAGCCATACTCAGCCCTACCCAGCCATATTTAGCAATACTCATCCATACCCAGCTTTACTCAGCCATACCCAGCCATATCCAACCGCACCCAGCAATACTCAGCCATACCCAGCCATACTCAGCAATACCCAGCCACACTCAGCCATACTCAGCCATACCCAGTCATACTCAGCCTTACTCAGCCTTACTCAGCAATACCCAGCAATACTCAGCCATACCCAGTCATACTCAGCCAAACCCAGCCATCCCCATCCATGCCTCATCCATGCCACATACATGCCGCTACAGTGCCCATCAGTGTCTCACAGAAGTGTAATAGGTAGTCAAATTAGATTTGAAATTGATGCCCCTAGAACACCTGATGGTGCTCCCTGCATGTTTGGCCTCTGTATGTGTAGTCACAGCCTAAACGCCTTTAAGAGCATAGCTCCAGGGCTGTAGGAAGTACAGGAAGTACTACCCAATATACATCAATTCTGGACAGTTCTCTAACACGGAAGCTGCATTTTAGAACCTGCACCCACACCAGTGGATATACATACCATTAATAGTGGTCCCATGGAATCCTCTTTGGACTGTATAGTATATACGGTAATTAATACTGCATTTAGTTCATTGAGTTTTGAAGATCATTTATAAGTGTGACTACTGGGTTGAATGGATGCGAGTACAGCAGCGACCTTTCCCATAGACAAAGTTGTCTTTTTAATTAACCACTTAACAACCGCGTTATAGTCAAATGACGGCTACAGGGCGACTCGATAACTCTGGGAGGGCGTACTATGACTTCCTCCCAGAATCGCACTCACGGGAGTATCCGTGACCGGACACGGTGCATCACGGTACATGGCCGCTGACAGCGGCTGTTTACCACGTGATCGCTCCATCAAATGACGGAGCGATCACTTGTAAACAAACCGGCGTCATGTCAGGTTCCTCTCTCCCCTCTCTGTACTGATCATTAGAGTTTAAGCGGACAGGGGAGAGATTGGGTGCAGCAGCACTGTGGGCTGGATCTGTAGTGCCCACAGCGCTGCTCTGCCCATTGCAGCACTCATCCATCCATCCATGCTCAGCCATCTATACTCACAGCCATCCATACTCAGTCATGCCATCCATACTCAGTCATGCCATCCATACTCATCCATCCATCCATACTCAGCCATCCATCCATGCTCAGCCATCCATGCTCAGCCATGCCATCCATACTCAGCCATCCATCCATCTCAGCCACCCTATCCACCACCATCCATACTTAGCCATACCCAGCAATACCCAGCTATACTCAGCCATACCCAGCCATACTCAGCATTTCCCAGCCATACTCAGCAATACCCAGCCATACTCAGCAATACCCAGCCATACCCAGCAATACCCAGCCATACCCAGCCATACTCAGCCATACCCAGCAATACTCAGCCATACCCAGTCATACTCAGCCATACATAGCCATACTCAGCCAAACCTAGCCATACCCAGCAATACTCAGCCATACCCAGCAATACTCAGCCATACCCAACCATAATCAGCCATACTTAGCCCTACCCAACCATACTCAGCAATACTCAGCCATACCCAGCTTTACTCAGGCATACCTAGCAATACTTAGCCATACTCAGCCATACTTAGCCATACTCAGCCATACCCAGCCATACTCAGCAATACTCACCAATACCCAGCCATACTCAGCCATACCCAGCCATATCCAACCGTACCCAGCAATACTCAGCCATACCCAGCCATACTTAGCAATACCCAGCCACACTCAGCCATACTCAGCCATACCCAGCCATACTCAGCCTTACTCAGCCTTACTCAGCAATACCCAGCAATACTCAGCCATACCCAGCCATACTCAGCCAAACCCAGCCATCCCCATCCATGCCTCATCCATGCCACATACATGCCGCTACAGTGGCCATCATTGTCTCACAGAAGTGTAAATGGGTAGTCACATTAGATTTGAAATTGATGCCCCTAGAACACCTGATGGTGCTCCCTGCATGTTGGGCCTCTGTATGTGGCCAGGCTATGGAAAAGCCTCCCACATGTGGTATCGCTGTTTTCAGGAGGAGTAGAAGAATCTATTTTGGGGTTAAATTTTTGGTATGTACATGCTATGTGTTAGAAATATTGTATAAATTGACAACTTTGTGTAAAAAAAAAATGCATTTTCATTTTCTTTCTACGTTTTCCAAAAACTTGTAGAAAAAAATGACATGTTCAAAAGACTCATTATGCCTCATAGATTATACGTTTGGGTGTTTTCTTTCCAAAATAGGGTCATTTTTGGGGCGTTTCCATTGTCCTGGTGCTCCAGGGCCTTCAGAAGTGCAAGAGGTAGTCAAGAAATGATATGTGTAATTTATGCTCCTAGAACGCCGGTTGGTGCTCCCTGCATGTTGGGCCTCTGTATGTGGCCACGCTGTGTAAAAGTCTCACAAATGTGTTTTGTGGTGTAATTTGTGGTATGCATATGCTGTGTTTGAGAAATAACCTGCTAATATGACAATTTTGTTAAAAAATAAATAAAAAATCTTGATTTTGCAAAGAATAGTGGGAAGAAATTACAACTTCAAATAGCTCACCATGCCTCTTACTAAATACCTTGGACTGTCTACTTTCCAAAAAGGGGTCATTTGGGGGGTATTTGTACTTTCCTGGCTGGTTAGGGTCTCAAGAAGGCCGTCAGTACTTCAGGTGTGATCAATTTTCAGAGATTGGCAGTGGCACCACAGCTCGTGGACTCTATAACTTTCACACAGACCATACACTGCCTTGGGTTATTTTTACCAAAGATATGTAGCAGTATAAATTTTCGCCAAAAATTATGAAGTAAAATTAATAATTTGCAAAATTTTATAACAGAAACAACAAAAAATGATTTTTTTTTACAGAATTTTTGGTGTTTTTTCTTTTATGCCGCGTACACAAGATCAGTGTTTCCTATGAAAAAAGACAGATGGACTTTTTTCATCGGAAAAAACAATCAAGTGTGGGCCCCATCGGTCTTTTTTCCATCGGTATAAAAAAATAGAACATGTTTTAAATTTTATCGATGGAAAAAAAACGATAGCAAATTCCGATCGTCTGTGGGGAACTCCATCGGTGAAAAAACCCACGCATGCTCAGAATCAAGTTGATGCATGCTCAGAAGCATTGAACTTAATTTTTCTCGGCTCGTCGGAGTGTTTTACGTCACCGGGTTTTGGACAGTCGGAATTTTGTCTGATGGTGTGTAGGCAAGACTAAAGAAAGTCAGCTTCATCGGAATTCCGACGGAAAAATCCATCGGATTTTATTCCATCGGAAATCTGATCGTGTGTACAAGGCATAATTGTGCAAAAAATAAAAACCCAGCGGTGATTGAATACAACCAAAAGAAAGCTCTATTTGTTTAAAAAAAAGACAAAAAATTCATATGGGTACAGTGTTGCATGACTGAGTGTCATTCAAACTGTGAGAGCACCGAAAGCTGAAAATTGGTCTGGTTAGGAAGTGGGATTATGTGACCAGTGGGTAAGTGGTTAACTTCGTTTTGGAGGCTATCTTCACTGGATTTTTTTGTTGAGTTTTTTGCTGTTTATCAATTATGGTTCTTTTTCTACATTAAATATATTTTTATTCCACCGTGGTTTTCTGCAGATGTGACCTTATTGGCAGGATCTTTTTTCTTCCTTTTGTGCATGTAGTTTTTGGTCACGTGGACTGTGCCATATGTGTATTCATATGGTGATTGGTTGTGCAACTATTTTAGTGGACATTTACTGAATATCAGTTTAGCGGTAGATCCAGGCTCCATGATCTATTTCAACAGTATACACGATACCTGGCCGAAGCCCTGTGAACCTGGAACTCATTGAAGCAAACATTGCTGCTTCAGTGATCTCCACTTCCAGGTCCTGTGCTGGGCAGCTGGCCTGATGCATTGTAAATACTGAGGTCCGCCTTTCTTACACTCATTTAACAAATTCATACTTCAAGCCCTGGACTTTGTGCTCAGACACAACGTTTTCACATTTGCTGGTCAGTGTTTCCTCCAGGTACAGGGCGTAGCCATGGACACTAGTTGTGCCCCTGGCTATGCCAATCTGTACCTGGAGGAATGGGAGCGTGCCATTTTTTCCAGTGAGGATCTCTCGATGTACCTGTGCCATGTAGCTTGATGGCACAGGTACATCGATGACATCTTCGTTGTTTGGACTGGCTCCCAACAGCTACTTGAGGAGTGCCTTACTGCCTTGAATATCAACGAATTTGTCAGGGAAGGCTTCACCCACTGGTGGCGCTGTTGGTCCTATGGATCGCAGTACTAGTGTCCACCAGCAGGTGTCCTCTCGCAGCCTGTATCTTTGACAGAGGATCTCACTTGCTGGTGGTAATGCCTGATCCATGGACCGTAGTACCGGCATCCACCAGTGGGGGTATTCCGGCAGTGTGGGGCAAGCAGTACGTCCTTCGGTCAGCTGTTATATGAGGACAATTATAGCAGTCCTATAAATACCCGGCGAGCCCTTACATGCTCGCCTTGGTATCTTTCTCCTGGAGCACTGACCTTGTATCCTGTATCCGGACCTTGAGCCTGTATCTGTCCTGTCCTGTCCTGACCTGACCTGATCTGATCCCCGTCCTGAGCCTATCCATCCGCCCTCTTCCTGCCTTGTTTGTTCCCTATTCCCATCTGCTGCCTCCCCGTGTATGACCTTGGCCTGGCTACGTGTATGCCCCTGGAACACTCCTTTGTCAATCTCCTGATCTGCTGTGTATGACCCTGGCCTGGCTTACATTCAAGATTCTGGTACTGCCCTTTGTTGTATATATTATTTGTTGTTTGTGGGTTGTTTGGTTAGTTTGCACTGTTTGTATTTATCTATATCACCTTCTCAATAAACCCCATTATATTTCACTCTACATGCGTTTTGGTTATCTCTGTGCAGTCCACACAGTCTGGTCAATTAATTCCCTGACAGTATACCAAGGCCTCCCTGATCAGACGTGGCCGCACAGAGAACTCATTTTTGGTTTAGTGTGTTTTGCTAAACATGAATGCCAATGAGGTTGTTTTTTATGCTCTGCTGGCGTCTGAGAATAGTGAATACTGCCGCCAGGCATTGAAAGAGCAGACCAGCGATCAGCTGCTAGGGAACATTGGGTTTATTCACTCCCTAGTTGATCAGGGGTTAATGCCATTTGGGGAAGTTCAGCCTTTGATTCAAATGTGTGCTGAGCTAGCCCTGTCCTGTGTTCCAATAGGCCGTGATGATTACACTCCCCCTTTCAGTTTTGATCAGGTGGAGTCCCTCGTATGGTTGTTGGAGGATGACTCTGCATCCTTTTTTGAGCACTATTTGGCCTGTTCCAAGCAGTTTCAAGAAGATTGTATTTGTGCAGTGCAGTCTCTGATTAGGCAGGGTGTGTGTAAACCAACTTTTGTTCAGCCTGTGCTTCAGGCCTGGTCTGACCTCCTGTATCTAGCTAAACCACAACAACCCAACCCTGCTGTGACAGGAGGGTCACGTTGGACACAGGGTGAGCCAGGAAACCATGGACATTAAGAATATGGCTTGGATTGCTTGAAATTGAAATAGTAATATTAGTCCACAATATTGTTTTATTCTGAACTTAACAGGTTAATTGAGAGATACTGAGGTGTTCAGCCTCAATCACCTGTCTGCCTAGTGTAATGCTAATGAATTCCAGCTTCTAGAAGACCTGTTCATTGTTTGTGGTGATGTGGATTGGGGAAATTAAGTCTGTCCTTGTGTGTATTGTAAAGTACCAGACAGTCTGATGAATATAAAGGTCATGCATAGTTATTTAAACATAAAGGGGATTAGAACCTGTTGTCTCCTAGCAGACGTCAAAATAATGTGTATTGGCTCTTGTTATGTTGTGGGAGGAGCTGGACCATTGTTCATTTTAGGTTAATGCAGTATTGGATGGGTATAAAAGTTACAATGTTTTTCTCAATAAAGTCATTCAATCCTAGGAAGTGTCATGGATATGCAGTAGTGTTTGTCTGTCAGCTTACCTTCCTTCCCATGTGTTCATCTTAGAGGCCTGAACCCTTTCACCTGGCTTCCTTTATAATCTCCTCTCAGCCTGACTCCACCCCAGGCCCTATCACAGAACACTATATTAACCTGTGCACTGCAAGCCTGCTTTGCTGATCAACGTGTTTGTTAGGCATTGTGTGTTTGGGTTCCTGCCTGCCGTGTGCTACGTCTGTCTCTCTGTTACGTTATTGGCTTTTCCCCGACTATCCCTGTCTGCTTGTGACCCTTGACCTTCGGCTTGTCTTTCGTTATCCTTGTCTGCTTGTGGCCCTTGACTTTCAGCTTGTTATTCGTTACTCTTATATCTCGTGCTGCTGCTTCCCCTCTTGTCCCCTTATCCTACGGGGCGTGAGCTAGGAGACTCTAGGGGCCGCGACCTGGACCCAGCCCGCAGCATAACATCCTCACCACTAGAGGCTCTGGAGAAGACCTGCTGGGTCTTAGACTCCGCGCCCTGGGGAATCTTGGCTCTAGCTTCCCATAGGATCCCGGTTGTGCTCCTCTGGTCCCGCTTTCCACAACCACCCAGTTTCCTATCCGCAGCAGTCAGCCATAGGGTTCACTACCTTGCGGTGCACTCCTGTCCCCCTACGGTGTGCATCTGTCACCTGGCCACAGGTGACCTGACAGGAAGATACAGAGTGCGTCTCGTTCTTCCAGAAGGAGTAATTCCTATGGGAAGGGGTCATCTGACTGTGGAGGATCGACAGTGAATATTTTTCCAGGAGAGGGAAGATATTTAAACGGCTTTACCCCCTTTCGTATTTGGGGTGCCGTTACATTGGTGGCAGCAGTGGGATTTTCCCTCCAGTTCCTGGGACACTCCAAACCACCACAGTGAATGACCAGCTATGCAGCCTGCAGGAAAGTCACGCTGAAAGACCTACTTGAGAGCCGAGATGGACCAGAAGGAGGGTGATGCAGGACCCCGGTCAGTTGAAGATTTGTTTCAGCAACGAGTTCGACAGCGCTTGGCATTATATGGTGCTAACCCATCAGAGACCGCCATACAGGAAGCCATTAGAGGCATCCAGCTGCAGGATGCGCGACAAAAGAGAGAACTAGAGCGACAAGAGAGAGAACGAGAGCGTCAAGAGAAAGGACTAGAGCGACAAAAGAGAGAACTAGAGCGACAAAAGAGAGAACGAGAGCGACAAAAGAGAGAACTAGAGCGGCAACATGAGCGGAGAACGGTGGAGATACGGCAATCGGAGATCGCCTACAGACAGCTGCTAGAATCTGCTCAGCAGCAGGGTGGGGCTACCTTTGCCTGGGACTATCAGGAAATACCAGTTGACAACTATGAAATCCTGGCTGAAGAATCAGCAGTGGAAAATCTGAAGATTGCCATCCCTAAAACCGAAGTGAATGATACGGAGTTCCAGGGAGCTAGCCTGGCTGAAGAATCGGCAGTGGAAAATCTGAAGATTGCTATCCCTAAAGCCGAAGTGGATGATATGGAGTTCCAGGGAGCTAGCCTGGCTGAGGAATCGGCAGTGGAAAATCTGAAGATTGCCACCCCTAAAGCCGAAGTGGATGATATGGAGTTCCAGGGAGCGCTAGCAACCTCTGCCCAGCACCGGAAACAACTGTGGAGTTTCAGGGAGCCGGGGCAGTTGGCCCCCCTCTCCAGCAACAAGCTGAGATGGTAAAGCTTTTACCCCCAGCTGAATCACTGGCAGCACGGCAGAATGCTACTGGCGTCTGCACACAACGGCAACTGGAGCTGATATCGGTGGATGGGACTGCGGTCTCCACTCACAGCAACCCAGCACAAGAGCTGGCAACAGAGCAGAGTGCCGCGGGCCTCTGCTCTCAACTAACAGAAGAGGGAGTTCCTGTGGTACCGGATGGGACTTCAGTCTCCACTTGTATACCCCAGGGATGCTGGGCAGTCGGCCCAGATCCCCAACAGCATGACGGACAGAGCCCAGTCACCCTGTCTTCTCCCCAGCGGCGGGTATGTTCTCTGAGAGAGGCAGAGGTTGGCTGGGTAAGTAATGCTCTGTTTGGAGCAATGTATTTGGGGTACTGTGTGAATACCGGCATTAGAAGAATGGACCTATGGACTAACTTCGGAGTCAACCCGTCTGGGGTCACCTCCTGTGTTAGTCTCCTGCCGAAAGGGGAGATGTGCGACAGGAGGGTCACGTTGGACACAGGGTGAGCCAGGAAACCATGGACATTAAGAATATGGCTTGGATTGCTTGAAATTGAAATAGTAATATTAGTCCACAATATTGTTTTATTCTGAACTTAACAGGTTAATTGAGAGATACTGAGGTGTTCAGCCTCAATCACCTGTCTGCCTAGTGTAATGCTAATGAATTCCAGCTTCTAGAAGACCTGTTCATTGTTTGTGGTGATGTGGATTGGGGAAATTAAGTCTGTCCTTGTGTGTATTGTAAAGTACCAGACAGTCTGGTGAATATAAAGGTCATGCATAGTAATTTAAACATAACATAACATTTAAACATAAAGGGGATTAGAACCTGTAGACGTCAAATAATGTGTATTGGCTCTTGTTATGTTGTGGGTGGAGCTGGACCATTGTTCATTTTAGGTTAATGCAGTATTGGATGGGTATAAAAGTTACAATGTTTTTCTCAATAAAGTCATTCGATCCGAGGAAGATACAGAGTGCGTCTCGTTCTTCCAGAAGGAGTAATTCCTATGGGAAGGGGTCGTCTGACTGTGGAGGATCGACAGTGAATTTGTGTCCAGGAGAGGGAAGATATTTAAACGGCGTTACCCCCTTTCGTATTTGGGGTGCCGTTACACCTGCCATTAGTCACCTGCCTTCTCAAGAATCTATCTCCCCGTCACCCCTGGCAACCTCAGCTACTGCTCAGTATACTCTGCTTCCCACCAAGTACTATTACCCAGTCTCCACTTGCTGCACTTATCCTGCCTTCAATCCACCTACCTCTTCCCTTCCTCCTGTAACAAGTCCACTAAAACCTCCTCCAGCCACTATCCCTGTATCTCTGCCGCATTCCAGTCCTTCCTCTTATTCTTTTCCATCCTTTGCATACATCCCTCCTGTTACCTATAAATCTGCAGTGACTAAGCCCTAAAAAGAAGCGGAAGTACTTTCCGACCCACACAAACTTACCAGCAATCCAACCTACCTCCACACCAACCAATCTGCTCCAGCCTGCAGCTCCAGAGCCAGCCCTCCAGCCTGTAGTTCCAGAGCCAGTCGTCCAGCCTGCAGTTCCAGAGCCAGTCGTCCAGCCTGCAGTTCCAGAACCAGCCTTCCAGCCTGCAGTTCCAGAGCCAGCCTTCCAGCCTGCAGTTCCAGAGCCAGCCTTCCAGCCTGCAGTTCCAAAGCCAGCCTTCCAGCCTGCAGTTCCAGGGCCAGCCTTCCAGCCTGCAGTTCCAGGGCCAGCCTTCCAGCCTGCAATTCCAGGGCCAGCCTTTCAGCCTGCAGTTCCAGAGCCAGCCTTTCAACCTGCAGTTCCAGAGCCAGTCTTCCAGTCTGCAATTCCAGAGCCAGCCTGCCAGCCTGAGGTTCCCGTGCCAGCCTGCCAGCCTGAGGTTCCCGTGCCATCCTGCCAGCCTGAGGTTCCAGTCCCAGGCTGCCAGCTTGAGGTTCCGGTGCCAGCCTGCCAGCTTGAGGTTCCTGTGCCAGCCTGCCAGCTTGAGGTTCCTGTGCCAGCCTGCCAGCTTGAAGTTCCTGTGCCAGCCTGCCAACTTGAAGTTCCTGTGCCAGCCTGCCAGCTTGAAATTCCTGTGCCTGTCTTCCAAACAGAAGTCCTGATGACGTTGTCCCAGTCGGTAGATCCGGTGTCCCAGTCAGAAGATCCGGTGTCCCAGTCGGTAGATCCGGTGTCCCAGTCGGTAGATCTGGTGTCCCAGTTGGAAGATCCGGTGTCCCAGTCGGAAGATCCGGTGTCCCAGTCAGAAGATCCGGTGTCCCAGTCGGTAGATCCGGTGTCCCAGTCGGAAGATCCGATGTCCCAGTCGGAAGATCCGGTGACCCCGCCTGAAGATTCGGTGCATGAGACCCCGCCTGAAGATCCGGTGCCCGTTTCCCGGCCTGTGGTCATGGTGCCCGTTTCCCGGCCTGAGGTTGTGGTGCCCGTTTCCCAGCCTGAGATTGTGGTGTCCGTTTCCCGGCCTGAGGTTTTGGTGCCCGCTGTGGTGCCCGTTTCCCGGCTTGAGGTTGTGGTGCCCGTTTCCCGGCTTGAGGTTATGATGCCCGTTTCTCAGTCTGTGGAGCCTACTGCCCAGCCAGAGATGTTCCTGTCTGCTGCCCAGCCTGAGATGTTCCTGTCCGCTGCCCAGCCTGAGATGTTCCTGTCCGCTGCCCAGCCTGAGATGTTCCTGTCCGCTGCCCAGCCTGAGATGTTCCTGTCCGCTGCCCAGCCTGAGATGTTCCTGTCCGCTGCCCAGCTTGAGATGTTCCTGTCTGCTGCCCAGCCTGAGATGTTCCTGTCCGCTGCCCAGCCTGAGATGTTCCTGTCCGCTGCCCAGCCTGAGATGTTCCTGTCTGCTGCCCAGTCTGAGATGTTCCGGTCTGCTGCCCAGCCTGAGATGTTCCTGTCTGCTGCCCAGCTCAACGACCCAGAGCCTGCTGCCAAGCTTGTCTGCCCGGATGTGCCTGCTTTCCGCTTGGACGTGCCCCTGGTCCAGCCTAAAGTGCCTGATGACCAGGCTGAAGTACCCTCATCCTTGGTGCTACCCAATGCCCTAGATTATGGACAATCAAGACTGGTTGGAGCGTCCGGAGGCCGCTCCTTTAGCGGGGGGTACTGTCAGGGAAGGCTTCACCCACTGGTGGCGCTGTTGGTCCTATGGATCGCAGTACTAGTGTCCACCAGCAGGTGTCCTCTCACAGCCTGTATCTTTAACAGAGGATCTCACCTGCTGGTGGTAATGCCTGATCCATGGACCGTAGTACCGGCGTCCACCAGCGGGGGTATTCCGGCAGTGTGGGGCAAGCAGTACTTCCTTCGGTCAGCTGTTACATGAGGACAATTATAGCAGTCCTATAAATACCCGGCGAGCCCTTACACCTTACACGCTCGCCTTGGTATCTTTCTCCTGGAGCCCTGACCTTGTAGCCTGTATCTGGACCTTGAGCCTGTACCTGTCCTGTCCTGTCCCGTCCTGACCTGACCTGATCTGATCTGATCCCCGTCCTGAGCCTATTCATCCGTCCTCTCCCTGCCTTGTTTGTTCCCTATTCCCATCTGCTGCCTCCCCGTGTATGACCTTGGCCTGGCTACGTTTATGCCCCTGGAACATGTCATGGATATGCATTAATGTCTGTCTGCCATCTTACCTTCCTCCTCATGTGTTCATCTAGAGACCAGACCTCCTTCACCTGGCTTCCTTTATAATCTCCTCCCAGCCTGACTCCACCCCAGGCCCTATCACTGAACACTATATTAACCTGTGCACTGCAAGCCTGCTTTGCTGATCAACGTGTTTGTTAGGCATTGTGTGTTTGGGTTCCTGCCTGCCGTGTGCTACGTCTGTCTCTCTGTTACGTTATTGGCTTGTCCCCGACCATCCCTGTCTGCTCGTGACCCTTGACCTTTGGCTCGTTCTTCGTTATCCTTGTCTGCTTGTGGCCCCTGACCTTCGGCTTGTTATTCGGTTCTCTCTATCGTGTGCTGCTGCTTCCCCTTATCCTACGGGGCGTGAGCTAGGAAACTCCAGGGGCCGCGACCTGGTCCCAGCCTGCAGCGTAACATCCTCACCACTAGAGGCCCTGGAGAAGACCAGCTGGGTCTTAGACTCCGCGCCCTGGGGAATCTTGGCTCTCGCTTCCGTTGGGATCCCGGTTGTGCTCCTCTGGTCCCGCTTTCCACAACCACCCAGTTTCCTATCCACAGAAGCCAGCCATAGGGTTCACTACCTCGCGGTGCACTCCTGTCCCCCTACGGTGTGCATCTGTCACCTGGCCACAGGTGACCCTGACAGTTTGATCAGCCATGAACCCGGCTGACATCCCGCTTCCCGCGGATGATCCATTGCAGGGCATAGTTCGCAGACTTGAGACCCAGGAATCAAATCAGACCCAGGTGATGCGATTCCTCCAGGATCTGGCTTCTCGATTCGAGCAGCTTCAGGTCTCCTTGGGAACCCCGAATCCGCAACCCCAAGTACAACCAGTGGCTGTACCTATCGCACCAGTCGCAGCCTCACACTCACTAAGATTGCCAGCTCCGTTCCGTTTCTCTGGGGACTCCAAGGCCTGCAGGGGGTTTCTCAGCCAATGCACTATTCATTTTGAGCTTCAGCCTCAAAGCTTCCTATCTGACCGGGCTAAGGTAGCCTATATCATTTCCCTCCTCTCCGGTGAAGCTTTGGCCTGGGCTGCCCCCCTGTGGGAGAGGAACGATCCGGTGGTTTCCAGTCTGTCCGAATTCTTGAAGCTCTTTCGTAATATCTTCGAAGAGCCGGCTCGGGCTTCTTCAGCGGCTAGTGCTGTCTTACGTCTTCGCCAAGAATCTAGTTCAGTGGGGCAATATGCTCTTCAGTTCCGTATCCACACAGCTGAATTGAGCTGGAATAATGAGGCCCTGGTCGCTACCTTTTTACATGGCCTCTCTGACCGAGTGAAAGACGAATTAGCGGGAAGAGCCATTCCCGTCGGTCTGGACGATGTAATTTCATTATGCAACCAGATCGACATTCGTTTTCAAGAGAGGTCCTTAGAAAAAAGACGCCAGCACTCTCTGGGTCCTAGCCAGTCTGAGCTCCCCTCCCTTCATTCCGTGGAGCATCCTCTACCTGCTGAAGAACCTATGCAGCTGGGCCGGACCAGACTAACCCCCGAAGAACGTGCTAGGCGCAGAACTCTGGGCTTGTGCCTCTATTGTGGGGGCAAGGGTCATTTTCGTGACTCCTGCTCGCTTCGTCCGGGAAACGCTCGGGTCTAATACATTTGGAAGGTGGAGTATTGGACCCAGAAACATCACCTTCTCGCCTGCTCTTGCCGGTGTCCCTTCATGTAGGCACTTCTCCTCAGTCAACCCTTGCATACCTGGATTCCGGGGCTGCCGGCAATTTCATGGATTGGAGAACTGCTTCTTCTATGAAGCTTACCCTTTCACCTCTCACTACCCCATTGGTAGTCTCGGCAATTGATGGCACTGTTCTCCCAGGGGGCCCTATTCGCTTCCAGACGCTACCCATTAGGATGTCGGTAGGGATTCTCCACCAGGAGTGGATATCCTTTCTTATTCTACCCAAGGCCTCGTAAGAGGGAGGGTACTGTCATGGATATGCATTAATGTCTGTCTGCCATCTTACCTTCCTCCTCATGTGTTCATCTAGAGACCAGACCTCCTTCACCTGGCTTCCTTTATAATCTCCTCCCAGCCTGACTCCACCCCAGGCCCTATCACTGAACACTATATTAACCTGTGCACTGCAAGCCTGCTTTGCTGATCAACGTGTTTGTTAGGCATTGTGTGTTTGGGTTCCTGCCTGCCGTGTGCTACGTCTGTCTCTCTGTTACGTTATTGGCTTGTCCCCGACCATCCCTGTCTGCTCGTGACCCTTGACCTTTGGCTCGTTCTTCGTTATCCTTGTCTGCTTGTGGCCCCTGACCTTCGGCTTGTTATTCGGTTCTCTCTATCGTGTGCTGCTGCTTCCCCTTATCCTACGGGGCGTGAGCTAGGAAACTCCAGGGGCCGCGACCTGGTCCCAGCCTGCAGCGTAACATCCTCACCACTAGAGGCCCTGGAGAAGACCAGCTGGGTCTTAGACTCCGCGCCCTGGGGAATCTTGGCTCTCGCTTCCGTTGGGATCCCGGTTGTGCTCCTCTGGTCCCGCTTTCCACAACCACCCAGTTTCCTATCCACAGAAGCCAGCCATAGGGTTCACTACCTCGCGGTGCACTCCTGTCCCCCTACGGTGTGCATCTGTCACCTGGCCACAGGTGACCCTGACAGAACACTCCTTTGTCAATCTCCTGATCTGCTGTGTATGACCCCGGCCTGGCTTACATTCAAGATTCTGGTACTGCCCTTTGTTGTATATATTATTTGTTGTTTGTGGGTTGTTTGGTTAGTTTGCACTGTTTGTATTTATCTATATCACCTTCTCAATAAACCCCATTATATTTCACTCTACATGCGTTTTGGTTATCTCTGTGCAGTCCACACAGTCTGGTCAATTAATTCCCCGCCAGAATTCAATTTAAAATTTACAATGGTATCAGATCCCAACACCATAACATTTTTAGATGTGGAAATATTTAGAGACAAGGAGAATATGTTATCCTGCAAATTGTTTCGTAAACTCACCGCAGGCAATACCATTTTGCATTCCTCCAGCTTCCACCCTAGGCCTCTTGTTGAATCCATCCCATATGGACAATACTTAAGAATTAAACGTAATAGCTCCAATGCCACAGATTACAAAAAAGAAGCGAACAATCTTAGAAAACGGCTCCTAGCAAGGGGATACAGCCATAGATGCCTCAAAAAAGCTTTCAAACGTACTTTAAATCAAAGTCGTCATGAACTATTAGCACCGAAACAAAACAAAAATGTGGAAAGTGATCACCGGATTATTACCACATATTCTAATGACCACGTTCAGATATCTCAAATCTGTCAAAAACATTGGCATCTTTTGACTGCAGACCCCGTGATTGGACCCTTGGTATCCCCCAGACTGGCCATTACCTATAGACGAGCTACATGCCTGCGGGATATGCTTGTTCAAAGCGAATTTCAAGGCTCCACTAGAGGTGACCCATGCAAGGAATTTGGGACATTCCAATTGGAAAGCTGTACTTATTGTAAATACATGAATACAAGAAAAAATATCTTCTTACCAAATGGTTCTGAATTTCGGCCCAAACACTATGCGAACTGTCAAACCACTGGAACTGTATACCTACTTATTTGCAGTTGTAACTGTTTCTATGTGGGCAAAACAATACAAAAATTATGGCAGAGATTATACCGCCATTTTAGAGCTATGCGGAACAAAGACCCCGATTTACCCCTAGGCAGACATGTTATTCAAGTTCACAGTGGTATTGTACCCAAAATTGAGGTAATAGTTCTCAACAGGGTCCACCGCAGCCCCCGAGGAGGAGATTTTGATAAATATCTCCTTCAGAAGGAGCTGAGGTTGATCTCGACCCTGAAGGCCACCTCACCCCCTGGCCTTAACCAAGCCATCAATTTTAGGCCATTTCTTCCTGGTTTCTCCTCTGGGAAGTTTGATAGGGACCTTTTAAATTAACGCCACTGAACCTGTGGCATTGATTTTTCTTTTTTCTTCACCCTTTCCCTTTTCCCCTCCTCCCCCCTCCCCCTTTTTTAATGCTGGTTTCTTTCTGGTCTTCTTTTATAATTTCAAAACAAACCTCTATTTTACTTGTATTATCTGTTCCTGTCCTGTTCACGATTCCTGCTCCTTTGAGAGCATAGGGCTAACCAGTGTTCGGACCAATCTTCGTTCACGCTAATGTGTTTTACATGCGGCGTCTGGTATACTAACTTTATACTCTTTTCCCCTTTGCTGTGGCTAATACCCACCTAGATATGGGGTTACACATTAAGTTTCCCAGCCGTCTGCGCTATGTTTCTATACATACGTCTTACTGTTTCCCTTCCCTTCGTACACTTCCGCCCTTTCTGTGCTGGCGATCTTGTCGTCGTCTGACGTCACCGCGTATTACGCGGGGACGCCGTACGCCGCTGTGACCGAGGGCGGCCCTTCCTTGCGAGTGCTCTTCCTTCTCTTCTTCCTTCTCTGCCAAAGAGTGACACAACACGGCGGATCCCGCCCATCATTCCACCCCCTTCTTTTGAATTCCTTAGCTACTTTGTGATTGGCTGCTAGTGTACCTGTGGCCATATAAAAAGTTCAACTTTAATTCATTCACATTGCTGCACAGCCAGGATTCAGACGTATGCCGTGTTCAAAGTCCTCAAGGTAAAATATACAGCCAATCTCTATATACCCTTATGTATTCCAAGTTGATGTCATTGTCCTGAACTGGATTACATTTAATGCTATCTCTGTTGGTGGATATATATTTATTCTATATACATGTTTTACTTTAGAGAGATTGCGGCAGTCCTCGCTCCATTTGGGCTCTCCCTGTGAGTTTTGGTGGGCTTTTTGAGGTCCTCTCCAGCATACCCTCCGCCTCTTTGTTGATACACCTGTATCTCCTCAAAGAGTTAAATCTGAGACCACTTGCCTGAAATCTTGTTTCCATCACATTTTGGCTGGGCTTTATATCACCTAGATGGTCCCTCCAACTGGCTATGCTCCTCTGTCTTGAACTGAGACGAAATTATTTATATGCACGACAACCACCTTGTGTGGGATGTAAGTATGTGTCCACATGCTTATATAAACATATTCAAACATGCTTATACTATGTTTTATGCTCCCTCTATGTCTGTGACAAACTTGTTCTTGACCGTTTTATATTTTGTTTTGCTTTTTGATTCATTTTTGATTCATTATTATTTATTATATTGTTTCTTTATTCTTTATTGTTTACTATTTTCATTATAAATGTTTTGATATCTATGTGTGTATAAGTCACTTATGTATAAGAGATGTTCTCAAAAGAGAATATACAACGACACTATTTCATGATACATTGTTACCATATATTGGTTCTTTTTTCTTTTAGAAATACTTTTGTCTGTATACCAATACAATAACCCTGAAGAAGGAAATTTAAAGGAAGCTGCTATGAATACAGCTACCAACATCCGAAACATGTTGGTTCTCTCTCTCGCTCAATTATGTTTTGACTTATCTGTCATAACTATAGCACGTGTGTATGTATTTGGTCTAACAGTATTGCATGCCAGTTTTTTGGTTTTAAACTTACTGTTTTGTATAATTATGTATAGCTCTGTACAATAAATATTTTTCTACCTTTTTATATTTGTGTTGGCAATCCATGTTATTTTCCAGTCCGCACCATCCCAGAGGCACTTTGTTCTAAAATTTTAGATTTATTAGGGATGTGACTGGAAAAAGTGGAATTTGCCTATTATTCACTGGTTTAAAGCTTAATTTCAAATTCCTATTATATGCCTTTCAGCATGGTCGCCATTCGGAGGATGATTTGCATTCTAGCTAGAGCAAAATAACACAGGCCAGAGGGACACTGACCAGGGAGATGCATGTGTGGTTCTTCCAATAAAGTGAGGTGAGACTTCTGCTCTTCTTGATCATCTGAACATGTCTTCTGTCTCTTCACAGGTAATCCTGCATTTATATTCCTGCTTTTCCCATCCACCTTAAGCCCTGGTTTACATTGATGCTACTTTGAAATCGCGCTAATAGTTACATAGTTACATAGTTACATAGTTAGTCAGGTTGAAAAAAGACCATCCAGTTCAACCATAAAAAATAAAATAATAATATCATACAATCCCATATACCTAATTCTATACCCACAGTTGATCCAGATGAAGGCGAAAAACCCCAGCAGAGCACGATCCAATTTGATACAGCAGGGGAAATGGGGGACATGCAGTGACGTCACCACTCAGCTCGTTCGAGGAAGGGCTTCTGTTCATGCCGGCCTACGGCATACGACATTTCTCTACGCTTTTTTAATCTAATTTGATGTAAGTACGTTACCTTTCTTAATAAACGCTTTTTAGACGTTATCACCCTATGGTCCTCTCCTCTTTTTGATTTTTACCGCAAACAGAGAATTTATACAGCAACGCTATATTGCACACCGGAGGAGTGTCCTGGGTGTTCTGACTGGGTTTGAGTTCTATCCACCCACTACATGCAAGCTAAAGGCCACGGCTAGGTTATAGCCCACTGCGCTCTTTTGCTTGCTTCTGGTAAGCAGCCATTTTTATTACGGTGGTGGTTACTCCGGTTGTCAAGCACAGTGGTGGTACTATATTGCACTGTTTTGGATGTTTTACAGCATATGTGATTCCTCCCTTCTGAGACTATATTGGCACTAGGGTTGAGCGAACCCAAACTGTAAAGTTTTGGGTTTTTGGTACCCGGACCCGAACCCGAACCCGAACAATTTACTGTATGTTCGGGTTCGGGTACGGTGTTCGGCAATGTAATGGTGCGCTGCAGGGCAGCCAATCAACATTTGTTTAACTCGTGTGCCCTTAGAAGCCATCACAGCCATGCCTACTAATGGCATGGCTGTGATTGGCCAGTGCAGCATGTGACCCAGCCTCTATATAAGCTAGAGACACATAGCACAGCACGTCACTCTGCTTTAGATAGTGTAAGGAAAGGTTGCTGCTGCTGCTTTGAGGGAGAGAATTATCATAGGAGTCCTGATTCAGAAATCAAATTACTCAGCGATCTACATAGCACAGCACATCACTCTGCTTTAGATAGTGTAGGGAAAGGTTGCTGCTTCTGCTTTGAGGGAGAGAATTAGATAGGAGTCCTGATTCAGAAATCAAATTACTCAGCGATCTACCTTTTGTTGTGTGGGTGCAGTGCACAATCTTTTTAACCTGCCCTGAGCCCAGTGCCAGAGAAAAGATAACTTTTATCCGTCTGTTAGTTAGGTTGGCGTCGGCGGGCATTTTATGCAAGCCTAGTGCACCAGCACTGCATATGTTACTGTGAGATACACCCTTTAGATACTGTTGCTTTATTCTGCTATTCAAAAAACACCCATTTAGGGAAAAAAAATATTGCAGTGTTTCCTGCATATCTGTACGTGTGAGATACACACTTTAGATACTGTTCTTCTATTCTGCTATTCAATTTTTTTTATTTAGGGCAAATAAAAACATTTTGGTGCATTTCCTGCATATCTGTACGTGTGAGATTCACACTTTAGATACTGTTCTTCTATTCTGCTATTCCAAAAAAGTTATTTAGGGCAAATATTTTTTTTTGGTGCATTTCCTGCATATCTGTACATGTGAGATACACACTTTAGATACTGTTCTTCTATTCTGCTATGCAATTTTTTTTTATTTAGGGCAAATACATTTTTTTGGTGTGTTTCCTGCATATCTGTATGTGTGAGATACACACTTTAGATACTGTTCTTCTATTCTGCTATTAAAAAAAAAATGATTTAGGGCAAAGAAAAAATTTTTGGTGCATTTCCTGCATATCTGTACATGTGAGATACACACTTTAGATACTGTTCTTCTATTCTGATATGCAAAAAAAATTTATTTAGGGCAAATACATTTTTCTTGGTGCGTTTCCTGCATATCTGTATGTGTGAGATATACACTTTAGATACTGTTCTTCTATTCTGCTATTCAAAAAAAAATGATTTAGGGCAAATAAATATTTTTTGGTGCATTTTCTGCATATTTATACGTGTGAGATACACACTTTAGATACTGTTCTTCTATTCTGCTATTAAAAAAAATGTATTTAGGGCAAATAAAAAAAATTCGGTGCATTTTCTGCATATCTGTACGTGTGAGATACACACTTTAGATACTGTTCTCCTATTAAAAAAAAATATAATTTAGGGGGAAAAATGTTTTTTTGGTGCATTTTCTGCATATCTGTACGTGTGAGGTACACACTTTAGATACTGTTCTCCTATTCTGCTATGCAAAAAAAATATTTTTGGTGCATTTTCTGCATATCTGTACCTGTGAGATACACCCTTTAGATACTGTTGCTCTATTCTGCTATTCAAAAAACACTCATTTAGGGCAAGATCCTAAATTTGAGAAATATGAGGAGAACGTCAAATAAGGGACGTGGCCCCGGTCGTGGTGCTGCTGGTGAAGCTTCTGTTGCAGGGAGAGGACGTGGTCGATCTGTGCCAGCTACACGCACAAGTGAAACACATTCCTCAGGTGCGAGTAGGCGACAGAACCTACAGCGGTATTTGGTCGGGCCTAATGCAGCTCTACGAATGTTGAGGCCAGGACAAGTACAGGCGATAGTAGATTGGGTTGCTGACAGTTCCTCCAGTTCCTTCACATTGTCTCCCACCCAGTCTACTGCTGAAAGATCAGAGTTGGCACCTGCAGCCGTTGTCCATCAGTCTTTCACCTCACCCCCTTGCAAATCAGCCAAGCAGTCTGAGCCCCAAGTCATGCAGCAGTCTCTTCTGCTTTTTGATGACTCTGTTAGCAGGGTTTCCCAGGGCCTTCCAACTAGCCCTGCCCCAGAAGTGGAAGAGATTGAGTGCACCGATGCCCAACCACTTATGTTTCTAGATGAGTACATGGGAGGACCATCGCAGCACGTCTCGGATGATGAAGAAACACAGGTGTCAACTGCTGCTGCTTTCGCAATTGTGCAGACTGACAAGGAGGGCAGGGGTGAAGACTGGGTGGAAGATGAGGTGGAGGACGATGAGGTCCTCGACCCCACATGGAATCAACGTCATGCAGGGATGTACCCAAATTTAAAAAAAATAAAATAAAAAACAAAAACCAGTGTTGGCTACCTCGTCCTCCTCCACTGCCGCTTCCACCTACACCGTCACATCCACCGCCACCTCAACCTCCTACTCCATATGGACCTCGTCCTCCTATGTCAAGATTATTATTTTAAAATTTTATGAATTTTATGTTATTTTAAGTTATTTCCCTATCCACATTTGTTTGCAGAGCACTTGCCATGCTCTTAACAACATGTTGCTGCCATTTGCAGCCCTCTAGCCCTTTCCATAACTTTTTTAGAGCCATTTTAGTCCTCAAAAGTTCGGGTCCCTATTGACTTCAATGGGCCCCGAACTCAAACTTTTTTGCGAAGTTCGGCCAAACCCGTCGAACCCAAACATCCAGGTGTCCGCTCAACTCTAATTGGCACCTATAGATCACCCTTTGGGACTGCTTTCATATCATCATTAATTTTTGCCTTTTTGGGGACTGTTCATTAACATTTTTTGGCGCAGCTTTTTTCTTTATTTAGGGGAAAAAATTCCTTCCTGATCCCTCGAGAGGCAATCGGATATTCCCCGGATCAACTTTACCTATAAATGTTAGTACCCAGTTATATTATGTACATTTAAGAAATAATCCAAGTCTTTCTTAAAGCAATCTACTGACCTGGCCAGAACCATCTCTGCAGGGAGTCTATTCCACATTTTCACAGCTCTTACTGTGAAGAAACCTTTCCATATTTGAAGATGAAATCTCTTCCTCTAGACGTAAAGAGTGCCCCCTTGTCTTTTGTGTTGACCGTAAAGTGAATAACTCAACACCAAGTTCACTATATGGACCCCTTATATATTTGTACATACATTTGTACATGTTGATCATATCCCCCCGCTCTTGCTAATTCACTTGAAGTAGTGCGATTTCAAAGTAGCAAGGTCAGCGCGATTTCGGGTGCTACTTGATACACATCTGTGTGGCTTCATACACAGATGTCTATTAAAGTCGCACCTGAAATCGGCAAAAGTAGTGCAGGAACTACTTTTGCAAATTGGTGCGGCGCCGCAAAATCGGTGTCGCACCGATTGGAATAGAGCCATTGTCACCAATAGGCTGTCTAACTTGTCATGCAATTTGATCTCTCAAATCGCATTAAAAATCGCTCCAATGTGAACCTAGGCTAAACTGAACATAGACTGACCGCTCAAATGCCTCTTTGGTAATCCTGCATTTACGTTACTGCTGTTTCACATTCATCTATAGCCCTATTCACATTAATTTGATGTTTATTTTTTTAACTCCATTACCTAAATTATGGTTTGCCTTGACTTTGACTTCACAATTCTGCCATCTTGGTCCTTATGCAGTATGATTGTGGTGTTAAAAGTTTGCTGTGCTAGCTGTGTGCCTAATTATAAAGAGGTTGTAAACCTCCATGAGAAAGTTGTACCTATAGGTAAGCCTAGAATAAGGCTTACCTATAGGTACTGTAAATAACTCCTAAACGTGCGCCGTTTAGGAGATATTTACTGTTTACTACATCGATGATGTCATTGGCACATGCGCTCTGAAGGAACGGCCCCCAGTGCCGTTTCTTCAGGCAAGTGTGCCTTGACTGGAAGCTTCCGCGCGCATGCTCGGGAGTGATGTCAAGCGGCTCCGGCCAGTCACAGAGCTGGAGTCCATGGCCCCGGAAGGAAGGCGGGCAAAGATGGATGTGGCCTGCAGTGGGGACGATGCAGACTTCGTTTGCAGGTAAGTGTCACATAATGTGCTAGTATGCGATGCATACTAGCACATTATGCCTTTACTTTTCAGGGAAGAAGAAAGGAAGAAAAACCCACCAGGGTTTACTTCCTCTTTAACTCCTAATTGGTTAATTGGCAAATTCCATCCACACCCACCACAGTATAAAACTAGAGCACCTTTATGGGGGACACATGCCAGGGAGACACATGCTGGGGTTCTTCCAATAAAGTGGGGTTCTTTAATCAAGTGACACTTCCACTCTTGCACTTCAGCGATTTGAACACTTCAGCGAACATCAACAGCAAACTACTTTACAAATTACTAGACTGCAGGTGACCTTGTTTCCCATTCAGCTCTCCTTCCTCTCTGAAACATACGCTCTTTACCTCTCCTTTTCACAGTTGCAGCCTCTCTCCCTAAACTCCTTTTCCTTCACCCCTCTCCTCCACCCCACAATCACATCAAATAATGTACACATATCACCCTCACTTCTGCCCTCTCCTTATTACTGCACTCATCACCTCCTCCTAATTCTAATCTCACATGCTAATAAATCTCCCAGGATGCTGAGGCATGTCCCCTCATATAAATCACACTCTCATATTACCTTCCTCACCCTTCTGCTTCTAACCTCTGAAGATATATCCCCAAACCCTGGGCCATCCTTATTTAACTCTACCCAACACACCCATCATCCCACATCCTTTGGCAGCAGTCGCAATCTACCCAATTTAGTCTCCATTCCACTTCTTCCTAAAACCAGCCTCCCTCTCTCCCATGCCCTCTGGAATGCCTGCTCTGTCTGCAACAAACTCAATCTTTGTCATTATCACCTTTAATCTACTTGCTGGCATTGAAACTAGGCTTCATGAATCTGACACTCCTTCTCCTGCTTCCCTCTCCCACGGTGGCCTTCTCTGGACTCACTCCCCTAGACATAGTGGACGCAAGGGAGATGGCATGGGATTCCTTCCATCCCCACAGAGCACCTTTCAGGTTTTTCACTCTACTCCCTCTCTGTCCCTCTCATCATTTGAATGTCACTATATGTGTCTACTTTCCCCAATTTCCTTAAGAATTGCTGTAAACTACTGACCCTCTGGACCATTTTCAACTTTCCTTGATGATTTCTCTGTCTACATTCTCTCTTCTGAAATTCCCACAATCCTTCTCAGCGACTTCAACATCCCTGTTAATACGAACACTCCTGCTACTTCTAAACGTATTAGTTTAATCTTGACCTTGCATTCTCCTACCTATGCACTCTGTGCAACCTCTCCAATAATCATTTTCCTCTGTTGAATCACCACCTTATTAGTTTTACTCTCTCCCTGTCTTTCACCACCTTTCCCTCCAATCTACTTCAACCCTTCTCTTCTCTATTCTGCTACTGCCTTTATGACAAAATTGCACACCTGTCCTGCCCAAATCTAGCCACTTCTATCTACAATAGATCCCTATCCTCTGCCCTGGATGAGTTTGCCTCCCTCACTACACACAGAATCAGGCCCTGACCCCTACAACCCTGGCAAACAGATGAAACCAGAAGTCTCAGAAAATGTAGACACGCTCTTGAGCATCTGTGGCGTAAGACTTATGCCCCGTACACACGATCAGATTTCCGATGGAATAAAATCCGATGGATTTTTCCATCGGAAATCCGATGAAGCTGACTTCCATCAGTCTTGCCTACACACCATCAGTCCAAAATCCGACCGTCCTAAACGCTGTGACGTTAAACACCCCAAAGAGCCGAGAGAAATGAAGTTCAATGATTCTGAGCATGCGTCGACTTGATTCTGAGCATGCGTGGGTTTTTTCTCCAATGGCGTTCCCCACAGATGATCGGAATTTGCTATCGGCTTTTTTTCCATTGGTAAAATTTAAAACATGTTCTATTTTTTTATATCGATGGAAAAAAGACTGATGGGGCCCACACACGATCGGTTTGTCCGATGAAAAAAGTCCATCGGTCTTTTTTCATCAGAAAAAAACAATCGTGTGTACGCGGCATAAGTCTCTCAAAAACTTTAATCAATATAAATCTGCCCTCCGAAAATACAATTCTCATCCAGTCCCCGTCAACTCTTCTCAACCTTTAACTCTCTACTTCATCATCCACTGCCTCCACCCACTAACTCACTCACTGTCCAGGAGCTCACCATTCACTTCAAATATAAGATTGATTCCATTCTTGATGAAATCTCCACTTTACTGGTATCTCCCCCACTTAACACCCCATGTCGAAAGGTACAACCAATGCTTCCCTTATTCAACCCTTCTACTATAGATGAGGCTGCTAAACTTATTTCTAACACCCACCTAACCACCTGAACCCTGTTCCCTCACAAATACTACCGTCACCCGCTGACTCTATCCTACACTCTCTAACCCACATCTTTAATCTGTACCTCTCTTCTGGCATCTTCCCCAGCTCTCCAAAACATGCACTAGTCACCCCCATAATTAACCGGTTCCCGACTGGCTCACGCAGATATACTGCGGCAGAATGGCTCTCCTGGGCGCAATCCCATACATATACGGCTTTGTTCAGTAGAGCCACCAGAGGGCGCGCGATCGCATGCACGAGCAGCAGCACAGGGGTTTGTGTGTGTAAACACACAAATCCCAGTGCTGTCAGAGGAGAGAAGACAGATTGTGTGTTTCTACAAAGTAGAAACAGAGATCTGTCATCTCTCCTAGTTAGTCCCATCCCCCCACAGTTAGAACACACAATTGGGAACACAGTTAACCCCTTGATCGCCCCCTAGTGTTAACCCCTTTCCTGCCAGTGACATTTACATAGTAATCAGTGCATATTTATAGCACTGATCGCTCTGTAAATGTCAATGGTCCCAAATATGTGTCAAAAGTGTCTGACCTGTCTGCCGCAATGTCGCAATACCGCTAAAAATCGCAGATCACCGCCATTACTAGTAAAAGATAAATAAAATAAAAACGCCATATAAATGCCATAAATCTTTCCCATAGTTTGTAGATGCTGTAACTTTTGCGCAAACCAATCAATATACGCTTTTTGCAATTTTTTTTACCAAAAATATGTAGAAGAATATAGATCGGCCTAAACTGAGGAAAACATTTATTTTTTATTTGTATATTTACTATAGCAAAAAGTAAAATATGTTGTGTTTTTTCAAAATTGTCTCTCTTCTTTTGTTTATAGCGCAAAAAATAAAAACCGCAGAGGTGATCAAATACCACCAAAAGAAAGCTCTATTTGTGGGAAAAAAAGGACATCAATTTTGTTTGGGTACAACATCGCATGACCGCGCAATTGACAGTTAAAGTGACGCAGAGCCGTATTGCAAAAAATGGCATGGTCATTGAGCAGCCAAATCTTCTGGGGCTGAAGTGGTTAAAAAGTCTTCCTTGGACCCTGCCAATCTTAACAATCTACGCCCCATCTCCTTGCTCCCCTTTTCCTCAAAACTCCTAGAACACCTGGTCTACAACCATCTGAGCGACCACCTTATTAAGAATAACCTTCTTGATCCCCTTCAGTCTGGATTGTGCCCTCAACACTCCACTGAAACCGCTCTTTTAAAACTCACATTACTTAGTAACAGCAAAAACCAATGGGCACTATTCTATACTCCTACTTCTGGACCTATCGGCTGCCTTTGATATGGTTTACGACCCCCTCCTCTTCAAAAACGTTACTCCTTTGGTCTCTGTGACTGTGCTCTTCACTGGCTCTCATCCTACCTATCCCACCACACCTTCAGTGTCACTTACAATTCTACTTCCTCCTCTCCCCTTCCTTTCTCCATTGGGTTTCCCCAAGGTTCTGTTCTTGGACCTTTCCTATTTTCAATCTAAATCTCCACCCTGGGTCAGCTGATAGCCTTGCATGGCTTTCAGTATCATTTCTACGCTGACGACACCCAAATCTATCTCTCCACCACTCAACTCACTCTATCAGTCTCCTCACGTATAACTAATTTACTAGCAGACATATTTGTCTGGATGTCACACCACTTCCCCAAACTCAACTTGTCTGAAACTGAGCTCCTAATATTTCTTCCCCATGTGCTTCTTACCCTAACTTCTCTGTCCAGAGCAAAGGCACAACCATCAACCCATCCCGCATGCCACGGTTCTGGGTGTTATACTGGACTCTGAACTCTTCTTTTGACCCCAATCACTTTCCAAAGCTTGCCACCTCAACCTCTGCAGCATCTCCAAAATGTGTCCTTTCCTAACCAATGAAACCCCAAAGCTCCTAGTTCACTCCCTAGTTATCTCTCGCCTCGACTACTGCAACTCCCTCCTCATTGGTTTACCTTTAAATAGGCTATCCCCTCTTCAGTCCATCATGAATGCTGATGCCAGACTCATCCACCATACAAATCGCTCAGGGTCTGCTACCCCTCTCTGCCAATCCCTCCATTGGTTGCCACTCACCCAACAAATTAAGATCAAAATACTAACAATAACTTACAAAGCCATCCACAACTCTGTTTTTTTTTTAAGCATGTGATTAGAGGCAGAGGCTCTAATAGGCTTCAAAAAAAGGTGGGCGCTATTGTAACACTGATTCTCTTCCCGGCCAATCAGGAAGCCCAATTGGCCGTAAGGAGATCCGTTCGGATTGGCCGCCAGGAAGAGGAGGGAGGAGTCACAGGGGAAGAAAACAGCCACCAACAGCCGGAGAGAAGCCGCTGTCGCCTGCTGCCTGGAGCGCTGCCAGCGAGCAAGGGCCCCGACTATCGACTGACCGACCCAGGGAGAAGGGGTACCGCCCGTCACCCGACTGACTTGAGGGGGGTGGCGGGTGGATTGTTTGCCGCTCCCCCTCAAATAAAAAAAACAGCCTCGGACAGCGGTGTGGACAACTTCCTGTCTGCTACTGCAACTAGACTAAATGAGCCTGAATGCTTCTCAGCTATTCAGGAGAGGTTGTCCTGCAAGGGCAAGAGGTTGAAAGGTTGCCCTGAACTTGCAAGCCTCCCGACACCTCTGACACCTTGGGTTTGGACATAATTCACAAAAGAACACAATTGCAAAGACACCAGATTGTAGCAAAGCAAATTAGTATTTTCTAAGGATTCTTAAAGTGATTGCAAAGCCATACACCTGCAGGGAGATCTGCCATTGCCAGCTTCCTGTCGGCCAAGTGATTGTCGGGGGTCACACTTATTGTCTCCATTACAGACCCAGCTGAACCCCAGTGTCACCAGGTGCATGGCCAGGCACACTTCACTGGTTGCAGATTCTTCAAGAACCTGTTCTGGGACATCCTATTCCCTTGACCCATGGTGTCATCAAAATTGGTGAGCAGGGAGAAGCCCACCCTGTGTATATCCTACAAAAGACACTGCACGCAGACACCTTTTGCAAAAAAGCAGGAAACTTTGCAAATGCTAGCCACTATTGCTGATCGCCATTGCACAGCAATCTCTCTGGGCCCTTGTTGAGCTAGTTAAAGACTCTGAACACCCACACTACAAGGACTTCTCTCCTCCTCTCCACCCCCCCCTCCCCCACATAGGGATGGGCTCTTAGGTTTAGGTTCCTTCAGAGCCTATTGGATGTTACTGTTTAATTTACTGTAAATTTCATTACATTTTATATTCGTTTTCAATACTTGCTAAAACGAAAAGTTTTATATTGAAAGATATCTGCACTAAAGTGGTAGTATTATAGATCTGCAGGAGCAAGATTCAACACTGAGCAGAAAGGACAACCTTGATAGGGTTCCTCTGTGGTCAGTGAGGTTGATGTGTAGGGTGGAGGGGCAAGTCAGGATTATCAGGTAGGAAGATGGGTTATTGTAGTTAGAGGAAGTGGTAGGGGCTCACAGAAAAGGAAGGCCAGTCCTGTGTTTGTGCACCAAAACAAATTTGCCAAGCTGATTGAAGATGTTGAGGTGGCAAACACAGAGGTGGCAGCCCTGGGTGGCACCTAAGAGTAGGGAGAGTAGCCCATCTACTAGGGGTGGTGAGAGTAGTGCAGGTAGGCCTAGACAGTTGGTGGTAATAGGGGATTCTATAATCAGAATAACTGATATTGTCGCCAGGATCGCCTCAACTGAATGGTTTGCTGTCTCCCTGGTGCTAGGGTTTGGCATGTGATGGACTGGGTTGATAAATTACTGGGAGGGGCTGGGCACAACCCAACTGTCTTGGTCTATGTTGGAACTAATGACAGAATACATGGAAGGTGGAGGTTCCTTAAGAATCAATTTAAAGAACTAGGCTGCAAGTTGAAGGGACGGACCTCCTCGGACATATAATCTCTGAAATATTGCCTGTGCCAGGCACAACACAAGAAAGACAGGGGGAGATTAGAGAACTAAAATGCATGACTAGAGATCTGGTGTAAGAAACGAAGGGTTTGGGTTTCTAAAGCACTGGGCTAACTTTTCATTGGGGTGCAACCTATATGCTATAGATGGTTTGCACCTGAATGGAATGGGGTCTGCTGTGCTGGGGGAGAGGTTTATGGGAAGGTTGGAGGAGTATTTAAACTAGGATTGATTGGGTGGGTGAACTAGAATTTAATTTGGCAGACAGG